>OY390718.1:15212868-16550809 GCA_959613365.1 Balanococcus diminutus | reverse complement strand
AAAAACAAATCCAAAGAAATTAAAATTTTTATTTTTCATCAGAAACGAATTTTTAAAATTTGGTAATTTTTGTGAAAAACAATCTTTGAGTTAGTTCTTGTTAACAATCAAAATTCCTAATTATTTTCGAAAATATTAAAATAGCATTTTAAAATTTTTGATGAAATCCATTTATTCAAATTTTTGTTTAAAACCTACTAAAACTTTTTTTTGGAATTTATAATTTTTTAAAAAACTAAATTTTTAAGGAATAACTAACTACCTAAAAAGTGGAAGATTGAAAAAATAACCCTAGATCCCTCTTCCCCAAAATTCTATATTTTTTTTTTTTGAAAGATATTTTTTTTATACCAAAAATCTATAATGGATAAACATTGGCAAAAATTGACATTTTTTTTTAAATTCCATAAAAAAGTACCTAACAAAATCTAAGAAATTTCCAAAAAAATGTTTGAAAAAGAAATTTTGGTGCAAAAATTTTTAGAGGAAATAATTTGCAAAAATAGATAATTTAAAATTCAAAAAATCAAAAACTCAATCAAAGATTTTTAAATCCAATAAAAATAGAAAAAAAATTCAAAAATACTTTTCAAATATTTTGGGTAAAAAAATGTTGAGAAGAGGGGTTGCATTAAAAATTTATTTTAAAAATTGAGTGATTCCTTGCTAAAATCATAAAGTTTAAAAAATAATTTTTTTGCAAAAAATTGAGTGGTGAAATTTTGCATTTTTTTTTTGTAAGATTTTGGAAATTAGTCAATTTTTTAATTTTTTTCTTACAAAAGGGGGGTCTTCAGGGGGTGACTTGAAATGAAAAATAAAGAATTAATTTGTCATAAAAACAAACAACATTTGGATATGAGAAAAAAAATCAAAACTCATCCATTGTTAAATGTTTCAGTTTTCAAAAAAATTGACTCACCAGAAGTCACTTGAAATTAATTTAAGAGGGAGAATGAAAACTAGTTGGAAATTATTTTCTCGTAAAAAAAAAAAAAACTTTCAGGTGGGACGAAAGAAAAATTCATAAGTACAAAATAAGGCCTAATCTAATGTACTCGTATTTGTTCGGTTGACTGGTTTTTAAATAATTTTCTTGATTTTTCAGTTCATCATCCTGGAATATTGCAGCTGTGGAGTGATAACAACAGTAACAGGCATATCGAAATGAAATGGAAATTATTTTTATCTTGTGTTTCGCCCAATATAAATTTCATTTCTGACTGGATTTCGTTGACCGAAGACTTGGTAGTAATTTGCGCCACACTTTATTACCTTCTCGTGAGTACCCATCTTTAGATCGTGTACTTAGTTCGAATCAATGTGACGATTAAAGATTTTGCTTTTATTATAGGAACAAGGATTTTTCGGCGGGTACGAAATGAACGCTGTGATGGCTACCGTGGCCACTCATTCGTTATACAGTCGAGAGAAGTTGGACGGATTATATTACGGAACTCATAATCCGAGATGCACTCACGTTTCTATCGGTGTAACTAGAACTTACGCTCAGATGATCATGCTAATGGCAGCTTGCGGGTATCCTGTGCCTCTTTCCGGTGTAAGTATCCATGTCGAAGGATTTCATAGGATTTAGAATGGTGCAATATTTAATATTTTTATGTTATTTTCGAATTATTCGTAGGATTTGATTTATATGAAATTCGAAGCCAAATTATTTCAAATAAAGTATAAAGAAATGAAGCAAAGAAAAACCGTTGAAGAGATGTGCGAAAATAATGTAAGTACAATAATGTCGCATTTAAAATAAGAAAAAAAAAATTGTTTATTTACGTTTCTATTTCTGTTGCAGGATAAATGCATCATGATTTTCAATCAAATGAGAAAAGCCCTGACTCGAGCTAGTCGTAAAAATTCGAATAAGAATCAAAAAGATCGAGCTGCCAAACCAAATGAATCCACCTACAACGATACGAAACCGGTAGAAGTTAAATAATTGAGATTTAAATCGATTTTGAACTGATTAACTGTGGTGCGCTGGAAACTGAAGCGGTTTCCTACCAAATTTATCCTATCTCATGTGATCAGTTTTTTGATCACGTATCATTTGTAAATACGTTTCGTTCTTTAAGACATTTATTATGTTGACTGGTTGAATTATGTTGTTCTGTTTTTATTTTTGCAAATATAAATGTGTGTTATTGATATGAAATTCATACGTTACTTAACAAAAATAATAGACTGATTTCGGTTCAAATTTCGTTTTGGTGCTATCTTAACATTTACTCTTGTCGAAAATGGGCGGTTTAAGGGTCTAGACAGATAGAGTCGAACCAGTCGATGGCAAATCTGCTTTCATTTTCAAAATCGGACCATTATTCGCCGAGATATAAGCGTTCAAAGTTTTTGGTCGGGTATGAGTCAGAAAAACCGACCATCCTTGGTACTTTTTTGAATTATTGCAGCTTCCAGAATAGCTAAAAAATTATTTTTGGTGTCTAATGTTACCAAATCAAAGCCGCAGAATTCAAATTTGAAATTTATTTCGAGCAGTGATGCCAACCTCGCGAGATAAAATTTTTATTTCACAAAGTTGGCAACCATGAATCGTAAAAATCATAAATTCGAATTCTACGGTTTCGATATAGTCCATTTTGACCATTTACCCGACTTCGTAGGCCTTCTGGAAGCTGTAATATTGCAAAAAGTTTAAAATAATGACCTGTGAGGAAGAGACGGCTTCTGATTGGTTGAAACTTTGACGCTTAATATCTCCGCGAATAATGGTCCGATTTTCAAAATGAAAGCAGATTTGCAATCGTCGGGTTCGACTTTATCGGTCTAGACCCCTAAACTGCCCGATTTCGGATTTTTTTTTTCAAATTTTGAAAAAAATCAACTTTATGGGGTCAAAATTCAAAAATTTACCACGCTCGTGTTTATGATCCGATTGAGCTGAAAATTGGTTTATAGACTATTTCGAGGTCGTAGAATTCAAATTTGTAATTTGTTTAGAACAGTATTGCCAACTTTCGGAGATGAAATTTTTATTTCGCAAGGTTGGCAACAGTGATTTGAACAAAATACAAATTTGAATTCTAGACCCTTCATTTGCCCCATTTTGACTCCTCAATCAGCTTAATAGAGCTTCTAGAAGACGTAATGTGCTTGTAAAGTAATATTTCTGCCTTGATTTCACCTTATTAGGCAACCACAATAACTGATAAAAAAAATGCATATTGATATCACGATTTAAACGAAAATTTTAACAAAGGGGAGGCCTATGGAGACGGTTCAAAGGTCTAGGGTGCATAATTTGAGTACGGGGGATCCAAATTTGTAATTAATTTTGAGCAGTGTTGCCAACTTCGAAAAATAAAAAAATTTTCTTTCGAGAATTACCGCACACAATGTTCATAGGAGCATTTTTGAAATCTACGACCTCGAAATAGTCTACAAACCGAATTTCAGCTCAATCGGATCACAAACACGAGCGTGGTGAATTTTTGAATTTTGACCCCATAAAGTTGATTTTTTTCAAAATTTGAAAAAAAATTCCGAAATCGGGCGATTTAGGGGTCTAGACCGATAGAGTTGAACTCGACGATTGCAAATCTGCAATCAGATTCGAAATCGGATCAAAATTCGGGGAGATATTAAGCGTCAACGTTTCAGCCAATCAGAAGTCGTCCCTTCCTCGCCAGGTTATTGTTTTAAACTTTTTGCAATATCACGGCTTCCAGAAGGCCTACGAAGTCGGGTAAAGGGTCAAAATGGACTATATCGAAGCCGTAGAATTCGAATTTATGATTTTTACGATTCAGGGTTGCCAACCTCGGGAAATAAAAATTTTATCTCGTGAGGTTGGCATCACTGCTCGAAATAAATTTCAAATTTGAATTCTACGGCTTCGATTTGGCAATATTAGACACCAAAAATAATTTTTTAGCAATTCTGGAAGCTGCAATAATTCAAAAAAGTACCAAGGATGGTCGGTTTTTCTGACTCATACCCTACCAAAAACTTTGAACGCGTATATCTCGGTGAATAATGGTCCGATTTTGAAAATGAAAGCAGATTTGCAATCGTCGGGTTCGACTCTATCAATCTAAACCCCCAGATGTCCAATTTTCGACAATTTTTTTCAAATTTTGAAAAAAGTCAATTTTTTTGCTTCGATTTTAATTAATTTTTTTTAAAATGTTGTTTATGACCCGATCGAGCTGAAATTTGGTTTATGGGCTAATGTGAGGTCGAATATGCCATTAGTTTTCAAATCCGATGCCTAGTTTCTGTGTTCTAGAGAATGGTCCGTATCTCCGCGAATTCGCCTCCGATCGGGAAACTGATGGCTGGGATCGATTCGCCTGATCCGACTACCCCCTCCTAGACACCTCACACGTCGATCTGAGACAAAAAGGTTTTTTTTTCAAAAAAGAAAATGAACAGAACGACCCAAAATTAGACGAAATGCACACCTGTTTCGATTTTTTGAGTAAAAAAAATTTTGCTCAAAAAAATATTCAAAACCTACGTGTTTTCAGTAAGTTTTTTTTAGCTAAAAAACGAACGAGGACATGATTTAGGCTTTTTACTTCTTAGCTGGAGTCTTTAATTTTTGAATTTTTGAAACTATATTGAAAATCATTTTTTTAAGTATTATTATTTTTTTTTTTTTTGTTAAAAACCAAAAATTTTCAATTTTTCTTTTTAACTAATTTTAAATTTTCTCCACAAACAATATTTTCAAATTTTTGGTCATCATTAAAATTCTCAATTGTTTCGATAAGAACTTAATTTTTCAATTATTTTAAGAAATAAATTTTTTAAAAATTCAAATAGCTACCTATTTACTTTTTTTTTTTTATTTTCAAGAAATAATCTCTTTTAAATTTTTTGTTAAATTTTTTTCTCGTGATTTATTGATTTTAAGCGAAACTTTTTTTAAATTTTGCCTACCTTTTAACCTTATTAGCCGTTTTTTTAAGTTAGTTACTAAATAGGAATTTTTCCTTTTTTTCTCCTATCATCACCCACTTGCCAATTCACCGAAAACAGGCGAAGTGTCTTTCACTTGCGAGCATAGTGACATAAGTCAATATCGCTCTCTCTAAATTACCTACTTACCTACTTCGTAGCTGTGTAAACTTCAAAAATTTGAGTCAGTATAAAAAAAAAACCGTTTATAATAATTATAAATTTTTATACCTAATTAAGTAAAAAAATAATAATACTTAAATTGAGATTTAAAAAAATGATTTCTCCATTAATTTAGAATAATTGAAAGAAGAAAGCTAATGATGATGATGGCAGAGATTCAAGAAAATGGTCAGAATAGGTAAATGCAAGTTATCGATGATATCATATTATTACCACTGCAATGTCTCATTGCCTGCGTCGTTTGTTTGCAAATATTTCGTCATTAAACCGAATCAAGATCAACTGTTCACTGAAAATAGTACATATTAGGATACTGTGCCATCTGATATCGATATGGACGGATCCTCGCACCGACTTCGTACACCTGAACTTTCTGTACGTCAATCTAACACAAACAAGAAGAAACCGATTTAGGTATTTTTCGAAAAAATCAAGAAAAAAAAGAATTTAAAAAACGAAAATCGTTTATTTACGCACAAATTTTGGACAAATGCAGCATAACGAAATTTTATAAAAATATTTCAAAAAAAAAAAAAATCAACGTATAAATATAAAATGGCACGTCAAGTCGAAAAATATAGAAAGACTCATGAAAGTTAATTCTGTTGGCGAATGGGATACTCAACTGATCCTGGTTCCGACGGTCTGGGAGATTGATAACCGATCACTGGTTTCATTTGTTGACCATTGGCGGCACTTCCAGCGCCGTTGATTCGATTATTAACCGTTGGTTGACTATTACTCGGTCGGCTGGATTGGGCTGAGTTCGATGGTCTGCGGTTTGCGGGCGTTGTTCGGACTGGAGGAGAGCTTGCCAATTGGGGGGTGGAAGGTTTACTTGAATCGAAACCGTTTCGATTGTCGACCGGGAAAGATGATACTGGGTCGCTGGATGCGTCAGGTGTGAATAGAACACCTTCGAAGAGGAATCCAGAGTCCAGGGTGTCGCGAATGAAGAAGATGAATGGATGGTCTGCTTTGAATTCTGGTGCGAAATTCGCGCTGAGAAGAACGATCTGAGATCCTGGAATTGAAAAAAAAAAAAAATTGAAGTTGAAATTAATAAAGTGATTTATAGGAGAAAAAAAGGTAGTTATGTCTGGAGGAGAAAATTCTCAATTTTACGAAGTAGAAAATTAAAAAAAAAAATTGAATGAAATGCTCTTCAATTTTTTGGGTGAAAATGATCACTTTGGGAGTAGAAAAATTGCTATGTTTATTGAAAATGAGTAGAATATTTTTTTTAGTAAAAACTCATCACTTTTTTGAGCAAAAAATTCTGTAATATTTTCAAGCAGAAAATTGACCATTCTTTAAAGTAAAAAATGGACTATTTCTCGACTAAAAAATTGATCATTTTTTGAGTAAAAAACTGACCATTTTCTAAGTAAAAACTTACAACTTTTTTTAGTAAAAAATTCCTCAATAGTTTTGAGTAAAAATTGGTCATTTTTTGGAATAAAAAACTCATCACTTTTTTGAGTAAAAAATTCCTTAATATTTTTGAGCGAAAATTTACCATTTGTTGAGTGAAAAATTGAATCATTTTTTGAGTAAAAAATTACTCAATATTTTATTGATCTCATTTCAGAAATTTTTTACTGGATTTTTTTTTTTTTTTTTTTTTTTAATGAGGAATATTATTTAATAATTTTGGGAGTAAAATAATCACTGAATTTTTTTGATTGAACAGTTTTTTAATTTTTTGAGTGAAAATCGCCATTTTTTTTAGCGTGAATTGCTCATTTTTTGAAGTAAAAATTGGTTAATTTTTTATGTGAAATTTTCAAGTTTCATTTGAGTAAAAAATTTATCACTTTTTTGGAATTAGAATTTTTTTAATTTTTTGGGAGTAGGTACCTAGGAAAATTTAAAAAAAATAAAAATAAAAATAGGTACTCAATTTTTGAAAAACTTTCAATTTTCAAAGTAAAAAATTGTTAGACTTCTTTTGAGCAAAAAATGCTCATTTTTTGAGCGAAAAACTGCTCGATTATGTAAAGCAAAGGAAATATCAATTTCTTAAAGTAGAACTCTGATCAGCTTTTAAATTAAATAAATATAATTTTTTTGAAGTGGAATTTAATCTTTATATTTTTTGATTTTTCAATTATTTCAATTAAAAAAACTCATTTTTTTTTAGTAAAAATTGCTCAATTTTTTGAGTAAAAAGATACTCAATATTTTAGGGGTAAAATAATTTTTTAATTTCATTTGAGTGAAAAATTGATGGTAGACCAATTTTTAATTTCTAAAGAACCAATAGAAAATTTTTCATTTTTCAAAAAAAAATTTCAGTTGAAAATTATTAAACGTTTTTTTTTTTTTTTTTTTTGTGCTCCGTTATATTTGACTTGAGTAAAAAACAGTTCAATAATTTAGGGAGTGGAAGCTCAATTTTTTGAACAAGAACTGTTCAATTCATTTGAGCCAAAAATTACCCAATGTTTTGAGCGAAAAATGTTCAACTTTTTAAGAAAAATTGCTCAATTTTTTTGAGCAAAAAATTACCAAATCTTTTTGAGGAAACATTTCTCAATTTTTCAGCAATTTTTTACTCAAAAAATTGTGCAACTCTTGGATGATAAAAAAAATCGAAAATTACTATTTTTTGTGAAAAATTACTGAATTGTTTTTAGTAATAACTGTTCAATTCATATTTGAGTAAAAAATTTACTCATTTTTTTTGACCAAGAAATTTCCCAATTATTTGAGTGAAAAACTGTTCGAATTCGGGAATAAGAAAGTGTTCAATTTGTTTAAAAGCAAAAAATTACTCGGTTTTTTTGGGTAAAAAATACTCAATTTTTTGAGTAAGAAATACTGAATTTCTTGAGTAAAAAATAATCAATTTTTTGAGTAAAAATAGCTCAATAATTTTGAGTAAAATTTTTTCAATTAATTTTTTTTTTAATTTTTTGAATAAAAATTTCTAATTTTTTTAGCAAGTAAAAAATGCTCAATTTTTTTTTTAAATTTCCAAAGATACGTTATATTTGTCAAGTTTTTAGAAGAAAAATCTTTCAAAATTTTGTAAAAAAAAACTAACAATTTTTTGAGGAAAATAGGTATTATGTCATCTCGATTTTCTGAAGAAAAAATCTAGTTTTTTCTCATATATTTTTTTTTTAAACTTCAAATTTTTGGATTTTGAAATAGGTATATCTTTAATTGTTTTTTTTTCTGGTGGGAGGGGGTGAGGTTAAAAATTTCTTCGATTTCTTTGGAATAAAAGAATATCTGGATGTTTTTGAGATGAATAATTTTCATACTTTTTTTTCTGTGTAAAATACGTGTCACTTTTTCGTTGTAAAAGTTCCTTAAATTTTTTCGCATACCTAACAATATTTTTTAAATGATTGAGAAAAACAATCCTAATTTATGTACTTTCTCAATTTCTCCTACAAAAATTGATTTATTTTGGAGAAAAATTTTTTTTTAAGTTTTTGGAACAAATAATCTCAATCAAAAATCTCAATATTTTGCCCATTTTTTTTTCATCTTTCAGATTTCTGGAGTAAAAACCCCTTAATTTTTGAAGTGGAAGGAGCAAAAATATTTTTAAAATGTTTGAAGAAATTTTTTTATTTTTTTATTAGAGAGAGAAATAGTTATTTTGACTAAAGTTTTGTGATGAACAACGTATTTCAATTTTTTTTCAATACCTAGTCAAATTTTTTCAACTTTTTTTAGAATAAATTTCTAAAATTTTCATTGAATAGATTTTTTAATTTTTTTGAAATGAATTTTTTTCAAAACTTTTTTGGGTTGATAAGTATATAATTTTTTTTCATTTTTTATTTATTTTTTTTGAATAAACGATTTTTTAAATACTTACCTACCTAGGTATCATTGAGGTAAATTTGAATGCAATTTTTTTCAATTTTTTCGTGGTAAAAAAAACTCTAAATCTTTTTAAAAGGGAAAAATTTCTGATTTTTTTTTTAATTTTGGAGAAAAAACCAGTCATTGTTACCTGATGCGGCAGCAGCTTTAGCTCCTTCTTCGGTTATTTCGATTTTCGCATTGTGAAAGATATCCTTAACCGTAATTGGTCTGTTATTTTCGAGCATACCGCTAAGATTAGCTTTAGGAGTGAACGTATCTCTAACGCCAATATCGATCTGAAATAATTGCAATTAAAGTATTATGGACGACACTATTATTAACCCGCCGACCCTGTCATGCCATTTGGCAACACTGATACCACAGATGTACAACTCAGGACTGGACAATTTCGGAACACCAAGTACAAGCCCCACTTTTTTCCATAGGGGACGCTGTGCACAGATGAAAAGTATGAGAATCCCCACATAAAATAGAAAATAAAAAAAGTTCAGGAAAACCAAGTCGATTCTGAAAGTGCCCAAAGAGCTGAGCAAAATGGCGTATTGATTGATTTTCCCCGACCCCCCATTTCCTCTCCCATCGTGGTATCAATTTTCACATTTCTGTAAACAATCCAAAAAAATGAAAAATTCAAAAATAGCCAAGTCGATATTGATTGTACTCCACAAGGTGAGAAAAATGCCGCAAGCAAAATTTTCCTAACCCTCCCCAATTCCTCTCCCATCCCACTCTTATTTCAATACTCATGAACCTAGAGGGGAGGGGGAAAAATGAAAAAATTGATTGAAACCAAGACGATATGGAATCTGCTCGGTAAGGAGAGTAAAATGCCGCAAACAAAATTTTCCTGCCCCTCTCCATTCCTTCTCCCATTTTTAATTCCGATTTTAGGCAATTTTACACGAGGGGAAATGACCGAAATGGGTCCCAGGTGGGAGAGGAAATGGAGAGGGGTAGGAAAATTTTATTTGCGGCATTTTACTCTCCTTACTGAGTAGATTCAATATCGACTTGGTCCCCATCAATTTTTTCATTTTTCTCCCCTCCCCTCTAGGTTCATGACTCATGAACCTAGAGGGGAGGGGAGAAAAATGAAAAAATTGATGGGGACCAAGTCGATATTGAATCTACTCGGTAAGGAGAGTAAAATGCCGCAAATAAAATTTTCCTACCCCTCTCCATCTCTCCATTTCCTCTCCCACCTGGGACCCATTTCGGCCATTTCCCCTCGTGTAAAATTGCCTAAAATCGGAATTAAAAATGGGAGAAGGAATGGAGAGGGGCAGGAAAATTTTGTTTGCGGCATTTTACTCTCCTTACCGAGCAGATTCCATATCGTCTTGGTTTCAATCAATTTTTTCATTTTTCCCCCTCCCCTCTAGGTTCATGAGTATTGAAATAAGAGTGGGATGGGAGAGGAATTGGGGAGGGTTAGGAAAATTTTGCTTGCGGCATTTTTCTCACCTTGTGGAGTACAATCAATATCGACTTGGCTATTTTTGAATTTTTCATTTTTTTGGATTGTTTACAGAAATGTGAAAATTGATACCACGATGGGAGAGGAAATGGGGGGTCGGGGAAAATCAATCAATACGCCATTTTGCTCAGCTCTTTGGGCACTTTCAGAATCGACTTGGTTTTCCTGAACTTTTTTTATTTTCTATTTTATGTGGGGATTCTCATACTTTTCATCTGTGCACAGCGTCCCCTATGGAAAAAAGTGGGGCTTGTACTTGGTGTTCCGAAATTGTCCAGTCCTGTGTTGTACATCTGTGGTATCAGTGTTGCCAAATGGCATGACAGGGTCGGCGGGTTAATAAGATGGCAATCTATGAATCTAAAGTACGCAGGTACATAAAACTTGCTGAAGAATAAATGCTTACCGATGACAATATGTCTGCCAATTTTGTTTTAAACTGGATCAATGTTTTAGGTAAAGTAACCTTTACTGTGCTTTCTCTCGTCTGACCGAAAAATTTCAACAATTCATAGTTGCGTAAATCTCTCAACAAATGGCTGACGCCGTCTCTTTTGTTGGGTAAAACTACAGTAAACGTGTATCGATCGTCCTGAAAATACCAATAATTTCAATATCAGGTAGGTGCAATGGTGCATATTTTAAAATTCGTCAAATTAATTAAACCTGTGATAGGAACAAAATTCAACCTAAGATATAATATTTACCTTGAAGGGTATTTCAGCTACTTTGGCATCCAAGTCTCTATCCTCGTGGTATTTGATTTTCATTTCGGCAGTCATGAACTTCACCTTTAAATCCGTTTCACCGTTGTAAAAATAGTGCGTATGAGTCAGTTTTGGATCAAAAGCAATTTCCCAGTCACCTTTGAAGTAGATGCAATTCGCCAAGAGCAATCTAGTCGATGTATCGAGATCCTCTGTGTAATACAAAATATAGGTATAATTGACAGAATAATAATCTAATTTATAGTAGTGATCATGGCCGACAACTTGGAATTTTGTAAAGGTAGCTCGATTTCTTCCCCAAAGGTTTGACGAGTTAAATTTTTTCGAATGTTGAATGTTAAGGTGACCCTCCCCCACCCTCAAAAAATAAGATATTTTTTACACGAAAAAAGTACTGGAATTTTTCATTCCCAAAAAATCGAAAGAGTTTTCCCACATTAAAAAAAATGTATTCCAAAAAAATAAAAAACTCGGTTACTTCAAAAAAGAAATTAAAAATTTTTCATCTACAAAAATTTAGAGATTTTTTCCAAATTTTCGGAATAATTTTAGACACGTAGAGTCGTAGATACTCCAAAAAAAATTGAGAACGTTTTTTCTTCAACAAGAATTTAAAAGATATTTTATTTCTGAAAAAAACGAGAGATTTTTTCCTTTATAATAGTGATTTTTTTATCGTTTTTTTGTTTTTTTCATTTCACAAGCAATGAGGATTTTATTAGCGGTGTTCAAAAAAAAGAGAGATTTTTTACTCTAAAAATTTGTATTTTTTAAAAATATTTCTCAATATTAAGATATTTCTATCCTACAAAATTGAAAAAAAAAAATCTTTTAAAAATTTGAAAAATATATTTTCACTGATAAAGTGATTAAATAATGTTTTACCTACTGCAAAAAATAAGAAAACAAATTATTTCAAAATATTGGGAAATTTTTTACTACAGAAAATTGAGATTTTTTTTAATGCAAAAACATGGGAATTTTTCTCCTGTAACCAAAAAATTCGCAAGCCTTTTACTTGAAAAAATTTTAAGTTCTTTTTTTGAAAAAATAATTTTGCTCCAAAAAATTGAGAATTTCTTCTTTTTGAAAAAAATGGAAGATTGCAAATAAAAACATTAAAAATGAAATTTCCATCAAAAAGATTGAGAAAATATTTGGTTTGAAAAAATTGAGAGAATTTTTTTCTCAAAAAATTTTGAGAAATATTTCTGTACCTCCAATTTGTTTGGCACCAAAAAAAAATCAAGAACTTTTTTAAACTTTCTTTACTCAGAAAATTTGTAAACAAATTTTACCCCAAATAGATAAGGTAAGATAATTGTTTTCCAAAAATTTAATAAATATTTTCACTCCAAAAAAATTTTATTTCTAAAGAATTAGGAAATTATTTTATTTCAAAAAATTTAGACAATTTTTCACTAGGTACCAAATAATTATTGAATGATTCTTTTTTCTTTAAAAAAGTAAGAAATTCAAAAAGAACCCCTCCTCCTAGGAGTTCTTCCTTCAAATTTTTTTTCTCCAAAAATTTTTAGAATTATTTTAGATTTTCTACTTCAAACATACAGACAACTTTTCACTGCAAAAAAAGATTGTTTTCTCCAAAAGTTTAAAAAACCTGGAAGAATTCAACTAGACAAAAATTGAGAATTTTTACGCAAAAATTTTAAAAATAGTTAGGTATTTTTGCCTCAAAAAATTTAAAAAAAATTATCAAAAATATTAAGAAACTTTCATATTATTTGAAAAAATTGAGATTTTTTTTACTGCAAAGCCATACTTTGAAAAATTAAAAAAATTAGAAAAAAATGTATTCAAAAAAAAAGAAGAAAATGTTCACTTCAAAGAAATTGGGATTTTTTTTTTACTAAGTACACAAAGATGAGAATTTTTTTTCAAAAACAAGAGAACTGTTTTCTTAAAAAAAAAATCCATTTTTTCAAAATAAATAAAAAAAATTGTTCTAAAAAATTAATAATTATTCAAGTTCTAAAAAAATGGGAAATTTTACGGAGAAAAACATTAGAAAATAAAATTTTCATCAAGAAGGTTGAGAAATTTTTCATTTAAAAAATTGAGAAAATTTTTCACTAGGTATCAAAGAATTTAATTCTTCTCCGAAAATGCCAGACAATTTTGCAGAACAAAATTCAGAGATTTTTTCATTCCAAAAAAATGTGAGAAAGTTCTTCACTGCCAAAAAGTTTAAAGATTTTTTTTTACTCTAACAAAAGTAAAAAATTCCCTAAAAGACCCCCTTCCATCAAGGAATTATTCTTTCTCCCAAAACAACCTTTTTTTCACCAAAGAAATTAAGGATTTTTTTTAGCTATTGTTTTGCTTTAAAAAATTTCTAAAAATTTTTAAAGGAAACAAATTGAGAAATTTTTTTACTGATAAAAAATAGAAAAAATTTTCTTCCAGAAATTTAAGAACTTTGATTTACTACTACAAAAAAATTAAAGAATTGTGCCCCCTCCCAAAAAAAAATGAGAATGTCTTCTTCAAATATTTCAAAAATATTTTTGCCTAAAAAAATTATCAAAAAGATTAAGAAGTTTTCTTATCCCAAAAAATTGAGAAATTTTTTTTTCCAAAAAATTGAGGAAATTTCTACCATGTACCTACCTATTAAAAATAGAGTTTTTTGTGTCTCAAAAAATTGAAAAATATTTTCATCTCAAAAAATTGAGAAATTTCTCTTTCCCAAAAAAATGAGAAATTTTTTAAAACAAAAAATTTGAATTAGTAGGTATTTTTAAAAACGCAAATTTCAATATTGGTGTGTATTTAGTTTTCGCATTTTTGGACTTTTCCAAATTATATAGCTCATTTCACTTTCAAAATTTCGAGTAAACTTCGAGCACCCTTTTTTTTGCGTGTTTTTTGTTTTTGTTTTTTCCTTTTTTTTTTGAGCTGCTGGTAAGTTGACGGCCATGCCGTTGATAAAATAAATAAAATTTTCTCACCTTTTCCTACTAGCGATGTAATTAAACCATCGGTGACTTCGCTCACCCATTTGTTTATGGTAGTGACGGCTTCTTCTTGTTTATTAAAGTTTACACTTTCGACGTCAGCTTCGTAATGTTTGGCTAAATTTTCGCTATAGCGTTTCGCTAGCTTTTCGTCTGGAGCTAAAAATATTTTATTTTTCGTATCGAGCGTCACAGCTGAATTTGAGATCTGAAAACGAATGCGAATGTAATACAATTTCTTTCGTTTGCTGAGTAAGTACTCGGTTTGAAAATCTCACGTACTTTTAACGTTTTGAATAGGGATTGTAAGATGGCCGAAGCTGCAGCTTTATCGTCGGGTAATCTAAGACTCGTTCTTAATTCTTTTTCGGTATTACCAGCGGCTCCTTCGAGTAACATGCCTAACATAATTTTAATACTGGCCGGCGATAAAGCTATATTTTCGTTCGGTTTGCTTTGATGTGTTTTCTAGAATCGTATTCGAGTTAATACACTAATGATGAGAATGCTTCAATCGATGATCGAGCCGACTTACGATTAGGAGTTCTCTATCGAGAAAATTGTACTTTTCGCTCAGATCTGGCTTCGGTCGGTTCTGTTTCATTTCTGCTTTTAAAAATCGTCGTGTTAGTTTACAAGCTTTCGACGAATATAATTTCGAAAATGAAAATATTCTCTAATATTGTACTCACGATTGAGTATTGGATCTTCTGTAGGGTATGGAAAAGCCTGAGCTGGAAGAGGAGTCGAAGCATGATTGTAAGGAGTTGGACCTGACGTCGGTTCGATTACTTTACCAATAAAGATAATGTTGTTTTGCGATTCGTCAGCGATCAAGAAAATGAAAGGATGAGTGATGCTGATGTCGATGGCATCGTTGCCGAATCTCGAATCGATAATTACATCTGTAAAAAAAAAATAGGTAAGTATTAGATTCGCGAACAGAGATTCACGTCGAGTAGAATAATATAATTCCATGGCCGGCAACTTGACAGAAGCTACGCCTAATTTGTTTTTTAAATTCTTAGAAATCATTCAAGTGAAATAATAAATAAAAGAAATAATAAAAAAATTTCAATTTTTAGGAAAATAAACCTCTTTTTTGGGAAACTTTAATTTATATGGAGGAACAAAACTTTCAACACCTTTTGAAGGAAATAATCTCTCAATTTTTTGGTACGACAATGTCTCATTTCATTGGAATGAAAAATTTCACAATTTTTTTGCCACAAATATAAGTACCTATTTTATTTTTATTTTTTGGATAACAAAAAATTTTGATATAAATATTTTAAAGGCGATCATTTTTTTTTTGTAAAAAATATTTCAAACTTTTGACTTTTCTTCGAAAAAAAAAATCTTTGAAAACCCATCTCTCAATTTTTAGGAACAAAGAACTTCTTAAATTTTTGTAGTATACCTAAGAATATTTCTCAAACTTCTGAAGAAAAAATAAATTTTTTGGATTTCAGAGAAAAAATCTATCAATTCCTTTGAAATAAAAAAAAATCCTGGATTGAAAAAACATTGAATTTTTTTTCAGAAAAAAAATATCTCCAAATTTTCTTTGAAATAACATCTTGGTTTTTGTACCAAAAACATTCCAAAGAAAATCTTTTAGTTTTTTTGAACGAAAATATCAATTTATAGGAAACAAATTCTTTCAAATTTCGAAAGAAATTATTTCTCAAATTTTTTGAAGAAAAAAAGTTTCATTAAAAAAAAAAAATAAAACACTTTTCAGTTTTTTGAAATGACGTTTTATTTAATTTTTTATTTTTAAGAGTAGAAATTCTCAATTTTTTTGAAAAAATCTTTTGAAAAGAAGAACTTTTATGAGTAAGAAGTTTCTGCATCTGCTTGAAGAATAAAAATATTTTTTTCAATTTTTTGGAATAGAACTTTGAATTGGAGAGGAAAAAAGTTCAAATCAAAAAAATTTCAGTTTTTTGTAGAAACAAAATTTTCTAATTTTTTGGAGTAGAAATGTTTCTCAAATTTTTAGGGGGAAATTTTTTAAAATTCATTTTGGAATATAAAATTTTTATCATCTGAAGAAAAAATAAATGAATTATTTTTTTTTTTTGGAAGAAAAGAAAATAAATGTTAATTTTTTGGAATAAAAAAAATTTATCTAAAAAGAAAATGATACAATAAAATATATAAAAGTTTCGCGAAATTTGTATTCTTACTGTTTCGCTTAAAATTTTGATCTCAATAAATTTTATTTAAAAAATATCTGTTTTTGGTACTTGAAAAAATGTTTGTTTTTGAGAATAAAAAAATGTTTATTCTTTGGAATAAAAATAATGTCACTTTTTTGGTATTAATTTTTTTTCATTTTTTGGAATAGGTAAAATAAAAATTCATTTTTGCGGAATAAAAAAAAAACACTTTTGTGAAATAAATAAAATGTTTATTTTTGTAGAACACAAAATGTTCACATCCTTTTAGTAAATTTTTTTTCAATTTTTTGGGATAATTTTTTTTTATTTTTGAAAAAAAATTTTGGGGGGGGAGGGGGATGAAAAAAGTTCATTTGTTGGAATTGAAAAATTGAATATTTTTTGGATTTCAAAAAAATCTTGGAATGAAAATAATGTTTATTTCATGGAATAAAAAAATATTTCATTTTTGTGAAGTAAAAAAATGATTATTTTTGTGAAACACAAATTATGTTCTCTTATTTTTAGTAATTTTTTTTTCAATTTTTTGGGATAATTTTTTTTCAATTTTTGAGGATTTTTTTTTGGTTGAAAAAAGTTCATTTTTGGAATTAAAAAATTGAACATTTTTTAAATTTAAAAAAAATGGAATGAAAATAATGTTTATTTTACCTATGGAATAAAAAATATTTCATTTTTGTGAAATAAAAAAAATGTTTCTTTTTTTGGAACACAAAATGTTCACTTTCTTTTAGATGCTTTTAATTGAAATTTTTTCAATTATTTTTTGGGATAAAAATATTCCAGTTTTTGAGGAATGTTTTTTTGAGGGAGGGGTGAAATGGAATTGAAAAATTGAACATTTTTTGGATATTTTTTCAAATGTTTACTTAATTTTTGAAGTAAAAAATGACCATTTTTTGTAAAATTAAAAATGTACTTTTTTTACAAAAATTTTTTCATCTTTTATTTGAGAGAAAAAATTTTTTATCAAGATTTTTTTAATTTTTGGAAGAAATTTTTCTCTATATTTTTTTTTGGGATTAAAAATTCATAATTTATTAGGGGAAAAAACATGTTTTGTGGCTTGTGAGAAGAAAAACTCCCATTTTTTTAGGCGAAAAACATTTTTAATTTTCTGAGTTGAAAATTTGGAAAAAAATTGAATAAAAAAGTAAATATTCAAGTGTTTTTTATTTTTTGGAACAAAATATTTTTCAAGTTCTAGAAAAAAAATTTCTCAATTTTTGGCAAATTTTTCCGGAGAAAAAAATCTTAAAATTTTTGGATAGTTGGGAATTGAATTTCATTTCAGAATAGGTAAATATTTTTCAAATTTTTACAGAGAAAAAAATCACTGAATTTTTTTGAAGAAAAAAATGATTCTCAAAAATCAAAATTCAATATTAAACAATTTCCAACCCGTCACTACTCTGGAAAAAATTCAGATACACCCTAAAAAATTCCAGTTTGCCGGCCCCGTCTAATTCTAATGTATTTATACTGTTTACTTGTCGCAGCGAAAGCGGTGCTCCCTTTTTCGTTCACTTCGATTCCACTTTTTTGCAGAATAGTTGAGATCATCAATGGACCTTTGGAACTTGAACCGATCATTTCCAAGTTAACTTTTCCACTGAATATTTCTTTAATGTTCATCTGTAAAAATAGAATACATTCGATGGAATATATTATAAGTACTTTGTTTGAACGTATATAGAACTTTGATAGAAGATATAATGATTAATGAAGAATACGAACAATTTTTAAAATTTCCACCAATTCAGCGCACGATTCGAACTTGAACTTTGGTAGTCGTAAATTAATCACTTGGTCGGTTCTTTGTTTCAGCGATCTCGATAATATTTCCGGACCTAATTCCTTCGCCACTTGTGCCAACCCATCGACTTCGTACGGATAAATAATATACATGGCGAATTTATCACCCTGCAGTTCAAACATGGAATGGTAATTAGTAACCAACTAACCACGAGTCGTTCGTGCGATCGAAAGATTAAAAGAGATTTTATGATTGTTTCGTAATCTAGGACTTTTTCAAAAAAAAAAAAACTGGAATTTCAATTTTTAACACTTTGACCGCCATGTGTGCATATATGCACACAAAACAATTTTTTTTTTCATCTTTCTTCACGCCATGTGTGCACAGAGTTGGCTGTTTTAAACACGAGAAAAAAAAACAAACGATGTTTTAAACAATGTTTTAAACGTGTTATGTAACTTCTGTACCCTATGGAAGTCAAATTTTTTTCAGCTTTGAGATTTTTATACTGTCGAAACGTAGAAAATCTCGAAAAAAAAGTAAAAAAAAAACTGTTTTAAATGTGTTTTAAACGCGTTTTTTATATTTCAATTAATAACACGTTTAAAACAAAAAAACTGTTTTAAACAAAAAATACATTTTTTTTTTTTTTTTTTTTTAACTGTTTTAAATTTAAACCCAACTCTGTGTGTGCATATGTGCACACAGACAACGTTGCCATAATATTAGACGTGGATGTTTAGTCGTTCAGTCGCGCACTATACGATTATTTTGATGAAATTAATCGATTCTACAGATGTTTTTCCACAGAAAAAGCCACTTTGCCGAAAGATCTGACAACATTGGGACGAAACACGCTATTTTGAAATTGTTATCATATTTATCAGCGAACTTATGCGGCGTAAGTGAAAGAATTAAAGAAATTTAGTGAATTCACTACGGCGGTCAAAGTGTTAATGACCTCATCGTCGAGGGTTCATCCAGTTTTCAAAAAATCTCCATCACAGAAACCTATGTAACGCCCCTTGGAAAATAATTTTCGAACAAAAGTTGTAGATTCAAGTCTCTGAAATAATTTTGGTTATTACAAACACTTCGACTGGGCCCCTTCCACCCCTCCATTTTGGCATAATACGTTTGATCCGTTGAATTTCTTACGTATTATGCCAAATTGGAGGAGATGGAAGGGTCCAATCGAAAATTTTGTAATAACTAAAACTATTCCCATGATTTCAATCTACAGCTTTTGTTTGAAAAGTTTTTCAATTGGCACCCTTTCTCACCTCCAGTTTGGTATAATACGAATGATTCGTCGATTTTTTTTTACATATCATCATGTATTATGCAAAATTGGAGGAGAAGGAGGGGTCCAATCGAAATTTTTGTGATGACCAAAATTATTTCCATAATTTTAATCTACAACTTTTGTTTGAAAATTTTTTCAGTTGGACCCCTTTCTCACCTCTGATCTTGCAAACCACCAATTGAATATTTATTCAATTAAAAAAATTTCAAACATAAGTTGTAGATTGAGATCTTGGGAATACTTTTGCTCATTATAAACATTTCGATTGCATCCCGATCCCCTTCCGTGTAAACAATTCATCAAACTTGACTCGAGTGAGGATGCAATAGGGGAGCCTTAAAAAAAGGAACCCCAGCTCATCTCTTTAAAAAATCACAAAATTACTTTTAAACTCTCGATCACATGGAACTTTCATTTCTAACTGTACTAAAATGATTTTTAGAAATTCCTCACCATGTATGGTAACCTAATAAGTTGAGCTTTTACTTCCTTCATGTCGTAATAACCGTATCGCTCCTTCAACGACATCATTTGCACCGGTATCTGCTTGGTACGCGATACAGAGAAGGACTGAGATTTGGTTTCATTGGCAGCAAAAGGAAACTGCCATTCTCCTCTGAAGAATATAGCGTTCAACAGCATCATCACGGTATCTTCGAAAAATTCACCTAACCAAACATAAACCAATAGTCCAATTTAGACAGGGTGTCCCAAAATACACCTTAGGTATTTCTACGAATTATGGGTTACCTCCGGTGAGCAGCTGTGGTATTTTTCCTTTGGTTATTTTATTACACCACTCGTTGACTTTTGCAATGGTGGCCTCTTTGTTGGCAAAGTCTACCGGCTGAACGTTCGACTTGTAGAAATCTTTGAGTTTTTTCGAAAATTCTGGATTGACTTGGACTTCTTCGTCGACGAACAAATTCGTACCAATGTTCAACTCGTACGATTCTTCTCTCGCCTATTGAAAAAATAGAAAAAATGTAAGAGTCAAGTTATAGTCAAGTGTTGAGAAAAATCATTCGCCAAGGTACAAGCAACGTCTTATAAATACCTCTAATGACTTCATAACTGATGAAAATTTCTGTTCAACGGTTTCTTTTAGCGTGGGATCTATACCAAAAGCCTTTTCTATTTCCTGGGCAGCGGTTCCTTTGGTTCCAAGGTACAACATGGCGACGGCCAGTTTTACGCTCAGAGGAGATACAACGAAGTTACCTTTTTCCTTCGAGTTCAAAATCTGTACGAAATTGAAAAAATTACGAATATTTTGCTAATTTCCAAAGTTAATGCATGAGTTCGAGGTAACAGGTTGATTTCATACCCTACTTAATGACCAGTCGAATTCGTTGTATTTTTGATTGGTCACGTTCACTAGCTTATTCTCCAGTAGTGCTCCACCTGGTGGGGTGGTTTGACCGACCTGTGGTGCATTATTCTGGGCTATTGAGGTACTCTTCAAAAATATCACAAGGAACAGCGAGGCTGAAAACGTATCACAAAATCTGACATGAGTTTTATGATGAGGTAATGGAGATTTTTTCATGCAAAAAATTGAGAATATTTTTTTGATACAAAAATAGTGATACGGTTTCGCTCCCAAAAAATATTAGGAAGTTCATGTATGCACTTTAAAAATTATAGCATATTTTTTAATAAAAAAATTATGATTTTTGATTCAAAAAAAAAAAAAAAAAATGGAAAAACTGAGGACATCCCCAACCCAAAAATAAATAAAATCGAGATTTCCTTACTCCAATAAAATGAGACAATTTTTTGCTCCAAAAAATCTAGAATATTCTAACTCCATAAAATTAGAGAATCCCCCAAAATGAGAAATTTTTCACTCCAAAATTTTCACTTTCCACCAATTTTTCTCTTTTTTGATTACCTATTTCAACTTTCAGTTTCTTTTTATTTCCCTGATTTTTCGTTTAAGAAATTCCATTCACAAGTTTTTCAAATTTTCCCAATTTTCCTAATTTCATAATCCAATTTCTGTTTTTTTTCTGGATTAGGTACTAGGTAGGTATGTCATTTTTATTTCTACTGTTTTTATTTTTTTATAATAATTTCAATTTCAATAATTATTTTGCTATTTTAATTTTTTTTCGATTTTTTTACATTATCACTTTCTGCTGAATTCTCCAATTATTTATGAAGTACAGAATTGCCTCAATTTTTCGTAGCAAAAACTGTCTCAATTTTTTGAAAAAAAAAGTTTTTTCGAACAAAACATTTGCCTATTTTTTGGAGTTCAACTGTTCAAGAATATTTCCCAATACTTTTCACGAGCAAAAGCATGTCTCAATTTCTTGGAGAAGAAATTTTCGCAATGTGGGTGGAGATTCCCCCATTTTTTTGGAGTAGAAAATTTTTTCAATTTTTTGAAGCAAAAAGTTTCCCCATTTAATTGGATTAAGCAAACATTTTTTGAGGAAAAAAATTACTCAATTTTTTGGAGTGAAAAAATTCCCAGTTTTTTGAAAAATAATTTTCTCATGAGGGATTCGTTCATTTCATGGAGTTGAGAATTTTCTGATTTTTTTGAGCAAAAATTGTCTCATTTTAGCGGAAGAAATTTTTTGTGGAAAAATTCTCACAATTTTTTGGAATAAAAACTTTTTTATTTTATTATTATTTTTTTTTTAGCAAAACATTTTTGCTTATTTTTTGGGGTACAAGAATTTCCTGATATTTTTCGGTAACAAAAAAGTGTCTCAATTGGAGCAAAAAAAATTCTCACCTTTTTCAAGGGAAAATTTTCTCAATTTTTTGAAGAAGAAATATCTGCAATGTGATAGAGATTCTCTCATTTTTTTGGAGTAGAATGTTCAATTTTTTGAGGCATAACATTTTCTCATTTGATTGGAGTGAATATTTTTACAAGAAAAAATTGCCTCAATTTTTTGTGGGAAACGATTCTTCAACTTGAATTGGAGTAAAAAAAATTCTAAATTTTCTAAAATAAAGGAATTCCTTATTTTTTTGAAGTAAAAAAATTTCTGATATATTTTTGAGTAAAACAATCCTTAGGTTTTTGGAAAACAATTTTCTCATAAAAAGGTTCTTTCGTTTTGTATACTTAGTAAATAATTTTCCAAATTTTTTGAGCCAAAAATTATCTTATTTTATCGGAGTAAAAAAATCCTTATTTTTTGGAACTACATTTTTTAAATTTTTTTTTTTGAAGTAGAGAATGTTTTTAATTTTTTAAGAATAAAATTTTTTCATTTTTTTTTGTAGCAATTCCTCAATATTGGAGTAAAAAAAGTTTCCTTAGTTTTTTGGGAAACAATTTTTTCATGAGGGTTCTTTTATTTTATGGAGTAAAAAACTTCTTTATTGAGAAATTTTTCCCTGAAAAGTTCAAGACATTTTTTTGCTCCAAAAATTGAGACACGCTTTTGCTCTCAAAAAGTATTGGGAAATTCTTGTGCTCCAAATTTTCTTTTTGGATTTAAAACTTTTCTTATTTAAGTATTTATTTTTTTAGAGCAACAAATTGGCTTCAAGAATTTTCTTATACTTTTTCAGAGCAAAAGCGTGTCCAATTTTTGGAGCGAAAAAATTTCCCAATTTTTTGAAGAAGAAATTTCTGCAGGGGAGAGAATTTACATTTTTTTTTTTTTTGGAAGAAAGGATATTATTTTTATTTCTCGAAGCCCAAAATTAGGTAGGTATCTTCTTTTTTGAAATTGAAATTTTTTTCATTTTTTAGATGTAAAAAATTCCTCATTTTTTGGAGTAAAAGAATTTCTTTTTTTAGAGGGGAGGGGTGAGTTCTCATTTTCATTAGGGGGGGGGGAATTGGAATCCTCAATTTTTGAAACAAAAAATTGTGTCATTTTTTGGCGAACAATATTTCCTTTGGAGTAAGTATTCTCTTATTTTACAGAGTGTAGAATGTTTTCAATTTTTTGAAAAAAATGACTTGAATTTTTTCAACAAAAAAAAATTTTCTCCCATAAGTGGAAAATTTTTCGATTTTTTTTTAGCGAAAAATTGTCTCATTTTTTTGAAAGTGAAAATTTATTTTTTTGGAGTAAACGAATGAATTTTTTATTTTTTTCTGGGAAAAATGTTCTTTACTTTTTTAGAGCAAAAATTTATTTATTTTCAGAGGAGGGGGGATTTTTTCAATTTTTTGTGACAAAAAATTGTCTCATTTTTTCGGAACTAAAATTTTTCTGATTTTCTTTATTCTTTTTTTTTTTTTTTTTGCTCAGAGTCAGACCCAGAATATTCTTAATTTTCCAAAGTTGAAAATTTTCTCAACTTTTACGGAGGATTTTCCATTGTTTGTAGTAAAAAATTTTCATCACTATAAGGAAAAAAAAAATCTTTTTTTTTGGGGGGGGGGGGAGGAAGATATGTATTTTTTAATTTTTAACAAAAATATTCCAATTTTTCAATTAGGTAAACAAATTTGTAAATTTTTTTCAAAAAAAGCCTCTGAATTTTTTTTTAGGAAAATTGAGATTTTTTTTGGAGAAAAATTGAGCAAAAAAATTGCAGGTTGCCTACCCTGTCAATAAGTATCTCAATTTTTCCAACTACCCGATTACTAGCCCTATTTTGTGAGCAAAAATTTTTTCGATTTTTTTCTCAAATTTTGGAATTTTTTGTTTACTTTTTTTCTCAATCAATATCAACAAAAATACTACAAAAGTTGCATTAGATATTCGAACCCAGTATAAAATTTAACCTTTCGTATTATTATTCATCATTCTCTTATCTTAATAATTTATTTTTATTTTTTCAACATTCGAGGAGCAAAACATTGGCGCAACAATTGACCACAGTGACGTTCTAATTACCAATATTCGAGAAAGAATTACCATAAACACGAATTTATCGCTGAATTAAAAATCACGGTCACGGGATTAATCAAATCAAGTTCCAAACGTAGGTACGATAAAAAAAAATTCGTTGAAAATATATGTACCTATCTTGCTCGAATTAAAAAGCAACAACGTCTCTCTGTATAATTTTGCATCGCATTGCAAATACCTACATCTACGAGAGTAAGTCGTCATTAAAAAAGGTCATAGTTGATAATGAAAGACAATCGATGAATTAATGAAGCACTTTCGAGTTATTTTCCAAGTATCAAACGCGATTCCGTGACTCATGCGGGTTTTTTTCGCTGAAGGAATATAAGGTTCGCCATTTATAAATATTTACATGCGAACGTACGTAACTACGTATGTAGGTAAAAAATAACAATTTCATTCGAGATGCACAGATAGGTAAACGAATACGGGTGTACCTTGAAAAATAACTACCTATGTTTTGATTGCAGCCTGTATATATGTATACTAAATCACTTATATGGAATTAGTAGACGATTTATAGGGGAAAACCGGTCCCACGGTGGTGCAGATTAAGGATAAACATTGTTTCAAGAATCGTGATAGGAAAAAAAAATCAGAAATCAGCAGTTTAGAAGGTTGCTACAGATGATCGATCTGTCTACATAGAGGCAGATTTTCGATGCATATCGACTCGATATATACGCTGATTAGGCGAACGTAATTCGACGAATAAAAATTTCGTAGATGCTGGAAAACTTACCATAAACGATGGTATTGGCCATGGTTATCAAATAAGAGAACCGGTTTAGTAATTAAATATTCACGAGTACGCGAAATTCACACACACAAGACGTCGCGTCGGACTCGGACGGATATAACAAGCCGCTAATATACTCGGTATATTCTTCAACCGATGTTCATTGTTGTTGATTGGTTTATTTCACTGTTAGTGCGTTAATTAGCGACTATTTGACCGAAACTGAAGCACATAGACGTGGACGGAATCGCGAACCGCGAAAGAGAAAAAAAGCTCGAGCTCGTGATGCTGATAACGATACCAGCACTTCTTCGATGCCGACGTACTGACCACTTTGCAACTGATGTATGATGCTTTGAACACTAGCTATGATTACCTACCAGCAGAACGCAGATAACCGAAATCATCTACTGGCTGACACCGCTACTCCCCTCGCTGCTGGGGAATTCCAAACCCCACTTCGTTGGTTTTATGGGTGGATTCTTTGGACGGTTTGGGATTGCTCGAGTGGAGTAAAATTCTGCTAATTTCATTTTCGATTAGTTGAAATAATTGAAATAACGAATAAAACTACGATTTTTTCACAAAATTGTTTTTTTTTTCAATTCTTTAAATTTTACATACTTTTTTAAATTAAAAAAATCAAATTTTTCCAGAATTAAATTTTTTTTATTTCGAGGTCCATTTTTTAAAATCAATTATCGTTTTTTTTTAATGTTGAATAATTTTTTACAAAATTGATTGTTTTTTTTTTCAATTTTACATACCTAGCTATTTTTTTTTTTTTAATTTAAAAAATCTACATTTTGAATTTTTTTTTTTTACTTCAAGCCTATTTTCTAAAAATCAATTCTTGTTTTTTTTCTTAATTAAAAATGAAACAATTTGAGATGATAAAATCATTCAATCTTTTGAAACAAAAATGAGCAATTTATTTACTTCTTTGGAATAATTTTTTAAAAAGTTTTTGTAGTAAAAAAATTTCCAATTTTATTTGGAGAAAAACATCCTCCAATTTTTTCGGAGTAGAAAAATTTCTCGATATTTTTGGAACAGAAATGAGATGGAAAAATTTCTTCAATTTTTTCGGAGTAGAAAGTCTTTCAATTTTTTGAAGTAAAAATTTTTTCAATTTTTTTTTAATAGGTACCTAGTAATGAAATTTTTCAACATTTTGAAAACTGAATCTTACAAATTTTTGGTGTAAATTTTATTTTTAACCAAATGAAAATTCTCTTCTTTTATAGGCCATTTTAGGTATTTTTATTTTTTATTGTACCTAGACAAAAAACATCAAATTTTGTTTGGAAAAAAATTATTCAAATTTTTTGAAGCAAAAAATTTTAAAAATTTTTTAGGAGTAAGAAAATTTCTCAAAATTTCTCGTCATATTTTGAAACAGAAATGAGATGAAAATATTTCTTAATTTTTTTTGTAGTATGTACATTGTACATAGAAAATCTTTCAATTTTTGGAGTAAAAATTTTTTCATTTTTTTTTTTTTGAGAGTAGAAAAATTTTTCAACATTTTGAAAAATGAATCTTACAAATTTTTTGAGTAGATTTTTTTTAACCAAATTAAAATTCTCCCCTGTTTCAATTTTTGGAAAAAAAATTAATGCTTTTTTCATTCTTAATATGAATATGAATATGAATAACTCTTTATTGTAATATGAAGCATTTGCTTCCTTTACAACGTCTACGTATATAATAATATTAAATTTCTAAGTAGGTATAGAAGTACCTACCTATTTTTCATTTTCTTTTAAAAAATTTTTGGAATGAAAAATCTTTATTTTGTATGAAACATTGATAAAAAAAATTCGTTTTTGGAGAAAAAAATTTCAATTTTTTTGGAAATTAAAATAAAAATTTCCAGAATTTTTTTGAATAATTTTTTTCTTTAGGTAGGTATTTTAAAAGAAATCTTTCAATATTTTGGATAGGTAATATTTTTTTTTCTTCATTTTTTCTCTTTTTTTTGGGAAAGAAAAATATTTCAATTTTTAGGATCACTTGAATAAAAATTCTGGATTTTTTTTTGAGATAAAACAATGTTCTAATTTTTTTGGATTTTTTTTCTTTTTGATAAAAAAAACAACATTTTTTTGCTTAATTTTTTTTTCAATTTTTTGGGTGTATAAGTGATATTTTTTATAAAAATGCCACTTTATTTGAAAACATCTTTCAATCAAAAACAGAGTTTCAAGTGTTTCTTTTTGTATTTCAAAAATAATTTATTGCAAGAAAAATTTTCATAAAAATTTTTCTAGTGATTTTATCTTCAAATTAATTTTATTTTGTGAGCAGGAGATTTTTTTAAAGAGAATTTTAAATAAAAAAGTAAGTTTTAGGGGGAATTTTTAAGGATTTTTTTAAAGTTTTGGCAAAATTTTAAAAAAAGTCTGAAAAAAATCATAATTAATTTTTTTTTTAATTTTTTCTCTAAAATAATTTTTTTAATGTATCGATAGTTATGAACAGCTTATTTTTTTATTAAAAACATCTGAAAAAATAATTTAAGAAAAATTTTAATTATGATTTTTTTTAGATGTTTTCCAAAAAATTATTCGCTCATAACGTTTAATTGGAGTCAGATAGAGGTGTGGGGGTTGCGCCAATAAAAAGAGCAGCCTTTTTTCATCTAGAAAAGTTGATAATAACAGCTTGATCAAAGGATAAATTTTTGAGTTATTACAGAAAAATGAAAAAAAATGTCACTTTTTTACATGTTTTTTCGAATATTTTGCTCAGTATAGACGTCCTGTAACAGTTATAAAAATTAACAGCCCATGAAAAAATTCTAGACAAAATTTGCCATCCGATGCCGCAAAGCGCAACTTTCTTACTATAGTTGTTGTGAAGCGCAAGTTTGAAAACACTCCGCCAAAACAAAAAAAAAATTTCGATAGCATAACTCAGCCCCTGCAGTCCGTAGGTTAGGCAAACATACTTACATCGATTCAACATAAGTTGCCTAGTTAGTGGTTGGAAGACTTTACTCTCAATCTTGTACACCCTGTATATATTTTTTTATATGAAAAAATGATGATTTAAATCAATTTTCCTCAGTTATCACAGTGCTGGTTTTTTTTTTCAAAAAAATTATCTAATTTAAGTTTTGTCATTTTGAGAAAAAAAAATGTCATCCAATTTTTGCAATATTTTTCTTTGAATTTTTTTTAAAAATCAACTTCCACAGTTTCTTCCACTTTGAAAGAAATATTATTTCACTCCCTTATTGATAAACTTTTTCATTTTATTTCATTTTAAAACAAATAATTGTTAGCTCATTTTAAAAATAATTTCTTTTATTTTGGAATAAAATACCTACCTAGTTCTAATCTAATTTTTCTACCGTTCTTTTTCATCTCAAAAGTGCTTCCATTTTTTTTTTTTTTTTTTTTTTTTTTGAAAAATTTTAATCAATTTTTTATCAATTTTTATGATTTGAAAACAAAAATCAAACCAATGTCCTCAATTTTTGAAAATTTATATCAATTTTTCATCAATTTTCACCATTTTCCACGTTTTGAAAGAGATTAATTTTCAACTCATTTTTTAAAATACCTATATACTTACCTAAGTATTAGGTTGCTATTATATTATAAATGATTTTTTAAATAATTTTTTTTTCGATAAAATATTATTTTTCAAATCAATAATTTAAAACAGGATGGTAAATTTTACTCCACTTGGATCATCTTATAGTGCTGAAAACAGCCTCCCGAACATGTTGTTTTCATAAACTACGTAAACGAATTAGCGTCACGTATTACACCGGGAGGGAGTTTGAAAATGACGCATTCGCGTGTCATTTTTAACCTATTTTAGGATTAATTATTTTCTTCTCTGGACTACGAATGAGGTACCGAACTCGTGAAGAAGATCAGTTGGCTTTGTTGAGAAGAAAAATCGTCTACGAGAGTTTGCAAATTGTGGCCGACCAAAGTGTATTCTGTGTATAATTACTAGAGGATTATAGAACAAGTCCGATGATAACGTAAGCAGTTTATAATTAGACAGTCATTGCATTGATTGACTCGATCGACTAAGTATGAATTATTATTCTAATTCTAGCATGGTATCCTCCCTGAGGTGAATTTTTTTTTAATATTCAGTAACTAACTAGTTTTGATCAATGTAGAATGGAAATTTTCCACAGCATTTTTTCGACCCTTGAAGAATGATTATATAACGAGAAAATTGGCAATAAATTCGACAGCGTGATTTTTATTTTGATGGATTACTATTTTTATTTATTAGTTTGGTTTTTTTTTTAGTGGAGGGGTTGCTACATGTTTTTTGTATATTCATAAGCAAGGGTAGGAAATTAATTACGAGTCAAGTTTTGCGAATAATCAAAAATTTTATTTTTTAAATTTTTTCATCAAATTTTCAGGCCTGTGTCTGTGTAGATTCGTGATACATGAATGATTAATTATCTATTCTATCAATTTTCAAATGTTGAATTGTTGATCGAATTATCGTATTAATATCAATATAAGGCTGGGTGTACTGAAACGTATGGTCGTGTGGTTTACAAAAAAGCAATTAAATAGAAACATTCGTTTGAACTGATTCCAACTTCACTGTTGTGTTTGGTGAGTAATGGAAAATTCCATTTGGGCTTCATTCCAGAGTTAGCCCAAAACGACGTATTTGTAAAAGACAAACGTGGGTGAAATTGCCCCTCTTGACCAGGAATTACACAATTGAAAATAATATAAAATAAATTGGGGTTTTTCTAAGAGAACGAAGTAGGTGATTATTCATTTTTATTGAAATTGTTTTTATGTTTGATGCCTCGTATTCTGTAACCCCTCCCTCCCCACTGCCGAAGAGGCACATTCTGACCAGCAGCTGTGCGCAACTTTGACGCTATTTAGAAGATGAGAATTTTTAGCATGAAAAATTTTAATGATTTTCATATTTGGTTGGGCTTAAAATTTTATTCAAAACGATTTTTTTTTTTAAATTTTGTTAAGAAAAATTTTCAATTTGAGTATTTTAAAAAAATTGAATTTTGTTGCATGATCAATTTTGTTGAAAAAAGTTATTGATATTTAAAAATTTTGTTTCGTTTTTCAATTTTTTTCAATTAGATACTTATCAAGGTACAATTTTATTTCTCAAACTCCCATTTTTAAGCAAATTTTTCGAATTTCAAAATTTAATTCAATTTTTTTTTTCAAAATTTACCTAAAAAATTTTCAAGCCATAAAATTGTCTTCATTTTTTTTATTCAAAATGTTTGCCTAAAATGTGCCTCAAAATTTTTACATAATAAGACATTGTTCATTTTTTTTAATTTTTATTTTAAATTTGCATTGAAATTCTATCTGAAGATTAATATAAAAGTTGACTCAACATTTTCTCCAAGATTTCCTCCAAACCTTTGATCAAGTTTGTATAAAATTTGCATTAAAATTTTGTTCAAAGTGGTATTCAAATTTTGTTTGAAATTTTATTCAAATCCTTGTTCAAAATTTTATTCAAACTTCTGTTCAAATTTTTTTTTAGAAATTTTTTCATTTTTTTTTTTGTAATTTCTTCAAAAAAAAATTTAACTTCTCTTCAATTTATCAAAATGTGCATCAAAATTTTATCCAAATTCTTGTTCAAAATATTCAAAATTTGCATCAAAATTTTATTCACTTTTTTTAAAACTCGTGTTCAAAATATTATTCAAAATCTAGTTCAAAATTATATTCCAATGACTGAAACTTTTGTTCTAATTTTTTTTAAATTAGCTTTAATTAACATTGTTCAAATTCCATTCAGAATTATATTTAAAATTTATTTTTTCAAATTTGAATTAAATTTGAGCTAAATTTTTGTTCAATATGCTAATCAATTTTTTTTAATTTACCTAATTCAAAATCTCTAAATTTGCTTCAAAATTTTGTTTAAAAATTTAGAAAAATTTATGGCTTTAAAAAACTAGTTTATTTTTTTTTTTAATTTTTAATTTTTTTTCTTTCATAAAAATTTGTCAAAAGACAAGTTTTTTGTTTATGAATTATGCTCAAGAACTAATTTCTCGAATTTAAAATTTTGATAGCAAATATTTTCACCTGAAAACTTGATGATGAATTTTTATTTTTTAATTTTTTAAATAAGCAATGATTTTTGCAATTTTTTAAAAGTAAAATAATACCTAATATCATAACTCAAAAGTAACTTCCTAAAAATGTTGTTTTTGAAAGTTTTTGTTAAAAATAATTATTTTTAGAAATTGATTTGATTTTTTTTTTTTTGTAAAATCAATGTTCTTGGAAAAATTGAATCCTATCGATTGTAAGAATTAAAAAAAATTCTCTTGTTACTTCGCCATTTTTTTTTTGTTGAATTATTATCATTTTTCCCTAATGTCTTATCTGGACAAAATTTTTCAATTTTTTTCATTTGCTTGAAATTTCGTTTAAAAATATTTTTCTTTATGTAGTCGTTTTTTCCCAATTTTTTCAATCATTTTTTCAATTTCTTGTTTAAAAAAAAATTATACTCGCACCTACTTTTTTTGTGTGAGCCTGAGAACATTTTTTTTCTTCAAAATTTGTCTAAAATATTGAAATTTTTTGGGGAAAAAAAATCAATTTCCTGAGAAACACTTTTGAGATAAATTTTACTTGAAAAATTTCAATCCAGTCTATTTCGTGAAAAAATTTCTATAATTTTTACATCGAACCAGTTATCAAATGATGTAAAAAAAATTCACTGACTCGTCGACATTCCAAACACGTATGCAATCATCATCATTTCAATCGTCGAATTAGAAAGAAGAAATGAAATATTACCTAAGTACATATTAAAAAAAAACACGTGCATCTCATCGATTAACAAGGCAGATTACTCATTTGAATTCGACGATTGGATTTTGGCGAAAAAATTGCACATCGAGCAACTTCGTTTAGGTATTTACCTTCGTATAAAAACAGATACCGGTTCTTGGTGCGCCTTTTCATTAAGGTACTAAACACATACCCGAAATTATGTATTATTGGTTGCCCTTGTAAAATGATAATGTATTTTAGCATGATTTTAGATCTTCTACGCAAAGGTAACTGAACTTTACCTTCACGTACTCGCATGTCCGAACAAGAAGACATGATCAAATAAAAGCGAAGGCAACGCGTAAATGTATTTGCGATTACGCGAAAAAATAATTTACTAGGTACTAATGTTTGCTTATAATATTTACAGGGATTTATTTGGACTTCTTTTCATTTTATTCTCGATCTGTGGTGGTCGGATCTTGGAGTATTCCCGAGGCGATGATTATGTTATCTTTGTGATCTTCAACGAAGAACAAGAATGGACGATCGATGGTGAACTTCTCGGTGACAGTTCGTGTTTGAACAGATGAAGCTGTAAAAATAATAATGTACTCAATTTACAGCGTATACTTGTTGAAAAAATTAGCTGGAACTCCGTTTTTCGAGGACACCCCTCCTTAGAGCTTGACCACCCCTTTCTCAAGAAAGCTTCTTCAAGGATATGTGTGCTCAAGGCTTCGATTGAAAGAATACTTGGAATTGGAAAAATTTTCATTGAAAATTTTTTATTGTAAAAAATTGAGAAACTTTTTCAATTCAAAAAAACTCTGCGACTTTTTTCTCAAAAAAATTTGAAATTTTTTTTTAATCCATTGAAAGGAAAAAATTACTTATTTTTGAAAAAAATAGAAATTTTCGCTCAAAAAAATAAGAAAATTCCTTCTTAAAAAAATCGAGAAATTTTTTTCACAAAAAAAATTAAGAGACATTTTTCTTCCCCGAATAAATTGAGAAATTTTCTACTCCAAAAAGTGTAGAGAAATTTTTAACATGGAAAAGAGTTGACCATTTAAAAAAAATTGAAAATTTCTAATTCCAAAAAATTGAGAAATTTTTACAACCAAAAATTCAGAAAATTTTCACTTCAAACAAATAATTAATATCATTAAGAAATTTTTTAAAACCATCAAGTCAACTTTGAAAAAATTGATTACCTACCTAAACAAAAAAATTAAAAAATTTTCTGCACCCAAAAATTGAAAAAAAATTTCAAGTCAAAAATAGAGCACCGGGCCCCATGCGAGATTAAGATACTCATTTTCCTCAAATGAATAAATTATAGAATTTTCTACTCAAAAAAAAAAAAAAAATGCGAAATTTTTTCAAATCATTTGACAAGGAAAAAATTTATTATTAAAAAAATTCTACTCCAATAAATTGAGAAATTTTTTACTGCAAAAAATTGAGTAATAATTTCCCCAAAAAATTGATAGAATTTTTTTACCAATAAATTGAAAAAAAAATCAAAAAATTGAGAAACTTAAAAATAATAAGAAAAAAAATATGAAAAAACAGAAAATTTTCACTCTATAACAATCAAGAAATTTTTTAAAAATTAAGGAATATTTTCTTCCCCAAAAAAATCAGAGAAAATTTTTACATAAATTAATTTGATAAATATTTCACCCCTCTCCCAACCCAAAAAAAAAAATTCTCTCCAAAGACACCAAGAATTTTTTTACTTTAAAAAAATTGGAAAAACTTTCAAACGATTAAAAATGAAAAAAAAACACATTTAGAAAAATTGAATTTTTTTACGCCAAAAAATCGATAAATTTTCTTCTTTGAAAATCTGATATTTCATTTCAAAAAAATTCAAATATTTCTTTCATTGAAAAATAAATTTGGAATTCTAAAAAAATGAAGAATATTTTCTCTAAAAAATGAAATATTTTCTTTCCCTCCTCCCTAAAAATTAGGACATTTTTCCCTAAACTGAGAAATCCCCTCTCTCGCCACCATAAAAAAACAAGAATTTCTGCTCAACAAAAAAACATGATGAGATTTTTTTCTTCAAAAAATCAGCTAAAAAATGGAGAAATTTCTCAAGACACAAAAGTTGGAAAACAAGTACTGGTTTCAAAAAACTTATTGGAGATTTTATACTCTAAAAAAATTGATAAACTTTTCATTCCAAAAACACTAAAAATCGGAGAATGTGTAATTGAAAAAAACTAAAAAAAAAAAATTCAAACGCCGGAAAATCAAAAAAAAAATAAAACAAAAAAAAAACAATAACAAAACATTTGGAAAAAATTGAGAGATCTGACTTACAAATACTATAAAAAATTAAATTTTTTCTTTAAATCGAGGACTTTTTCTTTAAAAAAATCGAGAGTTTTTTTAAATTGAAAATTTTTGTCAAAAAATAGAAAATCGTAGCTAAAAATAATAATCGTGAATTTTTTCTCATGAAAAAAATAAAAATTTTTGTTCAAAAAAAAAATAGAAATCAAGAATTTCTTCTCTAGAAAAAATCGAGATGTTTTTTTTTTTGAAAATTGAAAATTTTTGCTCAAAAAAATTGTGAGTTTTTTCTCAAAGAAAATTGAGAACTTTTTCTCAAAAAATTTGAGATTTTTTTCTCAAAAAAATTGAGATCAAAAAAATTATAAGAACTGGGAACTTTTTCTGAAAAAATCGAGAATTTCTTTATTTATGAAAAAGAAAATTTTTGTTCAAAAAATTGAGAAGTTTTTCTCAGAAGAAACGAGAATTTTTTCTCAAAAAATTATAGAAAATTTTCCTTTAAAAAATTGAAAATTTTTACTTAAAAAATTGAGATTTTCTTCTAAAAAAAAATTGAGAATTTTTTCTCAAAAAATATTACAAATAATATGTACTCTAGATATTCTGCACTCCAGAATTTTTTTGATTTTTTCTTTAGCTGAGAAAATATTTTAGGTACGTATTTTTTTACTTCAAAAAAATTACGTTTTGATTTCAAAAAATTATGATACTCAAATGTCCTAGATTATGAATAAACCGTAAAATCTCTCTTTTCCCTCACACCGAACTTCCATTCCCACCTGCATACTGAATCATCAGCACTCTAAGAAGCAGAAGAAATCACGACATACCTACTACTTGCATATTTACTAGAAATGGGGTATTTCATATAAAAAATATATAAATAAATAACACCAGAACACGACTACACGCCGACTACCATTTCTATTCGATTGTAGGTGAATTAATAGTAGGTATACCATACCGGTTAAGAAGTTCGGCGTTGCTGCGTCATTATCGATATTTATAGTGACCAGTTGCACGATGTCGTCAACAAATAAGCCGGAATCTTTGCTAATTGAGTTGAAGTTGGCTTCTGACGTGAAAATTTTGTAAGCTCCGAGCTATACATGTAGAACAAGCCAATAAACCAGCGTGAAAGATTCAATCGCACGTAATAGGGTTTTTCCTGGTACGTTTTTCCAACTGATCAGTACATATAATTACCCCCTTACCTCGTTCAGAGACTTCTTCAAATAACTGATGGTTTTGAAATCGAACGACGGCATTGAGATTTGTACGTGTCTTTGCTCCAGCTTAGACGAGATTTCTGATAAATTCAAATTGTCCAGGTTCTGAAGTACCGTTGATAATCCGTCTTTTTCATTCGGTGCGATGATCACGAAAGAGTAACGTTCGCCCTGAAAAGCGAGAAAACATAGGTGATAATAAAATGCACCTTGGAACCTGATTTCTTCCTCTCAATACGTTTATTCCAGTTCCATTTCACTTCTATATATTTTTTTTTATCTATTTTATCATTCTCGTATAATGACGAAGTATCGAGTAGAGGCCCCATCAATATGGTAATATAGGCGCCACACGATACTAGTTCGAATCCGGATTTTCAAAGACCTATATATTTTAATAAGATCATCTCGACACTCGACAACGACGAGGTTCCTTTATCTCGATAAAAAAATTTTCTCCTCAATTTTAAATCAGGAACTGGTCAGCTAGAGAATTAATTAAAATTCGTACGTATTAAGTATTTGATTTGGGCAGGTATCTAACCTTATAGGGTATGAAGAAAACGCTGCTGTTTAATTCGGGCAATTGACCCACGTTGAATTTTCCAACAGTAAACATCATCCTGGTTGAGATTTTATCGCCATTTTTCAAGTAAAATGATTCGTTTCCTTGTTTGTACTGGAAGGGCGTTTTCCAAAGGCCTTTGAAGTATAATCCGTTGAAGACGATCATTCTTGATATATTTTCTGAAAAGGAAGGGGTCGATCATTGAATTAATAGTCCCTAGTTCAAGTATGAATGTAAAAAAAAAATTGAGGATGTTGGAGCAAAGAAAAAAAATTTCTAAAAAAGGATTTTTTAGAATGAGCGAACCCGTTGAAAAATACAATTCTTCTCCCAGAAGCAAATCTTGAAAAGTTTTTTTTTTTTTTTTTTTTTTTTTTTTTAAATAACCCCTTCATAATTTTTTTTTTTTAAATTTTGCAAAATAAAAAATTATTTTTAAAAAATTTTCGTGAAAAAATCTCTTTACAGAATAAAATTATTTTGGAGAAAAAATGACCCGAAAAAATTTCCAGGAAATCTTTTTTTGCATAAAATCATTTTCAACACCCCCCCCCCCCACTATCATCACACCACACCTTGAAAATTAAAAAAAATTTTACCAAAAAAAACTTGAAAATTTTTTTAAAAAATAAAAAGTATTTTTTCTTCCAAAAAAATGAGAAATTTTATTCTGTAAAAAATAAAAAAATTGTAGAATTATTGTTTTATTGCCTCCAAAAAAAATTGCAAATTAAAAATTTATTTTTAGAAAAATCCCTAAAAAATTTTCCTCAAAAATTACTTTCGTATTAAAAATTCTCCTAAAAAAATCTCCCGGATAAAAAAAATTCTTGCATAAAATTATTTTTAACCGCCCCCCCCAAAAAACACATTTCGAAATCCATTTTCTGGAAAACTATCAGCACATCCTAAAAATTGAGAATTTTTTTACAAAAAAACTTGAAAATTTTTTAAAAAATAACAAATATTTTTTCTTCCAAACAAATAAGAAATTTTATTCAGCAAAAAATTGAAAAAAAAACAATTGTAGAAATGTTTTATTGCCTCCCAAGGTCCCCAAGAAAAATTGAAAAATTAGAAATTTTCACTTTCTCATTAAAAATTCTCCTGAAAAAATCTCACAGTCCTTAAATTAATTTGGAGAAAAAATGGCTAGAAAAATTTTCTTACAAAAAATTATTTTTCACCCCCCCCCTCACCTCATAAAAAAACACATTTCGAAATCCATTTTCTGGAGAATTATCATCACACTCTAAAAATTAAGAAATGTTTACCAAAAAAAAAAAAAAAAAATGAGAAATTATATTTTAAAAATAAGAAATTGTATTCTGCAAAAAATTGAGAAGAAAATTCAAAAAATTGTAGAATTGTTTTATCCCCTCCCCCCTCTCACCTCAAAAAATCCAACATTTTTTCAAGTGATCCGAGCAATTAAAAGATTGCTTACTCAAAAAAAATCCGAATAAATTTTTATTTAAAAAAATTGAAAATATTCTTTAATCCAAAATTTTTTCACCAAAAAAAAAAACAAAAAAACTGAAAAATGTTTTTTTCAAAAAATTTTGAGAAATTATAATTTTCAAATACAAAAAAATAAGAAATTTCTTCTCCAATAATACTTAGGTACTTATTGAGAAATTATTTTTATTTTCAATAAAATTGAAAGACTTTTTATTCAAAAACAAAGTTATAACAAAAATAAGTACCTACCTAATGGAAAATTGCTTGATATACCTATTTTTAAAAATAATAATAAGAATTTGTTTCTACCAAAAAAATGGGAAATTTTTTATTCAATAAAATGTGAAATGATCTCTGCAATAAAATTGAGATTTTTTCCCCAATAAAATTAAAAGACATTTTTATTCAAACAAAACAATGGAAATTTGCTCTATCTAGGGTATTTAAAAAAAACGAGGATTTTAAATTGTGGAACACTTGAGGTACCTTAGAAAAATTGAAAAATATCTCTCACCTCAAAAAAATTAAAAAAAATTTCGCAATTCAAAAAATTTTTAATTTCAAAAAAATTGAAAAAATACGTTTTTCAAAAAAATAAAAAAATACTCTTATACCTACCTACGGAAAGAATTTTTCTTTTTAAAAAATGGGTAAATTTTTCAAAATGCAAAATATTTTCACCCCCTCCTTTAAAAAAATCTGCAAAACAGTACCTCGAAAACTTTTTATTCAAAAATTGCTCTGATTGGATACCTACTTTTGTCCATTAATTTTCATTTTGGCATAATTATTTGAAATGATAAAATTTGGGGCCTCAACTTGTCTCTGAGCGCCTCTGGTAGGTACAAAATATCAAATTATCCTGAGAGAATCGAAAATTACTAATTTTTTTCAATTAATGGAATACTTCGTTAATCAATTTTAAAATATCGGACAAATTAAATGATTTGGTGTACATTGATTACGGAAAAAATGAAAATCTGCGAAATTTCGATAATTTTTCCCAATTAATCGAAAATTTTGATGATCGGTTTAATAATATTCAATGTTTCGAATTTTTTGGAGAAAAAATCAAAAATTTACTCATGTTGCCTATTTTAGATAGGTAGGTCTAGGTATTAGGTAGGCAGTTGGAAATAAAATAACTAAGTCGACATACTCGTGACATTTCCCGTATACAGACGATTGGCTGATAATCCCGATAACTCGCTCTTCGAACTGTTCTCCAAGTTAATGCCCAAGAACCGTTTGACGAGCCTTTTGATGCGTTCATGTCTGGTTTTCTTTTCAGGCTTCGAAGTAGTCGATGGTTCCGGTTCATAAGTCGTAGGTTCCTCGTATGTATTATCTTCCTCGTACGACAAAGGCCTTTCGACGGATTTAACCTCGGTGAAATAATTCTCGAGCAGGATTCTTTTGTACGAATCCTGAACGGAGAAATTTCTATAGACGTAGAAGTAATTTTTGAACTCCGGATTTGACGATGATTTATCCTGCCAAAGAGTGAGTTTTCCAAACATTAGATTAGATAACAGTCTATAGGTAGGTAATCAAAACCGTATGGAGTAGGTTTGGTACCTGTAATCTTTCCAAGGTGTGTTTGTACGTTTGTCTAACTGAATTCACGTCGTCGGGGTAGTGCAAGATTTTAGCTAATTCTTGTTTCGTGGTGTCCTCAGCACCTTCGGCTAAGAGGCCTAAGATCACTGTGTATCCGAATGGCGAGAAAATGTAATTGGTTTCATTTTTTTCTAGTTTCTAAAAAATGGGAAGAATGATGAGGGTGAATTTTAACATAAGTACTTAGTTTACTAGGCCTAATGTAAAAGGGGTTCACTGCAGTGGCGTATATCTCGTATATAAAAATGAGCTAAGGAATGAAGCTATAGTTCAAACATCAAGTTTTGTTGAGATTCTAAGAAATTTTGTTTTTGACTTTAGTACAAAATTTAAAAAAAAATCTTAGAGACAATCTTCTTAAACTTTTTAAAATTCCATTTTTCAACTTTGAAGACAATATTTTTGAAAAAAAAAATTGTTTGAAATTCAACATTTTAAAATTTGTGTCCAAAAGTAAGTTTTTGAATTCGAATCAATGGACTTTTTTTTTGAATATCAATTTAAAAATGAATTTAATTCAAACATACCTACCTAGCTATGTAATGTAATTTTGACCTTTTACTTTTTCATTTTTTTTTTTTTTTTTTTTTTTTTTTTTTTTTTTTTTTTGGGTGTCAAGTATCTCAAAGTTCTTCTTTTTAAAATGGTTCTAGTAGGTACAAATTTTAAGAATTTTATTGATGAACTATTTCTAAAGTAACTTGTTTTTTTTTTCCAAGTTCATTCTATCCGGACTTCAAAACATAAACTTCAAAAGAGTTCAATTTGAAAATTTTTAAACAAAAGTTGTAGATGGAGTAAGTACTTAGTCATAATTTTGGTTATTACATAAATTTCAATAGAACCCCTCCCTCCCCTCCAACTGACCAAAATTTTCAAAAATTTTTCTCATCAAATGATTTATTACAGAGAAAATTATTTTAATCCGACATCTTGCAAAATTTGGGGGAAAAATCAATTTTAAAGAAAACGAAAAAATTGGCAGTTCATCATACTTTTGTTTTTTCCCTGTTATTTTTCATGAGGACCAATTTCCAATTTTTTCATTTTTTCCCTATTTGAATTTTAAGACTTGCCTTGAGACACCGACCCTCGCTCACTTTCTCAAAAATACTAAAATTAAATAAAGAACAAAATTTTTAAATTTACGATTCAAAAATGGTTCCTTTGAATAAGAAAAAAATCCATTTCTACCCAAACTATTTTGCTTTGCCTATTTAAAAAATGCATAGGCAAGGAAACGTAAAAACACCATTTTATTTTTTGTAGGTTAGAATTTTTTTCTTGAATTTTATTTTCTATTATTTTGTTCGTAATTGCTTTAAAAATATGACCTTCCAATATTACAAATTTTTTTGAAAATTTTTTCGAATTTTGAAAATTATGTAAAATTTTTAAAATTAGGTACTTTTTTGAAATTTATTTTATTAAAGAAAAATGAAAAATTCACTACTTTAAGGAGTAATCAAATATCTGAGATTTCCCGAATTTTGGGTTGTTGCCAACTTTTTACATTTTAGGCATTTATAGAATTTCGAAAAATGACTTTTTGAATTTTTTAGAAAATTTAGCTACATTTTAAAAATTGATTTAAAATTGAAAACTCTCTTTTTTTGAATTTTCCTCAAATTTTTTAAATTGTAAAAATTTGTCAAATTGAATTTTTTAAAAGAAAATTTGGCTTGATTCTGAAAATTAATTTAATTCAAAAACTAATGGAAAACTCTCTATTTTTAATTTTTATCAAATTTTTTAAAATGTAAAAATTTGTAAAATTTCAAAAAATTACTTTATATTTTTTTTAGGAAATTTGGCTCGATTCCAAAAATTTATATAATTCAAAAATTGAATAAAATTTGAAAATTCTCCCTTCTCAATTTTTATTAAATTTTTAACTTGTCAAAATTTGTCAAATTTCAAAAAATAACATTTTTTTTAAAAATAAAATTTTGTTCAGTTCTGAAAATTTATTCAATTAGGTAGGTACTTATTCAGAATTTAAAAATTCTCTTTTTAAAATTTTTATCAAATTTTTTATATTGTAAAAAATTTTCAAATTTCAAAAAAGAACATTTTTTTTTATAGAAAATTTGCCCTAATTGAAAATTTATTCAATTCGGGAATTGATAGGAATTTGAAAATTCTCTCCCTATTTTTAATTTTTATTAAATTTTTTAAATTGTCAAAATTTGTGAAATTTTATAAAATAACTTTTAATTTTTTCTTTAAATTTGGCTGAATTCTGAAGAATAATTTAATTAAGAAATTTGAAAATTCTGCAAGTTATTTTTAATTTTTATTAAATTTTTTAAATTGTCAAAATTTGTCAAAAAATAACATTTTTTATTTTATTTTATTTTTTTTTAGAAAATTTCGCCTAGTTCTGAAAAATTATTCAATTATTCAGAAACATGATTGAAATTTGAAAATTCTCTTTTTAAAAATTTTATAAAATTTTTTATGCAGTAAAAATTTTTCAAATTTCAAAAAACAACATTTTTTTAAAGGAAATTTGGCTTAATTGTGAAAATTTATTCAATTCAGGAATTGATGAAAATTTGAAAATTCTCTATTTTTAATTTTTTTTATTAAATTTTTTTAATGTCAAAATTTTGTCAAAAATTTCAAAAAATAACATTTTATTTTCATTTTTTTGAAAAATTGGCTTAATTCTAAAAACTTATTTAATTCATAAATTAATTGAAATTTGCAAAATCTCTTTTTGGAATTTTTATCAAATTTTTACTATTCGAGTTATCTTTAAAGATCTATTAAATGTTGCAAAAATTTACAAATTACGAAGTTGATAAAAAAAAATCAGCTTATCTGACGCAGCAACTAGGTACGTCAGCATTTTTTTCACTATAGCACCCTCAACCCACCTCCAAAAATATACGAAGTTTCTGCTTAGCCTAATCATAGGGATATACGCCTCTGGGTTTTTGGATGAATATTTATCCTACCAACCTTTAACACTATTTTCGTTATATCTAGTGCAGACTTTTGTAGAAAATCCAATTGGCCAGAATCAGATCGTGAAACAAGAATGGAGCTCGATCCAATACGTAAATTAAAAATCACACAAAATGCTAAAATAAAAAAAATCAACACACATTTAATTTTTCCATTTAAAAATTCGTACCTATTAAAATAAATAATAAAAAATAAATTTACGAACCAATGGTACAAATTGCACCGAAACGAAGCATGATGATCCCTTTTTGATTTTACACTTTGGTAGGTTCAACGAGAAATGAAAAACTCAAAACTGCACTCTTTGTTATTGTTTTGAATTTTTTTTTACTTTACAAAAAAAAAAAAAAAAAAACTATCATTGGTGAAATGACACACTTCAGTTCGTTAACCGTCTCGATGGTGAACTGGTAAGATCAAGTTCAACGTACAGGTCAAAAAATTACCAACAGCTTGTCTGGGGTCCACTACAGCTATACAGGAGAGAATATGATAACAGGATCTTGAGAAACTATATACCATCTGTATCTATGTATTGGTCGTAGGTAATGGATCTGCTCACACACAACGGGTGACCAAATGACTACTTTCTTACGTTGTTTATATTTATAGAAATATCTTGAGATAGGAGCGTTCGAAAAATACACGAAAACAAAGAAGCAATTAATTATCAGCCAAAGGGGCTCGATGGCACCGGGAGTCTTTTGTCTTCGCCTCGATCCGTTATCTCTTTGGCAAGTAAATGCATTAGCACAATGATGATGGGGTTATTTCTGTACAGACGAAAAATACCATAGGTAGGTTTGTAGAAAGTAGGTACCTCACTATACCTATACAAATGTGAGTGTGAGGCGACAGATTTTTGCACGTTGCAGTAGTCTTTGGCCGGATTGCTTGGATATCAACTATGCCTTAATACCAATGCAGAATTTAAATAATGTAAACTTCTCTTAGGTCAATCTAGTCTAGGTCTTTACACCTGATTAAATAAACTAGTATAATTTCATACGTATTATACTCGTCTGCTCCGTACTTATGTAGTACCTACGTATACGATTTGTATATTTACAAGAACCGGTTTCCTATATTTCTTGGCAAAAATACAGTTTCAGTTTGCCGAAGATGTTCATTGAATTTTGTTACATTAATAATATGTAAAATTATACTACATACTTAATACCGGAGATTACTACTGCGTAAATCGTATACACCGAACCTATAAAATTAAAAAAATTTTGACTCGAGTATCTTTTCAAATTATCCTCTCGTGCAATTTTTTATTTCTGGTCTGGTCGTATTCGTATACTTTGGGTAATTTCTTCTCAGAAAAAAAAAAGAAAAAAAAACCGTGTAATTATGTATAGGTATACAAGAATTATTTTGATCGAGTATACCTAAACTACCGCGTGGTATCCTTTGTTGTGCATAAAAAAATCCTTGATGCAAGGTTATGTATTAAAATCTGTGAAAGAAAATAATATCTATGCAAGATCAATAAGAAGTGAATTGATCCGGTAAAAATACGAGAAAGTTACAGAAAAGGAAAATTTTGGCAGAAAATTTCAATTATAATTTATGCCCCTGGTTGGGAAAAAATAGATGAATTCAAAATATAAGCTAAATGACAAATTTCTAAAAACCCCATTTTTATTGTAATTTAAATTTTTTTTTCAATTCTTGCAATTTTTCAACTTTTGGTTTTTTGATAAAAATTTTCAATTAATAAAAAATTGATTTCTAAAATTCTCGACGATAATTGAATTTTTGTTATTTTTTGTTATTTTCCAAAATTTCATGTTTTTAAAAATATTTTTAAATTGTTAAAAAAAGTCATCCAAAATAAATAAATTTATTTTTAAAATTCTAGTCATTTTTCAACGATTGGAATTTTTTGAATTCCCAAAATTTTCAAACATTTTTACAAAAATGTTAGAAAATTGCTATTTTTTTATTTGAAAAAATTTTATTTTTCAATTTGACAAAATCATTGGTAGATAATTGAAAAAAATTTCAAAGATTTTAATTTTTAATTAAAAATTTTTAAATTTTTAAATTCTTGGCATTTTGAAAATTCTTAGCATTTTACAAACTTTAAGGAAAAATGTATTTTTTTCCTTTAAATTTTTAGAAATTTCCATTTTTCTACTATTCAAAAATATCCTATTTATATGAAATCTCCAAAAAAATCCTGTTTTTATTTTTTTTTAAAACTAGGGTAGGTACTGAAGAAAATTACTTATTAAAATTAGATTTATTAAAAATGGGTGTGAAATTTTTTCGAATGAAAAAAAACATTTATAATAAGAATATGTTTCTATATTACTTCTTTTAATTTTCAAAGAAATGTTGGAAATTGACTAAAAAATTTCTACATGAAAAAAAGTTGAAAAAAAATTTAATGAAATTTTTCAAACATTTTCAAGTTCCTTTTTTTAAACTTATTTGCAACAAAGCATGTTTTATAATATTCACTGCAAAAATAGGTATTATCTATTATTTTAAAATTATCTTTTTTTTTTTTGGTCAATGAAATTTATTCACTTTTTAAAAAAATCATTAGGTACTTACCTATGTAAAAATTACTTAATGTTTTGTTGATTTAAAAAAAAATCAACTCATAAAAATGTTTGTATTTTTCGTTGAACTAAGTAATTATTTAAAATTATTTTTGTCAAAAGATTCTTAAAATTTTCAAAAGCATTTTGCAACAGAAAATTAGCTATTTTTCATTTCTCAAAACAACAACAACAACAACAACAAAAATAAGAAAAATGTTGTTTACGAATTTTTTTTTACCTACTTTTTGTTAAGAAATTTTTTCGAAAAATTCAAAAACATTATTGCAGTAACAAAATTTTTTTGATTTCAAAAAAATTAAATTTATTCAAAATTAGTCGTTCAAAAAATCACCTAAAAATAATCGTGAAGAGGTTTTTGAATTTTATTCATAGAAATTTCCAAACATTTTGAAAAATAATATTTTTCAGTTTTTTTTTCAAATTTTAAATAGGTTTCTGTGGATTATTTAAAAAAATTGCAGAAAATTTTTATTTTTATTTTTTTTGAAAAAATTTGAATAACTCTAGAAATCTAGAATGATAGAACTAAAATAATATAATTCAAAAATTTTTGCAAAGATTTTAAAAAGAAGTTTGTGTGAATACCTAATTGAAAAAAAAAAAAATTAAAAGAATTTTTAAAGAATTTTTAAATAGGTCTTTGCAGAATAAACTTTTGTAACGAATTCAATTTTTTTCTAAAAAAAATTTTCATAAAAAATCTTTTTTTTAGTTTTGGAAAGGGGTTTTAAAAATTTTTGTGAATAGGTAGGTAGGCCTAACTGAAAAATAAGACGTATTTTTTTGAGTTTTTTTTTCAAATTTTATACCAAAAAAAAATTTGAAAAAAATGCAGAAAATTCAAATTACATTTTTGGCGCAAAAAACTGAAAAGTTTCAGTTTAACCCTTTGGGTCATGAGACACTTCCCATGGATTAAATCCTAAATGCTTCAGAATGTATATTAAGACCTCACTAATAGTTACCAAAAATACCACAAAATTGAGCTTTGAGCTAATATTTGTCTCGAAAGTTGGCATTATTGAGAAATATCTCATTTTGAAGTTTCGACAAAGGAAAATGACACACATAAAATTTTTTAATGTGAGATGTTTAAATTCATGAGCTAAAAGATAATGGTCTGAAGCAAAACTCGCTCAAACATGAAATTTGTAATGGGATACAAAAAAAGAGTCGATTTGAAGAAGTGAATATAAGAACAGCAGTTCCAAAAGATGTGACGAACCAGTGAGTTTGAAAGCGTTTGCTTCTGATGGAAGTACATACAAAACCAAAATCTTTGCCGCATAGAAAGCTTTTTTCAAAAAATTGAAAATTCACGTCGAAACTTCAACTTGAAATCAAAATCAAAATTATCACCTCATAAAATTATATATATTGATTATATATGAACAGAAAAATTTCTGAAAAATGGTCAAAACTGGGTTCATTGTTTTTTAAATTAGATTTTTGATTTTTTCAAAGTAAAAATAAAAATGAATATTCAAAAAAATGAACTAGAAATGATTTTTGGAAAAATTGGAAAAATTATTACCTTGAACTCGGAGTAACAATTTTTTAAAATTTTCCAATTTTTTCAAAAATTCTTTTTTTAATTTTTTTACTTTGAAAAAATCAAAAACTTGATTACAAAAACAATGATTTCATTTTTGACCATTTTTCAAAGATTTTTTGCTGATACATAATCAATACAAAGATATAATTTTATGACGTGATAATTTTGATTTTGATTTCAAGTTGAAGTTTCGACGTGAATTGTCAATTTTTTGAAAAAAGCTTTCTATGCGGCAAAGATTTTGGTTTTGTATGTACTTCCATCAGAAGCAAACGATTTCAAACTCACTGGTTCGTCACATCTTTTGGAACTGCTGTTCTCAAATTCACTTCTTCAAATGGTCTCTTTTTTTGTATCCCATTACAAATTTCATGTTTGAGCGAGTTTTGCTTCAGACCATTATCTTTTAGCTCATGAATTTAAACATCTCACATTAAAAAATTTTATGTGTGTCATTTTCCTTTGTCGAAACTTCGAAATGAGGTATTTCTCAATAATGACAACTTTCGAGACAAATATTAGCTCAAAGCTCAATTTTGTGGTATTTTTTGTAACTATTAGTGAGGTCTTAATATATATTCTGAAGCATTTAGGATTTAATCCATGGGAAGTGTCTCATGACCCAAAGGGTTAAGATGAAAAGAGTCTTTCTAAGTACACAAACTAGCCTCCCGTTGCATACACACCCCTTCACTCTTTCCCTACCCCACAGATTCATTTCGTGCGCAAATTCAAACCTGGCAAGCATCTGCTTTGACGCGTTGTTTTGAAAAAAATACGTTACATCCGGAATTTCCTGTCAAAAAAATTCGCTTGTTTCACAAAATATCGAATATTTATCTGGATTTTACAACACGAATTAAGTTTCTCGATATAATTTAAAGGTAAGAATTTAATCATTAATTACATACAAATATTAATTTATCATAGGTCTAATTCAAAACTGTATTTTATGTGTTTGTTTCTAGTGTTTATCACTGTGTTTCGTACTCCAAACCTGTTATCATTATTGTATGGCTAATCCTAAATTACCAGATATCGGATACTCGTACACTCAAAGCTTCCTACAACAGTTACAAACAGAATGGAAAGAGTTTTGGTTCGAAGTAGGCCATTGCGAGGCTCCCGAAAGTGTAAGTAACACTTCATCGATTCATTCTTATAATCTTATAAATTATAATCTAACAAGCCTATTATGATTAACTGATTATAGGCTCAATCTAGTGCCAGACGAAGCATAGAAAGGCAAAACGTCGTACGTGAGAATCTAGTCGAATCGTTGAATAAATTCAACAGCACTTGCGATGACAATATCGTTATTCCTGTTCCTCTGAAAACTCTCAAAAGGTGAGTCGATTACGTTTACACCTTTAAGCCTACACAACTGTAAACTGACCGTAGATCTTTGAAATACATTACAGATTATTCTCTCCGTCCAAATGCAACGCCGACGACGTATTTAAAATCGAATTCCTCAACGAAATTAAAAGCAATCTAAATCTCACCACGAAAACATGCAACAAGCTGCAACAATTACTACTCTCCGAGAGCGAACTAGAAGTAAGCGATTGGCCAACGCCATCTATTCCATCGACGAATCTTCGTAAAAGCGCACCATCTCGTCTGCTCACCAAAAAGAAGATAAAATCCAGACAATTATTCGATAAAAACAATCTACTCGAGGTAGCCAAGCCTAAAAATACCCAAACCGTAACGGATAAAGAAAACATACCACGACCGGATCTAGTCGTTGCTGCAAAACCTAACGATAGAAACGACACCAGAACCAAAGATATTCTTAGAAATATCATCGACGATAGCGATGAAGTGATAGAAGAACCTATTCCGAGAAGGAATAATGTTTTACAAAGTATAGATAGAAATATACCGGTTGCTGGGCCATCTACACCGAAACCTAAACTTCCTCCAGCCAGTACTGATAAACGTAAGTTATTATCGATAAAGAGAACCAAACGAACGAGAAATGTCGTCAAAGAACGAGCAGAAGAACAAATCGATGAAGATGAGGCTAGGCCTAGGTACAGTAGCGTTTACGATTTGAAGCTCGATTCTAGGGATTCTTCTGGAATATTTATTACTGGTCGGTCGCAAAAGAAGAACGTTAAGCCTACGATCGTGTGCACGTATTTTAATCAGTCGTAAGTTATAATTGGTTGATTAGTATGTTTACATATAATTTTTCTTCTAATGTAATTTTTCAAATTTCCCAGAGAATTGGAGAAAATTTATCAAACTGTCAAGAAGCTGGGATTTTTCGAGATTGAAAACAACGTTAGTGCCAGAACCACTCATTTGATCTGTGGCAGTTCCAAAAAGACGGTTAATTTGTGTAAAGCTGTCGCTCGTGGGTGTTGGATATTGGATAAAGAATGGGTAAAATGTTCAATATTATTCGTATGAAGGTATCGAATAAGATTTTAAGTTGGTCGAGGCAAATTCGAAGTACTTTTTTATCTTGATTTTTCGTATTAGATGACTTGAAGGTATATTTTTTTTCATTAAAAAAAAAAAAAAAAAAAATGCCATTACGTATTTAAAATTTCATTTTTGGAAAAATTTGTGTCTCTATCAAAAGTTTTACTCGAAATATTTTAGTTTTTTTTTTAAATTTCATTTTACAGATTTTTTGAACTTTTTATAAGTACCTAGCTACCTACTTATTAGCAATTTTTAAAACAGAAATTTCATTCTAGCAAAATTCAAAAAATTAAAAGATTTCTTATTCCAAAAAAAAATTGAGAATTTTTTTCCTAAAAAGATAAGAAAAACTTTCACTTCAGAAAAAAATGTGTTTTTTTTTATTTTGAAAAAAAAACTAAATTTTTTTTCAAAAAATCGAAAATATTCTTCAATCTAAAAAATTAATTTTAAAAAAGAGAAATTTTTTAATAAATGAGAACTACTAGATATTTCTAGTTTTTACTCCCAAAAAATTAAAAATTATATTTTCCTCACAAAAAAAATTAGGAATTTTTTTATTCAAAAGATTTTTCATTCAAAAAAAAAAAAAATGAGAAATCAAAAAAAAATTCTCCCAAAAATGAAAAATTTTACTACACCTACCTACGGTACCTACTTACTTAGAAATAAAAGAATTGAAAAAAATTCAATAAATTAAAAGATTTCTTATTCCAAAAATACGAAAAAAATGAAAAACACTTTCACTTCAGATGAAAATGATTTTTTTATTAAAAAAAAAAAAAAAAAAACGCGAATTTTTTTCCAAAGAATCAAAAATATTCTTCAATCGAAAAAGTTGATTTTTTAAAAAAAGAGACATTCTTAAATGAATTAAAAATACTATAGGTAAGTGTTTCTAGTTTTTACTCCCAAAAAAATCAAAACATTTTTCCTCAAAAAAAAAATAAATAAAAAAACGCTCGAAAGACTTTATTCAAAAAATGGGGAGATTTTTTTATTCAAAACATTTTTCATTACAAAAAAAGAGAAATAAAAAAAATGACTCCCAAAAAAACAAAAAACTTCATTCTAGAAAAAGAATTGAAAAAAAAAATTAATTAAAATATTTCTCATTTCAAAAAACAGATACCTAGGTAATTTTTTTCCTAAAAAAAAAAAAACACTTTCATTTCAAAAAAATTTTTTTTTTTTTTTTGAAAAAAAAAACTAATTTTTTCCAAAAATTTAAAAATATTCTTCAATTTAAAAAAAAAATACTATTTCTAGTCTATACTCCCGAAAAAACGGGAATTTTTTCCTAAAAAAAAAATACCTACTCCCAAAAAATTGATAAATTGCATTCTAGAAAAAAGAATTGAAAAAAAAAACAATAAATTGAAAGATTTCTTATTCCAAAAATACGGAGAAATAAATGAGAAACACTCTCACATCAGAAAAAAATGATTTTTTTTTTTATTAAAAAAAAGAGATTTTTTTTCCAATAAAGAATCAAAAATATTCTTCAATTGAAAAAACAGTTTTTTTTAAAAAAAGGGACATTTTTAAATGAATTGAAAATATTTTTTACCTATTCAAAAGATTTCTCATTCAAAAAAAAAAAAAAACTCAAAAGCGAGAAATTTTATTCTAAAAAAAAAAAAAAAATGAAAAATTCAATAAATTGAAAGATTTTTTGTTCCAAAAAAATCAAGAAATTGTTTTCTTAAAAAAATTAGAAATATTTTCACTTTTAAAAAAATGAATTTTTTCCGAAAAATCAAACATATTCTTCAATCTAGAAAGTTTAAGAAATTCATATTTCAAAAAAAAAACAAAAAAAAACGAGACATTTTTAATAAATTAAAAATATTAATTATTTTCTAGGTACTTTTTACTCTCGAAAAATCGATTTTTTTTTCTCAAAGGAGAAAAAAAATCTCTCTAATAATTGAAAGACTTTTAATTCAAAAAATTAGGAGATTTTTTTATTCAAAAGATTTTTCATTCAAAGAAAAAAAAAGCAAAATAAAAAATCGTTCTATTTCAAAAAAATTGAGAATTTTTTTTTCAACTTTAAGAAATTTTTCTCATTGTTCAAAATCGAGGAAAGAGGAAGAGAGGTTAAATTTATTTGTAGCTCTCGTAATTTTTTTTTTTTTTTAATACCTACCTACCTAAATAAATTTTGTTTGATTTTTTTTTTTAGATATTTTCATCGGCTTTGGAGAAACGCTGGCTATACGAAGAGAGATTCGAAAAATACGACTTATCGCCAGCTGTGAAGGTATAAAAAAAGATTTTTAAATGAATGAAAATTGAGACATTTTTGAAAATTTCTCTACATTTTTACCTCTCTCCTGTTTCATTTCCACAGAATAATCGCATCAAAAGACAAAAATTCGGCCCAGTTTATCGCTGCAATATCTTCACAAACTGCGGTACAATGTACGTGAGTGCAAACTGCGCTCATCCCAAGACCGAAGATATCAAAGAACTGATTATACTGGGCGGAGGTCGTATAACCGATGACGCTGCAAAGGCCAAACATATCGTAGGCTATATTCCCGAGCGAAATTGTCTAAAAGAGACGTGGATATTGAGCTGCATTATGCAAGGCAACGTTTTAAATATTACTAACAATTTTAGAATAACGTAGTACACCAAAGGTTCGTACGTTTCTACACCGGTTTCTTTTTTATAAACAACTTTTTTAAAAACGTATCTAAATATTTCTTATCTATTGAACTTTGAAAGTCTTTAGCGTTAGAATGAATACTCGAAATTCCTAGAAAAGCTGCTGTGTGAATTCTCATGCTGTCATGCTTAGTCATTTAATGATAGGTGATCAATTTTTTTATTTATCAATGTCGTAGAACGATTCCGGTGTCTATTTTAAGAATATCAAATGGCTTAATTGCAAATAAAAAAATGATGTGGAAATGGAGAATTTATTGTAGATTGAATAATGAATTTTGTAGTGAACTACTTCTTTAAAAAAATGGAAATTAATTTTAGTAGGTACTGTCTTAATTCTGGAGTACTTTTCTGAGGAGTTTTTTTCCTTATTGTTGTTATTGTTGATCAATTTTTTTAAATTTAATTTTCTTTTGAAGTGCGTTGAATCGAGTCACGACTTGTCTCTTTGTATTTTTGTGATTTTTTTTTTGCTCCAAATTTTCTATTATTTTTGAGCAATTTTTTGTCTAATTTATATGGGTATTTTTTTTTCCTGTAATTATTTTTCTGCGTATCTTATATTAATTGTTGAGCATTTTTTTCCTTTTCAATTTTTAGGTTCAATTTTTCTGTATTTTTTTAAATTGTTAAATTTTGTCATGACTTGTACTCTTGTATTTTTAGTGGGGGTTCCGCTCAATTCTTTAAATTTTTGAGCAAATTTTATCTATTTTAAAAAGGTAGGAGTATCCTTTTTTTACTTAATTGTTAAAATAAGTCGTGACTTTGGCCTGTATTGTTTTGTCAATTATTTTTCGATTTTTAATCAACTTACTTGTATTATTTTTCTCACTCGTGATTTTTAAAATCTTGAATTAAGTCATGATTCGCACTCCTGTATTTTCTTGTATTTTTTTTTTTGCTTAATTTTTTTAATTATTATTGAGCAATTCTTCTTAAATGGTTAAATTGAGTCAGGAGCTAACTGCATTTTTGTATTTTTATTTTTTAGTGGTTTTTTTTTTTGCTATATTTTAAAAATTATTTTTGGGCATTGTAAAAAAAATTGTTATTTTTTTATGAATTTTTTCTGTAAAATCTTCAAATTGTTAATTTGAGTCATAATTTTCGTCTATATTTTTAGCAATTTTTTGTTCAAAATTTTATATCATTTTATCAGCAATATTTTATGTTTCCTGTAATTTTTTGAAAATTGTTAAATTGAGTCATGACTTGCCTTCTTGTACTTTTAGAAATTTTATTTCGTCAATTTTTAAAATTATTTTTGAAGAATTTTTCACATTTATTTTCACTTGTTATTTGTTAAATTAGATAAAAACTTACATAAAAAAAATCTTCAAAAATAATTTTAAAAATTGAGAAAATAAAATTCGTGTTTTAAATTGTTAAATGAAGGCATGATTTGCCCTTTTATTTTCAGTAATTTTTTTTGCTCAAAATTTTTCATCATTTTTGAGTGTTTAAAAAATGCGCTTATTGATTTTTTAATATTTTTTCTTTACGTAGGTAAATCAAAATATTTTTTTTTGATGTAGGTACCTACCCAACTTTTTGTCATTTATTTTTGTTTGAATTGATTGATTGTAAATTTCAATTTTGACTTGCACTAGTGCAGTCATATTTTATTTATAGATAAATTTGCTTTAAATTTTAATTATTTCTGAACAGTTTTTTTTTTCAATTTTTCTTGAATACATTTTTAATAAGTTATTTTTCAATCGAGTCATTGCATGCCTTTTTATTTTAAGTATTTTTTTTTGCTACAAATTTTTTAGATTTTTATTTATTATTTTTGAACATTTCTGTTGTCATTTCTTATTTTTCCTTTAATTTATCAAAATAAAAATGTTACATTGAGGCATGACTTGCACTGGTATTTTAAAATTATTTTTTGTTACGATTTTTAAAAATTTTTTTGAGAATTTTTCCTTATTTTTTTTTTCAATTTTTGAACTGAGGGATTCCTTTTAATCTTTTATTTTAATAATTTTTTTCCTGCACATTTTTTGTTATTTTTGAGAATTTTCTTTTCAATAAATGTTTTTTTTTCAAAAAACGAAAAGAAAAATAGAAGAAAATATACCAAGAACAGAGAGAAATAGAATTTAAAAAAAGATTAAAAAATCCGTTTTGACTCAATTTGAGATTTAATTCCTTTCAAATGAAAGCATATGGTCATTCTCAAAATACGCCGAACATTCGCTAGTAATTTGGATTTTTCATCATGCAGTAAATAATTTTTTTTTTTTTTTGAAAAAATATTGTATGATGTAGGAGACAACATCTGTGTAGTTGGACAAGCAGGAAACCCCACACAGGGGGAGAGGGGGCGACTTTTGACCACGACGGTGGACATTATAGGCCCCCCCCCACCTAGAAAAATCCAAAACTTGTAAAACACAATCTTTACAAGGGGAACAAAATAAAAATGTCAAGCAATTCCAATTATTCAATAAAGTTTCAAAGAACGTCTGCATTAGACATTTTTTTCATTTTTAAGTTGTGGTGTCTATTGTTTTGAAATTAAACCAGCATTTTTGGGCAAAGAAAGGGTCATACAAAAAAAAAATGGTTAAAATCAACATTTAGATCACATTTAGAATGATGGAAGACTGTAGTGAGCAATGCATCAATAGCTGTATTTAATTTTGGAAAAAAAAATTTTACGCCACGACGGTGGACAAATATAGTGAAAACAAAATTTTAGAAATTTTCAAATTGTGAGAAATGGATCCGTTCATAGAAAAAACTGAATATCACCTTCCAATCAGGTCCACTTACTTGTGTCATCGCCGCTTAGTTGAAAATAAAACATTCACTCCCGGTCTCAAAATTGGGAGCCATTACGAAGACATGATAGCTGGCCAAATAGAGGTTTTTAAAAGATTTTCCGGTTTCTCAGCTGCCCGAGCAGCACAATCGACAAATTATCGAAATAAAAAATCGACAGAATATCGAATTCGATAAAGTGTCGCGTTAGTTCCGCATAAATCGTGAAATTATCTTTCGATATATAGATAGATTATCGACGAATTATAGTTAGCAAAAATTTCGAGATTATAGTAAGATATTTTATCGATAATATATCTATAATATCGAAAGATAATTTCACGATTTAGGCGGAACTTTTGCGACACTTTATCGAATTCGATATTCTGTCGATTTTTTATCAATTTTTTATTCCGATTTTTCGTATTTTACTAGCTTTTTTCTATAATTAAAAATCATTAATTACCATAATTATTACATTAAACTATGCCTAAACACATTATTCATGTTACGGTAAGAGGATCAAATTCAGAAAAAGTCAAAAAAAATTATAAAAAATCTGCCACCCGTGGGGCTTGAACCATCTACCTCCTGCATGGTAATCCTCTTCTTTAACCACTATGCCATACCTAATCGCTGAGTATTTAGGAATAAAACGCTTATAATAGGCGGCAGTTTAGTACTTCCAGACGAGTTGGACTTGGAAAAATTTTCACTAATTTGGAAATAATTTCAAATATCGTCACAAAATCGTTGAAAAATCGTTCGACAAATTTCAGATTATTTGTCGATAATGTAGTTTCAAATATCTTCACAAAATCGTTAAAAAATCGAATTCGAGAAATTTCAGATTATTTGTCGATAATATAGTTTCAAATATCGTCACAAAATCGTTAAAAAATCGAAATCGAGAAATTTCATATTACGTGTCGATAATATAGTTTCAAATATCTTCACGCAATCGTTAGAAAATCGAATTCGAGAAATTGCATATTATGTGTCGATAATATAGTTTCAAATATCTTTACAAAATCGGTAAAAAGTCGGATTCGATAAATTTAATATAATCTGTCGATAATATAGTTTCAAATGTCGTCAAAAAATCGGTAAAATATCGAAGTCGAGAAATTTCATATAATCTGTCGATAATATAGTTTTAAATATCTTTACAAAATCGTTAAAAAATCGAATTCGATAAATTTAATATTCTTTGTCGATAATGTAGTTTCAAATATCTGCACAAAATCGGTGGAAAATCGGAATCGATAAATTTAATATTCTTTGTCGATAGTATGGTTGACGAATATCGTCATAAAATCTTAATAATATCGAATTCGATAGTTTTTAGATTTTTTGCCTATGAAGTTGTACCGATAAATCTTTATAATATCGTGAGAACATCTATAGATTTTCAAACGATTTTTTATCGATATGTTACATCTTCCGATATTATCGATCGAATGTGCCGCTCGGGTGTCGCATTACTCAAGGATATGAAAATTGCACTGAATATTAATTTTAGGATGGTGAGGTGTCGGTATGACCGATTGTCGCATTTGAAAGTATTCAATTACCCTTCCCTCCATCACGTTACAAACTGCCACGACGAAGACAGGAATAACTGGGTTACAAACTTTGAGCTGTTCTGGATGTACCAAAATGATCTTGAAAATTCGTTTGAAATGCTTTAATATTTAATACACATCTCTGGGTGTTGTATCAGTGTGATAATTAAATCAACAAGCTATAATGAGATCAGAGAAATACAATTTATTATGTAGAAGTTGAGTGGTAACGCGCCACGACGGTGGACATTTCTCCACTATTTAATTTTTAGGGCGATGAGAATGTAGTTTAAAATTTCTTTTTAATATGGATTATTATAGCCCAGAGTGTACTCTATCCATGCATAACAAAAAAAAAATTCTAGCATTAATACTTCGTGCGATATTGAGCGTAACCTGAATGTTCGGCGTATTTTGAGAATGACCCATATACCTAAGTATTTATTATATTTTTAAAGATAGTATAATTAAATATTTATTATAAAATATTATTGCAAATAATATTAATTTATCTTATTTAATTCAATTAATACAATTTATTTTAGTTTCATAAATTAGTGAGAAATAAATAAATAAAATAATTAAGATTATTATAAAATTAAATAAGTTACTTCCAATTTTCTTCGATTAGTACAGAATTTTCTGAATTCCACATTATCATACATCAATTTATTAGTAGGTACCTACTTAATTAGTACGTAAGTTTGAAAATGAAACTCCTTCACTACCTCAAAGACACCTTAATAACATTGAAAACCGAATACGTGGCACGAGTTATTTTTGCAAACATGACCCGAGTTATGGGGAAAATCTTGAATCCAAATAACGTCAAAGGTTGACGAGCCATATGATGGAACATTACAAGTAATTTCTGATTTTCTTTGCTCAAATTGTACCATTCGATCTCCGCGAATATTGCATAAGCTATGTCATCGTTCTGTTAAAAATAACAACAACAACCATATCCTTATTAGATCAGAAAGTTGAGATCTACAACATGTAATTGGTTATTTTTTTTAAATGGTCCGTCGCAGCACATTTTAATAACCACTGGGTATATTTTAGCGAATTCTTCGCATTTGAAAAACTCACCAAATCGAAGAATATTTCGCCCATTAAGCATCTAGCCAACAGATTAACGTTCATGAATATGACCACGATGATCAAATTGTACGTCTTGAATAGACTTGCTGCCTACGAAACGAGCAAACGATGAACTTAACTATTAATAAATTATTGGTATAAGAAGGTGTTGAATTAAAATGACTGAATTGAAGTCAACCTACAGTGGTCAACAAATACACTGCAATGGCCAGAGATGACGCACAGACTGCCAATTCTACTGAGAACATTTTCGAAAACCAAATTTCAAACAAGTCGAAGTTCCTAGTTAAAATAAAACAGATCGATATTAAATTTTTTGTATAAATATTTTTTCTGAATCAACTGAAGTTCGTACAGGGCGTCTCAAAGCACGTTACCAAAAACATGAAATCCAGTAAAAAAAAATAAATGTAGGTACATGGTGCCTAAGTTTGATAATTAAGGGGTTACAAAGCTTTGGAAATTAATACTGGAATGATTTTAATATGAAAAACTCTGAACATTTTATAAATTATTCTTGTATTTTTTTTAAAATTCCAAGCACATAAAATTTTTAGCATTCTTACTTTTTTAAAATTTTTTAAATTATTAAAAATTTTTTCAATTCCTGGCATTTTAAATTTTTTTGCAAGTTTTTAAATTCGATGCATTTTTTTTTTTTAGCATTTTAAAATTTTGAAATTTCTTGTCATTTTTAATTTTGTGACACATTTTCTCAATTCTTGTATTTTTAACTTTTTTTCTTAGCATTTTCAATATTTTTAAAAAATTGCTATTTTCAACTTTTGAAATTTTTCAATGCGATTGACACTTTCAAAATTTTTATATCAGGTATTTAAATTTCTAGACATGTAAAGTTTTTAAAAATTCATTCTAATCCAATTTTTTTTAGCATTATTCTTAAATATAAACAAAAAATCCAAGCATTATAAAATTGTTTGCCATTTTAAAAATTTTTGCATAGATCCTCTAAAATTTTGAATGTTCTCGACATCATTGTTTTTTGAATTTTTGTACTTTTCTTAATTTCTAGTGGGCATACCTATTTTTAAGAATTCATTTCAAAAAAATTTTATGAGCTTTTTCAATTTTTGGTATTTAAATTTTTTTATATTTTTAAAATTCTAGACATTTTAAACATTTTTTCTATTTTTTTTTTCAATTTTAAGCATTTTTAAAATTTTAAAAATTGCCAATTTCTGCCATGTTTTAAATTTGTGGATTTTTTTCCATTTTCGACTTTTTAAAAAAATTAGGTATTCTTGGCAATTCAAAATTTCAAAAATCCTAAATATATCATCTTTGAATTCTTGACATATTTTCAATTCTTCTTCAAATTTTTAGTATTTTTTATAATTTAAAAAAAGTGTTAGGTACTTTAACACTTTGAAATTTTTCGATTTTTTTCAATTCTAAGCACTTGATTTTTTTTTTTTTTAAATCTTCATTTTCAAAATTATTTTCATTTATTTTTTCAATTCTTGTACAATTTTTTAAAGCTTACGAATTTCTTCAGTTTTATTCATTTCTTAAATTTGTAAAATTTTCAATTTTGTCTTTTTTTCAATTCTAGTCATTTATTGCCATATTTTTTAAATTTGAAAAAAAATCCTATTTAAAATTTTAGAACAAATTTTTCAATTATTCTCATTTTTTTAAATTTTTAAATTTTTTAATTCTGAGGATTTTTTATAACTTTTTGTATTTTTTTGAATTTTTGGCATTTCTTAAATTTTGAACATTTTCTGATTTTTTTTAATGCTTGAATTTTGAGTATTTTTTAAATTTTCAAACGAAATTCTTATTTTATAATTTTTGGTCATTTTCCCAAGAATTTTTCAATTCTCACAAATTTTTTGATTTTTTTCAATTCTACTTACAATTTCTTTTAAAATATTCATTTTCAAATAAATATTTTTTCAATTCTTGTACATTTTTTAAAATTTTAGTATTTTTTAAAATTGTTTTTTTTTGAACTTTAGGAATTTCTTCAGTTTTTAAATTCGTAGAATTTTCAATTTTGTCTTTTTTTTTTCAATTCTAGTAGATACGATTTTTTGTCATTTTTTAAATTGAAAAAAAAAAATCACATTAAAAATTTTAGAACAAATTTTTCAGTTCTTTTCATTTCTAATTTTTTTTTATTTTTAGAATTTCCTAAACTACCGATATTTTTTTAAAAGAGATTTTATTTTAAAATGTCATTTTTCAAGAATTTTTCAGTTTTTTCAATTTTTTCATTTTTAAACATTTTATTAAGTAATTTTTTAAAAATTGTGGTTTTTCAAATTCTTGGAAGTATTTCTTTGAATTTTGTAATTTTATCAAATTTTTGCAGGGCTCTAATAACGATATTTTATTTTTGCATTTGCGTTTCCATTCCGTTTCCAAACCGTCTCATTTCGTTATGTTTCCGTTTCCGTTTCCTAAACTTCTGTAACATTTCGTTTCCGTTTCCCACTTTGAAAAATTTTCAGTTCCGTTATTGGTTTCCGTTTCTGTTTCCATTTCGTTTCTCACTCAAAAAATTCCGTTTCCGTTCCTCATTTTGAAAAATTTTTGACACTGCAATATGGGTATCATTTTAAAGGGCAAATTATGTAGAATCTATTACCAAATTCCAAATTATTTTTGAACAAAAACCCAGCCTAAAATATGCCCAGAACAGACGATGTTAGCAAATTTGAAATTTTGAAATTTATTCTCTAGACTTGGTGATAAACATTGAACAATAAAGTCAATAAACATCAAGAAAAAAGGACTTGGGGAGAATTTTGAAATTGAAATTTGAAAAATATATTTTTGTTATGTAGGTAGCTATATAATTTTTTTTTTTTTCTATTTTTCCAACTTCCATTCTCAAATTTGAAATTGAAATTACTCAATTTTATTTGTTATACTATTCTAACCAGTAAACATATGCTGTTCTGGAGGAGATATTACTTTACTGAACAGATCCACGTGAAATAAAAATCACTCTAATCACGTCTTAGGTCTTAATCACTAATCACAGTCAAAAATATCATGAATCAGACCAGAAACCAAAAAAATAAATAAAAAAAAATCATCAAAAAAATGAGTTTGGTTCAGTGTTCACATTCACAAAGCCAAATGGCAAATTACGGCAATTTTTTATTTCAAGAAACGTTATCCTTTCGATTTTTAGGTTTCCATTCCGTTTCCGTTTCCCATTCGAATTTATTTGGTTTCCGTTTCCGTTATGTTTCCGCGTTTACTAAAAATTGCGTTTCCGTTTTCATTCCGGTTCCAAGTCAAAAAATATCGTTTCCGCCATATTCGCATAAGAATCGTATGCTAAAATCGCAGTGGAAAAACGTGCAAATATTTCTTACGATACTAGCACAATATTCGCATACGAATCGTATGCTAAAATCGCAGTGGAAAACGTGCAGATATTTCTTACGATATTAGCGCAATATTCGCTAGCGAATAGCATGCGATTTTCACTACAACTTCTTTCAATACGTTTTACAAATGAGAGAAGTCAGTTTCAAACATGAACGTGTACTTGAATGTATTGCAGTGACATTTAAACAATAAAATAAAGGGTTTTCTGGGTTTTTTGATTTTGTTGGGGAATTTTGTGTTTTGTTTGATGTTTTTTCTTCTTTTTAAGTAAAAACGCCAATGATTTGATTTCAAAGTGATAAGAATGGAGACGAAGGCAGAATTTCTTGGACGATTTCCACTCACAGTAAGTTAATTATTTTGAATTTATATCTTATTTGTGATCGCGTGAATCTGTGTGAAATTAAATTTTATCAAATCGTAAAAATTTTAGACGTCTTATCAGTGCTATAAAATTTGTCAATTGTTCCTCTTCCTTCTCCAATTTGAACGCAGTATTATGCGAAATTATAAGGAAAGGAAGAGTCAAATCGAAATTTTTGTAATAATCGAAATTATTTCTAAGATTTCAATCTACAACTTTTGTTTGAAAAAATTTTCATTTGGACTGCGGGACAGCCCTTCTTCCCTCTCACAATTCAGAGTAATAAATATACGTTTTTATACCTATCTAATCTATCTATCTATCTACGTAGTATTGGGCATAATTGGAGGGGGGGGGGGGCTTAAATTGAGAAATTTTTCAAACAAAAGTTGTAGATTGAAATCTTGGTAGTAATTTTGATTTTCCTAAAAATTACTTTATCAAATGCCACTGATAGGTACTCCAAAAACTTTACTATTCGGCATAATTTCATTTTCCACAGATCTGCGATCACAAATATGATATATTTTCGAATAATTAATTTACTGCTGAGTGGAAATCGTCAAAAATCATTTGCCTACTTTTTAGAGGCGAATTCCGAACGCTAATCGCAAGCGAATTAACAGCGAATAGAACGCTACATTCGCTGCTAATTTCGCGTACTATTAGCGTTCGAAATTAGCCGCTAAAAAAGCGGGCATTTTTGATATGCTAATAGTACGCTATTTTCGCATGCTATTCGTATACAATAAATGCGAATTTAGCGCTCTATTAGTACGCGATTCGCATACAGTGTGTTTACCGGGTACTCACTTGCGTAATTTCTGCATATGCACCACACAATGGACAATATTCCGCCTCATTCTCTGATCGAAACCCTTCTCCAAAGGACCCGATCGACATTTAAGCGTCACAATGGCCTTCTTCAACCTCTTATACTGTCTGAGGAATTCGCACAATACCAAAAGCACAGGCATAAGCATCATCTGATTCAGCCACAATCCAGAAATGGTGGCAAAAAACTGCACCACCATGGTAACCAACTGACTTGAAACCTTTTCCGTACTCCAGGGGTTCCAACCTGGATATATGTAGGTTTTTATTTTACCATGATTATACAAATCGAACATGGCCGGAATACATAATTCACACAGGGGCGATATCTGGATACAAAAAATCGTCACCATGGCGATCACCAGATTATCCTCGTTCAAGTACCATTCGTATTCCACGTTCAAGAGATCTTCGTCCGGGTATAAGTACACGTTCGCGTCCATCTCGTGTAGCATTTGGCTTATGACTTCTTCATAGCTGAGCATCGTCATGATACCGCAATCGATGATGATTCCCAGACTTATGTAAGGGATTGGATTTATGAATATGTAAATACTGGCTTCTTCGCTCATCAGGGATAGGATTATTGTGGTAATGTTGGCGTACGTGAAGTATAAAAAACATCCAATCAGGATCCATCGCTGGTGATATGGAGTCTGCTGTTTTACAAGTCGCAGTCCAGTGTTGTGTAGCGATGAGGTCACGAAGTTGATCAGTTTCCTTTTCATATTTCTAGATCTAGGATTTATCACTGCCATACAATATGTGCTATGGTTTCGATCCAACAAACTCTGAGAAAACTTTACTAATGAAGAAATAGCAAAAATGTCGATCTCGAAATATTCTCTTGTTTATCGAGTATTTCTGACTTCTTTCCAATCAAGGTACGTATTTTTCGCTTTAATGAAACATATAGATGCATAGGTATTATTCACACTCTGTCTACAAAACTTACCATAGCTTTAGGTACCTATTTATTGTTTCGTTTCGGGGGTAGAAGGAGGGGAGAATAAATAAGAATACTATTAAAAGTATAGTTGAACGACGAAGACTTTGGCCTTTAATTTTGATAGCATTTCAATACCATACTTTTTAATAATTTAATGTAAACAAATGCCAATGTTTACTACATCTATATGCATGGAAAACACTTAAGTACATACCATATATTGAGAAGATTGTACCACGCGATAGTAAAACTATTCGCAAATATTGATCTATTTTAGTGGGCTTTGTATCTTGTAATTCAAAATTTTCAATTTTAGTTATACATTTCCTTCACGCTCGGCTACCACACTAAGCCATTTGCAAAATCAATAGACTAAATTGATGTTGATTTACATTTTTGTTAAAAGTACCTACCCATAAATTTTTTCAATTTTTTGGGGGAAAAAATCGAAAAATGTTTCTCAATTTTTTTTAGGGAAACAATTCGCAATTTCAATTTTTATGGGAGAAAATGACTCAATTTTTTAAATTTTAAAAATACCAATTCATATCAATAAAAAATAAATAAATAAAATGATAATACCTACCTAGATATTTTGAAAGTATAGGTACAAAAAAATTTCTCAATTTTTTGAACTAGGTAAAAGAATTTTATTTATTATTATTTTTTTTATTTTTTGGAAAAAATATTCGTAATTTCTTATTGAAAAAAAAAGTTCTCATTTTTTTGCAGTGAAATAATTCCTCGTTTTCAAGAGTAAAACAATTTTTCAGCCTCATGATTTTTTTGGAGGGGACTACAACCTTTTGATTCTATTGAGAGAAATATTATCAATTTTGTAGGAAACAAATTCTCAATTATTGGAGGGAAAAAATTCTCAATTTTTTTTGAAGTAAGCAAAACAATTTTTGGATTAAAAATTTTCTTTGATTTTTTTTTGGGGGGGGGCGGGGAGACTTTCTATATTTTCACGAGAGAAAAATTCTTTATTTTTTTAGGAAAATAAATTTTCCACATCTTTTCAAGAAAAATAAATTCTCAATTTTTTGAAGTAAACAATTATTTCGAGAAAAAAAAATTGGAGTTGGAGGTAAAATCTTATGACTTTTTGAGAGAAATATATACCTACTGAATTTTTTAAGGAAAATAATACCTACCTACTCAATTTGTAAAAAATAAAATAAAATAAAAATAAATAAATAAAATATAATATTTTGAAAGTAACAAAATTTCTCAATTTTTTGAAGTACCTAGAAGGTACCTAGGTAGAACAATTCTTTTTTCTTAATTTTCGGAAAAAATTTCTAATTTTTTGAGAGAAAAATTCGTAATTTCTCAAGGAAAAAATAAATTCTCAATTTTTTTGAGTAATAATTTCCAAGAGTTGAACAATTTTTCAATCTCATGATTTTATTGTAGGAAATTACAACCTTTTCATTCTTACAGAGAAAATTTTTAGGAAACAAAGTCTCATCTCAATTGTTGGAGTGAAAAAATTCTCAATTTTTTGAAGTAAGCAAAAAAAAAAATTTGGATTAAAACGTTTCCGAGTTTTTTTGGGGGAGGGGACCTTCTATTTTATTTATTTTTTATGTGAAAAAATTGGTGTGAAGATCTCATGATTTTTTTAGAGAAATATCCTGCACTAAAAAAAAAATCCCACTTAATTTTTCATATATTTTTTTTTCAGTTTTTTTCATTAAAGTGTAATTTTGTAAGGAAAAAATTCTCGCTGTTTTTAGAATTAAGTATAAATTATTGATTTTTTGGAGAAAAAATTCCACTCTATTAGTGGCAGAAAATTTTGAATTTTTTTGGAATGAGAATTTGAAATAAGAAATATTTTAATTCTTTAGAGTAGACAAAAAATTTAATTTTTTTAAAGTAAAAAAATTACCAAAAAAATTTTCATTTTTTTGGAGGGAAAGTTCCAATTTTTTCAGAAAAGATCTCAGTTTTCTCTTTTTCATTTTTAAAAAAAAAGAGAGTCTCCTTAAAAAATTAAAAAATCTTTTGATTAATTTTGTTTTTCTACTCTTATTTTTGAAGAAGAAAAGGTTTCAATTTTCCAAGGGAAAATAATCGGTATTTTGAGGGAATAAAAATTTGAAATGAAACATATAGGTAAGTACATTAGGTAATTTTTTGAAGTACGATCAAAATTGCTTAATTTTTTTTAAATTAAATAAAATACTCACATTATCTTCATTCTTAACACTTCGTAGGTAGTTCGTTTATTCGACAATCGACAACGATTGATAAAAGTAAAAAATTCACTAAAATGAAATAGTATGGATGAATTTTTTTTTTACCAAGGTTCTATTATTTATTTTGCATGACAAAGGGATATGTTTGATTCTCTTTTCAAATATTTTAAAATTATACTTAAACTATTCGAATAGTTATACTGAAAGGTCTTATATTAAATAAAAGATGAAAGAAAATTCAACTTTAAATGCCACACCCCACACATAATCAAAAGCTTAGGCCCCATCGTCAAATAAAAATCGGTCACACGAAGACCTAGACCTTGCGGTGTGGAATTACATCCACATGCTAAAGTGCTGACCATGGTAAAGCGTTGAGTGACATATATTTTGAACTTGATCTCTTGGAAAATAAATATATAGGCTTTCAACTTATGTTGAAACACAAATTCATCAATATTTCTATTTGAACAATTTTAAAATTTCTTTTTATGAAAGTGATTTTTAAAGACCGTTTTTTTAAAAATTATAAATATTTTAAAATTAGATACAATAACTTTGAAAAAAGTTGTTAAAACACAATTATACAGGGTGTTCCGGATTGAGAGTAAAGCCTTCCAACCAGTAACTATGCAACTTATGTTGAGTCGATGTAGGTATGCTTGCCTAACCTCCGGACTGCAGGGGCTCAGTTATGCTCATCGAAAAAAATTGTTTTTTTCGTTTACGTCGAGTGTTTTCAACCTTGCGCTTCTCGACATCTACAATAGTTAGAAAGTTGCGCTTTGCGGCATCGGATGGCAAATTTTGTGTAGAATTTTTCCATGGGTCTGGTAATTTTTTTAGGGGGACATGGAAGTCTATACCGAGCAAAATATTTGAAAAAACATGTGAAAAAAGTGACAATTTTTACCACGCTTTTATATACTTGGTATGTATGTTTGTTTGTATGTTTGTTTGTTTGTATGTCTCATGGAACCAAGAGTATGTTTTCGACCAATCCTCTCTCATTTAATATTTTACTGGAATTGAAAGAACATAGTGCTCACATTAGGGGTTTTCGAGGTCGCTGAATTCGATTTTCGAACTCAAATTTACCCCCGACCCCAAATTGAGCCCCTATGAGGGGGTTCAATTTTGAAAATTTCAGAAAATCACAACATAGTAAAACTATGAAATTAAAATATTTTCAACGACAAAAAGAGTTAAATAAAAATGTAAAAATTTTTTAAAAAACCACGCTTTTATTTAAAGTTGGTCACTTTGTAAAATGTTATTCATAGGGAAAGAGTAATGCCTTAAAAAACAAAAAATAAAATTTACTTGAATACAAAAATGTGTCATGAAAATTTTTTTTTCAAAAATTTTAATGATGAAAAGCGTGGTGGGGTGTGCGAGGAGCAAACGAATACCTTTTCGATTAACGCCCCACCACGATTTTCATCATTAAAATTTTTGAAAAAAAAATTTTCATGACACATTTTTGTATTCAAGTAAATTTTATTTTTTGTTTTTTAAGGCATTACTCTTTCCCTATGAATAACATTTTACAAACTGACCAACTTTAAATAAAAGCGTGGTTTTTTAAAAAAATTTTACATTTTTTTCATGTTTTTCTGTGATAACTCAAAAAGTTTTCCTCTAACCAAGCTGTTATTATTAACTTTTCTAGATGAAAAAATGCTTCTCTTTTCAATGGCGCAAACCCCGCCCCTCTAGGTCACTCCAATCAAAAGTTATGAGCGAATAATTTGTTGAAAAACGTCTGAAAAAATCACGATTAAATTTTTTTTCAATTTATTTTTCTCAAATAATTTTTTTTGCATGTTTTTCTACAAAAATAAACTGCTCATACCTTTTGATACATAAAAAAAAATATTTCAGAAAAATAAAAAATAAAATATATATATTGTGATTTTTTTCATGCTTCTTTCAACAAATTATTCGCTAATAACTTTTGATTGGAGTGAGCTAGAGGGGCGGGGTTTGCGCCATTGAAAAGAGCAGCATTTTTTCATCTAGAAAAGTTAATAATAACAGCTTGGTTAGAGGAAAACTTTTTGAGTTATCACAGAAAAACATGAAAAATTGTCACTTTTTTCACATAATTTTTCAAATATTTTGCTCTGTATAGACTTCCTTGTCCCCCTAAAAAAATTACCAGACCCATGGAAAAATTCTACACAAAATTTGTCATCCGATGCCGCAAAGCGCAACTTTCTAACTATTGTAGTTGTCGAGAAGCGCAAGGTTGAAAACACTCGACGTAAACGAAAAAAAAATTTTTTTCGATGAGCATAACTCAGCCCCTGCACTCCGGAGGTTATGCAAACATACCTACATCGACTCAACATGAGTTGCATAGTTACTGGTTGGAAGGCTTTACTCTCAATCCGGAATACCCTGTATTGTTTAAGATTTTATTTTTGAAAAAAATTTCAATTTCTTTTTTTTTCAATGGCAAGTTGAAATAACTTTTTAATAAAGTGTTTTCGAAAATAAAATTTGATAATTTGGTTCAAACTTGGCATTCTTATATACTTATGGAGACAAAACATATATCTATAGAAAAAATAATTTTTCAATTTTTGAAAAAAAAAATTCAACTTTTTTTGGGGAAATCTTTTTGTTTTTTTAAGAGAAAAATTTTAATTTGTTTTGAGCAAAAAAATAATGTTTTCTTCCTAATTCTCTCTTTAAATTTGAAAAATACGTAATTTTAATTGTTTTGGAGGGAAAATATTTTATTTAGGTATATTAAAAAAAAAAACATGCAATTTTTTTTCAAATTTTATAAGATTTTTTTTGAATTTTTTCAGAACAAAAAAAAATGGAACAAAAATCTCTCATTTCATTGAGAAAAAAAATCGATTGAATATTTTTTTGGAAAATGTTCGTTAATTTTTCAAAAATTGCGAGTACGTTTTAAAAATCAAGTTAAAAAAAATTAAAAATTGAAAAAAGCTTTAAAAATAAATTCAAAAAGCAATGAATTATCTTGAAACATATCTTCTTTAAAAAAGGGTGTGAATTCTTTTAAAAATTGTGTGAAATTTTTTTTTATGGTAGACTCAAGAAATTCACGTGTAAAGAAATTTTCAACCAGGAAATCTGAATAAAAATTCCATCAAAAATTGCAAACAAGCGAAAATATTGCAAAAAATTCTCTTGCAAAAATCTGAAAAGAAATAGGGTAGGACTACTTCGAAAATATCATGAAAAAAAATTTTAAATCCATCTTCTGGAAATAAATTCATAAATAAAAATTATGCTTTAGAAATTTTTGTAATAAGAATTTTAATCAAAAATCCGGTAAATATTTTGAAAACTGTTTCAAAAATTCATAAAAAAAACTCTCCAAGAAGAAAGCAATATCTTAAAACTTTTTGTAAAAAGCGGGCTCTATTTTCACACTACGTTTGAAAGTATGAAACATAGTATATGCTTTTACTCTGTGACAAAATGTCTAAAAGTCACGAATATTAATTTCCATGGAAATTTAAAAATTAAAAAAGCAGTAATAATTAAAATTAAAAAAAAAAAATTAAAAAATGTCACACAAAAAGCCTAAGTCATAAATTTTTTAAAAAAATTTCCAAGTTTCAGAATGTCAGACAAAATGTTTAAATTGAAAGTCATAAAATTTTTTTAAATTTTTCTAAGTTTTAAAATGTCTGACAAAATGTCGAAAAGTCATAAAATTTATTTTAAAATTTTCTAAAATACTTAATTAAATAAAAGTTTCAAAATGTCAGAAAGTCATCTTTCTAAAAAAATTTCCAAGTTTCAGAATGTCTGACAAAATGTCTAGAAAATGTCTAAAAGTCATAAAATTTCAAAAAAATTTACAAGTTTCAAAATGTCTGACATAATGTTTAAAAAATCAAATTTATCAAAAATTTTATTTTTTATGTCATCCAAACCTAACCTAATGTAACCTAACCTAACCCAATGGAGTCTGATTTTGGGGTCAGATTTTGGTCTCGGATTTTGGGGTCGGATTTTCCTGTCGTTTTTTTCCATTTTGGTCTCCGTAAAAGCATATACTATGCTAAAAAATACCAACTCATAAGTAAATTAAAAACCTTACATATTTTCTTTCAATTTTAACTTCAGCAAAATAAAAGTTTTCTTCTGAAAAAAATTCGTTAAAATAAAGTACTTGGATATTTAAAAAATTCAAAAAAAAACTTGAAAAATTATTACGATAATTTTTCAGAAATTATTCAGGAAATAAATTTGTAGGTGTTATGTAGTATACCTATATTTTAGAAATTTTAATAGAAAAATTTCAAAAATCCTGATAAAACAACTAGATTTTTTGGAAAACACTAAATTCATATTCAGTAATTCAATTTCAAATGAAGAATTGGGGGGGGGGAGACCAAAATCCCGCCATAAAAGATCATCTTACTCAAATCCCAATCGGTTTTTACCAAAAAAATCAAAAAATAACAACAAAATACCTAAACACGTCATTTATTTAACGATATCTTCAACATGTTAAAAAAAGAATACGTAACTCGAATGATTCTCCCATACAGGGCTCGAGTCACCTCAAAAATCTGGAACCCGAATAAACGCAATGGTTGACACATTACATGATGAAACATCAAGAGTAATCGTCGATTATGGCTACTCAGCTCGAACCATTCCAACTTGGAAAATAATGCATAAGCTACGCCATTGTTCTTCAACAAAATAAATAAATAAATAAATAAATACGCATCGCTAAAAGTAGGTATTCCTACAGGAGAAAAAAAAATGGACTACTCTGCCTATACGTACCACTTCCACAAATATTTCACCAATTAAACATTTCACCAAAAGATTTATCAGCATGTAGGCCGTAACTATGGAATAATGCGACAATGTAGACAATTTTGTGGCCTGAAAAATAGTATTCGATGCGCATTCAATCGATAAGACAAATTAATTCAACCTCCTATACATATAAATACTTGTAATAAATTTACATTCATCATGGAATATACTCCAACGGCTAATGTCATCGTGGCAATGGCTAATTCCCAAGAAAACATTATAGAAAACCAAGTTTTGAATAGGCTAAAATTTCTATTCAAATGCCATCGACAATCGCAAAAATAAAAATTCAAATTATTATACCAGGTGTCCTATTTGTCTTTGGCCCCTTTCATTCGACGATACCGCAACCCAATCTGCCTAACTTAGAGTAAGTTTGCAAGAAATAGAGTTTTAAAGGAATAAATACTGCCCTTAATACTCAATTTCAATTAATTTATTCGCTCAGAAGTAGTTCGGGTTGCATTATCGATAAATAGAAGGCAGCCAGGAACTCTCGAAACATAGCATATACGAGAGGATCGCCGCAATACTGTTTTATTTTTTTTTGCACCATCGAAAATTTGCCAAGTCCAATACTACATAGGTACTCGATATTCAAAATTGGAGGGGAGGGAGGGATCCAATCGAAATTTTTGTAATAACCAAAATTATTCCTACGACTTCAACCTACAACTTTTGTTTGAAATTTTTTTCAATTGAACCCCTCCCTCCCCGCCGATTTTGCATAACACTCCAAAGATACTGATTAAAAATTAAAAGGAGTGCGGGAGAAAGGGGTAAATTGAAAAATTTTTCAAACAAAAGTTGTAGCTTGAAGTCCTAGGAATAATTTTGGATATTTCAAAAATTTCGATTGGATCCCTCCCTCCCCTCCAATTTCACATAACATCAGGTAAATACTTTTTTAAAAATTAGGGGAGGGGTCCAACCGAAAAAATTTTCAAACAAAAGTTGTAGATTTAGGTCCTAGAATTAATTTTTGTTATTATAAAATTTTCGATTAGACCCTCCCCTCTTCTCCAATTTTGCATAATATGATTTAGATACAAAAATTATTATTAAAAATTGGTGGAGGTAGAGGTCGAATCGACAAAATTTTCAAACAAAAGTTGTAGCTTGAAGTGCTAGAAATAATTTTGGATATTGCAAAAATTTCGATTGGATCCCTCCCTCCCCTTCAATATTACATAACATTAGGTAGATACTTTTTCAGAATTAGGGGAGGGGTCCAACCGAAAAAATTTCAAACAAAAGTTGTAGATTTAGGTCCTAGAAGTATTTTTTGTTATTAAAAATTTTCGACTAGACCCTCCCCTCCCCTCCAATTTTGCATAATGTGACTTGGATACCTGAGTAAATTATTAAAAAGTGGTGGAGGTGGGGTCCAATTGAAAAAAATTTCAAACAAAAGTTGTAGCCAGAAATCGTAGAAATAATTTTGGTAATCATGAAAATTGTGATTGGACCCCTCCCTCCCCTGCAATTTTGAATTCAAGTACTTATGTAGTATTATTGAACTTGGTAAATTTTTCTATGGTGCCAAAAAAATTGCACTTCTACTTACTCACGCAGCTTCTGCTGGTGTTTGACACAATGAATAATATTTTTCTTCATCTGGACGTCAAATTTTCTACCATTTTTCCCCTCTAGCTGCTCGGTTCGATAGTTCAGCGTCTCGACAGCCTTCTCCAGTCTCTTGTACTGTCTGAGAAACTCACTCAGTACCAAAGATACCGTCATGATAACGATCTGATTCAACCATATGCCACAAAGTGGCGGGAAAAATTGCCATACGAATGTGGCCACTTGAGCAGTCAAACTTTCCACCTTCCAGGGCGTCCATCCGGGATAAATGAAGGTCTCTATTTTATTAAACCACATCAATTCGATGACTCCGGGCATGAAAAGTCCCCATAAATTCATAATTTGCCAAAACAACACGATCTTCATCGCCATCGTGATGTTTTCCTCCTTCAGGTACCATTCATAGGTCACATCTAAGGTATCCTCGTCCGGGTAGATGTACAAGAAATTGTCTATTTGATGAAGCATTTCGCCTAGTGTTTTTCTATGGTAAAAAATAATCAACGAGTGGCTGATCACTACGGTTCCCAGAGCAGCGAATGGGACTGGATTGATGAATATTTCGATACCTTGGTCATTCAGGAAAGATTGCAGCATAGTCGATGTACCTATGCTCGCGTAGATCACGACGATTAGGAAAAATCTCCAAGATTTGTTGTATTTTTGATTGTGAGATCCGGTCGGTTTGAAGATTTCTATTCCTGATTCGTGAATAAGTGTGCTCACATAATGGATTAATTTTCTCTTCATTTTTTTTCACTTCACAAGTCGTGGGTAGTTCGCTTATTCGACAATCGACGACGATTGATAAAAACAAAAAATTTACTAAGCTTTGCCTATAATACAATAGTACGAATGAGCTTTTTTATTTTGCAAGACAAAGGAAAATTTTGATGAAGAAATTCACACAATGTTTGTTTGTATTTTCAACTTTTATTCATCAATTATACATTCACTTTGAAAATTCAATCGAAACTATTCGAATAGTAACTATATTATGAATGGTCTAATATTAAATAAAAAATGAAAGAAAATTCACTTTATACAAAAATATACCACGCACTATCAAAAGCTTAAAATTCACCATCAAATAAAAATCGGTCACGCAAAGACCTAGACCTGCTGACTATGGTAAAGCGTATATTGACACATTTTGAACTTGATCTCTAAAAAAAAAATAGACGCACAAGTTTGTTAAAACTTCAATTTTTTATGTTGAAACACCAATTCTTCAATATTTCGGTTTGAACAATTTCCCAATTTCTTTTTCTAAAAGGCATTTCAAAGGTTGACATTTTTTTCTCATTTTTTCCCCATAAAAATAATTTTAAATCTTTGAAAACGAGTATTAAAAAAATTAATTTCTATATAATTATTAAAAAATAAAATAAATAAATAAAAACATGAAATTAAACACAAAATAATTTTTAGAAAAAAAAATTATTTTGATTAACAACTTTTTAGAATAATAGTGGTGAAAAATTGGTTGTGCTGAAAGAAGTTTTCGATTATTTGTAAGTAGGTAGGTAACTACTCGAAATTTTAATGATGAATCATCTGCAGCATATTGTAAAAGAAAAAAAAATCTTCATCAAACAATCTTTTTTTTTTTTTTTTTGAATAATAGGTATAATTATCTAAAATTTAAAATTTTGAATTAAAAAACTCGGCGCTTCGCGCCTCGCCAAGGGGGCTTAGCCCCCCCTGGACCCCCCCCTGAAGGTTCTATTTCCACACTACGTTTGAAAGTATGAAACATAATATATGCTTTTACTCTTTGACAAAATTTCTAAAAGTCACGAATATTAATGAAAGTTGTCTTTCTAAAAAAAAATTTAAAAATTTTACTCCAAGTTTCAAAAATGTCTAAGTCATCTTTCTAAAAAAAATTCTAAGTTTCAAAATGTTTGACAAAATGTCTGAAAGTCATCAAATTTCTAAAAAAATTCTAAAAGTCATAAAATTTAAAAAAATTTACTAGTTTCAAAATGTCTAACATAATGTCTGAAAGTCATCTTTAAAAGTCATAAAATTTTAAAAAATTTACAAGTTTCAAAATGTCTAATAAAATGTCTGAAAGTCATCTCTCTAAAAAAAATTCTAAGTTTCAGAATGTCTGACAAAATGTCTATAAAATGTTTAAAATTCATAAAATTTCAAAAAATTTACAAGTTTCAAAATGTATGACATAATGTCTAAAAAGTCGAATTTATTGAAAATTTTCCAAGTTTTTTTATGTCATCCAAACCTAACCTAATGCAACCTAACCTAACCCAATTGGGGGGGGTCGGATTTTGGTGTCGGATTTTCGTGAATAATTTTCCTGTCGTTTTTTTCTATTTTGGTCTCCGTAAAAGCATACTTATACTATGCTAAAATACGTAAAAAAGAATTTTTATCCAATTTTCAAATAAACAAATAATAATTAAAAGGCAAATAAGAGATAATTATGCTTTTTATTGAGAAAAATCTAAAGATTTATTCAGAAAAGTTATTTTTCATGAGAACAATATATACCTATATATATATTTTTTTTTTTTTTTTGATAAACAATGTTACCTTCAAAATAAAATTTAAAAAAAAAATATTGTGGAAGATTTTCTCAAATTCCCCATATTTGAATTGATCGAATGTTTTACATCACCTACAAAATATATGGTTTTTAAATGTTGCTCAAACTTCAAATAAAACAATCGCATACTTATTTGCACTTTGGGATAAATTAGGGGTTCTCATAATTTAATTCATGAAAACCACATTCCCTACAGTGAAGTGAAAAAACTGGCAATATCTTAATCCGTCATCGTGACCATGGTAAAATTACTGGGGTAATTTTTTGAAATTTAATATCGATGAACTGCTCTGTAATTTAGTCGTGGACAGTCGAGTTTTGAAACTTTTGAAGTCTCAAAAATACTCCAATTATAATTTCTCTTGCTAATGAATTTCGTCGATTCGAAGGTGTAATTTTTTGACAAGTTGGGATGATATCCTTTAAGTAGGTCTTAGGTATAATCAATTAAAAAAAAAAAAAAAAACAGACAGAAATAAGTATGATAACGATCGCTTTCTATCCTATATTTTATACGAGACAATAAAATTATGTATTAATATTCTATAATTCACATTGAACAAGCAGACTATGTGAAATTTATTTTTTCATCGACATTACGTTAAAAACCGAATACGCGTAACGCAGAACCTCAGCAAAAGTCACACAATTAGCCCTGATAATGGAAAATCCCCTCAAACGTGCGAGTTTCCTTTCCACAAAAACGTGGAATATTTTAATCAGTCGTCGATTATGCTCGTCCACCTCGTACCATTCGACTTGCGAAAATAATGCTCGAGCTAAGTCGTTATTCTATACGAATATGCAAAAAAAAAATGTAGGTGAGCACAAGAATCAGTAGGTAATTTTTTTAAGTCAACAGAATTGGTGGAAAAAAAACTTACTAATTCGACTAGAACGTCTCCGACGATACATTTAATTAGAATGCTGAAATTCGTATAAAACATCATGATCAACTGGTTGATAACTTTTTCCAAGTTTGAAGCCTGTGAATACGATCGTATATATTTTTTAAACAAATCATCTGATTTGTAATTTTGAAAAATACGAGAAAATCAAACCCACGTTCATTGTTATGAACAGTCCGAATGAAAATGATAATACGTAGACGGTCAATTCGTAGGTGAAATATTCGGAAAACCAAGTTTCGAATATATGCAAGTTCCTGCCAAATATGAAATCTGTGTATTAATATCAGAGCAGTAGGGTCAAAAGCGAGTTATAGTGACAGGATAAGTTCGAGAAAAACAAAGAAAGCGTTAACATATTTTATCAAAATTTCAAAGAATGAAATGTTTAGATTTTTATGGAAATTTTTTTCAAAAATTTTTTTCAAGATTTTTATATTTTTTACCGTAGATGAAATTTTTCAACTTGAAAGCTCAATTTTTTGTCACTTGAATTTTTTATTGGAAGGGAAAAAATTCTAAAAATTTTCAATTTTTATCAATAGGTAATTATTACAAATCAAGTTAAAATTAAAAATTCCTAAAAAAAAGTTAAGTAATTTTTTTGAGCATTTAACTTTTTTCAAATTGAAAAAAAAAGTTAACACCCATTTAAAAAAAATCAAGAAGAAGAAGAAGAATATGCTTTTAATTTTGTCCATAATTATAATGAAATTTCAATTAAGTATTTTCTAATAAAAAATTCAGAACATTCAGAAGTTTTTTTTTCGTGACCATGTTAAAGAGGTTTTTTTCATTATATAGTTTCAAGAAATTGTGTTTAAAGTTTAGGTAACTAATTAAAAGTACCAGAGATTGAATTGATTTTTTTTGTGCTTCAATTTTCAATTTTCTAATGAAAACTTCCTCAAAAAATTCCAAAAATCTGTCTTTTTTAAGGGTACTTCTTTTTTATAATTAAAAAAAATTCAAATAAAATCACCAATGATGAAATTTAATTTTTTCAATGAAAAATTCCATAAGAAGGAATTCATAATTTTTTTTGAGAATTTTCAAGTTTTTTTTTTTTTTTTTTTTTTTTTTTTTTGAAAGAAGAAGCGAATGTTCTTGATGCTTCATTAATTTTCAATTTTCTAATAGAAAATTTGTCGATTTTTTTTAACTGACTTTTAGACGGTATTTTTTCTATCATTAAAAAGATAATTTACAACCAAAATCACCAAAAAAAAAAAATTGAATTTTTTTATTGAAAAATGCCACAAGGAGTTCATAATTTTTCTGAGCATTTTTTTTTTTTTTGTGAAAGAAAAAAATGTTCTTGATGATTCAAATTTTCAATTATCTCATGGTAAATGACTCCAAAAATTCTTTTTTTTTCTGACTATATTTAAAAGTATTTTCTCGATTTTAAATGGGTTTTAAAATTTTCAATCATAATCAAATCGCCAATGATGAAATAAAAATTTTTTGAGCGCAAAAAATTTAAAGTTTTGGAGAATTTTCAAGTTTGATTTTTTTTCAAGAAAAAGAAGAAAAAGAAAATTTTCTTAATATTTTCCATTTTCATAAAAAAATTTCCAAAGGAAAATTTTTCAACATCGCAAATATTTTTCAGAGATTTTAGAAGAGATTTTTATTTTTTTTTATTTTATTTTTTTTTAAGGAATTATTTAAAAAAATTTAATTGGATATCACCAAAAATTAAATTGAAATTTTTGAATGAAAAATTCCTCGCATAATTCAATTTATTTCTTCAAGGTATTTTAACGATGTTTCTAAAAATTAGGTAATTAATTATAAGTATAATTATCATAAAATATCAAACTAAAGTTTTTGAAGGAAAATTATTCCAAAATTTTGAAGGTTTTTCTTCTGAGTAGGTATTTTTACAAATTTATTTTTAAAATTCAATTATCCTTCAAATGTTCTATTTTCGACAAATGGTATTAAATTACAAATTTTGATTCCTCAATTTATTTTTTAAATTGAATTTTTTTAATAATTACAATCAAAATAGTTGGTCAAAGTGAAATTTTTCCAAGGATAAATCCATTCAAGATTTTTTTTTTTTTTTTTTTTTTTTTTCATCATTCCCAAGAGTTTTATTTTTTTTTAACTCGCCAATTGTTATTGTTGTTAAATTGAAGTTTATTAATGAAAAATTGAAAAAAATCACGCATTTTAAAGAATTTTATAATTAAAGTAAATAATAGAAAATGTTGAAATTTTCAATTACGATCAAATTAAAAAAAATTAAGCAAAACATTCATCCAAAAATATTACTGATTTTTTTTTGGGGGGGGGGGGGGGGGGGTATTGTACTTATACTTGAAATGTTTAATTGTCACAGAATGACAAATTAAAATTTTATAATAAGAAATTCCATCGAAAAATCTCCCAAAAATTAAAATGCTAAATTATTTCCAAATAAATTTTATAATTAGAAATGATCGAAAAATTCGAAGGTTTTTCCTGAGCATTTACAATTTTTTTTAATTGTTGATTTTTTCAATACAATGACAAAAAAAAATCACATTTTGATCAAGAATAAATTTTTTGAATTTAATTTCTGAAAAATGAAGAAAATTTCTACCTTTAGAATTTACTGAAATCGATAAAAAAAAATTGAAGAATACTACTTTTCTACACATTAATTATTTTTTGGCAAAATCGCACTCACTTATATTGCACTTGATAATGCCGAATACAATGCACGATATTCGCTCGAAAAATCCGATTAAAATGTCCCTCTCGCCCTTCTCCATCTTCCACCATTGTTTCAGTTCGACGTTTGATCGATCCCACCGCCCTAATTAACCTTTTATATTGCCTGAAAAGTTCCAAAAATGTCACATACAAGGCCAATACATTAATCATATTAATCGTACCACCGCAAAACAAGGTGAAATACTGAAAAAATAGGGTAAATGTCTGAGATTTCACACCATCCACACGCCAAGGTGTCCAATTCGGATACAAGAATGTTTTAATTCTACCATAGCAGAGTAACTCGGTAAATCCAGGTACAGTGATCGCTGTCACAATGAAATAATGCAGAAATAAAATGAACTTCATTACGAGGACGATGTTTTCTTCCACAAGATACCATTCGTATTTGATTTCTTCGTTGATCAGATCTTCATCCGGGTACGTGTACATATTGTCATCCATTTCGTACAACATTCGGCTTAATTTTTTCCTGAAGTGGAATACTGTTGATACAGCGCTGATCGAGGTGAATGTAGCTGAGGAAAAAGGCATCGTACTGATGGCGTCGTAGAAGTCGTTTCGATGCAAAAAAGAGTACACCAAGGACCATAATATGACTGTGGAGAAGGATGCTCCCATTGCGAGTAATCTCCACAATTTACGATAAGTTGTCTTTTTCGATGAAGGAGAGTTTTTCTTGATGATCTCGACTCCGCATTCGTGGAGGAATCTTGCCATGTAGTTGATCATTATTCGTTTCATTGTTTTTTCTTCCTTTGGTGGAGGAAAATTTCACGAGAAAATTTTACAGTGTTTTAGCTGTTTTTTTTTTTTTTTTTTTTTTTTTTGTAATGATGCAAACAGATATCAACCACATTCGACGAAATACTTGGTTATATTGAAATAAAATTATATGCATTCGATAAAAATTCTATTTTTATGTGGTTTTCCTGATGCAATTTAAATTGAATGCACTGTACTTGTATATGCATTAATTTTAAATAATGTTTGTCGTATTAATGATGTAGCTTTGGGTTCATTTTTTCCATTTTCAATCTACGTAATAACAACGTTAAACGTTCAAAGATTTCAATCGTTTTTGGTGATTTTCTGTAATTGCTGCATAAGACGAAGGTGAACTCTTCATGAGTAAACATAAGGAAAATTTAAATTGAAATAAAACAGAATTATTTCAAAAAATGTTGTTGCTGTAAAAACATCACAACCACAGTTTTTTTTTTTTACGAAACATAACGAAATTTTTTTTACACAATCTCAAAAAAATACAAGTTTTTAAAAGACTTCTTTAAAAAAAATTAAAATAAGAATAAAGAAAAAAAAAACATTTTCACAAAATCTTGAAAAATTTTTCACTTACAAATTTCTTTCCAAAACCCAACAATTTCTTTAACGAAAATTCCATAGAAAATTTCTCACAACTTCTCACAATTTTTGAAGGGAACCAATATTAAAGACTTAAATTTTTTTTCCACAAAATTCTAGAGAAAATGTACACAATCCAAGGAAATTTTCAAAAAATACAAAAAATTAACAAAACTTCATTGTACTTTTCACAGAATTTCAGAAAATTTTTAGTGTCTCAAAAAAATATCCAAAGACTATAGAAAAAATATTTTACAAAATCTTGGGAAATTTTCACAGAATTTCTGATAATTTTTTTTTTCACCGAAAATTCAGAATTTTTTTACAAAATCTCAAAGAATTTTTCATAGAATCTTGGGTTGGTTTTCACATGATTTTAAAGAATTTTCTACAAAAAGAACATTTATGTTCAAAATTCTAGAAAATTTTTCAACAAAAGAAATGGAAAAAATTTTCAACGGATATCTAACCTAATTTTTCAAGAAATTTTAAATTAGGAAAAAAAGACAATAATAAATTGTAAACAAAATAATAAATTGTAAACAAAATCTTGAAAAAAATTTTCAAAAACAAAAAAATAGATATAAAAAATTTTTTGAAGAAATTTTACCGAATTTCAGAATTTTTTTACAAAATTTTTCATAGCACTTTTTGGCTAAAATTCTAAAAAAAATTCAGGAAGTTAAAATTTTTGAGAGAATTTCTCATTAACACTAAAAATTTTTTGAAAAAACTCAGAAATTTCAAAAAAAAAATTATAGAATCCTCAGACTTTTTTACATTAACTAGGTATTCAATTTTTTTTAAACTAAATTTCGAGGATTTTTTACCGAATTCTAGGAAATTTCGTAAAAAATTGCTAAAATTTCTTCAAAATTTCAAATAATTTTTCAACGGAGTTCTGAAAAATTTTACAAAGAATATTCATAGAATTTTTTTAAAAATCTCGAAAGTACAAGATAATAATTATATTTTTTTTTACAAAATTTCAAAAATAAATAAATAAATCCCGAAAATTTTTTCAAAAAATTTGAATTCAATAACATAATATTGAAAGAAAATTTAGAGAATTCCATTAATGATTTTTTTTACAGAATTTCAATGAAGCTCATGAGAAACTTTTTCACAGAATTTTTTAAGGAAAATTTTCTACAAAACTCTATAGACACCTTTTGTATAATATGTACTTACATAATTATAAGCTCAAATATTTTTACAAAAAAAATTATAGGCATGATTTTTTTCCAAATTGAAAATAATTATAAATCAAATCTCAGAAAAATTTTCACCAAATTTTAAAGAATTACTTGCAAAACTTGAAATTTTTTCAATAAAATTTTTAATTTAGAAAATGTTTTATAAAATTTCAAAAAAAATTTCAACATATCGCAGAATTTTTTTTGTTGAAAAACTTCAAGTGATTTTTCTGTACTTATTAATTGTTATGACAGAAAATTGTTACAAATTTACAAAAAAAAAAAAAAAAAATAGGATATAAAATTTTTATTGAATTTTAGAGAGATTCTTTGAAATCACCATCACCAGCTGCGAGAAACCAACTCTAAAAAATGTAAAAAATAAAATTAGCTATCCAAAATTCCAAAAATTGACGTTTTTTTGACTCCAGACTCGAAAGGGATCTCAGAGGGATGAATGGAAAATTTCGAAATTACAAAAAATGTCTTGTGGGGTATGGAAATTTAGGTTTTTAACTGGGACTGCAAGGGATTCGAGAGGGGCAAAAATTCAAAATCACCCCAATTTTTCTTTCAGAGGTTTTCTGTGAAAATCTCTCAATCTTTTGAACCAGTTGTTCAATTAAAAATTTTATTTTTAATTCTCATTCACTCCAATTCGAGCACCAACTGTCCCAACATAGACCTAATACCTACTCGTATAGGTACGTTCGTAAGTAAAAAATTTCCACATCCTATCTTCACAGCTCGTTTACGTTTTCCCATAAAATTTATCTAGTTCTTGTCGAACGATTTCATAATCCAAGCGCACATTTGAATTAAAAAACATTTCCTCGAATAATCTCGAGTACCTACGTTATAATTTATAAAAATACTCCGATGTGATATTACTTACACGCACGTTGGAAATATATATTAAAATAATAAGAAAAAAAAAGTATAAAGACATACAACCGACAAAGATGCCGCCAAACCGAGTCGACCCTTCGCCCTCGTGGTAAGCGAGTAATTTGTACACTGTAAAACTCGAGCACCAATTTACCGGGACACCTCCGAACTACATCATTTAAACGATACCCATCATTTAATTTAAACGTAATTTTATCCTGTATTATATATTTAGCGGAAAATGTTGACGAATTCGACTTCTAAGTCTCCCTTTGCCTTTCACCTGGCTTCTTGTACAAGAGTAGGAAGTAGATACTTACATATCCGACGAGTGACCTATTATACCTATATTCGTATTTCATCAGGTTTGCTCTGCCTTTTTAAAAAATAAACCATTTGTTCAAATTTTTCAATTTTTAAATTTTTTGGCAGAAATTTAAAATTGGATGGTGGGTTTTAGATTTTTTAAATCTTCAAAATTTGGAAAATTTCCAAAGGGGTAAATCGGCTCAAGTCTAATTTCAGTATCAAAATTTATCTACTAAACAGTGCTTATTTTAGCCCCCCTTCATGAATATCTTGCCCTCGTTTTTTCAAAAACCTCCTCATATCATTGAATTTCTAGTTATACTTACAATTAGTACAATGAATGCAAAAAAAAAAAAAAAAAAAAAAATTTGAGGACTTCGAAGCCGCGAAAAATGTTAAAAAAATGAATTTTTTAGAATGAGTGGATCATTTGAAATCGAAGATTCATCTCCTCATGGCCGCCCGCAGGATTTTCTTATGAGGAGCAAATATTGAAAAGTTCGTTTTAAAGTATATGTATACGTAGTCCTTTCATAAAAAATTTATTTTAAAATTTTGCACAAAAAAATCATTCCAAAAAAATTCTTAAAAAATTCTCATTAAAAATTACCTAGGTACTACCTATCTCATAAAAAATTCTCTTGAAAAAAAATTATTTTGGAAAAGAAAATTTTTTTTGAAGAATTTTCTTGCATAAATTTTTTTTAAATCCTGCTACCCCCAAAAAACACTTTTGGAAATCTTCTTTTTCATCGTGAAAGATGTTTTCCATCAAAGTGATATTTTTATGAAAAATACCACAGCAGCACCCTAAAAATTGAGAAATTTTTCACAAAAGTTGAATTTTTTATCCAAAAAAAAAATTTCAAAAAAAATGAAAAAAATTTTCTTGCAATAAATAAGAAATTTCATGCTGCAAAACATTGGAAGAAATCCACAATTTTTTTGCAAATGGTGCAAAAAATTCAAAAGATTTTTTACTCCAAAACAAATTAGGAATTTTTTTATTCAAAGAACATGAGAAATGAAGAAAAATTAAAACTTTCTTCAATCCAAAAAATCAATAAATACTTACTTAAGAATTTGTATTAGGTACCTACTTATAAAATTAATTGAAAAATTTTTTATTCAAAAAAACTCGAGGACTTTTTATTTTTATTTTTATTTTTAAAAAAAAGTGGAATTTTTTCTCCAATAAAATGATTTTATATTTTTAAAAAATGCTTAACTGAATTTTTTTTTTAATGGAATTTTTTATAAACGTTTAAAATTTTTTTTAAAAATGTCATTCCAGAAAAAATTGTAAATTTTTTTCTCAAAAAATGAGGAATACTTATAATTCAAAAAAATTGAGAAATCTCTCTCCCCGTTTTTTTTTTTTTTTTTTTTTGGTACCTACTCAGACCTACTCAGAAAAACTTGAGATTTTCTATCAAGAAAATTTGAAAACATTATTTAATCCAAGAAACTGAAAGATTGGTCACTCCAAAAAAAAAACGGAGAAAAAATAAGAAATACCTAGGTATTGTTACTTTCAAAAAGTAAAGAATTTTTTCAACTTACACGATATTTTCAGTCCTAAAAAATAAAATAGTGTTACTCTGAAAAAAGCATCCACCTTCCGACAAAAATTCAAAAAAAAATTAAGCAGTATAAAATAGTGGAAAAGAAGGTGGGGCCTTCTTGTCAGCTTCAAAACTGTGCCCCTCGGGGCGATTTGAAATTTTCAAAGTCGTCTTCAAAACCATTGTGGAGGTTGGAAAAATATGAAAAAATTTCTCAACACTACCCTTAGGTACCTTATCTACCCGTACATGCCAAGTTTGGTGAAAATCGGTTGAAAAAATTTCGGAGATAGAATTTTTCAACTTAAAATTACATAAGCTTTGCTGAAATCATATTTTACCATTACAAATCGGAGATTTGAAAAAAAAATAGAATCTATACCACACCAGAGCTTTTGGTAAAAATGTGAAATTTTTAAAAATTATATACATTTTTCAAGTTTTTGAAATTTGAAAAAAATTGAATCTTGGTGAAAAAGTGAAATTTCGAATAACCTTAAAATCCTATAAAAATCAGAATTTTGGTGATTTTTATATTTCAATTTGTTTTATCAATTTTTAAATTTTTAAAAATTTTTAAAATATTAATTATTTTTTAAAGGCTGATGGATTTTTAAAATTTGATAAAAATTTTCATCCTAAAAAAAAATGAAATTTGATAGATTTTTTAATGTAAATATTTTAAAGTAATATTTTCAAAACTTGACAAAATTTCAATTTAATTTTCAAACTTTATTAAATTTTTTTTAAAATTTGGAAATTTGAAGAAGTCCTGTTGAAGGACTCGTAAAAGTTCTGCTTTTTGGTTTTGAGATTTTGTTGCACTCTCTAGTTTTCCCAACCAAAACAATTCTCCTTTTTCCAATGAACTCACTCGATTCGTTAGAGAAAATTTGAAAACGCTGTGATCCTCTAGACAAAGATCGTCTGAAAAATCGAAGAAATCACCGACTCATATCAGGTATACGAACTGCAGTTGAAAAAAGCACCACATCTGCATCAAAAACACACGAACGAGACACCAGTTGGGCAACGAAGCTTCGACGTCGGAGGTCCTTTTTGTCGCCTGTGTCGGAAGCGAAAAAGAGTGTTAAAAAAAGGTGATAAAGGAACGTGTTAGGCGTTCACACTGCCTGAGCCTGTAAGGTCGTTGCGAAACGGTCACGATACAAAATTCACATTAATTTATATACTCTTTAAAAAGACGAACACACGTGAGAAGTGGTGGTTAAATTTCGTACTTAAATGGCTCGCTGCTTCTCCCTAAGAAGTTCGAAGGGTAAAAGAAGGATGTCTCGAAATTATAGTGATTTTTTTACTGCGTTTTTAAAATTAATTTGCGGTTTAATAAACTTTAGGTTCCTATTCGAAAATATGTAGGTAATGATGAATTCAATTGCGTCTCATCCTTTTAAAGTGTATTACGTTTGTGTAGCTATAAGTAAGTACTTGTAGCCTACGTGCGGGTAATATCGCTAATAAAGCGACGAAAAGTTTATTTTGGATCGTGGATGAGATGCAAAAGCGTTAATGTCTGCTGTCAAAATTTAGACGGATGCCGCGTTCGAGGGTGAACGGTTGAGCGAGCAGCGATTTTTAATTGGATGTAAAGGCGAGGTAGGCGACATCGGGCGGTTTTTGGTCGTTTCGTCAAGCGTAAACTACAAATTAGGCTTCTTAAACGTACGCGATGATTCGTATAAAGGTACGTACTCGCGACCGCCGCAGCCCCCACCGACCCCCTATACATTATATTTGTACTTGTTAAACGCTAAAATAATTAGATGACGGGTTTTTATACTCAGAATAATGTGGTTAATGTACTCGAGACTAGATGACATTTAAAAAAAAAAAAATTATTCTTGTATTTTTTCATTTTTTTTTTTTTTTTTTTTTTCGAGAAGTATTTGGGACATCCAGTGATGCGAGCCAAATTTTATTTATGCTCGGAAAATGAGAGGAGTAGGGGTAAGGAAATTATACGTAGCAAAATGAAAGCATCTTCAATTATTTGGTAGAAAAAACAGACTACTATTTTTCCCAGTACAAAACCAAAAAATTTTTGAAAATAATTAATTATTTCAATTTTTGGTAGAGAAGGGGGAGAGGAAAAAATGAAAAAATCTCTCATTTTCATGATAAAAAATTCAATTTTTTGCCCCAATTGGTCTCAATTATTCAATTTTTTTTTTCAGAAAAAAATTATCAATTTTTCTTGTTAGTTATTTTTCCAAATTTTTTTGAAGAAAAAAATCTTTAAAAGTTTCATCTTTATTAGTCTAAATTTTTTTTCTCAATTTTTGTGGAGAAAAAATTGATTTTTAGTAGGAAAATGTCTTCATTAAAAAAAAAAAAAAAATCAAGTATTTATTTTCTCAAATTGATTGAAAAAAATTTGGCAGTTTTTTGGAAAAAATTTTGGTAATTTTTTGGAAAAACCCGTGTAGCAATTGTCGACATCGACATTTATGTCGACAAAATTCAGACACATTTTTTTCTCGGTTAACGATGAATTAAAAATGATATTTGAGATTTAAAGTAATGTTCTATGTTAAACATAACTGTTCAATCAAAATTTTTGAATTTTTCTCAGTATTTTCCTATAATTTAGAAAACGTTGTTTTTCTACATAGACAAGTCGATGTAAAAATCGATACTCGATAAACGCATCGACATTTATGTCGACAATTTCTGCCAATTAAATTTACAAATTTTATATCTAAAAAGAACTAAAAACAATTAATAAGAACATTTTGAGCTCAGGAATAAATAATTTTTGAAAGAATCACAAAATTTTCTTATTTTTCAAAGTTTTGAATAATACAACGACTTGTCGAGTTATTGTCGACATAATTGTCGATGGTCGAATAATTCATCGACTTCACTGTCGACAGTGTCGATCAGAGGAATTTTAAGTCGAGATAGTGTCGATGTGATTGTCGAGGCTCGAATAATGCATCGACTTAACTGTCGACAGTGTTGACCAGAGGAATTTTAAGTCGAGTTAATGTCGATCTAATTGTCGAGGGTCGAATAATGCATCGACTTGACTGTCGACGTCTTGAGGGTGATTGTGATACTCGCAGATAAAGTGTGTTGTGAATTAGTACATAAGGTCTAAGAATCATCTCTATGTTAGTTGGACACTCGCATGTGTCCAGCTACAAAGGTGGCCTCAATGCCGCATATTTGACAAAAAATGTCGAAATGTTGGCTTGAACACTATTTTTGGTGTAATTTTAATATATACTTATATTGAATATTTGAACTTAGCATATTTTTCAAAATCTCACCATTGCAAATGTCGATGTGGATGTCGATATAAATGTCGACACATCGAAATCGGTCACTTTTCGATCGTACATGTCGACACGATTGTGGATGGTTTGTCGAGCTTATTATCGACATGTTTGTCGACCGTCCAAATATGGCTCGACATGTCGAACCATATTCGGACGGTCGACAAACATGTCGATAATAAGCTCGACAAACCATCCACAATCGTGTCGACATGTACGATCGAAAAGTGACCGATTTCGATGTGTCGACATTTATATCGACATCCACATCGACGTTGCTACACGGGAAGAGTTTCCGGGGAAAAATCTCAATTTTTTAAAAAGAAAAAATCTATTGTTTTTTTTTTAAATTTGGGCAAAATTTTTCATTTTTCATTAAAAAAAACTCAATTTATTTGAGAAAAAATCTTTCAAAAAAATTGATCAAATCTTTACGAAAAAATTACTAAATTTTTTTGAAGACCGTTTTCTCAACTTTTCTAGAGTGAAATATTAATTGGCCTCAATTTTGAGAGGGGAGAATTTCTCAATTTTCCTGGTAAGTATACAAATATTTTCAGAATTTTTATCGCGAAGAAAAGAAAACTCAATTTCTGTCTCACTTTTTTTGAGAAAAAAATCCTAAACATTTCAATTTTTTTGGAAACACAAAATCACACAACTTTTGTACTGAGGATTTTTTTTTTTTTTTCAATAAAGTTTTTTCAATTTTTCGAGAGTAAAAATTTAATATTTTTCAAATTTTTGAAAAAGAAAAAATAATCATGAAGCAAATTTTTTTTCAATTTTTTTGGAAAAGATCTCTAATTTTTTCAGACAAAAAAATCACAATATTGCGAAATTTCTCATTTTTTTGAGAAATATATACAATATATTAAATGAGTGGCGAAAATTTCTCAATTCTTCGGAAGTGGAAATATTTTCAAAATTTTTGATGTAAAAAAATCTCATTTTCAACGGAAAATTAAAGAACTATGTTTTAGTGTAACTTTTTTTGAGAAAGAAAAATTGTAATCGGGCTATTTTTTTCGTCTTTGATTTTTTAGAAAAAAGGATTTCTCAGTTTTTCTGGACTTAAAATATTTTTCGAATTTTTGATAAGAAATCTATTAAAATTTTGTGAAGAAAAAAAAATCACATGGTAAAAAATTTACCCATTTTTTTAGAAAAAAAAAGTTTTTCAAAAAAAAAATCACAATTTTTCGAAGAAAAAAAGAATATTTTTTAGAATGAAATCTGTCATCTTAAGAATAAAAAATTTTGAATCCATTTCAGTTTTTTTAGAAGAGAAAAATTTCTCAATTTTTCTGGAGAAAAAAGGTCTCTCATTTTTCCTAACAAACAAAAAATCACAATTATTGTTTAAAGAAAAATTAATTTTCTTGATTTGAGGTGCGAAAATTCCTCAGTTCTTCGGGAGCATAAATAAAACTTCCATTTTTTGAAATTTTCTGAAAATGAAAATTTTCACAAATTTAGCCAGAGGAGGATTTTGCATTGGATCTTAGGGTATTTTTTTTCATTGATTACCTAAATGAAATTTTGCAAAAATTCCCATTTTTTGAAATTTTTACAAATTTATCTAGAGGAATATTTTGCATTGGATCTTAGATTAGCTTTTTTCATCGATTAAATGCAATTTTTCAAAAACTCCCATTTTTTGAAATTTTCTGAAAATAATTTTTTTTACGCATTTAGCCAGGGTAGGATTTTGCATTGAATCTTAGGGTAACTTTTTTCATTAATTAAACGCAATTTTCCAAAAATTACGATTTTTTGAAATTTTTGAGAAATAATTTTTTTTACAAATTTAGCTAAAAGAGTATATTGCATTGTATCTTAGGGTAGCTTTTTTCAATGATTAAATGCAATTTTGCAAAAAACTCCTATTTTTTGAAATTTTCCGAAAATACATTTTTTTATAAATTCAGCCAGGGTAGGATTTTGCATTGAATTTTTTCGAAACCTTTGTCATTAATCCGTTACAAAACGTGTTAATTTCTATGAGTTGTTATATTCCATCAAAAATTCCTACAGCATTTTTTGAAATTTCCTGAAAATAAAAATTTTCCCAAATTTAGCCAGAGGAGGATTTTGCATTGTATCTGAGGGTATCTTTTTTCATTGATTAAATGCAATTTTCCAAAAATTAAAAATTCCCATTTTTTGAAATCTTCACAAATTTAGCCAGAGGAGGATTTTGCATTGGATCTTATCCAAAAAGATTTCTTAGTTTTTCTGGACTGAAAATATTTTACAAATTTTTGATAAAAATTCACCATTCTAAGTAAAAAATTTTCCAATTTTTTATAGATGGCGAAACAAAACTGTTTTTCAAGAAGGAAAAAATTCACAATTTTTTCGAAGAAATAAATACTTAAATTTATATTTTTTGGAATGAAATCCGTCATTTAAGGAACAAAAAAAATTAAATTCAACTCGGTGTTTTTTTTTTTAGTAGACAAAATTTCTCAATTTTTCTGTATAAAAAAAATCTCTTATTTTTCCAAACAAATAAAAATCCACAATTGTTCAAAAAAATCCCATTTCTTGAGAAATAAACATCTATATTTTTATTTTCTTTACTTAAGGGCCTAGAGAGAAAGAGTTCTCATTTTTTTTGGGCTGATGGGCTGAAAATAGTTTTCAAATTTTTGCTTTGAAATTTTGTGAAGAAAAAAATAACACAAAGTAAAATTTTCCGAATTTCAATAGAAAAAACGAAATAAAAAAAATAATAAAAAAAACTGTTTCTCAAGAAGGAAAAATTCATAAGTTAGACCCAAAATTTGTACAATGACAAATTTTTGTTTAATTTGGACGATTTTTTGATTTTTTTTTTTCAAAATTTGAAAGCATTTCTCTGTTTGGTTCAAATCATATCTGAGATTAAAATCAATCAGACTCATTCTTTCTTTCGTTGGACGAACACTTCAATTATTTAAGTTTTCTTTGTTATATACTTAAGCACCACAAAATTGTTCTCAAAACCTCATTTTATGCATTTGCATAAATTTTAAAAATTTTACTTCCTACTTACTACAAAATTATCAGAGTAAAAATCTAATTAACTGTTTACTTATATATTTTACACGCGACCATTGTCAACTCCTGGTAATTTTGAATTTTTGATTGAAGTATTTAAAAAAAAAAAAAAAAAAAAAAAAAAAAAAAAAAATTGGAAACCCTTGAAACAAAACAGAAACACTTGTGTATATATATAGGCGGGGATACGCCATCGCGACGTATACACAAAGATGGAGTTCAATAAACGAATAGCATGACATGTCGTACTGCCCTTCTTCAATTTTTCAACTTTGCAACTTACACCGTCTCAGCATCCGACCCCATCCCACTCTACCTTCCTGTATTTCCATCTCTCGCACCATCATATTATCATGGCAATCCTACGAACCAGTTCGCATACGTGGTTTATGGCTATTAAACGTATCAGACATTTAGATTATCCATATTGAGCTTTATCATTGCAATAACGTGCGTCGTGTTTTGTGTGAAAGTACCCTACAGCTCGTCAAAGTTCGACATCGCGGTTCGACTTATAGTACGTCTGCTCGCTGTTCCTTATCAGCTTATCAGAATTTTTTTTAACGCGACTGTACCGGTGTGTACGTGTATCTCGTATACGTATTATATGATGTAAGCGCCTCGTCGTGTTCCATGCGTACGCGACATTATACGTACCTAAGTACCTACATTTATAAAATATCGATTAATTAGAACCATGATTAAAAATCCAACGTTCATCGACGTCGCCGGCAGTACTCGCTCTGACAATCGAAGTGTGATAACGCAGAACGAAATGGCTGTCGTCAAAAATACTCACCTGCCTCAGCAGGTTTACAAAAGAAACGAACAAATTAGCGAAGCAGTCAGCAAAGTTTTAGAAGGATATGATTGGACAACTGTGCAACAAACTTTGAAGTGAGTTTATCGCAAATTCCTAAATTTTTTTTCTGAAATTTTCTACCGATTTTAATACACGTATCATTTTTTTAAATACGTACTTCGAAGTACAAGAATAACAACGTCAGTATTATACATCGAGATAAAAAACTCAGTACACTTCGATTGGACTCGTACATCTACAAATTCGAGCAATTTGAAGAAAAACAAAATTCTAAAACAATCAATACATTGTTCAATTAAGCTAATTTCAGGTACAATGAATTCATTATTCTCCGAATGAATGGAAGAAAAAAAATTATCAAACGAAAACGTAAATGGTAAACATGGGATTTACCTTTAATTTAAGTACCTACAAATATAATAATTCAAATTCATCAATACGATACAAAGGTATAGCAGTGGCGGGTGATGAGAGGGTACTTCCGTAATCTGCAGTCTATTTGACTTGACGTGCGAAATATGATCTTTTGTACGCGAAGTGATTAAGACATAATTAGCACCTAAAATTATTCGTCTTCCAAAGAACCGATTAATTTTATCATTTTATGCTCATCCCATCTCTTCCCTTCCCTCCCCTTCCCCTCCACTACACTGATTGGTCAATTTTCGCGTGCATAAAAATAAATGAATATTAGACAAAGAAAAAAAAAAAACTGAAACTTGAAAAGGTAGGTAAAGAAGAACTGTAGAAAAGTCTCAAACATTCCTAGGGAATTTTCCATCATATTAGAAGAATATTCCACGAGATACCTATATAAAGTGATTTATCAAGCTCTTCAGAAAGCTTTATGTCATTTACCAAAATTCATAAGTGAATCTGGATCTTCTGGGTACAATAGGTTTCTAAAAATCTGTCAATTTTACCGGTGAGAAGAGGGTTGGAAGGATTTGCAATTCTGAATTTTTTTTCTGAATAAAAATTTTCACTTCCTTTTTGAAAAAATAGATAGGTATCTTTTTTAAGCAGATTACCTTTAAGAAAACAATAATAAAAACAGTCCATTGGTACCTCTACCTACAACTAAGGTGTTCTTTTGACTTTCATTTTTTGGGGATTTACATTTTCCTCCTTCTCTCTCTCTACGATAGAAATGATAGAATTTCTATTCTTTCAAATTCTTCAAACAACTGACATTTTTAAATTCTTTAATATTTATTTTTTTTAAATTCGTCAAAAATTGCCATTTTTTTAATTTTCTTGATTTTTTTTTGAATTCTAAAGTAATGATTATTAAATTCTTCAAATGTCATTTTTCAAATTCCTCAAAAAATTTTCATTTTTTTCAAATTTTCAAAAAATGTTCAAATTCAAAATTATTCAAAAATTGACTCTTTTATATTCTTCAAAAATTTTTTTCGACCTATTATTTATTTTTTTTTTTGAAAAAAGATATGATTTTTTTAAAATCGTAAAAAAAATTTAAATTTCGCAATTTTAAAATAATTGTAAATTTTTCAATTCTTAGATAACTCTTGATTTTCAAAATCTTTCAAAATTGTCATTCTGGAATTTTTCACGTTTGAAATTTTTCAAAAAATTACCATTTTTCGAATTTCCAAAAAAAAAGAGATTGTGAATGAATTCTTGGAAAAGTTGTGATTTTTGAAATTTTCAACAAATTATCATTTTCAAAATTGGTTGTTTTTAAATTCTTAGAATTTCAAATTTTTTAAAATCCTTAAAAAGTTGTAATTTTTCAAATTCCTCAAAAATTGTCGATCCTTAAAAGGTATATATTTTTCAAATTTCACAAGAACTGTCCCATTTTGTAGATTAAAAAAAAAAAAAAGATAAATTCATCAAAAAAAGAATAGTTTATTAAATTTCCCAATCCTTAAATTTTTCAAAACTTGTCATTTTTCAAATTCCCAATAATTTTTGTCATTGCCTAAATTCTTAAAAATATGCCACTTTTTGAAATCTTCGAAATTTTCCATTTATATAAATTCTCAAACAAATTGGAATATTTTTGATTCTTCTAAATTTTATTTTCTTAAATTTCCCAGAAATAATAAGCATTTTTCTAATTTCCCAAAAATCGTAATTTTTCAATTTTTTCAATAATAAACTTAAACAAAATTAAACATAAATTGTTAACTATTAACGTATAAATTCTTCAAAAATTATGACCTTAAAAATGCTCAATTTAAAAGTTAATCTTTTGAAATTCTTTAAAAAATGACGATTTCCTAGATTCTCAAAAACAACAACAACAATCATTGTACTTAAATACTTCAAAAATTGTCATTTTCCAAATCCTTCAAAAATTGGCAATGGTATTTTTAGTGAAAAATCTTTAACTTTAAAAAAAAGCAATTCCTAAAAAATTCTTAAACAAATTGAAATTCTTCAAATCCTCAGAAATGGGAATTTTTTCAAATTACAAAAAATCTTCAATTTTAAAAGCCTTTCAAAAATTGTAATTTTGTAAATTAAAACAATTCTTCAAAAATTTTTATTTCATAGGTAGTAGGTAAAAGATATGGCCCATTTCGAAATTTTTCAATAATTTTATTGTAATTTCTAAATTCTTCAAAAAGCTGAAATTTTTCAAATTGTTCAATATTTTCATTTCATAAATTCCTCAAAAATTACAATTTTTCTAATTCACTCAAGAATTTTCTAAATTCTTGAAAATTTTTTTTTAGAAATTGATATTTTTTCAACTCATTCAAAAAAATTTGTTTCCTAAATTCATTCTTTAAAAGTTTTTGATATTTAAACTTTTCATACCTTTTTTGTCATTCCGCGTATTTTCCAAAATTTTAATTTCTCAAATTCCTCAAAAAACGTATTTTTTTAATTGCTGTTAAAATTATTGTCATTTAATAAATTTTTTCGAAATAGTCATTTCTTATATTCCTCAAAAAATTGCAGAAGGCGTCTCAGTTTCGACGAATTCGACCCAAAGTTGATCTTTTTTGTTATTATTATTTTTTTCACTATCGATAACAGAATTTGCAAGGAAGCTAAAAAAAAGAATTCACAAAAAAATGTTTTGTTAGAACTCGATAAACGTCACAATTTTCACAAATTCCACTCAAAGTTTGTATTTTTATTTCATTTTAAAAAAATTTATTTATTTGTTTATTCGTAAAGTTTGAACTGTATCACGAAAACTTATTGTTAAAATTTTCAATTCTATAAAAATTTTAATCTCGAAAGCTGGAAACAATATAGCTACCCATAAAAATATTTCTAGCAACTCGCGAAAATCTCGAGCCATAATTTTACGAATATTTATTTTTGCATTATAAACTGATAACGTTCAAAATTACAATCATGCGGTTATACTCTTGGAATTGCGAAAATACTTAGCCAACTGTATTACTTATCTCGTGTATAAAACGAGTAGGTACCTCTCTACCTCAATTTTTTTTTAAATACTTGCTTATGTAGATACCTATTTTTAAATCCTCGTTTTCGAGTGATGAACTATAAGTAAGTACATATAATTTTTGACTACATAATATGTTTACCTTTCCATCACCTATCTGAACATATATAAAAAGTAGGCTAATCATACTGCGATAAAACTGAAAAAAGTCCCAAAATTTTGAAATTCCAATGCCCAAGTGTGTGTAAGTATATCTTCAATGTCCGTAGCAGGGATATGAAAAAATTGATTAGAATATATTGTAGGCCTATCAAAGCTACGAATTCTTACATTTGAAATCAAAAAAATGTAAATACCTTAAACTAGGCAAATTCAATTATTAATTATCTGTCAGCTTATAACATGATTCATAATATAACTTTGATAATTAAGACTTGGGAGGGACAACGGGCGGAATATTTTGAATTATTTTGGAAATTTCCACCGAAATTTCATATCATTTTTTTTTTGTCGTAATAAACTAGAAATTAAAGTCTCGGGAGGGGGAGGAGTGGGGGGGGGGAGATCTCAAGTGTCCGAATAATCTTCGATATTACTCCAAAAATCAATTTAGAATCTCATCAAACCCACAACTAATTCACGAAGATACTTCGTGCTCGAAATTCTTAAAACATTAATTTAGGTTCGGATTTAAAAATTTTTTCTTTAGCATTTAAATTTATTTTTAAAATATTTTTTATTCTAATTTGAAAATCATACATATATTTGACTTGATTACGTCATTATCCAATCGAAAAATTTACTTGGTCTCGTCCAAACACTTACGTGTAATTCAAGACTACTCCCAATCAAAATTTAGGATTACAATCGATGTCGAAACTTAACCTAGGACCTGGCTGTGTAATGCTACGCAATCACCCAATTTTTAAACTTCCACAGTATATTCGTAAATCAGACGTTAATTACGAGTTAATTGTTATCAAAAAAATGATTAAACGAGAAGATAAACATTTTAATATCGAGTATTTTGTAGAGAAGTTGACCTTATCTAGAGCACGGTATACGAAATAAATTTAGACTATAACTCGTCGCAAGGGGTACCTATTTGCACAATTTTTTAAACCTTCTAAAACTGTATTGCAAATTTTCAAAAAGCCTTGTCTTTAACGAATACTTACCTTAAGCCCATTAAAATTAAAACATAAAAATAGAGAAAACTGCATTTTGGGAAGCAAAAATTTTTCAATTCTGAAATTTTCCTTTCGACGTCCTGTTTAACAACCAAGAAGTTCCTATACCTCACTCCTCAGAATGTCCCCCGAACGTGAACTCAAAGAGACAGCTGGTTGTTTTTTCGAAGGTATCAATTTTTTAAAGAATTATAAGAAATGATTTTTTTTTTTTTAATTTTGAAGAAATCTCTATTCTTTAAAAAAAAATACAAATACAAATAATACTTAATACCTACTTAAGCTTCCAAAATTAATTTTAAATTTGGTTTTTAGAAGCAAAAAAAAAGGTCTAAGAAATAAATTTTTAAAACTTTTAAAAATGTCAGTTTACCTTTTTTTTTTTTTTGAATTTTGAAAATTTAATCATCAAGCAGGAAATTTTAAAGAGGTCAATTTTTCAAACATTCCAGAAAAATAACTTTTGGATTGAATATTGAAAAACGTAAGAAAAATTTGAAGAAAAAATTTGTTGAAAAAATTCTAATAAACGATTTTTAGAAAATTCTGAAGGAGTCAATTTTTAGAAAAAAAGAGTAGAAAATCGTTTTTGAAAAATTTACGAGGAATTAAATTTCAAAGTAATTTTTTAAGAAAAGCATTGGAAAATTCATTTTTAAAAAAATTTCAGGTAGGGAATTTTAAGGAAGCTTAAAAAAAATGTAAGAAAATTAATTTTTGAAAAAATGTTTTTAAAATAATTTAAAAAAATTATACTTGAGGAATTATACTTAAGTGATTTCAGGAAAATTCTGCAGAAGTCAATTCTTTGAAAAAAAAATTGCAGAAAAAATAATTTTCATAAAAAAGGACTAGAAATTATTTTTGAAAAAATCGCGAGAAATCGAATTTTGAAAAAGTCAATTCTTCAGAAAATTTTTCAAAAATTGACTAACATTTTCAAAAATTTGCAAGAAAAATGAATAATTTTTTGAAAAAATATTTTGAAAGAAAAATTTGAAGGAAGAAATTTTAGAAAAAATTTCGAGGAATGAATTTTTGAAAAAATTTCAAGAAATGGATTTTAGAAATTTCTCAAGAAGTGAATTTTTTTTTAAATTCTGAGAAAAATATATTTCTTTTCGAAAAAATTAAGATAATTGATTTTTGAAACAATCTTAAGAAATTTTCCAACGAGCTAATTCTTCAAAAAATTAAATTAAATAAAATTGCAAGACAAAACAAAGTCGAGGCACGGATTTGAATTTTGAGAAAGTCATTTTTTTTAGAGAATATTATTATGAAAAAATGAACTTTTGAAGAATTATCGTTTAGTTCTAAAAAATTAATTCTTCAAAGAATAATTTTTAAAATATTTTTTGAAGAAAAAAGTAAATAAAATTTGAAAAATTGCGAAATTTCATTTTAAAAAAGTCACTTTTTCGGAAAAAGTATAAAGTTATCAATAAAATTGTTAAAAATTAATTTTTTGAAATTTAAAAAAAAATCATTTTACGGAAAAAATAGGCTCAAATCGTTGCAGAAATCTAGTCATTTTTCAATAAAAATGAAAAATAAAAAAATATGAAATTAATCATGGAAAAAATAATTGTTAAAGAAATCATTGTAAAATTATTCCATTTTTTCCAAAATTGGAAATAATGAGCCAATTTTACTAATTACTATAGACATTGTTTTTTTGAATTTTAAATCAAGAAAAAATTCAATAGGTAAATTATTTGAATGATTTTTTGGTGGGAAAATTTGAAAATATATTTTCTGAAACAACTGCCACGATATCTGTGTATAGGAATTTCTCCTTTAATTTTTAGAAAAAAAGTAATGATGTAATTTTGTGAGAAATTTCACGTTCTTCAACCTTTATCCGAACTTTTTTTTTTTTTTTGATTAAAGCTTTAAAGCTAAAATTTCACCACTTGACGTAACTCTAATAACTTCTGCGAATCTGCACTCAAATTTCTTCGTCTCGATTGCTCATTTGCAGCATCAAAGAGAAAAAAAATTAGAAAAACACCTCAAAAACATCACGATATAATACATGCATCAGGTAAACGCTCGAAGTGAATTTTGTTACGCCGCATGCTCAGCATAAGAAAGAAGATTACCTACATATTTACACCTATACGAGTTCACAAAAAAAAAAAAAAAAAAAAAAAAAAAGATAATGAAACATTCTGAGAACTGATACGACGAAAGTGACCCTTTGTTACCGAGTTAAAATATATTAGGTACATATCCTATTGTCATCAAAATAATGATAAAATTTCACTCCTTTTACACATTTTTTTTCTTCTTCCTGGACCAAAACAAATTTTTAAATAAAATTGGTACATTTTTTTTATAGATCGGCGAATGTAAAAAAAGATAGCCATGTAAAGAGACCCATGAACGCCTTCATGGTATGGGCTCAAGCAGCCAGAAAACAATTGTCAGATCAGCATCCTCAATTGCATAACGCCGAGTTGAGTAAAACTTTGGGAAAACTTTGGAGGTTGGTAAATCACAACTTTAATAATTAATTAAGTACCTAATTTACTATCTACATTAGGGCGTTGCTTGATATCAAAATATCGCTCTTATCGTATCTCGATGATGATTCAATATGCGTGATAAAAAAGAACTCGAACAGATGCTCAAAAATTTCATCTCGCAATACATTTTTGTTTGTGTATTCCTCTCACCGATTTCGTGTTTTTTTTAAATCCTTTTGGTCTGGGAAATTCAAACGACGTAAATTGTGGTCATGCTCAATTAACGTGTTTCATCTTGATTAAATCTTTCGTCTGATACACGTGGATACATACACGTAGTCGATGTCAGCATCACAAAAAGGGGACTGGTAATTAGTAGAAATAACAAACGTCGCAGGAAGTTCCATCTTTATTTTCCTTTTTAATGGTACATACATTTTTTTCTCCTTTTCAGGTTGAATAATACGTAGATTCGGAAGGGTTAGAGATGCGCGTGATTTCCAAATTAAATACTTATTTTAACGATGGTGAAAAAAAGTTTTTCAAGGGTTCATATACCTAGCTACATAAATCGACTCACATGTCAGCTGAGAGCAATAATTGTCAGTAAATTCATTAAATATTCATGGTTAGGTATGCAAATTTTTGAGAGTTTATTTTAAATAATTTTTGTAGATTTTTTTGTAAAACGACTTCAAAGAATTTTTGTCTAAAAATTCTTTCAAAAATGATTTTTAACCTTATAAAAAAAAAATCAAAAAATACCAAATAGATTTATCCAATTTTATCGATTTGATTAGAAATTTTATTTTTCGAACAATTTTTATAAACATTTGTAAGAAGAACTTTCGAAGCTTTTTTCCAACAATTTTCTCTCATTAATTCTTTGCATTTTTTTCAACATACCTACTCAAGTTTTTGAAATTTTTCTAAAAAATTTATTTTTTAATTTTTTAAAAACTATTGTGCAAAGATAAATTTTTCTAATCACAAATTTCATTAAAAAAAATTTCAGAACAGTTTTTAAAAAATTTTCAGTCACTATTTTTTTGAAAACCTTTTTGAATTTTTTATTTTTGTTTAAAGCCAATTTAGCTCAAATTTTCAATTTCTTTTTTGAAAGATGATATTTAAAAAAAAATCTTAAGTACTTGTACCTACTTGTAGGTACGAATTATTTATCTTCATTTTTTTAAATTGAAAAAATCTAAATAATATCTGTGCGTTGAAATTTTTCCAGAACTTTTTTTTCGCTAAAAAAAACTTCTCCAAATACCAATCAATTTTTCCGATTATTTAAATTTTCACTAGGCATAATTTGGCTTAGTTTTCTTCTTGAATTTTATCCAAAATTGAGCATTTCTTTTTAAAAACAATTTTTCCAATGTTCTCGAAAAAATTTCCATCGAGATTTAAACAAATATGTTTCAACTTATTTTTTTGTAACATTGTCCAAGTTCTAAGAGACTTTTTGAAATAGTGTATTCAATTTGTTTTCTTCAAAAATTAGACATGTTTTAAAATCAATTCTATTTTGTTAAATTTAAATTTTGAACAATTAGCAAAGTGCACCAACCTGTGCTTTCATATCGACTTAACCCCTCCCACCCCTCACTCCCAAACAAAAACAAAATATTACGAAAAAAGTCATAAAAAACTCGTAAAGTTTCTTTGATTTTTTTTCGAATTTCACCAAATGAATTTTTCTTTATTTTTATTCATTTCTTATTTTTGATAATTTTGAGTTTCCTCGATTTTTTAAAAATTATTATTAATTTTTTTCAAATTTAAATTTAAATAATTTTGAATTTTTCTTCAATTTTTTTATGAATAATATTAATTTTTTACATTTTTTTTTTTTTTTCATTTTCATCAGTTTTAAATTTGTTTTAAAATTCTTATTATCTGATTTCTTCAAAATCTACCTCTATTTAAAAAATTGCCCAATTTCATTTCTTTCCCGAGCAGCACACTCGACAAATTATCGAAATAAAAAATCGACAGAATATCGAATTCGATAAAGTGTCGCGTTAGTTCCGCATAAATCGTGAAATTATCTTTCGATATATCGACAGATTATCGATGAATTATAGTTGGCAAAATCCATCAACAGATAAACTTTCGATAAAATCGAACGATTTTTCTTTTAAAAATCTCAAGATTATAGTTAGATACTTCATCGATAACCTATCTATAAATCGAAAGATAATTACACGATTTATGCGGAACTAACGCGACACTTTATCGAATTCGATATTCTGTCGATTTTTTATTTCGATTTAGTTTCGATATTCTATTGATTTTTTATTTCGATTTAATTTCGATATTCTATCGATTTTGTATTACGATTTTTTGTAGATTATCTAGTTTCGATATTCTATCGATTTTTTGTAGATAATTTAGCATATATGGGTATATGCGCGCGCACATTTTCAAGACCGGCTGGCGAGTTTGAAGTCGTAGTTACGCTTAAGGCTGGCGAATTTCGTTCCAAATACAGCAGTTTCTACCAAAACAAGCGTCTGTTGCGAACATCGGAGTTCGTTCGCATAATACGAATTGGATTATAATATTCAAACATCTTATGCAAAATTGGAGAAGAGGGAGGGGTCCAATTGAAATTTTTATAATAACTAAAATTATTTCTAGGACCTTAATTTACAACTTTTGTTTGAAAATTTTTAAAATTGGCCCCTTTTTCCTCCGCTCCTCCAATTTTGAATAAGTATCAACGGAGTATTATGCAAAATTGGAGGAGAAGGAGAGGTCCAATTGAAAAAATTTTCAAACAAAAGTTGTAGCTTAAAGTTCTAAGAATAATTTTGGTCATTACAAAATTGTCGATTGGGCGCCTCCCTCCCGTTCAATTTTAAATACTAAGTATTCACATAGTAATCGTAGTATTGAACTTGGTAAAATTTTATTTAAGAACAACGATCTGGTTTCAAGTAAAATACCTAGTAAACCAAAAAAACTAGATAACTTGTTTGAAAATTTTTTCAATTTTGATTTCGCATATTGCTGTTACACGTAAGTAGGTAAATGCAAAATAATAGAGGCTAGAGATGAGGTCCAATTGAAAAAACATTTCAAACAAAAGTTGTAGAATAATATTCTGGATTTAATTTTGGTTATTATAAAAATTTCGATTTGGCCCTTTCTTCCCATCCAATTTTGAATATAAAGTAGGTATTTTTTGACTAGAAAAAAATCAATATAGTTTCAACAACTATCGTTACAAAATCGTTGAAATATCGAAGTCGATAAATTTCATATAATCTGTCGATAATACAGTTTTAAATATCTTCACAAAATCTTTAAAAAATCGAATTCGATAAATTTAATATTCTTTTTCGATAGTATAGTTTCAAATATCTTCACAAAATCGTTAACAACTGGAATTCGAGAAATTTCAGATTATTTGTCGATAATATAGTTGTAAATATCTGCACAAAATCGGTGGAAAATCGGATTCGAGAAATTTCAGATTATTTGTCGATAATATAGTTGTAAATATCTTCACAAAATCGTTAAAAAATCGAATTCGAGAAATTTCAGATTATTTGTCGATAATATAGTTGTAAATATCGTCACAAAATCGTTGAAAAATCGAATTCGAGAAATTTCAGATTACGTGTCGATAATATAGTTTCAAATATCTTCACAAAATCGTTAAAAAATCGAATTCGAGAAATTTCAGATTATTTGTCGATAATATAGTTCTAAATATCGTCACAAAATCGTTGAAAAATCGAATTCGAGAAATTTCAGATTACGTGTCGATAATATAGTTTCAAATATCTGCACAAAATCGTTGAAAAATCGAATTCGAGAAATTTCAGATTACGTGTCGATAATATAGTTTCAAATATCTTCACAAAATCGTTAAAAAATCGAATTCGAGAAATTTCAGATTATTTGTCGATAATATAGTTTCAAATATCTGCACAAAATGGGTGGAAAATCGGATTCGATAAATTTAATATTCTTTGTCGATAGTATCGTTGACGAATATCGTCCTAAAATCGTAATACTATCGAATTCGATAGTTTTTAGATTTTTTGCCTATAAAATCGTACAGCTAAATCTGTATCATATCGTGAGAACATCTTTAGATTTTTAAACGATTTTTTATCGATACGTTTCAACTTTCGATATTATCGATCGAGTGTGCTGCTCGGGTTATCAATTCTGAATTTTTCAAATCGTTGCTTCAGAATTTTTTTTCAAAATTTCAATTTTTAATTTTTATAATTTTTTACCATTTTCCTGAATTTTTTCATATTCTTTCAAGTCTTGGAATTTAATTGTTTTTTTTTCAAATTTACTAAACTTGTTTTTCTCAAAAAAATCCCATTTTTTCAATCATTTTAAACACTTATTTTTATTAGTCCATATTTCCTTAATTGGAATATTTGTTTGTACGCAACTAATGGAAAATTTAATTTTAATTTAATTTTAGAACTTTTTCAAGATTTCTTCTTCGTAACGTTTTTTTCAGTTTCTTTAAAAACAATGTTCAACTTTTTTTTTTTCAAAAACGAACGATTTTTTTTTCAGTTCTCATACTTTGGGCTTTTCACAAAAAAATACTCATGTTTATTCATCTATTTCAAAAATATTTTGGATTGGTAGTAATTTTTACTTCCCCCCCCCCCAAAAAAAAAATCCTTTCCAATTCGTTGCATTTTGTAAAAATCTCATCTGCAGTTCTGCATAAACGTTTAGTTCAGATTCAGAAATTGGGCTTAATAAAAGTTGGAAATATTTTCATTCCAAATTATGTTCCTTTTTTTTCTTGGACATGTTACTTTCTAAAATATCTTTAGGTTCTCAAAATTTCAAAATAAAATCAGAACTTTTTCAAACGCAAATTCAATAAAAACACTCCCAATAATTTTGTAACCTCGTGTAAAATGTGTCTTTTTTAGACCTTCATTCAAAATATCTGATTATCATAAAAAAAAAATTATCAACCGATAGAATTTTCACAACTTTCCTAATTTCTTCTTCAGTAGATTAATTAAAATTTAGCCATCCATTCAACATCCTTTACATAGTGTATAAGAAAAGGGGAAAAGAGAAGGGAAATGAAATAGGAGCATTTCTTTATCAAAGCAAATCATCGCTCTAACATGACCTTCCCCTACACGTGTGTGTACTTTCTACTTTGCTCAAACCTGTAAAATATGAATAGGTACGAAACCCAATTAAGATATTTTTTTGCCGCCATGCCACGATTTTCCTCATCTCGGCGAGGAAATTCCTATCACTGGCAACTTCCTTTTGGCGCGTATTAAAACGTAAATATAGATGGGCATTTAGGTCAACTTTATTTACACTTTTGATTTCATTTTTGATAATTTTTCAAACCTTGTGATAAAGTATGATTAGAAAAAACACAAGACCCTGCACCTTTCACCCTCTTTAGTCTTTATGCTCTTGCATCAGCCGCCTCATTTGTGCAAACCAATGTACATATGTATAGGAAAACGAAACGTGGTATTAATAGATAGTTATTACACAAATTTCGTATTCGTATAAAACTGATACAACGCAATAACTGCGCAGAGATGAAATTAATATGGCGGGTAATTTTAACAACAGAGGTGATAAAACTTTGTACATAAATAATCCGCGAGTAGATACCCAAACAAAGAAATCCGCCAAAGTCCAAGACAAGATAGCACCAGATGTTTACTGTGGGTTTTTCAAAATCTCACTTATGAGTAATTATTTTTGGCTTGTGCTTAGAAAACTCACCGAAGACGATAAAAAGCCGTTCATGCAGGAGGCCGAACGATTGCGTAACATACACAAGAAAGAATATCCCAATTACAAATACCAACCGAGGAGGAGGAAGCCACCGAAGGTGAAGAGTGTATCGTCCTCAAAGCCTGTGAAAATGGTCGCATCACCTTGCGAAGATCCTAAGTCAGTACCCAAATTTTATTAAAATTGATATTGAGCCAAAAAACCATCATTATTATACAAGAAATTAAAAAAAAATTTCTTCAGAATTTTTTTTCCAAAATAACTTTTTAATGCACCCTTTTAGAAAAATTTCTAGACGAGAGAATTTCAATTTTCATTAGCAATTTTTGTGAATGATATTTTTCAAGATTTAAAAGAAGACTTAAAAAAAAAATTGAGAAAATTTCTATTTTTTTCAAGATTTTTTTTTTTTTAATTTTCAAATTGATCATTTTCACGAAAAAATGACTTAGGTACCTATTTTGAAATATTTTTTAAAAATTATTTTTCTCAACGTTTTTTTTTTTTTTTTTTTTTTTTTTTTTTGGAGAAGTTGAAAGAATTTTAAAAAATGTTTTTAAGAAACCTAAATTTTTGAGAAATTTTGCAAAAAATGTAAAAAGAGAAATTTCCAAAAAAAAAAAAAAAAAAAAAAATGGATATTTTTACAAATTTTGTAATTAAATGTTGAGAACTGAAAAAAAAAAAAAAAAAAAAACAAATAGGAGGTTTTCGAGAAAAAAATTTTCATTATTATTTTTTAGAGAATTATTTTCCTACATTTTTTTTCTGTCATACCATTTATTTCGCGAAAATTTTTCATTTTTTACAAGGAAATGAAAAATTTTCAACAGAATTTTCTGAAAATTTTTTTAATAAGACAATTTTTGGGTTGATGAATGTTCCTTATTTTTCTAACTACAAGCCATTCATTAAAAATAAGGGTATGTTTCCAAAAAAATATCTAATAAAAAATCTATAAGTACAGTAAATTTAAAATCGAAAATCTGAATTATTGTTGAATAAAAAATCTGTCAAAAAATAATAATTTATTCTAGGAAAAAATACAAAAACATAAAAAGTTTCGCGAAGATGTACATTAATATTTTATTATAAAGATCAAATTTTAAGCGAAACAAAAAAATACAGAATACGAATAAATTGGGGGACGTTTCGAATTTCATCGAAATTCATTATCAAGTCCGATACGAAGAAAACAACGAAATGATGAAAAATACTATAAAATACAAAAATACAAATTTAAGAAAAATCAAAATATAGCCAAATGTTTATAGGGTGTCGTTTTTGTCGTTAATTGAGTTCGGGTTTCGTAAGATTTGGAGACTTTCTAAAAATTTTCTTTTTTGGTTTGAGTTACAATTTCTTTGGAGGATTTTTACGTTTTGGAAGTCAAAAGTATGGGAAAGTTGTTTACAATGTTTGGAAAGAGCTGCGTTTTCAATTTGATTGGATATGTCGCGTTGATGTTGTTTCAAACGGTTCACAAGCTTCTGAGAGGTTTCTCCAATATATACTCCAGGACAATTAAGGCAGTTTAACTGGTAAACAAGATTGCTCTGCTGGAGAGGAAGGATACGATCTTTTGTTTTTGTGAAGATGCATTGGTAGAGGTTGTTGGGATTTTTGAAGGCCAATTTGGTATTTTTGTCAAAAGTTGTAAATAGGTTCTGAAGTTGTTTGGAATTTCTGCCAGTATAATTTAATCCATAGAATTTAGGCCTAGGTTGTTGTTGAACATTTGTAGGAAGATGAGTATTATGGAGAAAATTGTTAATTTGGTTGTTGACTAATTTTTCCGGGTAACCATTCATTTTTTGTGATATTTCGAATGTATATCTCTTTTAAGATTTCAAAGAAAAATTTTCAAAACAAAAAAAAATTGACAAAATTCTAAATAAAAAAAAAATCCATCAAAAATTCCAACTCTGTTTTTTTTTCCAAAAAATTTTTCAATGAGGAAGTTTTAATTCTGATTGTGAAAATTAATGATAAATTTTTGGGAGAACTTTTAGAAAAATTACGTATTTTTAATTTTTTTTTTCAAAGTAATTTAAAAAAAAAAGGAAGGAAGGAACTTTTTCAAAAGAGCTTTTCAAGATTTTTGATAAATTTTCTAAAAAATTTAGAAATGAATCTGAAGAAAAATAAGAAATTTAACAAAGAAAAAATACCTGATGGAAAATATGACATGAAAAAAAAATATTACTATTGCCTAATTCAAAGAATTAATCTAACAGTTTTTCAACATGTTTTTCTGATATCTGTTCTACGAAAAAATTTTATGAGAGAATTTTAATTCAGGTCAAAAATTTTCAATTTAAAAAAATCGAAAAAATTCTTCTCAAAATATTTCTTTTTTCAAATTTTTGAGCAGAATTTTTACAAAAAATTATTCTGAGAAAATATTTTTGAAATTATTTTTTTCAGCTACTTAGTTCTTTTGAAAAAACTGAAAAATTTAAAAGGTAGTTTCCAAAAATTTTAAAACGATTTTTTATAAGTTTCACAACAAATTTTCAAAAAAAAAATATGAAGAAAAATGAAGGGTCTAACAAAAAAAAGTAATTATTCCGTACTTAATTGCATTTTCAGAAAAAATGAAACTGACGTATACCCTGCTACGTGAAAAATCAAGTCCACACAGAAAAATTTCATTATTGTACGTTCTTCGGTTACAGAGAACATTCAAATAATGTTCTCTAAAATCTCAGATCGAATACATAAGTACGAATTTTATAGAAAATTCGGCTAATAAATCAACAATTTTTTTCCATTAATAGTTGATATAATTTTGTCGAAAAAATAAAACCTCTCAAAAAAAGAGTACCTACCTTTAAGGGAAATTTTTGAAAAAAACTTGAGAAAACTTGAAAAAATTTTCAATAGCTTTTTTAAAATATTTCTAGGAAAATTTTTTTATAGTAAATGTTAGATATTTATTACCAAAAAATTTTATGAAAATTTTTTTGAAAAAAATTCTCCTCAAATCATTTTTTTAACAAATTTTTTGAAAAAAATTTTACTAAAAAAAAAATACAGAAAATTTCATTTTTAAATTATGAGAAACTTTCAAAGTTATTTGATTATTTTTCAAGATTTCAAAGATATCTATATTTTTTTTTAATGTAAGATATTTATTCTTAAATAAAAATTCATGAGAAGTTTTCCAAAGAAAGTCTAAGAAGTTTTTACCTATTTTTCTATATTTTTCTCCGAATAACATTTTTTCATGAGGAAATTTCAGTTCTTATCAAGAAAGTTCATAAGAAATTTTTGAAAAAAATTCTCAAAATTATTTTTTTAAATAATTTTTTTTGAGAATTTAAAAATTTTTTTTTTAAAAATTTGAAGGAAAATTAGTTAGGTAAGTAGGTAAATAGGTAGAAAAAAAATATATTTGAAAAAAATAGTTAAGTAGGTAAATAGGTAGAAAAAAAATATATTTGAAAAAAATATCAAATTAAAAAAAAAAAAAGAAATCAGGTACATGAAGATGAGTCAATTTGACCATACTAAAATATTATTCATCCCACTTTTACTGAAAATCATAACACTTGTCGCTTCTACACAGGCCCATACCGTCACCCAAGGACGACGCCGTTTATTTCAGCGAAGGATCCTCCAACAGCGACGTCATGGGGTACACGACTTCCTCATCGACTCTGCAACGCCAGTCGCCCCCCGTCACCGTGACTGAATCGCCTAATCAATTTTTGAGCAACAACTTCACCGAGTCAATTCCAGTCCAAAATTACCACCAGACAGGTAAATATTTGGTCGAATAAAATAAAACCGTCATAAATTCACGTTCTCGCCGCAGCTGTTACGAGAATATTTTAGTGCTGTGTGCAACGCGTTAGGCACTCGAGATACGTCATCGGGGCCTAATCGCAGTCTACGTCAGTCGAGTGCCTAAAAAAAGATATCTTTTCAAGTGGTTCGCCTAACGCGTGTTCGCCTAATCGCCTAACAAGTGTACCGAAAGAAAAAACTACCTTTTCCCTCGAAATTTGCCACTTCAGGTGTGCCAAATACATACTGTGCTATTCTCACGGTGGTCGAAAACATTTGCCAAAATTTTAGGATCCTCAAGGGAGCCTCAAAACCGAGAAAATGGGGGAAAGGTCGTCGAGAAAGTAATTACGGTACATCGAACGTGTTATTACCGCCAATAACGTATATTATGTGGATGTACGATATTACGTTACGAGTTTTAAAAAAATAACTTCATTCAGTCAATTAAAATTTAAGAGTAAATTACTGCTGCTCGTCTTATCGTTATCTTAAGTGATATGTTTGCCACTGAGATTATTTCTTTTACTTATGTTTTTGCTTTTTATGAATTTTTGTGTAAGGCCCAATTTACACGAACTGAATCGATGCAGCAACAGATGGTCCTGATTCGCCTAATTCGTAAAACGTTAGTAGAGTGGAGAGTGGATGTCTTTACAACGCCCAAATTTTTTTTAGGATTTTTTTTTTCAAATTTTAAGGGAGGTTGATAAAATTTTAAGGATTTGGGAAAATGTGTCGTCAAAGGGGACAATTATTGAGGCTGGAATCAATAAAAATGAAATAATTCAGTTTTGAAATTTTAAATTGATATCTCCCCAAAAAAATCCTCGATTAAATTTGTGCCTAGGTACTTATTTGTCCTAATGACTTTTTTTTTTTTTTTTTTTTTTTTTGTAACAAAGGTTTGAAAAAAATTATCTGAACGATCAATTCATGAAGATGATTCACTATCAGAATATTAAATTAGGTATAGAGTTCAAAAATTAAACATTTTCTACGAATAAAAAAAATCCAAAAATTCTTGGTTTTGAAATACATAAATCCGATTTCTTTTGCAAAAACTTCGAAATTGAAGAAAAAAAAACAAGAAAAATTACATCAGTCGTCGAATCGAAATGAAATCTTTGAAACTGCTGATTTCTTATTTTCATTGTTCAAGAGAATCGTGCATTTGAAAAAAATTGGACACCCACAATTTATATGTTCGTCACTGAATTTCAAAAAAAATTTGCACGCGATTCAAGAGATTTAATCGTTAGTGAACGAACAAGTTTAAAAAATGAATCTAACAGTAAAAAAATATTTCACAACATAAATAAATCAACTTTTGACCGAGATCAATTCATTGAAAAAAAAGAAAAAAATCCAATCTGTCTGAAATGTCTAAGCTAAGGCGAAAATAGTGATTCAATCGTTCTTAGATGATTCGGTCAAAAAAATTCCTTCGCGAAGGATTTGATAAAAATAATAATTATGACTAATAATTTGCGTAAAACATCTCAATCAGTCATTCGCGAACGAATCGTTCAAAACAGAGTCTGATCTTTTGCGAAAAATTTGCAAAAAAATTATTTGTTTAAAAGCGATTACCTAATTTGAAAAAAGATTCAGTCATTTGCGAATGATTTGACAAAAAATGATTCTAATCAAAAAATTAATTCAATCATTATTGAACAATTAGCGTAAAAATAATGCTTCAATAAATTCTTCAAAAAAAATGAGAATCAGAAAAAAAAATACTAATATTTAATATCCCGAGCAGCACAATCGACAAATTATCGAAATAAAAAATCGACAGAATATCGAATTCGATAAAGTGTCGCGTTAGTTCCGCCTAAATCGTGAAATTATCTTTCGATATATAGATAGATTATCGACGAATTATAGTTAGCAAAAATTTCGAGATTATAGTAAGATATTTTATCGATAATATATCTATAATATCGAAAGATAATTTCACGATTTAGGCGGAACTTTTGCGACACTTTATCGAATTCGATATTCTGTCGATTTTTTATTCCGATTTTTCGTCTTTTACTAGCTTTTTACTATAATTAAAAATCCTTAATTAGCATAATTAATATATTAAACTATGCCTAAACACATTATTCATGTTGCGGTAAGAGGATCATTTCAGAAAAAGTCAAAAAAAAATTATAAAAAATCTGCCACCCGTGGGGCTTGAACCATCTACCTCCTGCATGGTAATCCTCTTCCTTAACCACTATGCCATACCTTATCGTTGAGGAATTAGCAATGAAACGCTTATAATAGGCAGTTTAGTACTTCCAGACAAGTTGGACTTGGAAAAATTTTCACCAATTTTTAAGATTTGGAAATAATTTCAAATATTGTCACAAAATCGTTGAAAAATCGTTCGACAAATTTCAGATTATTTGTCGATAATCTAGTTTCAAATATCGCCACAAAATCGTTGAAAAATCGAATTCGAAGAATTTCATATTATTTACGTGTCGATAATATAGTTTCAAATATCGTCATAAAATCGTTGAAAAATCGAATTCGAGAAATTTCGGATTATTTGTAGATAATATAGTTTCAAATATCGTCACGAAATCGTAAAAAAATCGAAATCGAGAAATTTCATATTACGTGTCGATAATATAGTTTCAAATATCTTCACGCAATCGTTTGAAAATCGAATTCGAGAAATTGCATATTATGTGCCGATAATATAGTTTCAAATATCTTTACAAAATCGTTAAAAAATCGAATTCGATAAATTTAATATTCTTTGTCGATAATGTAGTTTCCCGTGTAGCAACGTCGATGCTAATTTCGATATAAATGTCGACACATCGAAATCGGTCACTTTTCGATCGTACATGTCGACACGATTGTGGATGGTTTGTCGATAATAAGCTCGACAAACCATCCACAATCGTGTCGACATGTACGATCGAAAAGTGATCGATTTCGATGTGTCGACATTTATATCGACATCCACATCGACATTTGCAATGGTGAGATTTTGAAAAATATGCTAAGTTCAAATATTCAATATAAGTATATATTAAAATTACACCAAAAACAGTGTTCAAGCCAACATTTCGACATTTTTTGTCAAATATGCGGCATTGAGGCCACCTTTGTAGCTGGACACATGCGAGTGTCCAACTAACATAGAGATGATTCTTAGACCTTATGTACTAATTCACAACACACTTTATCTGCGAGTATCACAATCACCCTCAAGACGTCGACAGTCAAGTCGATGCATTATTCGACCCTCGACAATTAGATCGACATTAACTCGACTTAAAATTCCTCTGGTCAACACTGTCGACAGTTAAGTCGATGCATTATTCGACCCTCGACAATCACATCGACACTATCTCGACTTAAAATTCCTCTGATCGACACTGTCGACAGTGAAGTCGATGCATTATTCGACCATCGACAATTATGTCGACAATAACTCGACAAGTCGTTGTATTATTCAAAACTTTGAAAAATAAGAAAATTTTGTGATTCTTTCAAAAATTATTTATTCCTGAGCTTAAAATGTTCTTATTAATTGTTTTTAGTTCTTTTTAGATATAAAATTTGTAAATTTAATTGGCAGAAATTGTCGACATAAATGTCGATGCGTTTATCGAGTATCGATTTTTACATCGACTTGTCTATGTAGAAAAACAACGTTTTCTAAATTATAGGAAAATACTGAGAAAAATTCAAAAATTTTGATTGAACAGTTATGTTTAACATAGAACATTACTTTAAATCTCAAATATCATTTTTAATTCATCGTTAACCGAGAAAAAAATGTGTCTGAATTTTGTCGACATAAATGTCGATGTCGACAATTGCTACACGGGTTCAAATATCTGCACAAAATCGGTGGAAAATCGGAATCGATAAATTTGATATTCTTTGTCGATAGTATCGTTGAGAAATATCGTCTTAAAATCTTAATAATATCGAATTCGATAGTTTTTAGATTTTTTGCCTATGAAATTGTACCGATAAATCTTTATAATATCGTGAGAACATCTATAGATTTTCAAACGATTTTTAATTGATACGTTACATCTTCCGATATTATCGATCGAGTGTGCCGCTCGGGATAAAGATCTTTTCAAAAAAACTGAGTAGTTTTTTAGGTTGGCTCGAAAAAAATCGTTTTTTATTAAGTATTAATTCAATGAAATTTAGAATTTTTTTCAACAAAAAATTTCAAGATTTTTTTTCAACTAAGACCAAACCGAAAATTTTGTTGTTTTTCTTGGATTTCTTTGGGGGGAAATTCGAAAGTTGTTTTTTTTTTTTTTTTGAAATAATTCCCTTTCGAAAATCTGAAAAATATTTTGTACCTAATTCAGAAAAAATTGAGAAGCTTTATTTTTTTTAAATAAAGAAATAAAAAAATTTATTACCTACTACACTGACTCCCCAAAAAAATTATTACTTTGGTAAGAGATGTTTTATCCCAAGAAAAATTGGAATTTTTTTTCTTCTGCAAAAGATTCGTTTTTTTTCGAAAAGAAATTGAAAAGTTTCGATTTTCCATTTTAAAAAAAAGGACAAAAAATTGAGATTTCTGAAAAAATTAGGAGATGAGTAAGGGATTATCTACTCGAAAATTAACATGGGCCAAATGTCAGAAAAAAAGAAAAAAAAAACTGGATTTTGGATTTTAAAATGCAATTATGGAAAGGATTTCAGAGTTTGGATTTCAAATATAAGCGTGAAAAGGAATAAAGGATATTGGATATTGGATTTTAAATACAAATAACTATCACAATAATTTTGGATTTTGATTTTAAATCTACTTTTTCCTGAATTTTGACGAACCATGCACTTCCTTTTCAAATTTCCTAAAAATATTTACCTAACTTTTTGAATAAGGCTTCAGTAAATATATACTTGGAACTCGATTGCAAAAAATCAAACTCTATTATTAAAAAAAAAGAAACTAATCCATTATCTAGAGAAACAAAATCTCGACTAATTTCACTCAAAATGATTAAATCAAATTTTCAACAATCTTTTTTAAAAAAAATTGTAATTTGTTCCAATTATCAAAATCGTGATATTATGACCTTTTAGATGTCCTTACCAACGTTTATCTTCTAATTACAAGTATGTAGTTGAAGATGAACACACTCACACAGTCGCAAGCAACCACACACTACTGTAGCCGACATCTTTATCGCGAGATTTTTTGATATGCTTCAGATGAAATGGCATAGCTCGAATATCATAATTTCCCTCAGCACTTTATAAAATGTATTTTTAAAATTTATGTAATAATTATATATCGATTAGATGAACCAGAATTGTAATGGAGGAAAATGTTATTCAAGTAAGTCATGAAAACAAAACGTTATCAATGAAGGAAATAGGCTCTATAGATGGCAGAAGGGGTTGAGGGGGTAGAATCACAAACAAATCGAGTAAAAATGAAATATCACATTTTGTTGTGCCCATAATTTCAAGATCATCGATAACGATTCTTCGAAGTTGAAAATTTTTTCCATTTTTAAAATATTTTTAAAGAACTCCCCATCAGGGTACTCATCTCATCATGATTCTTCTTCCATGTTCATTCTGTAACAATACCAATTAAAATAATTATTACAATTCTCTAAAAATAAAAGAAATTTTATAAGAAACATATTTTTACTAAAAAAAAAGTAGGAAGAGGTATGATTTTTTTTTTTTTTTTTTTTTTAAATTGAGAGATTCTTTTCTTTAGAAATAAACTACTTTTTTCAACAAAAAAAATTGAAATTTTTTTCACAAGAATTAGAGGTTACTTCGTCGAAAAATAAAAAAAAAATTTCAGGCAAAAACCTTTTTTTTTTTTTTTAATGAGAATTTATACGGCCATTTTTTTATTTAAAAAAAAAAGTTTGAAAATCGAAAATTATTTCAACTTGTGAGCTTGAAAGTCTTCAAAAATAGGATTTTTAGAAATAAAAAATAGTCAAGTTCCAAAATTTAAAAATTTTAAAAAGTTAGAAATTTCACAAATTTAAAAATTGTTTTTTTTTTCTCTTTTAGAAAATGAAGACTTCAAAAATGAAAAAAATTCACATACTCGTTTTGCAAACCACATTAAAATAAATTTTTTCTATTTTATTATTTTTTAGGCATTACCTATACTTAGCTAATTTTTATAAATTTGGAATTTTTTATTTGAAGAAACGTATTTTCAGAAACAACTAGGTACATATTTTTCAAAAATTGAAAAGTTTTCAAAACTTAAAAATTTTTTAGAAATGACAATTTTTGGAAATTTGAATCAAAAATTCAATTTTTTCAACCCAGAACTTTTTAGAAAACAAAATTTAAAAAAATTATAAAATTATTCATAAATTGAAATTATTTATAGAAATTGAAAATTGCGTGAAAAATAAAGAATTCGAAATGGCAAAAAAAAAATTCAAAAATTGAAAATTATAGAGCAAACCACATAAAAATTGATTTTTTCTATTTATGATTTTTAGGCATCAAAATTTTTATAAATTTGGAAATTTTCACTTAAATATCTAAACAAAAACATTTAAAAATTGAAAAATTTACAAAATTTTTTTGAAATCAAAAATTCTGAAAATTTGAATCAAAAGTTTAATTTTTTTTAATCCAGAAATTTTCAGAAAACAAAAATTTATAGAAATTGAAAATTGCGTGGAAAATATAAAACTTCGAAAAAGCAAAAAAATTCAAAACTAGGTAGAAAATTCGAAAAAATTAACAATTTTTTGCAATTGAAAAATTTCTTAAAAATTGACGTTTTTTGAAAACAAAAATTATTTGAAAACTACAGAAAGCTGTTTCAAAACGAATAATTTTTCAAAGTTCAAAAGCTTAGTAAAATGAACATTTCGAAAATTTTTTTTTTTTTTTTTGAAAATTTTATATCACCTTTTTTTACAAATTGAAGGTTAGTCTAGGTATGAAAATTGGGAGTCATCAAAAATTAAAATTTCCTATAAAGTAAAAATTTAAAACTTTAAAAAAATGAAAACCGCAGTTAAGTCAACAATTCAATCATGATTATCCGAAAATGAATATTTTTTTCAATACAAATTTCAATTTCTTCAAAATTTTAGCCCTCGATTTTGGGAGCTGTGAAACGTCAAATTTATTTAAAATATTGGGGGGGGGGGATATTAGAGGGGGGGATATGAGTCATTATTTGAGTGGCAATGGAAACATTTTGGTTAAATACTTTTTTCCATTATTTTAGTTACTTTTTTGAAATTTTAAGTTACTTAAGTTACATTTTTTTCCTTCAAATTTCGCTCCAATGTATACGAAATTGTCAAATACCAAAACTAATACAAAAATTTGTTAAATTTACAGAACAGCAAGACATAAGCCGAGAATTCGACCGTCTGCGCCATCCCACAGACACCGTTCACCAATTACCCGATCAAATGGATATAGAAATGGAAGAACAATTGAATCAATTAGATCAGTATTTACAATACCCATTTCCCTCAGCATCCGTATCCAACTGCCCACCCTGGTCCAGCCATACATCTACTGACCCCTCCAACAACCCAACTACCCTCATACCAGCCCCGAGTCACTTCAATTTACCTCCCAAGGACCACTACAATCACACCTACGGTTGCTTCAAGCCGGAAAAATGTCACGATCATTTGTGCCCAGCTGCTGCCCCTGGGCCCGCACCTCAGCCACAGAGTTACCATCATCATCAGCCCTTGTGGCAAAACCAATTCCAATATTATCCCACCTACCAGCAATATATACCTTCGAGGGATGCCGAGAAGAGCTACGCTTGCAGTAATATCTAAAAATCAGCATCATCAGCATCGTCCAAATTCCTACGTATTTTCAAAGATCTGTCGACGTGGTTTGGATGAAAGTTTTCGCATTTTTAATCAATTTTCAAATTGTTTTCTCACTTTCTTACTTTTCATAATTATTACAGAGATAAAAAATCGATGTTTATTAAAATTTTTCGTATAAAAAAAAATGAAGTCTGATTCTTTTTTCTGCCAATTTATTATTACTACCTATTAATTTACCCAAAACTTTCTCGTTCGCTAATAATTTTTTGTACTTTTTTACAAAATTTATTCTTTCAAAGGCCACAAAGGCTGATATGTTCGTGATTCGAGGGTACGATAAAAGTACTTATACTGGGGGAAAAAGAAAATGGCGTTAGGGTATTCGAGTTTAGAGCCAACAAGGCTCATTGCCTAGCTATTCAAAGTTCAGTTTCGATAATTCTATTATAATGTTTCTATAATTTAATATACTTGATAAAGTATTATATAGGTACATTTTATTTTACTTATAATAAGATATTTATATGCATGTATATAGAGCCATCACGGCTATAATTTTATGTCTGCTCATATTATGAGTCGTGGAATATATCTACGAGCGAGTGTATTATCGGAATGATTAGGTAAATAAATAATATTAACGACGTAGTCTTTAGACTACTGTAGTACAAACACACGAGAATGAAAATTTACCTATTCGCTATAATATATTCGATATGCATGATAATGTGATGCGATGTAGTCAAAAGAACCGATAAAAAGTCTAGAATGTAAACAAATATTACAAATGTAATAAAATTTTCATTCGGATTCGTGATAGTTTTTCAATTTTCAATTTTCAACTTGAGATAGGTACCTACTCGTAATAATTTCTTTTATTTTTATTTTTTTTTTGCTTTTTTATGTGTAAAATTAATCAACCCTGCGGACATTATGGTATTACAAACCTTCAAAGTCTAATCAATTACTTAGCTTCTTACCCCTTGATCTTGAATATTCATAATCAAGGTTCTTATCTATAAAAAATTCATAATGGCGCAGTAGCCTAAATACGAGCTATAGTTTCATCTAATTGAATGTGCTCATAAAATGTGCCTAGGTATATTGTTCGAACACTAAACGACGCAAGGAAAAGAAGTTTTTATTTATTTTTTTATTTTTTTTATTTTTTTTTTTGCCTGAAAAATAATTATCTATTATTTTGTAATTTTTTATCCTTTTGTCATTATTGCCATTTTTCTCGTCCTTTGGGCTGGTTTTTTCAATCAAATTTATGGATTGATAACATTTAATGTGTAAATAGTATCCAAATATTGAGAGATTTCACTAAAAATTTCACAGAAAACTAAAGAAATTCTCTCAAATCATCTCATGAAAAAAAAAATATATATTTTAGTCAAAAATTCTCACACAATATCAAGTACAAACCTAAGTACCTAGTTTTTCAATTAGCAAAAAATTAACAGTTCATATTGAAAATAATAGGTAATAATTTATGTGAATAAATCCAAAAACCTTTTTTAGTAAAATGTTTCCATGAGTGTGTATGAGAGAAAAAAAGATGATAAAGTTCTCTAAAGAGAATTTCAGAAAAAGAAAGAATGCTGAAAAAATATCTTGGCAATAAAAAAATGATTCATTTTTCCCAAAATTTTTCGAGCAAAAATTGTTTTAAAAAAGTAACCTGAAAAAGTTATTCCAATGAGATTGAGTAGAAGAATTATTCAAAAAAACACAACAAATTCTTTCATACTAAATTTCTCGAGAAAATTTTTCTTTGTTTTTGTTTTAAAAATATGCTGAAAAAAGTTCTCTTGAAAAAAATTAACAACAGAACTAGGTATTGTAGGTTTTCATCTCTCAAGGATTATTTTTCAAAACATTTTTCTCAAAAATTAAAAATTCGTTTTTTTTTAAATTAAAAAAATTCGAAATTTTAAATAAATGTGCAAGATTACTTCCTTTGATCACTATCGGTAGGGAAGGGGGCTACCGATTTCTTGGAGTAAAAATGCTCTTAATTATTCTGGAGCCAAAATACTATTTTTTTAAACATAAGAATACCTACTTCTTAAATTTTTGAAATAATGTATTTTTCTTCAATAAAAATTTTTTTACAGTTTTTTTTATTTTATTTTTTTTATAAAGAAATGTTTTTTATTTTTAATAAAAATCTTTCTTTTTTTTGGAAAAAATATTAGATAGGTACTCGTATTACCTGACCTAAGATCAAAACTACTTTTTTCATGTATTTTTTAAAAGAAAAAGGACGCATACAAACTTTAAAAAAAAACATTTAAAAACGATTTTTCATTAAAAAATAAAAAACATTTTTTTAACAAAAAAAAAAAAAAAAAAAAAACTAGAGTAAATTTTTTTCTTAGGAAACTGCATTTTTTCACTATAAGAGATTTTTTCATCCTAACACTTGAAAAAATTTTCCACCAAAAATGTTTGGAATAAATATTTTGACTTCAGAAAAATTAAGAACATTTTACTCCAAAAAAACCGAGACCCCCCCACACCCCAATCAAAAATTTTTGCTAAGAAGAAAATTCAAATTTTTTTTTCTCCAGCACAAAATTAAGAGATCCAGATTTTCTCTCCAAAAAAATTGAGATGACTACATTAATTCATTCTAATAAAATTTTTAGCATTTTTTTTCTCTCTATACGAGAATCAAGATATTTTTTACCAAAAGTTGACTGGAAAATATTTCTACTAAAAAGTTGGAATATTTTTCCTCCGAAAATTTTTTAAAATTATTTTGGAAGAAAAATAAGCAGAATTTTTTCATTTTTTTTTTTTTTACTTTCAATATTTTGAAAAAATAGAAAAATCGTTTTCTTCAGAAATCTGAGAAATATTTTAATGACGGTAAAATTTTAGAAAAACTTTCTTTGTGAAAATTAAAAGATAATTCTTTGAAAAAATTGAGACAAACATATACTTAGATTTGTTTATTTTTTAAAAAAATGAAAAATTGAGAATTTTTTATGCTGTCTCCAAAAAAATTTTATTTCAAAGTTTGAGATTTTTCTTCAAAAAGTGATCGAAAAAATTTTAGGTACTAGGTACGAAAAAAAAAAGATTCCAAGTTTAAATATTTTTTATAGAAAAATTTTTTTAATTATTATTTCAGAGAAAAAATTAGATTTTTTTCAAAAATTAAAGAAAAAATCTTCAAAATAATTTTTATTTGAAAAAAATAGAAAGAATTTTCTCTACAAGTTTAAGGATTGATTTTATTTTTTTTCATCCATTTTTTTATTTGAAGAAAATAACAGTAAATTTCATCCAGACATTTGATTTTTCTCAAAAATTTGTGAAGTACTTATTCCTATTTCAAAAAAACCTCCAACCAATTTTTTTTAATGAATAGGTAATTATTTTTACTATAAAGAAAAATTTAGAAATTTTTTCGCCCGAAAAATTAAGAGATTTTATTTGTTCAAAAATAAAGTTCTCCAACTAGTTTCTTACTTCAAAAAAAAAAAAAAAAAAAAAAAATGGGGATAAAAAAATAATTTTTTTCTACTCAGGAAAAAATTCAGATAATTTTTCATCCAAAAAATTGCAGTTTTTTCTTCAAAAATTTGAGAAACGAGTAAGGAAGTATAAATATTTCTATTTCAAAAAAAAAAAAAAAAAAAAAAAACTTCTGAAAAATCTGTAGGTAAGTAATTTTTTTCTTCAAAAAATCAGATAATTTATTTCACAAAAAAAATTGATTTTTTTCTCTCGTTAAATGATCAATTGTCAAAAAAAACTTGAGATTTTTTCCCAATATTTTTACTACAAAAAATTGGAATAGTTTTTTCCCCAAAAAATGGTTATTTTAATTTAAGTATTTTGGAGAGAAAAAAAGAGATTTTACTTTAAAAAAAATCAATTCTTCTCCAAATTTTTACTACAAGAAAACTGAGAAATTATTTTCTTCGTGAAAATTAAAAGATAATTTTTCGAAAAAATTAAGACAGAAATAGCAATTTTTTTTTCTTCAAAATATCTAAAAAATTGAAGAAAAAAAAATTCATACCGCCTCAAAACAAAATCCTTCCAATGAAGGTAGGAATTTTTTCTTTCCAAGAGAATTGAGATTTTTTCAAAAAAATTAAGAAATTTTCTAGGTATTGGAAGAAAAATTAAAGGATTTTTTTTCTTCATCAAGAGAATTTTCCCCCAAATATTAACTGACAAATATTTTTACTCTAAAAGAATACATAAAAGATATTATTCTTTAAAAACACAGATTTTAACAAGTAGTGTGCATTTAATTTTCGCATTTTCGGAGTTTTCTAACATAGAAATGACGCAAAATAGAAAAAAAAAAATTTTCTATAAAAATTGCTGTTAATTACGGACGAGTCTAAACGCAATTTCAATTTCGTCATTATTTATAGCGTTACCAGCGCTGTGGTTGGAGAAAAAATCAACGTCACCAGATAGTTCTACTTCTTGCATTTTACGATAGCATGCCACATGAAGACGTTGAGATGAACATTGTACCTTCAAGCATATTATCACGCATGACCTTCTATAATTATGGCACATTACGTCGAGTATTCACAACGAGATGCAAAAAGATGTATGTACGTGTACCTATACATATGCAATATGTTGTTGATTCGATATCTTGGTTTTTTCCAACGACTCATCGAATTCTTAAGAAAAATTTAACTGTCTATCAATAGTTTAATTTTAGAAAATGAATTTAAACAGCTGATTGTGAATTTCTTTCAAAAATCGTCGATTGGAACGTTATTTCGTTCGCTTATTGCGAGAAAATGTATCACATCTGAGTGTTGAGAAATTGAAATTAAAATTACGAAAAGAAAATGATTGAAGGTAAGTTGAATTTCTCTTATAGTTACTTATAAAAATTCGTCTAACCCTATGTGACTATCAGTGTTGTACTAAATTTTCTAGTTTTGTAACCCCTTAGATTAAATAGTATGCTTCAAGGTGTCTGTTATTTTAGAAAATTTTGAAATCGACCGGTTGATTTTTTCAAGGCAGGTTCCTTCAATTCCTTTTTTCAATTTTTTCAAAAAAGTTGATTCAAAAATCCTAAATACCGAAAAAAAAATTTCGAAAAGATTTTTCATAAAAACTCTTCTTAGAAATAATTTCGATTAAAAAATTATTTTTTAGAATTTTCTTCGCAAAATTTTTATGAAATTTCTTGAAAGTAATTAAATTTTCTAATGAAAAAATTTCTTGGGAAGTTGATGTACCTAGGTACTTAATTTTTTATAAAAATCTATTTTTTTTTCAAATTTTTCAAGGTCTTAAAATTTTTGTTCAATTAAATTTTCTCGAAAGATTAAAAAAAATACACGAGCAACTGAACGTTTCTCATCAAGGAAAACTTCTACATATCTACCTATTAAAAAAAAATCTCATTCAAGAAAAAAATTTTCAACAATTTTTTCAAGAATACCTGGATTATTCAAAATTGGAGTGAAGGGAGGGGTCCAATCGCAATTTTTGTCATGGACAAAATTTTTCCTAAAACTTTGAGCTACAAGTTTGTTGCAAAAATTTTTCAATTGGACCCATTTCCCCTTCCCCCTTCTATTTTTAATTAGTATTTTGGGAGTGTTATGCAAAATAAGTGGAGAAAGAGGGGCTCAATTGAAAAAGTTTTCAAAAAAAAGTTGTAGCTTGAAGTTTCGCTAATACTTTTGGTTATCACAAAAATTGCGATTGGACCCCTCCCTCCCCTCCAATTTTGGATAATCCAACTCATTCAAATACATTATTGAAAACAGTGGGAGGGTAAGGGGCCCGATTGAAAAAATTTTCAAACAAAAGTTGTAGCTTGAAGTACTAGGAATAATTTTGGTGATAACAAAAATTTCAATCGGATCCCTCCCTCCCCACCAATTTTGGATAATCCAACTCCTTCAAATACATTTTTAAAAACAGGGGGGAGGTAAGGGGCCCGATTGAAAAAATTTTCAAACAAAAGTTGTAGCTTGAAGTTGTACAAATACTTTTAGTTATTACAAAAATTTCGATTAGACCCCTTCCTCCCTTCCAATTTTGACTATAAAGTATTATGTAGCACTGGACTTGGTAAAAATGTATCGAAGTTGCACCCCATGAATGTAAACAAAACAATCAATCTAGACGTTAGTCAGATTTTCAACGTATTTTAAATCCGAGTTGCCGATCCAGTTTATTAATATCTATATCTATGGACGTAGTTGAATCCAAAATCCGAGGTGACGAGTTCACACGAGTTTTTTTTGAGAACTTGAAAATTCTGCATTCTTTAAAAATGCCAAAAAAATCAATTTCTCCAGCATATCACCCGAAACTTCGTCTACCCCCTAAAGTCGACCCCCCACTCGATTGGCACAATTTTCGAAGCGATCTGGAGCCTCCTAGAAAATGTTGACTTTTGCTGTCTGGAGAGATTCCAGTGTGCTGGAGAAAAGTCAACTTTTTCTGCAGGCTCCAGATTGCTTCGAAAAGGGCGCCAATCGACTTGGGAGATCGACTTCAGTGTACAAACCAATTTTCAAGATTCTATCTTGAAATTTACAATTTTTTTTCAAAAAATGTTTTTTTGGAGGCGGTTTTACCCATTTTTAAAAATTCGCCAAAAATCGAAAAATCAACTTCGGCAGCTAAAAATTTGGTTGTAAGGTCAGGGTGGCATGCTCTTTCAGTGAGCCAAATTTCAGCTCAATCGGAGGTGAAGAGTTGGCGAAGTTCCTTTGTAGTTTGTAAGGATTCACCCTCCTCTAATTACCTCGTCACAAAACTCATGTCAGATTTTTCTGTTCGTTTCAGCTTCACTGTTCCTCGTGATATTATTAATAAGTACCTCAATAGCCCAGAACAATGCACCGTCGGATGCATATGCGAATAATCGACAATATGACGATTTCGATTGGAAATTAATTAAGGTACAGAGTGCAGACAGAATCGACCTCAATTCGCCAGCCTATTTTGCGAAATATTATATCCATCTTAATTTTATGCAGGTTCTGAATGCGAAGGAAAAAGGTAATTTCGTTGTATCTCCTTTGAGCGTGAAGCTGGCCATCGCTATGGTGTACCCTGCAATTCAGGGAGCTGCTGCCAAAGAAATAGAAGACGCTTTACATATACATTCAACTCTGAAAGAAACAGTAGGACAGAAATATTCATTGATTTTGAATAAGTCATTAGAGGTATCCGAGGTAGGACGCGGACGTAGCCTCAATATTTTCTCTTTACAGACAAATTACGTAACTTAATGCGCAGGTACTCATTTTCTAAATGTTTTCTGCCTTCTAAATAGACGAATGAAAAATCATGCGAGTTAAACATCGGTACAAGTGTTTTCGTCAATGACAACTTCGAAATTAATAGCGATTATAGTCGACAACTCCAGCGTGACTTCAACTCGGGCGTTCAGACCGTGCACTTCGCCAACGAAGATGAAACTAAGGCTAAAATCAACGAGTGGTGTAGTCAAGCGACAAAGGGGAAAATCCAAAAATTGCTCAACGGAGGTAAATTCAACGTGAATGAGTAGCAGAAAATGGCGAGATTTCTTCTCAAAAAATATCTCCGAAATATTCGGATCTAAGATCGTATGGATAAGGATGAGAAAGATCTTGACTTCGTGATTGGAGATCCTGTTTAAGATATAGACCCTTTTTCCAAGTTCATATTATTTTGAAAGAGATGGGAAAGGTGATTTTCAAAAAAGATTCAAGATCAGGAGTTCTCAAAATATCTGAAAAATGTTCTATAGTCATTTGAAATGCTTGAAATGATTTTTCCAATGATTTTAGTTTTAAAAAAATCGTGTAAAAAGGATCGTTGATAACCTGAGGATAATTTCAGTTTTAAAACTAATTATTGATCGATGATTACCTACTTTATCAAGTTTAAACTTTCAGAATTAAAAATTTTGTTGAAAATTAATTTCTCGATATTTTTAAAAAAAATTGTTGAATAATTCCTTGAATTTCTTTTTAAATTTCGATTTCAGACATGTTTTTAAATTTGTCTGAAAAATGACTTTTCAAAATAATTTTGTCGAAAAACAGATAATCTACATATTTATTATCTTCAATAAGAAGAAAAAGAAGAAGAATGATTTTAATTTTAAAAATTTTCAAAACATTTTTTGTTCTTTTTTTTTTTACAAAAATCCATTTTTTAAAAATTTTCTCTAACGAAATTTTTTTAGAAAAAATCTGAACACCCACTTAAAAAAAATATATCCAATTACCTAATTTTAAAACAAAGACCAAAAAATGCAGTAAGAAATTTAAAAATGTCGAAAGAAAATTTTGAAAACTTTAAAAGGCTCTTAAATTATGAAATTAACCTTTTAAAATTTTTTATCAAAATTCATGGAAATTTTGAAAAATTTCAAGTTCTTTTTCGAGATTCCTAAATTCAATTAAAAATTTTCAAAATATTTTTTGATTTTTTTTTTTTTTTTTTTTTTACAAAAATCCATTTTTTTTAAATTTTCTCCAACGAAATTTTTTTTAGAAAAAAGCTGAACACCCATTAAAAAAAATGAATTGAAAAAAAATATATCCAATTAATTTTAAAACGAAGACAAATAAATGCAGTAAGAAATTTTAAAAAAGTCGAAAGAAAATTTTGAAAACTTTAAAAGGCTCGTCAATTATGAAATTGACCTTTTAAAATTTTTTACCAAAATTCATGGAAATTTTGAAATTTGAAAATTTTCTAAATTCAGTTAAAAATTTCCAAAATATTTTTTTTTTTACAAAGTCCATGCTTCTTTTTTTACAGAAATCCATGTTTCATTTTTTTCAATTTTGTTCAACATTTTTTTTAGAAATAAGCTGAACACTTGAAAAAAAATCTAATTTATGGTAGTCTAATTTTAAGAAAAAATACTACCTATCAAACGAAGAACCAAAAAATGTACCTAATAAGTAATTTTAAAAAAGTCGAAAGAAAATTTTGAAAACTTTCCAAATTTCAAGTTCTTCTTCAAGATTTCCTAAATTTAATTAAATAAACATTTAAGTATATATTATTTTTTATTAGGTATTTTATTTATTTATTTTTATTTTTTGAAGAAGAATAAGAAGAAAAAGAAGAAAATATTTCAAAATATTTTTTATTATTTTTTTTTTTTTCATAAAAATCAATGTTTTTTCAGTTTTCTTCAACGAAATTTTTTAGAAAAAAAAATCTGAATACCTACTTGAAAAAAAATATCCAATTTGCGGTAGTCTGATTTTAAGAAAAAATATTATCAAATGAAGACCAAAAAATGCAGTAAGTAATTTTTAAAAAGTCGAAAAAAAATTGAAAAGTTTAAAAGGCTCTTAAAATATTGAAATGTACCATTTAAATTTTTTTTACAAAATTCATCGAAATTTTGAAATTTGAAAATTTCTCGAATTTCAAGTTCTTCTTCAAGATTTCCTAAATTTAAAAAATCTATTTTTTAAAAACTTTGCTGAAATAAAAATTACCTAATTTCAAGTTTTTAGCATAAAAATTGTGCAATGTATTCCAAATTTAGTAGCTCTGAATTTTAAAAATGAACTCAAGTTCAAAAATTTCTTACAATTTCAAAATTTTATTATTAAATTTTAATTTTAAAAATTTTGAATTTTTATCAAATTTAAACATTTCTATATTTTAAAGAATTCTCAAAAAATTTGTCTTTCAAAAATTTTCAAAAATATAGCCAAATTGTGTCAAATTTTGAAGTTTTCTACACGATGACGATGAAAGTTGATAACGCCATGGATCCTAAAAATCCAAATTCTCGAGCGACACTAATCTTCGAACACCTGCTATAAAATTGAACAATTCGCTTATGTTTGCTTAGGTGAATTCAGCGGCGATACCGCGATGATGCTGTTGAACGCGATATTCTTCCGAGGAGATTGGAAATTCCGATTTGCTGAGAATGAAACCAAATCGGAATTATTTTCCGTATCACGCGAGAAAACAATACCTGTACAGATGATGTCACTGCAGGAGACATCATTCGATTACTATCAGATGGATGAAATAAACGCCAAGTTCATTAGGTTACCATACATGGTGAGTAATATACTAGTGTCTAGTTTACTCTAGACGTGGATCCTTGTTGAATTTTACCAAGTCCAATACTACATAAATACTTGATATTCAAAATCGGAGGGGAGGGAGAGATCCAATCGAGGGCCGTTGATCTATTGCGGGCCAGCTATTGTTTTCTCCCTCTAAAAAAGCGGTACGATTGCGGGCCAAGTGTAAACAAAAGATGGAAGTGATTAATGATTGTGGTGGCAAAAAAATGCTCTATTGCGGGCCAAGAAGTGAACGAAGATTCAGTTGTAAACCAGTTGAAGTGTTCATCGTTCAATTTTTAGTTCGGAACATCAGATGCGCCCAGAGACAAATTTATACTTTATTGGAAAGAAAAATATTTTCTCAATTTTAGTGAAGATAATATTTTTGGAAATTAAAATGAAAATTTCTCAAGTTTTTTTGAATAAAAATTCTTTTAATTTTTTTGATAAAAAATTTTTCATTCATTTGAAAAATGATTTTTTTTTGATTTTTTTTTGGAATAAGTACCTAGGTGAAACAATTTTCTACTTTTTTGGATTTTTAAAAAATTATTTGTACCATGAAATTTCCTATTACTTGAGGGAAAAAATATTTTTAATTTTTTTTTTTTTGGAGGGATATCAAAAAATTTTTCATTTTTTTCTGGTGTAATTATTATGTTTTTCATAAAAATACCACTTTGATTGAAAAACTCGTGTGTTCATATGCAAACTCGAGGAAATTTTTGGAAGGATCGTAGTTAGCTATACCTAGACGAAGGAATCGAATGAGCCAACTTTACTTTCTTGGCCCACAATAAGCATTAAAATTTGACCATTGTTCTCAATAACAAAGGCACTGACAGCAATATTTTTTGGCCCGCAATAGAGTCGAAAATTTGCGGGCCAAACCATTAGCTGGCCCGCAATCGACCTGCACCGCAATCGAGATTTTTGTAATAACCAAAATTATTCCTAGGACTTCAAGCTACAACTTTTGTTTGAATTTTTTTCAATTAAAGCCCTCCCTCCCCACTGATTTTGCATAACACTTCGAAAATACTAATTAAAAATTAGAGAAGGGAAGGAGGAAGGGGCTATTTGAAAAATTTCTCAAATAAAAGTTGTAGATTATTATCCTAAAAATAATTTTGGTCATTATAAAAATTTTGATTGGATCCTTCCTTCTCCGATTTCACATAATATCACGTAGATGGGTTTTCAAAATTGGTGGAGAGGTCCAATTGAAAAAAATTTTCAAACAAAAGTTGTAGATTGAGGTCCTAGAAATAATTTTTGTTATTATGAAATTTTCGATTACACCCTCCCCTCTCCTCCCGTTTCGCATAATATGACTTAGATATACTTATAATGTCAAAAGGGCGAGAGGAGAGGGGTCCAATTGAAACAATTTTCAAACAAAAGTTGTAGCTTGAAGGCTTGGAAATAATTTTGCTACTACAAGCATTTCAATTGGACCCCTCCCTACATTCCAATTTTGAATCTTATTACGACTTCTTGTTCTTGTAGGGTGATAAATTCGCCATGTATATTCTTTATCCACGCGAAGTCGATGGACTAGAGATGATGGCAAATGGATTGGGGCCGGAAATCCTATCAAAATTGGTGAAAAACAGTTTCCCACAAGAGATGAATTTAAAGTTACCAAAGTTCAAGTTCGATTCGAGTGCTGAATTGATCGATGTTTTGAAAATGGTTTGTATTCTTGGTTCTCATTGGTAAAACCCAAGTTCAAATGTGCTTAGCAGGTACCTAACTAATTTCATTTTATAGCTGAATGTCACGAAAATATTTGAGCCAGGCGCCAACTTGGATTTGATGGGTTTGAGTCCCAGCGGTCCATTGAAAATTTCAAAAATTTTACAAAAAAGTGGAATCGAAGTTAATGAAAAAGGAAGCACCGCTTACGCTGCGACATGTAAATTAACCTAATTCGTATACGAAAGAGTTGGATTATTCAACTCAATCTATCGAATTATTATGGATCATAGATCTGAAACGTAATTATATTTTTATTACAGTTGTAGGTATTCAAACGAGAATGGAGACAAGTACCTACGACATCAGCATCACTCATCCTTTTATGTTTTTGATCGTCGACGAATCCCAAAAAAACATTATCTTCATTGGGAAAGTAATCGATCCGTCATCAACTTCGCAAGAAGCATTAGTTGAGCATCCAGCTGGAGATAACGGCGGTGGTCATCAAACGAGTCCGATAAGCATCTCATTTTATATTTATACGTTGATTTTGTTGAAAATATTTTTATAAAATTTCGTTTTTTATTCGAGTAGATCGATATTCAAATTTGTACATTAAATAAATGACTTTCGTATTTTAAATGCATTTTTAATGAATAATGGTTTATTTATTATTTTTTGTGTACCTATAAATACCAAAAAAATGAAAAGGTTCAAATGTATTTTCTTTGAATGAAATATATTATCCTCTTTTACATTGGATTTCGATTTTTTAATTTTTCCAAAAATGCTCTCAAGGGAAAATAATGGATTGAAAAATTCACAAAAAAATTGATCAAAATCAACTCTGTGAGATGAAAATCTTGACACGTATGAACTCTGCCATAAAAAAATCACTATGACCAAAAAACACGGATAGAAGAAAACACCCAAAAAAGTTATTTAAAACGTTGAAAAAAGGTGACTGAAAGTGAAAAAAAAAATTGACAGAAAATTTTCGTACCAAAAAAAACTACGATGATGGCCAAAAAACGTTGACAAGAAATGACGATTACAAGAAAAAAACTTTTAAAAATTGACCAAAAAATTTGGAAATAAATGACTCTTGACTTTAAAAAAAATCGATAGAAAGTTCTATTTAAAAAATAATCTATGGCTACAAAAACCACCAATTAAAAATGAATTTGACAAAACAAAAAAAAAGTTAAGGAAAAACGATTGATTTATTAGAGAAAAATTAACAGAAAACTCTTTACGGTTGCCTACATCATGAAAAAATAAAATTTTCTGTCTATAAATATAAAATCGTGAAATAAGCAAATGGGAATTCCCTTTGTGCGAGTTTCATTCCTAAAAGGAATTTTCGGACCAAAAGTTTTTAAGACGCAAGTTTTTTAAAGAAATAATTCTTCGAAGGAAATTTTTCAACACGACTTTTAGGTGAATTTTTATTATAAGTACAAAAATTTTATTTTCTTCTCACAAATTTTCTTCCATTTTTTTTTTGAATTTTATGCAAAAACTGCATGATTTTAAAAAGATTTTGGAAATGGCTTTAATTCAAAAACTATTTTGTGGACTTCATAAATTCAATTTTCAATCATCAAAATTTTTAAAAACATTTTCTTTCAGTGATTTCATTTTTAAAATAATAATTATTGGAAGACTTGTTTATTTTTGGTAAAAATGAAGAATTACTTATTCTCTACTTTTTTTTCCAAAAAAACTTTTTATTAAAATTTTTGGATTAAAAAAATTAAATTCTTAAATTTTTAATAGAAAAAAAAATTACTGTAGAATTTTTAGATAAGATTTTAAAATTTTTAATACGAACTTTCATAAAATTCGTTCCTTTCTAGGATTTTTTTCAAGAGAATTTTTGAACAAATTTTTAGTTTTTTGCCAAAAAAAAAAAAAACGTAGAACATGAATTCAAAAATTAGGTATTTTGTGTCATTTTTGAATTTTCATCAAGAAAATTTTTAATTTTTTTTCTTTCAGTTAATTGTTTTAGAAGAAATTTTTTGACAGTTTTTTATTTAAAAATTTTTTTTTTTTTAATTTTTTGATGGAATTAAAAACGAAATTCTGGGAATTTTTTTAAATATTCAATTTTGACGAATTTTTTCTAAAGAAACTTCTTGGGAGAATTTTGCAATTTATTATGAAAAAATAATGTTTAAAATAGGTACAAAATTAGTCTATAGGTACTTTTCCACAACTCGTATCCAAACAATGTATCTTTTTTTAATTTTTTGAATGATTTTTAAATTTTTTGCATTTTTTAAAAAATTAAGTAATTTTTTTAATACCTAAAATACATTCATCTCTAAATATTTTTTTTAAAAGAATTTTTTATTTTTTTTTGGTTTTTATACCAACAAATTTTTTTTTAAAAACAGAACATGAATTCAAAAATTATTTTGTGTTATTCTTGAATTTTTATTGAGAAAATTTTCGAAATATTTTCTTTCAACAAGTTTTTTTTCAAGAAAATTTTTGGAAGAATTTTTGAACTTTTATCAGGTAAGTTTTCGAAATCTGACAGAGTTTTTGATTTAAAAAAAAAAAAATCTCGACTTTTTTTTTAATGAAACTACCTTAAAACAAAATTCTAGACATTTTTAAGAATACTGGGTAGGTACCCAATTATTTTAATACTCAAAATACTTCTTTCCAGATTTTTTTTTCAAGAGAACTTTTGAACGAATTTTTGGTTTTTATAAATGTTGAGTTTTATGTTGATTTGTATTTATCCTATCTAATTTAAGTAGGAAAGTTTTTCTATGTCGGTTTCGTTAATTATTGTTGGTTGCTTCGGCCTGAAAATTTTTTGTTTTTGTTTTCTCATGTAGCTCTTTGCTACTGAATTTGGTCGCGTCATTCGTTCTAATTCGTTCTATATCCGATGTTGAGTTAAGTACTCACAAATATATTTCGTTCAAGTTATGATGTACAAATTATTATTTTACACCAATTCTTTAAAAACCTAACATGATAGCAGTGCGTTGGTTTCGTTTATCCGTTTTTGTAACTTTTTTTTTTTCGTTCATTTCGTAATGTCATCAGGTATCGTAATTGTTAATTATTCATAGTCGTACGTTCGCATGTCGGTACCGCCGATTGCTCGTTCACATCGTAACGCTGAACAAGAGTCATCGAGCGGCGATAAATCACGGTCAAAAATTCGTAAAGAGCGTAAGAAAAAAACGAAAGAATTTTTCAATTCGCTCCAACCGCGAAATATCGATTTTCGTTCATCGCCGCCGGGTGAAGAAACTGCCACGTCAGGTTACCACCTACGAGGAATCGTTGGTGCGGTAAACCAATTCGGTGATCGATTTCGGTTCAATCGGTCAATATTTCCATCAGCTGCCGAAGATCACGTCGATCCTGTTCCGGCCACTGCTGAATTATCAGCTATCGTTCCTGTTGCTCCGGTTGGTACTGCAGAAAATTCGAGCGCCGTAGTCGACTCGCTCCTGTCCGAAAATTCGAGTATCGAGCAAAATGTCTCAGTGGAAAATCCGACTACTTCAGCGATAAATACGGCGACTGTACCTGTGACAAAGAAAGTTGGTGAGACAAATACAACTACGAGCACCGTTCAAACAGTAAGTTTACGTAACCCGATTCCAAGTTCTTCGTCCAGTGACGCTAGTTACGATTCATTTTACTCGACTGACGACGATACAAGCGACTCCGACATGTCGTCATCTACGCACGGAATTCCGTCTCATATGGTATTGAGAGGAGAAGCCAACTACGAGATTTGGAAAGCTCGTATTCAGTTATACTTGGAAGAAAAGGGTCTTGACGACACGTACTCAGCGGCTGGCGGCGACGCTACAAAAAATAAAAAGGCAATTAGAAAAATTCTGTTACATGTCGAAGATAATGTCTTCAAGTTAGTATGAGAGAAGAAAGACCCTTTCGAGTTATTTAAAGAACTCGATGCCCGATATCTTCGTACAGATGAATCAAAAGTGGTTGACTATCGTACCAAGTTGGCCACGATAGATATACGCAATTTCTCGTCCGCCAGAGAATATTGCAACCGCGTAACGGAACTCGTCAACCTTCTTTCAACATGTGGTACCGTGATAGGCAAAGCGGAGGAATTTGCTTACCTCAAGGCGGGCTTGAAGGATGAAAAATACATGATAATTCGGAAATCAGCGGAGGCCCTCCTTAGTGTAACGTCTGCGGATCCAAAAATTATTCGAGATCTTCTTTGCAACGACGACGGTGATGCGAAACAGTCTAGTTCTTCGTCCCAATTATCCAAAGGTGATGCCAGTTTGTCTAATGGTCCATCTCAATTCTCGAAAGGAGCGGCATTTGTCAGCACCAGCGATTCTGAAAGTAACGGTAATTCTCCGCGAAGTGTACCTAAGTGTAACTACTGTAAAAAACTGGGCCACGTTATAAAAAATTGTAGAAATCGTAAATTTTCGGGTACAAACGACGGTAAATTTCATTGTTTTCGGTGCCAAGAAGAGGGACATATCGGTCGTATGTGTCCCAAATTCGGTGACCATGCAGATAACATTACGAGAACCGCGAGTGATAACGTACTTACAAAATCGAATTCCACTGATTGCCCGAATAGAAATCCAAGTACCAATAAACCTTCCGCGAACTTGAGTAGTTTTGATTTTCGTTCCGATCCCAATCGTCCAATAGCTCTTTAATTAATTTCAGTAAATTGTTCAGCTTACATCGTTCTATTTTTGTCAGTAAATCGCTCAATTTTCGCTCTTAAATCGTTCAACTTACTTCGTTCTATTTTTTTTTTTTGATAAATCGCTCAATTTCGTACTTTCTTACCGTTCGTAAATCGATCAATTTCGCTCCGTTATATCTAGATCTAGTAAATCGTTCATATCGGTACTAATTAGTTATTTATTTATTTTTCGATCACTATTCGTTCCATATTTTTATAACGTACATTTAATTTTTAATTACGAATTCACGTTATTTTTACAATTATTTCAATTAATTTCGAGTTTGATTTTTTCGATTGTTTATTTTGATAAGATATGTAAATTTTTGTTGTATTTGTATTGTGGAATTTTCAGTCCGAGGGGGGATGTTGAGTTTTATGTTGATTTGTATTTATCCTATCTAATTTAAGTAGGAAAGTTTTTCTATGTCGGTTTCGTTAATTATTGTTGGTTGCTTCGGCCTGAAAATTTTTTGTTTTTGTTTTCTCATGTAGCTCTTTGCTACTGAATTTGGTCGCGTCATTCGTTCTAATTCGTTCTATATCCGATGTTGAGTTAAGTACTCACAAATATATTTCGTTCAAGTTATGATGTACAAATTATTATTTTACACCAATTCTTTAAAAACCTAACAATAAAAAAAAGAACATGAATTCAAAAATTATTTGGTGCTAGTTATTTTTGAATTTTTATTAAGAACAATTTCGAAATATTTTCTTTTAACAAACTTTTTCCAGAGAAATTTTTAGAAGAATTTTTCAATTTTTATCAGGAAAATTTTTGAAATTTTTTCTTTTAGTGAATCATTTTATAAAGAACACTATTGGCAGAGTTTTTGATTTTTTGTTTTAAAAATATGATTCTTACTTCTTTTTATGGAATTTAAAAAAAAACTGGAAATTTTTTAGAATATTGTAGGCTAATTTTGACAAATTTTTTCCAAGAAAACTTTTTGGAAGAATTTTGCAATTTTTTATGAAAAAAAAAATTAAATAGGTATTTGTCTACCTTTCCACAACTTGTATCTAAAGAATATTTTTTATGCAACATTTTTAAAAACATTTTTTGGATGATTTCTATTTTTTTTATTTTTTTTTTTTTGAAAAAAATCAATATTAATTATTTTGCCTGACTCGTATTATGTCAAATCGAATGGGAGATCCATTATCAGAATTTTTTAAATAACCAAAACAACTTTTATTTCAAAAAAATTTTCGATTGGACCCCCGCCCCCCTACCGAAGATACTAATTAAAAAACAAAAGAATGGTGGAGGAAGGGGCTAATTGAAAACTTTTTAAAAATAAAAATTGTAGATTAAGATCCTAAAAATAATTTTGGTTATTATAAAAATTTTAATTAAATCAACTTTTTCAAAATTGGAGAGCGGTCCAATTGAAAAATTTTTCAAACAAAAGTTGTAGCTTAAAGTCTTAAAAATATTTTTGGTTATTACAAAAATTTCGATTGGACCCCTCCCTCCAATCCAATTTTGAATAAAATAATATATTAATTGGAATAAATATTCCAGGTCCAGATAAATTAATAAAATAATATAGGTAAAGTACCTACATAAAATAATTTTTAAAAAAAAAACAAAAAAAAAACGATCCAAGTCCAATGTCCATGTAAATACACTGAGTAAACTAGACACTAGTCCTTTCATTCATCTCGGTAATAAATACTATCCACCCTTTGATTAAATTAATAGAAGGTTATAAATTCGAAACAAATTGTACTTCCCAATTATAACATTTTTAAAAAACAAAAGTAAAAAAATGTTAAGAAAACTCGACATAATATCATTCATTTACTTAATATAATCTTCTTCCTTCTGATACACGACACGTTGGCGGAAATTTCACCATATTCGCTCATCTGATGGCATTCCTGTTTGACCGCAGCTAAATACAAATTCAATCTATTCAACACGGTTTCGTCACTAGACATCATATATTGTTGGTAATACGCGTCGATGAACGCTGTAGCCCATTTGATCAACTTGATGTTATCCTTTGACTGAGATATCAGAGCAATGATGTATCCCAGCATATCTAACGACTCGTCGACCGAAACCTGGTTACGCAGAACCGATCCATCGGTTAGGATAAAATTGAAGAAAATCGATTCCAAAATATCCTTCCTCGATTTCCTCTCTTTCAGAGACCATAATAATAAATCTAGTAAAATGGCGTCTGGTATATCTCGACAGGAATTCACGACGTCTCGAATACCTTCGATGTTTTCTTCTTCGATCAACACCGGTACAGTCTTCTGGCATATTTCAGCTTCGGAGATAACGTCGTGATTTCGCTCTTCCAAGCTTTCGGTGTTCGTTCCAACCATAGTGGATAATTTACGATTTTCTTGCATATACGGTACGACGACCAGGTTATGTCCTAGAATGAGAAACAGTTTCGAATTCAGATACCAAAGCTGAGGTGAATTGGTACAATTTTCGTAGAACTGTTTGCAATGGATCAAGTTATACTTGATGCTGTACACGAGCAACATGAGACCGTCATTTTTCACATAACATAAGGCCACACTGTACGGTGACAGGGTCTTCAAGGCGACCGGATGCTCGTCGCTGATATCTGCGAACGTATTTAAATGCTTCATGCTTTTATTACTATCACGAAGCAGCCCATTCCGGTAGAGTTTGCCATCCGACCACAGAGTAACGCAATCCAGGCTCTTATCCGATATCAAACAGTATCCGAGTAACTGGCCGGTATTTTGGAAGCAATAGTTGAACAAAGAATCGCCATGTTTGTCCGGTTCGATGCCAACGAGTCTGTACGAATGATTGCAGCGAACTAATAAACTAATAACGGCGGTATTATTAATGGATAAAATTTCGTAAGATAATATCTTCTCGTTATCATTCAAACCGAACGATTCGAAAGTATTTTTACGTTTTTCTAAAGCTACGTCTAAATAGGAACAGTATCCTTTGTCGAATACAACTATGGTTTTTCCAAGCTCCGGATCGATCACCAAGCCTGTGATTTTTTCGGCGAATTTGTACTTCTTGATTTTATCTATACTTTCGTCGCTAATCGACCATTGACGTAGTTCATTGTGATTAAATACGCCCACGTAGGTTTCGTCGTGTTTATCGTAAACCGAAGCGCAGCTTATGCTGCCTTTGCTGTTCCAGCAAGTGATTTGTTTCGGATCGGAGACTTTATATCGGCCGATTATGTTGCTGTTGGCGGTCACGATCACTGTATCTTGTTCGGCGTCCGGAGTCAGTCCTAGGAAGCTCTTTTGTTCTATCAGTGGGCATAAACTGTAGCATGGTAGCATTTTCGCCATCTGAGAATGATATTTAATTTTAATTTCGGTGTTTTTTTTATGAGATTAGAAGTACATCTGAATGGGTTTTTTTTACCTTGTGATAGTCATTTAGAATATCCTGGCTGTAGATGAAAAGGTAACTCGATGTTTCAGAATTGAGCTGTAGATACTTTGCGAACGAAGGAGATGAGTGAAATTATGGAAAAATTCAAATAAAATATCGACTAACTTCGGAATTGAATTAAAATAGCATTTCGCAATACAAAACCGCATATTTTATTGATAAGAAACTATAAGAAAACACGTTGTTTGGAAAGTGGAAACGAAACACGCGAGCGAATTGGACGTTTCCACGAAGCCAAAAAGTAACAAAAATTTCTTGTTTACATTCGAACTGGGAAGTTCACAACTCGCTTGGAGCGCTGATGTTGGCGCTACTAAACAGACCATTATGGGATACTAGATGATTGTGGCTTTTCATTTTTTTGGATTTTTTTCAAAATTGAGGGGGTTTAGATAAAATTTTCATGGGACATTATTTTTAGAGAATAAAAAATCCTATTGAATGGTGTATTTGACAAAATTTTTATACCTTTTCTTCATCGAGATTTATCTCTTTGAAGAATCGTGTGATATTGAGATTTTGTAATTTTTTACATTTTATTCAAAAATGAGTGGGTTTAGAAAAATTTTTAATATGACTTTATTTTTAGAAAATAAAAAATCCTATCGAATGGTATATTTGAAAATATTTTTATACCTTTTCTTCGTCGAGATTGATCTCTTGAAAGAATCATGTTATAGTGAGAACTTGTAATTCTTCCACATTTTATTCGAAAATTAGTGGGTTTAGAAGAATTTTTGAAAGGACATTATTTTTAGAGAATAAAAAATCCTATCGAATGGTCTCTTCATTGGAATTTTACATGCAGTTTACTCAGAAATATGGGATTTTGAATGATTAAATACGCCATAGTTCTGAGCGAACTGCATGTAAAATTCTAATGAATAGATCATTCGATAGGATTTTTTATTCTCTAAAAATAATGTTCTTTCAAAAATTCTTCTAAACCCACTAATTTTCGAATAAAATGTGGAAGAATTACAAGTTCTCACTATAACATGATTCTTTCAAGAGATCAATCTCGATGAAGAAAAGGTATAAAAATATTTTCAAATATACCATTCGATAGGATTTTTTATTCTCTAAAAATAATGTCCTATAAAAATTTCACCTAAACCCGCTCAATTTGCTAAAACATTCAAAAAACAGTATTTTTCCCAGGGAAGAAAACCAATTGAAACCACAACCAGGTAAAACCACCACCACCAGATATTTCAATTGGTTCTCAAAACCATTTGAAACCATTACAATGAACTTCAAAAATTCATTCAAAAACCACCACCAAAAAGAACCAATTCTTTTCGAAAAGGCAGGGAAGAGAACCGTTTGAAACCACAACGAAAAATCATTTGCTGAAATAACCACAACCACAACCACAAGAAAGTGGATCGAAAATAAATAACCACAACCACAACCACAAGAAAGTGGATCGAAAATAAATAACCACAACCACAACCACAAGAAAGTGGTTTGAAAATAAAAAACCACCATCACCACCACCACCATTTTCAATTTCCTTTACAATGAAAACCAGAACCACCACCAATTAATGGAATTGGTTCTTTTTGGTTCTAAAAAGAGAAATAGTGGATTTGAAAGGGAAGGAGGGGTCCAATCAAAATTTTTGTTATGACCAAATTTATTCCTAGAACTTCAAGCAACAACTTTGATTTGAAATTTTTTTTAATTGGGCCCCTTACCTACCCCCTGTGGCCTGTTTTCTTCATTTTTCTGATTTTTCAGCGCTCTGGAAAGTGGAAACATTATTATTTTTTGTTTTTTATTTGAATGTATATTATTTAATTTAAATTTATTGCAATATTGCGTTTGTAACTTGTAGGCAAATTAATTTTTTATTCAAATTTCAAAGATCTGATCTTTTTTTAGTTCTTTTGTGGTATAATAGGAAGCACGAAAATGGTTCCATCTGGTTCTGATGGTTAATGCCATAGATAAATGGTTTAAATGTTGGGAAATATTTTCCATACTACGAAATGGAAGCAATTCGATGAAAACCAATTAAAAAACCAAAACGGAACCACCACCACCACCACCACAACCATTTGAAATGGTTTTTAATTTGAGAACCACCACCACAACCATTTGAAATGGTTTTTAATTTGAGAACCACCACCACAACCATTTGAAATGGTTTTTTAATTCGAGAACCACCACCACAACCATTTGAAATGGTTTTTTAATTTGAGAACCACCATCACAACCAATTAATCAAGCAAAACCAAAAACCCAGAACCAGAACCAATCAAAAAAAAAAAAAAAATTAAATGGAACTACTTTAGCACCACAACCTTTTGAAAATTTTTAAAAACCAAAAACCAATTGGAACCACCAGTAATTTCAAAATTTTCTCAAAACCACCATCACCATAACCAATTGGGTCTCAATTGGTTTTCTTCCCTGATTTTTCCCATATATGACGAATTTGAGTATCCTATAATCATACAGTTGCAAGAATGATCTGTAGAGTGCGTATCTTTAGTGTGAACTTTCCAACTGGGAGTCATCCGAGTGAAAACACATAAGACACAATGGTAATATTTATCAAAATAACTCGAAAAATATCATCTCAACAAAAAAAGTGCAAGAAACTTTTTTTCCTTAGAATTAAAAAATCTTTCCACTCATGTATAAAAAATTTGATTAATGTCGCTAAATCAACTTTTTTATACATGAATGGTAGGGCTGTTCGGATACCCGGTCCGAATCGGGGATTCGGAATCGGATTCGGCGTTTAAATGGAACCGGGTACTCGATTCCTACCCGGTTCTTGAAAATTTTCTGAGGTATGCTTGATTTTTGAATCAAAATTTATTGTTTTATATACAATTTGTCTACGACTTTATTAATCGAAGTGTTTTTTTTATAGTTTTCTGAGTTTTCGACCAATTTTAGACAAAAAAAAATTGTTATGAAAAAATAAAAAATTAGCCACATTTATGCAATTCGACAATTTGTCACGATTTTTTATGAATAAGATCGATTAAGATAAGGAACTGGTCCGGATTCGGGTACCCGGTTCCACTTCCATATGTAAAAATATCCGAATTCACGTACCCGGGTACTCAAACAGCCCTAATGAATGGATAGATTTTTTAATTCTAAGAAAAAAAAGTGCCTTGCACTTTTTTTGTTGAGATGATATTTTACTAATAATAGCGTAAATTATTGGAATTATGTACAAAAAAATTCGAAGAAATGAAAATAATTAAACCAAGATAACGAATAATTAGCGTATTCCAAATTTCCAACACAATAGTTACAAAGTTATTTAAAAAAAAAAAAATTGAAAATGCAAAGTAAAAAAAAATAAAAATATTTAAAAAAAATAACGTTATTCGTTAATACTTGGTAAATACATGGTAAATACGAGAAATTACCGAACTAGTTTGTGATGTCACCGATAGGAGCGGTGTCACGTCACAGATCAATATTATTTTTTCATCCAACTTCAAATTTCCGGTTTCACCTTTCAGATTCAGTTTGCACTTTGCAAATGGCCGGTGAAGTGGTTTGTCGCGGTTTGTTATAAAAATGTTGGTTAATTATCGCAATTAGACGCGCATTTCCTTCGTTGATTTTCAAATAATGTAATTCAATTCGATATCGAAAAGAAAGCATTTGAAAATTGTCGTACGTGTTACAATAAGTGATCGTATAGTTAACGATGAATGTGAATTCATCATGGCGTCAGCGTCGCGGCGTCTTTTTCGTGTTTGATTGTGATCCTGTGTGAATTTTGTTCCGGTTTTATGATCTCAAAGAATATGAGTAAGTAGTTTGACAAAAATAATTAGTTAACGTGCTTGTGTTTATAGCAAACCTTTCAAATTATTCTCATAAATTCGTATAATGTGTATTCTGCGCTATGAAATTTCTTTAGCAGTAGATGAAATATGATTATTTCGACGTAGGGTTCGATTTAGTTTTATTTTCGCTTTAGTACAATGCACAAGTCAGATTATGCTTAAAAAATTAATCTTCGGTCGTTGACTCACCGCTGAACGAAAGTTTGGTTCATTCCCGCCATCTTGAATTTCGTTTGTGTTTGTTTATTTTCCTGTGCATTGTTCAACTTGCTCATTTTGGTACATTTCGTTAGTTTTGCATCGTTTTTTGGTGTTTTCTAATCGAAATTAAGCCGGTAATGTTTTAAAAGTGTTCGAAGGTGAATAATTTATTGCATATATTCGTGTAGTGTTAAATTACGCCCATTATTCGTTTTTGTGTTTGTTTTTTTCACGTCACTTTTTTATAATTTTTTTGTTAATTTAACGCTACGACTGTGGTACTTTTCGAGTAATATTTTCGATTGTGTACATTCGAATTTTCTACTGGAAGAATTTTTAAACACCAATTACCTCAATTTTCTTTAAATTTGCAATTTTTTTCGTTAAATTCAACCCAAAACCGGCTGACGTTGTAGAGTAATAATTTGAAGAAAAATGTTTCGAATTCATGAGTTGGAAAATTTTTTCCACTTCAACCACATTTGATATTTTTTTGTGTGATTGAACTCTACTACGATCTGTATCACTGTACGACTTCTCAAGTGATAATTTTGAAGAAACAAAATGCTTTGAACAAATTTTTTGGAATCGAATTTTTTCAATTCTAAATGTACTATGGATGGCTATTTGTTAATTGCTTGATTTTTTTATGTTGAACAGTTGAACTTTAATTAGTAATTACTCCTGAATTTTAGTCGTTGATTTTTAGAACTTTTCAAATTTTCGTTTCTTTCTTTTTTTTAAATTCCATTTTTTGATATTGATTTTTTCTCAGTTTACAATTTCTTCAAATAATGCATACTGAAAATTATGAAATTTATTTGAACTCTTTTTATTTGTCTTTCAAATTTTGCTAATTTTTTCGACGTTTCAAATCCATTAAAAAATCTAAATTTCCAATTTTTCCTGGGTGTTCTTTTTTGAATTTGTGATTTTTTCAAAAAATTCAAAATTCTTTTGTATATACTATACTACCTTATATCTGTATACTTTTTGTAATGTATCAAATTTTGACATTTTTCATCATTTTCCGGTTTTTCAATAAATTGAACATTTTCCGAGTTTGTTAGGTTTAAAATTATTGGTGATTTTTTTCTGCCGTAAAAAATTTATTTCTAGGTACCAGTTTTTCAATATTTTTTGATGTGAAAAGTTTCCATATTTTTTCGGAGTAAAATTACTTTCAATTTTTTTGGAATATGAAAAAACTGAATCGTCTCACAGTATATTTATTTCCAAATTTGTGAGAAAATTTCCACAATTCTATTAAAATAAAAGAATGCCTCAATTTTTGAAATTTACTTAAAAAATCTCAGTTTTCTAAAATACTTTTTTCGAATTTTAAAGCGGAAAAATAAGTAAAAATCTGCTCAATTTTTGAATGTTTGATAAAATCTTTATTTTTTAAAATAATTTTTATTATAAAATTTAATTGGTGGTCTTTGGAGTAAATTGTCTCTATTTGTTTTTCGAGTTTTGTTAATTTTTTTAGTGTTTCAAAATTGACGCCAAAATTACCCTTCAAAAAATTCTAATTTTCTTCAATTTTTCTGCTAATTTGACATTTTTCTGGAAAATTTAACCTCATAATGTAATTTAAGTAAATTGGAATTTATGACTTGCAAAACTTTGGAATCCATTTTTTAACTTTCTGCCGATTTGGCAATTTTTTTGAAAAAAAATCATGAATTTAAATAAAATTTTAATTTATGGCTATGAGTTGAGAATTTTTTTTAAAATCATTCTATTTAATTCAATTTTCGACAGATATGACAATTTTTTTGTAAATTTCAACCCTACAACTGTAGGACTTTTCAGGTAATAATTTCGAATACAAATAATATAAATTTTGAGGAAATTTTAATTTGAGTTGAAAAAATTTTTTGGACCAATTTTCTCCGATTTCACAAGATTTGATAATTTTTTCGCAAATTTAATCTCATACTGGAAGACTTCTCGAGTGATATTTTGGAAAAGAAATTCATTATAACTTGAATTTTTTAAACTAAATCTCTTTAGTTTTATGCAAATTTGTCCCATTTTTTTCGTTAGATTCCATCATAAACCTGTAGGCCTTTTAGGGTAATAATTTCAAGAAAATGTTTATAAATTTTGAGGAAATTTGAATTCGTGCTTTGAACATTTTTTTTGGAATAGACTTTTTTAAATCCTAATCTTCGAGAAAAAATTCATCTATTTTATGGAAATTGAATTTTCGAAGTGAACTCAATTTTTTTTATCAATTTTTTTTCAAGTTTGGGATTTTTTTGGAAAATTAAACCCTATGTGTATACTACCTACCTCTCGAGTAATAATTTCGAAGAAAAAAGATAATGGATTTTGAGTAAATTTGAATTCATCATTTATGACGTGAGAAATTTTTTTGGAATCGATTATTTTCAACTTTGACCGGGTTTGGCAATTTTTCAAAAAAAAAACATACATCTAAATGAAATTTTAATTCATGAGTTCAACAATTTTTGGCAACAATTTTCTGTACTTTTACCACAGTTATGTTTTAAAAATTTTGTCGATGTTTTCAATGGTTCAAAGTTTGCCAATTTCAAAAAAAGGAATCCAAAAAAAATCCTCTGAATTCGACACTTTCAAAATTTACTAATTTTTATGTATAAAGTAAGCAATAATATCTAAATTGGTCAGTCAACTTTTAATGTCTTGAAAAGTTGTTAATTTTCTATTCATAAAGTATATCTACTGGACTGTTGAATTTACCAAATTAAAAAAAAAAGTAATACATATTTCTAATTTTAATTTATTGAAAATATTGTTCATTTTTTTCGAAATAAAAAATAAACTCATCTTGTGTGGCAGGAAATTTTTGACTCGTAATTTTTTTGAATATTTTTTCGACGTTGAAATAAATACCAAAAATCTTTGAATTTTTCATAGTAGACAATAGACATACGAGTAGGTACCTATATTTATTTTTATTTTTGAAGAATTTTTTTTTTTTGTAAAATGAAAAAATATTTAATTTTTTGGGTGATATTTTTTGGAATTTCAAACATTGTTTTTTAAAAAGTGAAGCATTTGTTTCTGTTTTTGAAAAAAAAGGCATAAATTTTTAGAATTTTTTTTTGACATGAAAAAATTTCTGACTAAAAATTTCAGTGTTGAAATCTCTCAATTATTTGATTTGATAAAAGTAGGTATTTCTATTTTTGAGGAGAAAATCTTTTTAATTTTATTGGAAAATCTCAAATACTTGGTTTGAAAAATATTCCGATTTTTTTTTTGAATTTATAAAATTTTGTACCTACTTTTTGGTGTTTTTTTTTCTTCAAATTTTAGTATGGAAACTATCTTTGATTTTTTTAATCGATTAATTTCGCAATCAATTTTTATATGAAATCCTAATTTCGTAATTATTTTGAAGATTTTTTCAACGTTGAAATGAATACAAAGTCTTTGGCCCATATTTTAAAAATTTCCTTATAGTTAAGGCGAAGCATTCGCGTTCTTACACATACCAAGTGGTTTTGTATATTTTTTATCCATACAAATAAATTACTGCTCAATGTAAATTGACACGATACGTATAAAATCGCCACGCCTTAAGGACAATTTTTGCTTAAGCAAATTTTTAAAATATGGGCCTTTGAATTTTTTTAGACTAGTAGACATACTTGGGTATTTTTTTATATTTTTGAGAGTGAGTTATTTTTTTTGTGAAATGAAAAGACATTTTATTTTTTGGGAATTTTTTTTGGAATTTTAAACATTTTTCTGTACATTTTCATGTTTTTTTGTCTCAATTTAAAACGAGTAGGTATCGATTTTAATTAATGTGTTGTTTTCTTCTGTTCAAATTAGATGTTGAATCGCATCATATTATGGTGGACGTCCACATTCGAGCGATTAATGGGAAAATCTTATCAAATTACACTTGGCAGTCCTCAACAGGAGAGTAATGGAACCGCCAATCTTGTTCAGCTTCATAAACCAGACATCTCCATATTCGGCACAGGATCCAGACAGATTTTAGAGGTGAGTCATTTATTATTTTTTAAAGCATATATTTTATTTCGTTTTATTCTATTGAAAAATTACTCCAGTGTAACTCTAACAATTGGACTCGTGAAAAGTTTGAGATTTTTTTTAAAATTTGTCTTTTCAAAATTTTAAAATTTACCAACTCAACACAATTTTTCGAAACTTGACCATTTGGTAAAATTAGGTAATTTTTGCATACCTACAAATTTTTCATGCTTTCTAAATTTGCTGATTTATCAAAAAATTTCCAGTTTCCGAAAAACTCGTATTTTTGTGGGTTTTTTTCTTAGCTGGGTTCCAAAATATTAACCTTTCGAATGTTACCAAGACTCGTGAAAAGTTTGAGATTTTTTTATTTAGTTCTTTTTTCAATATTTCCAAATTTCTCAACTCCATACAATTTTATAAAATTTGTCTAGTTTCTAAAATTATCTAGTTTTTTTTTTTTTACATCAATTATTCATATTTTTAAACTGCCGATTTATCAAAATTTTATATCAACCTTTCAAACGTTACCCAACTTCGAAGATGTTCTAGTTTTCTAAATTTTTTAAATTTTTTCATATTTTCGTTATTTGCATTTTTTACATGAGATTTTCACTTTTACACTGGAAAACGAAAAGTGAGATTGTTTTGTTTAAAAAAAATTGATATTATTGCCCCCCCCCCAAATGTGATGTGAGAAAAATTCTACTCCAAAGAATTTCAAAAATTTCCTCTTGAAAAATTGATAAAAATTGGGTAGGTATGTTAATTAATTCGAATTCTTTTTCTCAAATTTAATTGTAAAAAGTGAAAGATTATTATGTTTTAAACGTTAGAGTAATATCTTTTGATGCATTATTGATGAGGTCGTTTTGGAATTTTTCTTTTTGTAGAAATTGACCTTATTTTGAATATGGGTTATAATTTTTTTCGATGTTTTCAAAAAAAAAAATTATATTCTGACAATTTGGACTTCTTTCCCAGAATTTTACGTATTCTTATTTGGTAGGTAGCTACTTGAAGAATTTTCCGAAAAGAATGAAAAACTGAGAAAAAATTTTTTACTCCAAAAAATTTCGTTTTATTCCAAGAAGATTAGCAACTTTTCAATACCCAACTCTCTCTCAAGAATTATTCTAGTAATTGAAAACTTTTTGAAAGTTGAGATTTTTTCAAATTTTCTGTAGTATTTTTTTTTTTTTTTTTTTTTTTTTTTTTGAAATTTGCTGATTTTTCTAATTATAATAATTGGCCAATTTTCCGAAATTTGATACTTCTTTTTATATTTGCAAATTGCAGTTTTTTTTAAGTTGACCAATTTTTTTTGTAATTTTTCAATATTTTAAAAATATTTAAAAATTCTTCGGATTTACTCGTTTTCTAGAATTTGTCAAGTTTATTCTGATTTTCAAATTTGTTAGTTTTGAGTAGAGCCTATATAAGATTACCTGAATAAGTAAATTTTAATTTTTTTAAAAATAATTTTACAGTTCTTATGACTAATTGGTAAACTTTTACAATTTTATGGTATCTATTTCAAAATTTGTATAATTTTGAAATGAAAGAATCCGAATCAGTGGGGTATTTCGCTAGCTCATTTTGATGCTACGTTTTGTAAAGTGTAGATTATCGATCAAAGAATAACAACCGTTCAAAAATACGAAAAAAGATGACGTGCTTGATTTCAACCTGAGCAATATTCGTTGTTGTATTTTTCAAATCATTTCGAAGATGAAATTTTGACAGGAGAAATTTTTGTAGTCAAAATTGTACTTTTTGTGTTTCAAATTTTACGAAATTTTTATCTTTTGTTGTCGGGTTCAAATATTTGTAGGTATCACTGATTGTTTATTTTATTTATTATTATTTTTTTTTTTGCAGCTATATTCGACGAACGTGAACGTATGTGGTACGAGACCATTATCAAGACTTCAAGAGCTTCTGCAAACTTTTCTTTCGAAGGTTTCATCATCGTCACACTCGCACAACAATCAACGTTGAACGTATTCGAAGAACTTTGTTTTGATTCCGGCTTATGATAAGAGTACGAATACCTACCTGTTGCTGCCTACCTTCATTGTACCTACGACACAACGAAATCATCGTCGTATCTGTTTTCGTAGAATGCTGTGGTATGTCGACGTAATATCGATGAATTTTTTTATTGATTAAGAATCAACGAGGCATTTCGCTTTACTAAACTAGCAACCATCTATATTTTTTCACTGGTTAATGAGCCTCGACTATACATATTTTCAAGTACTCGCGATGGCAAACAAGCTGCCCACTTCGTAATGTTTTTGTAGATCATTCACAGACTCCACTCTCCTCGATTATTTTACAAATTTATTATTAACTCGCGAGTATACCCAAATTATACCCATGATGAATAATTTTCAAGATTGTGTCCTAGATATTTTCCCTCGTGATTATTTTTTTCAAGGCTTACGTTATCTTCGCTGGAAGCGATTTTTTAAATTGCCAAATTGACGAGCAATATTACATTGGCGATAGTACCTAGATCAATAGTTTCAATTTGCAGATTAGCATCACGTCGATTATTGCTTGAAATCTGGCATTTGATTATGGTGAATATACTTATACGATTGATGTGAAATGTTATACCCCTTGGATACTTTTTCATTGCCAGAAGTTGATATACATATACATTACATTGGCGGATCAATAGGTACCTAGATCGATATTTTAATTTTCAGGTGATGTTTTCTTTTATGCAAATGAAGACCTCAGGTGATGGTTTTTTTTTTCATGCAAATGACGACCCCAGGTGATGTTTTTTTGTATGTAAATGATGACCCTTTAATTGTTTTTCAAAAACTGGTGTTTGATTTGAAAATTGATTATCGTTCGCAGTTTCGATCGCGTTCGTATTTTTTCGTTGTCTTCGATTTGGTATTATTCGCGTTTAGGTGCCTGAATTGGAACCGTTGATCGTTGGCGAGGCAAGGTGGTAATTTTTTTTTTCAATTCTCTGGTGCGGGCGTCCGCGCTTGGTTTTGTTACGGAGTCGTGTTGGTGAGCTCGATTATCAATATCGGTGCCGTCCCACCGTGATAATTGGAGCCATTACGCGATACCTCTTCTTCGGCAGACGAGGGCCGATGAGGGGATCCTGTAATGAAATTGGGCTCAAAATTGATTCGTTTTTCGCGTAGGATTCTCAATTTGTCGGTTTAGGTGTCCGATGTTTTGGTTTTGCGGGGTTGTGCACACTGCGCTCGATTACCAACGGTGCCGTTCCACCTTGGTTGGTAATCGTATGGGCCAGTTGGCAACTTTATTCTTTTTCGGCTGACGCGGGCTGATGGAAGAATTCTGGAACCAAACATTCGGTCGGTCTCGCGTTCGAGGATCTTCGGAGGTGTTGTTTTTGACGGGTGGTGTGGACAATCGCGAGCTCACACCATGTCTGCGAAACGCATCTCCGACTAGGATTAGCCATCGATGTCGGTATCTGTGTCTGGAGACGCTCACGACATCGAGAAAGACCTGTAGTTTCTTACGACACTGACACGGTCTTCCCCGGGGTATCGTTTGGCTGGCGACCTGGAACCGGAGGGCAGTCAGGGTTAGTATCAAACTAAAGGTATTTAGGATTGTCTCTTAGCATGCTTTCAATGGATTACGTGAACTATCGCGAGTTCACGCAATGTCTGTGGAAGCCACGCCTGTTAGGTTATCCATCGATCTCGCACGGCATCGAAACAGCCATCGATGTTGTGGGACATCGAGAAAGACCCGGAGTATTCTATGGCACTGGCGCGAACTTCCCCGGGAATGCGTCGGCCGGCCGGCGACCTGGATCAGGAGGACATTCCAGAGCCATATTAAACGAAGGGTATGGAGGGTGCGAATGATTCGCATACGCCCGAGTAGAACGTAGCATTGTTTGGATCGCGGATCAAAACTGTACGAGTTGGGTATCAAAATTTTTTCTTGGCAAAGTATCAGTCCCGGACCATAGGTAGGTGATTATCCGGGGCTGGCCATGACCGCCGGGATTTAGGTCTTGGGTACTGGGACTGGAGGGCTCTACGGCACCCTGCACCACCGACTTCGGTCGGAGCCTGGTACACTGCCTAGGAATAGCCCAGAGAAGGCCCAGCAACGGCTTTGCAAATGGAAATGGTTTCCCTTGTGCTATCATTTCTGTAAGGGAGCTCCATCAAAGAGGGTGGAGGCTGGTTGGCTGTTTTGGGCTCGACCGATTTCGGTCTATATTGTTCTTCGGGCTGCGTACCACCAGTACGATGTCCGAAGAATAATCTAAATTTAAACCGGTCGCCGAATTCGGCGACCGTAAGTTCCTTTGCCTCGAGGATGGATGTCTCATTTGGTTATGCCCGCGATGTTCGCGCATTCTGCTGGTTAGGGTCTAGCGAACATCGCCTGTGGTGAGTGATCTCCCTGGGTCAAGGTACTGCCTCGCTCGTTGAGGCAGTTGAAGAGTGTGTGAAGTGAGAATGTTGTTCCGGATTGTTTCGCGATGCTACGTTGTACTCGGAGAGTATGGGTTTTGTTTGCTTCTTTTAGTGGATATTGTTTCAAAATTGAATTAGTTTGGAATCGAAAAAATTTCAAAGTTCATTTTTATTTTTTAAAAATTGAAGAAAAATTATATAATGAATAATCAGTATTTGGCCACTGAAAATTTTAATTGTTTAAAAATTGAAAAAAATATTTATAAAATCATTATTTGGCATCTGTATAATAATAATAATACAATTTTTTTGGGGTGAAGCTCGAACTTGATCGTCGTCATTATTCAATGTCCACGCAGCCTTCCTTTTTTATGGCTTGAGCCCATTTTTGATCCAATTGTGATTTTAAATTATATTTCCACCCGATTATAATTGAGTATTGTAACTCTGTATTCGCGTAGATTGTCGTTAGCAATTTGTGAAAATGTTATGTATCTGTCTGTATTATTTTTGTTATTGTTGTACATATTTATTCTGTATTCGTTCATGTAATAACCGATCACGGTTTTTCACTGTCTAGCGGCAGGCAGTGTTTTTTAACCCAGATCGGTTAGTTATTAGTTTTAATATTGTATTGTTTTTTTTTTATGCCGCCTGTTCTACTTTTTGAACAAAAATTTTTGGCTCAGACGCTGAGCAGTGTTTTATTTCTCGACATTGATATACCTGAACGTGAATTTATAAGCTGCAAACTCGTAAGAAATGATTAATTTCAGCTTGAATAAGTGAAACAAGTCGAAAACTTGAAAAATATTGCAATTACTGATGATCCATGGTGGTTTGGAAATTACAAGATTGTAGAAATTTATCTATTTCAGCTAGAATTAGTAGAAAAAAGTATTAACCTAGGGCAAAATGTCAGCTATAGAGATGGTAAGTAAAAATGCCCGAGTTCCTCGTTTTTGGAAATAATATGCAAAGCTTGGGTAATTTTCTAATATTAGGAGACGAATTTCTATGGTAATTCACGATTGGCAATGATATCTGCAAAAAAAATGCCATAAAAAGCTGACGAAAAAAATTCGTAAGTAACGAGTGCCTGTAAAAAAGCACGATAGGCAACTCAAACAACATGTGAAATATGCCAAAATGGTACTCCTAACGCTACCTATCAGTGAAGACGAGAAACGTCGGTCTGTTTTTTGAAAAATTCATACGTGTCGAATAAGTTGCATACGCTGTTCCCTGCAGGAATAATTTTCCTGCTACTTAAATAAATCGAAAAACGATGAGAAAATATGAAATTGACAACGAAGGTATCATTACCCCTTGAAATGATCAAAAAACAATGGGAAAATGCTTGTGAAATTATTCCTGCAAAACACGCAGTTAGGCAGCCGCAATACCACACTGCCAATTCGCCATTATATCATTGATATTTCTGCAAATTTTGATGCGATTTTGAACCGGATTGCGAATTTGCAATCGTCAAGTTCGACTCTATCAGACTAGACCCCTAGATGCCCAATTTTCGATATATATTTTTTTTTTCAAATTTTGAAAAAAATTCAAACCCAAAAGGTCGAAATTCAAAAATTTGCCAGGTTCTTGTTATGGTTCGATTGAGCTGAAATTTGATTTGTATGCTCATTTCAGGTCGTGGATTTCAAAAATGTCTGTATAAACATTGCGTACTAAAGAACTTGCAAATTGAAATTTTAATTTTTTGAAGTTGGCAACAATGCGTCTGGATGTTCTCAAATTTCTATTCTGCGATCTCATATTGTTGGGAAATACACTTTGAATCTACATTGTATGCGCATTTCAAAAGAAATATGTCAAATTTGAAATTTCATGTCAAATGGGTTGCATAAGCAGTACATTTGAAGGAGCAAACTTTCACAAATTAATATGGAAATGCGACTCTTTAAAACATCGATTTTTGAATTATTTCTTCGGTTTATTACTAATTCGAGGTCGCTGATCACGATTATGGTGTTGGTTTTAAGTTCGCGTACCTGCTTGCCCACTAAATGTGGATTTTCGTAAAAAAAATTGCGGGTTTCAAGAGGAAAGAGAGGTGCGTGAAGAAAATTAATATCATATTCGTGATCAGCGACCTTCAATTAGTCGATAACGAATCTAATCTCGATTTTTTTGGATGTCTAAAAAATCAACGATGGTTAAACCTTCCTTTTTTTTTCGAAAAAAACTTTTTGTCTCAGATCGACGTGTGATGTGTTTAGGAGGGGGTAATCGGACTAGGCGAATCGATCCCAACGACCAGTTTCCCGATCGGAGGCGAATTCGCGGAGATATGGACCATATTTCGTAATTCAGATAACTCGATCCGGCCTTAAATAACATTTTAAAAAATTCCTAAGAATTAAAGCAAAGAATTGGGTAAGTTTGTAATTTTTTGCAAAATTTGAAAAAAATTGTCGAAAATGGGCGTTTGAAAGGTCGATTCCGATAGAGTCGAGCCTGACGATTGCAAATCTGCAATCAGATTCAAAATCGGATCAATATTCGCGGAGATATTAAAGGTCAAAATTGTGGTAAGCTAACTACCAATCAGAGCTCTCCATAACATCGCAATCCTTTGCTTCGTACTTTGCAGCTTCCAGAATAGCTAGAAAAATGTTTTTGGTGTCTAATATTACTAAATCGAAGCCATAGAATTTAAATTTTAAAATTTATTTAGAGCAGTGATGCCAACCTTGCGAGATAAAAATTTTATTTCGCGAGGTTGGCAACACTGCTCGAAAGAATTCTCAAACTTTGAATTCTACGACTTCAACGATTACAAATATGCTTTTGTATTCAAAATCGGACCATTATTAGCGGAGATATTAAAAATCAAAGATTTGGTAATGAATGGACCAATCAGAGCACACTTCTCCTAAAGTCTATTGTTATTCGTTACCAAAACTTTGACCTTTAATATCTCCGCGAATATTGATCTGATTTTGAATCTGATTGCAGATTTGCAATCGTCGGGTTCAACTCTATCAGAATCGACCCAACGTATACCCATTTTCGACAATTTTTTTCAAATTTTGCAAAAAAAATCTAAACTGAGCCCATTTTTAATAAATTTTTTGAAGTGTTATTTATGGCCCGATCGAGCTAAAATACGAATTAAGGGCTAATCTGAGGTCGCTGAACCCAAATATGCAATCTGTTTTTAAATCCGAGGCTTAGTTTCTGAGTTACGAAAAATGGTCCATATCTCTGTGAATTCGCCTCCGATCGGGAAACTGATCGCGGCATTTGATTCGCCTGGTCCGATTACTCCTTCCTAGACACCTCACACGTCGATCTGGAACAAAAAGTTTTTTTTACAAAAAAAAAGGAAGGTTAACCATCCTTGATTTTTTCGATTTTTTTGATCTCCAAAAAAATCGAGACAAGAGTGCTTATCGACTAAGTCGACCACGCTGATTACGAAAATGCTATCCATTTTGCTGTACGTCGATTTCTCGCCGAGTATGCGACAGGCCCGTAGTCAGAATGACTTTGTAGAGGGGGCTTGAACCTTTTTTTTGCGAATTTTTCCTACTAAAATCTGATTTTTGACGAATTTTTTTAATTTGTTAGAGGGGGCTCAGACTGACGCTAGAGGGGGCTTGGCCCCCCTCTGACTACGGGCCTGGCTATGCGGACTTTGAAATTTTCCAAATTTTCAAAAAAATTTAGATTAATATTGATATCGACTAATTAGGCCACGCTGATTCCGTTTCTACCATTAGTTTTCAATTTCCACCTCTAGTTCCTATAGAAACGAAGAATTTATTTCTAATAATGCATATTTCGGGCACAACGAAGTAAGTACGCTCAAAATTAACAACATATTCGTGATCAGCGACTTTGAAATAGTCATAAACAACATCAATAATACGAAAATACGATGTTTTCGAAAAAGTGTCGTATTCCTGCAGGGAACAGCGTATGCAACTTATTCGACACGTATGAATTTTTCAAAAAACAGACCGACGTTTCTCGTCTTCACTGATAGGTAGCGTTAGGAGTACCATTTTGGCATATTTCACATGTTGTTTGAGTTGCCTACCGTGCTTTTTTACAGGCACTCGTTACTTACGAATTTTTTTCGTCAGCTTTTTATGGCATTTTTTTTGCAGATATCATTGCCAATCGTGAATTACCATAGAAATTCGTCTCCTAATATTAGAAAATTACCCAAGCTTTGCATATTATTTCCAAAAACGAGGAACTCGGGCATTTTTACTTACCATCTCTATAGCTGACATTTTGCCCTAGGTTAATACTTTTTTCTACTAATTCTAGCTGAAATAGATAAATTTCTACAATCTTGTAATTTCCAAACCACCATGGATCATCAGTAATTGCAATATTTTTCAAGTTTTCGACTTGTTTCACTTATTCAAGCTGAAATTAATCATTTCTTACGAGTTTGCAGCTTATAAATTCACGTTCAGGTATATCAATGTCGAGAAATAAAACACTGCTCAGCGTCTGAGCCAAAAATTTTTGTTCAAAAAGTAGAACAGGCGGCATAAAAAAAACAATACAATATTAAAACTAATAACCAACCGATCTGAACAATAACAAAAATAATACAGACAGATACATAACATTTTAACAAATTGCTAACGACAATCTACGCGAATACAGAGTTACAATACTCAATTATTATAATCGGGTGGAAATATAATTTAAAATCACAATTGGATCAAAAATGGGCTCAAGCCATAAAAAAGGAAGGCTGCGTGGACATTAAATAATGACGACGATCAAGTTCGAGCTTCACCCCAAAAAAATTGTATTATTATTATTATACAGATGCCAAATAATGATTTTATATTTTTTTTTTCAATTTTTAAACAATTAAAATTTTCAGTGGCCAAATACTGATTATTTATTATATTTTTCTTCAATTTTTAAAAAATAAAAATGAACTTTGAAATTTTTTCGATTCCAAACTAATTCAATTTCGCATTTTTAAAATAAAATCATTTTGCAACAGATCATTTCAAATTTTCTCAAAATTCAATTTTATTGGAAACACTGTCAAAAAAATTTTCTCATCATTCGGGTTCACTCAGAGAGGTTATGATGAAAAATGATTCAATTTTTCAATAATTCCAATTTTTGAAAAAAAAACTCATTTTGCGATGGGCACCTTCAAATTTTCCCAAGATTCAATTTTATTGGTAAAATTGACAAAAAAAAATTTCTCATCATTTGGGTTCACGAACTTTGATAAAAAAATTCTGAATTTTCAAATTATTTTCACATAATTTGGGACTTGGGTTCACTCTGAGCGCTTATAATGAAAATATTCTAAATTATTTTCGATTATTCACATTTTTGAAATAAAATCATTTTGCAACAAACATTTCACTTTTTTTTTCGCTCATTTACAATGAAATTTTTTTAATTTTCCTTATTTTCCTCCTTCGTTTTGAGGTCACTTATTAATCATTATTTAAAAAACGGGAAAAGAAGTGATGCCCAAGCGGAGCGAGAGCAAAAATTTTGAAAAAATTGTGATTTTCAATGCATTCATGATTTTTCAAAATTACAATTTTTTTGAAAAATTAGCCGAAATTTGCAAAAACCCTGTAGTGCTTTTGGAAGAATTTTATTGAGGTGGTGCTTTCGCACACTCTACCTTATATGTGGTTACTCCTATGGTTTTTCTTCCACACTTACTCAAATTTTGTAAATTTCTAAAATTATAGAGTAGGTACCTAATTGTGGGAATTTTTTTTGAGGCACTGCTGAGGCCTACTTAAAACTCGTGTACCTCTCATAGGCTCATGTTACATTATGTAGAACAGTCTGACTGAGGTGTACGCTGAGCACATCCAAATCCCATTTCCAACTTAGTTTTTCTTCCACATCTCCTCAAAGTGTCTCATCACATATGCCCAAGATTATTATTTAAGGCTCCCTTGAGGTATCGTACTCGATTCCGAGCTTGGGTTATTTTACGCAACTCTTCAAAATTTCAAATTATCAAGCGTTGTTTTCATGGCTTCCTTTTATAGCATTACGTAAGAAGTAGGTACCTACCTTTAATACCTACAATATTTATTTATATTATGATGAATTAAGATACATTTCAAGGAAATTTCGGTGTTACTTGTTTTTCAAATTCGTAATTCGTAAATAAGACCCGCTTCCCTAAATTTGTCTGGAAGTTATTAGTTTCTGCTATTAAATTATCACCTGTATTATTCATGAGTAAACTGCGTGGAAGGAATAAATAAGTTGGTAAAGAGACTGATAATCGCATAGGTTATTTTCTAATCTTCTCTTTTCTTTTTAAAGTAATTAAGTGTTGCGAAGAAAATATTAGCCTTCAATGAAACGTAGAAAATTACAATTTATTGCTAAAAATGAATAGGTACAATAAACTCGTTCGAAGGCAGTACAATACCTGTACAAAAAAATTAAAATAAAATGGTTTGCTATAAATGCACTAGGGAATGACAATTTAAATTATCATTAGAAAATATCCAAAGTATTCAATCCAAGTTCATTCATTGTAAAAAATATATTTTAATTTAAAAAAATTATACAATGTTACATTCTTGGTAGTGTACCAACATACGTGTTAAATGAGTTGCATACCTCTATTCATTCTAATTTCATGGTGTATAAATGTTGGGGTCAAATGACATTTTTTGGCTCGATTTTCCCTGGACCATGACTAAAAATTTAATTTTTTGGCGAGATAATATTCATTATTCGGCTGCATGGTCGAAGGTAGACGCTATCTTCATGGAGGTATTTTTTGGAATTACAAAATTTTATAGTAAAATTATCTATACATAATAGGTATAGGTAATATTCTTAAGAAGTTTCGTAATTTTCTTTGTTTATTTATTTTAATTTAACTTCTTAATTTATTCGTTATTCTCTCCTATTTTAATATCCTGATGATGCACGACATTGTCCTACGAAACGTCATTTTCCCCCTTTTTTTATTCGTTTGTGTTAAAAATTGTCTTTTTATTTATTTTTTATTAAATGAAAATTAATTATTTTTATTTTTCAAGAATGAAAAACAATAGGACTGCGTTCAGGACAGGCTTTTTCTGTTTCCTGAAGCGAACAGTTTGAATAATTTATGTAGATAATTGAGAATTCTGATCAAATCTTAAATACCTATTAGAATTTAGCAAAAATTTTTTTTCAAAAATGAAAATCTTATTGAAAAAAAAATCAACAATTCTTCACTACTCAGGTACCTAGGTATTATTAATATGTAATTAAGTATGATCAGGGTCCAGGTTGAATAAAATGAGATCGAGTTTTAAAATTAAAATTTTAAATAAAATTTCAAGTTATTTTCATTTTTTTAAAATTGCCTTGTCTGTCTGGCAATTTAATATCTAACATTTTAATTTTAATATTATATTTTTTTCATTTAGGTACTTATAAATTAATGACGTATAAATTATAATTATTATTAAAAATTATTTAATTAAAATGTTTGTTTCATCTGTTTTCTGTTTCAGAAAAATAATAATCAATTTTATTTTTGAAAAAATGAGAAAAAATAAAATTAAAATAACAAAGTCGTCCGGAATTGTTATCTAGTGCTCCAAGCGGAGAAAAATGTAAAGTTCGCGCATAGGCGTACGTGCAGCAGTGTTGTGAAGTTCGTGAAGTTCCCGGGAACGAAGTGTTGTTCCCGGGGAATCCCGGGAATTCCCTGTTCCCGGGAATTCCCAAAATATTTCCAAGAAAAAAGATTTTGATTATATTGAGATTTATTAGACATCTCATGGCATTAAAAGGAATCATATTGTTTCCCTCAGTATTAAAATACCTTTTAATACCATCAAAATGGTCAAAAATTGGTGTTAAAAAGAATTAAAGTGGATCAATTAGGGGGTAATAACCTGAAGAATTACCTTGAAATTACCATCTAAAATATGGGATATTGATATCCCTGAATAATTTGATTAATTTCAAATATTTTTAGGGTATCAATACCAATTTTCATTCAAATTGACATTTCTAAACATCATTACATCACTTAAATTTAGTTTTTGCTTCAAAAAAAGAAATTATTTGAAAAACGGGAATTTCCGGTTTTGATGAAGGTGGGAACGTTCCCGGGAACAATTTCCATTCCCGCAAAATGGGAATTCCCGTTTCACAACACTGACGTGCAGGTTTTTTCTGTGCTCTTCTGTGAGTGCCATGATGGGACATTTTTTTGGCGTCTCCACGCCCACATCGGCGTCTCCACGCCCACATCGGCCTTGATATTTTATTTAAAAATTTAATTTATTTTCCAAACAGTCAGGCCGGAGTAGGTATCGAAGAGTGTTATTATCAATATTTTTTGCATCTGTAATATGTCAAGGTAAGTTTTTTTATTTTATTTAATTTTTTTATGTATTCAATGCAAGCGACGATAGATGACTAGGTATATCAAAATAGAACAAAATAACAACTTCCATATTCACATGGTGAACCTAGCAAGACAATACTGGTAGTAACAAAAAAGTAGTGCTATTTATAGTTCTGAAAAAATTCCTTTGAATTCAAAAAAAAAAAAAAAAAAAAAAAAAACTCTAAAATTTTGTTGAAACACTTTGAAATAGATTTTATGAAAAATATTCTACATTTATAAGTTTGTGAAAAATTCTATGAATTTTTGTAATTTCTTTTTTCTTTTGAGATTTCATTAAAAAATTTCTATTTTTTAAACCAATTTATTCACTGGAATTCTGAACACTTTTTAGAAGTTTTATGAAAAAATTCGCTAAAAAATTTTATAAAAAATTTTTCTACAAATTTTTTGACAAATTTTATGAAGAAAAATTTGAAGATAACTATCATCTTCTCAGATTAGAAAAAATCTATCGTCATTTTGCGAAATTCCTCTGTTCATTTTCTTAAATTTTCTGAAACCTTGCAAAAAGTTTCCTGAAGATATTGCAGGTTTCTAAAAATTATGTAGGTAATAAAAAAAATTCCAACACTTTGTTGAAATTCTCTAAAATTCTGCAGAAATTTTCAAATTACGTAAGAAATTCTTCAAGATTTTTGTGGGGTTTGTTTAAAACGTTCTGAGAATTTGTGAAATTTTCAGAATTTTTGTGCAAAGGTCTGAAAAAAATTTTTCTTACTACCTATGTGAAAAATTCTATAAAAATTTTATGACTTTCTGAAGTTTTAGGGATGTTTTTATTGTGATTTTTTTTCAGGTTTTTAAAAATTTTATGACATTTTGTGAAAATCTTTTCTTTTTTTTTTTAATATTCTTATACGCTCTGCGAAAAGTTTTCTGACAATTTTATACAACATTTTCTGGAATTTAATTTTAAAAATTTTGAGATTTCGTCAAAATTCTTCGAAATTTTGTGGAAAATTTGTTGAAAATTTCAATAAAATTCTCAAAAGTTTTCTGTACAATATTCCACTTTTTGTGAAATGTTTTATAATTTTTTTTTTTTTTTTTTTTTTTGAAAAATCGTCTAAAAAAATTGCTGAAAATTTTGTTTGAAATTTTTTTGGGATCAATGAAAATTTCAGAAGTTTTGTAATATGATCTAGGCCTATATTTTTTCTAGAACTTCGATATGATTTTTCTAAAATTTTGTAAACTATTTTTAGACTTGTAATTTTTTTTGGCATTTTGTGAAAATTTCATGTTCATTTTAAAAAAATTTCTGAAGGTAGGTGAATTCTTTTATCGTTTTATGTAGGATTCTTTTGAAATTCTGTGATTTTCGTGACATTTCTTGTCAAATTTGTTGAATAATCTTGTTTTTTTTCTTCAATTTTTTGAATATTTGTAAAAAGTGCTATGAAAGTATTATAATGAATTTTTTTTGTGATTACGTAAAAAATCGTTGAAGATGGATGAAAAATGTTTGGAATTATGAAATTCGTATTGTAGGTATGATTTAAATGATTTTTAAGAGCGGACAATTTTCACAAGTTTAAAAATTTGGAAATTTCAATTAAATTTGGAAAATTTTATGGTTTTTATAATTTTGAAAAATTGGCAATTTTCATCTGTTTTTAAGAAAAAATAGCTAATTTTTTATTAATTTTGAAAAACTGTCGATTTTGACGATGTTTAATATTTTTATAAATCGTAAGAAATACCAATTTCGGAAAATGGGCAACTTGTATCAGCTTTGAAAAATTCTATAATTTTGACGATTTTGAAAAATTTATAATTTTTACAATGTTTGACAAAGTTAACTAAGTATTTTCACCTATTTTTTTTTTAATGGATGATTAATTTTTGCAAAACGATTCTGGAAAAGCTTTCTTGAGTGATTTAAAAAGAAAAATGAATTGTAATTATTTATTGAAGCATTTTGTAACCATTTTTCAAATTTGATGATTTAGAAAACATAATTATTTTGAAGTTTTGTACATAGTAAGTAGGTATGTATTTTGAAAATGTTTCTGAGATTTATTCTAACAATTCTCTCAGTTTTGTGAAGTTTTTTTCTTATAATTTCGCGAAAATATTCTCTAAAATTTTGTACCTAATAAATTTTCTGTGATTTTGAAATTTTTCGAAGTTTTGTAAAAATTTCTACTAAAATTTTCTGTATTACTAAGCCATAAAATTGGTTTATTTTTCAATTTATGATTTCATGATAATTTTCGTATTTTTCATCTTTACAGTTTACACCTTTTTAAATGTTTAAATCTTATAAAATTTTTAGGTCATGTTTGCGATTCTTTTTCAGTTTTAGTTTTCTTCCTTTTCTGCTCCCTGCTCCCTCTCCTCCCAATAACTGTCTCTTAGATTGACGTACTAAGAAGTCAGACACTATACGTTGATGTAATTAGAAAATACAACTGCAGATTTTCTACGTATATCACGACGGTGGTTGACAGCGATCACTCCAAAGGCTGCAAATTTCAATTTACGCGTTACCAAACTGTACGTGTGGTGTTAGAATATATATCCATTTAATTGGGAAGAACCGACATATAACGTCAAGCCTTGACGTTCGTCGTAGACGAAATTTTCTCATAATGTCGTCAAATTACACGAGTGGATCGCCGCAGTACTGTTTTTTTTCTTTTCTTTTTTTGGCATCATCGAAAATTTACCAAGTGAAATATTACATAGATGCTTGATATTCAAAATTGCAGGGGAGTAAGGGGTCCAATCGAAATTTTTGTAATAACCAAAATTATTTCTAGGACTTCAAGCTACAACTTTTGTCTGAAAATTTCTTCAATTGGACCCCTCCCTCCCCATCGATTTTGCATAATACTCCGAAGATACTAATTAAAAATTAGCTGAATGAGGGAGGAGGAGGCCAATTGAAAAAAATTTCAAATAAAAGTTGTAAATCAAGATGCTAAAAATAATTTTGGTTATTATAAAAATTTCGATTGGATCCTTCCCTCTCCTCCGATTTCACATAACATCAGGTAGATACTTTTTCAAAATTGGAGGAGGGGTCCAATTGAAAAATTTTTCAAACAAAAGTTGTAGATTAAAGTCTTAGAAATAATTTTTGTTATTATAAATTTTTCGATTAGACCCTTCCCTCCTCTCACATTTTGCATAATATGACTTAGATACTTATACATATAATAATTATTATTAAAAACTGGTGGAAGTAGTGGTCTAATTAAAGAAATTTTCAAATAAAAGTTGTAGCTTGACCTCCTAGGAATAATTTTGGTCATCACAAAAATTTCGATTAGACCCCTCCCTCCCCTCCAATTTTGAATATCAAGTATCTACGTATAGTATTGGACTTTTCGATTTTTCGATGGTTCAAAAAAAAAAAATAGTTCTGCAGCGATCCACTCGTCAAATAACCATGGGAACTTATTGCCATTGGAAAAATTCTCGTTTAGATACTTCACCATAACACTAGCTCTGTTTGGGTTCACGTAAAGAACCCGGCTCCACTGTAGAATTGCCCTCGTCAGCTGGCTAGCTCGTGTACAAGTACAATTGAGGCTAGAAATAAGTCGCATGTAGAACAAGTCTACGTTGCTGTCTTTCAATACCAGTCTATCCAGGCGAGCAAACGTATACAAATAGAAATACACGAGGCGACGTAATAAAGAGCAATATACATTCGGTGTGTTCGTATGAAACGAAACAGCCAGCAATGTGTACACGTTAGTCGACGTCTGCGCCTAATTTCGTTATATCGGACGAGGTTCGATGGAGGTCACCTTGTTTAGAGACTCGTGGAGTCGAGCCAAACCCAAGGCTGTGGAAGTGTGGAGGTTTTGTATTATTGAGCCAATTTGAACCGGTTTCCTTTGTGGAGATCGTAAAATGGCTCCTCTTTGGAATTCCTGCCCCGTACGTACGTGGAGCATTGGCTCGAGAAAGAGGAGAAATCGAGGTTTGTTCCAAGAATTCAATCAAGAGTCGGATCCTATAGCACATTAAAATGAGTCTAGCTTCTATTTTCGCCTCTTTGTAGGGGTCGTGAAAGCTAATTGTGTATATTTCGGAGGTGTCTAGAAGTTTCATAAGGTGTAATTGGCTAAAAGGAAGCCAAAATTTATACCTCGAGGCGTACGTAGCAAGCCCTAATCAGGAAATTGCCTCACACGAGTCCAAGACCAAAGGGCGTATTCTCTATTTCTTGTTCTAATTGAACGTTTAACGAGGTTTTATGATTTATTTACCTCTCAGCTAGTTACGATACAAAATTGTCTGCATTTACCTACTAAACCTTGAAAATTTTCTCGAAAATTTCTATGTATCAAAATGACCAAAATTACCTACCTTTCGTTAATGTCATTTAACCTCGCGTGCTTCTAATTCCTATACAAAGTATTTTTACAAATTTATTTTATTAATATTGTAAAACGATGTCGAATAGGCCACCTTCCCTTAGGGTTATACTCAGCATATGGCATGTGCTTTATAGTATACAAAAATATAGGCTATTTATGGCACATACAATTTGGTTCACCGTATATATACGTTACATTGTACATATAATGACGTAATCTAAATTATTATTAATGTCTACTCGGTCGATCAGTCGTGTTGCTTTATCATTCCCAATGCATAGGCCTATTTATATTATAATATCGGATACCTCGTATCTTACGTACGTACAAAATTCAGAAGGTATCGTGTAAGCATTTTTCGCGCCCGTGTGAGTTTATATAATACATACTGTCATTAAATGCCATAATCTGTACGGGTTACCTACTTAGTACTTACATATACGGCGTGTGTTTGGGACTGGGCTTTGTGCTGTGCTCGCAATTAGGTAATTTATAAAATTGATAAACGACTCGATGGTGACGATTAACGATAAATAATACAGTACACGGAGCACGTGCGAGTATTCGGATACGATCGATTGATGAAGTTTCATTTTTTATTTTTTTTATTTGGTGTTATGAGAACGTGGTTTTTTTTTGGCAGTTCCTGGTTCTATCTATGCTCGTATCTTGCTGATTGAGCGATCGGTTTGGTAGTTTTGTGAGTGAAGGGGAGAATGAGTTTGCAATTTTTTTGAACGTGAAATGGCTAAAAGATGCATGTGTGATCTATTTTTGTGAGAATTCAAAAGTGACGTATTTTTGAAAATTTAGAATCTTTGGAATATGTATGAAATTGTTCAATTTTCCAATTTTTGAGCATTCTTGTTTTTCAAATTTTAATTATTTATTTTTTTGAATTATTTAAAAAAAAATCAAAAAATACAAACTTATTAAAATTTTAGAAATATTTATTGAATTTTTCAATTTTTCAAGTTTAGGTAGGTACTCATTCAATTTTCAATTGCTTTCAAAAAACAAATTTTTCAAACATTTTTAAAAAAATAATTCATGAAAATTTTTTCAAAAATCCAATCTTATTGAAATTTACTAAAACGTGTTTTTTTAAACATTCCAAAATTATTTGATCTTTTTATCCGATTTTTTTTTTTTAAATTCACAAAAATATATTGTGAGGTATGTTTTAAAAAATTTCAAATTTTACATTATTAAAAACATTTTCAAGAAAATAATTTTCAAAAAAAAAAAAAACGAAATAAAAAAAGAATAAAATAATACTAAAAGTGAAAAAAAAAAACTTTAATTGGAAATTAGAATTCATTCTGTTTTCAAAATTGAGATTTTTTTTGAAAATTCAAAAATGAACTTTCAAAACAAATTTTTTAAACAAATTTTTGAAAAACTTTCAAGAAAACTAACTTGTAAAAATTTATGAGGACATGCTATGTTTTAAAATTGTTCAAATCTTATATTTGAAAAAAAAAGAAAGAATGAACGAATTCTCAAAAAATCTGAAATTATTCTGTGAATGAAAGGATTTTAATGACTTCCAACATGAAAACATTAACAAAAATATGTTACTATTTAAAATTATTCAATTTTCACACCTACATATTTTTGTGAAAAACTGCAAATATGAAATTTTCAAAAAATAAAAAATTAAGAAGTTCTAAAATAAAAATCCACAAACAAAATTTTATCTATTGACTTTAATCGATAAACTTTTACTTCTTTTTCGACAAAAAATTGAAAAATATTTTGAAAATAATTTTTCACCCCCTCCCCCCCCCCCCTCTTCCAAAAAAATGAAATACAATTAAAAATTTAGAAAAATTTCAAAACTTTAATCACAAATTTTTGAGAAAAAAAAAACTTGAATTTGAAAAAAATGAAATCCAAATTTCCGAAAAAATTCAAGGAACCTCAAAGGATTGTAAAAATGTGCGAAAACGTTTCGTGTTTCAAAATTTTTCACTTTTAATTCTCATAGGAAATTTTAAAAAAATTGAGGAAAAACTTTGAAATTTTCAAACTTCCTAGTACCTACCTAGTCCTAAGTTGTTGTAAAAATTCACAAAAATGTGTAAATTTTTAAAATTGGTAAATTAAAAAATTTTAATGAAACATTTTTGAAAAAAAAATCAGAAAATAATTTTTAAAAGATTCTTCTATGTATAACGCAACGTCGCGTCGCAACTTATAAAAAATTTTTAAAACAATATTACCTGGGTTTGTATAAAATGACTTTTTTTTTTTTTTTTTTTTTAATCAATCCAAAAGAGTCGAATTTTTGAAAAATTTTAAAGAACACCAACTTTCAAAAATTTACAAAAATTGTTCTATATAAAATATGTTTCAAAATTGTCCATTTTAGTTACCTATGTAAATATTTATTAGAGTATATCAATAGGTATTTTTGAAAAAATTAAAAATGAATAAAGAAGAATTCTTAAAAAAATTTAAAGAAATAGTGAGTTGCAGAAATATACAAAAAAATGTCACGTTTTAAAATTTGTTGAATTTTAAATTTCTTCGTTAAAGAAATAATCTAAAAATTCAAAAAAAAAAAAAAAAAAAAAAATTCAAAATATAATTTCAAAATTTTTTTAAAAATTGAGAATTTTTGAAAAATTTAACGAAATTTTCAAGTTGTAAAATTTTACATAGACCCTGCTTGATTTTAATGTTTTTGAAAAAAATTTTGTACTTATACTTACTTACAATTTTTTTCCAATACCTACCTAGGTAATTTAAAAAAATATGTGGAAAAATTTTCAATGAGCCCCAACTTGTAGAAATTTCTAAAAAGACATTGTTTGATTTTCATATCTAAAAAAAAAAATAATCATGCGAGAATTGAAAAAAACCCTCAAAAAATGAATTTCAAAAAAAAATTGAAAACATTGAAAATTTTAAAAGAAAATTAACTTGTAGGTACAAATTTATTTACAAAAACGTATTTTGTATTATAAAATTGTTCATTTTTATATTTTTGAAGGAAAAATAGTAAATAAACAATGAAGAATTTCTAAAAGGTTTTTAAGTAATCCAAAGTTGTAAAAATTAAAAATTCGTGTGAAGTTTTATAAGTTTTCGATTTTAGTATTTTTGAGAATAGAATTTTCGAAAAATTGTCCCTAATTATAAAATTTCAATTCGTACCAAGTAATCTACAAAGATGATTTTTTTTTTGAAATTGCTCAATTTTTGTAGTTTTTTGGTGTACTCAAATATCGTCTACTTGATTTACAAGAAAAATACCTACCTAATAATAAGTTTTAAAAAATTGAAAATGGAGTTTTTGAAAAAATTCAAAATTTGTTTTATGAAAACGTCAAGTGCAGTCAAAAATCTAATTCGATGGCAGAATCAAGATTTCTGACTCTTTAAAAATTTAATTATAGGAATTGATTTCTAGCAAAAAACATATACATAGAAGAGCCTTTACCCGTTTGCTTCCGTTAATTTTTACCATATCTTCAATCTGCACTGCAAGCTTGCAGATGGTACTCGAGTTTTCGAGATTTTCTCACATAACAAAAGCGTAAATTTTTTTACACATCTGGTTACCTCGTTGGATTCATTATTCGACTAATTTTACGTCTTCCACGTAGGTATTTTTCGACGTTTCTCACGAACAATCGACCGTCTCCAGTCACCACCTCCATACATGAAAATTCTCACCTATGACCAACCACGTGTAACCGTTGATATGTTCCACACACTGGAGATTTTCAAACATATTACCTTACATCCGTGAACATCTCGACCTTGAATTTACTAGCAAAAGTACCTATAGCTACCTATATAATTTTTCGAATTAAATTTCGACTATTCTCGTGTACGTGTATCTCATCGTGTACTCGCCCTCGCATTTGCATACTTATATAAATATCCAACTCGATACTACGCTAAACTACACTAAACCTGAATTACATTACTACCCGAATGAATAAAAATGCGAGAAAAATTGCACCCGGATTAAATATTCATAAGATAACGAACGTTTGGCTCACAACTACACGTACATAATCCTATAAAAATAGTAGCACTGGGTCCAACGTCCATCAAATATACGACCCGATTCTATACATTCGAGCGTAATTTACCTTTTTTTTTACGATTCAAAATACTCCACTGGGTTTCCCCTCTTTTCTCTTTCCTACACTTTGATGAGAATCTCGACTATACGAGGATAGTTTTGGAAATTTGCTCGAACGAGTACTCGGAATCGTAAAAAAAAAATTCTAATATGGTGTCCAGATGGCCTCGCTTAGTGACGGGTAACGATGAAAAATTACTTTGACTCGAGAGCATTCCAAACGAGTGGATACATTTTCAATGAATTTTCATCACGTGGGTTGCGAAGGAGTACGCAGACCGTGGAGGAGGGGGAGGGGACGTTATTTGACCGTTTTATAAACGAAATAGTTGGAGTTCTAAATCTCGAACAGTTAAACTAGTTTTTCTTCGCAGATTGATTTGGTTATATTGATTGGATTCTTGAAAGGGGATTATCGTAATCTTCGAAACTTCAGGTCAGAAAATCCCCAGGAATATTCAGCTTCTGGGATAAAAAAATTTAAAGCCGTGTATGGAGGCAGTTTTTGTAATTTGAACAGTTCCTCGAATCTAGTTATATTTTTAGATTTAACTAAGACGTTAAATACTTAGATACGTGTTATGTAAAACTAGAGGGGAAGGGAGGGATCTAATCGAAATTTTTGTAATAACCAAAAATTTCAGTCTACAACTTTTGTTTGAAATTTTTTTTCAATTGGACCCCTCCCTTCCTTTCGCTCTAATTTTGCATATTACGAAGTACGTAGAGAATTATTATTAAAAAATGTGGGAAGTAGGGGTTCAATTTAAAAAATTTCCAAACAAAAATATGTATAGACTAAACTCCTAGGAATAGGTATTTTTGGTTACTGTAATTTACAAAAATTTCGATTGGATCCCCCCTCCCCTCTAATTTTGAAAATTACCAAATACATCGATACTTACAGTGTGCTCGAGTTGAGTCGGAAAATTCCATTTTACCAAATTTGAAAAAAATTCTTCGATTTTTTCAGTGCTTCCAAAGTGGATAGATAATTTGAAAATTATTCTCAAAATTTTAAAGAACAATTTTTCAATTTTTGTTTAAAAAAAATCTGTTATTCTTCAAAGAAAAAAGTATTTTTTATGTAGAAATAAATATCTCATTTTTAGAGAATAAAATCCTAATCATTCTTAATTAATATATTTAGAAGAAAATACAATTTTTTGAAGAAAAGATATTCTAGTTTTTCTTAAATAATAATATTCATCAAATTTTTGGATAAAAAATCTTTTTATTTGTGAAAAAAATAATGATGAAAAAATTGCCCCTTCTTTGAAAAAAAAAAGAATTTTACATTTTTTGGAAAAAAAAATCTTCCATTTTTAAAAGAAAACAAAAATTTACCTACTAATAATCTTGATTATTGTCAAAATCAAATACATAGGTATTTTGGAGTAATTTTTTTTTTTTTTTACTGTTTAAAATAAAATCTTTTGTTTTTGAATAAAATTTTTTCATTTAATTAAAAATTTTCAGAAAAAAAATTTTTGAGGAGAAAATTTCTCGATTTTTTTGAAATAAAAGTATTTCTAAATTTTTTTAATAAAACATGGTAAAATAAAATATTTTCCATTTTTTAAAAGAAAAAATTTCTTCTTTGTTTAGGAAAAAAAAATTTTCTATAGGAAAAAAACTATATTTTCTGGAGAAAAAATTTTCTCAATTTTTCTAAAGTAGGTAAAAGTATTTCTCAATTTTTTTGAGAAAAAAATTTCTTCTTTGTTTAGGATGAAATTTTTTCAATTATTTTCAAATTTTCGAGAAAAAAAAACGATACTTTCTGGAAAAAAATTCCCAATTTTTCTGAAGTAGGTATATTTCTCAATTTTTTTGAAAAAACCCGAGCGGCACACTCGATCGATAATATCAGAAGATGTAACGTATCAATAAAAAATCGTTTGAAAATCTATAGATGTTCTCACGATATTATAAAGATTTATCGGTACAACTTCATAGGCAAAAAATCTAAAAATTATCGAATTCGATATTATTAAGATTTTATGACGATATTCGTCAACGATACTATCGACAAAGAATATTAAATTTATCGATTCCGATTTTCCACCGATTTTGTGCAGATTTTTTAAACTACATTATCGACAAAGAATATTAAATTTATCGAATTCGATTTTTTAACGATTCTGTAAAGATATTTAAAACTATATTATCGACAGATTATATGAAATTTCTAGACTTCGATATTTTACCGATTTTTTGACGACATTTGAAACTATATTATCGACAGATTATATTAAATTTATCGAATCCGATTTTTTTACCGATTTTGTAGAGATATTTGAAACTATATTATCGACACATAATATGCAATTTCTCGAATTCGATTTTCTAACGATTGCGTGAAGATATTTGAAACTATATTATCGACACGTAATATGCAATTTCTCGATTTCGATTTTTTAACGATTTTGTGACGATATTTGAAACTATATTATCGACAAATAATCTGAAATTTCTCGAATTCGATTTTTTAACGATTTTGTGAAGATATTCAAAATTTTATTATCGACACGTAATCTGAAATTTCTCGAATTCGATTTTTCAACGATTTTATGACGATATTTGAAACTATAATATCGACACGTAATATGAAATTCCTCGAATTCGATTTTTCAACGATTTTGTGGCGATATTTGAAACTACATTATCGACAAATAATCTGAAATTTGTCGAACGATTTTTCAACGATTTTGTGACGATATTTGAAATGATTTCCAAATTGGTGACAATTTTTCCAAGTCCAACTCGTCTGGAAGTACTAAACTGCCTATTATAAGCGTTTTATTGCTGATTCCTCAACGATAAGGTATGGCATAGTGGTTAAGGAAGAGGATTACCATGCAGGAGATAGATGGTTCAAGCCCCACGGGTGGCAGATTTTTTATAATTTTTTTTGACTTTTTCTGAAATGATCCTCTTACCGTAACATGAATAATGTGTTTAGGAATAGTTTAATGTATTAATTATGCTAATTAATGATTTTTAATTATAGAAAAAAGCTAGTAAAAGACGAAAAATTGGAATAAAAAATCGATAAAAAATCGACAGAATATCGAATTTGTTAAAGTGTCGCAAAAGTTCCGCCTAAATCGTGAAATTATCTTTCGATATTATAGATATATTATCGATAAAATATCTTACTATAATCTCGAAATTTTTGCTAACTATAATTCGTCGATAATCTATCTATATATCGAAAGATAATTTCACGATTTATGCGGAACTAACGCGACACTTTATCGAATTAGATATTCTGTCGATTTTTTATTTCGATAATTTGTCGATTGTGCTGCTCGGGATTTTAAGACCATTTTTTTTTCTTTCAAAAACATAAGAAGTTGTTTGCTCTAAAAAGTTGAAAAAAAAATTTACTCTAAAAAAATTCAAAGATTTTTACTCAACTCTAATAAAATTGTAAGTTCTCCAAAAAATTTATAACATTTTTTGCTCCTTCTTTTTTTTTTTTTTCTTTCTTTCAAGAAAACATTAGCTTTGTTTTTTTATCGCGGATTATGCACAATCTGGATTTTGGATTGTGAGGGTTTGTGCGAATCCATTTAATAATCTGCTCGGTGAGTAGATTATGAAAGTGGATTATGGATTTTACTGTGTTCTTTTGTTTTGTTTTTGATAAACCTTTCAGAATAATTGATCAGAACATTTCTAAACCTTTTTTTAAGAAGTAAATGTTAGAATCCATAATCCAGATTCTGCACAATCCGCGATAAAAAAACAAAGCTATTGAGACCAATAATCAAAGTTTTCTGTTGTCATTTTATTAAATAATTTTTTTTTAATGACTGATAAATTCAGCGTGCCCGTCTAACAAAAAATTTGCTCGCTAGGGGAAAACATGGAAAATTATTCTTATTTGACCATTTTCATACGTATTATGCAAAATTGAAGGCGAGGAAGGGGTTCAATCGAAATTTTAGTGATGACCAAAATTATTTCGTTGATCTTCATCTGTAACTTTTGTTTGAAAATTTTTTCAACTGAGGCCTTATGTACAAAGGTGGAAATATTTTCATTCCTTCATCTGTTGCCAGAAACTGGTACGTGGTTTGTTTTGATTTGAAGCCGTTTTACCTGCCCCTAAGATCTACTGGAAAAAAAATTTATGCATTCAGGTTGAATGCCGCCTCATGTATCAAGAAACAAATGTAACGTGGCAAATTAATAGAGTTACATACATTAGACCTACTACGATAAAAGCGCGGAAATAATAAAACAAACCAAACCAGTTGCATTTCAGCATGAAGTATTTCTAATTACACAATTGGAAAAACTTGACCGTGAATCTGATGTTTATTCGCGAAAAGAACGAGATTATCCATTTGTATGATATATGCGACTGTTGTTTTTTTATTATTTTAAATTAGCTGCACGTGGATGTGGAAGCTTGTATTTATTTCTTCGTGGCTCATGGATAAATTGAAATTGCACTTTTTCATGATGCAAAATCATCGCGAACTCGTGAGTTAGTGATTATGCATAGGAATTTTATAGATGTTCAATTTGGCCCTGACATGAGTACTGGCTAATATAGTAATATAACCACGTGTCATGAACCAGTCAACCAGTCATGAATCTGATCGACTATTGAATTTCCGTCCCAACTGCAGGATATTCGCATCTGTTTTTGAAAATGGTGTATAAAATTATCGAATAAATCATTCCGTTGATGAACATTTCCCAGAATCATTTTTTAAGGGTATCCTTTACACTTCGCGATATTTTTTCATCGTTGAAAATAAACAATCAAGGTTCGCAAAATTTACATCTGGGTATGTCTCAGGCAACCTTGATTACTCGATGAACTTTGCAATGCATGGTGATTTATTTGAACGAACGACTGTTCATTATTATTTTATTTATCTTTGTTTTGTTATTGTTTTGTTTTTCAAGTTTGCATACACTTCGCGCCTTTTTTTCGCAATTTAATCAACTACTTTGATCCTAATTTTTTTAACGCGTGTTAGCAAACGAGTGCATTTGAAACGAGCGTATTTCTGTGGAATATTTGATGTTGTCGCGATCGTTGAAATTATTCCTTACACAATTTCTTTTTCTGCCAGGGGCGTGCTCCCAGTTTTTGAGGCCTCAGCGCACTCAAAATTTGGGGCCCTGGGGCCCCCATCCTTCCACTACCCAGCTATTAAAAAATAATCCTTACCCCCACCCCCTCGGAGAAATACTAATTTGGCATAACACAATCCAGTGATCACATGAATTGTACGAATAAAAAAACTAATCACGAATTTGAGTTCTGCTGGTCAAATACTTCAATTTAGACCCTTTTAGCGATAATTTTGCCCAAAATTGAAAAAATTCACATTTCTATTAAAAATTCAACATGGGTGAATAAAAAATACTTGTAAAAATACAATTTTTTCATTTTTTGGTCAAATTATTGCTAAAAGGGTCTAAATGGGGGTAGTTTGACCAGCAGAACTCAAATTCGTGATTAGTTTTTTTATTCGTACAATTCATGTGATCACTGGATTTTTCATCATGCTCAATTAATGGAAAAAACCAAATTCGGGAAAAATGAGTGAAATAAACTGAAATTCGGGTAGGAGGCGTATAAATGAGTACCTAGTGATGTATATCGAGGAAATATTTTTTTGAATAAAAATGAGCATTCAGTGGTGGAAAAAATAACATTTATGCCGGTTTTTTGAAGATTTGTATGATTTCCACCACTCGGAAAAATCTGAAAAATTCATGGGACTTCAGAATACACCTAAAAACGTTTAAAAATTTTTTCTAGAAATGCATTCATTTTTATTTTTTAAAAATATGCTTTCAAACTTTCCAAAACACGTTTTAAGGTCTTTATCGAGCTTCGAAAAATCTGAAAAAAACTGAGGTTGTTTGTACGCAGAACCCTCCTCTATCCACCAAATTTCACTTCAATCGGCGGAAAAATGTTCGTAAATGATAAAAATCATGGGTTTCGAGGTACCATCTCCCTTAAAAAGGGTGAAATTTCAAAATTCTTCCGAAAATAGTTATTATTTGATAAATCGCAATCAATAGTGCAAGCATATTGCCAAAACTTAAGAGCATGGGCCCACAAAAACTCGATTTTTCATATAATGCATACAGTACAAGAGGACTCACTTTACAGTCGAATAAGAAGTGTCTGTGCCCCAACTTGAAAATTTGAAAATCTCGAAAACTACCCAAAATTTATTGGAAATTTTTATTATTCAATTTTCATATTAAAAAATGCATACCGCTTTCGATAAGTCAAAATGATTCAATTTTATTACATTTGAAGAACAAATAACAGAAAAATCTAGAGGATATTATTGGAAAATCATAAAACACCTAATTACCTATTTTCTATTTTGTGAATTTCCTTTTATGCCCCATTATCTCAAAAACGATGATAGGCATTAAGCTCAACTTTTTTTTTGATTGTTGAGGAAGGTTTACTCAACGTATTGAGGAGACGGTTTTGAGATATTTCCATTCTATCTCAAAACCCTCCTCTCAATACGTTGAGTAGACCTTCCTCAACAATCAAAAAAAAAAGTTGAGCTCAATACCTATCATAGTTTTTGAGATAATGGGGCATATACGGAAATTCACAAAATGGAAAATAGGTAATTAGGTGTTTTATGATTTTCCAATAATATCCTCTGGATGTTTCTGTTACTTATTCACCAAATGTAATAAGATTGAATTATTTTGACTTCTTGAAAGCTGTATGCATTTTTCAATATGAAAATTGAATAATAAAAATTTCAAAAAAATTTAGGGGAGTTTTCAAAATTTTCAAATTTTTAAATTTTTCTAAGGGGTCAATTAGGCCTGTGGGGGCACGGACACTTCTTATTTGACTGTAAAGTGAGTCCTTTTGTACTGTATGCATGAAAAATTTTCGTTAATTTCGCGCGTTTTTTCAAATTTTATTTTTTTTCGCGGAAATACACGCTCAATTTACAATTCCTATTTCGTGATATTTCTTCACAACATGAAATAGAAATACGCTTTTCGTTCCTGAGCTTATTTGTCATAAATTTTGAAAACTTTTACCAAACAACAGCGTTGGATCATTTTGGGTCAACATTTGAGAGAGTGATTGAGTAGTGAGATTGGGAACTTTTTGTTGGCTAATCAGGATACCGAGGCGATCATTTTGAGATCGATAAATTTTTGATGACCCAAAATTTTTGTATCGGTGCTTTCATTGAATAAAAATTCAACAAAGTAGTTAATTGGTGATTATGTGAATTTTGTATGTATTCGATAAAAAAAAACAAAAACAAAGGGGCTTACCAAACAACAGCGTTGGATCATTTTGGGTCAACATTTGAGAGAGTAATTGAGTAGTGAGATTGGGAACTTTTTGTTGGCTAATCAGGATACCGAGGCGATCATTTTGAGATCGATTGGGAGGTCTTAATATTTTCATAACATGTTGACTCTGGTATAAATCACCAATTTTTTACAATTTTCAACACAATTCAAAAATCACTGTTCCACTTTTTACGAATCACAAAAGAACGAACTAAAATATTCATTATGATCTGATTTTTTTTTTAAAAATCAATTAAATTTTTAAAAGTAAATCTAACGATTTAGGAAGGTACCTGTAAAAAAATTATTTTTACGTAATTTTTAATGAAATTTTACATAGAACATGTTTTGTTCTATACTATTTTTTCCAATTTCCAAAATTTTCCGAGTTATTATCATAAAATGTGTTTTTTATGCGTTTTTTATGGTTCATCTCCCTTTCGTGACTCTTGTATTGAGATAGAGGGACAATCTTTGGTATCATTGTTTAAAGAATGGTATAGCGAACAACTTTTTACTGAATCATTTTTTTCAAATTGTTGATATTTTTCGAATTATTTGCTGAAAAGTAGCGGTATTTGCAGCAAACTCGAAAATTTTCAATTATTGGTAATGGATACGGCAGTTTTAAGTGAAGTTTTCTGAGAAACTAATGATTAAAATAAAAAAATCGTAATAACTGCTATTTTATAAAATTGAAAAATGAACAACTTTTGTTTGAAACTTTTCCCTGTACCATTTCATTTTTGGGGTGTTCGGAGGGGGAAGGGGAGAGGTACTAAATTTAAGTTGTACAGTTTTGTGGGAAATTTTACGGGAAACATTTTTTGTTCCTTACAAATTTTTCCTGTTTGTGAAAATTTTCGAGTTATTAATGAAAATACAGTTTTTTAAAAACTAAAGTTGAGAAATAAAAATTTTATTTTGAATACGTTGCCTTGTAAAAAAAATCCTTGAGAAAATATTTCGAAAGTCCGATGCAGCAACAAGACAACAGTTTCGCTTAGTTTTGTATTGCGTTAGTGTCTTAGTAGTAGTGATAGAGAAATAAAAATTATATTTGAATGCGTCGCCTCGAAAAAATAAATCGTAGAGAGGAAATAATTCAGGGGTCGATGTGGCAACAGGACAATGATGAGTTCAGTATTATATTGCATTAGTGTCACTGTAGTAGTGAATGCTGGGGTGAATGGAACGAAGTAGGCTTATACACAATGCCTGTGCGGCAACGCAGGGTATCGTCGCACCAAGTTTTGAAAATTTTTATAAGGAAAATTCCAAAACAGCTGATCGATCGCAACAAAAAATAAATGAACGAAAAAATCCATTCATTGGTATCAACTTTTGAAAAAAATTACGAAAACGCTCGAAGCGGCTTCTATATATTTAACCATGCAACTAAAATTCACGAAAATTGTTTACAAATGGTGAATGTTTATCTTTTTGTAAATGAAATTTGATCAAAAGAAATCCTCAAATATTTTCATCAATACGCAACAGAAATCAGTAAAATTTAAAATGTTGATAGATTTTGAAGTGATACAGGGCGGAAATTAGGATTGATTTCAATACCAGTAGTAAGTAAGAAAATATTGACTTCATAATTTTTACCGTATTTTCACATTTTTGAACGATTATTAATTGAAACCTAATTAATGTTTCAAGATAACTCATAATTTCCGCCCTGCGCCACACCTTTCTACACAACATTTCAAAAAATCAAACATTTTTATGAAATATTGAGCGAGTAATCGCGGGACTACTAGACCCTTTTTGACGTATAAATTATAATTATTATTAAAAATTATTTAATTAAAATGTTTGTTTCATCTGTTTTCTGTTTCAGAAAAATAATAATCAATTTTATTTTTGAAAAAATGAGAAAAAATAAAATAAAAATAACAAAGTTCAGCCCTCATTTTTTCGGTAAGTTTCATTTCATGGATTCGTCTACTTGATAATATGTAATGCGAAGATTGCGAACAATCGTAATTTATGCGTTAATACGTTATTATTGATTAGCATGTCAAAAAATCGTTCTACGATTCTTAAAACTTACGAATTGGTTCGCCTTAACTACCTACCAATTGAGTGGTATTGTTCGCGTTCATTTTTCTTCATTTCTTGGTTCCATTAACATCAGTTTGCCATTGAATTTTTTATTATATCCGTGTGTTGCGGAATGAATTCGTTTTGCATTAGATAATAATTTGCGGTACCTGCGGTTCGAAATATACGAAGACGATTTTACTGGTTGAAAAATGTATGATTATTGCTGTAGAGGAGAGTACTCTGTGGTATACAAAAACAAATACGTCTTGTCAGTATTCTTGTTATTGATAGAACTTTAGGTATCTATTGCTTCAAAGAAAACAGTAATACCTAAGAGATGAGGCCTTCGACCATGGTCGAAGGATGAGGCGCATAATTTACAATTTGATTTATATTATGTAGTTCCATAATAAGTCCTCATTGACAATGTGGTTGCTCGAAACAAACCTTATCAGTTAGATGTAAAATTCAATTAATGTAGGTATGCAGTATGTACCTAGACCTAGAATTCAGTTCATCAGTATTATGACCATTTTGAGGTGTCTATTGCTCTCACATGTTCAATCAACAACTCATTATTCTCTAAAATCACATTACCACTTTTCAATCTCATTGTACTTAATGTGCGTATGCACTTGTACTATGTAGGCACTTGTAAATGTTGATTGTTGATGTTATCTACTGATGGAAGTTGTAGGTAACACAATATCAAGACAAACATTTAGAATTCCATTTTTGGATATAACCAAGTAGCAAGTATGACTAACAAAAAAATGTGTGTACGTCAGACAAAGTGTCTATGTTTGGAAGTGAAGGAGCTACAAAGCCCTCAAAATCAGTATAATTGGTTGGCCATACTGTGTTTATTATTCTTTTGAAACTGGCAGCCGAAAAAGCAATAAAAATTGTATACTTAATCACATTTGGATGCCTCAATATTAGTTAATATCTTTGGAATTACAGAAATTATATGAAATTTTTCAGTCAAAAATATTGCCTACTTGGACAAATTTTTCATTCAACTATCTTTGTTCCTCTCCAAAAGTTACCTCTGATTTATACATTGTCTCTATGAAATTTTGAAATTTTTGTAAATCAATGCCCCTTCGAAATCGATTGAGATAGGCACCTGTAGTGTATACATACATCATAAAGTTTTTTGTTAGTGAAACTTAGTGGCTTCGCGTGAAACCCTGTGAGTACATTTTAAATTAGTTTTCTCATTTTTGACGAATCAGGACGAAGGGAATAATTATAAAAATTTCATTAAAATTGAGCAAATTAGCGAAGAAAATTTGTATTAAAAAAATAATAAAAATTCATCGAAATACTTATTATTCTCATTCATTTTGTCAAATATTTGATTTGGATATTAACTGATTTCATGTTGATGATAAAGCAACGCTAATTACGGGATCTGGACAAGGAGTGGTGGACACTTTTTGAAATAAAGATAGAACACACAGGCAAACAAACAAAAAACTCCATTTACAATGTTCATAATTAGTACCTATCTATCTCTGTAAATGAAGGCAAACAGACAATATTGGTATTTCCTTAGTAAACCCAAAATAGCAACATTGCATTCAAAAAATTTTCGACCCTGCTGATAGACACGTATTAATACTTCAAAACGCCAAAAAAATTGTAATCACATTAGGGTGCTTCTGCCTATCTTTGAAATTAAATGAGTTATTATATCAACAGGAAATCTTGCATGTCTAGATTTTTTGGGGGGATGCAAAAAAAAAGACATGAAAATTCAAAATTTGTTTAAAACGTTCATAAAATTCATCTGACGTAACCTTTTTGAGAGAAACAAAAAAAAAACCGTGAAAAATTTGTTTATTATTGAAAATGAAGTGGTAGGACTCTGTTCTATACTTACAAATCTCAAAAGCTGTCCACCACTCCCGGGCCACCCTGCATAGTGTAGGTATGTACATGATATACTTACTAGGGCGAGGTAAAAATAAGACAGGAAAACATCCCTCGGATTTTTAACCTCCTCCCTCAAAGGAGAGAGGAGGTTGAGATCCACAAAGTAGAATGACTTTTGGTAGTGTTATCTACGTTTTACCTCGCTTACCCCACTTAGAAAGTTCAATTTGAGTTTTTATACCTCCTTAGACCACTGAGCTGGAAATTGGATACTACTTTTAGCCCTGTACCAGGGGATTGAAAAGTTGCAGATTGCAGAAAAATCGAGATTTTTGAATTACAAAAAAAGGAAGTAATATCTGCTTGGTATCAATTTTACTAAAAAAATTAATTTTTGTAAATTTTGATGATTTATGAAAATGGAATATCGTCAACCCTGCAATGAACAATTTGAAATATCGAAATAATTTTTCTGCAACAAAAAGAGCAGTTTTAGTTAAGCCCAGTTTCAGTACCAAGCAAATGATTTTTCCTTTTTTTGTAACTCGAAAGTCTCAATTTCTCAACGATCTACAAATTTTCAACCCCCTGGTAAGGTGGTAAAAGTTGTATCCAATTTCAAGCTCAATAACTTAGGGAGGCATAGAAACTCAATTGCACTTTTTAAGCGAGATGACCAAGATGCTAAGCAGATGCATATCCAATACCCAAAAGTGGGAAAAACATTTTTTTTCCAACGTGGGCCTTTTTTGAGGGTCCTTAGCTCTTCTTTTGTTTGAGATAAGAGGGCTAAAAAATTGTGTGGATGGTTTTCAATTCAAAACTAACCATCCCCTTGCATAATTATGGTCAAAATTCGAGGGTTTTTTCCACTACATTTTAATAATTTAGGTGCCTAATTCAAAATTAAGTAGATTGTTTGAGAGTTGGTAAATGACAAGTAAAATAAATTGCCTATTTAAAACGCCTGAACATATCTTCTCACAGTCAGTTCTCGTTATTGTGGTAAACGTATTGTACTTGAACTCTTGTAAAGTTTAGGATCTACTGAGCTTTATTCTAGTATTCAGTTCTTTCTTGTTTTAGTAATTCGAAGCTGGTAACCAAAAAGGAGTTTTGATTCTCAGGTTATAAATTATGGAATAAACGACTTTTTACGTTTTAGTCCCATTTTGCGAGTAAATTAATTCTGCTTTGTGCAGTTCCAAAAATTTCTTAAGTTAAAATAACTACTGGAACATACCTACTAGGTAGAGGTAGATGTATAAGAAAAACCATACTTCAAGTAATTCAATGTCAGTGGCGTCGGAAGCATGGGTTCCGTGGATGCTTGAGCAGAATGAGCACCCATGGTTTTCGAACTTGGGGTGCTGAGCACCCACGGTTTTTAGGCTTTTTCTGTATAAATTCAAGTGAAGAAAGACTTGAGCACCCACGGTTAGAAAATCAGAGTGACGTCACTGTTAAGTATAACAGGAATGTGGCTAGTACCTTATAAAATCGAAATCTCAATCCGACATAAATCTTTTTCATTTGAATGATGAACTATACTGAAGACTTTATATTTTTTCGATAATATCGCAAGCACCTCGTGTATAGGTAGTTCAAAAGCTTCGACTTATTGGAATTCATTCCTTAGAGGTTGCTTAAAGTGTATTTACAGTTTTTTTTTTTTTTTCAAATCATCGTTCTATTGTCGGTTATACTTAGTAGGTACAATAATTTTTAAAAGAGAGAAAATTGTATCAGACTAAAATTTGATCTAGTATCCATTAGTCAAATAAGGTTATTGTTATTTGACGCGAGGGAGATAGTTTGAATAAATAGGTAGGTTTTTGCTAGTTACGTACCTACCGTATTATTGTTATATTTAACCCCCATTGTAATTGAAATTCATGTTGGAGCAAAAACCTTTCGAAAGGCTTATCTCCGTCCGATAGGTCGAAAAAATGAAATTCTAAAGCTTTACTATGGACAGTTTTTTTTTTGCTACCTAAACATTTGAATAATATTTATAAGTATCGGTTTAGCGTTTGAATTTGCTTAAATAATGAGCTATATTTAAAATAAATATTCGATGTATTTTTGTTTCAGTTCAAATGAGCGGGTGACGAGTTGTCGGACCGATGACGGGGCGGGGTCAAAGTCAGATGGAGCTCGGCTAACTCGCCTCGCTCAGCACGGCCCCACCCCCGTTCCTAACACCATGGATCAGTCGGAGCGCGGACATAGGCCTCTTGCCTTCGATAAAGTAATTATATTTATGACTTTTCTCCCGTATACTAATAATTTATCCTCCCTAATTCCCTGTCAAATGGAGGGGAACCTACACCACCTAAAAAAATTTTTTAATCAAAATTCAATTTTACTTATTGGAAAAATTGTCAAAAAATGTTTTTCTCGTCATTCGGGTACACTCTGAGAGGTTATATGATGAAAATTTTTTCAATTTGTCAATAATTCCAATTTTTGAAAAAAAAAACATTCTGCGATGGGCACCTTCACATTTTCCCAAGATTCAATTTTATTGGAAAAATTGATAAAAAAAATTCATTTTCACATAATTTGGATTCACTCTGAGTGGTAATGAAGAAAAAATCCCAAAGTTTTCGATTATTCGCATTTTTGAAAAAAATTCATTTTGCAATGGCCATAATTTCAAATTTTCTCAAAATTCAATTTTATTAAAAAAATTGTCAAAAAAAATCATTTTTACATAATTTGGATTCACTCTGAGTGGTAATGATGAAAAAAGTCTGAAGTTTTTGATTATTCGCTTTTTTGAAAAAAAAATAATTTTGCAGCAATTTCAAATTTTCTCAAAACTCAATTTTATTAGAAAAATTGTCAAAAAAATTCATCTTCACATAATTTGGGTTCACTCTAAGTGGTAATGATGAAAAAAGTCTGAATTTTTCAATTATTCGCATTTTTGAAATAAAATCATTTTGCAATAAACCATTCCAAATTTTCTCAAAATTCAATTTTATTGGAAAAATTGTCAAGGAATGTTTTTGTCGTCATTCGGGTTCACTCTAAGAGGTTATGATGAAAAATGATTCAATTTTTCAATAATTCCAATTTTTGAAAAAAATTACTTTGCGATGGGCACCTTCACATTTTCCCAAGATTCAATTTTATTGGAAAAATTGACAAAAAAAAATTTCTCATCATTTGGGTTCATTCTGAGAACTTTGATAAAAAAATTCTGAATTTTCAAATTATTTTCACATAATTTGGGACTTGGGTTCACTCTGAGCGCTTATAATGAAAAAATTCTAAATTATTTTCGATTATTCACATTTTTGAAATAAAATCATTTTGCAACAAACATTTCACTTTTTTTTTCGCTCATTTACAATGAAATTTTTTTAATTTTCCTTATTTTCCTCCTTCGTTTTGAGGTCACTTATTAATCATTATTTAAAAAACGGGAAAAGAAGTGATGCCCAAGCGGAGCGAGAGCAAAAATTTTGAAAAAATTGTGATTTTCAATGCATTCATGATTTTTCAAAATTACAATTTTTTTGAAAAATTAGCCGAAATTTGCAAAAACCCTGTAGTGCTTTTGGAAGAATTTTATTGAGGTGGTGCTTTGGCACACTCTACCTTATATGTGGTTACTCCTATGGTTTTTCTTCCACACTTACTCAAATTTTGTAAATTTCTAAAATTATAGAGTAGGTACCTAATTGTGGGAATTTTTTTTGAGGCACTGCTGAGGCCTACTTAAAACTCGTGTACCTCTCATAGGCTCATGTTACATTATGTAGAACAGTCTGACTGAGGTGTACGCTGAGCACATCCAAATCCCATTTCCAACTTAGTGTTTCTTCCACATCTCCTCAAAGTGTCTCATCACATATGTCCAAGATTATTATTTAAGGCTCCCTTGAGGTATCGTACTCGATTCCGAGCTTGGGTTATTTTACGCAACTCTTCAAAATTTCAAATTATCAAGCGTTGTTTTCATGGCTTCCTTTTATAGCATTACGTAAGAAGTAGGTACCTACCTTTAATACCTACAATATTTATTTATATTATGATGAATTAAGATACATTTCAAGGAAATTTCGGTGTTACTTGTTTTTCAAATTCGTAATTCGTAAATAAGACCCGCTTCCCTAAATTTGTCTGGAAGTTATTAGTTTCTGCTATTAAATTATCATCTGTATTATTCATGAGTAAACTGCGTGGAAGGAATAAATAAGTTGGTAAAGAGACTGATAATCGCATAGGTTATCTTCTAATCTTCTCTTTTCTTTTTAAACTAATTAAGTGTTGCGAAGAAAATATTAGCCTTCAATGAAACGTAGAAAATTACAATTTATTGCTAAAAATAAATAGGTACAATAAAATCGTTCGAAGGCAGTACAATACCTGTACAAAAAAATTAAAATAAAATGGTTTGCTATAAATGCACTAGGGAATGACAATTTAAATTATCATTAGAAAATATCCAAAGTATTCAATCCAAGTTCATTCATTGTAAAAAATATATTTTAATTTAAAAAAATTATACAATGTTACATTCTTGGTAGTGTACCAACATACGTGTTAAATGAGTTGCATACCTCTATTCATTCTAATTTCATGGTGTATAAATGTTGGGGTCAAATGACATTTTTTGGCTCGATTTTCCCTGGACCATGACTAAAAATTTAATTTTTTGGCGAGATAATATTCATTATTCGGCTGCATGGTCGAAGGTAGACGCTATCTTCATGGAGGTATTTTTTGGAATTACAAAATTTTATAGTAAAATTATCTATACATAATAGGTATAGGTAATATTCTTAAGAAGTTTCGTAATTTTCTTTGTTTATTTATTTTAATTTAACTTCTTAATTTATTCGTTCTTCTCTCCTATTTTAATATCCTGATGATGCACGACATTGTCCTACGAAACGTCATTTTCCCCCTTTTTTTATTCGTTTGTGTTGAAAATTGTCTTTTTATTTATTTTTTATTAAATGAAAATTAATTATTTTTATCTTTCAAGAATGAAAAACAATAGGGCTGCGTTCAGGACAGGCCTTTTCTGTTTCCTGAAGCGAACAGTTTAAATAATTTATGTAGATAATTGAGAATTCTGATCAAATCTTAAATACCTATTAGAATAAAATTTAGCAAAATTTTTTTTTTCAAAAATGAAAATCTTATTGAAAAAAAAATCAACAATTCTTCACTACTCAGGTACCTAGGTATTATTAATATGTAATTAAGTATGATCAGGGTCCAGGTTGAATAAAATGAGATCGAGTTTTAAAATTAAAATTTTAAATAAAATTTCAAGTTATTTTCATTTTTTAAAATTGCCTTGTCTGTCTGGCAATTTAATATCTAACATTTTAATATTATATTTTTTTCATTTAGGTACTTATAAATTATAATTATTATTAAAAATTATTTAATTAAAATGTTTGTTTCATCTGTTTTCTGTTTCAGAAAAATAATAATCAATTTTATTTTTGAAAAAACGAGAAAAAATAAAATTAAAATAACAAAGTCGTCCGGAATTGTTATCTAGTGCTCCAAGCGGAGAAAAATGTAAAGTTCGCGCATAGGCGTACGTGCAGCAGTGTTGTGAGTTGTTCCCGGGGAATCCCGGGAATTCCCTGTTCCCGGGAATTCCCAAAATATTTCCAAGAAAAAAGATTCTGATTATATTGAGATTTATTAGACACCTCATGGCATTAAAAGGAATCATATTGTTTCCCTCAGTATTAAAATACCTTTTAATACCATCAAAATGGTCAAAAATTGGTGTTAAAAAGAATTAAAGTGGATCAATTAGGGGGTAATAACATGAAGAATTACCTTGAAATTACCATCTAAAATATGGGATATTGATATCCCTGAATAATAATTTGATTAATTTCAAATATTTTTAGGGTATCAATACCAATTTTCATTCAAATTGACATTTCTAAACATCATTACATCACTTAAATTTAGTTTTTGCTTCAAAAAAAGAAATTATTTGAAAAACGGGAATTTCCGGTTTTGATGAAGGTGGGGACGTTCCCGGGAACAATTTCCATTCCCGCAAAATGGGAATTCCCGTTTCACAACACTGACGTGCAGGTTTTTTCTGTGCTCTTCTGTGAGTGCCATGATGGGACATTTTTTTGGCGTCTCCACGCCCACATCGGCCTTGATATTATTTTATTTAAAAATTTAATTTTAAATTTTCCGATCAGTCAGGCCGGAGTACTAATTATGTAAGATTTATAATTCGATGGTCGGGAACCATTTGACGTTAACTCCATGGTTTTCAAAAAACGACTTTTTAATGTCATTCTATAGGAAATTTTGCGCTGAATCGAATGGTATCATCAGTTTTCAAAAAATCTCAAAGCAAACTGGCATAAAATTGAAAAAACAAAAATTTTCGAATGGGACTTTTTTTGTATTTTTAATGATAACACTGGTTCCCTTTGCAATTTCATAAAAACCAATGTTACCATTTGATTCAGCACGAAATTTCCCATAAAGTGGCATTGGAAAGGGATGCCTTAAGTTGAAGGAAATCCAACACCAAACGTCATCAAACGTTGAGAAATCAAAAGATTTTAAAAATGTACCTATTTTAAAAATTTTTCAAAAATTTCTGAAATCTAAAAAATATTAAAAAATTTTTTACTTACAAGGTACTGTATGAAAATTATTTTGAGTGATTTTAAAAATATGGAAGTTTGAGAATTTAAAATTTAAAAATTTTTAGCGTTGAAAAATTGTAAAATTTTGAAGAAGTTTTTAATCGAAAAGTTTTTAATTCTGAAATTACGTAAATTTAAGTTCAAATCAATCATGAAAAATTTTCAAAAATTTCAGAAACTTGAAAATTGGAAATATTTTTTGTGGATGATACTTCAGATAATTTAAAATTTGAAAAATTTTAGGCCTTAAGAAATTCTGAACCAAGTATAAAATTTCAAATTTTGAAATTGAAAAAAAAAAAAATTATTGATCTTTTTCTTGATCTTGAAAAAAAAAGATCAGATCACAAAATTTTTATCAGATCAGCTTACGAAATTGTGACCTTGATCGAAATCTGTTTTTTCAAGATCTGGCTTTTTTTTTTTTAATGATTTGCCCATCTCTGGAAAAATGTATGTGTGCCATATTGAGTGACTTTTAGATATTTAGTCAAGTCAGATTTTGTTAAACTTATACCCAAACATTTTTACCTAATATTTTTGAAATTTTTAAAAATTTATACAACTTTTAAACTCATTGTTAGCTATTGGAATGCATTTGCATCAAAACAAGGTCACTCAGCCCCAAAAAGCTAATGAAAAGATTTTTCCCAGTTCACGAATGAATATCGAATTTAACATCATGATGACGAACATGCTACTAGAATTTTTAAGAAGCATTTTTCACCCTTGAAAGAGCAGCAAAAAAATATTTTTTAAAAATGCGCAATATTCGAATCATTTTAAAAGCATACTCCGGTCACATGTTGATATGACATTTTTCAAAACTCATCCCATCCAGTAGCCAGCACCTTTCAACGAAGTTTGACCATATGGTATTTTAGAGAAAATATACGCTGCATGTGTATAAAGCTGGGATGTTGTGAAAAAAAAAAAAAAAAAAAGGAAGAAAAATTCATCGCATTTGACGTCGTATTGCGCGACTCTTACACATATACGAAGACAACATGGTGCGATAAAAATTTCATTTTTATACCACTGGGGAGAGAAAGAGTCGAAAAAAAATGTAAATATAAACTGAAAAATGACGACGATAATATTTGCGAGTCGTTCTCATTCTACTTCTTCGCTATATTCGAATGTATTTTTAATTTTCTACAGGTCTTTATTTCTTTCCGCAGAACGTGCACCATGCTCAGAAAAACAGGATTTCTGAGTAGTCTATCGTTTCTACTTATTTTTAATTTTTATCTCGAAGAAAATACAAAGAAAAATACACAGCCCACGTCGTCCTATTTGAAAGCAACACTCGTTTGAAATAAAAAATTAAACCAACCGGGTAATGTCAATTAAAAATACTTTTTCTCCAAGAGTACCTACATCGTTTATAGGCGTATTCGTAATTTTGGCAAATGGTAGGTATAATTAATTTTTATATAAAAAAATGAGACGTCACTCCGAATGTCGAAAAATGGTGGTAAATTCAGAAGGCAAAGCAGCAGGGTGATAAGCGAAGAAAATTCAAGTAGCAGGTAGATTTTTTTCTAATGCAAAATACGAGTATTAAAAGTCGCCTACTCGCAGCCCAGTCAAACCGAGCCGACCAGAAAGGAAGGAAGACACTTACGCCAACGAAAACAAGAAAGAGGTCAAAGAAAAAGAATTCGTGGCGAATTATTTAAAATAGAAATAATATCTAACAAAACTTCATTAGCATACTCGTGTTGAGGCATTGTGTTCGTGTCTCTGATACTGCTTTACATATCAAAAGAGCTTTTTGCAGCCAACGTTGCCAGCGCCATCTTTCTCTTTTTTATTCCTTTTCTTTTTACCAAATTGAAAAGCAATCCGACCTTTGGTATATTTGTTTGCCGAATTTCTCTATTGTGCTGTCGAGTAGGCATGGTATGGTACAACACACGTTCAGGAGTTGTGAGTCAAGTGCTGATCAGGAATGTCCAAATTAAATCCAGTAATATAATTCAGGTTCTTGGTTTTGACTTTTTTAATAAATTATATTTTTCGAGGAGTTAGTTAATTTCATATTTATCAATTTTTAAATTTTTTTTGAATGTTGCAAATTTTTTCAAGTTTTAATTTTGTTTGTAAATGTTTTTTTTTTCAATTATTCTTTATTACCTATTAGATATTTATTATTTTTCTCTCCACAATTTTTTCGAACATTATTAATTGTAAAATTTTGGTACAAAAGGGTGGATGTCATTGACTTTTTTCAAAAATGAAAAGCTTTCATTTTTGAAAAATATCTTTAACAATTATTCAAGCAATAAATATATTTTAAGTTTTTTTGAGAGAAAATTTCAATTTTATGGAGATTTGTATAGCTTCTCTGTAGAGAAAATTTTCTAAATTTTTTTTAGGAGAAAATTTAAACTTTTTTTGGAGAAAACATCTCTCAATAATTGTTTTGAATAAAAATCCTTTTTTTTCCAAAGGAAGAGGTTTATAATTTTCAAAGATAAATCTCTATCCTGTTTAGAAAAAAAAAAAAATTTGCGGTCACAGTTAAAATGAAAAAAACATCCAAAATTTTCTTGAAGTAAAATGTGTTTTTCTTGTTGCAATGAAAATAATTTACTTTGGTATTTTATTTTCTTTTGCAGGAAAAATTTTTGAAAGTTCTTGAGGTAAATAAATATCTCATTTTTTGAAAGAAAAAATTCAGTTTCTTGCCTTATTTTATTTTATTTTATTTTTTGAAATAAAATGTTTTAATTTTTTGAAAAAAATCTCAAAATTTTTTGGAGTAAATTTTTTTTCTTCAATTTTTTCAAATAGGTAGTAGGTAGTTTGGTACCCAAAAATCTCTGGATTTTTAAGCATGAGAATTTTTTTTTTCTTTTGTTATTTCATTTTTTTTTCGAAGTCAGAATATTTTTTATATTGAGGAATACATTTTTTCTTTCAGAGAAAAAAATTTCGTTTTGGTCTCGATCTTTTTCGGAGTAAAAAAATTTCTTGAAAAGAATCTTTTAATTTTTCCGGAAGAGGAAATTCTTCAATTTTTTGAGGAGAAAAAATTTTTCAACATCAAATTTTTAAAAACAAAAACTTTGTAATTTTTTAAGAAAAGAAAATTAATCTTTGGTCTTATTTATTTATTTAAACCAAAGAAAATCATTTTTTTAAAATTAAACATCTTAAAACCTCTCAATTTTTATGTGGAAAACTTTTTTTTTTTTTTTAGAGAAAAATCTTCTGCTCCTAAAAAAATCGATTTTTGGTCTCAATTTTTTCAAAAATAAGAACCTTTTTGTTTAAGTACCTATACTTATTTGGAGTAAAAATCAATTGATTTTTATAAAGATTTTTTTCTATTTTCTTTTATTTTTTTAGAAAAAAATATTAGATTTACGTCTCAGTTTTTTTGAGCCAAAAAAATTTTTGGTGTGAAAAATTTCTATTTTTGTGAGAAAAAGAATGCAAAGAAAAGAAATGTCTAAAATGTTTGGAGTAGATTTTTAATTTCTATTTCTAGACCGCACCTTTGATAAAAATCCTTTCTCGCCGTTGCTGAGTGCAGAAGGCAGTACCCTGATTCGAAACTAGAAACCTTAAACAAAAAGATTCTTATTTGAGAGATTTTGAGATGTTTACTAAAAAAAAATTGATTTTTTTTTTTTGGTTTAAAAAAATAAATAAAATAATGAATAAATTGGACGATAGATTAATTTTATTTTCCTAAAAAAATACTTAGAAAGTTTTTGTTTTTAAAAAAGTTGAAAAAAATTTTCATTTCAAAAAAATTAAAAGCAGAGTCTATTCTAACGTGCAGTTCAGCCCATTTTGTGGAACTTCAAAACAAAGGTGTGCAGTTTGAAATTACTTCGTGCAGCTAAAAATTAATTTTTGACAAAAACATCTTCAAAAAATATCTTTCAAACAAAAATTCTCTCAATTTTTTTTTTCCGACAAAAAGACGTCTTGTAGGTAGGCATGAATTCTTTTTTGACAAAAAAAAATCTTCTAAAAATATTTTTTTGACAAAAAATCGTCAAAAGAAATTTTTTTGACGAAAAATCGCCAAAAAAATTTTTTGACAAGAAATTGAAAAAAATGACCAAAAAAAATTCTGATAGAAAAATCTTCAAAAAATCTTTGAAAAATCTTCAAAAAATCCTATCATAAATTTATTTTCCAAAGAAATCTCATTTTTTCCCCTAAAAAATACGTTTGTCTGATGATCAGTAGGTATATCTTTAAGAAAAAAATCTCTTGTCAAAAAATCTAAAAAAGAATCTATTGGCAAACATTTTTTCATGAAAATTTATTCTAACAAAAAAATCTTAAGTACACTGAAATACTTTTGTGGTTCTGTGTTCGATGGTTTGGGATCGAGGAATTTGTAATTCGCAAAGAAAAAATTCTAAATAGCCGGAAAAAAGCAAGATTTTTTTTGAAGTTTAAAAAAAAATACCTATATCTACCTAAAATAAACACACGAAAAATTTTCATTTTGAAAAATAATTTTCATTTTTTCCCTCGAGGAACTTTTTTTGCGATGATTTTAACGTGTTTGTCAGAATTTTCTGAAAATCCATCAAAATTTCACAAGTGATGGTTTCATCCCCCCTCCCCCAATCACACACCCATACTACCTATATTGAATATGACTCTGGTAATGGAGCTAAACGTGCAGCTCCAAATTTTCCTCAGAATAGGCCCTAAAAAGATTCTGAATTCAAAAAAAAAAAAAAAAAAAAAAAAAAATTGAAAGAACAAAAAAGAAAAAAAAATTGTAAATACATACATAAAAAGCAAGAGGTTTTTAGGTATTCATTTTTTTGTTTATTCGTTTTTTTGTTTTATTTTTTTTATTTTATTTTTTTATTTCAATTATTAACAATGATTTGTTGTTTTCGTATTTTTTTTCTTCCAGTTTGATTTTGATTAAAATTTGAATTTGAAAGATAAGTAGGTTAATCTTATCGTTGTCTCGTTAATGTCATAACTATTGTGAATCTGTATTCAGTGTATTCTGTATTCGGTGTATTCTTATAATTATTCATTTTCATTTTCATTTTCGACTTTGTTTGTTCCTCTTTTTTCTTCTTTTTTACATTATATGATTATAAACTTTTTGGTGATATGGTATATGGTGATACTTGTTCTATATTTGTTTAGATTTGAATATATTGACGAAGACGAAGTACTTGAATATTGAATCATTGAGTTTTTTCTTTAATAAATAACTAATAAGAATGACTTTTTTCTCAATGCCTTAAAAATATTCAAATTTACACAATAAATTTTTGTTTTGTTTTAAACTTCAAAGTCGCACACAAAAAGCAAAACCCTAAAAAAAAATAAAAAAATCATAAAAAAGCGGGAAGGAAGAAAGAAATTACTATTATCACTTACGCATACTTATCGTTATCAATTAAATTAATTAAGCTTCAATCAAAGTTCAAAAACTATAAACTATCGATTTACTGGATTTACCAAGCTAAAGCTGAACTTGAAAGCATTGAAAGTAAGTGAATTCAACTGTAGTACTCCCTCCTATTCCATGTACCTATTGTAATATTTTTTTATTCTATACAGATGGATCCAAATCCAATTTCAAATCAGACTCAGAGACGGCAGAGTAAAAACATAGAACACATAAAAGAATATTACTTCGTAAGAGAACAAGAAGGCCCAATTATTTGAAGGAAGCGAGACATTTATGAATGTAAACTCTGCGGAGCCAACATCATGGTATGTACTAGAGTACTACTTAGGTACATATTATTTTAAATAATCATACAACGAATTAAATTTCATCATCTTTACAGGGATATCACATTGAGAATTTGCGAAGGCATGCGAAAGTCAGGCACCGTGTTGATTAATCGTTATTAAAGTAAAATAATTCTATTATAAGTTCATTTTATATTTTTATCATTTTTCATTTTTTCCAATAAAGATGTTCAATTTTTATCTCTTGTTTTGTCACTTTTGTCAGTTTTGTCGAAGCTTTTCAATTTAAAATTTCAAACTTGAATTTCATACGTATACCGTATACGGTATATTGGTCAAGATGCTCATCACATAAGTAGAAACTAACAAGTACCTATGAAAGTATCGAATATTATTCTCATCTTCTCATAAAAAATAAAAAATTGAAATATGATAGAGAATGATAATAGTCATTAAGTCATAAATAAAACATAAGACTCTTCGTTCAGATAATAATTGTTCATAAATTCACTCATTTTTATTCAATTTTTAATTTTCTACTTTTGTTTTGATTTTAAAGTCATTTTTATAAAACCAAACCAAAACCGATACATTTTGAAAACCAAAACCACTACCAAAACCAAACCAATACCTTTTGAAAACCAGAACCAAAACCAAAACCAGAAAAAAATTTTTAACGGTTTTCCAGCCCTGGTGACGAATTTCGTTTCGTTAAAAAATGATTCTGGGAAATGTTCATCAACGGAATGATTTATTCGATATTTTCCTACACCATTTTCAAAAACAGATGCGAATATCCTGCAGTTGGGACGGCAATTCAATAGTCGATCAGATTCATGACTGGTTGACTGGTTCATGACACGTGGTTATATTACTATATTAGCCAGTACTCATGTCAGGGCCAAATTGAACATCTATAAAATTCCTATGCATAATCACTAACTCACGAGTTCGCGATGATTTTGCATCATGAAAAAGTGCAATTTCAATTTATCCATGAGCCACGAAGAAATAAATACAAGCTTCCACATCCACGTGCAGCTAATTTAAAATAATAAAAAAACAACAGTCGCATATATCATATTTCAAATTGCTTATTTAAATAAGCAATTTGAAATTCTCGTTTATACGTAAAACAAGTTGAAAAGAAATAAGTACCATTTTGCAATTCTGTGTCGTTTTTTCCAGTCACCTCTGAGTTTATTATTTTCGATCTCGGATCCCATCTCGGTAAGTTTTTTAATTTTATTTAATTTGATATTTAATTCATTTATTTATTTATTTTTTTTATTTATTTGACACAAATACAATGAACAAATCTTATCTTATCATCATCGAGTTCTGTACTTCATTTTAGTTTTTTCGAATTTTTTGAAATGGATGTTGAAGATAGAAAATTTAATGACGAACAATTTTTGTTTGAAAAGGTGCACGACCTTCTGAACGGTCGTGACAACCCCCCGTCCTCCCATTTTAATTTTTTTAAAATATTTTTTATCAAATTAGTCATAATTATTTTTCATTAATCATACGAATTACCGGCGGATTTGGCGTTATTCTGAAATTCATAAGTTTTAATTCGTGTTCTCGAGTGTAAAGTACGTTAATGCGCGTTTCTTTCTCAATTTATTTCAATTCGCAGCGAATTAAGAACATTCAGAGCTACGTAAGTGGTCTTTTGAAAAATCATTCAATGAAAGTCTACCAGAACCAGCAGAAGCAACAACTCTGTAAGTAATTCTAAGCATTTTCATTAACGATTCTGTTTATGTAATTAATTCAAAAATGAGTTTAATTTTTCTGAGGATATTTTTTTGGGAATTTCATTTTCACTTGAGATTTTTTTATCAATTTTTTTTTCTTCATTTTTTTTTAGAAAAATTATTGTAAGTCAAAAATATTTTATTCTTATTGTTTGAATTTTTCTACAGACCATTACCCCCCCCCCCTCCACCCCCAAAAATCAAAAAGATCTATGATTTTTTCAATATTTTTTCTCAATTTTTTTTCGCATTAAGTAAGTATTTTGGAAAAAAGTAAAATTGTGATTTTTTTCCTTTGATTATTGGGAGAAATTTTGAGAAAATGCATTTTTTTTCAAAACTTATTTTTTTTAAGCATGTTTCAAAAATTCCATTCAAGAATTTTTTGGAAAATTTTTTAGTCAAAAATAATTTAGTCTGGGATTTATTTTGTATAGAGAACATATTTTCCTTAAGAAAAGGAGTAATTTTCTCAAGAGCATTCACTACATTTTTATTATAAGAATTTTTTGCTAAGATTGTTCAACACGAGGGATTTTTTGACTGAAAGCACCATTTATTTTTCTTGAAAACGTAATTTTTGCAAGAGAATTTTCAGAATTTCTTCATGATAAAGTCGACAGCATTTTTGAATATGCAAAGCCTTAAAAAAACTGAATTTCTTTTCGAAAGAAATGGAATTTTTTTTGAAAAAATACAAGAAAAGAAGAAAATCTCAACAGTAAAATGCCTTTTACAAAATTATTTTCTTGTGTTATTAAAAAATTTTGGAAACAATTCTTGAAGAAAAAAAACGTTGACCCAAAATTTTTTGGAAAATTTTTTTTTTAAACATGAAATGAATGAAAAAAAAAACTAATGAAGAAATTCTTCTATAAAAAACAATAACTTCTTAATAACTCCATTTTTTCTTTAAATAAAAATTTTTAATTAATTATATAATAAACTTACATTTTATTTATATGCAGAGGAGTCCATCCTTCATTATCGCCTTTATTTATATCAGCTCCGTGTTCAACCAGGAACTCCACCATGTCCAAATTATCAACAAAGTTCACCACCGCGAATGTGTGAAAATTTTCGTAAAATTCTCTTTCTCTTTTTTTCGGTAAGTTTTTTAATTTAATTTAATTTGATATTTAATTAATTTATTTATTTATTTTTTTATTTATTTGACACAAAGTTTTCCTGAAATAATTGAAAATACTTTAAAAATTGATGTTTTTTAAAACTTTTTTTTTTTTTTAGAGTTTTGTTGATAATTTTTGATTTTTTGACTATATGAAAAAACGTTTCATAGAAAAGTTGTTCCAATTTAAATTTCCCACAAAAAGCTATACATTCAATTTTCCTCTTAGACTCATTTTTGTTGAGAAATTTTTTATTTCAAGTATGTTGTCAGGCCAAAATTTACACCCTGGTAAAACCACACCCAAGTTGATTGTACCTAATTTTGATATTATACATAGTTTGATCAATTTTGATAAAATTATAAAATTAAAAACTAAAGTACTGTATCAAAAAAGTCAATTTAATCCTCTTAATCTGGTAATTATTATGACAGAAAAGAATAGCTATAAGCAAACCTCCACGAGGCAGTATTATAAACGTTCGCGCCTACGATTACAATACTTCGCATGTGCATTTTTTATTATCTATATCTGTGTACGCAGGTCGTTACTGATAAGATTTGCCATCCAATCAATAGAATTTTTTATGCAATATGGATGGCGATATTCGGGAATTTCCTTATGACGCAGAAGCGATTGTAAATTTACGTAAAATTAGGTTTGTAATTGTATGCTCTAAGCTTAGTTCTTGTACATGGCACAATAAATGAATTTAAAAAAAAAAAAAAAATGAATTTTAGAAAATGGCGCTTTTAATCAAAAAAACAGTTCCGATATTTTCTCGATACCTATCAGACGTGTTTTTCGTGTTAAATACGTGTGCCGAGATATTATTGTATTAACCTCCAAACATTGTAGTGACGTTGTAGTGTCAGTGTAGATAAGCAAGCTGTTAAATCGTAGACAATCTAGTGCAACATTACCGTAGTATACCGGTCTCAGCTAGACTGAGCCGGTAAAATGCCGCTCCAAGACAGTTCTATACCCCGTACTGACTACAGACGGGAGAACAAAACGTACGCCAAAGCAACCGTCGAAGTCAAAGTTCCGAAAAAAGATCAATATATAATATTCCCATACATCGAAAATCTTCGTATCCCAGAATACGTCTTATCAATTATCTGATCACGTTAAACCCACCGATATTCTCTTCTGCTCAAGAATGTCCAAAAATCGAGTAGGTATATACCTAAGCAGCATCCAAGCTGTCGATTCGTTCATCGAAAAACAAGGTAAAATCAAAATCGGTAATCACGAAATACCAGGACGAAGGTATGTAAATAACGATAAGAGAATAATCATCTCGAATGCCCCGCCGCATATACCAAACTGTGAAATCGAACAATTAATCAAATCTTTCAACGTTGAGCCAGCTTCACAAATTAACTTTTTAAAACTCAACCTTCAAGATGACCAATTAACACATGTGATGAGCTTTCGAAGACAGATCTTCATAAAATCCGAATCTGTAGAAAAATTACCTACCACCGCTGTCTTAAACTTTGAAGGAGAACAATATCGTATTTTTTTCAATGACGACCAGGTTCGCTGTTTTATGTGTAAAGAAATTGGACACACCTCCAATAGTTGTCCTACCAACGTAAACGACGATGATCTAGAAAACAAAAAACCCGAAGACGAAAATTGTCGAACAGACGAAAATAGTCGAACTGTTAACACCGTTCAAATTCTCGAAAAAGCAAATACAGCCAAATTACCAGGTTCCAACCAAAATCGCAACCCTACTTCCGGTATAGAAGATATACTAGAAATGGAAATTACTCAACAATCAGTCAAAAGGCCACTGTCTATCAGCACTGAAACAAGCAGTGAACAAATAGGTAACCAATCTACAGAACGTAATGAAAAAATTTCTCCAAAACCGACCAAGAAATCAAAAAAAACCAAAATAGAAAAAGATCCCACTTCGATGAAAGAACTTCTAGATCCCATTGAAGAAAACTACGAGCGAAATAAAACCGATTACCCAATCTCATTCGCCAAAAATTATTAAAATAAAATTACACTTAGGTATTTTCACAGGGAGGGGGTAAAAAATCTTGAAGAAACGGTTTCTGGAAAAATTAAAAGAAATTCTTTCTGTCAAAAAAAAAAAAAAAAAAAAAAAAAAATGAAAAATGAAAAATTTATTAATTTGGTTTTTGCAGAAAATTTTTTGAAATGTGTATTTGAACTAAAGTTAGTTAGAATTTTGTTCATTTATGAACAGTTTTTTTTTTATTTCATTATTTTTTAAAATTTTGCCCAATAAATATATTTTGAAGATTTCTTTTTAAAAAATCCACTTTGAAAAATTTTGAAGGAAATTTTTATTTTAAAAAATTCTACAAGAAGTAAGTAGTATAAATGTTATTCAAAAAATTTTCAAAATTATTTTTTGGATTAAGTTTCTTCTCAAATAATTTTTCCAAAGTGTAATTTTTCTTGCCTGTTTTTTTTCCAAATTTTAAGAAGATTATTCCCCTAAAGATTTTTTTCCAAGATGATTACTTGATTACGTATTATTCGACTAAGAATTAAGAAAAAAAAAAATCGTTTCAGAAAATTAATTCGTCCAAGATTGGAGGAACATTTTTGAAAGATTTTTTTTTTACTTAAAACCTTTTTTTTGAATATTTTTTCTGGTTAAAATTTTTTTTCAAAAGGTTTTTTGATATAGCCAGGCATCAGGCTGCGGCACGCGGGCACACCGTAACGTCAACATACGACTGCGGATTAAATTACTCGTGCCTTGCTGCTAATAATAACGTTATCGACGTGCGTTAGTTTATGTATACTCGCCTTGTACGGATAATTACCTGATTATGTTGGCCAGATTACGAACCAGCGCTAATAACAAATTTCCTGCTCAGTTGTTAATGGTATTAATGAGATGAGTAAAGCTCACCTGTACCGTCTTGCCTCCCAACCCCACCCATTGTGCCGAATTCGCACCTAAAAAAAAAAGAGAAAGAGAATTTTACGAAAATTTTCACACATTCGCGGTGGTGAACTTTGTCCCGCGTTGTCTGCCCCTTCCACCTATTAGTCGACTGTCGATAAATCCAATGTAAACAAATTTCTTCAAACTGATTTATTGTTTCTTTTTTCAATAGTTGCGTAAATTTTCGCCAAGTGTTCGATAAGAGAATTGTAGTATGTATTGTTGTCGTATATCAAGAGCGTGTTGGAAGCATTTAGGTACTCGCGTATCGATAAAATTTCAGATAATTTTCAACGTCGATGGTATTATGGTATCGATGGTGGTGAAGAATCCATTTGAGAGAGGAAAAAATTTCACGTTGTGATCGTTAAATCACGCAGCCACGTGATAGCATGATTGGGCATAGGGACACGTAGAAGGGCGGGAAAAAATCTCCATTATAATGGAGCGTTATTAAATTTATGAACGTGATTTTTCTCGCTATGCTGTATAAATGAGACTTTTTTAATCATTTTTAGAGAAAAATTCCTCAAACAAAAATTGTTCTACGTTCAATATTTGCATCTGCAACGGATGGCAATTTATGTCAAAGTAAGTTTTTTAATTTCATTTTATTTGATTACGTATTCGTGTGTATATACAGCCGTATAATGCGCCCATAAAATACATTACATTAGGTACGTACGAAGTACGAACGTCTGCATATGCCATGCCCCTGCTGCCACTTTTGAATTTACTCTCTCATCATTAGCCCTTTTGTGCCCCAGAAGAAACTGACGGTTACTTTTTAAAAATTTTTATGTGAACGTGTGCTTTACACTGGGGTGAGAAGAAAATTTCAAGGAATTTTCCGAAACTTGGAATCTTACACAGGATATAGGTACTTACCTTTTTTTTTTAAAAATAACAATAATTAATAAAATTGAAATTTTTTAAATTTTTTAGAAAAAAATATAAAAATCGTCTAAATTAAATTAAATTAGCCTAATAAAAAAAATTGAAGAATTTTTTAAAATTTTAATTCCTGTTAAGTTAATAAAACTTCAAAGCTAAAACGTTACGTCTTTCAAGATGTCTTCTAAAAAAAAGTTATTTTAAGTAATTTTTGAATTTTGATTAATAAAATAAAATAATAAATATAAAAACTAAAATATGTAAATTATTAGTAATTACGTAATTACGTAAAAATAATGACTGAAAGGTGAAAATGAATGATTCTATCCAGTTGACGTCATTATCACATTTTGCATCATCCATCTTGTTTCGTCGTTTAGTGATAGTGATGGAAACTATCGATAATACTATCGATAGTTATCGATATTTTTTTCTATCGATACGAAATTTCGATAATTTTTGCCAACGATATACTATCGTTTTATCGTACAAACTATCGATAAGTTATCGATAGTTCAAAGTCAATGTATTTTAAATGGAAACATAATAAAATCGCCAATTTTTACTTGAACAAAAGTCAAAACCTGAGAAAATCAGAATATTGCTATTGTTTTCGTGGTATTTTATTACTTTTCATAATTCGTATTAATTTTTCATGAACAATGACACTGCGCTGCAAATTAAATTAATAGGTACAATACGTACAAAAAAGAAAAAATGTATCTCACCATCGATAGTTATCGATAATATCGATAACTAACTATCGATAGTTAAAAAAAAATTTACGATAACAATCGATAGTACTATCGTATGAACATTTCTACTATCGAATTACTATCGATAAAAAAAATATCGATAGTTCCCATCACTAGTCAGTGATCGATAACAAATGAACAGCAACTTGCTTGATTGTGATTTTTATTTAATTTCTTAATTCGTAACGTGCAAAACTCGTGAATTGTGTTGATTTAAGTGTAGAAAGAAACCCGGTGTATCAATCGTAGATACTAATTTTGAACTTTTAAATCAATAATATTAATGTGATCAACCCCAGTGTTCCTCAGTTTCGTATGATTCGTGTTCCACCATCGTTCGGGCATCCAACTCCTAACACGTTACCACTTCAATGGCATTCAGTTGTAACTCGCAATTGATAATTCAGACATGATAAATGAAGACTATACGTTGTAAACCAAGACTTTTAGAAATTTTGTCTAACATTCTGAAATTTGACTATAATTTTTTTTTTTAATTTTTTAGACTTTTTTAATTTTTATAATTTTATGGAAATTATTTTTTATGATTTTTAGACATTTTGTCACAAAGTAAAAGCATATGCTATGTTTTCTTAATTTCAAACGTAGTGTGGAAATATAATACCTAAATGAACGGGTCCAGGGGGCAAGTTTTTTTGAAACACCTTAATAGAAAAATATGGAATTATAAGATAGACCAAATTGTCTATTTTATGGTCCAACTCCAGAGGCCCAAAAATATGATCAAAAGGTCATCCCGCCCCTTCCTCTAAATCAAGTTCAAACACAATGTATTATGTTAATTACTCGAAACAGGTCGTCGAAGCCGAAACCGCTTCGCTAAAGGCATAGAGAAGGCGCGGTTTCCAAGCGCGAAGCGGTTTCTACAGGCTTCAAACACGCCTTCGAATTAATTTTATGACGAAGAGGCGTCGATGGCGTTACTTGCGCGCCATGCCGTCTGTGTACATATTCTCCGCTGTTCGATGTCGCTGTCGAATGTCGATGTGTCGAACCAGCGACTGTAAAACATACCGACGCACCAGATCCACCAATAATTTTCAATCTGACTAATGACTCGTAAAGAAAGCCAATGCTTGGCATTAACGTCGCCATTAAATTCTTGTCAAGTTTTTAAGTCAATAATTAACTATGTTAAGATATGCGAATGCTGTATAGACGACACATTAGAAACAAAATATTATACGTAACATTGTTGCTATATTCGGGTTTACCAATACCAGTGTTGAAGATCTGTCGCATTCGAACGACCTACACCACCGTGTACAAATAAATTATGATAACGTGGAAACTACTAAAAAATACCGCCGAACTTCTAAGTATAATTTTTTTTTAGCAATCGAAGACGTCAAAGTGACAATAAAGGGAATTCGGTAGTATTTGAATATTTTTCCTCATACCACACAGAGAGATCATAAGAGGGTTAGGTACATTTATGAGAAATTTTTTTTTGAACGTAGGTAGTTGGTTTAAATTTCTGCTTCTAATTCCACAGTTCTACTGTGTAGGATTTTTTTTTTTTTTTAATAAAAAAATGTAGGCATTTTTTTTAAAAAGTGTAAAAAGATAAAAAATAAAATTTGAAGAAACTTGGAGAGAAGCAAATTTTGAACATGTCAAATGTACCGAAATTGTACCAAAACTACCCCTAACTTATGCCCAAATCCAAATCTCTAGTCAAACTTTTTACCTACTTAGTACCTAAGCCGCGTTCCTTTCTTTTTCTATACCTACCTAAAACCCAGTTTCGCATCGCGTCTAATTTTCGCTTTTCTAAAAATCCGTTATTTCGCGAATCGATCGATGACCCATCAACCCTTTTATTGCCGATGAGTCATCGCAAACTTACTGCGCAGTTTCTAAAAACAACCCTTCTCGAGTTTATTGAACTTGACCGGTTGTCGCGATAATTCTTTTAACCCTCTAAAAATAGACTTTTACGACTTTCATAACCATACAAATTTTTGTCACGCGACCAATAAATTGCTCGTCGATACTTCATGCTTGATTGACTCAAACAATGAATTTTAGCCACTCTCTTAATTTCCCCTAAACGCTGAACAAAGCCCTCGCAAAACATACATTGTAACACGAAGGTGCTATTGTTCAAATACATATAACTCCCCCAAATTAGACAAATCAAAAAACCCGTAAAAGTAAATCAAGCCAAATTCGCGTTAATCTCGAAAAATTCGAAACAAAGAAAAACTCGTAAAAGCCAAATTCGCGTTAATCTCGAAAAACTCGAAATAAAGAAAAAAATCGTAAAAGTCAGAAAACTTCTATAATTATGACTTTTAGACAAAAGAATTACAAAGTTGCGAGGGATCTAAATTTAACGTTTTTCCATAGATCCCTCTTCCAAATTTTCGTCATATTGCGCAACTTGTTTCCCTAATTATTATAAATACGTACTTTCGCGAAACCCTTCGAAAGGGCATTCTAATTTCCAAATTCAAACCGCTACATCTACGTTAGTTCGTCTCATTTTTATACTAATCCCAAATTCCGTCTCATTTTTATTTTAACTAATTTTCGCTCGTTTTCTAATTTCAAATTTATTCCAATTTTAAAATATCGTTCTCGTTAATTTATTTACGAATCTAATTCAAACCAAAGAACAATTTCTAGTCATTTCAATCACGTGTATTTTTTTTTGTGTTATAATTTTTCTATTTCAATTTTCGTGTTATTCAACGGACATCGACATCAGTAAGTTTGTAATTATATTATTTTATTTTTTATCCTATATTGCATGAATTTTATCTAGTCATAATTTTAATATCCATTTTTCTTTGGATACTGTCACTGAATTTTGATTGTGTTTCAAATTAATAAAATTAAATTGTAAATTATTCCCTTCGTATTCATTTTTAAATTACGAAACTTCAACCCTTAATTTCAATCTCTAAATTTCAACCCCTAATTCCCAAAGGAGCTTAACAAACAAAATTTCAATTTGAACAAAAATTTGAAAATGTCAATACTGAAAAAAATTTAAAAAATTATCATTTTGAACAAAAACTGGAAGTTTTAATTTCTTTGAGAAATATATAATTATATGTTTTTCTTCCAGGCAGTCAGTGGCGTGACGAAGCAATTTCTCGAGGGGCTGAACCCCGAATTTCCCAAACTTCCTGAAATTTTCTCTGAAATTCCTCATTTTACACAACTTTTTTCACATTTCCCAACTCTTTCTCAAAATTTAATTTGCTTGGGAGGGGGTGAGACACCCTGCACCCTCCTAGTCGTCATTCTTCTGCTTCCAGTTCGTTGCTTGGTGTGATATGTTTGATTTAATTTTTAGTTGGTTGTCTTGAAAATCATTTCTTTAAAATTTCCATATTATTAGGTATGTTTTTTCTGAAATACTTATGATTTCTTTTACTCCAGAAAGAGCAATAGGTAAATGTAATTTGTGGTAAAAATTATTTTTTTTAACATAAAAGGAAGGTTATCATTTTTAAAATTTTTTCATCATTTTCATTTCAAAAAAATAAAAAATAAAAAAAAATAAACGAAAAATTTCAAAAATTTTGAATGCGATGGAGAAAATCTTGAAAAAATTTGGAAAATTTCATTTTGAACAAAAATTTGAAAAAAATTCATGTTAAATAAAATTTCTAAAATTTAATACGTTCGAAATGGCTTTTCTGACAAAAGTTAATTTTTCTATGGAAAGAATGTAAAAAATCGTGACAAGACTAAAGTACCTAATTTATTTAAAAATGTAGGTATATGTTTTTTCCTAAAATTTTTTAATATTTTTCAAATTGAATAAAAATAGGGTTATTGTCATTTTGGGATTTTCTTCCCGAATCAATTTTATTCGCAATTGAAATAAAAAAAACACAAAAAATTTCAAGGAAATTTGTGTGTGGCGGAAATCCTTGAAAATTAAGTTTTTAAAATTTCCCATCTCTGAACAAAAATTTGAAAAAATATTGATAATTTTGAACGAAATTAAAAATTATATCTACGTAAATATCCACTTCTAAATTACAAATTTTTCTTTTTTTCCTGAATTTATTTATTTTTTCTGACGTTTGAAACATTTTTCTTTTCAAAATTTAAGAACTTTTATGTTTCAAAAATTTTCCCAAGAATTAAAAAAATTTCTCATCTCCTTGGAATAAGTAAACATGTTTTAGAAATTTATTACTCATAAGCTGCGTTTACATCATCGTAAATAACGAATAAAAACAGAAAATAATCATAAACAAATTATTCCTTATTTGTTATTCTTATTCTTATTTGCGATGATGTGAACGCAGTAATACTCAGTATATTTTTTCTGAAATAACTATCAACTTTATACTATATTTTTCCATAAAGAGCAATTTGTGATAAAAATTATTTTTTCCACTTATTTTTTTTTTTTTCAAAACATAAAAGAAAGGTTATCATTTATGAGATTTTTTCATCATTTTCATTTCAAAAAAAAAAATAAGTAAAAATAAACGAAAAATTTCAAAAATTTTGAATGAAGTGGAGAAAATCTTGGGAAAAATTGAAAAATTTCATTTTGAACAAAAATTTGAAAAAAGTTCATTTTTAATAAAATTTCTAAAATTTAAGACTTTTGAAATTGGTTTTCTGACAATAAAATTCAATTTTCCCCCGGAAAAAGAATGTAAAAAAAAGCGATAAAAACGATTTATTTAAAAACGGATATCTTTTCCTAAAAAAAATTTAATATTTTCCAAACACTGAATAAAAATAGTTATTATTTTGGAATTTTTTCCCCAAACACATTTTATTCTCAATCTCATAATTGAATTTTAAAAAAATGAAACAAAAAATTTCAATGAAATTTGTGTGTGAGGCAGAAATTCTTGAAAATTAAAATTTGAAAAAATATAATTTAAAAAAAAAATGATAATTTTGGATGAAATTGTAAATTTTACGTAGATATCTACTTCTAATTAAATTACAAATTTTTCTTTTTTCCTGAATTTATTTATTTTTTCTGGCGTTCGAAACAATTTTTTTTCTTCAAAATTAAAGAACTTTTATTTTTTTTTAAATTTTCCCACAAGAATTAAAAAATTTTAATTTCCTTGGAGTATACATTTTAAAAAAAATTTATTAGGTATTTATTTATTTTTTTTTTTTCAAAAAATACCTCAATTTTCTATAGAAAAAAAAAACATTTTCTGGGCGAACATTCCTTCTCGCACATGCAAAATTTAAAAAAAAAAATGTAATCTTTTCTACCTTCAAGAAAAAATTGAGTTACATCCTGGAAAATTCCAAGTAGCCATCCCTGATGACTCAAACAAATGAAACCTTTCGACGAGAATTTTCGACAAAATTTTGATTCCAAACGAAATGAAAATGGAATGTAATCAGTACCAAGTCTAAGAACAAATCAAGTTCTAATTACTACGAAATATATGTAGGTACATATTAAGTGATTACAAATTTTTTAGTTCTCATTCCATTTTCTCGCAGTAACCAGCTCAAAAATTTCATCTCCTCACTGTTTTACCAAACTTCCTCGTACTCATTACAAAACATTTTTTTCACTGCAGGAATTTATAAATTACAGGTGTTCGTATAAACTTTGGTAATTTGGTATCCATGTACATTTCTGTTTCGCGCTTTTGCAAATCGAATAAATTACAGTTTTGTAAATTAATTTGCATAGGTAGGTATAATAAGCTGACAGTAACTCGCACTTAAAAACTGGGTCAATTCGTACTCAGCACCTCGGCATTATTCTTAATTCCAACTTTGATAATAGAATTTGAGAACAGTGCGAAAAGTGGTCGTTGGAATATTCGAAATTTAATTTTTCGAATATACTATACAAGCTCAGATCGTGACCCAGCAATGGCAGTATCTTCGCCTTTGTAATAATTTCGAACAGCTAATAGCTCTCGAACGAGCACACATTCGTAGCATTTTGAATATATAAACTTCTCTACACAGTGAATAGTATAATTCCACTCGAGTATTTCATAAAACTTCAGTCAGACGATCCGTCATGAGCGTCACTTACTTCGCAATACCGATAAAACCGCAAGATGCGGTCGCATGCAGAGGAGTCCATCCTTCATTATCGCCTTTATTTATATCAGCTCCGTGTTCAACCAGGAACTCCACCATGTCCAAATTATCGTCGATGCACGCCTGTAACATATATCAATAAAAAAAAAATAGAATGCGTGAATAATTATCTATTGTACAAAATATTCACGCGTACATGAGCGAAAAAAAAAATGGAAACGTGTAATAAGTCGGTGACTTATCCGATATTGTGGGCTTCTATTGTTGACAGAATGAGCCACAAAGAGTAGCTAGGACTAATAAGTTCAGAATTTTAATTCACTGCTAAGCCTGCAGGGTTTGCAGAAATAAAATAATTAATAGTGCATAAGGTTCATTTTTGGACAAAATTTCAAAATTTTCAATATTGAAAAATATAATTAATTAAAAAAAAATCAAAGGATGAGCAATTGAGCAATTGTACACTATCTACATAAAATTTTGAAAAATGCATTCAGCAGTCCCTTATTGTGGTTTCAACTGTGATTTCATTTAGAATAATAAACTTCTTTTTGTGTCATGTGATACTATACCAACATACCTCAAAATGAAAATTCTCCTTGAGAAGTTTTAATTCCAAAAAATTGAAATGATTTTTTATTCCAAAAAATTGTAATAATTTTTTTATTCCAAAAAATTGAAATAATTTTTTATTCCAAAAAATTAAAAAAAAACTAATTTTTTATCCCAAAAATTGAACTAATTTTTTATCCCAAAAAATTGATACAATTTCTTATTCCAAAAAATCGAAGTAATTTTTTATTCCGAAAAATTTGTACAGTCTCTCATTTCATAAGATTGATTAATTATTATATTCTTTAATCCCAAAAATTTGATATAATTTTTTATTCTAAAAACTTGATATAATTTGAAATAATTTTTCATACTTTAACAAAAAAAATGTTGAAATCATAAGTTATGTTATTTCAATATTCTGGATTCAAAAATTGTATCAAATTTTTGGGATAAAAAATTATTTCAACTTTTTGGAATAAAACATTATTTGAATTTTTTGGAATGAAAAATCATTTTCATTTTTTAGAATAAAAAATCATTAATTTTTGTGGAATAAAAAATCATTTTAATTTTTTGGAATAAGAAAAAATCCTTAATTTTTACGAATAAAAAATCATTTTAATTTTTTTATGGCGATCTCATTGCGAGCATAGCATGTATCTAGTAGTGCCTCACACTCGAAAAGTTTGAACTTTGAACTTGTCCAAATGATTGCAATTTGTGAATGCTTTGAACATCAGAAAGTAGCGTTGTTAACATTTTCACAGAAAATTTATAAGTTTCCAGGAAACTTTTGGAAATTTACTCCGCGGAAACTTTCCGGTAACTTTCCTCTTAAGTTTCCTTTCATCTCTGATCAGGGTTGCAAACTGTTTCGAACCACCACCAATAAAATTGTTTTGGTGGTGGTTTTCAAATGGTTTTCACCACCACCACAACCAATTGGAAAATTTGTAAAACCATAACCAAATCAAAACCGTTTGCAAGCAGAAATAAACAGTGATGCAAGCATCACGAACTTTCCGAATCAAAAAGTATTTTAAAAAATATTAACAAAAAAATATTTGTAAAAAAATCGGCCATCGAATATTATGTAAAAAAAATTGATTATCGAATATTTGTGAAAAAATCGACTATAAAAATTTTTTTATATTTAAAACGTCAGCAATTACACTGAAAAACGTTAAACATGACACAAAAATATTCGGCAAAATCACACTTGCTCCATTATTATTAATCGTGAAAAAATATCATGATGATGTAAACAAAACAACCATTCGAATACCCGTACATCTTATCATGAATAACAAAAATGCAAAGCATTGCTCAATGCGCATGTTAGGGAAAGGAGAGCAAACCGGTACACCCGCGGACATGTCCGGATATAGATAAACACTTGAACCGTTCCCTTTATCGACATCTAAAACGCGACAAATGTGAAACTCGACGATCTTTCGCATAAATCGCTCGTAAAATTTTTTCTACTTAACGTAAAGGCCCCAAATTCTTGCGTAGCCTTCGTTTATATAAACCACTACTCATCGCCGAATTTCAACGAGATATCTCAATTAGGGCGGTTGGAATCGTGTTAACAAATTTTTCGCATAAATCGCTCGTAAAATTTTTTCTATTCAACGTAAAGGCCCCAAATTCTTGCGTAGCCTTCGTTTATATAAACCACTTCTCATCGCCGAATTTCAACGAGATATCTCAATTAGGGCGATTGGAATCGTGTTAACAAATTTTTCTGCACACACATACACACACACATACATACGGAACATCATCTGGAAATTGTTCAAAACAAATTTGTACGAAGTCAAAATTTGTCTAAGTGCAATATTCGTGAAAACGCATTTCACACCGAAAACAATACTTTCCTTACAACGCTACGCGCTGTTCGGAAAGTAAAAATGGAAAAACCATTTGATAAAACCACAAAAAAGAGCTTTAAAAAAAACCCACCATCACCACAACCATTTAGATTTAAAAAACCACCAAATCAATTGAATCGGTTTCTTTGTTTTATGACTTTTATTCGAGCCAATTTCGATTATAATGCCAATGCCTAAATAAATGAGAAAAAATTAATTGAATTTTGAACTGCATCCGAATTTGTAAATATTTTTGTTTAGTGTTTGTTTCGTTTCAAAGCAGTCAATTTTAAGGTGAAACTAATAGGTACCAAAATTAATTGAATTTTGAACTGCATCCGAATTTGTAAATATTTTTGTTTAGTGTTTGTTTCGTTTCAAAGCAGTCAATTTTAAGGTGAAACTAATAGGTACCAAAAATGTTTCTTCATTTTATTACTTTGTGTTGTTTTTCGTTCCTTTTGTTTTATCCTAATTTTAATTTAGTCAGTTTCAATAAGAACGCATCCGAGGGAAAAATTTAATTTTTTTTTAATCCTACAAAATAATTGTAATTTTGTGAGTCTTTTTTTATTCGATTTGGAACTTGTCTCTCGTAAGCATTCAATTTTTTTTGTGTCACCCCTGAAAATTTTTCACATCGTACATTTCTCAATCAATTTTTGGAGGAAAAATCTCTCATGTGGAATTTTCTTAGAATAAAGATATCAAACGTTTTTTAAATGGAAAAAAAATAAATAAAATAAAATCTCATTTTTAAAAAATCTTTATTTTCTTGTAAGAATAGGTACCAAAATATTCTTTTTTTTTAAGAAATAGGTACATTCCAATTTTTTAGAGTAAAAGTCATTTAGGTATCTCTTGGGAAAAATCTTAAATTTTTTTTTTTTTTTAGAAAAAAATTATATTTTTTTTAGAAGAAAACAAATCTCAACGAAAAAAACACATCAGAGCAATGTTGTAGTACTCAAAATTTCCTGCCGACTGAACCCAAAAGCAGTTTTTCCCCCAAAGGGGGGTGGAGCTATGAATTTTCAAACAAGAAAATAATACTGTTCTTTTCTGTGGCGAAAGTGAAAAACTACTTTCACGGTCTTTTGGCCTAGATGCGGTTGAAATTTTTGGGCAGAAAGTTTGTCTTAGGGAATGGAATGAGGGAATAATGGAAGGGAAAATACCCTTATTTCTCCAAATAGCGAGGCATGGGTACATTTGATATCAAACGAAAAACGTCGATGCGAATAAACCGGCGCAGTCTGACAAATTCGACGGATTGTTTAGCTCCACAGGCAGCCTGAGGGATAGACTGAGCTTACACAAGGATCCCAAAGAAGCGGCATGTAAGGAGTTCGCCAAAGAGGCCGCAGCCGAGGCTAAAAAAGCCACTGAAGAGAATGCCACCTCTGGCTCAGGCGCTGATTCGACTGCCAAAGGCGCCGGAGTCAGCCTGGCTGCTAAAGAAGGATCGAAAAAGGACGACTCGAGGAGAACTCCGGCCAAAGAAGGCCTTCTGACCAGGGAGCAAATCAGAGAGATATCTAAATCGCTAGATGTCGTGTTCAAACGGATGAAAAAATCCGAAGAGGAGTCTTCGCTGAATCGAACCTATACGACGACCACCCACCGCACGTACACGACCGACGAAGCCGCATCCAGCTCCGGATCTGCCACCGCAACCAGTCTTATTTATAGCCAGATCAAAAAGCCAGCAACTGGAGCAGCCTCCGGTGGTGAACCAATCAAGGAAACCGAAGTTGGAGTCGATCCTTCGGTTGTGGTGACCACCAGAACTTCGACAGATACGTTTTCTTCGAGCTTTGCCAATACTTCGGCTGTCTCCGGAGCTTCGTCGGTGTACAGCGAAAAAGACCACGAACGCAAGAGTATTGAAACGACTAAAGGCTTCATTGATCCGGAAAGACGAGACTCGTCTACGTCGGATAAATCTTCGCCCTTGGGTACGACCCCGATGATCGTGAAGACCACCACTAAACAGACCATGGTCAAGGATCGAGAAGGAGTCACGCAAAATATCGAAGAAAAAGTCGAGGATTCGTTATCGGGCGCTGTAACCGTGTCCACTCAGGTTGACAAGGTGAGTACCTACAGAAATACCTACACGAGGCGAAGTTCCGAGAGGAACGAGCAAGGGGGTTGGGGCCGGGGGCGGATAGATTGAAAATTTCCAAAATTTTAATTTTATAAAAATGAGTTTTTATTTATTTTTTTTTTAATTTTTGAAAAATATCAATCTGTTGATTTTCCAATTATTTGTTGAATAAATTTGAAAACAATCCGGTTGATTTTTCCAAAAAAATTAATTTTAATAATTTCAAAAACTTTTTTTTATTTTGCCTGAAAATTCAAGTTCTTAAAAGATATTTCCATTGACTTTTTTTTTTTTTGAAAAAATTTACAGAATATTTGATCCTAAAAAAATTCTTTAACCCTTTACCACCCGAGAGGAAACTGATGGTTACTTTTTGAAAATTTTTGGATGAATATTACCTTGATAATGCTATTAGTACAAATTTGAATTAAAATTATGAAAAACTTGAAACCTCACTGTAGCTCAGAGCCAGCTCCCAAAAAAAACCCTATTTTGAAAATTTGAAAAGAGGAGAAAGTATTTTCATTACTTTATGAACTCAAATCGAGGGAAGTGAAAAATTTTTAGTGGAAAGGGTATTTGAATAAAAAATTTTTACGATATAAGAGGGGATTTGGATTAAAATAAAATTTGACACAGGAAAACCAAATTTCAAGGTCACTCAAGGTCATTCCCTCCATGATGAAATTTTGAAAAAAATGTATGCGATTCAAGTATGATGATGCATAACAATTAATGTTGAAAACATTTGATCATTGTAAGAGCATAATTGCCACTGGATTGCGCAATGCCAACAAAAAAAAAACAAAGCAAAAAATTGGGATTTCAATTTCTGAGAAAAATGGGGGCGCTGAATCCATTTCTTATATTATTTCGACCCTAAGTTCGAGGGGGTTCCTTGGAAGGGAGGGGAAAAACTCAAAATTACACAAAATGACTTGTGGGGTATGAAAGTCTAGGTTTTTTGACTTCCCAAAACCGTTTTTGATGTCGAATTTGAAAGATTCTCATTTGGGACTCTGGGGGAGAGGGGCAAAACTCAAAATTACCCAAAATGGCATGTGGGGTATGGAAATCTAGGATTTTAACCTCCCAAATCCGTTTTTGATGTCGATTTTGAGAAATTCTCAATTGCGACTCCCGAGAGAGAGAGGCAAAACTCAAAATTACACAAAATGGCATGTGGGGTATGGAAATCTAGGTTTTTTGACTTCCCGAAACCGTTTTTGTTGTCGATTTTGAGAAATTCTCAATTTGGACTCCGGAGAGAGAGGGGCAAAACTCAAAATTACACAAAATGGCATGTGGGGTATGCAAATCTAGATTTTTAACCTCCCAAATCCGTTTTATTTGTCGAATTTGAGAAATTCTCAATACGGGTTCCGGGGGGAGAGGGGTAAACTCAAAATTACCCAAAATGGCATGTGAGATATACAAATCTAGGTTTTTTAACCTCTCAAATCCGTTTTTGATGTCGGATTTTGACTTAGGAATGAAAAAACATTCATTTTGATATCGCATTTGACTTGATAACGTTGAAAAATTTTCAATTTGGGAGTACCCTCCACTTTTATGGATCATATTTTCAACCGAGAGTCAAAACAACTCGAAAAATGAACTCGGGGGGGGGGGCAAAAACATCATTTTGACAGCTCATTTGATTACATTAAAAAAATTTCAATTTGGGATCTAACTCCTCCTCCCCCCCCCTCCCTGTTCTGATGGATCATAGTTTCAATAAAGAGTCAAAACAACTTGAAAAATGAACTCGGGGAGTCAAAAAACATACATTTTGATACCTCACTTGATGGTGTTGAAAAATAATGAATTTTGATGATTTCCCCCCCTCCCCGGTGACTTACCTTTCGGGACAAGTATTATGCGGTTGTTAATTTATTTGCGGTTGAGGACTATAACCAACCAAACGTCAACAGTTGATTTTGTGTCGCTTTCTGTATTTTATTTTTTATTTTTTGAGTTATTAGTTATTACAGTTCTACTCCGAGAGAATGTGTAACATCTCTCAATTTTGAGTTCTAACATTGCCGCTTTTGGGGGGCTTACGGTCAAAATTTCGAAAAAATAACACTTTAGGATGATAGAGCAGAGAAAAGAAAAATTAAAAAATTAAAAAAAATCTATTTTTTTGAGTTATCATTGTATTACTCCGGAGGTGCGATATGTTTCTGTTGATGCGTCAGTAAAGTCCTGTGCCCAATCAAATTTTTTGCCAAACTTTTTAGCCCAAGTAAATTCAACCCTTGCGATATCACCCCTGAAAATAAATTTTTTTGATTTTGTCAAAAATTTGCACAGGACTTGAAACATCAAGGCCATCATGATATACCATATGAATCATTTTTTTTAATAACCGCATAAGTCACATTTTTGACAAAATGAGTTTTTTGATGAAATGGGTTCCTTAGACGTAGCTACATCACATACTAAAAAAAATTATTTTTTACTCTCATAGAACAGCCTCCAGACGACACTAAAGATTGCGTTTTTCATAAAAAAGCATAATGTCCAGCTTTTTTAAATATTCCTTTTTAAAAATAATTATCCGAAAAAATTTTCATCCAGAAATTTTTTTTCGTTATTTCTAAAATGTTCATAACCGATGCCTACAATGCATAAAGTATATACTTATTTTCAATTTTTTTTTTTGTAAAAAATGTAGGTCTTTGTGTGAGAAACGTGATCATTTTTTATAAAACAGCATAAGTCCAAAAACTTTGGAGCCCCTGGAAGGGAAGATTTTCACCTCAGGAAAAAAACCGCGATGCTACGTTATACATGATAGATGGGTTCATATTGTGATCCGGTCAGTTTTTGACTTGCATCTGTGTGCAGACAGATTTCGTCTCCAAAATAGCAAGTACACTTCGGACTTCGTCGGCTATGTTCGAGGTTTCCAGTCTTGTAAAAATTTTTTACCAAGTCCAGTGCTACATAAATACTTTATATCCAAAATTGGAGAGGAGGTAGGGGTCCAATCGAAATTTTTGTGAAAACCAAAATTATTCCTAAGACATTGAGCTACAACTTTTGTTTGAAAATTTTTTCAATTAGGCCCCTTACCACTCCACAGTTTTTAATAATGTATTTTGAATAAGGGTGAATAAGTTGAATTACTTGAAATTGGTGGGGAAGGAGAGGCCCGAATGAAATTTTTGTGATGACCAAAATTATTTCTAGTACTCCAAGCTACAAATTTTGTGGGACCATTTTTTCAATAGGACCCCTCCCTCCCCACCAATTTTGAGTAATTCAACTTATTCACCCTTATTCAAAATACAATATTAAAAACTGTGGAGTAGTAAGGGGCCCAATTGAAAAAAATTTCAAACAAAAGTTGCAGCTTGGAGTACTAGGAATAATTTTGGTTATAAAAAAATTTCATTCGGGCCCCTCCCTCCCCACCAATTTTGAGTAATTCAACTTATTCACCCTTATTAAAAATACATTATTAAAAACTGTGGAGTGGTAAAGGGCCCAATTGAAAAAATTTTCAAACAAAAGTTGTAGCTCAATGTCTTAGGAATAATTTTGGTTATTACAAAAATTTCGATTGGATCCCTACCTCCTCTCCAATTTTGGATATAAAGTATTTATGCAGCACTGGACTTGGTAAAAAAAATTTACAAGACTGGAAACCTCGAACATAGCCGACGAAGTCCGAAGTGTACTTGCTATTTTGGAGACGAAATCTGTCTGCACACAGATGCAAGTATATTTTGTATCAAATCATAATTTCATCATGCTGTTAGTTTTTCTCATTTCCTAAAAAAAATGTAAAATGTGACTTATGCTGTTACCCTTTGAGGTCACACTTAGTGAGTTAGTGAAAATCACTAAGACGGTTTTTTTTCCACGCGTCAATGAATGGTAGAAGGGGGGAGGGGCGATGCGGCTGCAGTCTACCACCGTGCCTGCGCGCCCAACGAAGTGGTACATTATGAGTACAAAGCGGGTTGCCTACCTACTTCGTGAATTGAAGGGGCAGGGCATGTTAATTTTCCATCTACTTTCGTATTTCTTGATTTTTCTCAAAAACGGTTGGTTCTAGCGAAAAATTTATAATAAACAAAATTGTTCCTCATGAAATTTGCAATCCGTGTTAAAGGATTAGTTTTTCAATACAACGCTTTGTTTCCAAGATATGGACTAGTCATTAAAAACTCGTGAAAGTAAGACATTTTTTTCCACATTTTTTGAGAAAACCATTGGACAAAAAAAAATTTCTGACCAAAAATTTGGACTCGCCATAACAAAATACACAAATCAATACCAATTTTAGTTTTTTAGCAAAAAAATTGAAAAGTTTACAGCAATTTATTCAATTTTTATGTGTGACTTCAGAGGGTTAAAAAAAACGATTCATATGCTTTCTGATTCTGCTTGGGGCATGTCCTGTGCCAAATCGATTTTTTTTGCCAAGCTTTTTAGCCCGAGTAAATTCAACCCTTGCGATATCACCCTCAAAAATAAAAATTTTCTGTTCTACCAAAAACTTGCACAGGAGTATTTACTTTTTGAAAAATAAATCAACTACCTCGGTAGATACTTTGAATAATAATTTTTTTGAATGAGGATTATTTTTTGAAAAACATTTCTTGTAAATTAATTTTTTAAATATTTTTTATTCAAGTAAGTTTTTCAAATTTTTAAAAAATCAGTCACATTGATTTTTTTTTGAAAATTTTTATTTGAAGCTTTTTCATTAAAAATTTATTTAAAAATGCAAGTTTTTCAGTTTTTAATTTTAATTTTTTTTTTAATTGAACAAAAATTATGTTGAAGTTGAAGAAAATATTTGCTAAAATGTCATTCAAAACAAACTTTGAATATTTTTTTTTTTTGAAAAATTTCTTTTGAAAACATTTCTTGGAAAATAATAAATTTCAAAATGTAAGTTTATAATAGGAAGTTCCTGAAGGAACTGAATGGAAATGAAAAGTTGAACCAAAGCATTTCAATGGCATCATTCATAATAAGAAATGAATTTTTGTAAAAAAGAAACCTCAATTTTTTCAAGTATTATGATGTAGAATATGTACTTATTTGAGAATTAAAACATTATCTTACCATTTCATTAAGCTATCACTTTGAACACGCACATTTTGAACTGAAACAAACCGAAACAAAAGCCAACATTATTTGCTGAAATAATTATCTAAATCACAGCTTCTCTTATTACAAAAGAGAACAAAAAGAAACTCTACCTTTATGATGGCGACCACTTTAATATACATTTCTAGCAAAAGCTACACGTAACGGCACGATATATTGCTTTTTACAAACTAAAGATGCATTACATTGAAAACTGCCATAATTAAGAAAAAACAAAATAAAATGCGCAGCCTTGATCCTTATTCTAATGGAACTAGTTGTATAGTCCCGAAATTAGTGATGTTAAAATATCGATATCGATATCGATATAAAAAAAATATCGAAAATATCGATATAAAATATTAATATCGAAATAATATCGATATTTGAAAAAAAATTCCAAAGGACAAGCCTAAAAAATCTAATAAAAGAACGAAAATTGTGCTAGACTTTCGACGTTCGCGCGTATGTGTTTAACGAAATTGAATTTTTTCAGTAGGTAAGTAAATCTGAAAAAAAAATCATATAGACTTTTAAAATTTAGTTTTAAAATTTTTTTTTTTTTATAAAATGGGGGGAAAAATTGTATTAAAATAATGTTGAAAAATCTGTTTTCAAAAAAAATATTAGACAAGTAGGTATATTAGGTATTATAAAAAATTTCAATAAAATTTTAAAGAACATAATTTATCGTCCAAAAAATTTTAAAAACTCGTTTTTCTACAAGATTTTTAACAAATCTGAAAAATAATTAGGTAAACAGAATTTTTAAAGAAAGTTGGGAAAAATTGTTTTTGACAAATCTGCGGAAAACTGTTTATCGACTGAGTTTTTAAAAAAATTTCTTTTTAGAAAAAAATTTTAAAACATGATTTTCAACAAAATTTGAAAAAATTCTACTTTTAACAAATCTGAAAAAAACAACTTATTTAACGACTATTCAAAAATCCAAGAAAATAGAGAAAAACTTGTTATTTTCAACAAATGCTGGTAAAACTGTTGTTCATCAGGATTTAAACAAAAAAAATTGAGAAAATTCAGAGGACATAATTTCAACAACTACTGTTGAGAAAACTGCTGTCCAAAAAACTTTGATTTTCTTAAAAATCTCAAAAAGTTGCTTCTTGTTTTTAAATGTTGATTTATAAAAAAAAAAATTGAATTTAATCTTAATCTTGTAAACAAAAAACAAATGAAAATAGGTATCACACTAAAAATATAGGACATTTTATTCAATTTTTAGAAATATCGATATTATATCGATAATATCGATATAGGCCTGGAAAATATCGATATAGAAAATTTGGAAATTTTAACATCACTACCCGAAATTTTTGTTACTTTTTGGCTTCGTGGAAACGCCCACTAGGAGCAGTTGCTAGGCGCGGTAACAGCCTAAAATGCACAAACAAGACAAAACAATATGATGACGTCACATCATATGGTTACTCACACGAGCCGCATAAACAAACCAATCTGCGTTTTGTTAACGTTTTATCAAACTCAAACTCAAACAACTTCAAAAATGGTTCGGTACAATATTTCTTCGTCATACACGAAAATATATCTGTAATAAATATATTTGTCACTCAAATAACGTACAATGAATCACAACTAATTATACACTCGCGACATTTGAGCATGGAGGACGATTCTATGGCTTGTTCTTGCCACCAAAACGGCGGCAGGAAGATACACAATTATTTTGTGCTAGAAGTAAGTTTATCGTACTTTGTATGTACATAACTTTCCTTAATATCAATACTTCATACAACTCTGAATTCTAAACCCTGTGTTACTTTTACAGACGATGTTACCGGTCGAATACAATTACCTAATTTGTTCCTACAACGAATCCACAAACCAAACAATCACAAGTCGATTTCATTTGAACTGTTATACCAAAGACGAGGCTCTCGATTGGCTCGAGAAGTGTTCATCTATTACCAAACTATGCTTCAGTATTGAAAAACAAAACGATACTATTTACGCCAGGTGTTCGTGTACGAAGAACGAAGATCGTTGCAAGACTGCTCTAGAAATTAATCTAAAATCAAATTATACTCCGAATGAAAGGTATGTCAGTCTTTAACCGAAACAATTCCATTCTATACAGTTGAAGAACAATAATAATAATAATGGAATTTGAAATTACAGTTCGATAAAGGAGCACCAAAGTACCTTACAAGAACATCCAACCACTGCCATATTCCATTACACTCACGATTTCAAAGAAATGTCACATATGTTTATCGAAGAAGTAGACGTAGATGATTTTTACGATGACGATTCTCTCCTAATGTAACTACATACTTCATCAATTATCATAAATCCTGCCACATTTGTGTTCTTTTCAAACCCTTTTTTTATTTTTTTATTTCTTAGTGATCGAAAACCTCGCCCTCATTCCGGGCCCAAATCCAAAGTACTCAATCGATTCGTACGAGACAAGCTGCACAATCTGTTCGACAAAGACTATTCCCCTGCTCAAGCTTACAACCTGTGCCAAGACGAAATACGCGACATATTTCTCAAATGTAACGCCGGAGAAACGCTTCCAAGTCTAAAATGGGTCTACGATCGATTCTACGACTACGTCGAACGTAAACACGGTGCCAATGCTGGACGAGAGTTGGTCGAGATTCGAAAACGCTGGAGTGAATGTCCTTTCAAAACCTTCACCAAGAAACCTAAACAAGACTGCTCATTCGATACCTCGGCGAAGAAACTTACTCCGGTTGAAACTAACGTCACACCAGACAACTCGTTGCATTCGAAGATCGACGAATTGTGTAAAAAATACGTACCAATTTTACCAGCTTCCGGTACACGAAGCAAGGCCAAACCGGACCTCCCAACGAAATCGAAATCGCCTCAAAAAGTAGTAAATTCCGTCAGAACGTCGTCGAATACCACGCCCTCGTATATATTAAAATTAAATTCGCAACCGAAACCAAATAAGTTGAATTTATTTCCGGTGAAATTGCTACCGAACGATATACTTGTCCAGAATGCTAAAGTACCAGAGCTGAGAGTAATACCAAATTCCAGAGATAACCAAGTCCTCAAGGTGATCAGTACTGAGAACTCGGGTCCTCAAAATATCTATATACCTTCCGTCCTCGGTGGAATTATCATTTTAGCTAATGCAAATCAGCAATCGTTACCGAAACCGTGTGCCAATGGGTCGAATTCGAACGAACCGTCGAAGCAGCAGCCTCCAGCACCGATTCCTCCGAGAATACGAAAACATCCGAGGAAAGCTTGTTTAAAATACGAAGATCCGGATGAAATTGTGTTTACCGATAGATTAGAAGATTTGCAAGTACGAGTGGAAGCGATACCTAAGAAAGTGAGACGTAGGCCAGCTCAAAAATCTAATAATAAGAGTAAAGTAGTACAATGTAGGGCTGTAGATGGAATAGAAAATGTAATTTGCCCGGATTAAATTGTCTCCTATAAGGAGAAGGTATTTTTCGAGTGAACAGTGGACTATTTTTTTTTTTTTTTTTTTAATTACTTTCATATCACATATTATTAGTATAAGAGTACCTATACCATCATCTTGTTAACTCAAGCGATGTTTCATCGAATTTTTGTATCGTTTATATATATTTTGTAAGACCAATCGACCAGAAGTAAGTTTTGAGTACTTGGACTCGATCTTTGTTACATTTCATTTGTTTTATTTCTTTGTAACGTTCGTACATACGAAGAAGTAGTGTTCATTTTTCAATGTTTTAAAATTTTGTTCCATTAAAAGTTATTTTGTTTCATTTTTTAAATTTTTTTTATTTTTTAAAGAATTTGCTAAAAAAAAATATCTCAATAAGTTTTCATTTTTTCTGAGAGATGGATTTTTAATTTTTTCAAGAATAAATCTTTCTTTTTTTTTCAGAAATTTTTTTACCACTTTTGAAGTAAAAATGGTTTAATTTAAAATTTTGAAGAAAAAATATTTTCAATTCCTTTGAAATAAAAAAAATTCTCAACACTTTCAAATGTTTTTCCTAATTTCTTCAAAATAAGGATTTTTCCTTTTTTTGTTTTCAAGAAAAAATTTTTTCAGCTTTTTGAAAAAAAAAAAATTGGAAGAAGAAAAAACTGAAGTTTTGGCATGAAAAATGTCTTATTCCTCTGGAATAAACAATTTTCAATTTAGGAAAATAATCTTAATTTTTTGGAGAAAAGAATCTTTAAAACAAGAAATTTCTCAATTTTATTTCAAGTGAAAAAAATTTTCAATTTTTCGGAACAAGAAATTTTTTATTATTTTAAATGTTGATAAAAAAAAACTTGAAAATTTTTAGAATGAAAAATTTCTCATAAAATATTTTTTCATTTTTTTTAAAATAAAAAATTGGAAAAATTGCAAATTCTTGTTTTCGTGTTATTGGAGAAAAAATCTCTCAATTTGTCTGGAATAATAAATTTCTCAATTTTTGGAGTAAAAACTTTAAGAATGAAAATTTATTTCATTTTTTAGAGAAAAAATAATAATAATATGAATTCCTACTTTTATTTTTATTATTATTTTTTTTTTGTAGAGTGAAAAAATCAAATTTTTTTGAGAAGAAAAAATTTAGGGAAAAAATTTTAATTTTTTGTTTCCATGTTTTTCAAAAAGCAAAAAATTACTTTTTTTATTTTTTTGAAAAAATTAATACATTTTAATTTTTTTTTTTTTTTTTTTGTTTCTCTGTTTTCGAAGAAAAGTATAACTCTATTTGTCTGGAATAAGAGGAAGGTCACTTATAAAAAAATTCTAAATTTTTGGAGAAAAATATTTTCAATTCGTTCAGAATAATAAATTCCTCAACTCTAAATTGGAAAGAAAATTTTCCTAAATTCATTTAGAATGAAATTGTTTTCAATTGTTTTAGACAAAAAGAAATTCTCATTTTTAGAGAGAAAAAAACAATTTTTTGGGATAAAAATATGCTTCAAATTTTCGCAGAAAAAAATCTCATTTCAAGGACGAAATTTTTAATTTTGGACTTTTTTTCGGACATAAAGCTATTCCAAATTTTTTGAAATAAAAATCGTTTTCAGTTTTTTTAAGAGTGTGCTCTGGGGCTGTTATCAGTAAAAAATTTAGTTACGTGATTTCTCGGCGAATACTGAACGAAATGTCATGAAATTTTGATATTATGCTTCTTTATAACAATATCCAGGTGAGTTATTTTCAATATTTTGGAAAATTTGTCTATTTATGGAAAAAAATTGAATCCAAAGTTGTTTTTTTTTTGGTCAAGTCAAGGTCACCATGATGGTCCCAAAATTTATCGCTTAAACGTAATTTTTTCCATAAATAGATACATTTTTCAAAATATTGAAAATAACTCACCTGGATATTGTTATAAAGAAGCATAATATCAAAACTTTATGACATTTTGTTCAGTATTCGCCGAGAAATCACGTAACTAAATTTTTTACTGATTTTGCCCTCCAGAGCACACCCTTGAAGCAAACTATTTTCCTTTTTTTTCTCATGCTTTTATGGAGAAGAAATATAATTTAATTATTTTTTTTTAGAGATGAGCTCTATTTTTTGGAATATAAAATTTTTCGAGAATGGAAAATTTTTTATTTTTTGAAGAAAAAATTCTCAAATTTTTGGCATAATTCTCCAAACTTTCGCAGGATTTTTTTTTTCCATTAAAAACTTCCTTAATTTTTTGGGATTAAAAAATTACGTAATTTAAAAAAAAAAATTCCTTAATTTTTGGATTAAAATATTTTCAATTTGTTTGAAATAAAAAACACTTTCTTACGTGGAATGAAAATTTCAGAATATTCATTATATTTTTTCACTTCCATTTTCATCAGTTTTTTTTCTTTTTTTTTTTTCAAGAAAAAATTTTCAATTTTTTGGAATAAAAATAATCTCCAAATTTTTACAGAAAAAGATAGGTATCTTATTTTTTGGCGAAAAAAATCGTGTACCTAATTTTCAAATTCCAAAAAATTACCTATCTCATTTTTTGAGTTTTTTTTTCTTTTTTTTGAAACTCGAATTTTTCATTTTACTGTTTTGTCTGCGAATGAAAAAATTTTCAATTTTTTTTTCCAAAAAATGGACCAGATTGGAATTTGACCAATCCAAGGACCAATTATTACAATCATTGGACTAATATTGTGAAGTTGAAAAAGTGGCCAAATTGTCATCAGGACGCCCCCTCCCCCTCTCGTATTCAATATACTTTATTTTTATTTTTTGCAAATGAAATGGAAAATTTCTCAATTTTTTTTTGTTGAGAAAATTGATTATTCTTTCTTTCTAGAAAAAAAATCTTTCAATTATTTAAAAAAAATAAAAATCCTCAAGTTTTTAGGAGTAATCTCTCAATTTTTTGGGGAAAAAATAATTATTTCTCAAATTTTTTGAAGTAGAAATTATTTTCAAAATATCGTCTAAAAAATTCCTCATTTCTTAGTGGAAAAAAATCATTCTCACTTTCAAAATATCAACGTGAAAAATTCTTCGACCCGTTCACCCCTTGTGAAAAATTTAGCTACGTGCTTAATATTTTCAATTTTCTGGCCCTGCTTATATCTAAATAACAAAAAATAATTTGGCTGATGCTTTTAATTGCAAAATACGCTTGAAAAATAATATACATAATGATAGACGATAATATTGTACAAAATGATTCAATCATTCGCAGATATTGAACTTAGATAAGGCGAATCTCTCGAATAAAATATTGTCTGACTAGTTACAAGAGTACTGGAGAGTAAAAAAAAATCGGTTAGGTAGGATAAATGATGATAATAATAGGTAATAAAAATGACCAATTTTAAATAAAAATAATAAACATCGAATCAAACACAATGAAATAATTATACGTTCGAGAGACGCTGATACCTTCTGCTTTGGATTTAGGTAGGTAACGATAATCGTTATCACGAAATTTAAAAAAAGAGAAAAAAAAATGTAACGAAACAGGAATGTACACAGCTACATCGAGCACCTCATCACGATAAAACGACCACTACGATGGCGATGAATAATAATATAATTACGATCCAATATCCTGGAAACAAAATACTACGAGTTTATAAACTTTGATCACTCGAATGTATCTCAAACTAGCGTTATATTTACCACACGTGGCCTCTTTCCTAGAAAATACGGTAATTTGATCGGTTCCTCTTTGTAAACCGGTCACAGTACGTTCCATTCTATCAGAAATATCTTCCAAAATTTCTGCAATACGAATTAATGGTATAGAAACAACCCTCAGAAGTAATTCTTGAAGACCAACGACTCAATAAACTCACCATTATGAACGTTCACTTCGTCTCCGATTTTAAGAGCGATATTTTTCTGTCTCGAGATAGTTTTACTCAATTCCTCCAAACCAGTATCTTGTTCTAAAATATGGATTTTTTTTGTTTATAAAGATACTCTTTTTGTGAGAGATATGAATAAGCTTTCGTAAGATACCTTGCATCATACTCCTTTGTTGTAACCTCAACTGAGATACATCAGCCATAGAAGGATTCTCAGGTAAAATAGAATCATCATCGCCGACCGAAGCCCATCCACTGTTTTCCACTCGGCTCAATTTATTGTTCGAAAATCTGAATCTATCGTCTAGCAATTCGGATCGGTTTGTTTTCGACATCGTATCTCTATAATTATATGTTGAAATGACCATTACTTTTCAAAGCATAAATGAAGCCATATTATCCCAAAAATATCAATAATTCACCTATCGTTGAATCTTCTCTGCATTTGAATACTTTTAGTTCTCAAATTCTCGATTAGCCTTTCCCGACGTTCACCTTCGTCTAAAGTACTAAAGATTGAAACAACATTAAGGACCATACCGAGATGAATTTCTCACCGTTATCGAACAATCGTAGAAATGTTGAAAGAGAAAAAGGATACATAGCTCTGGACATAGCAGCTTCTCTTAACTTATTAGATAACTGCTGCACCTCGACATCGAACTGTTTCAAACGTATACGAACCGATGACGAAAGACGAGCATACTCGTCGCAGGTTTTCAACTCGACGCTGCGTTTATTCAATAAATCCAAAATATCCCTGTTTAGCTTCTCGCACATATCGTACTCGTCCAACCTGTCATCGGAAACAACGTCATTTCCAACAATTTATTTTTCGCAGGAAACATAGAAAATGGTTTGACCGTAAACGATCTGACGAGCTCCAACTTACCAAGGATCGTTATCAATCACTACTAAAGCCATGTTTCTGTTTTATTTCGATTCTTGTTGATGGGTATTTTTCAAATTAACATTTCATACGAGGATAATATTCGAAATTAAATTAGAATAAACGAAGAAAACCACTTTAGAACACTTTACGAGGAAAATTTTCAATTTTTTCAATTATTATCAGGTACGAATCCATTATCAGTTTGTGTAGGTTTTGAAACACTCTGCTAGAGGGCGTTGAGTGTCCGAGTCTGAACTTCTGAACATAATTATGATAATTGGCGCGTAAATTTGAATTTTGAATTTTTTATGTCAACCTTATTATTATTTTTACTGTCAATTTTAGTTATGTACTTTGAATTTTTTTGAAAAAATAAATTTGAGATGTGCTTCTACTGCTTCTCAGATAATTTTATTATAATTTTAAATTCGTGACAGGTACTTTGAAGTTTGAACTTTTGAAGGAAAATTTTTCGTGATTTTTTGTTTAAATATTATTCTAAAATTTCCCCCGATTTTAAATTAGCAGGTACCGGTACTAATTTTTAGAATGCAGTTTTTTCTTAGTAAAAAAAATTCAATTTTTTGTATACTTACATTTTTTTTTGGTAGCAAAAAAATTTTGAAGTTTATTTCACTTTTTTGTAGTTAGGTACCAAAAAAATTAATTAAAGTGTAGTGGAAAAACTCCTAATTTTTGCATTTTTTCGTAGTAATTTTTTTCAAATTTTTTGTTGTTTTTTTGAGGTGCGAAAATTTCCAAATTTGTTTTTCACTCTAATTTAAATTTTTCTCGGGTCTTGTTTTTTTTTTTTTTTTTAATTTTTATGAGTACTAAATAAAATATTTTCTATTTTTTGTAATTCCTTTGTAATAAAATGTTTTCAATGTTCTGTAGCTTTTTGTACTTATTTTTCATTTTATTTTTTTGAGAAATGGTTTTTCAACTTTTTGTTATTAAAAGGTTTGACCATCTTTGCTTTAGAGTTTTTCACACTAAAAAGTTTCCCAATTATTTGCATTCTTTTTTCTCCTTTTTTTTGTAGGAAAATATTTCCTATGTTTTCTAAATTTTCTTTTACTTTTTTTTTTTTGTAAAAAAGTTTTTTTGATTTTTTGTACTTTTTGTTGGAGTGAAAAAGTGTTGATCATTTTTTTGCAGCACAAAAATTTTCAAGTTTTGAGTACCTAGGTAAGTTTCCAATTTTTTTATAATAAAAAAGTTCCAATTTATTTGTAAATTTTTTGTAGTAAAAAAATTTCCAATTTTTTGTAGTTTTTTGAAGTAAATCAGTTACCAATTTGTTTTAGGTAAATACCTATTATTTTATTTTTATTTGTAGGAAATGTTTTTTTCATTTTTGTCTTTTTTTTTGCAATAAAAAAAAATCATCAACTTTTTGCAAAAAAAAAAAAAAAAAAAAAAAAAAAAGACAAAATTGAGAATTTTTTTACAAAAAGTAAACTACATGACAATGAAAATATTTTACAATAAAATAAAATAAAAAATTTCACCGAAAAAAATTCCAAAGAATTAAAATTTTTTGCTATAAAAAAACTAGGTAGGTACTGCTTACTTACTTATCACAAAATAACAAAAAAAAAAGATAAAAATGAAAAAAATTTTTACTACAAAAAAAAAAAAAAACTAGTAAAAAATTGGAAATTTTTTCACTACAAAACAGCTACAAAGAAATTTATGAATTTTGTTACTGTGAAAAAACAACAATTTAAAAAAAACTATTAAAAGAAAATAATAATTTAAATTACTTCAAAAAATTGGAAATTTTTCCACCACAAAAAAAAACATAAAAAATAGATTTTTTAATTTAAAAAAATTGGAAAAACATTCTACTGAAAAATAAAAATGAAAAAATGAAAATGAAAAAGATCGGTAATATTTAACTACCAAAAAAATTTTTTTTACTGAAAAAACATACTAAAAATTGGAAATTTTTTCACTAGATAGGTACAAAAAAAAATACAAAAAATTGAGAAACATTATGCTGCGAAATTGAGGAATTTTTTACAAAGAAAAACTACAAAAAATTGAAAATTTTCTCATTTTAAAAAAACTACCTACCTACAAAATTTTTTTGTTCCCAAAAAAAAACAATGGAAATATTTTACTATAAAAATACTACTGAAATTTTAAAAAAAAATTTATTACGAAAAACTTCAAAACATTGGAAAATTTTTTAAATTTTCAAGCAGGTAACGAAGAAATTTATTTTTTTGCACCTAGTTATTTTGTAGTAAAAAAATTATCAATTTCTTGAATGTCTTCTAGTTTTTTTGTGGTGAAAATTTATCAAATTTTTGTATTTTTTTGTAGCAAAAAATTTTCCGAAATTTTGATACTATTTTTAGTGAGTCGGTATGAAAATTACCTCTTTTATTGTGCTAAAAAAAATCTCTACTTTTTTGTGGATTTTTGGTAATTAATTTTTTAAATTTTTGTCGTTTTTGAGGCAATAAAACTTTTTATTTTCATTTTCATTTTTTTGTCATTTTCAATTTTTCGTGTTTATTTTATTCTAAAATTGACATTTTCCTATTTCAGTTCAATTGAAATTTGTGTTTGTTTTTCATTCCATTTCATTATCTACAGTTTTAATATTTTTGTCATTTTAAATTAGGAGGAAAAATTTATAATTATAATTTTCAAGTCTTATTTTTAAAATATTTTTTGATAATCTTTTCAATTTTCATTTTGAATTTGTGGGTTTTGCAATCTACATAAATACGAGTATTTTGTGGCATAGCTTAATTTTTCTTTTGATTTCAATTCACTTTTTAAAATTTTTCGATCATTTCAAATTTGAGATGTATTTTGAAAGCCCTTCACTCTATTTCAAATATTTTTCACTAGTTTAAAATATTCCATGGGGGGATCCTGTCGTCGAAAGTGTTCTGAGAAAATTCTAGATCAATTTGGCTTCAAATTCAATAGCCTTTTTTCAAACGGATTATCCACATTCAGATTTTGGATTATGGATTTAAAACAATCAGAAACCGAAGTTATGTAAACATTTCGTAATAATCCACTAAAAAATAATCCAGATTATGCATAATAATCTGCACTATAAAAAAACATAGGCAGTTGATTCAAATTATGATAACAGGTGCCACGTATTTCCTGCTAAAATACACAGCTATGGACGTAGCAAGAAAGAAATTATTAGAGGGAGGGGTCTGAAAATACAAAGAAATTAACCAGATATTCGACCAAAAAAATAACGATCTTTTTTGATTATTTGCCAACTGATTACCGAGGTGATGGACCATTTGAAAAATGACTCAAATAAGTTAATTTCCAGTATTTTTTTAATCCATTACCACGAGAAATACAAGAAATAAAAATAAAACAAACCTAGGGAGAGGGGAAAAAAATTAAACGTTAGATAAACAACACGATAACATAATTCAGAAACCCAGTTCCAAAAAAAAAAAATAAAATAAAATAAAATAACACTTATTTGCTCTCAAGCACGTCTCATGGATGAGATAACAACCAGCCTCCCTGCGAGTCGTATCCCAAGCTCTTGGTTATGTTTGCTGGGCAGTTGACACCGCATATGACATAATTTTTAAAACCAAACCAGGTAAAAAATTCGTGGAAACGAGTACCCTCGAGGTAGTTAGAACCTTGATCGTAGAAACCGGTAGTAGGTACATACATCTTGGACGATTTTTTTTACAACAGCTTCTTCATCATCTTCATTGCTGGCTATGTATGTACGTATTGAATACCAATGCGCAGGTGAGTCTTGCAAGGTATTTAAATTCACTGTCAATTTATCACACTTTTTTTTCCATTTCGATTGACTCATCGTTAAGAGTAAAGTAGACAAGTTGGCTGCTGACTAGATTTTTATCCATAGCTCTGTGCAGGTGCACCCAGAGCTGCCTCTGAAACAGTTTCTCAGTTCTCTGTGCTGAAATTCTGCACCTCTCACCCAACTCCTCGAGCAAACGTAATAATAGGCAATAAATACACTGCAGGTCTAGGTACACTCTTCGACTTTGTTGCCCAGAAGGTATCTACCTACAATCTACACAATATACCTACTAGGTCTAGGTACACACGACACATACTACTACATAGTATACTGCATACATATTACAGGGAAATGAGAGGGAGACTGGTTAAAAGAGAGAGTGTAATGAGATCGAGAAAGAAAGGGAGAGAGACAGAGAGGCCGGCGTCGAAGAAAGAAAAAGCGAGACCGATAGATTGTGTCCTCGATTTACAACACTATGTTAAGTTAAATGCTATCACATTGATACTTCTTCGGGACTAGTTCAGTTGATGATTGTAACTCTGTGCGTGTATTTACCTAAACTTCACCGAAAAAAAACCGCGTCATTTCCAGTAGGTTCCTCCGACTACCATCCTAGGTAGGTACGATATATTGGATCTTCGTCTCGTCTCGTCGAGTTTTTTTTTTTTTTTTTCGAGTTTTCGTTTTCATTCGTAGCATATCTCCTATTTCATTTGTTTGTGTATTATTCGGTCGTTATTTTTTCCAATCGATTATGTAGTGATTGATCGAGTGATTGTCGCGGTTCGAGAAGTGCAAGTGCGGTATTTTTTGGGATCATTTTTTTATTTTACGAATTTTACTCTATATCTGTTCGTACAGTGTGCACTTGGCATAAAATATTTATCAATCAGCTTATGATTTCATGATCTAAACAAGAAGATAGAGTACGCCGAATCGCATAAAAATGGTAAAATATTTATTGTATTAGGTATTTGTACTTTATATTAGAATGGCATATTATTTCATTTTATTGCAATAGATATTTTCAACCATTAAATTAACTCATTCACTCGGGTACTCCCCTGGCATCCACCTTCCTCCATTAATTAAAAAGAAAAATTCAGCGTTTTCCAATTTTCAGTTTTTCCATCATGGCCTTTATTGTTTTTATTTTTTAATAATCGTTCAACAGGGGGGGGGAGGCGACCGAAGAAACCTTTAATCTAACTAAAGTCAAAATTACACAAAATTGTACTTAAGATTACTTAAAAAAAAGCAAAGAAAAAAGAAAAAAATTCTAAAAATAATAATTTAATAAAAATTCAAAATTTGGCCAAAAATGTTGAACTTGAAGATTTTTTTAGACACCTACTACACTGATATTTCGAATTTTCCAAAAAATGGGAGGGACAAAGAAATCTTGAATCCATCAAAAATCAAAAACCATACAAAGTCCTATTGAAGATTTGCTTTTTCAGAATGAATAATTTTTTCAAAAAGGAAAAAAGAAATGAAAAAAAAAAAAAAAAATTTCTAAAAAACTGACCTTTTTAGAAATTAATCATTTCACTCAAATATCGAACGATTCAAGGACAAAAATGTAGAACTTGAAGAATTTTTTTTGAGTATCTAGATGCGGAATTTTATTTTCAAAAAAATCACCGAATGATTGACCAAGCTCAGGAGAGGAGGGGGAACAAAACAATCTCCAATCTTTCAAGAGACAGTTATAACAATTTAAATAAATGTAAAAAATTGAAAAATGTTACAAAATTTTATTTTTAAAAATAAGAAAAAAAAATTGAATGAAAATTTTTAAAAACTGAATTAAAAAATCACTTACTGCAAATTGAAAACAAAAGAAATTAAAACTTGTAAAAATTATAAAAACAGAAAAAAATTCCAGAAAACAAAAATTACCTACCTAAAAGAAATCAATTTGAATTGAATTAAAAATCACTGAAAACTAAAAATGTCATAAATTTTGAATTTCAAATTGAAAACATTCGAGAAAAAATATACATACCTACCAAAAATTGAAAAAATATAAAAATTTTGAAAAATTGGAATTGAATAATAATGAAATTTTTTTTAAATGTACAGGGAAAATAATTATTGAAAAATTTTAACTCTGCTAAAAATACTGAAAACTGAAAATAAAAAATGAAAAACGTCAAATTAAAACAAATAAAAATTCAAAAATTTAGAAAAAATCTTCAATAATTTGAAAAAAATTAGAAAAAATAAATAAACTAAATCAAAAGTTGGAAAAAATTGAAAACTGAAAATTAAAATAAAGTAAAAATTAAATTGACAATTTTAAAAACTTAACATGTCGTTGAGCTAAATCCAAAACCTGGAAAGTCCAAACATTTGAAAAATCGTGTTTTTTTTCTTCTTGATTTGACATCAGGTGACGCTACTGATGCCTCATGAAATAAAATGTTAAAATTCATTTTTTTTTTTTTAGAAAACTTTCAAGTCCAAGAACAACTAATATATTTTTTAATATTTGGGACTTGTAAGATTTATTTTGAACAGGTCGAAGAAAAGAAATCACGGTCGTTCATTTTTTCAAGGTCAATAAATAATCAAGTCCACATAATTTCATCCAAATGGTACTGAAACTGAAATTTTTGGTTTTTGAACCTGGCAGGTTTCGGTCTTATTCTAACGATGTGTTAAAAATGAGAAAAATAAATGAAAAGAAAAAAGTTACATTGAATTAAAAATTTTAAAAATAGAATCAATTTTAAATTTCAAAAATTGAAAGCATTAAAAAAAAGAAAAATACCAAAAATTGAAAAATTGAAAAAAAAAGTGAGATTGATTTAAAAAATAGAAAAAAAATAATAATAATAAATACTAATTATGGAGAAAATAATTATATGAAAAAAGTTCAAGCTCAGTTAAAAATACTGAAAATTTGAAGAAAAATAAATAAATAAAAAATTGTCAAGAACAACTAAGTACAATTATTTTTGAAGAATGAAAATGACTAAAGATGTAAAAAAATTATAGGTATACTCGTAAATTTAAAACACCAATAAAAATTCAAAAAAAAAAAAAAAAAAAAACAATTTTAAAAATTGTAAAAGACCAAAAACATTTTAAGCAAATGAAATTGACGTACTAACAATCAAACAAATCTGAGAATTGAAGAAAGAAAATCAAATTATACTTCAACATTATTATTTTACACCCCCTCCCCAAAAAAAACACGTTTTTTCTTCATTTTTGAATCGATCAATAAGTGGAAACGTTCTCGCAGGGGAAGGGGAGAGAGAAACTCCTTAAAATCAAAAATAATCAAAAAATGCACAAAACTTTATAATATCTTTGCTTTGACAAAAAATAAAAAAATAAATAAAATAACAATAAGGAAATACTATCCCTAAGAAATCTTAGAGCTGAGTAAGTGTGTACATAGGGTGCCCAAAAATCACTATTGACTATTAAAAATCAAATTTTTCATTTAAAAGTAGGGTCTGAAAAAATTGAATTTTTATTTTTGAAAATACGTACCTACGTATTTTGATTTTGATTTTTTTTAATTAAAAATTTTTCTTTCAATTTTTTAGCTGATTTTTTTTCTAATTTTGAATTTCTCATTTAAATTTTTTCAATCTTTTGAATTTTTCAAATTTTGAAATTTTCTTTTCAAAAAATTATTTTTTTAAATCAGATTTTCTCTTTATAAAAATAATTTTTCTTTTTTTAAATTTAATTTCTTAGTTAAAATTTTTCTTTTAAAATGAAATTTGGATTTTTTTTTCAATTTTTAATTTTTGATTTTTTTTTTAATTACATGAATGGTGTAATTTTAAAAGGCGCTAAGTGCCATCTTGGTAGAAATGGAGTTATTGCTATCGTGGTATACTATGTCCATGCCGTCATAATCTGAACCTATCAAAGACGTCAATATCTATTTCTAAATAGTTCAAAATTCGCTCTAAAGATGGCGCAAATAAGAAAAATTTTCTAAATTTGAGGAAATCAATAAAGTAAGACTTTTGCATTATAGTAAATTCAATTTCCAATCAAAAAGGTCCTCTTCACTTTTTGCATATCTTCAATATTTCAGGAGCTATGCGAGAAAGATAAAACATTTTTGTCACTTTTTTAAAATTTATCAATTTTTTGAAATTAGAGAAAATAATGTGTACCTACTTAACTTTGAATTAATAAAATAATAGATCTATCGTGTAGAAAATTAAATTTCCTTTCCAAAAGGTTCTCTTTACTTTTTGCCTATCTTCAATATTTTAGGCACTAAACAAGAATAAACACGATTATATTTAAATTTAATGCTCAATGCGTTTTTTTGAAAAACCTAAAAATGATTCAGAAATGTTGATATTGGTTCAATTTTTGCTCAAAATGATGACGTGCTCAAAGTATGATATGTACCAACATTTTCACTATTTCAACCTTTCCTATAAATCTCCAAGCTATGCAAACATTTAAACGCGATTATCTCGAAAACATGTTTTTGGCACTTAGCGCCTTTTAAAATTACACCATTCACATTATTTTCTCCTCATTAAAAAAAAATGAATTTTCCTTTTTTTCAATTTTGAATTTTTCTTTCCAACTTTTTTTAATTTTATTTATTTATTTTTTTTTATTTTTATTTTAGGTAATTTTTTTTATTTTTAAAAATTTTGAGGTAATTTTAGTTTTTCAAATTGGTTTTTTCTAAAAATATGCTGTACCTGGAAAAATGCCACTTTTTGGGCATTATCGCAAAAAAAAAATTCTCACATTTTTTCTTTCAGCTCCCCCCCCCCCCCCCTCCCATTAAAATACCAACTCTGAACACCGGACACGATTACTCATTTTATTTTTTTTAATTTCTTGACGGTAAGTATAATTAGCTCGAGACGGTCGATAACAGTACTTTAGGTCTACGCGATTATACTTTCGTTAGGAAGGAGAGGTGAAAGAGAAAAAAATTCACAACACGAGATTATCTCGCGTAGGTCTGGATACTCGTAATACACACTCTTGTACTCTACTACTCCTACATTGTACAATTGTATGTACATAAACAAGCCAATGTCCTTTTTTCGACGCGCGCGACCTTCGGACCTTCAGCCTTCTCCTTCACTGGTTCTCACAGGCCGCTAAATAAATAGATTTTTAATTTGAGAAATTTTCTTGTACGGCTTCTGCGACGATGCCGCCGCCATCGCTGCATAAATCGCACGCAGGAAACTGGCCAGTTTACGAGGCGATGCATCGATGCAGCGAGAGTATAGGTAGGTACTTTGCAATAATCATGTAAATTTATTCAAATTGGTCGCAAAAATTTTATACCTGCGACTCGCTTACGTAAAAATTTCGGAACTGATTATAAATCCTGCTAAGTACGAAAATTTCACCGTTTAAATGACTAATGACGACGCCTTCCACGAGGGGAAATTTCTCGTACAATGGAAATTACGAATATAGTACCTAATTCGTCGAGTCCATTGCGTAACCGGCGAAATAACAATAAAACAATATAAAAATCAGAATTGTAAACGAGTGAAAAAATATACCACCATTGAGCCAACCGACCACAATAAAGCCACCGTTATACATATTATTATTATTTTTACACATCGACGCGAAAATTTGTACGTATTTACGCCGAGAGAATAAATTACCGATGAAAATTTCGTCCAATTGTTTCGAAGAACCGAGCGTAAATATTTTGTACCTATTTCTAAGGTCATTTCCAGGACACAAGGGTCGCGGCCAACGACCAAAATGATTCGAGCGTGCTCATTGGCAAATTTCCACAGCACAAGATACGAGCAAAAAATTATAGTTGACATGGATTTCAACGGTAGTCCTATTGTTTTTTTTTTTTATTTTGGACGAAGAACGAATTAGCTGGCTTTGACCGGCAGCGATATGAAGATTTGCCAAAATGAACTTCGTGTTGTTCGCGATTCGAGGAAGTCTGCTAGAAATAAAAATCAGACTAAATGGGCCGCGTGATGCTTCGTTAATATCGAGTCGTGCTGTGACAATTAAATTTTTCGATCGGGTCGTTAAAATATCAGCGCCAAAAACATTGACGCGTGCTTTGACGTTTGCACAAGTGCTCGGAATGAGGTTTTGTTCCGTTTCCTGGTTAGAATAAGGCATCGGTGAGAGAGCTGTGGGTGTGTAAGGGAAGTGAGAGATCTTTAAATAGCCTCATAAATAAAATCATTTCATATTTGTCATTCTTCTTTCTATTATTTCACGTTATACTACTAAATCAATCGTTTTGAAATTTTTTCATTTTTTAAAATTACCTCAAAAAATTTCAATGTAGTTTACGAATGAATTATTCGTAAACGAAAAAATTATTCATGTAAGAAAAAAACAAGATAAGAGGATGATTCGTTTTCAAAATTATGAAAATTGAAAAACGGTTCCATTTTTCAAACTACGAGAATCAAACTAAAATTTTCGAAATCGTTCGCGAACGAAAAATATTTTATTTGAAAATCGGCCAATGGATTGATTTATATTCAAAATAACGAAAACTCCATAAAAATTTCAAGTCGATCATGAACGATTCAATTGACAACCTGAGTGAATCATTCGCGAACGAAAAATGTTCAATGAAAAAATTAGACGAGGGGATGAATTTTAATTCAAAATTACGAGAACTACATACGCAAAAAAATCGAAGTGAGTGAATCATTCGCGAACGAAAATTTTCAAAGAGGAAATGAGATGAATTTATTTCAAAATAACGAGAACCATGCAAAAAATTTTCAAGTCGTTCGTGAACGATTCAGTTGACAGCCTGAGTGAATCATTCACAACGAAAAATTTTCAATGAGAAACTATGACGATTGGATGAATTTTATTTCAAAATAACGAAAACTATACGAAAAATTTCAAGTCGTTCGTGAACGATTTTATTGACCATAGAAAATATGAATCATTCATGAATGAAAAAATTTTCAATGTTGATCTAAGTAACAGGCAACAGCCCAAGGTTTTAGAGGGAATCTGAGATGAGAAAAAGATTTCATTTTAGAATCATGAAAACTCCAAAAAAAAGTTCAAGTCGTTCGTGAATAATTCAATTGGATACTCAAATGAATCATTAAAAAAAGAACTGATTTAGAATTCAAATATTACAAAAACTCAATAAAAAATTCTAACGTTTTTCAAACCAACATTCTCAGAAAAAATCTTCAAAAAATAAGATCTTCAAATTTTTTTTTGTCAGAAAAATCCTTTCAAAAAATATTTCATCAAAAATTAATTTTAAAAAAAATCTCCAAAAAATGTTGACTGATTTTTATTTATAATAGGTAGAATTACCATTTTCGCGTTACCTAAGAAATTTTCATGGAAAAAATCTCAGAAAAGTAGGTGTGTTGAAAAATTTCTTGAATTTTTTCGATACATAATCGCATTCATTTTTCTTAAAAATCTCACATATTTCTATTCATGTTTTTTTTTTTTTTTTTGGAATTTCACAAGGTAGGTAAGTATAAATTTTAGAAAAAATTCTCAAATATCTCTATTTTTCTTTTTTTTAAATTCTTTCCTAGATACCTTAATATTTTTTTCATTTTAATTTTTAGCTAAAAGAATTTGTTGATGAGAATATAAATATTTTGGAAAAAATGACAGATTTAGGAAAAAATTGCAGATTTTTTTTTTGAAATCTCAAAAAAAAATTAGGTAATCTCCTATCATAAAAAATTTGATACGTTTTTACGACTAGATCTCTAATTTTGCTTCAGATTTCCTTTTTAAAATTTTCTGTGCAAAATTTTTCAGAAAATTTTATTTTTTGAAAAGATTCCTCCCAATTTTAATTTTTTGAAAATTTCTTCAAGAAATTCAGTTTAAAAAAATCTTTTGAAAAAATTTCTCATAAAAATTCTTTGGGTATGGAACTGAAATTTCTTTTCTTTTTCATTGAAAATCGTCCTATTAAAAGAAATTTACTTCGTAAAAAAAAATCTACGTAAAAATTTCTTCAAAAAAAAAAAAAAAAAAAAAAAAAAAAAAAAAAATTAAAAACTTGAAAAATTACTTTTTTGAGGAATAGTAGAAGGATTTTCCTAAAACGAAATAAAACTTTCTAGAAAATCTAATTCTTAATTTTTTTCATGATGAAAAATTCTTAGGTAGGTACGAATTAAAAAAGAAAAAAGAAAAAGTTCAAATTTTTTTCGGTAGAAATTTACATTCAAAATCTTGGGGAAAAATATTAAAAATATTTTTTCTGATTTTTTTTTTCCGTAAGCAATGTGGACAAAATGATTAGCAAAGTCGTGCTTATTTGTATTCTGCATTCTGCATTCTGCATTCAAAAAAAAAAAAAAAAAAAATTAGCAGAAGAATCGAAAATGAAAATGAAACAGAACAAACTATTAATTTGGGCTAAAAATTGTGAAAACTATAAAAAAAAATTGTAGTTCATGAAGATTCAATCGACAACCCGAGTGAATCATTCGCGAACGAGGAATTTTTAAACGTACCCAAAGAAATGATTTCATTTCAAAATTAAGAAAACTGAATAATTTTTTTTTTCAATTCGTTCACGAATGATCCAATTGACCCCCCCCCCCCAATGAGTCGTTCGGGAACGAAAAAATTTTCAACATAAAATACCAGAAAATGAATTGATTTCTATCATACCAAAATTATGAAAATTCAAAAAAAATCAAGTCGTTCGCGAATGATCCTACTGGATGTGGAAATGAATCATTCGCGAACGAAAAATCTCTCAACGTGAGAATAAAACAAAAAAAAACATTTTTTTTTTCTTCAAAATTACGAAAACTCTGAAAAAATATACAAGTCTTTCGTGAACCATTCAAATGAAAACTACAACGAATCATTCGCGAACGAAAAAATTTTTCAGAGTGAAAAGCACTACGAAGTAGGTATTGATTTCAATAATCTTCTGAAATCGAATTGAATCATTTTGAAAATGAAAATTTTCAAATGAAAAAAGAAGTGGAAAAATTGAAACCGTTCAGATCGTTACTAAAAGACTTTCATGGAACATACATTTTCAAAAAAAAAAAAAAAAAAATCAAAACAGCACCGAGCGTCAGATCTTAACGATTCTTTCATTATTAAAATGATTTTCAACCAAATCGAATCATGATACACGACTCCTCGCGAAACGACTCGTGCGTCTCCGTTAACCCTTTCAAGGCAATTCCAAATCATTAAAAGTACAATCAACCGGTACAGATGGGTCACCTCCGCCAGTCCTCTACTAATTATCGCAGTTCTCGAAATCTACTACATCAAATGTCTTATTCAAAAATGTCAATTTTCTCCTTCCTGGTGTATATCGTAGATTGTAGTAAATTCAGGATCACTCACACCCTCTTAAACTGACCTTCCTCCAGCCAGTCGTAATTTTCAGATCACTGAGTCGATCGACCATTGTTATCAAAGCTTTACTAAATAGATATCTTGACAAGTCGAATGACTAGCCATATAATTCTTTCATCGACATGGCATATGCTCAATTGAATCAGCTGTCAATCGATTCACACCTTCGAGACTCGAGTATGAAATTTTCCAATTTTTTTATACCCATATCGAAAACGACGACTCGAGTGTATGTGTTACCTATTTTTAGGCCAAATGAAGAAGCTGCGCTTTCACCATTCTAGATTAGATTTATCCTATGTATTTGAAAAAAAAAAAAAATGATCATCGTTGAATATGAAATCTCACAGGTAAGAGTACACATATAAATGATTGATACATAGGTAAATTAAATAGGGCAAAGTTATTAATTTTTTTTTTACACGAAACATGAAATTATCGATACGTACGTTGATCCAAATCGTTACTCTCGCAAGTAACCGTATCAATTCTCAACATCTCGAAAGTCCAATTCACCTAGCTCAACGTACTTTTTCATCCGATGGCATCTAAGTAATATCTCAGCATCGATCTAGATACCACCAATGAGTGAAGAAATGCAGAATCCCAAGGACCTCAAAAAACACCCCACTTTTCTCATCCCACAATTACCATTTGCCATTGGCTATAGGTACACGTTAAAAAAGAAGAGAAAAAAAATTACACAATCCTAAGTCGACGAACGGCCACCTGAGTGTTTTTCGATTTCACTCTATAGTTCTTTGCCTATGCTCTTTCTCTCGTTCGTCTATTATAGATACACAGGCGAATATACAAGACACAAAAGGGTGCCTACCTATTTAATAGCGACGTTTATCATTAATTATTATTACGAGCTTATGTAATTTAATTGTCGATCGAATTTATCTTCTGACTCATTCGCCTTGTCGAGCTGCCGGTTTTCAAGTATGTGGTCAGTATAGTTCGGACCCTCTCTCTGTACAGCACTCTTACTCTTTGATACACCTGTCATCGTTCCATACTGTATTGGAATTTGCCTCAGTTCAAGGCGTTATATGAGCTGTTGGCGGCCTATTAATCGTTCTGTAAGAGATACGATGACGATACAGAGCGTAATTATTTTCACCCAGCAAATTACCTATAGGCCTAGTAATTCTCTCGAATTTCGTACGTAGTATAAATTTTTTTTTCATGTACTCGTAAGTCGTAACTCTTCTAGAGCATATTAACGCGCGTTAAATCGCGCTCATTTATCTCTTTATGGCTCGGTTATGTTGCTCTCTCCGTCTCTATCTTTCTTTCCATACTCTTTCGAGACTATTTTTCTATATTAGTCGCGCGTATATAAACATAATCTCCGATATACTTATATACGACAGCTCCATCATCCGTATAATTATCACGTGCTGCATTAACCAGCTCAAGGGCATACCGTGCAGCATTATCTTCGACGTAGGTACAGCTACAGAGAGACAGAGCCTACAATAAATACAGCCACAGTCGCAACAACAACCTAAGTAGGTATTACCATCACCGAAAATCGATCAACTTATATATATACGCTGTATACAAGAGTACCGCCGCGATATGCACCAGCATAGTCTACCAAATAAATCTCGTCGTCTTTATAGTCCTTCGTCCGGCTTCGGGCACTTTTTCTTTCGTTTTTAAGTCGAAATTCGATGTTAAAAACCGGACAAAAACTTCTACTTTTTATCGACCGAGTGCACGAATTTTAATCCGGATTGGTTTCGTTTTCTTCGAATCCATTAGGAGGTACGTAATATTTCTCGGATGAATAAACTTGGAAGTTAAAGGGTATAAGGCTCGTTTGACAGCTCAACCATGAAAACCATTTAAACGAAATTGTAGGGACGTTGGATTGGAGCAATCAAGAGTGCAGACTACCCTTGATTATATTAATAAAAAATTAAAAAGGCTTAGTTCTAGACGGAAAATATTTAAATTAAAAAAATCGACAATTGAAGAAAATACCTACCTTCAATTAATACTTACTTGAAAAAAATTAGAAACAATTCCAAAACTAAAAAAATATTAAAAATGTAGTTTGAAAATAAAAACTAATGAAAAAAATAAAAATAAATAAAGAACAAAAACTGAATAAAAATTAAAAATCATCTTTGAAGTTTTGAAAATCGGAAAAAAATGAAAATTCGAAAAAGTTTCACAGCTAAGAAAATTTACAACTGAAAAAAATGAAGGATGTGAATCAAAAAAGTGAAAAATTTCAATAAAAAATAAGTAGACATTTTAGTAGTTTCAAGAATCTTAACCTTCCTTTCTCCCTTCCCCTTCAATTTCAAATTAATAATTTGAAAAAAATAATAAAAATTGAAAAATCTAGCAGAATAAAAAAATGAAATTTTTGAGTGCTAATTGCAAATAACAAATTGCAAAAAAAAGAAAAAAAAAAGAATGAACCGGAAAAAACCTGAAAGTTTAAAAAAAATAAACAAATAAAAATTTTATTAAAAATTGAAAAATCTCAAAATTTTTTAGAAATACCTAAAAAAGAAAATAATGTTATTCATAAAATGAAACAAAAATTATCTAAAGAAATCAATTGCATGAAATTTTAAGGCAGGTAAACAATAAAAATTCTAAAAATTGGAACTAAATGAAAAATTGAAAACTGAAAGGTTCCTACAGCATAAAAGAATGAAAATGAAAATCAGATTAAAAACTAAATCAAATCACTTGATAAACAAAAAAAAAAAAAATCAACAAAAAAAGTGATATTATTATGAAAAAATCAAAACATAAAGTACAAAAATAAAAATTAAAAAAAATAAAATGATCTTGAAAATTTTAAAATTTTTTAAAAAACTGAATAAAAATTGATAATTAAAAAAATTGAAAAATTCAAAATTAGAAAAACATTCCATTCAAAAAAATTCAAAAATTGGAAAAAATTTTCTATAATAAAAATAAAAATCTCGAGTTGACAATAATCAAAAGAAAATATATAAAACTGAAAAACTAAAAAATTAAAAATTTTGAAATTCAAATAGAGTGTAAAAAAAGCTCTTGACATTTATAAGTTGAAAATCGAAAAAAAATAAATAAATAAAAAAGTCACAAAACTCTTCAAAACAAGAAATTTTGAAATCTAAAAAATTAAAAAAGTTTCATGAAAGAGTATAGGTTACGAAAAAAACTTTCTACTTTTTTTGAGAATAGATCTCCATGTTAGGTATGTGTATTTTGGAGTAAACTTTTTCGGTATTTTTTAATTTTTATAAAAAAAAATCTAGGGTTTTTGAGCAGTAATCTTTTTAAAATTTTTGAAGAGAAAATCTCACAGTTTTTCGAAAATAACCAAGTTAATTATTTGGATTAAAAATAAACAATTCACAATTTTTGGAATTAAAAATGCTTAATTTTGTACAATAAAAACAAATTTTAACTCACAAAAAAATGAGAATAGAGAATGAAAAATTGATGAAATTAAACTAGAAAAAAACCAATATCTAGTGTGCAAAAAGCCCATTGAATAAGAAATTCGAAAAGAACGTGACGAACAGAAAACTTGATTGTAGTTAACTAAATGAAAATAATTCAGTAGAAAAAAAAAGGTAAAAATTACAAATTCGCAAAAATGTCGAGAAAAAAAAGGCTAAATAAAAAAAAATGAAATTTTTTGCAAAATGTTTAAGGTGAATAAAAATTTCAATTAAAAAAACTAAATAATCTTGAAAACTAAAAAATGGAAATTTCAAAATAAATAAATAAAACTAATTGAGAAGTTGAACATTTGAATAAAGACTGGAACTCAAAAAAAAAAAGAATTTGGAAGGAAGTAATACAAGTACGTACACATATGTAATAAAAAGCCTTGAAAAAGAAAACAAAATAAAATTTGGAAATTGCCAAAATTATTTCCTACCTAACAAATAAAAATCTTTATAAAATTCTAAAACAAAAAGAAATCAATAAAAACGAAATACTAATTATATGTGTAGTTGTGTACTAAAAGAAGACTGAAAAAATAAATAAAAGCCAAAAAAAATTTAAAAGTGAAGGAAGTAACTTGAGTATAAAATTTAAAACATTTAAAAAGTTTCATATTGTGTCATCTTGAAAATTTTCAAAACTAGGAAAACATTTTTTAATAAAAATGAAAAGTGAAAAAATACAATTCAAAATTTAAAAATTTTTTCTTATTATCGATATTAAATTTATAAATTCACAGAAAATAAAATCCGAACTGATTTTTTTATAAATTGACTCAGTCAAAGGAAAAAAATGAAAAAAAGTAATCTTCATGTCAAACGTTGATTTTTACATCAAAATTTGATATTCTTAGTCAAAAATTCATTCAATTCATTGAAAGTTTTTATTTTGTCAAAAATTGATTTTTATGACAGAAAAAATGATTTTTTGGCAGAACATGTAACAGAAAATGATTCTCTTCTCAAAAATTGATTTTGGCCTCAAAATTGAAATTTCTCTGTCAAATTTTTTCTGATTCAATCAAGAGTTGCTTTTTTGTGTAAAAATTGATTTTTGTGACAAAAAGTGATTTTTTTGTCAAAAGGTGATCTTTTAGTGACAAAAATGGGTTTTCTGTTAAAAACAAGTTTTGTAACAGAATAATTTTTTTGTGTCAAAAATTCATCTTCGGATCAAAAGTTTACTTTTCTGAGACAAAAAATTATTTTTATTTCAAAAATTGATTTTTCTACGTCCAAGCTTATTTGTGTGGCAGAAAAGTATTCTTTTATCAAAAATTCATATTCAAATGAAGCGTTTATTTTTCTGATCCCAAAAATTATTTTTATTTCAAAAAAATTTTTTTTTCAGAAACGAAAAATGATTTTTGTTTCAAAAATTGATTTTTCACGTCCAAACTAATTTTTGTGACAGAAAATTATTCTTTAGTCAAAAATTGATTTTTTAGTTGTAATTTTATGTTTACATTCAAAGTTGATCTTTTTGTGACAGAAAATGATTTTTACATCAAAAGTTGATTTTTTAAATCATTACTAATTTATGTGACTGAAAATAGTTCTTTTGTCAAAAAATCATTTTTGTGACAGAAAATGATTTTTCTATCAAAATTGGTATTTTTTGTCAGAATGGCAAAATATGATTTTCATGTCAAACTCAAAATTTGATTATCTTGCATTTGAAAATGGTTTCTGAAACCGTCAATGCACAAGTTATCCTCAAAAAATGTGAAATTATTGCTCTATCAAGAATGCACATAAATCATCCAATAATTGAATTTCCCATCGATTATTCGTCAGATAATATGTATTTTTTATCTATTTTGAGGACATACAATTACCATTCGAGGTTATACAATGTACATCGACTACCAGTAAACCACGCAGAAACCACGACTATTCGAATACCTAAGTACATTCTATATACGTATAAAGACCAATCATCGCATACCGTATTTTTTCTGTTTTCGGTGACGCTTCGGCGATTTCGCGATTACGAAATGAAAGTGACGCCGGACGCGCTACCTGTGCTGTGTGCCCTGCCAAAGACGTACGCGATGATTTAACGCTTTTCACCGCAAATAGCACCGCTGCTGCGGTACTCTGTGAAATGTCGGAATCCACACGTACTCTGTACGTCTTCTCTCATCATGTATACGGTGCAATGCAGCACGACGCGCGTAATTGACCAAGGTTAAATGAGCTGGTGAAACGACGCGATGCGATGGTTCTTTTTCTATAGTCTGCAAATCGAGCTGTGTTTTTGATTTTCGCCAAGTGGACATCGGACAGCCAAACAGTCTTGTCGGTGTTCAGGCGAATTTTTCTTGGAAATTGGGCATGACTCGTAGAAGAGAGTATGATAAATGGTAGTGTTCGGTCATCTTTCATCGTATCGTATGAAGTAGCTCATAAATTGGCAATAGATGTGCACACCTCGCCTCCAATCAAATACTTACTCGTGCAAGAATTCTGCAGACGTACACGTACCTATCTCTACGGATTCGTCGGAGTACATGCGAATGTGATATGAGTATTGTTATTCGTTTCGCTTTTTTTTTTTTTTTTTTTTTTTTTTTTTTCAAAGACACATACGCTTTTGAAAACGATTCATTCGGTTTCAAAGCACGTGATTAGCACAAATGCGCAGTATTTTTTTAATTGCGAAGGAAGTGGTCTAAAGAGTCATTGGCGATGACTCGAAGATGCTGCGGGCTATAGATGATTGATTCGTTTTGATAGCCTTTTGTAGTTGGAAAAATGAAATTTTTTGTGGAGAGGGGGTGTCGAATGTCGATGTGGAAGATTTCTGATTGGAAGGTGCGATTGTGTTACTTGCTATGGATGCCAATGGATGTGTTGGAGCGTTGGAGCTTATTTAATTTTTTTCACCACAGAAGTAACTTTTTGGCCAGAAAATAATTTTCTGTGAAATCAAATTTTGACACAAAAAAACCCAACGTAAGAAGGTAGGTACATATTTGATGTGAAGATTGAATTTTCGACAAAAAAATCATTTTCTGTCGAAAAAATCAGTTTTTGACATAAAAAATCAATTTTGTAAAGAGAATTATTTTTGTCTCAAAACTCAATGTCTCTGACACAAAAAATCAACTTCTCATGTAAAGATGAATATTGCTGATAGGAAAAATAGTAATTTGTCACAAATTTTGTTTTTGACATGAGAATTATTTAGTATCTAGAATTACTTTTTGTCACAAGAACAAAATTATAATTCGAAAATAAATTTTTCAGTAAAAAAAAAACAGTTTTGACATGGGGAGAAAATTCAAATTTGACAAAAAAATAGTATACGAGTTTCTGTCACAAAACCTAGTGTCAGACATAAAAAATCAACTTCTGATGTAAAACGAATCGTTGATTTATGGATAGGGGGGGGGGGGGGGTGTCAAATCTTTTTTCTGTTGAGTGCATAGCGTTGACAAGCGGAATTTTCTAAGACCTTTGCATGACGTCATTTTGATTTTTCACCTATGAAGTTTTGAAGAAAAATTGGAAACTAATTTCAAATTGTTTTTTTTTACAAAAAAATAATTTTTGATTTTTGAAAAATAAAATGCATGGAGTTTTCAAAAAAAGAAAATTATTTTCATTTTTCATTTTGATGATGTCATTTTGCAGAAAATATTGATAGATTTTTTGGAAAATGAAAAATTTCAAGTGTCAAAATTGAAGAATAACACGGTTTTGGTAAAATGCCCCGTTTCCAGAGAAACTATGCAACCCACAAGATTTTTTGAGAATGTTTTTTATTCAGTAGAGTCTGGTCTGTAGTCTGACGAGAGGGTTTTGGAAAATTCCTACTTTCATTCCGATTTTATCAAACTTTCTCATACTTTTTATCGAAGTATTCCGGCCAACTCGAAAGAAATCATCGGCACATTAAAATTTTGTAAAACCCTCTTGTCAAACCCCAGACCAGACTCTACTGAATAAAAAACATATTCTCAGAAAAATCTTGTGGGTTGCATAGTTTCTCTGGAAACGAGGCATTTACCAAAAACCGTGTTTTTCTTCAATTTTGACACTTGAAATTTTTCATTTTCCAAAAAATCTAAGTATCCATATTTTCTGCAAAATGACATCATCAAAATGCAAAATGAAAATAATTTCCTTTTTTTGAAAACTCCATGCATTTTATTTTTCAAAAATCAAAAATTAATTTTTTTTCTAAAAAAAAAAAGCAAATTTGAAATTAGTTTCCAATTTTTCTTCAAAACTTCATAGGTGAAAAATCAAAATGACGTCATGCAAAGGTCTTAGAAAATTCCGCTTGTCAACGTTATGCATTCAACAAACTAACTTTTTGACCCCCCCCCCCCCAAAAAAAAAAATTTTTTTCAGTCACAAAATTTTTTAACATAAAATTAGATTTTTGACGAGGAAATCGTTTTGTCACCAAAAAATAAATTTTTGACACAAATAATGAATGTCTGACGCTGAGTTGAATCATAGTCAATTTTTGACAAGAGGATCATTTTGTCATGAAACCCGATGTCTGACACAAAATATCAACTTTAGATGTCAAGATGAATATTGCTGATAGTTGATAACAATTGTGTCACAATATCTTATTTTTGACATAAAAAGTCGATTTTTGAAATAAAAATCATTTGATGTCAAGAATAATTTTTTGGTACAAAAACCAACTTTTTAAACAAAGATAAATTTTTTAGTAAAAAAATGATCACTCTTGACATGAAAAAACATTTTCTGTCCATAAAACGAAAAAATTGAAAAAAATTACATAATAAATCAATTTGTATCAGAGAATTATTTTCTGCCACAAAACAAAACGCAGTAACTGAAACAAAAATCAACTCTTTATGTAAAATTAATTGTTGATTAAAAAATATTTTTCAGTCACAGAATATTGTTTTTGACATAAACGTGGATTTTATTGAAGTCTACATTACTTTGTCACTGATAAATCGACTTTCGACAAAAAATCATTTTTTGTCACTAAAATTAACTACTGACCAAAAAAGTCAATCTTTGACAAGAGGATCATTTTTTGTCACAAAAATGAATTTTGACATGAAAAAATCAACTTTCACAAGAGAATTATTATTTGTCACAAAGCCCAACTTTTGACTTGAGAAAATCAGTCATTGACAAAAAAAAAAAAAAAAAGTCTCGACATAACAATTAAATATTGACGCAAAAATCCATTTTTGAAGGAAATTAGAAATTATCAACTTTAAAAGTTTAAATGTGCCTTCTTCTGTAATTTATGATTTGTTTTTTCAATTATACTCAAAAATAAATTTTCAATGAAAAATCTTCTCAAAAAATTTAATTATCAATTCAAAAATCATTTTTGGTCGCAAAAATTAGTTTTCAACAAGGGAATCATTTTTTGTCATAATATGAATCAATTTTGACAAGAAAACTCAACTTATGACGTGAAAATTATTTTTTGTCAAAAAATCCAATTTCGGACTAGAAAATCAATTATTGACAAAAAAAAATCAGTTTTGACATGAAAATCTAATTTTTTTTATGAAAAATTGACTTTTAATTCAAAAGTCATTTGTAGTCTCAAAAATCCGTTCTCAACACAAAAAATAAACTCTGGATGTAGAATTTTTTGATTTTTCAAGTAAAATAATAATTTTGATGCCAAAATCAGCTTTTGACTTTGAAATAATCAACCATTTACGCAGAAAATCAATTTTTGATTCGAAAATCATTATTTTATTTTATTTTCAATGATTTTTCCTTCCACTAAAATCGCCTTCTGGTATCGACGACTGACCATCGATAACAATTTCACCAAATTCCACTCCACCAGTTCAATCCTATGCATCCACTGATTCGATCCTCTAGCAGTACTCCATCTAGGGCACCTATCCTTTACACCCACACTATAAATAAGCATTTATGTACTTCTACACCGACCTCAACGTGCATTAAGGATCATTAAAAATCCATCGGCGTTACTGGCAAAATATCTACCACTTCGTGTCTCGTCAGTCACCACTCGCCATTCGCCAGCCGCAGTAGCCACTGCCACACGAGGAAGTTGAACGTACCTTAATTTATCGCCGTTTAATAGTCATGTCTCGCTCGTTGGACACATTGATGAAGCTTTTGTTTCTGCGAATTAATTAACATGCGAGTACGGTATAATTGTTTATATCCGGTTTTGAATAAATTAAAAAATCATTCGCGCAATTTACTCCACATTCTTATTACGTGCCAATTCGTTTTTACATTAAAAATGTACCGCATTCTCACTATAAGCCTAAACAGCCAGCCGACTACCGTAGACGAAGACTTACAACTAGATAGGAGTAAACGAGACGTGGCACGATTTCAATTCTACCTTTTTCCCTTATTGTTTCGTACTGTACGTTGTCCATCATTCTATGTACATCATATAATAATAAGTACTTCGATGGTTTCGTGCTCGATATACCTTTTTTTTCGACACTGAGTCAGCGTTTTTCACGAACCTAGTGTCCTATTTTGATCATAGTGACTAATCAACTTTGTTGGACGGTGGAAACGTAAAAATTGATATCTCTTCGCATAAAGACTGAAGACAAGATCGAATATATAGGTCAGGTATTTTTTTCACTTTTTTTCAGCACATCCGAATGCTCGTTTTCGTATGGAATAGTGATGATTCGTTGGTGAGAATAGTCATTGATTCGTCCTTCAATTATAATGATCATAACCGTGCCATCAGCTTCTGTAAAGCGTCGCGGCGGTTTCTTAAAAGAACACGCGATGCGTAACACCGCGTCCTTTTTTACGATTCTACATTTTTTATTTACATATGGGCCTAGGCTAAATTTAGAAGTGGTTTGATTGATAAAAAAAAATCAAGTTGAAAAAAAATCACCATTTTGTAGAGCTGCATTTGGTAAAAACAAAATATTTCTCAAGAAAATCAAACAAAAAAAAACTCCGGCAAAAGTGATCGATGACCATGGTATAGTTTTTTTTGGAATATTGGTGAAAATAGAATTTGATAAAAAAAAATTATCTCGTACAAAAAAAAATTGACAAAAATAATTCTGACAAAATAGATAATTCATGACGAAACTTTTGAAGGAAAAAAAATAAACAAAAGAACTGAAAAAACATTTTCATCTGACACACGACAAAAAAAATGGATCGACTTTGATGGAAAATATCTCTGAAATAAAATAAAATTCAATTTAAAAAATCTGACATAACATTCATACCTACCTAATGTTACATCAAAAAATAATTTTGATAAAAAATGAAAAATTTAACGCCGAAAATTAAATTTTCCAAAAGAAACAAAATATTCTGAAAAAAATTTTATGAAAAAATTCTGACAAAGAATCTGCAAAAAAACTAAAAATTTCAGACAAAAAATATACTTAACTCTGATATTTAAATTGATTGGTAAAAAAAAATACCTATCTCTAAAAAACGAACTTGGCAACAAAAATCCTGACCAAAAACCTATCTCTAGCTGAACCAAGTTTTTGATTTCCCAAAAGAATAAAATATTTTTTTACTCGGACAAAACAATCTCTGACACAAAAATACTTTCGAAGAATTTCGGACAATAATGGACATTGGTAAAGAAAAAGAATTCTGGCACCAAAAAAGAAAAAAATTTCTGACAAAAATAAATTTCACAGAAGAAAAATTCTGAAAATATACTTATTTTTTTGAAATTTTGACAAAACTATTTTTGACATGAAAATTCTCGACTAGCAAAAATGCACTTCATTGAAAAAATATTTTTGGAGAAATAAAATCCAATAAAAAAATTTTGACCAAAAAAAAAATGAAAACAATCTCTGATAAAAATAAAATTGACACAAGAGAAATTCTGACAAGAAATTTTAAAAATTTGGCGAAAACATTTCTTGACACAGAAGTTTTTGGAAGAGACGTTTTAAAATCTAATAAAAAAGTTCTAACGAAAAATTGTGAAAATTCCTAACAAAAATAAATTTTGACAGATGAAGAAAAATTTGGATTTTTTTTTTTTTTTTTTTTTTTTTAATTTAGACAAAACATTCCCTGACACCAAATATTCTTCGAAGAATTTTTGATACTTCTGGATGAAAACAACTCCAACAAAACGAATTTTGACAAAAATATTTCAGACCAAAAATCTTTGAGACAAAAATGGATTTCATTAAAAAAAAATTTTGGCAAAAAAAATCAATAAAAAAATTTTAACCAAAAAAAAGAATTCTTCACAAGAATGGACTTCGGAAAAAAGTCTCTGGCAAAAATAAATTTAGTAAAATGGAAAATGTAAAAATTCCAACAAAAGAAATCTCTAACAAAAAAATTCTTCTAAGGTTTTCTGACAAAAATGGACTTCATTGAAAAAATATTCCCAATGAAAAATGAAACATTATTTATGAAAAGGGACAACTTGTGTAGAAAACTGAAATCGAGATAATCGCGATAATTCGTGTTCAGGTCAAAATGACCGTTTTCCGGTTTTGATGGATTCAGATAGAAAATTTAACGCTCTTTCGAATGGTACAACTGTTTAGTTCGATACGACCACGCAAACGGCACAAAAACGTGAGTTTTGGTATGTAATTGGTAACGCGAAATGGTGATGAAGAATGAACTTCACTTACATCTCGTTACGCTGGGCTAATTTCGTTAGTTTCGTGGCTATGTAATGTTTGGTTTTTTTTTTGGTCACGAGGTTGGAAGTTGATAAAAAATTCATATGGGGTATGACTAAGGATTTTTTTTCTTCAAAAAATGAATTATTTTATAGTTTTGAAAAAATACTGATAATATGGTGAAGTTGTAACTGGGTTTATCTCGAAAACTAAGCTTCCCAGAAGAAATCTGACAACATATCGCAAATGGAGAATTTCATGCTCTACAATTTTGGTTCTATGCATTTTTTGCATAAAACCCTTAGTTTCGCCAGAAAATCCAATTTTATGAAAAATCTACAAAAATTAACATTTTTGAGAGTAAACCATTTTTACTCCATATCTTTCAAAATAAAAATTTTACAAAAAAATTAATGCCTCGTGTTGTTGAGAAATTTCATGCTCCACAATTTTGGTTCTATGCATTTTTTTTGTACCTAGCTTAGTTTCACAGCAATTACAAGTTTTGTGTTGAAAAAAAGTTTAAAACATGTATGCAAAACTTTAAACGAGCTTTTTTTGAAACTTAACTTTTTTGAATTCAAAGTTTGAAAATTCATAACTCCGTGAATAATGAACGAAACTTATTCGTCTTTGTCTCATTTTGAAGGGAATTTTATGTAGTATAACACGGTACTCTTAACTCGATTTTCACAAATCTACCCAAGTTGCCCCTATTCATAAATAACGTCTCAAATGAATATGTCTGAAAATTTTTGGAAGAATTTCCGAGGGGAATAGACATTTATTGAAAAAATATATTTCGTATAAAAAATTGTGAAAAAATAATGAAAAAATTTCCAACAAAATAATAATAAAAAAAAAAAAACATTTCTTATAAGAATAAATTCCCAAAAAAGGAAATGCTAGGAGAAATTCATGAAAATTAAATTTCAACTGACCCAATGTCTTGACTATGAACAAAAAAATTGAAAAAATTTCTGTCAAAAATATCACAAGGCAAAAAATTCCTTAATCAATAAAAAAAATTCTGATAAAAAAAAAGGAAAAACTTGCTCATATTATGAGAATGGTCGCTGGAAAAAAGTTCCTGACAAAAATAAATTTAATACTTGCATGAAAATTATGGCCAAAATTTAAAAATTCCAACAAAAGAAATCTCTGGACATATTTGGAAGGTTTTCTGACAAAATTGACTTCATTGAAAAAATATTTCCAATGAAAAATGAATGATTAACAAAAACGAATAAATTTCCGACAAAAGCATTTATGACGGGAAAATTTTTGGAAGAATTTCATGAGAGAAATCAACTTTGTTGAAAAAAAATATTTCTTATAGGAAATGAATTCAATAAAAAATGGTGACAATAAAAATGACAAAATTTCTACCAAAAATAGATTTTGGTAAAAAAAAAAAAACATTTCTTACAGCAATAAATTCAAAAAAAAAAAGTCAAAAAAAAATTTTAACACAAGACAAAAAAAAATCCTGGGAGAATTTTTGACAAACCATGAAAAATAAATTTTTCTGACAAAAATTAAATTTGACATTAAAAAAAGCTGACACAAAAATTCTTGGAAAGATTTTTTAAAAAGTATACAAAACACACAGATAAAAAAATAGCTGTTGACAATAAAATTTAAAAAGATTTAAGACAAAAATACCTATTGTGAAAAAATTCTTGGAAAATTTTATGACAAAAATAGACTTTATTAAAAAAATATTTCTGACAAAAAATAAATTCGACAAAGAATCAATATTGACCAAAAATTAATGAAATAGTGACAAAATTATGGACATCACTAAAGATATATCTCTGGCAAAACTGAAATCTACAAAAAAAAAATATCAACAGGAAAAATTTTTGGAAAAATATCTGACCAAAATTTCCACTGACGAGAAAAATTCTTGATGAATTTTTGACAAAAAATGACTTTTTAAAAATGTTTCCAATAAAAAAATTCTAACAAAAAAAAAATAAATAAAAAATTTATTGACAAAAATATGTACCTCCAAGTCTGACATAAAAATTCTTGGAAGAATTACCGTCAAAAATGGACGTTTTAAAAAAAATTATGAATAAATCTTGAATGACCAAAAACGAGAAAAAAAAATTTATGAAAAAATGGACACCAGTAAAAAAAATATCGCAGATGACAAAAACAACTTTGATTAAAAAATACTACCTAATTCAAGACCTGGAGAAATTCTGACTAAAAAAATAATGACAAAAAAATATTTCTGTCACAAAAATATGAAAAGGTACCCAAATTTTAGAAGAAAAAACACGAATGAAAAATGACCTAATCTAAAGCCTTTTCTTCTCCAAAATCGAAGCTTTTTCAGATACTTCATTTTCAACTCTTCTAAAACCAAACCAAATCCTTTCTATAACCTCGCACCTATCTCCCACCCTCCCTTCGCGTGATTTCCGCACCTACCATAATTGGTACTTGGAATAAACTTTTCACCAACATCAATCACCGATCCACCCAACCACAAGTAACTTTCAGTTCTGTGACAAAATCTCGAACATCGATCTTCATTGGAAATTTCGATCACGTCTCACGCGTTCGATCACTTTTACTACTGCGAAAATTCTCCACTGCGGAGCAGGCGCAGAGGCGTGTTAATTTTACCAATGGTACTGTCTCAAAGATAAAGATAATCGTATCTGTGGGACTTTAAATGAATATTTAATACATGGTACGTACGTTTATGAATACATTACCCCAACAACGAGTATATGTACTTCACTTTTAACGAGTCAACAACAAACTTCGAACGACCTCCAACTCCCAAGCCAATGTATGGTACCTACCATCATAAGTACCCGAGCTATTCGTACGTGTATTTTTTATGTCTAAATACACACACTGGAGAGTCTCTAGAAATAAGATTGCTTTTTAAAATTCAAGTCGTAACGATGCACGGACAATTGAACGAAACCGATGTGCTGAGCAGCGGACAATTGGGTAATAATTCCTTTCTTGAAAAGAAGAATGAACGGATACGAATGGTTTTTACAATATCCATTTTCGTATCTGCTGCTTCTCGCCTCTGGCGACCAAATACATAATTTTAAACGGTCGAAGAAGAAGAGAAAAAAGGAAACAGAAACCAAGCCTAACAATCACGATGATGGTAATTTTACTCGATACGTTGAGCATCGAGGACTCTCGAGTAGTCATCAGACCATCGTGGCGAGATGCTACAGAGTGCAGGTACACAATCGACGATTGTTTTCAAATATAACTATTTCCTTTATGCGGCACGAGCTCGTGGCCACTTTGCAATCACTGATAAGCCTCGGGAGTGCCTTGGTCTAGTCGACAGTCGTCCGATTCGCGTGCACTTTCGATGTGGTCATCGTTGGTCGCAGATGATAATGAGTCAGCTCCACTCTGGCGTCAACTGAAACCAAACTTGAGGTATGGCAGAGTCAGATGTGTGGAATTTGGCGACATTAGTAGGCTTGAAAGAATAACCGAATCAGGAAATAGACTTTGGTTTTTTTTCCTCTTCCTATAGGGTTTGTTTGAATTTTTCTGTTCGAATGATTTTATCACGTTTATTCGACGACGTTTCGCAGATATTTGTACGTAGGTACGATACCGTAACGTTCCTTACAGGTGAGAATTTTCACTTTGAACTGCGACACGGGAGCATGATTTCGATCTGATCCGGACTATGTGAGCTGAACGATTAATCGGTGAAAGTGTCACATACCGGAGATGTGTTCAGAACCGCCCTCAAGTTCGTCAATTGTCTCTCTATTTCCTTTCGAATCGATCACCATTTCTTCCTAGAAATCATCCGTCGTCAGAGACTTATCCTCTGTGAGGAGCTTATCACTGCATTATATCTCGAATGTGGAATCTTCCATACGTTAATCGTTTCGCTCCAATTAGCAACTCCGGTTAGGTACTTCGCAATCCATACATGCTTTGGCTACGCGTCGTAATAATGCGAAAAATTAACCAGCCTAGAGTACCCTTTTAATAATAGCTTGGATTGGTAGGTATCTAAGGCGAGACTTGTTTCTATATGTCTTATGACTGGAACCCATATCCTACTGTGTTTCTAGAACCTATTCCAATCAATACAGCACCAAGACATGAAATCCACTATTTTGATTTTTAGGGACTTTAATGACCAAAAATCAAACCCACCAAGAGAAAATTTCATCCGATTTTTTTTAACGAGCAAATTTTTTGTTAGGGACGCGACGGGCACGCTAAATTTGTAGATCATTCAAAAAAAAAAAAAAAAAAAACTAAATAATAAAATGACAAAAGAAATTTTTCGATTTTTCGTTTTTTAAAAATACACCAAAATAATCTCTAAAATATTTCAATTTTGGGGGGAAAATCTCTGAATTTTTTGACGTTGAAAAAACATATTTTTTAAAAGAATTCCCCCTCCCCATTTTTAAAGGAAAAAATCTCAATTTATGGTATCATTTTTTTTTGAAAAAAAAAAAAAAAAAAAAAAAATGTTTGGAGTTGAAGGAACTTTTTAATTTTTTTAGAAGTGAAAAAACTTTTCAAATTTTTGGAGTAGGTAATAACATTCATTTTTTTTGTTGTCATGAAAATATAAAATCTTTCAATGTTGCCGGAAAATCTCTAAAAAATTTTACGTACAGTACCAGATTTCTTGTTTTCATTTTTAGAGAAAAAAAATTTCAATTTTTTGTCTTCATAATTTTTGAAAAAAAATCAATTTTTTTGGTGTAAAAAAAAACTTTTAATTTTTTCTTGAAATAATAAATGTTTTTTTGGAGCAAAAAAATCTTAATTATAAATTTTTTTGAAGAGAAATCACCTCAATTTTATCAATGTAAAAATCTCTCAATTTTTTTAGAGTAAAATTTTTAAAAACTTTTTAGAGAAAACAATTTCTAGGTAGACATGTTTTTCATTAATATAAAAAAAAACATTCTAACATAAATCTTTCAATGGGAGGGGGGGGGGGCTCTAAATTTTTCGACGGAGCAGAAACACACTACTCTTTTTTTTGGAATTTTTTTCCTCATGTAGAAAAAAATTCTCAATTTTATTTTGAAAAAAAAAACTTGTTTGTAGTTGAAAAAACGTCTCAATTTTTTTGGACGAAAAAAACCAATCAAATTTCTGGAGCAATACTAACCTCATTTTTTGGTTAAACATTTTTTTACGTAGGTAAATAGCTAGTACCTATACTTACCAGAAAAAAATCTGTTTCTTTTTTTTAATTTTTAATTTTTTTAAATTTTTTTTTTAAGACAAATCTCTTCACTTTTATTAGAGTAAAAATCCCTCAATTTTTTTAGAGTAATTTTTTTTCAACTTTTTAGAGTAAACAATTTCTTGTGTTTTGGAAGAACAAGAAAAAAACATCCAAAAATAAAGTCTTTCAATTTGGGAGGAGGGGCCGGATTTCTAAATTTTTTGGGGTAACAGAAAAACGTCTGGTTTTTTCACATCCCCCCTCATTTTTAGAGAAAAAAATCTTCATTTCTGGGCACAATTCCTTTTGAAAAAAAGTTCTGAGTTGAAGAAACTTTTTTATTTTTTTGAAAGTAAAATTTTTTTTCAAATTTTTGGAGCAATAACCCTCATTTTTTGACCAAAAAAAAAAAGTTTTCGTCTTCATATGAAATCTTTCCTATAAACTTTTTTGCTTATAGCAGAAATTAGAAAAAATCTCTGTTTCTTTTTTTTTCATTCTTTTTTTTTATTTTTTAGAGAAAAATTCTAATTATCGGTCTTAAATTTTTTTTTAAATCAATTTTTAGTGTAAAAAAATCGTTCAATTTTTTTGAAAACAAATCTCTCAATTTTTTTATGAAGTAAAAAACCTTTTTGTTTGAAAAAAATCGTTTCACTAAAAAAAATAATAAAATCTCAAGGTACATACAATTTTTTATTTTAAGCAAAAAAATTTTTCAATTTCTTGGAGAAGAAAATCCCACCTACAATTTTTTGAAGAAGAAAAACTCATAATGTTTTTTGGAGTAAAATTTTTTTTAAAGTATTCTGAGTAAAATCAGAAAAAAATCTGTTAATTTCTTTTTTAGAAAAAATAATCTTTCACTCAAAAAAAAAAAAAAAAAAAAAAAAAAAAAAGAATAGAAAAAATTTTGTTTTAATTTTTCATTTCTTTGTTGGTTTTCAAAAAGACATCGACGAAAAGTGACCAACATGGGAAATAGTAATAAGTTACTTTAAAATTGACTGAATTTCATGCCTGACCACCAAATCAGTCCAGCGACGTGTAGGAAGTTTTCTTTATCACTCGAACCTTCGACTCGATCACCAAGACACAAGTTCACGAGCCCTCAGGCTTGGGTACAATACTCGCTGCACGATTGTTTATTGCCTGGTATTGTTAAATTACAACCAGTCCAGTACGAGGTAATTAACGACCAATGATATGACTTTTTAATAGGCTGCAATCAAATTTATATAATTTTCGCTTTGTGCGAGGGTCACTGTAGCGAATCTCCAGTCGAGCTATATGGTAATCCATCACGATTCGATATATTCTGCCCACACGAATCACTTCTGTTTTGTGGCATGAGGCATGACGATGACGCGGGCCAAAGGTGGATGGTACTGGATAACGAGCCAGTTAACATAATCACGATGTCGTTCATCATTTCTTTTTCTGCCGCGCTTATTCTTAGGTATGTTCATGAGTTGACATTTGATTATGTAGAAACAAAAACAATGCTACGAATGTGTCGTTCAAGGATATTCATTAAATACGTTGTCATATCGCTTAGAATAGAACGAGAATATTACAATATTTTCATCTTGAGGTATTCGAAAGATCGCTGATCTAAATGACAGCATGAAGTATGACTTTTTAAAGTTGCCTTTTTATGGCTGTGATTTGCGTTTGATAATTTGCCTATCTTGACTTTGCAGGCGTAAATAATGTGAAATGAAAAAATTTTATCATCCAAAGGTCTCATCGGGGAAATTAACCAATAATCATACTTTTCAAGTTGAAAAAAAAAAATTGGCAATTGGAAAAAATTGAGTCCAATTAAATTGATAGCAGTTGAATTACCCGAAAAAAGGAATAAATGAATTGAAATTGGAAAAATTGAAAATGAAATGAGCAAATGACTAACAGAAAAAAATATTGAAATTAAAAAAAAAAAAAAAAAAAAAAACACTAAAAATTGAAACACGGGATAAAACGAAAAACCAAAGGTAGAAATAAAAATAGAAAATAACTAAAGATAAAAAAATTTAAACTGGGGAAAATTTGAAAATTTTTAAACTGAAAAACTTCACAAAACAATTAATTAAAAACTTGAAAAAAAAATCGAAAATGATCACAAATCAAGAAAATTTCCAAAACGTAAAAATTAAAAATTATTAAAATTAATCTACTTGAATTATTCCCAAAAATTAAATTGAAAAATTCAAGATGAAAATGATATTGAAATGGAACAAAAATTCAAAAACGTTTAAAATTTAAAAAAATAAAAATTAAAAAAAAAAGTTAATCTAACTTCAAATTTTGTTCCTCCATACCCCATTTTTTTCAGTTTATGTTTCTGAAAAGGCTTACAAATGCTTCATTTTTAAAGTACGTATAGTTGTGTATTTTGCAATAGTTCGTATAATTTTTCTTTCGGAAAATCCAAAAAAAAAAAATTAAAGATTGAAGATTGAAATCGATGAAAAACTCTAAGAATTGAAAAGAATAAAGATGAATAAAACTAAATGGGAAATTAATACCTAGTAATTGGGAAAAAACCAAAAAATCAAGGAAAATCAAAGATTAGAAAAATCGTGAAAAATTAAAATATTATTAATCAAAACGGACTGAAAAAAGTGAATCAAATTAAAATCTGGATTCAATGTTAGGATTGAAAGTAAAAAAAAAAAAATTGACAAATTAAAAATTGATGAAAGTTTTGAATGAAATTTATTTATGAATATGACGAAAAAAATTGTAAGAATTGAAATTTAATTAATAGTTTCAATTAGATCAAAAACTGAAAAAAAAAAATGAAAATATCGAAGGTGAAAATGAAGTTGGGAATGTTGAAACGTTGGAAAAAATTGAAATTGAAGAAAACTGAACAACTGAAAAATTGTTTGATTTTTTTTACTAAAAAAAAAGAAAAAATTGAAGTTAAAACCATCGAAAATGAAAAAAATCAAAAAATTTTAGTCTAAAGAATAGTAATTTCAATTCAGAAAAAAATTATGTTTGATCCACCCTGCCCCGAGAAATGAAGAAGTCCGATGTCTAAACACCTTCCAAAAATTAATTAAGCACTTTGCTGAAATCTTGAAAAATCGGGAGAATTTAAATTTTTCATTACTTACTTACCCAAATTTTTGAATTTCGAAAATCTTCTTCAACAGAGTGACTTCCATACTGCTCATCTCGTCACATCTCTGCTCATGTCCTATAACATAAAAGTAAGTATTTTTTTATTTATTGGTATTTTTAAAATCAATTTTTTTTCTTTCTAAATAATAACGTATTTTCCGATTTTAAAGATTTTTTTTTGTCTCGGAACACCCACTCATTAAAAAGAAAAATTCTATCAAAGATTCTTGAAATTTCTCTTGACTTTTCTCTAAATACACTACCTACTTATTCATATCCATCATAAAATCTCGCAAAAATTTTTCTTCAAAATTATCATGTTTGTACGAACTGAAGAAAAATTGAGAATACCTCTTTTTTGAAGAAAAACTGAAATCCCAAAATGGAAAAAATCTAGAAGAAATCTGGAGTACTTATCTTTTCTCTCCAAAAAATTTAAAATAAGTACATTTTTCCCAAAAAAATCAAGGAAAAAAATTTTAACAGGGAAAAATTTTAGTGAAAAATTTAATTAGCACAAAACTTTTGCATATAGTTACTCAATGCGAAAACTTGGAAAATATATTTCAAAAAAAAAAAAAAAATTGAGAAACAAACACAAATTCAACTCGGCTGACATAGTTCAAATAATTTCGAAGGCCTCAAAAAATTTTACTTCAATTCCTACTGAGCATAGATGAAAATATTGGTTTCGACAAAATTGCCACGTCCCAGGCCATTAGGAAATTTCATAAACAAATGAAAAATCTCCATCTTAGGCGACCGAGCTTCATTTTCAAGAAATTCTTCGATTTCCAAATCATATCATCACTCTGATTATTCAGAATTTCAGAATTCATCAAGAGTCATGTAACACAATGAAAAACCACAACCGGTAAATCTCCTAATTTTTCATCACTTTTCCTGAAAAAAAAAAACTTTGACCCAATGCCACCAAAATGTCACCTGCTGACACCGAACCGCAATACACATTTCAAATCACAACATGGCCCGCTCGCCTCACTCTCCGCATCTATGCTGTCTGCTCTTACTAACGACAATCTAATTCGAGCAACGGAAATCATCCATGTGAGACATTTTTCTTTCAATTATATAACAAGTTTTCTCAGTTCAATTGCATATAGCTTTACAATGGCTCATTGTATTAGCGGTACTTGGAACCGTTTCCATGCATTTCCAAGGCGAACCACGTCACACCCTGGCTTTTTATCCTCACACACGCGACTCATTTTTCCAAGTCAGCCGGTACAATACAAATTACATATGCCTTTGTCGGTTTAAATTAATTTTCGTACATAGACGCGACGATCCGAGCGTACGTTGGTTGGTTTTTTAACCACAGTGCGACAAGTTGAGATACGACAAAACATAAGTACTCATCAGGTATTTCGACACACACATGCACGTAGTACACGAGTTAGAGGATTGTTATGGTGACCAAAAAAAAAAAAAAAAAAAAAAAAACCTCATTTATTTATGGAATGGACGTACTACTTATGCGATGGATATACCTATACATAGTGCATACTTTCGAGTTTGCAGGTTGATAAACGTCTTGGCAAGGCAGTTGGGCGGTTCAACTAACCGCACTGGTTTAAATATTACAAAATAGAGGAAGTGTAATCTTCAACGTTGAAGTTGAAATTAACTCATCAGTCGAGATGATTTATTGTCTCGTCGTAAAAACTATTTACCTGTTATCGACATCGTCGTCATCGTCGTCGTCGTCTCACATTGTAATCAATGACAATGTTAATGTAACGGTAGTACCGCGATTACACGGTTGATTAGACGCACTTTCTGGGATGTCATTTTTAGCACTTTCACTATGTATAGCTCAGCTATATCTATACTCTATGTATGTATCTCTCTCTCTCTGCTTTAAAGACTATGTGATTGCTGCTGCTGTTGCCACTCCTCGTTGGTTTTACTTTGTGACATTGTTTGACACAGTCGTCTATTCCCCTCTTTTCAACACTGATATGAGAAAATTGATACTTCAGGAAATCTTGCTCTTGTTTCTCTCTAGCCTCCCTCAAATCTGCGTTATTCTTTCTGTTTTCTTCAAAAGGTGTCATATTATAAATAGTGACTATATGGTCTACGACTCTACGTAACACCGAGTCGCGTGTAATCTATGCTTTGACAACAAATTGTAAGTTGTAATATGTTTGTGTGTTTGTACAAAAAATACACGTGCTTTGTTTACTTCTTCAATACAATCAAACATACGTTGATCGTGTAACACAAGGGTGCGTGCGCATCCTTCCCTAAATCAGTTGTACCTTTTAGATATGAAGCACAGTATGAACATACGTTGAGTGTGCAACACGAGGGTGCGCACGCATCCTTCCCTAAATCAGTTGTACCTTTTAGATATGAAGCACAATATGAATATACGTTGATTGTGCAACACGAGGGTGCGCAGTGCGCACGCATCCTTCCCTAAATCAGTTGCGTTGTAGTAGATAACACAAGGGTGCGCGCGCATCCTTCCCTAAATCAATTGTAGAAGATACCAGGCACAGTGTACAATGTATACTTACATGTGTTTTGATTGCATCACACGTGGACGCGTGCGTTAGAGTGGAACAAAATTCAAAAATTTTCGATTTTCAAAATTTAATACGGCGGAAAAGTTGCGTCTAGGTGATGCATGAAAAAAAAAATCGAATAATATCTTCCGATCGCGAAAGAGCCCTCAAATTTTTGAAAATTTGCAAAAAATCAAAATTTGAAAAAAATTCTAGAACGTTGTAGAATGGGTTTCATGCCCTTGGTTGACAAGTACAATCATCGTTATTAATATTTTTTGGAAAAAAATCCAGAATTCATCAGATCATCGCGTTTATGAGACATTAAAAAAATGTTATGTTACCTATATTTTACGTTTTTTTTTTTGTTTCTTTTTTTAATTGATTTTCTTCATTTTTTTCAGTTTTTCGTGGTTTTTGAAAAATTCTCAAGGGTACGAAAAATATTAAAAATTGCTGTAAATTATCTTTATGGGCAAAATTGTGTATGTTAAACCCATTTTAATTCCAAAACTTTTTTTTACAATTTTTAATCTATTTTTACATTTTTTTTTAAACGTAAAATATGACATTTTTTAATGTCTCATAAATGCGATGATCTGATGAATTCTGGATTTTTTTTTCAAAAAATACTAATAACAATGATTATACATGCCAACCAAATGCATGAAACCCATTCTACAACATTTTAGAATTTTTTTCAAAATTTTGATTTTTTGTAAATATTCAAAAATTTGAAGGCTCTTGCGCAATCGAAAGATATTATTCGATTTGAAAATTTATTTTTTTGTTTTTCATGTTATCACCTAGACATCTTAGACGCAACTTTTCCGCGGTATTAAATTTTGAAAATCGAAAATATTTGATTTTCGTTCCACCCTAGCGTGCGTATCATTCCCAAAATAAAATTGTATCTAGTACAAGGTTCAGTTTAAATGCACATTTACTCTACTGACATTTTGGCCCCTTCCCTCAAATAAACATATACTCAAATTGGGAACTTGATCCTCAATCATAAATTACCTATTCCTTTAGATACAATTATTTTCAGTGGATTTGCAAGCGCTCTCGCAAGATTTGTGCAATTATATTGTTTGGAAGAAGCGTTCTAGAGCATCAAAATTTTTAAACCGTTATCATCTTGTGCATAATTTCTTCCTACAAACATTGTTCACACTAAATGGTCTAGTTGGTGCTCGTATTACATTAATGAATTAAACATTAGCGCTTGCGTCTCTGTTTCCTCGCCCCATATATGTATAATATACTTAATAAATAACTGGTTGTGTTTGGAGAACCAGGTTTAACTGGAGATACTCGTGATAATAGATTCAAATTTAGATTCATATGGTACGCAAGAGTGTCGCTTGAGAATGCACTTGTTTTTAGGATACATGACGACTTTAACCTTCTTCATTACTAAGTAATTTGAGTTTGTTTCTTTGGTAAAGAAATATTTTAGATTAAATTTTAAAAAAAAAAAAAAAAAAAAAAAAAAAGAGTGCTTGATAGTTTTAATAATTTTTTTTTGAAAAAAGTCAGTCCAGAAAAATGTATGGTACCAAATTAATAGTTGTTATAAACAAAATTAAAAAAAATAAAAACATAATATTTTTATAGAAAAATTTCAAAAAAATATTCTAAACTCACGCTTTTAAAATTTTTCAAGTTCGTCATATTTTTTCTCTCAAAAATCAGAATTAAATGTTTTTCATTTTTTTTTTTTTTTTTTTTTTTTGTAAAAATGTACTGAAGTAGGTAAAGGGTTCAAATTGAAAATCAAAAGTTAGTAACTCTATGCAATGAAAATTTTTTAATTTTATCAAAATAATTTTTTAGTATCAATAAGAGCTATTTGAGTACCTGTTTCTTTTTTTGGAATTCGAAGATCTCAATTTTTCACCAATCTGATAAGGGTCAAAAAATTTTTACAGAGTAAAAATGAGCCTCATCCTTGGATTTGGTCAAAATACGAGATTTTTCTTATATCCATGCTAATATACCCACTCATGGTGTGGTCCTTATTTTCAACATCATCAAAAACATTTCGGAACCCCCTCATCTGAATTTTCTTTTTGAAAATTATTTTGAAAAATTAAAACCAAAGGTATTTTCTACAATTTTAAACAACTTGGACAATGCAGAAGAGGTATCTACTTAATTTTACCTAACAAGGCCATTTTCGGCGATTTTTCATCTTCACTCTTTTTTTTTCACAGCGACATGAGAAATGCTCTTTTTTTACATTAAAATAACTAGTCTCAACATATAGGTACATATTTTTACTCAAAACACCATTTTCGGTGATTTTTCAATTTTACTTCAATTTTCAGGGACAAAAAAAGTCTCTGAAAATTGAGGTAAAGTTGAAAAATTGCTAAAAATAGTCTTTTTGGAGGAAAATGTTTATAATGAGACCATTTTAATCCAAATTTCCTCATAGGTATAAAAAAGAGGTAAAGATGAAAAATCATCCAAAATTGTATTTTTGGGTAAAAGTATCTTCTTAGTAATAATTTTGTGTATTTAAAAAAAAAATTAATTTGTTTAAATTTTTTCTTGGGGGGGGGGGGGGGGGGATCAGCGTTTGCGAGATCACTTAAATACATTGGTACTTCAAATTTCTTAAAAAATCGACGAGGACAACAGAGTGGTGCGACATCTTTTGTGGTGTTTTTAATAGGGCTGAATTCGAATATTCTTTTTCTTTTTTGATTTGAATCTTCCAAAGCTTCCTTCCAGCTCCCAGGTTTTAAAATGAGCTTAATAAATAATGAAAACAAAATTTTTTAGAAAAAGTTGAGAAAAAATCAGCTGATGACATTTTAAGAAAAAATTATAAACGATATGGTATTTTTTTAATTCTGAAAAAATGTAACTCTGAAGAAAAAAAAAGAATGAAAATTGAAAACTTTAATGGAAATAATTTTTGAAAAGTGTTTTTAGGAAGAAAAATTGGCAGGTAAGTATACTTTGATGCAAAAAAAAAAAAAAAAAATTTGAAAAAAAAATTTTCAAACCTTTTTTTCAATTAAACTTTTTTCAAAAAATATATTTTATTATATTTTTTGTATTTCTCAATTTTTCCCAGAATTCCTACAATTTTTTCAAAATTGTCTTCTTGCTACTTTTTTTTTTTTTTTTTTGTTGAAATCTATCAAAATTTATGCTCAATACTACATACTTATCTTCCAACTTCATTAGAATTTTTTATTCGCAGAAAATAGAAATGCTATAAAGTGGCAAAGAAGACCATGACTTCAGATATTTCGATTGATTAAGTAGACATGTCGAAAATATACGACTGATAATACGCTCGTAAAAGCGCATCAGAATTTAATAATGGGAAATAATCACTTTACCGTCGAATGAATGGCATAGTATCTTTATGTGTACCAACAGTAATGAAAGTTAGCTCGATAAGCCAACTGAATTTCTGTGAATTTCATTTACTAATAAATGGTTTATTGTTTGATTACAGGTGAAGAGCGTTCGGTATGATCATTCTCCCAACAGAATTGTGATATTTGTCTGCTTAGTCATAACGTTGTGTATTTCTTCGATTTTATGTATACAAAGTGAGTAGGCTGTTTTGTTTCTCTTTACACGTATAAATGTATAATTAAAGTAAAAACGCCAAACGAGATTCTCAAACGAGAAAATCTATTAAAAGAAGAATCTTGTGCTTGCAGTTACGAAATAAATACGACAATGACCTTAAAAATCTTCTTTTTTTTACAATTCTATTAAGAATGGCTAATTTTCTTCATCGAATATTGAAAAATCTTTCAAATTATACCTATTAATTTTCTTCTCAAGAAATTACTCCATCTTCCTAAAAAAAATTAGTAAAAAATTGGAAAAAAAATCAATCACCTATTAACACGTAACAAACTGGTCAAAATAAATCATCCCATTTCGAACTCTCTTATCCACTACATCAATCAAACACTCGTCATTTCGAACCCGAGCATCAGGTCGACATTCACTTAAAATTAATTAACCTATGGCAATACCTATCTAACATCTGCTTCTCGAAAGCAGACGAACGTATACTTAAAAAAAATTGCAAAACCATGACAATGTGTACCATTTCGTAATGTCACTTTACCGCAAATTTAATTCGCTCGTCTTATTCGCACGCGAAAATGTATCCACTTTACTTATCGTACGAAATCTTTTGAAAAAAAAAATACACATCTTATACATACGACCACGAGATGGACTGAGAAAGCAAATAGATAAAAATCTATGGTCATTTGTCGAGCTTACAACTGCACTGAGAATATGTACTTACGATTACGTAACAATATCACAATCTCCATTAAGCTTTTAAAGAAATCTTTCCTGAAATACACTGATGAACGAAGAGGTATTACAGGGGAGGAAAAGGAGAGAGAAAAAATTCCACGCGCACATGTAATTTTTAATTATCAATAGCGTCCGTTTACTCGTACTTTTGTTATTGGAAGAAAGTACGTAGTCAACTTGCTTTACTGTTAAGTGAAAGTGAAACATATATCATCTCCGTAGGTATACATTTGTACGCTCAGTACGAGCCGGTGAATTCGTATTTATAACTTAATGTTTCCGAGCACTCGAATGTACGAGTATCTATAGGTTGAGATACTATTAGTATAAGAAAATCCGCATTAATGGTATCCCTTTTCATGGCGAGAAATATTTGCGCTATTAATTACTCATCAGTGCGACGTCGGTGTATTATAAAAGAGCTATTTAAACAATAAGCACATTATCGCACTTTTTTTTTTACTTTTTGGTTAATGCTGTCGATATTACAACATTAAACATTATTCGCTTACCGAGTCGATGATTTCGGTTTTAAATCATTACATTGTATTGTTTAGTTAGGTATCATTAAAGGTGCTGGATAATTGCTTCGAATGGTTCAACGAGTTTTTTCCGTTATTCCTCGATTTGTCAATTAAGCGCCGAAGGAATTTTCCATGATTAAGATACTCGAATATCTACCTATAATAATTCGGCTCGTATATCCGCCCATTTCCCACAAGTCATGATGTCGCTGAGTACCTCTCTTGGTAATTTTGGAATTTCTTCTTTAGTAGATTTTTTCTCATTGTGATCTTTGTCTGTAGTCAAATCAATTTGGATGATTATTGAAAAATCACTGAGACTTGGGCCACGTGGTGATCTGGTGAACACGTGCTTCGACATGGCGACCGAGGCAAGTTGCGGCCAATACCTTGATTTCCTTGACTGGTGGTTTTTCAATAATTGAATTAATCGAAAAGATAGAGAATTAGAGATATTTTGAATTTTCAAGCATTAAATTCTTTTTTCTGACTTTACATAACTAGTCTTTTTTTACATTATTTTTCAGATTCTTTTTTTTAAATTTTTGTAAGTTCAAATCATCAATTTTAAACTTTTAAAAAATCAACATTTTCGGTAAACCTTCTATTTTTAAATTTTCAACTTTAAAATTTTTTCAATATCAAGTAAGATATTTTTTCAAATATTAATTTTCATTTTCCTCAAATTTTCGATTTTTTGAGCTACAGGTTCAGGTGCCAAATTGTCAAGTTTTAATTTCCAACTTTTATTTTTTGAATTTTCAAACGATCTATGTTTAAATTAATTTTTTTTTTTCAATTTCAAACATTCTAAAATCTTTTTTTTTTTTTTAATTCAACAAGTATTATAAATTTTCAATTGTTTTGTTTTCAATTTTTTTTATATTCAGAATTTTCGCTTTCATTAATTAAAAAAAAATATTTTCTAGTAATTTTCAACATTTTTCAAATTGAATAACTAATTTTTTCAAACGTGTTAAATTACATTTTGTATACCCACCTAAATTTTGTTTTCAATTTCAGTTTTTTGAATTATGAATTCCATTGTAAGTAATATTATAAACAGTTTTTTTTTAAATCATTTTTTCAATAGAATGTTTTTTTTTTAATTCAGGTTTTTTAGCAATTTTCAAAAAATTTTGTATTTTTTTTACAATGATTTTTTTTTTAGAATTTCTGTTTTTTCGAAATTATTACCTAATTAAAAAAAAATCAATTTAACATCCTTGAAACATTTTTATTATACCTAAAATCTACATAACCTTTAATTTTGTTGAAATTTCCATTTTTAACGTGAATTTTTCGTTATTTCGAAGTTTTAATATTTTTCCGTATTTTATTTTCTGAAATTTCCATTTTTTTTCGATTGTTGGAATTTTAAAATTTACTTTCCATTGTTAATTTTGTCTAACAGTTTTATTTTCTCAATTCTCAATTGTTTCGTTTTTAATTTTTTTTTCTATTTTTTCAAAATGTTGAAAATAGTACTTAGTTAATTTTTTTTTTAACTTTAATTTTAAGAATAAGTATTCAATTAGGTACCTACCTATGTATTTTTACGACATTATTTTTCTTCAATTTTTCTTATTATTCATTTTTTTCAACTGTTGATTTTTAATTTTTCAACTACTCTTTTTCTTAGATTCCAATTCTCGATTTTTTCAACACTGATATTTCTTCAATTTCCTATTTTTATTTATTTTTTTATTCATCTTTTGGGTGTTGATTTTCAATTTTTTACTATTAAAATGTTTTCAATTTCCAGTTTTTCCAGTTTCATTTTTTTAAATCTTAAAAAATTGTTGATTTTCAAATTTCAATTTTAAAAAAGTGTTGAACTGTACTTTTATTTTCATATTTCAACTTCAATGTCATTCGATTCTCTAATTTTGTTACTTGAATTTTTCGTTGTTGCCAATCCTTATTTTTTCTATTTCCTAAATTTTCTAGTTTGAACTACTTTTTTTTCAATTTTACTTTTTAAGAGTTATTCAATTTATACTTTTTTTATCGTTAATTTTTCTTTGCTGTCAATTTTCAATTTTTTCAGTTCAATTTTCAATATTTCTTTTACCATTTTTTAGTTGTTTCAAGTTTCAATGTATTTCTTCCATTCAAATTCTATGTGTGAGATTTTCAAATTTTTCCATTTTTAATTTTCAACTTTTTTCAACTTTTTTTGAAAATTTTAAAATCTTACTTATTATTGTTATTTTTTAAAATTTTCATATCAATTTTATTCTATGTATCTATTTTTTTTGCAGCTTGAATTTTTCTTTGTTTCTAATTTTCAATTTTCAATATTTTTAATACATAATAATTACTAGGTACAATTTTTTCGATTGTTGGTTTTGAAATCCTAATTTTTTTTACTTTAATTTTTAAAAATTTTTAAAATTTTGTATTGAAAAATTAAAATAATTTTACAATTTGAAAATTGTTAATTTTTATTTATTAACTTCTTCAAAATGCTGATATTTTTTTTCTTTTAAATTTTTCAGAATTTTGTATTCCAAAATTAAAATATTTTTTTAATTTGGAAATTGTTTATTTTTATTTATTAGGTGCATAACTTTTTCAAAATGCTATTTTTTTTTCAAATTTCAATTTTGTACCGATTCCAAATTTTTTCAGTATTCCAGTTATTTTAATTTCCAATCATTTGAATTTATTTTGATTGTTATTTTCAATTTTTAATTTTTCAAGTTTCAAATTTTTCAATTATTTTTTTCAGATATCTACTTAATTCTAATTTTTTTTTAATAATTCAAGTTTGTTCAATTTCCAATTTTATTTTTTTCAATTATGGGGTTTTCAATCTTTCAAGATCCAAATTTTTTTCTATTACCTCAAATTTTCAATTTTTTAGGTATCAATTTTTTTTTGTTAAATTTTTTCAAAATGTTGAAATCTGGTACTTATATCAATTTATTTTTTTATTTTTATTTTTTTAATTTCATTACAATGTTATTCAATTCTCAATTTTTCACTTACTAGGTTTCTTTGGTTGACAACTAAAATTTTTTCAATTGTGATTTTCAAATTTTCAATCTTTTAAAATTTTGTTAATGTTAATTTTTCAATTTTTAATTTTAATTTTTTAAATTTCCAAATTGTTTAATTTTGAATTAGGTATCATTCCTTTCACTTTTTATTTTCCATGCTTTTTAAATTTTTTGAATTTTGTTTATTTCCAATTTTGCATTAAAATTTTTTTTAAATTCTTTAATTTTTAATTTTTTAACATTTACACGTATATTAAAAATTTCAAATACACAATTTTTGTATAGTTGATTGCCTGGTTCGAAACAATTCATCTCAAATTTCAATTTGACCAAAGAATCTGCCAACTTTCCTGCAAATATCGTCAGAGAAAGTATCCGAATCTTTCCATTCATAAATTATACCTAATTCCATGTCACAAAATTAATGGATCAGCTTCCACCATACGTGATTATTTTTTTTTCGAGAAACATTAACCACTCTCAAAAAAATCAATTCCTATGCAGTCTTCTCTCCACATCTTCCAAACCAGTCCAAGTCCATGTTGATGCTTTTTCCCTTCACAAGGTCAATAATATTTCCATACTCGCACCCTGTGGCCCGCGAAAAAAACCAAAAAAATACAAATCAGACAATAATTTATTTGGAAACGTTCTACGTCTCGAATATGTGCGGTGTTCTAGGATCAAAAACACTGCAAAAAACCCACTTCAAGCACCAGCCAAAAAAAAAAAAAAACTAGTTCTCTGCGCAATTCTGTCCAAACTGCGACATTTTTCGAGTTCAATGTCGTGTCAACATGGATATCTATTTTTAAATGATATGAAAACCTCAACACAGATGTTCTGTTCTGCTGCAGCAATCCAATGTTCAAGTTCAATAAATTTTGCATCGTCAATCTCTACTTGAATTGTCTGCAAGGCAATGGAAGTCATTGTCTAGATCATTAAGCTTTTTAACGGTACCTCTGTCTCTCCTGTCAAGAGCCTCAGCCCACCTACGCATTTCTCCAGATCGAGAGTCTTTTGTCTTACGATATGATTTCTATCTGGCGCATTAAGAGTCACCAGCGGCGTGATTCTCGACGTGCTATGTACATGAACTTGATATCAGGCCACATTAGGGTGTTTGAATGAAACGTAAAAGTCATCTCGTTGAATTATGTCGTCGTAAAAATATACACTTGCTCGTCTTCTCTTTTATGATGCTTCTATTTATGTAAATTTAACACCATCGCTTCTTGTACCGTTTGCTCGACAAATACTAGTCCGTGAGAGTAAGAAAAATCTTCGAATACGAATTCTATAAACCGATAATACGTTTGTCAACTGGATAATCGAGGCGATAAAACACCATGTAATACGACTATGGCGAAATCACCAAACACCTTCGGGGCAGTATTTCGTCTCTATAGATATTTACTCGTTATATAGTGACGAGTCTCGAACAAATTACGTAATTTTTATTATACTATTACGACGAGTAGGTACAGTAAACAAGCAAACACCACATATGGTACATTCACCTTCTGCAAATAACCTCCCTCTTTGTATAAATTTCAGATAAGGAGGTAAAAAAGCAGCCCAAACCACTGGTACGAAACCACCAAGAAGATGACTACTCTCGGGAAAGATATATTCCTCACGTGTTTGAATCCTCATCTCCATCTTCGGTCCGGGGATCGGAAAAAGTACGCCATACTCAGAAAAGATACACTTCGAAGGTGCATCCAGCCAACCTAGACACATCGTCCAGTATCAACAGGCCCGTAACCGTGCACAGATATATACCAAAGCCAGCCTCATCTACTGATCCAATCCAGGCTCAAGAAAGCACTCAGAAGACAACGAGGCTGAGCTGGCGTCGTAAACCGATCGAGATCAATGTTCACGAACCCGACCAGGAGACCTCGCCCAGTATCAATCGTAACAATATCCAAAGAAGGATACTGAAACCGAACCAGGGAAATTCGTTGCTGGAAAATGAAGCTGTTGCCGAAGATGCACCGAGCACCAATCGTATTAAAATACGTCGTCGTATTTCTAAACCTGCGGATCATGTCAATTCGGCGGCTGTCGTCGCTGCCATTCCTATTGTCTTGTCTACCGAAGACACCAAAGTCAACGAATACGATTCTTCGACTCCGAGTAGATTTAAATTCAAGCACAAGCCGAGCACTACGTCGGTCGCCTTGCGTAAATCTTCCATCGCCACCGTGCACACGGATGACACCAAAGAGACCTCCGCTTCTGACGGATATAAGGTAAATGAATTTAAATTTAGTATCGTTTTTATAACGAGTGGATCGCCGCAGTACTGCTTTTTTTGGCACTATCGAAAATTTACTAAGTCTAATGCTAAGTACATGCTAGGGTGGCCCTTATTTTTCGAATTTTGGAAATGTTGTCGAGACGTGGGGTCAATTGGTGACATATTGGTAGAAAATAATTCCCTATTTTTTATTTTTCCTCTAACTGAATTTTAAGCCGTTTCTCAGGGGCCCCCAAATTTGAAAAAAATAGAAAAAATAAACCATTTTGAAAATTTTTGAAAATTTTTAGCAAAATGGTCATATAGGAATGGTATTTCTATAAGACAAGACCATTTTCGATGATTTCTTATCTTTTCCCCCCTTTTCATGGGACATTAAAAAACGTCATTTTTTACGTTTTTTAAAAAATTTGAAAAAAATGACTAAAAATTGAAGAAACATTTTTTTTTGAATAAAATATTTTTAGCATACATGTTATCACCCAAAAAGGTCATTTACGGCGATTTTTCATCCTTACCTTCATTTTTGGGAACCTCATTTTTTTAAATTTTTGATAGTTTTTGAAAAATTTTCACTGATACGGCAGTGGTGAAAAATCACCGTAAATGACCTTTTTGGGTGATAACATGTATGTTGAAACCATTTTATTCAAATTTTTTTTTTTAAATTTTTAGCCATTTTTTTCAAATTTTTAAAAAAACGTAAAAAATGACGTTTTTTCATGTCCCATGAAAAGGGGAGAAAAGATAAGAAATCATCGAAAATGGTCTTGTCTTATAGAAATACCATTCCTATATGACCATTTTGCTAAAAATTTTCAAAAATTTTCAAAATGTTCTATTTTTTCTATTTTTTTGATTTTTTCAAATTTGGGGCCCCTTAGAAACGGCTTAAAATTCAGTTAGAGGAAAAATAAAAAATAGGGAATTATTTTCTACCAATATGTCACCAATTGACCCCCCGTCCCGACAACATTTCCAAAATTCGAAAAATAAGGGCCACCCTAACATGCATGGAAACGAAATTTGAAAAAAGTGACATAAGTAACCTAAAATTCCAAAAAAAGTAACTACAAAAGTATGGAAAAAAGTAACCAAAATTTTTCCATTGCCACTCAAATCAAATAATGACTCATAAGGCCCTTTCCGCCATTTTTTTCTCAATATTTTCGCTGAATTTGAGGTTTCTCAACTCTTAAAATCAATGGCCAAAATTTTGAAAAAATTGTAATTTTTAATAAAAAAATACCCACTTGTACTAGGTATGCATTTTCTGTGTTATCACGATGAATTTTACATAGTTGAATCGTCGGCTCAATTGGTTTTAATTTTTGAAATTATCAATTTTTACTTTTATAGGAAATTTCAATTTTTGAAAATCTCCCAATTTTTAAGGACACACATAAATTATCTAACCTTCAATTTGTAAAAAAAGTTGATATTGAATTTTCAAAAAAATCATTTTTTGAAATGTCCGGTTTCCTACGTTTTTAAACTGAAAAATTATTTTGTTCTGAAACAGCTTTCAATTTTCAAATCCTAATTTTTGATTTCAAAAAAACGTCAAATATTTCTAATTGTAGGTAAACAGTTGTTAATTTTTTTAAACTCACTAATTTTTAATTTTTTAATATTTTTTTTTGAAGTTTTTATTTTCCAAAAGATTTTCAATTTCTATAAATTTCAATTTATGAAAAATTTTTAATTCTTAAAAACTTTAATTTCCAAAAAGTTCTGGATTAAAAAATAAATAAATTTTTGAAGTTATCAATTTTTAATGTTTAAATTTTCAAAAATTTTGATTTCTAAAAATACCCATGTTTATTCAAATAAAATATTCCAAATTAAAAAAAGTAAAATGCCTGAAAAATCATAAATGAAAAAAAAAATTGTGTGGTCTTCAAAATGATCTGAGTAGAAATTTTTTTTCATTTTTTAAAGTCCTCATTTTCCAAAAAAAAAAAAAATCAAATTTTAAATTTTGGAACTTTTTTTAGGTATTTAAAAAATTTAATTTTTGAATTCACAAGTTGAAACAATTTTACTTAGGTATATTTTGTTTTGGAGAAATTCTTTATTCTATAAGAAGTAATAATTTTCAATTTTCAAACATTAAAAAAAATTGCTGATAAATTGTCATTAAAAAAAGTTTTTGGTGAAAAAACCCTCTTTTATTCTTCGACGAAGTAACCTCCAATTCTTCTGAAAATATTTTCAATTTTTTTGAGAGAAAATTTCGATTTTTTATAGAAAAAGTCGTTCATTTGTAGAGAAAAGAAGCTCTCAATTTTTTCAAAAAAAAAAAAAATCATTTTTAACATTTTTTGTTTTTAATTTTAAAGCGTGCCTAACGAAATTTTGAATTTTAATAGCAGTAGGTAAGTATTGTTTTTTTTTTCAAGTTACATTTTTTGACAAAATTGTAGTAACCAAAATGAGTAACCTTTTGGTCAGAAAAGTAACCTAGCATAAAAAAAGTAACCAGGGCCAAATAAGTTACTGAAAAGCAACGTCGCGTCGCTCCGATTTGGAGGGGAGGGAGGGGTCTAATCGAAATTTTTGTGATGATCAAAATTATTCCTAGGGTTTCAAGCTACAACATTTGTTTGAAAAAATTTTCAATTGGACCACTCCCTCCCCACCAATTTTGCATAACACTCCAAAGATACAAATTAAAAATTAGAGGAGTGAAAGAGAAAGTAACCAAATGAAAAATTTTTCAGATAAAAGTTATAGATTAATATCCTAAAAATAATTTAGGTTATTATAAAAATTTCGTTTGGATCCCTCCCCCTCCTCCTATTTCGATAACATTGAACCGTTTTTTTTTTCAAAATTGAGGGAGGGGTCCAATTGAAAATTTTTTCAAACAAAAGTTGTAGATTGAGGTCCTAGAAATAATTTTTGTGAATATAAAATTTTGATTAGACCTCCCCTCCCCTCCTCTCCTCTATAATTTTGCATAATATGACTCAGATACTTATATTATTAAAAATTGGTGAAGGTAGGGGTCTAATTGAAAAAATTTTCAACCAAAAATTGTAGCTTGAAGTTTCAAAAATAATTTTGGTTATTACAAAAATTTCGATCGGACCCCTCCCTCCCTCCCTCCCACCCTTCCTTCCTTCCAATCTTGAATATCAAGTATCTATGTAGTATAGGACTTGGAAAATTTTTTATAGTGCCATAAGAACAGTATTTCGTGGAGATCCACTCGTCATTTTTAGGTGTGAAAATAGGTCTACTTGTTTAACTAAGTTCGCGAATAACCGTGAAAATTGACGTTTTTCTAATTATTATCGCGATAATCATGGCTGTGGCAACATTGTATTTTTTACTACATCTCATCTCTTTTCCTCTCTGTGGCTTTCTTACGAGTAGATTAATTACCTCACTTGTACCTACAGTTCCCATACAATTTGAACGGCATGGCAGTAAACTGCATTATCTGAATGTCGCGTGGGAATTTCATTTAGACCTATACGTACATAAATATTTCAACGTATACATAAAGTATGTACAATTGTACATGTTAGAAAAGAACAGCCACAGCCCCAGCCAGCGATGCAAACATAAATACATGAAACTTAATTAATATCCACTCTGTGACGACCTTTACGTGCTGGTATACAATATTTCTATAGGTCTTAAAACTTGATTGAAATCTCCGTTTATAGATCGTCTGCTACTACACGAACTGGTCCCAGTATCGCCAAAAGATCGGAAAATTCTTACCCGAGGATATAGATCCGAGTCTTTGTACGCATCTCGTGTTCGCATTCGGCTGGCTCAAGAAAGGACGTCTATCGTCGTTCGAATCGAATGACGAAACCAAAGATGGCAAAATTGGATTGTACGAGCGCATACAGAATCTGAAGAAAGCCAATCCTAAGCTCAAAACTTTGCTCGCTATTGGTAAGTGGATTTTAGACAAGACAAATGCTTGTTCAATTTTTTCAATAGAGTAAATCAAAAATGTTTGTATTTATCGAGAGAATGAGCCAATTTTCTTAAAAACCATTTTTTAAAGATTGAAAAAAAAATCCATAAAATTGAAGATTTCAAGACGTACAAAAATTACGAATCTAATCGTACCTAATTAACATGATTTTCAGAAAATTGCAAAAATTCTTCAGAAAAACGTGAAAATCAACAAATCCATAAAGCTAAAAATTTTACTTGAGTAGGAAAAATTCGCTGACATTTTTTTTAATAAGCGTGAAAATTTTCTCAAATCAAGTACCGATGTATGTTTTCAAAGATTGAAAAATATATATAAAATTACTAAAATTTATAAGAAAAGTGAAACTGAAAAATTGACTGAAACTTACGAATTAATTTTTTTTCCTAAATATTTAAACCAAGAAATCAGCAAAAAAAAATCATAAAATTGAAGGTTTTACTGAAACTGCTTATTCAGAAATTTTTGAAAAAATTAAAAAAAAAAGTTTTTAAATAAAAATTTCACTTTTAGAAAATTCATTGGGAAAAAACTTTAGTAGGTGTACTTATGTGTAAAAATTGTCTCAGATTTCTTTTTAAGAAAGAGTTTTAAAAAAAAATACAAGATTTTCAGAAAATTAACTTACAGAAATGAGAAGTTTTTTCATTCCAAAAAATGAAAACAAAAATTTCCAAAAAAATTGAGGATTCCCTCTTAAAAAAATAAAAAATAAAATAAAGAAATGCTTTATTGGAAAAAAATAAATAAATAATCCCAAAAAATTTACTGATTTCTTCTCAAAAAATTGAAATATTTATAATATTTCATACGAAAATTTCATGTTTTTTCTCTTGAAAAAAAATTGCAATGTTGGGTAAAATTTTTGGCACGCAACTAATAGATTTTTGTGAAAATCACTCGGAGATTTCGCAAAAATTCTCATTCATGAAATTCTATGTAAGAAATTTTCTATAGTTTATTGAAAAACTCCATGTAAATTCTAAGAATTTTTTTTTGATATTTTTTTATTTCTTGAGGGTTTTTTAAAATTGTTTTTCATTTTGTATTTTTTTCCAATTTTCCTAAAGCTTCGTAGAAAAGTTTTTAGCAAAAAAAAATCTTTAAAATTTGTTGCTGTTTTTATTGTTTTCTTGACATTTTCTCTAGTTTTGATGGTAATTCTTTCGTCATTTCGTGAATTAAAAAAAATTGAAGCATTGTACGTATTTTTATTATTTTTTTTTTGAAGATTTTCTGAAATTATGCTTTTTAAAAATTCTGAGAATTGTTAATTTTTTTTTAAATCTCTGATAAGTTGAAAAAAAATTGAAATAATTTTTTGAGGAACTCTCTCTGCAAACTTTCTGGATTTTCAAAAATTTTGTGTAAAATTCATGTTTTATTCTTGTGTAAATTCATTAAAATTAACAAAAAAATCTCTGCTGTTATGTGAAAAATTTTGTATCATTGTTATTCAATCACTGACATTTTGGGAAATCTAGGGGGGATGAGAAAAACAAATTTGTTGAATGCATAACGTTGATTAGCGGAATTGTTTTTCTTCAATTTTGACACTTGGAATTTTTCATTTTCCAAAAAATCTATCAATATTTTCTGAAAAATGACACCATCAAAAATCAAAATGCAAAATGAAAATAATTTTATTTTTTTGAAAACTCCATACATTTTATTTTTCAAAAATCAAAAATTATTATTTTTTTTTGTAAAAAAAGCAAGATGAATTTAATTTTTCAATTTTTCTTTAAAACTGCATAGATGAAAAATCAAAATGGAGTCATGCATATGTCTTGGAGAATTCCGCTTGTCAACGCTATGCATTCAAAAAAAAAAATTTATGGGATCATCCCCTTAAAATGTAATTATTTTGTTGAAATTTTTTTTTATATTATGTAATTTTGCAAATCTTTGTGAAAAATCTCTTTTTCAATTTTTTTCGATTTTGTAAAAAATTTAAGGAACTTTCCAAAAAAAAAAAAAAAAAATGCTCTCGCGTTTTGTAAAATTTTTATCATTATTTTTCGAAGAATCCTTTAAAAATTTTGTGGAAAATGGTTTTTTTTTTTTTTTTTTTTTTTTTAATTCTGTTTACAATGTTTCGAAATTACGAAAAAGTTTCTTGCGCTGAGGGGGGGGGGGGGGGGAGTATGTGAAAAAATCGAAATAATTAATTTAAAAAATTTAATTTTTCAATAAAAACAATACTCAAGAAATGAAAAAATAGTTTTAAAAAATCATATAAATCAAAAAGTTGATATCTTCCCTTCCATAACTAAACCTCCTTCACGATACGCCTCTAGCCTTAGTTGCTGTATATGGCGTTAAAAAAAAAAAAAAAAAAAAAAAAAAAAATTGGTATCTCAAAAAAAAAGTTCAAAATTTTTTAACTCAATTTTTTAATTAGAATCTAACTATAAAAATTATTTAGAAATTTCGTTTTTGAAAAAAAAATCTTATTTCCTATTAATTTTTGAAACAATGAGTAGAGTACTGCCCTCAACCCTCTCCTTTCAAATCTCTCTAATACTCTCTAATCGCTTAGATCAAATCGTAAATCATTCGCCTACTTGCAAACTTCCATAAATCCAATACATCCATAAATATTGACACATTTACGAGCCACCGTACCGACACACAGCCGTCGTGTTACACAGACAGAAACCGATTATTAAATAATAACGATAAGAAGAGAAGAGAGAGAGAGACCGCTAAAGAGAGAGACAGAGAGGAAAAAAGAAATGCGAAATTCTCTCATATTATGTATGAGTATCGCCACCGGTATAACATAATCGATCTCTTTATTGTAATGCGCGCGTACCGCGCCGTGGCAATAACCGGTTTACGTATTGAATTTACGAAACGACCGACGACGTCGTCGGACGCGTGGCATATTAATTATCGACTACCTACAGCTTCGCGTATATAACAATGTAGCTCGTTTATACCAATTTTTTGACTTTTTTCTTCACTGTTTCGCGCGGCGATGACAACTGTCCCTTCATGCCCCCTGTTTACCGGTTCACAATCATAATACCTATAATAAAATATCTGCATGATGTAATATGATGAACTGCATTGTAGACAGATGCGCTCTGACTACTGCAACGGATCAATTTAATATTATTAAAGTTGATGGCTGGTCTGGCTGCGATTTCGTGCTCCATATAAAATAAAATGACAATGTCTTCACCTAGTAAACTTTTCCTCTTGCGATCGGCTTCAGAGCATCGGATTGTCAACCTAATTCTCATAATACATATTTTATGTATAATTATTGATGCTTTATGTGGATTTCGTATTCCATATTTTGCTTGTATGGAAATCAGCACCAGCGACGATCGTGATTTGATTTCAATTGGCTCATTCTTTGGCTCAGAAAATGAGAAAACCCTAGATAAGAATTAGCATACCCTTTGCTTAGTGCACAGTTGACAAAAAAGTCATGCTTTCATCACAGGTGGATGGTCCTTCGGTACGCAGAAATTCAAAGAAATGTCAGCCACCAGATATAATCGTCAGACATTCATCTACAGCGCCATTCCATACCTCAGAACACGTAATTTCGATGGCTTAGATATCGACTGGGAGTACCCGAAGGGAAACGACGATAAGAAAAATTTCGTTGCTTTGCTCAAAGGTGAAAAATCTGATCCTTTGTCTCACAAATCCCATTTTCAATTCTAATTGACAATTTTTTTGCTGCAGAACTTCGAGAAGCTTTCGAAGCTGAATCCCAAGAAGTGAAAAAGCCACGTCTTCTGCTGACTGCGGCAGTTCCAGTTGGTCCTGATAATATCAAAGGTGGATACGATGTGCCAGCCATTGCCAGGTAAGCAACGATGGAAATACCCTTCTTAACTCTGATTATTTTGGTAATTCTTCTTCTTTGTCATTCCTCGAGCAGCTACTTGGACTTGATCAACGTGATGGCTTACGACTTCCATGGCAAATGGGAACGTGAAACTGGTCACAATGCTCCACTCTACGCTCCATCTACCGATTCCGAGTGGAGAAAACAACTGAGTGTCGATAACGCAGCCTCACTATGGGCTCGATTGGGAGCACCGAAGGAAAAACTCATCATTGGTATGCCCACGTATGGTCGAACGTTCACCTTGGCTAATCCGAGTAATTTCAAAGTCAATGCACCTGCTAGTGGAGGAGGCAAAGCCGGAGAATACAGCAAGGAGGGTGGATTCCTCGCCTATTACGAGGTATTTGTTGGGTTCAACAATGTTCCAAAGTTTTTCTGTATGCTAAAATTATAAAATTATTGGCAGGTATGCGAAATGCTGAAAAATGGAGCAACCTATATATGGGATGATGAGATGAAGGTGCCTTATGCGGTAGCTGGTGATCAGTGGGTAGGTTTCGACGATGAACGATCGATTCGTAATAAAATGCAATGGCTCAAGACCAATGGATACGGTGGAGCTATGGTATGGACTGTAGATATGGATGATTTCACCGGTACTGTTTGCGGAGGAAATGTCAAGTATCCTTTGATAGGAGCCATAAGGTGAGGTGTAATTTTGGCGTATTTTTTTATACGTCCAAATCGACTCTTTACACGCCCACCCTTCGATTTAATTTTTTTTGAACAAAATTATTTTTTTAAATTCTCAAAAAAAATCTTCACAATAAGTTTTCAGATAAATTCTTTCCAAAAATTCAGATGAAAAAATTTCCGCAAAAACATCTTAATAAAATGTTTATGTAGGTATTTAACGAATAAAATTTTTTTTGAGAAAATCTCGGAAAAATCTGTAGGTATAAAAATTCTCGTGATTTTTTTTTGTAAATTTTTAAATTTTCGTTTTAAATCTTGGAAAAATTGTGAAATACCAATTTTTAAAATTTTGCTTTGAAAAATTCATCCATAAAAAAATATTTCTTCAAAAAATTCTTAGTAAGGGAAAAAAATCTCATTGCATAAAAATTTTGTTTAAAAAATATATTTTGAAAATGATTAAAATTTTGTATCTATTTGAAAAAATTTCATAAAAAAAATTGTACATTTTTATTTGATTTTTTTTTAAATCTTGGCAAAAATTCTCAAAAATGTCTTGAAAAGTTTCTTTTGAAAAAATACATTCCTTGAAACATTTTTTTGAAAATTTCGTAGAGAAAAAATTTTTTAAAAATTTTTCTGACAAAAATCTTTTTTTTGCATACAAAATTATGTTGAAAAAAAATCGCGAGAAAAATGTTGACAAGAAATTAAAAATCTCGGAAAAATTTGCATAAAATTCTCACATCTTCAATTTTTTTTTTCTTAAATTTTTCTTTCGAACCTTTAAAGAAATTCTCATAAAACATAAAAATTTCTTTCCTAAAATTATTTGTAAAATTTTCTGATTAGATAAGAATTGAAATTTTCTCATTAGAAAATTCTAATGAAAAAAATCTCATCAAACAAAAAAATTATTTTGGAAAAAAGATCGTCAAGAAAAATTTTTAAGATTTTTTCCCGTGACATTGTATAAAAAATTTCCGAAAAATACTCAAAAAAATTATGAAAAGTTCAAAACAAAATTATTTTCAGAAAAATTCAACCTAAAAATTTCTTGAATAAATTCCAGGAAAATCTGTTAAAAAGTTGCAATATTTCTTATGAAAAAATCACACGAAGTTTTTCTTTTCAAATTTTTATCTGCATATTTATTTATTTGTTGAAAAGTTCGTTATGAACTTTTGGAGAAAATCATATTTTGTGATTTTTTTGAATCCTCATTCCTGATAAAATTCGAATTTTCACGATAAAAAATTATTTTGAAAAAAAATTCTATATAGTATAATTTTTTTAAATTGGAAGAAAAAAAATTAATAAATCAGCAGGTTTTTAAAAATAAAAATAATTATATTTTTTGATAAAAAAATTTGTCAAAATAATTTTTTCATAAATTTCTCAACTTTCCTCAGATTTTTAAAAAATTATGCATATACTATACCTACCTGTATTTTTTAATTTTGAAAAAAAATTGAGAAAATTCCTGAAATTTTTTCAATTTCTTTAAAAAATTTAGCTGGAATAAGTTTTAAAAAAATCATTTATATCCTCTATCGAAATTTTCAAGGTATACTGAAATTCTCTTATTAAAAAAGTTTCAAATTTTTTACATATTATTCTATATAAAAATTCCATGTTTTTAAGAACATTTTTCTCTTACTTTAAAGAAGTAGAAGAACTTCCTTAAAACAAAATAGGTATAATTTAAAAAAAAAATCACATTTTCAAAATTTTATTTTTTTCCAAATTCTTGGATTTTTTTGATAAAAAAATTCACAAATTTACAAAAAATTTATCGTTTCTCTTCAAATTCTTTCCATTAGAAATTCATCTTTGAAATCTTGCTAAAAATTGTCAAAAAATTCTCTCATTACTTTTCAGGAGCAAAAATGTTTTTCCCCTCCATGAAAATTGAATCATTCAAAATTTATAAATTTTTAAAATTACTGGAAACGTTGAAAGTAGCTAAGAGAACAAAATGAACGACAATCCCACTTGTTTTGTTTTTTACACATCTCGAGTTCTAAAAAAAATATACAAACATCTCTTGCTCATGTTCGAACTCTTCTACAAAAATAGACTCAAAATAATCTCATTTTTAAAGGGAGGAATTATTGGGAATTAAACGAGCCAACAATGCCAAAGACGTCGATTGGAACAAAGTAGCCAAGACTGCCATAGTAGAAATCGTCACCAAACCACCATCAACCAAAGTTAACGCCAGCGAAGTCTTATTCAAGGTGAAATCAGCACTCACAGCTTCAAACACCGTTCAAACGCCAGTCGTCCAAAATGGTAAGTCTAGAGAATTCTATCATCACTCAAACCTTACAAGAACTACATATAAAATCTCTTCCAACCAATAACCATTTTTTCCTCAACCTTTGATTAGTTCGCCCACCACAAATGTTCTGCTACATGACGAAATGGGCCCGGGATCGTCCCGGTCTCGGTACATTCACCCCCGAAAACATCGACTCGTCACTGTGCACCCATATCATCTACGCCTTCGGCACCTTAAAAGATTTCCGACTCATTGTCGGCGAAGATGAAGAAAGTTTTACCAAAATTGTCACCCTGAGAGAATCCAAACCATCTTTAAAGGTAACTTGGATTCTGCGCCAGGAGGAGCTTCACCTACAGAAAAAAGTGCGCACTAACACATCATGTTATCAATTTCAGATACTTTTAGCTATCGGAGGATGGGCTTTCGGGTCGACTCCGTTCAAAGAACTCACTAGTAATGTATTTAGAATGAATCAATTCGTATACGAAGCCATAGAGTTCCTAAGACAACACAAATTCGACGGTTTGGACATCGATTGGGAATATCCCAGGTGAAAAATTTCTATCCCAAGACTTAGCAAATATTCATAGCATAATTTTCTAAAATTAAAATCTGTTTTCGAATGGCAGAGGAGCCGAAGATAAATTAGCATACGTGAGTTTCCTAAAAGAATTACGAACAGCTTTCGAAGGAGAAGCCAAAACCTCAGGACAGCCTAGATTACTTCTCACTGCAGCTGTTCCAGCAAGTTTCGAAGCCATTGCTGCCGGGTAAAGACCAAGCTCATTTCATAATTTCAATTAAAAAATATAATATTATGCAAATAATCCTCAATCTTTCTATCTCTAAAAATAGGTACGATGTTCCTGAGATATCAAAATATTTAGATTTTATTAACGTAATGACGTACGATTTTCATGGCCCTTGGGAAAGACAAGTAGGTCATAACAGTCCACTTTTTGCACTGGAAAGTGCCACCAGTTACCAAAAGAAACTCACTGTGGTAAGTATTCTTGAATTGAGGAGAAAGGGAAAGCATAAGAAAATATATGATGATGATTTTTCATTATTTTGATGCACATAGGATTATAGTGCAAGAGAGTGGGTAAGACAAGGAGCTCCTAAAGAAAAATTGATGATAGGAATGCCAATGTATGGACGCTCATTTACTCTAGTTGAAGCTCCGAAATTCGATATAGGAGCTCCAGCTTCAGGAGGAGGAACTGCTGGAAAATTCACAGGAGAGCCAGGGTTCTTAGCTTACTACGAAGTAAGTTCATTTTTTTTGAACATGGATCAAAAAGAAATGAGGAACTAAGACCTGCACTTATTTTTTTGAACATAGATTTGCGAATTTTTGAGAGCAGAGAACACAACCTTAGTGTGGGATAACGAGCAACAAGTCCCATTCGCTTATAAAGGCAATCAATGGGTCGGATTTGATGACGAAAGAAGTCTCAAAAATAAGGTAATTTTTTTCAAATTTTAGCAGCTTTCTCTTGAAAAAAAGCTACCTAATCTCTTCTGCTGATTCTCAGATGACTTGGCTCAAAGAAGAAGGATTTGGTGGAATCATGGTATGGTCAATCGACATGGATGACTTCAGAGGAGCTTGCGGAAATGGTAAATATCCCTTACTACAAGCGATGAAGCAAGAATTCGAAAATTACAGCGTAAGATTAGAATACGACGGTCCTTACGAATCTTCTAGTCTGAACTCACTTTACTCTACCAAAGATCGTAAGTATCTATACTTTCACTCCCTTTATTCAACTTCTAAGGAAATATTTTACTTAAACCAATTCTGCACATTTCCTTTAGCTCACGCTGTCTCTTGTGAAGAAGAAGATGGCCATATTTCGTACCACCCTGACAAAGCTGATTGCACCATGTACTACATGTGCGAGGGTGAAAGAAAACATCACATGCCATGCCCTTCAAATTTAGTCTTCAATCCAAAAGAAAACGTTTGCGATTGGCCCGAAAATGTTGAAGGTTGCATGCATCATACACAAGCACCTCCGACATCCAAACGGAAATAAGTGCCGAAGATGATAAATTAATTTAAAATCAAATATTGTAAGTTGTCTTATTTTCTTTTTCCTTCATTTCGATATTACGTATAATTTTGTGTATATTGCTAGAATTTTTTTTGTATTTTTATATTGTTCTTTTCTTTATGTTGTCGCCAAAAAGTTATTAAATGTTAGTAAATAAAATAAAAGAAAGAAAAAAAAACGAAAATTCGATTACGTGATTAATTTATTGAGTATATTTTTAGTTAACCATTTATTTAGTTTGTGTATATAACAAAATGTATACGAATATTCAAGTGTCATAGGATTTTTTTTGTTTTGTTTAACCTATGAGTTTTTTGAGTCAGATACTTATACGTACCTATTATAATGTATAATATTTTTTAGTTGTGTATATATTTTTTCATTTGTACAATTTGCCAAGCAAAAGTTTTTATTTTGTTGCTTTTCGAAATATATAATTTATTAAAATTTCGTTTTTTATTCATTTAAATACGCGCGATATATCTGCGTCCTTCCCCTTTCCATCCTAAAAATGCTGCTACGTAACTGCCATCTCTGAAAGAGCTCCACAAGTAGACGGAAAACGGGCTCTTTTTAATAAAATAGGCGAGACTTTTTTATGCATGGACTGTAGTAGCGTAGCCAGACAGGCATGTAAAAGGGGGAGGGGGGGGGGGGGGGTCTGAACCAAAAAAGAAGAAATTTTTGTAAAAAAGACCATTAAAAAGCTGAAATTTCGACATTTTTCAACTTTTTTTCGTAAAGGGGGGGGGGCTTCTGGACTCCGACTCCCACCCTTAAATACACCACTGATGGACTGGCCTTCTATTATAGGTTAATCTATAGTTCAAGTAGTTCAAGACTATCGATATTTCCAATACTTACTATTGTTTGAAAACATATCAATGCTCACTCTACACCTTGAAAGAAAATATCGAATTTTTGTCTAATGTTTTTATTGAGAATACCTATTACCTACTTCAATTCTTTAAAAAAAAATCCAAAAGAACTTTTCAAATTTTTTTTAAATTCTCAAAAATATAATGGTGGAATAATTTTTTTTCTACCTCAAAAAAATTATCCACTTAACAAATTTTTCATAGGTTTGAAAAAAAATTGAAAATGAGAGAATTGTTAAAATGCATTTTATGTGATTATTTGATAGAATTCTAACATAAGCGAGAAATTTTTCTCACATTTTTTTTAGAGAACTTCTTAATGAAAATTTTTCAATTCTGATCAGAAGTTTTTAAAAAAAATCTTATGAAAGGGTTATTTATTTTCAAAAAAATAGTATAGACATACGTATTCGACCAATTGTATACAGAGTGTCCCGTCATCAGTAAGCACACCTTCACCAGCGATATAGTCGACTCAAACAAAGCTCATGTATGCATGTTTGCCGACCTTGTGGATTGAAAGGGCAGAGATAATATGCCCAACTGAATTTTTTTTTCTTCAGTTGGGTATCTCAATTTTCAACAATTTTTAGTACTCCAAGCTTCATAATAAATTTATGTATAATAGTGTGAGGAACACAGCTGAATTTATGAACCCGGATTTCGCATTTGTGGGGTAAATGCAAAACCAGGGCTGGTGAACCGAATCGAACCCGGAACCTGAAACCCGGAAGAACCCGATAAAACCCGAACCCGAAACCTGAACCTGAACCCGAACCCGAAAAACCTGAACCCAAAACCCGAACCCTGAACTCTGAACCCGAACCCAATCCTTGCTGAACCCAAACCCGAACCCTGAATCCAATTATTGCTGAACTCGAACCCGAACCCTGAACCCATTACTTAATCGGGTTTTTTTGGGGGCCAAGGCCATGAAAATTTCATTCAAAAACTCAAAAACAGCCGAATTGATTTTCAATTTTGAATTCTGAATCAAACAATTCAATTCCAAAAAAAAAAGAATAAAGAAACAAAAGGAAAAACTTAAAATTAATGTGAAAAATAGAGAGTTTTAAAATCTGGCCCGAACCCAAACCGAACCAAACCCGGAAAAACCCGATTGTACTCCAAACCCGAACCGGAACGAAACCCAAACCCAAACCTTTATGAACCCGAACCCGAACCCTGAACCCGAACCCGATCCTTCCGAAACTCGAACCCTGAACCTTGAAAATGGAACAAATGGGTTCGGTTCACCAGCCCTGTGCAAAACACAAAATTTCACAAACATAAACCAGCCCCCTTTTCGAGGGCCGACCTCCCTCTGGAAATCTCCCTATCCCCCTCACTTTAGACCCCAATTGAAAAATTTTCAAGCCAAAGTTTAAAATTGAGACATTGTGGATATTTTTGGGTTATTGCAAAAGATAGCGCCCTTCCTACCACTTTAATTTTGAATAATACTCGCAAATATCATGTATTATGCAAATTTGGAGAGATGAGGGGTTCGATCGAAATTTTTATTATAACTCAAATCGCCTTTTACAAAAATCTCACTATACAACTTTTGTTTGAAATTTTTTTCAGTTGCAGCTTTAAATACAGAAAAATCTATTTTTTTTAAACAGGTCCTGTTAACTGTTTTTTTTTTCAAATTTAGAAAAAACATCGCGCACGAAGGAATTATTAAATCAATAGTAACACTTGTAAAATGATACTATTATCGTAATTTCGTCAATGTCATTCAATATTCGGCTTTATTATAAAGCTATAGTGACGCATCTATATTATAGATGAATCATTAATTCAATACAAGTGTTACTATGATTTGTTCGAGAAAAAATAGATTTTTGTATTTGACGTCAGGTATTGAGCCTTGAGAAAATCGTACAAATTTTGATAGTTTCACTGAAACACACTTTTAAAAAATTTCACTAAAAATTGAATTTAAAAATTTTTTAAAGCATTAATTTTTCGATTTTTTTTTCAAATGTTTGATTACAATTGAGGGTGTCTCTGCAAAAAGGATACATAGAATGATGTGCTTTTTTAAAAAATGCGTTTGAAGTTTCAGAAGTTATTCGTTGTATTATGAGGGGGGAGGGGGGGGTCCGCAGGTTTCTTTATTGTATGTCGTAGATACTGTAGGTATTTTAAAGTGACAAAAGACTAAAACCATCATTGTAGTTTTAATCAATTTGAAATCTTACTAAATATTTACACATTGAATACTGTTTTAATTTGGAAGTGAATACGGAGGCTGTCGTCAAATGCAGAATTCAGCTTTTCTATATAACGCTGTTGTTGATTGAAGATTTAGCCTAATTTTAGAATTTTAAATCACGAGGCTATTTGGAAAATTGTCAATTCTCGATGGAAAATTAATTTTCCATGCGTTACCAATCGTAAACATCCCTGAAAAACTAATGATCGTGTACTGCATGCGGTGAGAGGATCTGATCATGAGAAGCTGCGACGTGTGTCTACCACCTTAATTACATTTTAACTACACCCTGAATCACTAACCTACTCTATTAATTACTTACTTTTCTCTGATTAGAGGTTTGTTGTCTACTTTCATTTCAACACCATCCGTGTATTTCAAAATATTATAATCGAGGTGTTTCATTCCTAAATCACCATCCTCTGGCTATAATTTACACTAATCGATAATTTTTTTTCTTCTAACAAATCCATTTATAAATCTAGTATAAATATTTTGAATTCAGTTCTTTTTAAGTTCTTAAAGGGAGATCTCTTTAGAGTCGTTCATTATTATTTTGTTCTTCCCAAAGTTCTATCGGTCTCGATTAGACGCGGTTTAGTGCGGTGTCTTTGGTGTCAACTTTCGTATCGCTTTACGTAAATTCAGAGTAAAAAATTCATCGGTTCTGATCGAATTTTGTTTCGCAGTTATTTTCACCAAGTATACGTAAATATCCGTTGGTAGAATAGGGTGCGTCGCGTAATTTTCCCACTGGGATTATTTCCAGTATCTATGCTCGTGGCTGGATCCTGACGGTATTGTCGATTAATAAACCATTCGAATTCTTCGACCGATATATATTTATCTGGTGAGTAATTTCATTTCTTTTTTGTATTTAATTTTTCGTATTTCAATTCCTTCGTCCCTATTTATTTCAATTTTTAAACCCGAAAAATTCGAGGGAAAAAAGTGAAATTAGTAATGGTAAATTTTATATGTAAAGAGAACTGGTACCAAAAATGTAAATATCAGCGCTATGTAACGTATTATTTTTAGTGCAGGGCTCAAGACAGAAGGTATTAGTGAGATGAGCTCTTATCTATCTGGTAATTTGATGACATGTCAGCATCCCACAATGGGACCAATACACCAGTCAGGTGATCAGGGTGTTTTTTTTATCAGTATGAGGGTTTTCAGGGGCGTATAGATCTCGAATCGAGTCGATTTTCAAATCTGGCCATCTTCACTCCGTTTTTAATACCTACGTGAAAGTAAAACCACTGTCTCACAACAAAAGCGCCAAAAGCGGTAAATGAATCCGTGGTTGTAGTACATAATATCTCGAATTTCAAATGAGAAACTGCTTCAGTAACCGTTTCAATAATTAGAATTCGACTTTGCTTTAAATAAATCCGGTCATAATTATATTGTTTTCTTTCCAAATTCTTCTTTGAATTTTTTTTGAAGTTGCGTTTTCAATTATATGTACTTTCCAAACGTATAGAAATTTCCCCCAATTTTTTATTCGAATTTTTCTTGTAATTTACATCAAAGTGTTTTTAAAATCTTCAAAAAAATTGAAATATTTTTTCAAAGAACTTTTTGGATTTGGATAATTGAACTCATCTGCAGTTTTTACAATTTAAAAAAAAAAAAAAATTCATTCAAATTTTCCCAATAACTTCATTCAATATTCTTGTAATGTATTTTTCAAAGTAAATTGTGTTACCTAGTTTAATTTTTTTTTAGCAAATTCTTTTCCAAATAAGTTTCTATACAAATTTTTCTAAAAAAAAAAATCTAAAATGTTTAGAAAATTTTTCACAAATAATTGGTATTTTATTTAGATACATTTCCATTGAAAAAATTAATTGTCATCGTCGTCGTTTCTTTATACCAGGGGGGGGGGGGGGCGTCTGTGGAAAATAAATAATTGTTTATAATAAAAAATATAAAAAATTCATTTTTTCTAAAAAAAATTTAAAAATTAGTTTGAAAAAAATATAGTTTTTCGTCAATTGGTTAGTTTTTAAATGTGGGATGGTTAATTCCTCTCATTTTGATGAAAGTTGAAAATTTGATAATTTCAATAACACCTCCTCGTGGTGTCTGCAGGATTTTTTCTTAAAAAATCGCTACTTTTTCACTACATTTTTTTAATACTACCCATGAAATTTTCAACACCCCCCCCCCCCACAGAAAAATTACAGAAAGTTGAGGTCCCCGTTTTGGAGTAAAAAAATTGAATAATTTTTTTAATGTAAAAATATATATATCTTTAAAAATATTTTTTTGAGCCAAAAAAAAACTCATGGGTATTATTTCTAGAAAAAAAATCACATTTTTGAAAGAAAAATCTTAATTTTCGGTTTTAATTTTTTTTTTCAATCTGCAATTTCTAGGAGTAAAAAAAAATTAAATGAAAAAAATTTCAGTAAAAATTTCACAATTTTTGAAAAAAGTTCAAATTTTTTAAACTGAGTGAAAAAATTTCTCAATTTTTTGAACTTGAATTTACTGTTTTTTAAATAATTTTTTTTGAAACAAAATATCACATATTTTTATATTTTTAGAGAGGAAATAAATCGTATTTTTGAGAAAATTTCAATTTTATTATTTTTTTTCTTGAAAAATCTCTAATTTTCTGATATTTTTGGATTTTTTGAAAAAGAAAAAATCGTATTCTTCAGAGAATCTTACTTATTTTTATTTTTTTTAAAAATCTCTATAATTTATTGAAATAAAAAAAATAAATAAAACAATTTCTTTTCAAGAGAAAAATTTCTCAATATACGTTGGAGGGAGGGGATAGAAAATTTCAATTTTGAAGGAATAATCTAAATATTTTAAAGTTTTCAATTTTTTGAGAATTTTTTTACTTTTTTGGGAGTGAAAAAATTTCTCAATTTTTCTGAACTTATAACAACTGTTTTTAAATAATTTTTTCAGAGAAAACAAATCATATTTTTTGGAAAGGATTTCCATTTTTTTTTTCAGAATAAAATCCTTTCATTTTTTTGAAGAAAACGCAGAAAATTTTTCAAATATTAACAAAAAAAACTATTATCAACTTTTTCGAATATGGGCACGGTACTTCAAAATATTCAATTATGAACCCCTCGAAAATACCTAATCATTTTTTCCAGCAACTGAAAACTTTTTTATTATTTTAAAAAAATTGAGAAAATTTTCACTTTGAAAAATAGCAAAATTTTTAAAATAGAAATATAAAAAAAATGAGAATAGAAAACTGAACAAATTACTGAACATAAGAATTTTTAAAAAAACACAACTAAATTTGAAGTTAAAATTTGTCATAGAAAAATTTCAACAGAATTTTTTTGAGAAATTAAAAAAAAAATGGAAATTAATATAGGAAATTTCTTGTTAACTTATGAAAGAATTGGGGGAAAAAATCTCTAAAACAAAAAATCACTGTGGGACTTTTCATTAAAAATTTCAGCATGATAAAATTTTTGAAAAATTCTTGTTTTCATTTCAGCTAAAAGTCGAAAAAAAATTAAACAGAAAATTTCGATGAAATAGTACAGAATTCATTGGGAAATATAAATTTCAGTTTTTTTATACAGGGTGTCCCGTCACCAGTTGACACCCCTTCATCAGCGATATAGTCAACTCAAATCAAGCTCATGTATGCATGTTTGCCGACCCTATGAATTGAAGGGGCAAAGATATGCCCAACTGAAAAATTTTCTTTTTCAGTTTCGTTTCAGAATTGTAACCATCGTTATTCGACAACCGTGATAGGTAGAAAGTTGCGCTTTGCGGCGTTGGAAATAAAATTTTGAGTAGAATTTTTTAGTGGGGTTGATCATTGTACTAGGTAATCAGAGGGTCTGTACTGAATTAATTATCTTAAAAAACGTGATCAAAATTGCGATTTTTCTGCAATTTTTGAGGAAATCTCAAAAAAGTTTCATCATTTTTGGTATTATTATTATGACTTGCCTTAAATGAAAAAAGTTCGACCTTTTGAATGCCGCAAACCAGACTCTTCTATCTCACTTGGTTAAGAAGTTATAGCCATTTCAATTTCAAAATCTTAGCAGAAAAAAAAAATCAATTTTTTAGAAAATTTTTTAAAATTTCTATTTACGTTATTTTTGGAACTTGATACATAACTTAACTGATGATTTTGAGTGAAATTCGATGTTTAAGATAAATCAAACAACATTTCGGAAAAAAAATTTTTTTGAATTTTTTTATTTATTTTTTTTTCAGACCTGATTTTGAAATTGAAATTGCTATAACTTTTTAACCAAGTGAGATAGAAGAGTCTGGTTTTCGGCATTCAAAAGGTCGAACTTTTTTCATCTGAATCAAGTCATAATAATAATAATACCAAATGATGAAACTTTTTTGAGATTTCCTCAAAAATTGCAAAAAAATCGCAATTTTTAAACACGTTTTTCAAGATAATTAATTCAGTACATACCCTCCCTGATTACCTAGTACAATGATCAACCACAACCCCACTAAAAAATTCTACACAAAATTTCATTTCCAACGCCGCAAAGCGCAACTTTTTACCTATCTCGGTTGTCGACTAACGCATGGTTAAAAATCTGAAACGAAACTGGAAAAAAAAATTCAGTTGGGCATATCTTTGCCCCTTCAATTCACAGGGTCGGCAAACATGCATACATGAGTTTAGTTTGAGTTGACTATATCGCTGGTGAAGGCCAAATAAAGAATTTAAAAAAAAAAAGTTTTGAGACGAATGATAGGGGTTGCATTGAAAAATGTAAACGAAGCAAAAAATTTAATCTGATTCAGCCAAAAACAAGACATTTGCAGGACTATCAGGAGTGTGCGACTTGGGCAGTTCGAAAATTTCTTATTAGATTTTCAAAAAGTTCATTTCAAAGACTGTTAAACGGCATGTTAATTTTTTATTAGAGCTTTTGAAAGTTCAAATAAGCTCAATTGGATTTTTTCTTAAATCGTTTTATTATATGAACCCTTATTTTTTCATCATCAAAACAATCGTTATACTTATAGAGTTATATTATTTTCCTCACTAATAATTTTCAATACGATCATCATAATATAGGAAATTCAACTTCAATTGATGCAGTTCGCTGCTTTGAACCTTGAAAACACACTGTGAGACGTTGACACTTGAAAATTGTTTCATTTTATGGTTGTTGCAGTTTGGTGTCTCAAAAATTGACGAGGAACATATTGTTGCAGTAGCAGATCAGTTTCTGAGTTCGAATATATTGAAACACTGTATGTCATAAAAATTACACCTACACTTGAGTCATCAGTTTTCCTGATCTTATACGTTTCAAAATTTATTTTTTTCAGAGCTTATTCGAATTCGAATTAGATCACTTCTTGATTGTATCAACGCTTCTTCTGTTACCTCCATCAAGTCTATTCTTATTCGGCTAAAAGCATGGCAACCCAGCGTTTGTGATCAACTTTTCAACACTTGAATTTGAAATAGGTACCTATAGTAACTATTGAGTTGTAAAAATTGCACCTACTTAAATAGATACTAGGAATACCGACATAATATATAAAATTAAAAATCGGATATTTCGAAACAAACATAAAATGTGTGAAAACCCAAATTTTCAACGAATTGCAAACAGCACAAGTGAAAAAGTGAAGCAAATTTTCAGCGTCATAATACGAGAAGAGGCCGAATTCTGTAATGCCGAACAATACACAGCGCCAAATGTCACTTTGGTATTGGGTAATGCAGGAGCCGGGAAAACTGTTTTCACGAAGTGGATATCCGGAAATGATGAAAACCTAATTTCAGAAGAAGATCCAACCGCTCCAGGTGAATATGCAATCTACGATCCTACAAAAAAACCCTCTGTCGCATTTCCAGAATTGATGATAAATAATAACACGAATGCAGCTTATTACGACTTTCCAGGATTGAACGATAACGAGGTAGCCAATGATATCGCCATCACTTATTTCGATAAAAGAACAGTAGACATGGTTGAAAGAATCAAGATGGTGTTTATTGTGAGGTATGACTCAGTTACCAGTAAAGCAGTCAGAGATGATTTTAGAAATCTCATAGAATATGTTACCAAATTTGTCACAAACATTGACAAGTTTTATAATGGTATTGCTCTTATAGCAACAAGAGTTGATAAAAACAATGTATCTTATGATAGAATAATTGATGGGATAGCTCTTTTTCTAAACGAAGTAAAAAGTTGGTACGAAAAACAAGAAGCGAAACAAAAAATAGACTATACAAAGGAGAAAAAATTAGTGGATGTGTTTTTGTCAAAAAAGAGAGGAGATTACCCTAAAATTGGACTTTTTAGGTCGCCCAATGAAGCAGGTCCCATAAATAAGATATCTTTATTGCTCGAAAATAAACTCAATATCACAAAAATGTTGGACGAGCTCAGTTTTGTAGAAAAGGACATTTCAGACCTTACTTACGCACTGCCCAAATCTACAATACCAGATATTACTGACGCAATAGAAGAAGTACGTCAAATAGTAATTGACAATATCGCAAAAAGTGGAGATGAAGTACAGAAATATTTTTCAAATAAAGAAAAAATACTCAATGGGACAGTTTCAGATACTAATATTCTGCTGGTGTACAACGAAACGAAGTATGGTCACGATGAGGTACGTTCAGTCAGAGCATCTGCCTATGAAAGCACAACACCTAAACAATGTGTACAGCAAATTATCAACGCCGTCGACAATTTTCCCGACATAAAAACCGATTCCATAACACAAGATTTGGCAATTGCTTTCAATTCCAGCGACGATTTAGAGTTTTTGCAGGTTTTCAATGATTATGTGACAATCCCTAAATTCATGTGTGCTGAAGGATTGGAAAATGTAATGGAATACTTGAATGAATCACAAGTCTGGTATCATTTCCTCATCAATCTTTATAATAGAATATTCAATTGTGGTATCAGCCAAAATATCGGTACGTACAATATTACCGACTCGGACATAGACAGAAAAGTATCAAACACCAATTTGAAAACTTTTTTGCTAAAGGATAGCAACGAAGAATTATATTTTCAATACAACGATATTAAAGACATCTCTCTCGACTGGTTGAAAGTCGAGACTTTGAAAAATATCTCTCAGTCGGCAACAGAATATCGTGAAAACGACCCGCTATGTAAAGATTATAATAATTCTACAGATCCTTCATATATTAACGACCTATATGAAACCAGAGGATATTTGAGAGAATTCTATAGTTTGGAAAACTTATTTATTGTCGTGCTCGATACAACATTATTTCTAGAACTTTTCCAGTCGTTATCGAACAGGTTGGAAAAATATATCGCGAAGGCAGACAGCGATCTTGACGTCTTGGATTATTTACGAGTAGCCATTTTGAGCAGAATTAGTAATATAAAAAATGACGAGGACAACTACGTAGTTGTGGATATTCACGGATATTTTCCGTTGGTAGAAAAGCATCTGCAACAGTACAATAATGCGCTTAAAGAAGTAAAAATAGATACGTATAAGGCCGATTATGAGAATACAATAAATACTCAAGTGGTGGAGGCTGATAAACTCATTCACGAATCCATTTTACCCGCAACGAACGGCATTTTCGATGACATACTTGATCAACTGCGGTCATTAGTTAAAGAAGTGATAGAACATGAAAAACAAACTGAAGCCCAGATCGCGGAATTGGCAAAACAACAACGTAAATTGTCAAATCAATTGGCCATGGCATCTCTACTTGGAGTGCTGAAGATAGCCAGCATTGGCTTGAATTTCCTAGGTCCAGTAGGAGTAATCGCGTCTTCAACGGCAGGATTTGCAATTGATGTCGCCGATACTTCAATGTCTGGGGGTGTTAAAAAAGAAATTGAAAAAGCCAGTACTCAGTTTACAAATTATTATTCCCAAAAACATGAACAAGAAACGTTGGAAAGTAATTTGGGACTGGTAAAATTACCTGATCAGAAATTTATTGAAAACGACGACGAATTTAAAAAAGTTTCTGATAAAGTAAGTGCTCTTAGTAAAATCTCGAATCAAAGTTATTTAGATGAAAAAATGCGTGCCAAAGATGATCTTATCGCGTACAAAAAGAAATTATCAAATCAAAAAGTTGGTTTAAAAGAAAATACAGACACACATCCTACGGATGATGATGAAGGGAAAAAACAAAAAATAAAGTGGACGGATGGTGCCAAAGCTGCTATTGCCTCAGCTGAAGCGGGACTCAAATTATATAACTATATCAAGAATGAAAATGACGACATTTCTAATATAAACGAAAGTATAAAACAAGCTGAAGACGAAGTTATTGCGACTCAGAAATACGAACAAGATTTGAGAAATAATATATTTCCTTTGATTGAAACTGTCCAAAATGATTTTTCTGCGCAACTGGACACATTATCAAACCAATCTCAGATTTTACTTTATGGCAGTAAATTCAAAATGGAAAATTTCCTCGTCGATTTCAGAACACAAATGACGCGAGTGATTCAAGAACCCTCGAATGCTTCTGATATTAAAGGCCAAATCATGGCTTGCATTGATAAATTACAAAATGGAATGTCGACTGTTTATGAAATATACGATCGTGTACAAGAGTATCAAAGTCAAGCTAAGCTGGCGGATTACATTGCTGATCTTGAATCAGCACCCACAATAAATAATCCAGATTTCAAAGAAGATTTTGACAAATTAGAACTACTAACTAAATCTAATCTAGTGTTGCTCGAATATGGGAAAGCTACAAGTACCTTTCAGCAATACGTGTTTCCATATGCTGAGTTATTCTTTGATCAGTTTGATTTGTCACCCTATGTCCATCCAGAAAATATAAGTACTTTGGTGAGTCATGCAGCAATGCAAGTCGATGCTCTAGCAGATATATTGATAACACAAGATACTACAATTGTGAACAAGGAAGACCATGTATTTTCAGACATTAATTTCAATACAAAATACGTTGATCAAGGACCTTTTTACAAATGGGAGAGTCCTGAGTATAAACAAAATATATCTAGCTTATTGCAAGGAAAAGAAGTAACTATAAAAGTTGATATTACCAAAGGTATTGGACTAAATGCTGTCAAGTTCAGAGAAATTGGAATTCGATTTGAACTGGCGAATGATATCTTGCAAAATGAGTTCAATGAAGAAGCAGCCAATTTTCTAATATCGCTTACACATCTTGGAAATTCGTATTACAGATGTAACGATGATTATTACATTTTTAGCCATAATTTGATTAACATGGAGCATTCTGTGAATACTAAGAACGATACCAGCGACAGCATGTATTCTATGATTGATGACACATACAAGCTTATTATACAAAATGCCGCATTATTCAGCCCATACGCGACTTGGAAGATGCAGTTGACCAACAAATCTACGACCATATACAATGAAGATGATTTCAAAAAATTGAAGGGATTCTCTGATCATGTAATCGATATTGCATTAGAAGGACGTGGAGGATACATAAATTATCCAGCGAAAAAAGCATGTAATGATAATGTAGGAAAATATTATAAACAAGTTGAAATAGTATCCCCAAGTAGAAGAAGGCGTCGAAGTGCAATGAATTACTTCGATGATGCACAATATGCCAGTAGCTCCGCAAATCAAATCAAGTCACCGATAAATACTGTTTTTAATTTTTTCAGTGGTGTTTTGGGGCCAATGAAATCACTTTGTGCTCCTAATGCCGTGAACTACAATTTCTTCAAAGGCAGCATCGAATATATGGTGAAAGAAGTGAAACAAATGAGCGTCTTTACCACTACATACGAGTATTTTGTTAAACCTACTCATTTCATGAGCACAACGACTTTCGATGTCAATGGATCTTTGTTGTTGGCTGATTTCTTTATGAGATGGCTAACTGACACAAAACATCTTTGTAACATAAAACAATCAATGGATTCATCTCAGGCAAGAGCCTTGGCACTCGATATTATTACAAATTTCGAAGAAACACTACAACGTGACTTTCCTGACAAGGTTTTCACATTCGATCCAGTAGTTTTGATGTCCAACTTGGAAAAGGAGATTATAAATAATAATTGTACAGAAATAGAAAAAATATTATATAAATCTGTAATCAAGGAATGAATTTACCTATAGTTGAAGATTTTTCATAAGAATGAACAGGACTGGGGCAAATTTGATATCAGTAGAGTACATTAGTAGAAATGAATTTCTGAATTACCCAATATCTCTGTGATTTGCAAATAGCCCCACTTTATAATCTTTTTTTTTTTATCACTACTTTTCCTTTTTTCAATACTGCCCACAAAATTTTTACCCTCCTAAAAATTACAGAAAGTTGAGGACCCCTATTTTGGAGTGAAAAAATTGATTGAAGTAAACGTAAAAATATGTTTTTTAAAATATTTTTTTGAAACCAAAAACCTCATATTATTTCTAAAGAAAAAACCCATGTTATTTATGCAAGAAAAATCGTAATTTTCAGTTTTGATGCCTCTGAAAAAAAATTTGCACTTTTTAGGAGTAAAAAAAAATAAAGCAAAAAATTTCACAATTTTTGCAAAATTGCCTAACTTCTTTAAAATTTTATTTAAAAAAAAAATCTCTTTCACATTTTTGGGAGTGAAAAAATTTCTTGATTTTTTTGAACTAGAAATTACCTAGTATAGGTAGTAGGAAATGTTTTTTAAATATTTTTTTTTTTGAAAAAAATCTAATACCTATTTTTAAAGAGAAATAAAATCGTATTTTTGGGGAAGATTTTAATTTTCAGTTTTATTGTTTTCATTCCCCATTATTTTTTTTTAAACTAATTTTTCTTGCGTTAAAAAATCGATTTTTGGGAGATTTTTTCATTTTTTTTTTAAATTTGTTATTTCACTTGTTTCTTAAAATTTTTGGATTTTTAGAACAAAAAAAAAATAAATTGTATTTTTGAGGAAAATCTCAATTACTTAATTTTTGTTCTATTTTTGATTAATCTCCTCGTATTCCTAGGGTGAAAAATGTATTTTTTCGGGGTAAAAAATTTCTCAATTTATGTAAAAAATTTTTAAAATTTTGGAGTTTTTTTTTTACTTTTTTTTGAAAGTGAAAAAATCTCTACAATTGCAGTTTAAAAAAAACACATTTTTTTCAAGAGAAAAATTTCTCAATTTTGGTTGGAGTGAGGGGGTAGAAAATTGAAATTTTTGGGGAAAACCTAAATAATTATAAATTTATAAAAATATTCCATTTTTTGAGAATTTTTTCACTTTTTTGAGATTGACAAAAAATTTTAATTTATGGAGAAAAAAAAATATAAATTTTTTGTAGATTTTTTTCACTTCATTTCTTTAAAAATAAAAAAATCTCTCATTTTTTTTTTTGAAAAAATCTCCACAATTTATTTAAGTGAAAAAAAATCAGTTTCTTTTTAAGAAAAAAATGATTTCTTGAGTAACGAATGAATAAGCATAGGTTTTTTAATGTTTATCTAGTTTATGTAATCAATCATGTTTGTAAGAGAGTGACTAAAAAAAAAACACACACACTGGCACACACCTACGTGACCTGCGTATCTACTCGTATAAATAATTTCAATGTTAAATGGTAACATTAACAATTCATTTTAATGAGAGGCTAACGGTTTGTACAGTTGTAATTCATCATGAATTTCTCAAAACAACAAATATCACCTGACTAGTGTACCCAAAGTTCCATAATGTTGCAAATTGACATGAGCTCAGAAATCTACTATCGATTTATTTTTTGAAAACTCTGATGTCTAATGATGAATTTACTACTTTTTACATCATCAAAGTAGCCCTTTCATTATCGAAGTACCTCAATTTTACAGTGAAGAAGTCCGATGGACGCCCGCAGGATTTTTCTATATGGTTGCAAGAGAAAATCCAGAGTGGTATATTTTAACCTTATTAGACAAAAACTGAAAGAAAAATTTTTTTAGTGAAAAAAATCTTTTGATTTTTCTGGAAGTAACAAACTTTTAAAATTAGGCATTCTGGATATAAAATTTTATGATAATAAGAAAAAAATTACAATTTTATTGGCTAAAAGGAATTTCTGAATTTTTGGTAGTAGGAAATTCGATCAATTTTCTTAAAGCTAATAAAATTTCTAAATTTTTTCAAAATAAAATATTTCAAAATCTTGTTCATTGTTTTGTTGAAGTGGAAAATATGCATATTTTTTTGGTGACAGCGCTGAAAATTTAACAGCTTTTTCAAACATCTTAAAACAACAACACCAAAAATTAAACAAAAAGAACAAGTGGAGAAAAACTCTTTTTGAATGTTATATTTCTTAAATTTTTGGATAAAAATATTTTGTTTTCTTGGAAGTAACAAAGATTCTCATTTTTTTGGAACATAATAATATGTACAATTTTTTAAATTCCATCATAATAAAGAAAAATTTTAAAAGTTTTGAAGTACCTACCTTAGGAATAAAATTTCAATTTTATTTACTTGTAGATAGTTTTTCTTCTTCAGAAAAAAAAACAATTTGTCCTAATTTTTTTGAAAAGAAGTTCCAATTTCTTGAAGAAGAATTTTTTTTTAAATAAAAAATATTTCTTAAATTTTTGGAGAAAAAATATTTCAATTTCTCTTTAAGGATGAAATTTTTCATTTTATTAGGATCAAATTCAGGGAAACAAACATGGAACTTTTTTTTGAAACAATAAACTTTTTAAATCGTGAATTTATGTCAAATTTTCAAAGTGAATCAGAAACGTGGTGTGATAGAAGATACTATGAACAAATTCGAGAAGAAAAAAAACGAGAGTATAATTTCTTTCCAAGGCATGTTCCAATTTTGATCAATTTTTTTTTTTTTTTTTTTTTTGGTTTCTTTTTACTTACTTTACAGAAAATTGTATTTGCGTTAATGTTTTCTGATAAATTACCTTATAGCATGCAAATCCTATGAGGGTGCAATAGTACGCTTTGCACCCCTTTACGGGTGTCCATGAGGAGTCCAAAAGTTTTTTATGTACTTCTAAATTGCATAAATAAATACCAAAAATGATTTAATAAAGCAACCGATTATAATTAGAGATTGAACTTTTTCAGGGATCATTCAGGTGCTCCATTCTTTGGAAAAGGAATTTTCTGAATCATTCCAATTTTCCATGTACCTATGAATACTCAATAGAAGACAAAACCACCCAGAATTGAATTGAAATTTGGATTGTTTACCTACAATCTACATCGTTTTCAAAGGACAAACTCACGAGTAAATCTACTCCCATCATCAATTAGCGATTTATACTTGATATTGATTCAAGTAGGTATTAACTATGGCTGGTAATAATCAAATTGTAAGGGGTTCTGTTAATGGAACCAAAGACAATGTGGAACAAATTATGGATTTGTTGGCGGAAGGAGAGGAATTCATGAAAAATAATACAAGGGGACAAAGCCACGAAAATGTCACTTTGGTGTTAGGTAATACAGGAGGTGGAAAAAGTACTTTCTCTCTATGGATAGCAGATGCAAACCTCACTTCAATAGAAGATCCAACGAGTCCGGGTGAATATACCATTATCGACGATCAGGGTAGAATTGGTAACGACACTATCCAATCTCAAACCACATTTCCAGAATTGATTGTCAATAACAACACAGGTGCTACTTTTTACGATTTTCCAGGATTCAAGGATACCAGAGGGGTGGCAAACGATATCGCTATCACCTATTTTATTAAAAAAGCAGTGGACATGGTTGAAAGAATAAAAATGATATTCATCGTTAAGTATGACTCACTTACTAGTAAAGGGGTCAGAAATGATTTCACAGACTTCTTAACAGCTGTCTGCCATTTGGTCCCCAATATGGACAAGTTTACCAATAGTATTGGTCTTATCGCATCAAGAGTAGATAAGGACAAGGTACCTGATGAAAAATTGATCAACGGCATTGGAATTTTTATGAATGAAACAAAAATCACGCTAGAAGAAAAAGAAAAGGATGAAAAAGTAGACTATACAAGGGAGATCAAATTATTAGAAGCATTATTGTCAAAAGCAGGAGAAGGTTACCCTAACATCGGACTTTTCAGAGCCCCAAATGAACCCGGCCCTTTAGACAACATGACTATGTTGGTAGAAAACAAACGCCATATCACAAAAATGTTGCAGCAATTCCATTTCATTGAAAAGACAGAGGATGACTTTGGTTACACTATACCCAAACAATCCTTAAGTGACGTTGATGATATAATATACCAAATAGATGGAATAATTACGAAAAATATAAAAGAAAGTGGAAAACAAATACAGAAACATTTATCCGATAAAGAAAATGAATTTCACGACGTCTTTGAATTACGCAACAAAACATTTTCAGACTACGAAAAATTGTACCAATTGAAGACAGAGGCAGATGCATGTGCCACACCCGAGCAATGTGTGCAAAAACTTGTTGATGGGTGGGGGTCTATGAATATTGGTCCCACACCTCAGAACTTGATATTCGCGCAAAAAAATAGTAGCTTTTCATCATTTTTACAGCAAGTAAGTGACCATCCTGATAAAGTTCCATTGAAATGTACCGACGGATTAACCGATGTTATAGATTATGCGAAAAAGACCACAAAATGGTATCAATTTTTAATTGATCTTTACCACAAATTTTCCTACTATAACATACAACAAAATGTAATCGCCAGTCCATGTTACAATCTTACTGATTACATAGCTCAAGGCGAAGTTAAGGAAAACAATTCGACCGTAATACTACAATCAATCCCAAAAGAATGTCTACCGAGTGAAGGATACGATATCGAAGGTATTTCAAACCTAATACTTGACAAACCAAAACGCGATACTTTTGGTGGAATATTATACTTGACAATGAAGGACAACTCTTCTAGTAGTTCGTGTGATGACAATGGTTTAGTAGTAAAAGGACAATATATTACACTTAGCAGTGTCCAGAACTTTATCAAAGTTAACTGTACAGTACCACCGAAGTCAACTCAGATTTTTGCATTAAATAAGGTATTTGTAGATACCAATCTGAACGTAACAGGTGATAGTATACTTTTTTCTATAATATCTCCATGGTGGGATATTCAAGGAGGCCAAACGCTAATGTTAGACGGTGCCGGAGGCAGGGCTCAGCCTAAAGCAGGAAATGGAGTATCTCCAGGAGAACATGGAAAAGATGGTAAACAAGGGTTACCTGGAGGACAAGGGGGAAATTTCTTAGGAATTGGGGAAAATTTGAACAATATTCAAGATCTGACTGTTTCTGTTAATGGGGGCCAAGGTGGCGTTGGGCAAGAAGGTGGTGATGGAGCCACGGGAAAAACTGGGTTAGATGCTTCTAATGATTTGTGGTATGATACAACTATCTGGTCGATTTTTGATATTTTTGGTGAAGTCAAGAGTAAATATCACAAAATATACTCTGACATTCTCATTCGCAACAATTATGAAACTAATGGTCTTATTCTTTCGATGGATCGTCGAGCTAATCTTGTTGGTTTTGATGGTGACAGTGGAGGAAATGGTGGTAATGGTGGGAACGGAGGAGAGCCGGGTAACCCTGGTAATGTTACTTTCATTCCAGTTCCACATGAGAATAACAACATGCAACCAAAGGTAGAAAATAGTGTTGGAAATAAAGGATTAGGCGGTACTGGTGGTAAACGTGGTCTAGGTGGTTCTGCTGGATTAAATATGGAAATACCATACACGATTACATCAACGACGTTAGAAACATACAATCAAAAATTAGTCGATCCCACAGGGAAAAATGGACCCTCAGGTAGAAGTGGAAACGATGGCAAAGATAGCGTGGAAGTAGAAGGACCAAAAAATAAAGAACCGGATTATTCCGATATTGTGACTAGTTACGAAAAATACTTGATAGACAATTTGAATGGTAGCGTAGTGGAATCTCAGTTGAAACAATTCTTATTCAATATTCAGAACAGTTATAATATCAAAGGTCATCAAAGACGACGTCGTTATGCCGACACACATTCTGACTATACTCGTTATAATGACCAAAATACAGCGAAAAATTCTCATTTTGCAACTAATGCCGCGAACAGATTTAATTCACCGATAAATAGTGCCGTCAATTTAATGACAAATTTCATCGGTCAATTGGCGATCTTCCATATAGCTAAAACCAACTATCACTTGATTAGAGATGGTATCGAATCAATTTTTGGAAACTGGAAACAATCTAACATCCATACCACCGCCAATGATTATCACAATCTTGCGTCAAACGTAACAAAATTCAACGTTAACGAGTCACTAGTTTTGGCTGATTTTGCAATTCGATATGTAACAAAAGCGAAACCCTATAACAGCGAAGAACAACCTATGAATTTTTCTGAGGTGAAAGCCTCTGCGCTGGGTATTATCGAAAAATTTGAGCAAATATTAAGTGACCTTTTCGTGCAATACGATTTACCTGCCGAATCACTACAGTTTGATCCCGTAACTTTGATGTCTAATGTGGAGAAAGAGATTATCGCTCATAATTACACAAAAATAGGAGCGTTATTGATTCGGTCTTTAGTGAACAATTCCAATTTAAACGACACTCAAATTTATAATTATGTCCAAGGAAAAATTGATGAAGTATTAGTATCACAGGGACAAAATAAGGTGGAATTGAGTTATAATCGAGTTGAGGATAATGATACTTATTTGCATGCGAGTGATGTAGGTAAGGCAATGACCACAGAAAATGGGTTTAATTATATCAGCTATCAATCGAGAGTGAATTATTTACAAAGCTTAGAATAGGTGTTCAAGTAGCTTGATATTACACTTGAATAGGGAATCAAAAAATAATGATACGAAAACAATATGGTGGGAGAGGTAATGGTCATGGTTAGACTCAAGTTGTACTCAATGATAAGTAGGTATTTAGCCATTTAGAAAATTAGCATATCTGATATCTTTTAGTAATGGTTTAACCAGATATGGTATAAGTATTATAAAAGTATTATGCCTAAGTAAATATGTATTAGGTTAGTTGGTGTTTCTTTTTTGCTCAAAAAAAGGCAATTTATAGATAGTTAATAAAAAAATAAAGAAATACCTAACCTTTACATCTAATTTAAACACTTGGTGTAAGTTGTGAATGTAGACTAGAATTTTGCTTCATTAAATGATAGGAATGCATGTATTTGAATTTATTTTTGTGTTTAAAAAAAAATCATTCTTTGGATTTTAACAAAGAGCATATGTAAGTAAACAGGGATGAGTTGACCATGAACACCAAATCTGAAATTATCCAACGGAAGATGGTCCTTATGGCTTAAAACCACAGTGACAAAAATATTTATCAGTTCGATATCTCACCCCATTGAAATTTCTATCCTCGCCAGTTTTCAACTGATTTTCTCAAACTCGCATGTTTAGTAGACGATATCAAGGGTAATTTATGACATTTTTGTAAAAAAAAAACTTTCCATCATTTTTCAAGGCCAAATGGACATTTTGAGTATTCCTACGTTCATTTTGGTAAGCTATTTCAGAGAGCAGTTCTGAAAAATATATTATTGTGTGTTTAACCCAGGGATGCGAGACAGACGGAGAACGAGACGAAAAGAACAAAACGGATTTTTGGAGATTGGGAACGAGAACGGGAACAAAGATCATAAAAAAGAAAAAACAGAAGAACGATCGAAATATGCGGTTATGATTTTTAAAGACAAACAGAACGATTGAAAAATTTGACTCTTCAAAGAATAAAAGAACAGAATTTTTTCTTCTCGTCTTCTGTCTTTTATTTTTTATGTTTTTTTCTCGGTAAAAAGCCAAAATTGCAATAAAAAAATGAAAACTAGATGCTGTCACTCATCACTCTCCATGCCTATTGCAATTCTACCCAAATGAATGATTAATTTCCAGCAAAACTTTAGTAATTTATCAATTTATCTGATCTCTTAAAAATACAAGAGCAAAGTGACACCCCCCCCCCCAAAATTATCATTTTTTCGGCATTTTATCATACCTTAGAGGAAAAAACTGAAAAGACAGAAGACAGAACGAAAGACAGGACTTCTGGTACAGCAAGACAGAAAGAACGAGAGAACGAGAGAAAAATTCAAAAAATTTTGAAAAGAACGAAAGAAGAACGAGACGAAAAGACAGACATGAATTTCATGGAAAGACAGAAAGACAAAATGCCGAGAACAAAAATCCTTGTTCTCGCATCTCTGGTTTTTAACCTGAATGTACAACCTCATATTTTTTAGAATTTCATACCTTTAGAAATGATTCATTTTCCCCCTTAAATGGATCATTTTTGGTCGAAAATTTTTTCCCCGCAATAAAATATTATCATCTCATCAATAATGCTTATGTAGGTATACACCATCAACCTAGAATTCTTACCAAAGTCGTTCATTTTTTTCCTTTTTTTCTAATTTTTCTTCAAAATAGCAGAAGGTTGTACATTTCGACTAGATATGCAATATTTTATACATTTTTTTCAGAATTGAACCTCAAGAGGTGACCAAAATGGTCGTTAGAAGTCTTAAAATGATCATTTGACCTCGAAAAAAGCTGGAAATTTTTGCAAAAAAAATCCACAGGTACCAAAACAGTAATCACCCTTGTAAACCCGAACAAGTTCATCATTCAAAACTTGAATTATAAATCAGCAGCTTTCTGATCAATTTCCTAATTTAGATTTCTAATTCAAAAAATTAAAAGTTCGAACTATAATGGAACAATTCTCTTGCAACTGAACTGCAGATTACATAGGCACCTACAAATATTTTTTACTTCGGAAAGATTATGATTATAATTATCGGTTAGTACTAGGTGGCAGGCACATAACAGGTAGGTTCATAATACGTGATTACCTATTGACTAAACGAGATCGTCGTTGAAGAAGATACGAAGGAAAAAATTGAAAATTTTCGAGGTAAGTGAATGACATATTTTTTTATATTTTCTCAATTTTTTATAGTTTTTTAAACATTCTGAATGAAAAATCGCCATAACTGGACTTTTCGGGTGCGATAAAATAAAACGATTTTTTTTAAGAGTAAACAATGTTTTTTTATGTTTCATGAAAACGGGGGTAAAGTTGAAAAATTATTCTGTTTTTATTTATCTATTTGTATGTAGGTACTTTAAACAAAATTTGAAAAATGATGAGTAAAATTGTTGGAAAATATTTTTTTAATTATTTATTTTTTTTTTTTATGCAAAAAATATGAATTATTTGCAATTTTTTTTTTCTTTTTTTAAATGAAAAATTTGGATTGGAACCTAAGTTTTTTCAGAATAGAACAATATTGGAAATATTAAGAGTGTCTGGCTTCGACAAAATCCAGGAAAAAAGGACTTTAAAATCAAAATACAAAATTATTGTGATAAAACTTTTCAATTTCCAAATAAAAACACAATTTTTTGAAAAAAAAAAAAAAATTTGGTATGGTCTCGTCAGTTGAAAGAAATCTTACATTTTTTTTGTTTAAAAAATTTCCTGTATTTCGTCTAAATAAAAAAAAAAAGATTTTTCTCGAGCCAATCCAAAAAAAGCTACTATTTTTTTTTGAGAAGATCTGTACCCCAAATATTGGTAATTTTTTTCAATTTTTTTCATTTCATTTTTTTTATTTTGAAAAACTTCTTATTTATCTCTCAATTTGTTTGAAAAATGACAGTTTTTTGTCTTTTTTTTCAATTTCAAAATTTTTTGGATAAAAATTTTTTGTAATTATTCATTTCTGATTTATCTATTTTTTGGATGAATGATTTTTTTTTGCAATAGGAATTTTCCTCACCTAATTTTTGGAGAAAAAAAATTCTTTTGAAAAAAAATCAATATTTTTTTAAAATGAAAAATGTATTTATAATTTTTTTTTTGAGTCAATGTCAATGTCAATAGGCCTATAGTAAAATTTTCAATTTTTTCGAATTAAAAAAAAGTAAAAAAAATTTCAACTTTATTGGAGAAAAAAATATTAAAGAAAAAATATGTTAATTTTTTGATGAAAAATTTCTGAGTTTCCATGGAACAATACAAAATCAATTCTTTTGAAGTCTAATTCTTAAAAATCTCATAGAGCAAGTCGCACTCACAGCAACCATTGCAACAACCAAACCGAACAAAAAATATATATATATTTTTGATTTCAATTCTTTTTGATAACTTGAAAAAATCCAAAATCTTTTCTACTCCAAAATTTAAAATCTGAAATCCAAATCGTTCAAAGTCGAAAATCCAAATCCGGATTTTGTGGGTTAAAAATCCGAAGTGGTTTAAAATCTGCCTATCTCTGCTAATTAGGTTCGTTGAACGTATGACCGAGCAATTTTTTCCATAAAATTAGTATGAGGACAGTAGGTAGAGTGTTTACAAAATTAGGTCAAAATTCACACTTGTTGACTTAATTGTAAACACCTTGGATACACGACGACGTTTCATTTTAAGGCTCTATTGTTTCACGAGCCCTACTTTCATTTATGAGGATTCGTTCGTTCTTTTTACGTGTGAATGGCACCACCTTCGTTATCAATAAAAACGTTTTATCTTTATCATTTTATGTTGTTTTGGTTCTCCTATGCACCTAAACTAGCGTAGACTTCTATTGCATGTATCACTAAAATCAATTTCATATACGTTGATTCTATCAGTTGTGAATACATTGTGGTGATATTGTTTTAGAATTTTATTAATTAATTGCATTCAAATACTTATTCAAATAATTATTAAATTTCTAATACGTTTGAAGATTTTTTGTTATCAAAGTGGACATTTCCCATTTATTATGTCGAAAAAGAATATAAAAAAACCGCCGGCTCGAAGATATACCGAAGAAGATTTACAGCGAGCCGTACACGATGTTACAAATAAATTGAAGTCTTATAGAGAAGCGAAGGCTGCCTATAACATACCCATATCAGTAATATATAATCGAATTTCTGGTAAGTCTCATAGTCATTACAAGACTATAAGTGCTCAGAATTATACTATTTAAAAAGTAGTAATTCAAAACTTCATTTCAAACAGGAAGAAAAAACGAATGCTCTCTTTTAAACGCTGGTCGACCACAGTTTTTCACCAAAGAAGAAGAATCAGAACTCGTTAAGTGTGTTGTAGCTAGAGCACAGATGGGCCATCCATACGATAAGAAGGAATTTCTTTCGCTGGTTAGCGAATACTGCAAAAACACAAAACAACTGAGAAATGTTACCCCAGGTTAGTAAATAAAATTTGTATGCAAGAAAAAGTTAAGAGGCGTACTTCTAATTAAATACAAATTGAATCGTAGGTGAACGTTGGTACCGAAACTTCATGAAGAGAAATCCTATTTTAGCTTTGAAGAAAGCTCCGAATTCGAAACAAGCTCGAGTTGATGCGACATATCCGTCGATTGTATATGATTTTTATGATGAACTGTCCACCACATTCTCTGACTTATCGCTTTCATCTTCCGATCCAGATTCAGCCAATTTCATTTTCAACTGTAACGAAGTGAGATTTGAACGTGCAATTGGTGAAGAACCATCGGAACTCCATTCTGTCTATGGAGGCTCTGGTGAAGATTCGATAAGTGTTCTCGGTTGCGTTTCAGCTGGAGGCACAGTTCTTCCACCAATGATAATTTTCAAAGGTGTTTCGGTGTTATCTAAATGGATTTCCGATAAAGGATATCCAGGTACTACGTATATGGTAACTGAACAAGGTTGGATGACTGAAGAAGTTTTCCATAGCTGGTTTGAAAAATCGTTCATTGTCCATGTAGAAAAAATTCGTACAGAATTGGGAAATCCTGAAAACCCAGCTGTACTAATTTTCAATGGGGATAGTTCTTATGTTAGTTTACAAATTTTACAACTAGCTCTTCGTAACAACGTCACAATGATCACATTACAAAATCATTCTATGGAGCTTCTTCAGATACTAGACGAGGCTATTTTTGGACCAGTCAAATCAGCCTGGCAATTTCGATTAGTGGAATATGGAAAGGAGAAACTCTGCGTAGGAAGTATGACAATTAGTAAGTGCGAATTTATTGAATTACTCGGTGGGGTTTGGACCGAAGCGATGACAGAAGATATTATAAAAAATGGCTTCGCTTCTATCGGCTTATTCCCCGTGAATAAAGCTCTGTATCCGAAAGACAAGTTCAACCCTAATGATATGAAAAATCACGAAAGAGCAAAAGTAACTCGAAAGGTTACTAAAGTATTGTCTCCAACTATTGAAAATATAACGCCGATTTTATCGTCTGAAAAATATTCGATGCCACATTCGTCGACTTCAGTTACTTTTACTTGTCCAAGCTTTGATGCATTTACGAGCATTGATACGTCTTCGATTAGTCCTATAGTAACTGAAGAAACAGAGGATTTGATTTCTCCGACGAAGCCAATCGATTTAAGAATTTCTATTTCTCGCCCTCCTTCAAATGTTGAGGAAATGAATGATTTAACATCTGCCATCGCAGTTTTTTGTCAAGCTCTCAAAGAAAAAATTGAAAAAAAAGAAAGCGTAGAAAAATTGTCATAATTGTGAACTTTCAGTTTGAACTGAGTATTCTGTTGGAGCAGGGAGCAAATATATCACGTACCGCCTCAAAATGGCAACGACTTTGGAAGAATCTTTTGATTTTGTATTCATTGTTATTTTTCTCATTTATTTTTATGTGTTGATCATGTGAATTGTTATCTATTTTTAATATTTTTACTTCAAGTTTTGTGTTACAAGGTCTATGGTTAGTTATGAATTTCATACCTTTTCAAAATAAAAAATAAATGTTCGTTTTTGCATTTTTTGAATAAAGTTTTCTTTTCCAGCTTTTTAAACATGCTTATTATACTCAACTAGAGCTGTATAATAAATTTCGTAAGTGTTCGCAATTAGACACTGAAGCATGAAATTTTTCAAATAGGATAAAAAATTTATTTCTGGTTCAAGAATTATTTTTTTTTCAATCTTCCATACATTTTCAAATGTTAAAAATCTACATTTCAAGTGGATATTTCAAACATTTTTGAGAAAAAATTTCGAAATGAGTCACTCAAAATTTTTCATATTCCGAACATCTCATTTTTTAAATTGTAAAATTTTACATTTCAAGATTTAAAAAGAAATATGTTTGTAAATAATTGTTGGGTGTAGATTTTAAAAATTTGTCAATTTAAAAAAAAATTGAAATGTCGAAATTGTATATTGCGAGATTTACCTATCTAATTTTTAAAAAATAAATAAATAAATAAATAAATAATTTCAAAATTTTTAAAATAATTGAAAATAAAAGTTTTACATAATTCCGTCAAAATTATTACTTCGTTAACCCTTTTTCACTTCTATGATATACGTTTCCCATCTTTTCTGCAAAATTTACTTGTTGTGGGATACGAGGTATTTGATCCAACGTAAGCATTCATCATAGAATTAACCGTTATAGTACAAGTATGAATGCAAAAAAAAAAAATTGAGGATGTGGAGCCGAGATAAAAATTTCTAAAAATGGATCCTTTCAAAATACACGATTTTTTCCTAACCAATTTCTTTTGAAATAATCCTTTCATAAAAAATTTATTTAAAAATTTTGCTAAATAAAAAATTATTTTGAAAATACCTAATTCATAAAAATTCTCCTGAAAAACCTCCTTGTAAAATTTAACTATTTTCGAAAAAAAATTATCTGAAAATTTTTTTTGCATAAAATTCGTTACATGTGAAATCACCCCCCCAAAAAAAACACTTTTTGAAATCCCTTTTTTGATTGAAAGATTTTTTCAATCAAAGGCATATTTTTATGAGAAATATCAGTTATCACACCCAAAAAATTTAGAAATTTTTTTATCAAAAAAAATCGAAAAATTAAAAATGTTTTGCTTCCAAAAATTTAAGAAATTCCATACTGCAAAAAATTGAGAAAAAATCTAAAAAGTTATATAATTGTTTTATCCCCAGTGTCCCCACAAAAAAAAAAAAAAAAAAAAAAAAAAAAAACAGAATTTTTTTCAGGTGATCCAAAAAATTTAAAACTTACTAAAAAAAATATATAAATAAAATAAAATAATATAATTCAAAACAGCTAAAACACGACAATTGAAAAAAATTGAAAACATTCTTTAATCCATTTTTTTTCACCAAAAAAAAATTAAAAAATTTTTTAGGTTTTCGAAAAAACTCGAAACAATTTAATTTCCATTAGATATTTCCGAAAAAATTAGAATTTTCTCTCCAATAATATTGAGAAATTATTTTTATTTCCAAAAAACTGAAAGACCTTTTCGTTCAAAAAATAATTGTAAAAAAAATAGGTAGGTAATGGAAAATTGCTTCACTTAATATTTTTTTAAAAACCAAAAAAATAGCAAACATTTTTATTTAAAAAAATGAGAAATTATCTGTGCAATAAAATTGAGAATTATTGTTCTTTCCAATAAAACTGAAAGACTTTTTCAAAAAAATAAATAGGTAATTTTTTTTTCGAAGAAATGAAGAAAAATTGAGACCCCCCCCCCCCCCCCACAAAAAAAAAATTAAAAAATGTTAGCTATTGAAAACATTCTTTATGCTGAAAAATGTTGAAAGATTTGTTATTCCAAAAAAAAAACCAAGAAAAAATACTTTCAAAAAATGAAGGAATAGATATTGTTACTCTCGAAAAGATATAGAAATTTTTTCACTAAAAAATGGGAAAAAATTTCAAAATGCAAAACATTTTTGCTCAAAAAAAAAAAAAAAAAAAATCATCAAAAGAGTAGAAAAATTTTTATTTAAAAAGTTGTTTTGAATAGATATTTTTTATTCAAAAAAATGAGAAATTACCTATCTCTGCAATTAAAATGAGAAATATTGTTGTTCTTCTCAATAAAACTGAAAGACTTTTTTTTTGTAAATATTCAACAAAAAAAAAAAATAAAAAAAATAAGAGAAATTGAGAAACTCCCAAAGAATTAAAATTTGTTTTAGTTAGGTATTGAATACATTCTTTATTCTAAAAAATGTTAAATGATTTGTTATTCAAAAAAAAAAAAAAAAAAAATCAAGAAAAAATACTTTAAAAAAAGAAGAAATAGGTATTTGTGACTTTCGAAAAATATAGATTTTTTTTTCTCTAAAAAAATAGGAAAAAAATTCAAAATGCAAAATATTTTTACTTACAAAAAATTTTGTTCAAGTTGCTTTGAATGGATATTTTGTACCTTTGTCAATTAATTTTCATTTTGACATATTATTTGAAATATTATAAAATTTGGGGCCCCAATAATATCAAGAGATCCTCATTTGAGGCTGCAATACTGCACATGTCTCTGGGCGCCTCTGCCTGAGATTCAGTAGGCCTATATTCTTGAAAGATGAGCTCCCCCCACACCAAAAAAATTGAACTCTCAATTTTCTAAACTTCCATAGGTGATTCTATGTATATCTCCTTTTGGCTTTTACAACTCTTGAAAACTACGTTTACTGATTTTCACCACCTATTACAAAATGTTGACGTAAGCTTTGCCAACGATGGATACTACACGAAATCTGCCAAGGGGAAAAACAACCAAGCCCCCCAGACCACACACCACAAGGAGGTTGGGGGGAAGGACACGGGTGTTTCTTTTTACTTCTGGGATGGTAGAAGCTCGTAAAAAATTCGGAGCAAAATAACTAATCAGAGGATCTTGTAAGGTTCAAACGTGCTCCAATTGACATGGAATGACTTAGGTACTCTTACCCAGGGCTGGTTGAACAGAACAGAACAGAACAAAATAGAACAAAAACAAACAAACAAAACTCATTTCAAGTTGAACAATAACGGAACAGAACAAAATAATTCTCTGAACAAATGAACAGGAACCGAACAGAACAGTACGTTAATTATTTTGTTCTGATCAGAGCAGAACAAAACGATTTGTCTTGTTCTGTTCTGTTCATAATTCCAAAATCAAAGACTTATTTTTGACTTTTATACCCGCACAACTATTCATGACACCATTTCCAACTTCCAAACCTCGAAAAATTTTGTAATATTTCTTGTGAACAAATGAACGGAACAGAACAAAACAAAACCGAATAGTTCAATTTGAACAAAAACCAGAACGGAACATTAACTTCACAAAATGATTTGTTCTTGAACAGAACAGAACAAAACGATTGTTTTGTTCACCAGCCCTGCTCTTACCTTCACCAAATTATTTTTATAAACACTTGTTTTCATATTCTTCGGCTTAAACGGACCTACTCAGTTTACTCACAGATATGTACATTTGAAAACAAAACTATAAACCACTTGTAAATTAAATATACACTTCATTTTGAACAGCAAAATCACTATGAAACAAATTCAACTGCTTCAAACACACACTGATGACATTTCATTTTCAAATACTTCGCAAATTGGATAAATTTCAATTACAGGAGTAGGTACTAGGTAGGTACACTTGTAGGAATGTTTGATGCATTCTCATAAAAACAGTTAAAAGTTTGGATATCAAATCGTACATTTGCAACATGCTTCTAATTGAAAATTTGAACAAAATCGACCGAAATGGTTTAGGTGTACACTAGATCTCAAAAATGTAATGTTGTAGTTTAGTAGAAAACAAACTGGTTGGTTAGTATTACTTTGATTCTTTCATTTCATTTGCATTTTAAAATAATTAAATACTTTCTTGAATCAGTTACGAAAATATGCTAAAGAGACTACCGGAAGTTTGAAGTGATAATTCGAGAGACCGGATGATCATTGATCAGCAAATCCCATGTCGTATGTAACAAGCACTTCATTATCAGAACTTAGACCTCTCTTTTCGTACAAGTATCTACTAGTAATAAAGCAAATGAATATCTACACCTACAGCTTCAGAAGAAAGTTGATGTTCAAAGCTCCATTCATGGGAACGCCGGATAAATCGAGTGATCGATCAAGACAATGCTACTTGGTTGTTGGATCAGATCAAATATACCATCTCGAGCACAAAATCGGTGCAACTTACAGCTAAGAACTTTAAAATTTAATCGAAAGAAATGAAAACTTACTCGAAGTTGTAGCTATACTCAGCTGTGCTCTGGCAGTTTCCGGTGGCCTTTTCGACGTACGACGGCATCGCTGGCTCCATCGTAGAATTTGTAACAACTTCAGACAGCCATATTACGTTGTATAAGTACTCTTGGAACTCAAATAACACTCAAAATATTCTTCAAACGAATAATTTCACGCGAAACACCGAACGGAAAATTGGACGACTTGGTAAACTTTCGTCCATTGAACGAACACTCGAGAATAAGTTTTTTCCACAAACGATTACCTGTAATAGACACAGCTCGGTTAGTTTCACCCAATTAAGTATTAATACGATAAATTAATCGAATAAATAACACAATCGAACGATAAATTTGCACGAATTCAATCATTTTTGCGCGATATTTACTTCACCGAAAATAAAACAGAAAAACTGAGCTTCTACAAAATGGAGCTCGTGGCGCGTCGTTCAAAATCAATGTAGCCAACATAAAAAATGCAGTTACGAAAAATGCTTGGATGAGGAAAAAAAATTAAATAGCTCAATAATTAACTCAAAGAAAGTTGATTTTATCGACATTTAAATTATTAATCACTCGAAATTAATCCGATAATAATAATTCGAAAGAAAATTCGCCTCGATAAACGAACATTTAAAAAAATGAACGAAAAAGGGAAACAAAATCTTACATTCGAGTTGCCCCGTTTGGCAACATTGTTATGCAAGTTGTATGCAAAAATTTTTTCTTTTTCATCTTCAAAATCGAATTCGATGCTTCTATCGAGAAGAGTTTGATAATTTATTTGATGAATTCTCGTGTGATTTACGATCGAATTTCGAATTAAAATAGCAATATATCGGAGTAAAGGATTAATCAACCTAACGAGAAATGAAACACTTTCTTTCCTAAAGGTAAGCCAGTCTGATATCTGTAGTAAAACAAACGAATACTAATCCCCTTTATAACCTCATCTGAATATCTGAATCCATATTTCTAAACTTGTGTAAATACTAGATAATTAAATTTCTTCTGTGTAAATTAGGATAATGGACGAAAGCAAAATGATAGTAGACGATAGCGACGAAGGTGACATAATCATCAACGAGGTAGACGGTTTACCAGGACTACACGAGACCACTTATAATGCAGATTTCGAATCTATACTGGAGAATATGGATTCTGCAACGTACGAGCAGCTAATTAACGATGAAGATTTGCCAACTTCGTTAATAGTGACGAGTGTAAATTCGGCTTTATTTAATAACGATGATCTTAAGGTTAGTGGAAGTGTATAATGATAAGGAGTGGTAATAACACCAATGTAATGGATTGTGTTTTTTTGCCCCAAACTTTTAGAAAGAATTCGAAGACATGTTTAAGCATTTCGGAGAACCGGTTACATTTCAGTATTTTAGAAGTTTTAAGCGTATTCGAGTCAACTACGAGTTCCCATCTTCTGCAGCCAAAGCTAGGATTCACCTTCACCATACCCGTTTCTGCGATGGCATAATTAATTGTTACTTCGCTCAGGTAATTTGAGACTAAAATTTGACTTGAATACGAAATGAAATCGACCACATTTTAATGTGTTATATTTTCGTAGCCGGTCACTCCAGTCGATAACGCCGATAGACACTTACAGTTACCTGCACCTGTTAAACAGTTCCTTATTTCGCCCCCATCTTCACCACCGGTCGGTTGGGAACCAAGAGTAGAAACCGAGCCTTTAATAAATTACGATTTAATCGCAGCCATAGCTAGTTTATCTCCCGGTACGTCAAAATACGCCTTACGTAATTCGCAATGTTTTTCTTGGAATCGCTCTAGCTTGTTTATTTTTTCTTTTCTCAGGTATGACTCACGAGTTACTCGCTCCTACCGGATCACAGCCCGGAATAGTAGTTCATATTGCCGACGATGGTAGTGATCGTTCTCAAAGCAAGCCAAAATTTATGCATACCAAATGTCCCGAAGCTGGCGACGAATGAAACAAAGTATCAAGAAGAAATAAAAGATCATATCCGAGTCGAACGCGCGTACATACTTATAAAAATATCTTCATAGCGAATATTATTGATGTTGTTTTTTCAATTTACTTTCCCCCTTTTTCATCTCTCTTCTCATTAATTCTTATCACCCCCGTCTCTTTCTTCTCTCTATCTTTCATCCTCGTGTGTGTATTGATGTGTTTTTATAATTTTTAGAGCCTATTTTTTTTTCTTTCTTTTTATCGTTCCATTCATGTACCTTCCGTCTACGTACCAGAGATTATAGGAAAATCAAATCTTTTACCATTCGAGAACATTCGCACATTACCGCGAACGATCTCCCTTCTTTTCGCTTTATCGCATTTATTTATTTTTTTGTTCTTTTCTTTCCTTTATTTATTTTCGTTGTTATTAATTTAATTATTTATTTATTTATTTTTGTTCTTTTAGTCAAAATTTATCACGTATTTGGAATTGTGGCCAGGTTTTTATGTGGGATGATGTTTCCTTCTTCGGTTTCTTTCTAATTGAATAATAGTATTTTTTGGTTTTTTTCCTTTGCGTGCGTGTGTGTGTGTATTTTTTCCTTTGTTGTTGAATACGAATAATAAAAATTATTCGATTTTATGTTCGTGATAATGTTAATAAAAATTATTTTCATAGTTACTCATTATGTTATTATTATGCTTTGTACGTACTGTGTGTTGAATAAAAAAAAATGTTTGTAATTTTTTTTTTCAAATTGTTCCTTAGGGTAGTGGGCTAAAATTTTCATGTTTTTTCATGTATAGGTAGATGGAAATTTTTAGTTTGGATTTTTTCAACTCTGATGGGAAAAATTTGATTCGCGGACAAATATTGTATATACCTGAAAAAACTATATTTACAAATCGACCTAAAATTCTACAAAAAAAAAATAAAATAAAATTTGAGGTGGTGATATTTAACTTTAGGCAAAGGCTTATTAACTGCTTAGGGCTAGTAACTTAGAATATTCCCAAAAAATTGAGAATTTTTTACTTCAAAAAAATTAATAAATAAATAAATTGTCCACTTGAAAAAAAAATGAAAAATTGTTTATTAAAAATTTTTAAAAATATTTTTACTCCAAAAAATGTGTTTTTAATTTCTAAAAAAAATATATACTATATGATTTTTTCAGAATAAATGAAAACAGAAGATCACGATTTCATTCAAAATAAAAAAAATAAAATCCTCCATAAAAAGAGATTTTTTTACACTTGACTTGAGAAAATAGTTACGTTACTTGAAAGAAAAAAACTGGTTTTCTACAAAAATTTGAAAAATATTCAAATTTGAAAAAAATTAATACAAGAACTAGAATTTCATTCTGAAAAATTACCCCAAAAAAATATTGAATTTTTTTCCAACAGAATTGAAAAAATGTTTAACCAAAAAGATAGAATCCCCCCCCCCAACCAAAAAAAATTGAGAAAATTATAAGGATTTTCTTGCAAAAAAAATAATAATAAAAGTCAGCTTAGGTACCTACATTACAAACATTTTTTTCAAGAAAAACAAGTAGGTAATTTTTTTGAAGGATTAAAAAATTTTTTACACAAGAAAAAATTGAAAGAAATTGTTCACTCTAAATAATCGAGTTTTTTTCCAAAAAAAGTGTTATCTTTCTTCAAAAAAATTGAAATAAAATTTAGATACTCCCCCCCCCCCCAACCCCTCAAAAAAAGAAAAAATTGTACTCCAAAAAACGGAGTCAAAAATTATTATTTTCTTCCTGAAAAAGTAAAAAACAAACAAAAAATTATTGTTTTACTCCAAAAAATGGAGCGCTCTCGCTTAAAAAAAAAAAAAAAAAAAAGATACCTATTTACTCAAGATTTTTTTCCAAAGAAAACGTGATTTGTTTTCTTCTTCCTCTCCCCCTCTACAATAAAACCAAAAAAAAAAAAATGAAAAAATTGTTTTACCTCAAAAAATGAGTTTTTCGTCCAAAAAAATATAAGATAAAAAAAAGTAAAATTTCTATCTAAAAAAAATAAATAAAATTTAAAAAATGTAGGCAGGGATCTAATCTTTTTCGAAAAAAATTGAAAAATTTGTTTTTGTCGAAAAATGGAGTATTTTTTCAAAAAAATAAAAACCGAAAACTCGATGCCCATGCCCCCTCAAAAAAAAAATAAAGGAATTAATAGTTTTACCTACTCAACAAAATTGTAACTAAAAATTAGGATTTCTTTCAAAAAAAAAAAATTGAACTTGTTTTCCACTGACTTTAAAATGGATACCTTCGACAGTTTCAACGAGAAAAAAATTTTTGTTTTCATTTTTCTAAAGAAAATTTTTTTTTCTATTTTCCTTTATAGGTAATTTAATTAAATTTTTTTTTTTAAATTTGAAGGAATAAAAATAGGCAATTCTAAATCTTTTGGAATAAAGAAATCTCGAAAAAAATTTAGAAAAAGAAAATTTCTCATACTTGAAATATAAAATATTTTCTCAACCCTTTCGAAATAAAAAATTTGTAAATAAAAATATTTTTCAAATTTTTGTTGAGATCTCTCAATTTCTTAATCATTTTTTAATCTGGAAAAGTACAAAAAAAACCTTCAAGATTTTGGAGTAATTTTTTGTTTGCAATATCTGTTTTTGAGTCAGTAAGGAAAAATCTCAATTTTTTGGAGACTTTTTTCCAGGAAGTAAGTTTCCCCAATTTTTGCCTCAATTATTTTTGAAGTGAAGAATTTTGTTAATTTTTGGGAAAATTCTTCGAGGTTCTTTTAATTTTTCCTCCCAAAAAATGAAAATAAATTTATATTTTTCTAGAGTAAAAAATTTCTCAAACATTGAGAATATTCTTTCAAGTTTTTCAGAGAAAATACGTAGATCTAGATCATCTTTCAAATTATTTAGAGTGAAATTATCTTTGAAAAATAGTTTAAAAAATCATTCATTTTTTTCATATTATGCCAAGATTTTTTTTTAAAATAGAAAAAAATTTATGCCAACTCCAAAAAATTTATAATATTTTTTCCTCCAATAAAATTCAGAAAATTTTCTCCAAAAAATTGAGATTTTTTTCTGTATAAAAAATAAAATAGGTGGCGTGTATTCAATTTCTGTATTTTCAAATTTTTTCTAGGCTGTAACTCTTTTTTATTTTTAAAATTTTGGGTCTAGCTCGATCACCCAATTACTGTCAAGTTTCCTACCAAGTCGTCGGTGAATTTACGTACATGTGCATTAGCATACATACGTTTAATTCCTGCACACTCTCCGGAACCTATTTTTATAAAAATAGAATAACACCGTAATCAACAGATAAGATAAAATGACTTATTTCGAGTACCGGTACTTACCAATTTTCTAACATAACGCTATCAAAATCCAATTACGAAATTATCTGCTAGATTCTATATTTGAGAATCCAAATAATTCCATATAGTCTTCGATACGGAACAACTCATCGAAAACTCAAAGGTCAACTCGAAGCCTGCAACCACAACGATGCAATCGAATCGATCCGAACCAACCTGCTATTAAAAAGCATCATAATTTAGCTCAGTTTCAATAACAATATGTGGTATATTTTTCAATTTTAAAATACCATAGACAGGAGAAAAAAATCTATAGACAAAGTTAACATCAGAAAATGCAGATTCTTAAATTCTAAAAATACGAAATCCAAATCTCAAAACAGACATCGTAGTACGACTACGATTATCGTCAAAATTTTTATAAATAATATGTATAACAGAAAAATGGTAAAACGTGTTGTTAGAAAAGAAAAAAATCAATAAAATTACAGCACAAAGTGCCTTTTATTTTTAATCTTCGATACGAGATGACAAATCTTTAGAGCCGGTCCAAGTTTCAGTCCCATGCCAGACATCAACGTATCAGCATTCACCAATAATAAAGCTCCTCCGTCGATTTCCTAAAACACATGTGTGTAAACAAATCACTTTTTTGTCGATTTAGCTCGAAAATAGGTCACATATGTGAAATATATTTACGTGTTCTCTGAATAAATCAGCGTGCACGCTTAGGCCAGGATCACTGTACGAAATATATGCGACTACGTCTTCGAAAGACCAATTGGCCGGATTGGTTGGGAGTTTTGGAGGCACTTCGGCCTGTGTAGTTGAAGTGGCTGCTTCTTGTTGGGCTAGAATGATACGAGACGTGATTGAGTTGGGAATTTTTATTTTTTAAAGCAGATCGTGGATACTTCCTCGAGTGTAACTAACCTTGTACTTCGGTTTTCGGAATGGTCGTCGAAGTATCAGCTTCGATTAAGGTTACCTGAGGCGAAGACGGAGCTACGGGCACTTGCGGAGGAATATTCGATTGTTGAGGAGAATTATCACTTTGCGGAATAGGAGACACGACTTGGATTCGTGCTTTACTTTTACCCGCTAAACTTGCTGCTGTAAGATAAACCAGATAGTGTGATTAGTTTGGAGATTCTTACAGGGAGAGAGAGGCGTATATAGGTGCTTAGGTGAATCTTTTTTTTGTGAGAGGAAATGAGGGGAAGGGTGAGTATTTTTATTAAAATTTAGAAGAATTGTTTTTGGAAATTTAAAAAAAAAAAAACTGTAATTTTTTTCAATTTGGTAGAAATGGGGTTGAACCAAAATTAAAAAAAAAATTTGAATAAAATTTTTGAATAAAATTTTAAAAAAAATTGAATAAAATTTAACAAAAATTATCAAAATTTTGTAAAATACATGGAAGTTCATTCTTTCCCCGAGAGTACCTCAAAAGTGGCCTGAAGGGGTAGGTGGGTACTACGTAATATAGAGAAATTTCCTTTGCTTCACCTAAGATATTCGCTACTAAATCTAAATCAAATAATCCTTCTTTGCAAATTCAACCATACCCTTTGGCTGTTGCAAAGGATGGCCGCTTTTAGCACACCACCCCACTGGGAAAATATCACGATCGTAATAAGGGCACCAGAAAGCTCCTTTCCATCCGTCAAACGTGACGAAGATTTGGTCATCTTTGACATCGGTGATTGTAGCCGGGCAAATGAAATAAGGCTGCTTTTTATCAACAGCTTCCAACTTTTGGCCAACTTTGAAATAATTTTCAGCCGGAGTGGGTGGTTCGGGTTTGAAGGCGTGAGCAGGCGCCATTATGGCGCCGTTGAGTGTTTTTACAAGAAACATGGGCCAGCACGAAGCGTTCGAACGAAAGCCTACGGAAAAGTAAAGGTATTCGATGGTAAACAATTCATAGTGATAAATGGTACAAAATTGGAAATTTATACCGACCTAAGGGAGGTTGCAACATGCCACCTTGTTTTTCGCAATGACCTATAGAATGGATTTCATTCGAATCGACCAGTCGATAAAAGTCATTCTTGTCATCACCTCCTTCGAGTCTTAAGCGTAAACGTGGACCATGTTTACTTATAACATTTGCTATACAAGTCGACGTGACATTTCGGGGATCCAAAGCTTCGAGTTTCATATTCGGTTCGAAATGGTTCTCCGGCGGATCAGGGTACTAATGAAAATAATCGATTAGAATTTTCCAACAGAATTTATGAAACGTTTGAAAAAACCAAAAAAAACACACTCACTTGTTTGAAACAATGCTGAGGAGCAGCTTCGCTATCAGTATCTTTTAAATACTTTTCCCAATCGAATGATTGTTGAGGGTAGACACCCAAGTAATACGTAGGACTAGGAGGGAGATCATTGCCATTTGAAATCGCACCGCCAAATTGTGATTTTTCACCGCCTGAGAAAAAATTCCACATTTTTAGCACCTAAACGCGTCCGACTCGAGTACACGAAGCAAAATATATATAACAAAATAACGTTGTATCGGTGTCGAACGGCGCGAGGGTCAATAATACGTAGTAATGTTATCTTATCAGTCGAGTTTTACGGATTCGTGTTATGTTTGACAGGATTTTCTTTTTAATAACTCGTATATTATCGTCTAGTAGACTTATCTGTTTCAGTTTCAATTATCATACGACCCAAAGCTCATTTTCGCTCCATTAATCGAATACTCTAACTTACATCGCTTTTTATTATCCGGAAACGTAAACTTTCTCTGATGTTTAGTTAAGCAATCCCTCGAGCAGAAGTCTTTTGTACAATTCGGTTGCTCCCACTTGACCGGAGAACTTCTAATAGCGTTATCACATTCAGAACAAGCAGCCTAGAACAATTCTCATTTCATTTTTATCTATCGCATGAATATTACCACGACGTATATACGAGCTTTTACTTACTTTCGTGTGTGCTTTTCGAAAGAGAGCTAGACAACTTTGTCCGCAGAATTCTTTTTTACCGTTGGATGTAGGAAGGACGAAAATCAACGGTTTGTTTTGATTGCACCATAAACATCGAGGTTTGTGTTTAGCCGGACGGCCTATAAAGTTACAATATTGATTCAGTATTGTTATTCATAATTAATTATTTGCTATGTGTTTTCATTTACCTCTGACTTTTGAAGCTTTTAATGACATCTTCATTTCGTTTAGAACCTACAGGAACAAAACGCAATCTGTAATATGAATTTAATAAAGAATGAATCAGCTGTACTAAGAAAAGCACTTACGTTACCATTACGAGTCTAATTTAATTTAGCAACACACTCGAGTGCTGATATAATTATCTCTTCGGCGTAATGGTTCGGCGATGGAATCCGGTCGATTGAGTGTTCTGATATGGAAAATCGAATCTTACTTTCAGTAAAGAGAAACTTCACGAGAAAACTTCAACGTTATCAGAATAATTTAGCGAAAATTAATTAAATACGACAACAAAACAACGTACGGCGATACATTATTTTGACGCGAAACGCAATTTGTAGGCATCTTTGTCGGTACGCTAGGCCGCTAGGCTTTGGGGAAAAAATAGCGTCACAAAATGGCGCCCATTAGTAGAATTAGAAAGGAGTTTTTCAATTTGTGAATGTAAAACTCAGTTGTGGAGTGTAGTAAATGATTGGAAATTGATTAGTGAATGATTTAAAACAATTTTCAGATAATTTGAAAAGAAAAATTCGAGATTTTTGGGAGAAAACGTTGAAATAAAAATTTTACCAATATGTTGGCTACACTGATATTTCTTTTTTATTTTGCTCGATTCTTTTTTTTTCAAACAAAAGGCAACACATATTGGAAATTGAAAAAAATGAAAAATGCTACTTTGCTCATTTTGCACTACTTAAAATTATGATGAGGTATAAATTTAATAATTAGCTTTGAAAAATTATAAAATTTTATTCTTTCATTATTCTCTCTTTAACCATATTTTTTCAATTTTTTTAGTAACTATAAAAAATTAGAAGACTGTTAGATGATAATTTTATATTTTTAACCAAAACTATCGACTTTTCGAGCATTTTATATCATTTTTAAACAATACGAAATATCACCACCTCAAAACATCGCAGCAAGCAAATTGTACAAAAGAGCACTCCATAAAACACGTGGTTCACCAAAATAAAACCAACATTCCGGACTTTTTTTTATCAAAAATTGTGAATTTGTGAAAAAATAGCACATTTTATAGTAAAAATTCATCATGGGAACGTTCAGAACCAGAATAAAAAAGAAAGGAAAACGATGGATCAAGGGGCAGAGCTCCAATTCAAATCCATCCTCTCATAAGTTCCGTAATCATGCTAGAAACAACTTCTTCAAAGAAGACGTCGCAGGTAAGCTGAATTTATTCGGTATCAATAATATTGAGATATATTTTACTCATATTTATACTTTCAGGAACTACTGTGAGTAATCTAACGGTTGATTCTTTACGAAAACACGATACACTGATTGGATCCTCTAATCAAGCCCGTGTTACCGGAGACGATGGTCGAAGTGTTTCTGAAAATTCGTGCGCTGAAAACGATGCTCATTCTTCGTATCAAAGCACCACTAAAACGTTCGATACGTTCGCATCTGATTGGACTTGCTGCACGAATATATCTTTCAATAAGTTCGTATTATTTTCTAGGTGTATTTATTTCATTTCGAATGAATTATATCGAACTGTCGTAAAATTACAGGCTGATAAATCGATTCGATTTATCGTCAGCTCACCATAAAGAAATGTTAGCTGTGCTAGCTGCAGTAACTGAAGTCATCAAAGCTAACGGTGGAACAGAAAATACAACGGAGTATTTTGCTGCTTTGGTTAGTTGATAAATTACTCATAGGAAATTGTTTTGTACGTTTATTTTCAACTCTAGTATTTTCGCAGATTACCACATTAGAAGGTATGAAACCGGAAGAATTGACCGAAAGCTCAGTCAGTGCTATGTTATCGTTACTGTCAATGTGTATCAAGAGCGTACCGAAGAATATTCTACAGCTGAAGTTCTCTGCTGTTTCGAAAACACTCATGGATCAGCTGAAAAATTACGCTGATTCAGATCATAATACGATTTTGAAAGCTGTGAGTTATCTAACGTTGGAGCAGCTACTTGATCGATACAAAATCTCAACATTTTTCCTATAATTTTAGCTCATTGGCTGTTTGAAAGTGTTATTATGTGCTCAAGATGTCGTCGTATGGAATGATTCTTCGACTTATGCCATCTACGACGCGATTCTAGCGTTTATTGTGCATACTAAAAGCAAAGTGAGTACGAAACTGAAGCTAGTAATGATTTTATTTCATATTCTAACTCGAATCGTTTGTTCGAACAGATTAGAAAAGCAGCTCAACACGCAGTCTGCGCTATTCTAAAAGGATCTTTCTTCATGAAAACAGATACGTCGTTGATATCTCATCCGGCAGCTGGTCATACAGCCAAGCATTGCGTTAAATTATTAGAAACTAGCAGTTCGGTCGGTGGCATGACTACGGTCTTACATGTGCTCACTTTACTCAAAGAAATAATCGGAACTTTTCCCAAAGCTCAAGCTAAAGTACGAATTACTCTCTGTTTCATATTTTATCGACTCTGGTGCTCTCTAATGTGTTTATTTTTCGTTCTACAGACGAGCTGCGAAACTATTCTCAAACTAATGACGCTCGGTAACACTCTAGTGACCTCGTGCAGCTTACAAGTCCTCCATGGATTATTCGTTTCACGTCCCAGTCCTATAAATTGCCCGGCTACATTAAATGCCCAACTTATAACCGCCTTGTACGACTACCAGCCTCCGGTCACCGATACACAGCCAATGCTGGCCTGGTTATCTGTCATGCAAGAGGCTTTCATCAACTTGGGCAAGAACGATTTATCACTATGCGTGTCCAACACGCCCAAGATTTTTTCCGTTTGTACCACATCCCTATTATCCGAACGTAAAGAAGTTATCACCAATAGTACGTTGACGATGAACGCGATTTTGAAAGAGTGTATCTCTGAGGCCGCCACAGAAGAAAATTATCAAAACTACGAGACTCATCTGAAGAAAATATTCGATATCTTGAACGGTTGTTTGAAATATCAGTATCACGTAGCTTGGAAACAAGTACTCTTTTTGCTCGGTACGATGTATAAAGTTTGTGGCAAAACGTGCCACAGTTTCATGATGGGTTGTCTCAAATCACTAGCTGATCTTCGCGAGTCTGAAAGTTTCCAGTATGGGAATGAAATCGAACAAGTGTTTGGTTTCGCCATCGAAACGATCGGACCTCAGACTATAATTAAACAAATTCCACTTCAGGTAGGAAAATATCCGCCAGATGAAATTGGTCATTTAGTTCACGACTCTATCGTTTTTACTTGTATTTGTACAGATATTAGAAGAAGACGATTCGTTGGAAATCAAACGCAGCTGGTTACTACCTTTATTCAAAGACCATATCAAGAATTCAACGTTGAAATGTTTCATCGATCATTTCTTACCGATTGCGGAAGCTTTCAGGTAAAACTCGATATTTATTGCTACTTTTTTCCTACTAACGCGTGTAGTAATTATCACCTCGACATTTTTCAGGCGCAAAAAAGAAACGCTAAACAAGGAGAAAAACAAAGCCAAATATGTAACTTACGAACTCCTACAGTCGCAGATTTGGGCGCTGTTACCTAGTTTCTGTGACCACCCATCCGATATCAGCGTTTCATTTATCGAGGTACTTAATATTCTTAGAAATTAAGTTCTTAAAAAGATTTATTATCTAACACGTTACTATTTTCGTAGAAATTTCCTAGATACCTGGGTGAACTTCTACGGACCAGGAATGATCTCCAACAAACGATTCTAGCTGCTTTGAGAAAATTAGTAAACAGCTGCGCTGATAACCAAAAAGATTTACAAACTATGGCCACATACGCGAAAAATTATCTTCCGATTATGTTCAATATTTATATTACACCTTGTAAAGGCACCGACGAAGAAGCTACCAGGTTTTCCGCATTTGAAACGATTAAAGTATGATACGGAATGACATCATTTTATACGAGTTTGCCTAAAATCACAATAATTTTTCAATTTTTCCTACAGGCTTACGCACCGATAGCTCAATATGCCCCTAAACCTCCTTCTGGGTCTGAATCTGACCCTAAACCTAAGCTTTTGGGAGATTTATTCGTTGGAGTTTTGGAGAAATTGGAATCGGAAAAATGTACTGAATCTAAATTCACCAAAGAGAGTGTTCTCGACTTGACTAGATTACTTCTACCATACCAAAGTTACGAATTCTTGAAAATACTTTACGATACACATATTAAGAAAGTATTAAAAGTTAAGAATTTCAAAGAGGAAAAGAAATATTACAGGTAAACGCAGAAATTGCTTTCTTTTACGAGTTGAAATTGTACCAGTCTCAATATTCGATATTATTTTTTTTTCTTCAGATTATTAGAAGAGTTATGTGCTTGCGAATCCGAAAGTTGTACCGAATTTATGAATAAACACGTGAAAGAAATCAACTCTCTGCTTTTGAAGACTGTGTCCAAAGCTGCTATGACTAGTCGAGGTGTAAGTTACTCATCGCACGATTTATTTCATCACAGGGCCGGCAACTTGTAATTTTCTGGCGTGTTGCTCGATTTCCCATTTTTCCCTCTGAGGATCTAGGTTGAAAATTTTTCTATGTTGAATGTGAAGATGATTTCTCCGCGGAAGAAATTTTTTACTTCAAAGAATCTAAAATGATTTTTCATTCAAAAATTAAAAAAATATTTTTAATGTAAAAAATTTTAGGATTTTTTTTTCTCCATGAAAAATCTAAAAGATAGTCTTCTTCAAAAATGTAAGAAATATTCTTACTACAAAAATTTTTAAAAATAATTTTCTTCCGAAAATTTGAAAAAGAAATCCTCCAAAAAAGATTGAAGATTCCAGTCTATAAATTTTTTTCAGAATATTATGTCTCCAAAAAATTGAGAAATTATTTTGTACCTACCAAAAAATTTAAAAGTTTTTACACACCAAAAAAAGGGAATTTTTCTCGTCAAAACTGAGAAAATTGAGATATTTTTCTAGAACTATATATATGAAAAAAACTTATTTGTATCTACTCCAAAAAAATGAGAATTTTTTCGCCCAAAAAATTGACATTTTTTCAAAAAACGGAGACAACAAATTATAATTTTTATCTGAAAAAAAAAATTGTTCACTTCAGAATAATTTGAGAAATTTTTGTATGTACTTACTTACTCCAAAAAATAGATTTATTTTCTTCTCCAAAAAGAGGGAGCCCCTCTCCCCCTAGAAAATTGATAATTTTTTCCACGTCAAAAATGTTCAAAGATTCTTTTCTGCAAAAATTGAAAAATATTTATTTCAACTCCAAAAAATTCTGAGGACTTTTTTTTTTGTAAAAAATTGGAAAAATTGAGAAATTTTTTCGACAAAAAAAATCTGATGAATTTCCCTCTACTTTTCAAAAATTTAAAAAATATTTCAACACCAATGAAAGTGACAAAATTCATTACAATAAAAGTGAAGCATTTTGTTATTTCAAAAAACTCAAATATTTCTTACTCCACGAAAATTGAGATTATCTTTCAATCCAAAAATATTGAGAAATTGTTTGCTACAAAAATTTGAGAATTCTTTCCTCCAGAAATTCAAACATTTTTTTACTTCGAAAAATTTTAAGAATTTAAAAAAAATAGTAAAATAATTAATAAATAAAAATAAATAAATAATTCTTAGTTTAGAAAATTTGAGAATTTTTTCGCCAAAAACCTGAAAGATTCTTTTCTTCAAAAATCTAAAAAATATTTTGACTCTGAAAAAATTGAAAAAAAATTTTCTTCCAGAAGATTTAAGATTTTTCTTCTACAAAACATTGTAGATAAGAATTGTTTCTTTAGAAATAAGATTGGAAGATTTTTTCGCCTCGGAAAATTTTAGAAATTTTCGCTAAAAAATTCAAAATATTCTCTTCGCCAAAAACCTAAAAAATATTTTGACTCGAAAAAAATTGAGAAATTTTATATTCTAAAAATTTGAGAAATTTTTTTCGTCCAGAAAATTTGAGATTTTTTCCTCTTAAAACAGTTTTTTTTTTCTCCAAAAAATCTGAAAGATCATCTTCTTCAAACATTGGTTGAATACAGCTGACTCCAAAAAATTGTATATATTTTTTTTCAATCAAGATTTTTACTTCAAGAAAATGGATTTTTTTTATGCTCCAAAAAAATTGAGGAATTTTGTATTCAACAAAAATTTGAGAAATTGTTCTCTTCAAAGGAGTTGAAGGAAGGATTATTTTCTATAAAAATTTGAAAAACATTTTGAGTGAAAAAATTGGTAATTTTTTCACTTCTGAAGAATTGAAAAAATTTTCAACTGGCCAAGAAATTTTATTTCAAAAAACTGAGAAACTTTTTACGCATGAAAGCGTGTGGTACTACTTAAATAGTTAATTTTGGCATTTTTGAGTTTTTTAAGATGTGGATCATTTTACTTCTGAAATTTTTGGGTGTTACTCAAGCATCCAAAGCACTGCCAATTTGCCGGCCATAATTTGTCTATCAACTCGTTTTTAATCATTTTGATAATTTCTAGCCCCGAATCAGATGCATGATCCATTTACTGAATTACGACTCGAGCGAAAGCATCATCACCGAATTTATCCCCGAAGCTGTCATCTGCTGTAAAGATCTCAACAAACGATGTCGCAATTCAGCGTTCGAATTGGTGTGTAAAATGGCCGATAAAATGCTGGAATATGGAGAGGACAAGTTGGGTGCCTTCGTCGTCGAGGTCATGGGCGGACTAAAAGGATCTGCGAATTTGATGGCAGCTACCATATTGGCATTGGCCTGTTTGATTCATTATTGTAAAAGTACGCGAATAATATTTCAACTTTTTTCATAATTCTAATCACGATTCGATCTTACTATATTTATTTTGTTTCTGATTCGCAGAAAATTTACATAAAAAGCAACTAGAAGATATATTGCAAAATATATGCCTAATAGCCACTTCAGCGACGAGAGAAATCGTCGGACCAGCGTTAGGATTCATTAAAATGTTCATGACTGCTTACGAACCGAACTTCGTCTCGACTCAGTTAGATCTTATCGTAAGTAATCGATTCGTATCACGTCGAAAATAAATATTACCTCAGTCCCTCATATCTAACGTTCTGTTTTCCAGGTAAAAACCTTATCCAAAGTTACGGACGACTGCAAACGTCGCTACAGACAGAAAATGCGAGACATTTACGACAGACTAGTGAGAAAATTCGGAGCTGCTACCATTATCTCATTCGTACCAACTCACGACGCTAAAACAATGGCCAGACTCAAAGCTCTGAAGAAACTCAACGACAGGAAGAAGAAAAGAAAAGAGAAGGAGAAAGAGAATCGTAAACAAGCCGGTGCTGAGAACGACTCTGACGACGAAGATTATATGTTCAGCGCTAAATCTAAACCTAAAACGTACTTCGACTTTTCATACTTTTGCAGAGTTGGTATAATTTTACATGGATTTAATTCGACCTCGTACTTTTTTACAGAATGCAAGAAATTCTGGCCGAATGCGACGACGACGACGAACTCGACGAAGACTCGGACGAACCGAAAGATAAACCTAATAAAAAGAAATCCAAAAAACACAACGTGTACTTACAAGAAGACGAAGACGATATCGTCGATTTCACCAGTTCCTCGGCTAACAGGAAAATCACCAGTGAGTATCCGCCAATCCATCTGTGGTATTTTTAAACGAATTGAAAAGCTACATCATCATCTGACCTTGTATTTTACAGCCATTAATCCTGAAACCAAACAAGCAACCGATGTTAAAATCAAGAAAAAAGAAAAGACTGAATTTAAAACAGCTCCAGACGGACGTCTCATTATCGCAGAAGAGAAACCAGAAAAGTTACCAAAAACTAAACCACAAGTATCAGACGACGGTACGTGCCATTTTCATCGACGGTACCAGAGTCACCTCGTATGCTTATTTAATGAATTTTTTCTCTTATTTTTAGAAGACGAAAGCGAAGCTGGTGACCCTGATAATGAAAATAACCTTTCTGATATGCTAAACGATATTGTGATCAGTCGTAAACGTAAGATGAGCTCGAAATCTAGCCAAGGCTCTGAACCTCCATCTAAATACCTAGGTACGTATCTAACAGTTATTAATTGATCAAGTTCGATAAAATATCGTATTATTAATCTCATCTGCGAATATTTCAGCTGGAGGAAGCGGTATTCATAGGAAAGTCAATAAAACTCCCAATCAGAAGCACACAGGATCAGAATATACATCTAAAAAAGCCAAAGGTAGTATTTTATTGCAGCTATACGAGTAGTAAGTTTTGCCCTATATCTGTGTTAATTTTTTTTTTAACCTAATTTTTAGGTGATATTAAGAAAAAAGGAATGCCAGATCCTTACGCTTATGTTCCATTATCTCGAAATGCACTCAATAGAAGGTAATTTTTTATTTTATTAATCTTCGTAATTATATTTCCACGAATGAAATTTGCTCATTTTTTTGGTTTAATTTCTAGAAAAAAGAAAAAATCTGCTGGTCAATTCAAGAGCTTGGTTAGAAGTGCTAAAAAAGGAGCTACTACAGGAAGCAAAAATTTCAAAAGCAAAAATCGTAATAAAAAGTGATGGAATGGATTTCCATTAGAATGAAATTTTGTTAACCTGTTAGTCTCTTGTTATTGTTATAAAATACAATTTTTTATCTCCTCGCGATTTTTTGTTTTTATTTAGACAAATATAATTTTTTTTCTGGGAATTAGATGCTCCCAAATCCTGTGTTACGTAAGGTGGGAGAGGGGGAGGATTGTTTTATTTTTTTAGGAATTTATAACGTGCGTTACTTTATGAGAATTTTTTGCAACAGTTGGTTTGAAAACACTATTTAAATAGGTTATTTTTGAGCGTGTTTTTTTCTAGAGTTTTTTATTTCTATTTTGTTACTTTATTTTTAAGAATTACCTAACAGAAAAATGTTCCACGACAGCTCATTTTTTTAAATAAAACTGAATTTAAAAAAAAAATTGCAGCAGTTTCCTAAACAATTTTATTTTTAAAAAATCTTCTAAAAATGAGATTATTATTCCAAAAAGTTACAAATAATTTTTTCAGTAAAAAGACGGGGGTCTGATTTATTGAAAAAAACGACAAAGAATTTTCTTTCTTCTAAAAAAACTGTAAAATGATTAAAGAAAAAAATATAAATACTTAATAAATATTTTTAGGGTTAAAAATTAACTGGTAATTGAGTAAAAAATTTCTCGAAAAAAATTATTAAAACAAAAAGCACTAGAAATTGATTATTTTTTCAAAACAAAAATTGAAAAAAATAAAAATAAAAATAACCAATAATTAATAAGATAATTTTCAAAAAAAAAACTATTTGAAGAAATAAACAAATTACTCAAATAAGTACCTACCTATTTAATTTTTTTTTTTTTTTTTTTTTTTGAAAAAAATGAAAATTTTCAATTTTTTTAGAATGAAAAATACAAGTACTTAATTAATGTAAAATTGAAATGATTTTTTAGAAAAAAATTACATGAGAAAACAAAAGTAGAAAATATTCAAAATCAATTACTCACCTATGAATTTTTTTTCAGCTGAAAATTATTATTTCGAAAAATTTTAGAAAATGTTTTCAAAAAGAATTAATGAAATGTAACAAAAATGATTAGGGTTTGAAAAAATAATTACTTTGATTTCTTTTTTCATTACTCATTCCTTGAAGAAAATTGAAGTTGATTTATTTAGAACGAAAATACGAGTAATAAAATTAATGACTTTCGTAAAATAAAAATTGAATGATTTTTTTTTTTCAAAAAAGTTCTAAAATTACTTTCTTTAAGAAAAATCGAAAATATTTCCCTCAACAAAGGAAAGTAAGCAAACACAATTGAATAATATCTTTCAGAGAAAAAATTGAAACTAAGTATTTTCCCATTGTTTAGGAACTATTTTGCAGGAAAAAAAAATTGAAAAAAAAGAAATTTTTAATAAGAAAAAATATGTAGTAAATTCTTTGAGAATGAAAAAGAATATTAAGTATCTATAATAGTATTCTAGCAAGACTGAATGATTTTGTTGAAAAAATTCTAAGATTATTTTCTTTTGTACATAAAAAAATTTAAAAACTACATCCCAACAAAATCGATAATTTTTCAATCATATTATTATCTCAATCAATTCCAAGAAAAAATTTTCAAAAAAAATTTAAATCCATTTTTTTCAAAAAAAAAAAAAAAAGTTTAAAAATGATTCTATATTTTTTTTGTTTTGTTTAATAAACGGATTAAAAACATTGAAAAAAAATTTAAAAACTGAAAAATGAATGATTTGTCAAAATAACATTTTTTTTGTACGTAGGTACGTAAATAAACACAATAAAATTTAAAAGTTCTGAAAAATAACATTTAAATTTCCCATAAAAAGGTAAATTCATGATTTTTTAAAAAAAAATAAAATAAAAATTTCCCAAAAAATATTATTATCATCGAAGAAAAATAAATTTAAAAAAACCACAGGGACGAAAAAAGGGGGTGTGGACGTTGGTTCACCCACTTGTAAATTTTCAAAAAGTCAGCAAATTCCTGAAAATTCGTCAATTTTGGAAAAGTTGATTTCCATATTTTGTTAAATTCGACCATAACGATTTTTGGTGAAATTTTGTATAAAATTTTTAGAAAAATCTCTAAAATGTTGTTGAAAATTTATAAAAAGTTGACAAATTTTCGCAATTTCGGTTTGCCTACACAGAGTTCAAAATTCGTTCGCTAAAAAAAAAGGTCAAACAAAAAAAAAAAAAATTATCGTCAAAATCGTAATTTTTTCAAATTTTAGTCGGAAAATTTCTCATTTTATCCCCCCAGATTTTTAGTCGAGTTTCGTCTCTTAAAAACCATGAAGGTTAAAAAAAAGAATAACTTTAACGTAGGGACATGAAAAACCCAAATTTAAATCGTTTTTATAACATAATTAAAAAGTTGATCGTTTTTTTTCAAAAAGGATTTATTAAATTCTTCAAAAAAAATTGTTTAATTCTTTCTAACAAAAAAAAAATGAAAATTGTATTTTTTGCAAAATAAAAAAATTGACGGTTTTTGTAGGTAAAATAAGCATGCGGTATTTTTTTTTTAAAATACCTAAATAAACGTTTAGATATGAAATATTTAAAAAAAATAATAATTTCTTCAGAAAAGTGGTAAAATGACTTTCAAAAAAAAAAAAAAAAAAAAAAATGAAAAAATAATAATAACGAACATGAAAAAAAATTTCTCAAAAAAATGGATGATTTTTTAAAATAAATTTGAAAATGGTGTTCGGAAGAAAAAATATTGATGAGTGATTCAATAATTAAGAGGAAATTATAATTTTTTTTCTAAATCGAATTTTTTCATAAATAATTTTCTCGAAAAAAATTATTATAAAAAATTCTTTATTAAAAAATATGTACTGTCTTGTCTGTTTCTTTTTCTCATTTTTTAAATTTTCTTTTAGAGGTTCCCTTGCCCTCTCTCCCGAAAAAATTTCATCTCCTGTACTGGTGGGGAGGGAATATTTATTGAAGTTGCGAGTGGCTCTTGATTTTTGATTCTAACCAAAGTACTTGAAATAAAATTATGTTCCAGGAAGCGTAGAACAAAGGAATATTATTTCATCTAATTTTCCAACAGATGGCAATAGTAGGTACTCCCATCATAAGCTGTCCATGTGCTAGTTTCATGCTCAGCCATTTAGAAAGTAGGAGCGTTTGAGGAAAACTACTCATCCTTATAGTGCTTATATCATCCGAAAGAGGGAGGACATTTTTAACGAGCTTAGGCCTGTTCATAAATTTAAAAAAATTCTTTGGATCGCAAAGCGCAGCGAACAAAAATGTTTCAAATTTTTTCTGTTTCTCAAATGACACCTTTATCCCTAAGAAAAAACACCCTCTTCGTAATCTTTTTTTTTTTGTGTGATAAAAAGTACCAATTTTTTAACTTTTTTGTTTCTTGGCATTCTTTGTCAAAAGCTAAATACTTCTTCAATTGGAGTACGTAATAAATATTTATTATTTTATTCAATCAAAAGACTTTAAGCTTCAATCACTGATCTAAATTCTGACTCTAACACCACACACGACGTATTCCTCAGAAAAAAATATAGGTAATTACAATTAGGTACTCAAATGGATACCTCATGCACATCGTCGATCCTCAGCACACAATTCCTCATACCTACACAAGATCTTACCGCCCAAAAACACTCCATACACGAATAAGATGACGAATCGGAATCGGGCACACGAGAAAATGGAAACGAATGCTTGACAAGATCATAGGCTACGAGTATGCTACGGCGGCGTATATACTATAGAGAGTTCAAGCGTTAAAAAAGAGAGCAGGCGCCGCACTCGGCGGTTAACCCAAGGTGTCGGCTAGGTTTGATATTTTTATACATGGGCGGAGTCAGTTGGAAAATTCGGCCGCCCTCGACGACGATTCTATCGTTTATTATTCAAATTCTTAATCACATCAGGTGGAGCGTCCAGTAATTTCGCTCTATTCGCGACTAATTACCCTTTAAAATCACGTGTCCGACGTGAATCGCGTACTCGAGTCGTATTGTTTCGAATTATTTCATCGTCAAACAGATCACTGACCTTTCTTTCGCACGAAGCTCTTCAAATCTCAGCACATAGGCATAGGTACCGGAAGATATGCCCTAGAGAGATTGATTTTTTCCATTGGATTCGAAGATCGAATATGAAAAGTGAGTACCTAAAAATACATTTTTTTAATAAGCTTAATTACTCGCCAATTTTTCAATTTTTAAGCAGATCAACTTATCACTTCAACTATTTCATAGAGAAAAATATACCTACTGTAATTTGAAGCTTTTTCTCAGAATATTTTCCCTCCAATTTTTACACCTAAATTACTTGCCTATCGATCCCAACGAGTGTTCCTGTTCGTGTTTCTTCTATCTCGAAAAACACGATGAGAATTTTAGGCTTTTTAGAAATTTGTGGAATTCTTCTATAAATGAACATTTTTTTCCTTATGGTCAATAACTCTTCTAAAACCAATTTAACAGTTCACAGTTGAGTTTGTCAACGAACATTTGTTTTCATTTCTTAGCAAAATATTCGCGAATACGATCTCTTTATGACGTCATGATCAGCACCCCAACAAACAGCTGTTTTGTTGGGAATGGTGCAGCATGGGGTTGAATACAGGGCTACAGACCTCAATCCTGTAGGGGCACCCCCCCCCCACACCTAAGTAGGTAGGTACTAGGTAGCTAGTTAGGTGGACACAACAGTGGCGAGAACATGGATTTTTTTTTTTTTTTTTTAAATAAATATCTATTATTTGTATGACTTTTTGACCAAAATTGAATTTTTTCAAAATGGTTATTTTCCAAACCTATATTTCTAATTTACTAGAATAAGTAGATTTATATAATAATTTCTGTTACTGTTATTTCAATTTCAAAATATGTAGATAAATTTTTTCATGAATTTGATATCTATCCTTGCGATTTTGCAATATAGATTTCGACCAAAATTTAAAAAAAAAATCAACAACAGGTTATTGGTAGAAAAACATAATGAATAAGTGATTTTTTTCAAAATGACATTGATCATCAAGAAGATGCATGTATACCCAGACCTCGACTTCGAACTATTTGAATAGCAAATCAAATAGGTAGGTAGGTATTTATTAGGCAATAACATATCTACTTTTGAAAATGTAATGAAATCAGGAAAGAAATAGAAAAATTTTAGATACCTAATGTAAAACTTCAAAAAAACTAAAAAAAAAAATCTAAAAGTAGGTAATAAATAAACAGGGGGGCTTCGCCCCCTGAACCCCCCTGGTTGGCTCTATTTCCACACTACGTTTAAAAGTATGAAAAGTATATGCTTTTACTCTGTGACAAAATGTCTAAAAGTCACGAATATTAATTTCAATGGAATTTTAAAAATCTAAAAAGTATAATAAAATTCAAAATGTCTGACAAAAAGCCTAAAAGTCATAAAATTTTTAAAAAATCTTCCAATTTTCAAAATGTCCAAAAATCATAAAATTTATTTTAAAAAGTCACGAATATTAATTTCCATGGAAATTTAAAAAATCTAAAAAGTATAATAACAAAATGTCTGAAAGTCATCTTTCTAAATAAAATTCCAAATTTCAGAATGTCTGACAAAATGTCTAGAAAATATCTAAAAGTCATAAAAAATTTCAAAAAAAATTTACAAGTTTCAAAATGTCTGACATAATGTCTAAAAAATCGAATTTATTAAAAATTTTCCAAGTAACCCAATGATGTCGGATTTTTCTGTTGTTTTTTTCCATTTTGGTCATCGTAAAAGCATATACTATGCTAAAATGGAAAAATTAGGATATATAAAAAATTATTAATAATCAAAATATTCAGAAAAAATTGAAGATTTTAAAAACCAAGCAAAATAATAGGCAAGTATTTTTTTTAAATTAAAGAAAAAAAAGTTTAAAAATTGGAAGAACTAAAAAAAAATGAAAATTGAGAAACTGAACAGTTCCGAAAATACTTTTAACAATAATGATAATAAATTTAAGAAACCTTAAATTTAAAATATAGTCTATAGGTAAAAAATTAGAAAATTTTAACCAAGCAATTAATTTGTCATAAAATCTGAAAAACTAACAAATTTCAAGTACTTGGGTAGTAGAAAAATTCATGAAAAATTGAAACATAACAAACAAAAAACTAAGAAATCACAGAATATCAAGAAATTTAAAATGAAATTAAAATTGTAAAATTCAGAAAAATTAAAAATTATCAAAAGGTAAGTAAGTAATTAATAAATATAATTATAGAAAAAAGTGGAAAAATTTAAGAATCCTAAAGAAATAATTATAATGAATTTAGAGGTATTGAAAAAAATGGTATAGATAAGTACAATTTTTAAAATATTTACCCGTCAAAAGGCCTTGATAAAATTAAGAAAGAACAAAAAATCAAAAAACGTAAAGCAACTAAAAAATTTAGAAAATTAAAAAAAAATATTGAAACATCAAAAAACTCAGAAAATTGACGATAATTAATTAAAAAATGAAAACATTGAAAAAATCGTAAAGAGCTGGAATTTCGAATAAGTTAAAAAATTGAAAAATAATTTTAAAAAAATCAAAAACAAACTTCACCTTCATAACCCTCCCCCCCCCCCTTCCGCTTGGATGCCCAAGAAATCGTCCAATTTTGAAAAAAAAAAACAAGTTTTATAATGTGTGACAAAATACTCAAAAGTCCAGAAATTTCGTGTTGGAATTTCATTACCTTTTTTCCCACTTTGGTCATCGTAAAATCGTATAGGTACCTATTATACCTAACCTACCTACTAAATTAAAAATTCAAAAAAACTGACAAAAAAGATTAAAAATGAAAGTGAATTAAAAAAATTGAAAAATTTAGAAAAATTCAAGATTAGGTAAGTATGAAAATGTAGATAAAATATGCAAAAAATTGTTGAAACAGGAAAAAAATGAGTAAGTACTTACTAACCTAGGTATTTGAAAAAATTGAGAAATTTCGGAAAAGTAAAAACATTAAAAGGAATTAAAAATTGTATGATTCAAAAAAAAAATACAACTTGAAAAAATTGAATGTTTTGGAATAAGAATTCGTTAAAATTAGAAATCATAAAAAATCAAAAAGTTAAACGCTAACAAAAAATATAACAATTATAAAAAATTCGAATGTCATAAGAATGTAAAAAATGATAGGTGCCTAATTAAAATTATTTTAAAATTGAAAAATAAAAAAACTGAAAAAGAGGTTTTGGAAAATTCAAGAAATTGAGAAAGGGGTCCCGCAGTCAAAAATTTTGAGTGAATAAAAAAGTTGAAAAATTTGATAAATCACAAAAAATCAACAAAAAAAAATTGAAAATGAGGAAACATATAAAAACAAAAATAGGTATGCCTGAAAAATTTGAAAGAATGATAAATAATATCAAATTTTTAAAAGTAGTTAGTAGGTATAGAAAATATTAAGAAATCAAAAAATATGGTGTATAAATATAATCCGAAAAATATCAAGAAACTATGAAGAAATGACAATTTTAAGTACATGAAAAAATGAATACTTCAAAAAAAATTACAGAAATAAAAACAATGAGTGGTAAAAAATTGAATAAAAAGTGAATTTGAAAAATCAAAAATTTTACGTGATTTAAAATTTGGAAAATATGAAGGAAAAAAATCTAAAAATTTACATCTACTTACTGAAAAATTATGACAAATAAAAATATTCAGAAAAGTCAAAAATTTTAAATACTCAATTAAGTATACGAAAATACAAATTGAAAAAAACACAATTTCGGAAAAACTGAAATCACCAAAAATCGAAAGACTTGAACAATTAAGGATTTAAAAAAATTGAATTGAAATGAAAAATGAAAAAAAATTCAAATTAGGTATCTAAAAAATTTAAAACTCTGTTAAAAAACTAAAAGGATGAAAAATTAATAAGGATTAAAATATTGAAATATGAGAAATTGAATATTTAAAAAAATTACGAAATTATATTAAAAAAATGAAAATTGCAATCAAAAAATTCAGAAAAACTGATTTTTTCAATTTGAAATTTTGTACCTAGGAAATGAAAAAATATTTATTAGGTATCTAGGTATTTAATTAAAAATATCAGAAAATCGAAATAATCGAAAAAATACGTTAGTTAATATTTTGGAAAAAAAATAAGAAAACGAAAAAGTAGGTTTGAATGCATTAAAAAATTAAGGAAATTGAGAAATCATTCAAAAAAAAAACTAATGATCCAAAAAATTTTAAAAAATGAAAAAAGATTAAAATGGAATGAAAGATAATTTTATATGAAAAATTATATGCCTACTTTAGTAATTTTAATTAAAATATTCAGGAAATTTTGAAAATTAAAATAGTACTATGTAGGTACATATTTTTTTTTAAATTGAATTTTTTGCAAAAATAATTTTTTAAAGTTTTATTCATAAAGATTTTTTAGCAAAATTATTTTTAAAAAGTCAAAAAAAAATCCTAACAATTTTTTTGGGGAGGGGATTTGAAAATTTCATAAATTTTTTCCAAAAGCAATATTTCAAAATATTTGCAGGTAATTTTTCAAAGTTCATTTCACGAATTTTCTAAAATTTCATGTCAAATTTTTATATCTAAATCATAACTTTTCAATATTTTTGTTGCTTGTTTGTTTTTATTTCATTTTTTAAAATTTTTTTACAAAATTTGAGATCGATCAAAATTGTAAATTCTTCAAACAGGATTTTTGACAATTTTTAATTATTTTCACACCACAGTAATACTATTTCTATATCTCTTATTCGCCCTTACACAATTCTAATTTCATATCAAAAATAAGTACATTCGAGATAAGCTCAAGGGGCAAGGTAGAATATAAAATGAGACTGCACAATTGCCCAAAATGCCACCATAATTTTACGTCGAATACGATCGAGTACCTTCCACCAATCCTCCGGCCCTATTACGAAATTAAAAGTTACCTTATTTTCCTTATATTCACGCAGGTAGTACGATCATGCGGTATATGAAAAACCACCATCATCACAGCCCGAATATCAATAGGTAGGCCACTGAAATTCCACATACACATCCCCACTTCCCCAGCCCACCCAGCACCAGCACTTAGACCGATTTTACACGACAGCGAAAAAAAAAACCTCTCCGCGAATTTTTTTAATCGCCTCGATTCTTTAATTGGAAACCCATGTACGATGAATAACGATTTTACGTCGACCGTTTCACCTACAGCAGCGGCACGCTGCAAAAAAATACTCGCCGCAGCATATTTGGCATTTTTAACATATTTTGCCCGTAACGAATGTGCATGCGGAAAAAAGTTTTCAGGGGTAGGAAAAAAAAACCACCCAACAGCATTACGGACCATACGGAATACGCGAGCGTAGAAAATGTGCACAGATAGAGGGAAGTGAAGCCCCCAAAAACGAAGGTAACAAACAGTGTCACTAATATACGGTTTTCGCCACCGCACCGACCCTGTTTCCACTCCCCTTGCAAGCTCGCACAATTCAACAATACGCGATCGTGTAAATGTATATAAACCGCACAGAAAACCGAACATATTACCCTTTAAATTACAATATGTTATACATCAGTAACAAGCCCTTTTCGTCGACTATTTCCTGCAGTACTGTAAAACTTTTCCACTTACAGTGCCTTTCCACTTTCCACCATTTCACTCTTCTCTCTGTAAAAGATGACGATGACGACGACGACGACGAATACCAACCAAGTACACTTGGCTTGGCTCTAAACGAGTATTTGAAAATTGCCATTGCGTAGTAATTCTCAACTCTCCCCCTCCACTCGAGGCCATTACCATCGTCGAAAAACTCGTACAGAATTTTTCCCCATTTTGGGGAATAAACGTGTCGTGTCAGACGACGAAGTAGGAGGCTGCCTCAAGTGTTATTCGAAAACGAAATTGGTATTTGAGAAAGTATTTTTCGTAGATAAAGGGCCTATGTTAGGTATTCAGTTGCTTCTGCGTAGGTACGAATGTTTGATTTCCTTGTTTACATAATAAGTAGGAATATAATGTAGGTAGGTATCATCAGATGAGCTACCGTCTGTAAATTCGAGGAAATTCCACATACATAGAAATGCTATACTGTCTGTCAACATAGGTAGGGTAGAGTAGTGTTGATCGAAAAAAAAACGCATCTCGGATTTCGACCACCCCCAATGAGATGGTTCATTTTGAGTTGAAAACCTTCCAAATTTTTTGAAACTCCTAACTCTCAGAGAAGCGGACCTAGGGGCTCTCAAAGTGGGTCACTTTTGAAAAATTACTAAATTATCAACTGAGAATGTTGAATTTTACCAAGTTCAGTACTATGTAGATACTAGATATTAAAATTAGAGGGGAGGGAGGGGTCCTATCGACATTTTTGTAATGACCAAAATTATTTCTAAGACTTCAAGCTACAACTTTTGTTTGAAAATTTTTTCAATTGAATCCTTACCTCCACCAATTTTTAATAATATTATAAGTATCTAAGTCATATTATCAAAATTAGAGGAGAGGGAAGGGTCTAATCGAAAATTTTATAATGACAAAAATTATTTCTAAGATCTCAATCTACAACTTTTGTTTGAACATTTTTTCAATTGGACCCCGGATATTATGCGAAACCGGAGGAGAGGGAATAACCATAGATATGGATAATTAATCTGGATCGGCAGGTCTCATTTAAAATGTACGTAAAAATTCGAAGCAAAAAATGTAACCAATAAGAGAAACGGAATTTAGGCTCCGCCTCCAAGTGGTGAAATCTCTCTAGTACGGTTTTTTGAAGTTTTTGCTTTATTTTTGGGTCATAAAATGAAAAAATGTTTTAAATTGAATTCAGGGGACATATTACAGGCCTTCGGGCTAAATTTTTTCTCAAAAACCTTGATTATCACCCTTTTTTCCCGAATTTTTCGAAAATCAATCAACAACAACAAAAACTTCACCTCTTACAGATTCGGTCAATCAGAAGAGAGTTCTTCGGATTTTTTGCTTCACGAGTTGCCGATCCAGTTTAATAATCCATAGATATCTATGATAAAAACCAACATTCTTTTTAGGATATTGATCTACATAATAACTTTTATTTGAAATTGGCCCCGCCCTACCTCCCACTACCAATTTTTAATTTGTATCTTCGGACTGTTATGCAAAATCGGTGGGGAGGGATGGGTCCAATTGAAGAAATTTTCAAACAAAAGTTTGAAAAGTTGTAGATTGAAATCCTAGGAATACTTTTGGGTATAACAAAAATTTTGATACGACCCCCTCCCTCCCCTCTAATTTTGAATATAAAGTTTCTACACTGAAAAAAATGGATTTTCAAAAACCGTAATGATTCTGGATAAAGCACAGTAAATTTAGGATACGTCGCCAATTTTAGAATCATTCCGGTGAAAAACAGAAAAGATTCTGTTGAACTCCGGAATGATTACGGAGTTCAACGGAATCTTTTCTGTTTTTCACCGGAATGATTCTAAAATTGGCGACGTATCCTAAATTTACTGTGCTTTATCCAGAATCATTACGGTTTTTGAAAATCCATTTTTTTCAGTGATGTAGTATTGGACTCGATAAAATTCAACAAAAAAGATCCGCCACCATGTAAACAAATTGAATAAACTAGACACTAGTGAGAAAACGGAATTTAAAACGTCAAAAAATAAAAAGTAAATTTTAAAATAGGTAGATAAGTACCTAATTTTAAGTAAGTGAAAACAGCTAAAAATTGAATGACGTTGAAAAAATGTTTAAAAAGATTTTCCAAGTGAGTAAGTAGTAAGTACTACGTAGTACGTACATACATACTTGGTAAGATAATTTTTTTATTAAATTTTTTTTTAAATACTCAAAAAAAATGAACAATTTAAAAAATTTAATGATTTTTTTTTTTTAGAAAAAAATGAAAATTTTAAAAATTAATTACCTAGGTAGGTATAAAATTATTTTAAAAATATTTACTGAAGAAAATTGAAATTGATCGTTTTAGAATAAAAAATACGAGTAATTACGATGATTTTTTCAAAACAAAAATCGAAAATAATGATTTTTTAGAAAAAATATGATGAAAAAAAGTTGAAATTTTTTAAAATCAATTACTCACCTATGAAATGTTTCTTTTTTCAACTGAAAATTATTATTTTGAAAAATTTTAAGAACTATCAAAAAGAAATACCTACAAAAATTATTTTTTTCAAGTATCAAATGATTTGATTTCTTTTTCCATTAATACTGATTTCTTAAAGAAAATTGAAATTGATCTTCTTAGAACAAAAATACAAGTATAAGTTAATTAATGATTTTCGTGATAAAAAAAATCAATGATTGGATTTTTTTTCTTCAAAAAAGTTCCATGTAAAATAATTTTTACCACGCTTTTATATACTTGGTATGTATGTATGTATGTCTCATGGAACCAAGAGTATGTTTTCGACCAATCCTCTCTCATTTAATATTTTACTGGAATTGAAAGAACATAGTGCTCACTTTAGGGGTTTTCGAGGTCGCTGAATTCGATTTTCGAACTCAAATTTACCCCCGACCCCAAATTGAGCCCCTATGAGGGGGTTCACATTTGAAAATTTCAGAAAATCACAACATTGGTATCGAAATGTAGGTTTTCGAGGTCGCTGAATTCGATTTTCGGACTTAAATTTACCCTTGACCCCAAATTGAGCCCCTATGAGGGGGTTCAGTTTTGAAAATTTCAGAAAATCACAACATTGGTATCGAAATGTAGGTTTTCGAGGCCGCTGAATTCGATTTGCGGACTTGAATTTACCCTTGACCCCAAATTGGACCCCTATGAGGGGGTTCCATTTTGAAAATTTCAAAATTCACAACATTGATATCAAAATGTTGGTTTTCGAGGAGTAAAACTATGAAATTAAAATATTTTCAACGACAACAACGACAAAAAGAGTTAAATAAAAATGTAAAAAAATTTTAAAAAACCACGCTTTTATTTAAAGTTGGTCACTTATTCATAGGGAAAGAGTAATGCCTTAAAAAACAAAAAATAAAATTTACTTGAATACAAAAATGTGTCATGAAAATTTTTTTTTCAAAAATTTTAATGATGAAAAGCGTGGTGGGGTGTGCGAGGAGCAAACGAATACCTTTTCGATTAACGCCCCACCACGATTTTCATCATTAAAATTTTTGAAAAAAAAATTTTCATGACACATTTTTGTATTCAAGTAAATTTTATTTTTTGTTTTTTAAGGCATTACTCTTTCCCTATGAATAACATTTTACAAAGTGACCAACTTTAAATAAAAGCGTGGTTTTTTAAAAATTTTTTACATTTTTATTTAAAAAGAAAAATCGAAAATATTTTTCTCAAAAAAAGAAAAGTACTCTCTCAATCTGAATCAGTTAAAATCCACTGAAGTACAGTGGATTTTCACTGAATCAAATCAAGAAAAGGGGACCGCAGATAAATCTTTGTATTTCTTTGATACAATGCAGTCATTTATAACTTCACTAATGTATCAGCGTAATATTCGCTGATACATTAGCTATAATTCACTGAATTGAATCAGCATTTCATTTTGTATTGAAATTGACTGGATTTCAGTGAAAATTGACAGATTCATCAGTTAAATAAAGTTGACTGCCCAAAATAGTGAAAAATTCACTGATTCAGATTGAGAGAGTAAACAAACAAAATTGAATAATATCTTCAAAAGTAGCTACACTGAAGGATTTTTGAGAAAAGATTTGAAACTTTCTTTTGCCAAAAAAGTTTGAAAATGATTTCACGATTAATTCTTGAAAAAAATATTCAGATGTTGGTATTCTTTCATAATAAAAAATTATTATTTGTAATGACCATTGCACGACAAAAATTAATTGCTTTTTTCAAATAAAATACTTAAATGATTGAAAGAATAATTATTAAAACGATTTTTTACGCTATTTTTTTAAGAACACTATTTTTCAGAAAAAAAAATTTGATGGTTTAAGAATTGAAAAAAAGTTATTTCTCTGAAAAAAATAATAAATAATTCTTCGGAGAATTAAAAATAATAGTACAATGATTCTAGCAAACAAAAATTGAATGATATTGTTGCAAAAATTCAAAGAACATATGTTTTCATTCATTAAAAATTATTTTCCAAAAAAATCGATCTTTTTTCAATTCTAATAACAATTTTTTCAGGAAAAATTCAAAAATGATCTTTTTCAAAAAAAAAAGTTTGAAAATGATTCAACAACTATGTTTAATTTTTTTATTTAATAAACGGTTTGAAAACATAAAAAAGAAACTTTATGATAATTATCACACATTACTGTTACACAGAATTCTCAAATTTGATTGGATAATTTATGAAAATTTTTTGAACTTGCAACGTGGTGGGCTGAGAAGTGTGCGCACATTAAATTGTCTAAAAAGTGATAATTAATTACATCAGAATAATTTTTTCCATTTTTACACCACTTTTACACTTTTTTGTCTTCTTTTTTGAAAAAATGATGTCATTTTTTGAGGGGAAAAAATGAATTTTTTTTAGGTAGATACATTTAATAAAAACTCTACCGCAGCATCTGCGGTAGACATGCTGATTTTTTTTCATTTCACAAATGACCGATTCATTTGAACGAATCTTGCGCAAACGACTGATTCATTTTAACGTATCGTTCGCAAACGACTGATTCATTCAAAAAAAAATCATTCGAAAACGACTGATTCATTTCAACAAATCGTTCGCGAACGACTGATTCATTCTAACGAATCATTCGAAAACGACTGATTCATTTCAACGAATCGTTCGCGAACGACTGATTCATTTCCACGAATCGTTCGCAAACGACTGATTCATTCGAACGAATCATTTGCGAACAACTGATTCATTTCAACGAATCGTTCGCGAACGATTGATTCATTTCAACGAATCTTTTGCGAACGACTGATTCATTCGAACAAATCATTCGCAAACAACTGATTCATTTCAACGAATCGTTCGCGAACGACTGATTCATTTCAACAAATCGTTCGCGAACGACTGATTCATTTCAACAAATCGTTCGCGAACTACTGATTCAATTGAACGAATCATCCTCGAACGCCCATTTATTTGATTTGTAACGTTAAAATACCGTTATCTTAACGTTCCATAAAACAGGTGATGTGCAAAAATCGCATATATCTACCTTTTTCGCGAAGTTACAGAGTTTTGAAAATTTCGATCGCGGATATCTCGCGAACCCGCGAACCGATTTCACTCAAATTTGGTACCCTGATAGATCTTGAAGAGTACTATAAAAAAGGTTAAGTGTAAAAATCACGTACCTAGCTTATTTGCGGAGTTATCGAATTTCGAAAATTTCAATCGCAGATATCTCGCGAACGATTTCGCTCAAATTCAATATGCTTCTATTCCAATGACCCTCTACCACAGATATAAATTTCAAGTAATTCCATCAATTATAACTTGAGTTATCGCAGTGACAAATTTTAGTACATACATACATAATATAGTTATATATACCTAAAGAAATACCAAATCGCAAAATTGGTGTCAATCGTCATATTTTGTCATAAAATGTCGAGAAATATCACTCCCACCTCCCACTCTTACCAACGGGTCAAATTTAATAGCTGATTTTTTTCATTTATGAAAAAATCAGCTAAAAAATAAAATGTACTTCTGATGTTTTTTTCAACCTGAAATTTTTTTTCCATAACAAATTAACGTTTTGTTTCATTTTAATAAAGTTTTTAATAACGATTTCGTATGTTATGTATTTTTTACTGCGCACACTTATAAACCCCAAAGCGCACACTTACAAGTATGGTACTTTACAGGATTTGCAAGATGTATTACTTAGAGGCCTTGGTTTTTAAAAAAAATTCATTTTACAAAAATTCCAACAACTATATGTTTTTAAAATTTAAAAAAAATCAATTTTTTTTTAAAAACCTCAAATTATCTGGGACTAAGTAGGTGGATACATAATTTTTTTATTTTCGAAATTCAACTTCAGAAAAAAAAAAGATTCAAAAAATTTAAATATTTGATGTCTTTGAAAAAATTTATAAATACTTAGGTACCTACTTATTTATTTTTCAAAAAAAATCCAAAAATAAATTTGATTTTGAGAAAAAAATTGAAATCAAAGGCAAAAAGCTGAAATTAAACAAATAATTGCTTTTTTCAAAAATTGAAAAAGAATTTCAAACAATTAGTTTTTTTTTTCTGCTTCAATTCAACAGATTTTAAAACGAAGAAAATTATTATAAATTAATTATTATTTTTTCGGATTTGGCATTTAAAAAATTTAAAAATTACATTCTTGAAAAAAAATTAAGTACATAATTATGGTTATGATTTTCAATAAAAAAAAAATAATAATAATAACAAAAAAATAAATAAAATTCGATTTTAAAAAAGTTTGAATAATTTTGTTTAAAAAAAATAAACCAAAAGTAGGTAGGTAGGTAATAGGTGTGTATGTTTTAAACAAAATTTAGTTCTGAGAAACTTTAAAACAATAAAATAATTAAAAATAGGAAAAAAATGAATCTTTTATTTATTTTTACTTTAAGAAATTCTATACTTATTCAAAAAAATTATGGTTTCAAAATATATTTCTTGGTAAATTTTGTTTTTGAAAAAATGAATTAAGAACTACCCCTCCTTCCCAAATTGAAAATTTTTATTTTGAAAAATAATTCCAAAAACGTGGATATGTTTTTCAACAAAATTTTGAAAGTTTTTTTTTTTTTTTTTTTTTTAATCATCAAACAAAATTATTTTTGAGAAAAATTTGAAATAGGTGAAGGAAGTTTTTTTTTAAAATATTAAAATTCCGAATTTTTGAATGTTTTTTTTTCAAGGATTTTTGTCTTTCCTGTATTTTTAAAGAAAAATTTTAAAAAATATATATGTTGTCTTCCAAAAAAATTACAGATTTTTTTTTTTTAACGCTATGTACAGCAACTAAGGCTAGTGGCATGGCGTTCGAAAATTTTTTATTTTTTGTAAAAAATGTCCAAGTACACCCGAGTGCTAAAAAATTGGATAACAAGTAATTGAATCAAACGTCTAGTAAATGAAATCGAAGAAAGTACCTATCAAATTTATTTACTATTTCATTTACTAATTACCTTCACTTTCTTCCCCTTCCCTTCTTGTCAACCATTTGCTTAACAAACGAATGGAAAAATTTTAAAAATCATTTCCTTCGTCTATAAGCATATGTAAAAACAACACCTCTGTCAAATTTACCTACCTCTCCTACCTCTCCCTCTTTCGTAAAATCAAAACAGTCTTGTAAATATATAAATACTCTTACGAGTACCAACGTATTACGTAGCACGACCTCTATGTCAGCATATGTCTGATCTATAACCCAGAATTACCCTTTTGTACACGTTCAAGTGACATTTTATCGTCACATGTAGGTAGGCTAGTAAAATTGTCTATACCTTTGCACCACACGAAGCAGTTTTACTATCGGTAGACCTGTCTACAGGTCGTTTAACCTATCACCAAAGGTCATGATGAGTTCCGGAGTTTGAAAACTTATATCCCACGGGTGTCATTAAAGACACGAGTTCGGAGTTCTGAATAACCCTCTTGTGTGTTCGTGTTGTATGGCAAATGGACGACGAGAAAGTCACCGACGAATATATAACACTACACAGAGCTATATCATTTATGAGGGCATATGCTATACTTATACGTACATACTTTTAAGACGCGACATATTTTTACAATTGATTCAAAAACTATAGCTCGAGATACAAGGTACATAGCCAAGGGTACATTTTTATATCAGTCGTGTGCGTCTTATTAAAAAAAATAAACCAAAATGAAATCAGCTGTTGTATTTTAGTTGGCGAACAGGTGTTCGATATATACGTGCTGAATATGTGAGGTCAACTTATAACGAATGATTAATGCGAACTGTTTTTTTGGTCAGCCAAAAGTACAACCGAAAATAAGGGGGAAAGGGTTACTTAAACGTTAAATGATGCGCGATAATCGCGAATAAATCATTCTTATAATCCTTTCGGTCGCGAATTATCAACGAGTCTCGTTTGTTGTATTTTGTATTTGATTTTAACGAGTCATCCTTTGGTAATAGATGAACGAGGGTGACACGCAATAAAAACCTGTACGCTTCCTACAGTGTTCCTACCACTTGTCATTTCAGCGATCAAATAATATCGCCTTTTGTAGACGCAGGGGATTTCCAATTGAAGGGGCAATTGGGCGAATAAGTATGTTGTAGTTTATAACAGGATGTCTAACTACTGTCTTGTGGATGTTTGTAAGTTTGGCAGAAGTCCTGCTAACATTTTTCTTTCTTTGTCAGTTTTTCAGTTTCCTGTTTACTTTTTTTTTTAATATTGTAAACATTTTATAAAAAGTAATTTCTAATTTTGTACAATTTTTAGCAATTTTGAATTTCAATTGAATTTTTTGGGATTATCAATTTTTTAATATTTTATTTTGTTTAGTGCTAGGAAATTTTCAATTTTACTTATTTAATTTTTTTTGTGTTTAATTTCGTTAAATTTTTAGTTTTAAATTTCATTATTATTTTCTAATTTTTTTTATTTCGCTAGCATTCTATTTTCAATTTTCGTTCATTTAAATTTCATTACCTATAATTTATTTTTTCATTTTTTTTAACCTATTTTCAACTTTTTTGCACAATAGAGCCTCGATAATCAGATTTCTTGATGATCCGAGAAAAAAAATGCAACCTATTTCTTTCGATTATCAGATGTTCAAAAGTTAGCTATTTTTTTATTATTCGACTCCCTTTATTTTCGATTGATGCTCCGAAACAATTCGAAGATTTTTTCTAGGAGTTTCGAAAATTTCACTTTCAAATTCTTCTGGACCTTTTTTTTCTATTTTTTTTTTTTTTAAATTACCTAGTATATTTTTTTGAAACTTTAAATTCAATTTTTTTTTAAATTCGAGTTTTAAAAAATATTCAACAATTTATTAATTCCTAATTTTTTTCAAAAATTCAACTTTGAGAAATATATCCAAGTTTTTTATTTCAAAAAATAAGAGAAAAAATTACAAAAAAAAAAAATCAAAAATTTTTCAGTTAAACAAAGTAAAAAAATCACATAGATATTCTAAAAAATTTTAAATTATATATTTTTTTACTTGAAAAAAAAATAAAAAATTGTCTACTTGAAATATTGGAGAAATTGAATAAAACTAAAAATTGAAAAACATATGAAAATTATTACCTACCTACTGAAAATCGAATTAAATTGGAAATTTTCAACCAAAAAAAGATCTGAAATTACGAGAAAAAAATTCAAAAATGTGTTTTTAAAAAATTGGGAATTTTTCAATTCTTAAAAAGTGAGATTTTTTCTATTCCAAGAAATTGATTTCTTGTTCATTTCAAAAAATAAATAATGAAACTTATCCAAAATTTGTCTTTTTTTAAAGTGCTCAAAGAATTGGGAATTAGGTTCCCTTCATTTGTACCTATACTTTTTGATATTCACTGCATGTGTTCTTTTTTCGTTCTTTTCAGTTTGTTTAGTCATTTCAATGAAATTTTTGCAATACCAAGTTATTTGTTGCATTTTTTCAAACAAAGATTTCACCACTAAAAATAATTATTTTTCATTTTTTGTCACTGATGATTCAATTTTACTGTCATTGTACAACTTTTTTCTTACACCTTTCCTTTTTAAACTTTTAATTTCATTTAATTTTCAGTCATATTCAATTCAATTTAACTAAATTTTTTAGGTACGTTTCCCAGTTTTCAAACTATCAATTTTTCATTATTCTTCATTTTTATCTAATTTTTGGCCACTTTTAGTTATTTCAATTTTTTTTCAATCTAACAATAATTTTTCACAAATTTTTCAAAAAAAAAAAAAAAAATCAATTTCAATTCCATTAAATTTTTAGTCATTCTATTTCCATTTCAATCTCTATGTTTTCAACCTTTGGTTTTTTTTATTCTTTATTGCCATTTCAAGTTTCATTCACGTTCAGTTAAATCTTTTTCTTTATTTTTATTGATTGTACCTACAATTTTTTCTATTTTAGGTAATTTGATTTAGTTTTCGGTCTTTTTTATCTTTTGATTTCATTCGATTTTTTAAAAAAGCCAATATTTCTCATTTTTCAAAAATTGATGATTTTAAAATTCTACAAAAATTTCTTGAGTATCTTTCAGTATTAAGTATTAATTTCGCTTAAGATTTAGTCATTTTCAATTTATTTCAAATTTCTTTCTTTTTTTAAGAATTTTTTTTTTCGATTTCAATTTCATCGAATTTTTATATTTGTACGTTTTCAATTTGTTTACAATTTTTGATTCAACTTAATTTTATTCAAGTAAAAAAAATTCCACTACTTTGAATGTATTCTTCATTTTTTATCACTAATCAACTAAATTAAGTTTTTTTTTTTTTTTTTTTTTTTTTTTAATGTACAACTTAACGAAAAGTCTTTTTTAATTTCATTCTTTTTTTAGTCAATCAACCAAATGTTTTTTATTCTCAACTTATAAACTAGCGTTATTTCAATTTTTTCACATTAGGTAGATAATTTTTATACATTTTTTTTTCAAAATTGCTCAATTTTTTCAAATTTTCATTTCAGGCATTTAGTTTTTCGTCTTAGATTCTACTTATTCTTATTCAAAGCCACTATTATTTTTATGATCAATTTTTCATAATTTTGAATTTCTTTCGCATTTTTAGTCACTTTTTAACTCTAATTTATTTTTTTTAATTAAATAATTTTCTCCTATGTTAATTTCGTTTAAGTTTAAGTCATTTTCAATTTGTTTTCAATTTTTTTTAATTTTTCGAATTAAATTATTTTTATCTAATGATTTTTCTTGGTGGAAAAATTTTAAAATTGTCGATTTCTTTATGTTTTGAATTTTTTTTGAATTCTTTGTTCAGTTTCGATCATTTTTTTATTTTATTCAATATTTTAAAATTATCAATTTTTTTCATAAGTTCAAATTTTTTCACATTTTTAGCCACTTTTAAAATTTAATCCAATTTATTTTTCGAATCGCATTTTTTTTTTCAATGTTAATTTCGTTCAAGTTTTAGTCCTTTTCAATTTGTTTCCAATTTCCAATACTTTAAATTTCATCTAATACTTAATTTTTTTTAACAGAAAAATTTTCAATTGTTGATTTTTCGCTGTTTTGAATTTCTTTCTCATTTTTGGTCACTTTTGATTTATTCGAAATATTTTGAAAATTTCCAATTTTGTTCAATTTTCAGTAGATAGTAGTTTTCATTTGTTTTTCAATTTTTACTTTTATTCAATTTCTCCAATGTTTTAAGTAAACAATTTTTGAATTATTTTTATTTGTCAAAATTTCTAGTTATCAATTTTTTACTTCTTGAAATTTCTTTCTCATATTATAAATCACTTTATTTATTTTATTTTATTTTTTTTCAATTTTTTGTATTTTTTCCTCATTCCAATTTCATTTAATAAGTATAAGCCACAATTTTCATTTTTTTTACCTTCAATTTTATTCAATCAATTTTGACTGTTAATTTTTTTAAATACTTATTAGATTTTTTTCATTTTTAACTTTTTATTTTTATTTTTTGGTCGCTTCTGATTATTTTTTTTTTTCATTTTTTTTCGCAATTTTGGTTTTATTCAATTTTTGAAATTTATTTTTCAGCCACTTTTATCTAATTCAATTTCTTTACAATTGTACATATGTAGGTACGTTAAAAAAAAAAAAAAAAAAAACTATTTTTTCTACTTCAATCCGATTTAATAATCAATTATTTTTAATTTGTTTTCAAGATCTACTTTTGCTCAACTCAATTTATTCTCATTTTTAGTTGTTGATTTTATTCAATTTTTCATTTTTTTTTTTTTTTTTTTTTTTTTTTTGAAATCTCGATCGTCTATTTTACCTTCTCTTCTTATTTCGGGTACACCATTCTTGGATCAACTCCATCTTATCTCACTATCTATCATTTTGCACCATCTTACATGCTACCGAAGTAGCACCTCCTACATCTGCATTTAAACCGGTTCCTCCACATCAAATAATTTCTCATCCACACGAGATACACGAGATTATGTAAATACATGGCGTAAATAACGCCAGAGAGAGGGAGCAATTTATAGCAGATACGTTCAATTTCAATAAAAAGGGTGGTCTTAGAAACGTACATAGTATTTAAGATCCATGGCGCTGCATAGAATGGTACAAGTCCGCAGGGGCTTACGATTCGAAAGTAACTCGGGGTGTAATCCTTTGACTCTATACGTATGGTATTTTGTAAAGCACGGCAAACGATTATATATTGCTTTACAACACGATTTGCATTTTGATATTGCAACTTTGCGCGAATCGATTGGGCCGGGCTGCCATGGCTTGTTGGTTCCATCGCATCGTAATTTCCACGCTTGTTTATCTCGTACACCGTAATATAATATTATATGGACGAGGAAGTAACGTTATTTATGCTCTCTACTCTTTGGCGTTTTCGCCTTTTGCCTTCGATTGCTGTAAACAGTTCTAATGTGGCGCTGTACAGCTTCATCTATTTACGAATAACACGCGTCATACGTGTACGGATATTATACGGGTACGATTGTGGTCAAAGGAGCTATATTACATTTCGTCTGCGTTGTTTACCATTCCGCTAGCGTAATCAAAGGCGAACCTTACTCGGCATCTATCGAATTTCAAATTCACCGCGTAAATTAGACCAACTCCAATCGCTCGAGTAGGTGCAAGAGGCTATTTCGTGCCGATGCCGAAGGCTTTCACGAAACGTTATGCAACTTTAATAACTCGTATCTAAACCGATGTCGATATAGTTGCCTATCAACATATAATACGAGTATGGTACTTTGATCCCTGACGCGTGAGAATACCTTTGCAAACATTCAATCGTACACAGGCCCCCAAAAAAGTGGTTTCCTGTTATGAGAAAATACATTCCTCTCTTTTCATTTTTACTTCAACTGAATTTCAAGTATTGCATAGCGGGGGGAGGGGAGGGGAGAGGAGAGTTCTAAACCATCAAAGTTTTTTTTTTTTTTTTTTTTTTTATGAAAAATTCCCAAATCCTAAACTGAATTTCAATTCAAGTAATACCATTGAAACTTCCCAATTTTTCAAATTAAAAGAAATAAAAAAATAAAAATTGAAAAACATTAGCAGCAGATTGATTTCGTAAATTATTGATCAATGTTTGTACATATTTGAAAATTCAAAAATTAATTTCAGAATGTTCAAAAATTTCACCTCTTGAATTAGAGGATTTTTGAACACCAATTTTACAATTTTTCGCAAATATTCAGCTGAATTTTGCAATTTTTTTTCAAAATTCAACAATTTTTGAAAATCAAAAATTTAACATTTTATTTTTTTGAAAATTTAACAATTTTTGAAAAATCAATCTTTTTAAATTTTACTAGGTACTGTATTATAATCAAGAAATGTCGACATTTTTTATTTTAGTGTTTAAAAATTCCAACAACCAATTTCTAAAAAATTCATAATTTTTGGAAATCTAAAATTTTTTGAAAATTTGATAATTTCATTCAATTCCACAGTTTAGTAGAATTTCACTATTTTTAAAAACTCAACAATTTTTCAAAAATTTGACCTTTTCTTTAATTTAACAATTCTATTAAATTTTACAATTTACAAAAATTTGGCAACTTCAAAAAATTTCGCAGATTTGGAATTCTTCAAAATTACCGAAACATTTTTTTTTAATTTGGAACTTGTGAAAATTTTGAAAAAATGTTCTTTCTAATTTAGTAATTTTTGGAAATGAAGAAAATTCGAAAGTTCAGCATTCGTTGAAAAATTAACAGTTTTAGCGGATTTGACATATTTTCAATAATTAGACAATTTTTGAAAATCTAAAAGTTTTTGAAAATTTAGCCATAATTGAAAAATTTGCCAATTTCTAAAAATTTCGCAGATTTGATATTCTTTAAAATGGTATTTTTTTTAAATTTACAACTCGTGAAAATTTGTAAACTGAAAAAAATATACCTAAATGTCCTTTTTGATTTAGTAATTTTTGGGAATCAAGCAAATTTGAAAATTCAGCATTCGTTGAAAAATTAGCAATTTTAGCATGTTCGACATATTTTCAAGAATCACGCAATTTTTGCAAATCCAAGTTTTTGAAAATTCAGCAATATTTGGAAATTAGACAATTTTTTCAAGTTCATCCTTTTTTTGAATTTCACAATTTTTTTAAACCTTACCATTTACTAAAAATTTGGTGCCTGTTTCAACATTTGATAATTTGTCGTTTTACAATTTTGACAATTTTTGAATATTCAACAATTTTTAAAATTTGACAATAATTTTATTAAAATTTTGTCCGTTTTAAAAATATCGGAAATTTTTATAAATTAGTCAACAACGTGTAAAAATTAGAAATTTTTGAGAATTCAAATTTTTTTGAAAATTTAGTTGTTTTAAAAAACTATTGATTTACGAAAATATGATAATATTGAAGATTTTGAAAATTCCAAGTTCTTAAAAATTTTATTATTTCTTTACCTAAATGTAATAAATTTTATTTATTTTTGAAAGTACAAAAATTTTGGAAAATTGACAATATTGTAGCATTTTATAGGGTATTTTTGATTAAAAATTCATCCATATTTTTGAAAATTGGACTATTAATTTTTTTTGGAAAATTACAAATAATTCCAAAAAATTTGCAGTTTTAAAAACTTGACATTTTTAAAAAATTTTAAAAATTCGTAATTCTTTGAAATTTGGTTCATTTTTGGAAATTTAACATTTTTGAAAATTTAGAAATTTTTGAAAAATAATTTAAAGTTTTTTAAAAAGTCCAACAATTTTTGATGAATTGACGACTTTGAAAATTTAACTTTAAAAATATTACCCTCTTATTTTTTTCGTGGAATTTTACCTTACAATTTCTAAAAACTAAAAAGTTTACTACAATTATTTACAAAAAGTACCTACATTTAAGAAAATTTAATTTAAAAATATTTAAGTAGTAACCATTTTTTTTTTTGAAAAATTTTGCAGTTTTGAAGATTTAGATTTTTTTTTTGGGGGGGGGGATAAAGAATTTTTTCAAAAGATGGGTAATAATTATTAAAAAAGACAACTTTTTAAAAATTAACACAATTCAAATTCAAAAACTACCATTTTCAAAACATTTTCCATTTTAGAAAATGTTACAATTTTTTTTAGATTTCAAAACTCCAACCCCTCCCCCCCCCCAAAAAAAAATCGAAATTTTGACTTTCCTAAAAAATTTTCAGTTTTAAAAATTTGACAATTTTTGAAAATCCATAACAGTTCACAAAAATATTTTTTGAAAATTTCACATTTTTTGAAAATCATAAAAATTGAATTTTCAAAATTTTTTACGATTTCTTAAAAGCTAATTTTTTTAAATTCGACCATTTTTTAAAATTCTAGTTTTTAAAATTTTTTACAATTTCTAAAACTTTGATTATTTCAAAAAATTTCGCAATTTTTAAAAATTCAACAATTTTGTTAACATTTTTTTTTCACAAATTTTGCAATTTTTCAAATTTTTGGATTGACGTTTTTCTGTGAGGTTTTAAATTTTTGAAAATTTTGGGAAATTAGATATTTCTCATAAAAATGGAACAAAAAATTCCTAGTTTTCAAAATTTATTCAGATTTTTAATTTGTTGTATTTTTTGAGACATACCTAGGGATGAAGTGCCAAGATACCCCTTAAAATTCAGTTATAGAAATCAAAAAAAAAAAATTTAAAAATAGTAAATCATTTTCTCATAGCACCACACTGTATCATTTTTCTTATTTTTTTATTTTGATACAGGAGTAATGAATCCGAATCCACACGCTGCCAGATGCAATGCTTGCTCGAACGAAATCAGCGATCGATATATTATGCAAATCGCCAACGAATGCTATCACGAGACGTGTCTGATATGTTGCATTTGCGGTATTCATCTGGCTCAAACTTGTTTCACCAAAGATCGTAAATTATATTGTAAATTCGATTACGACAGGTAAGCAAAATATTATACGATATTCTTCAAGAGGCCAAAAGGTTCGGCGCGGCATGCACCCTATATTTTTTATTATTATAAGCTCGGCTCAACTTCCCATACATACGACCAAACTATTTGTACCAATATACTTGGAAAAGTCTCCAAGAAAAAAGGGAGCGGAGGAAAAAAAGAAGATAAAGGTATCTGTCATACGAGCGTCAATAAAATAAACCGCGAGATGCTGCGATTCTCCCTTAGAATAGTTTGACAAGGCTGTATAAAAAGGGGTGCCTTTTGCAACATATTGCCTCGCACCCCAACACAAGCTCGCAATCATCTGCACAATATGCTACAAGCTGATCTCTGCTATAACGACGGTGACGTCACAATAGTGCACGTGTTACGGTATTATACGTATCTACTTACTACGTATTATATGCGAGAGTATATTTTGTCCGGTAGGTGTATTGTGTTTTCTTGTGATCTGGGGTACGTATGTGTACGTAGGTTCTGTCTGTAGAAGAATACGACTATGACACCCTCGTTGTCCAAAAATGACATCGCGAGGTTGTTAAATTTTATGTGTTTGCGGAGGCGTGAGATTTCATTTTGTCGATGAAGTGCGCCATCAGTTCGGGTTAGATGAAGATTTTAAAGGAAATTGAGCGAAATTGGAACAAACCATTTCCGAGACTCGTCGCTGCAAAATGAAACCATTGACCTAGAAAAAAAGAAAAAAATATGTTCATATCAAAAATTGTGTCCAAAAATTGTAAATTTCATAAATAAATTAATAAAGATAGAAATTGAAAAAAAAAATCAAAAAGATAAAAAGAATCGGTTTGAAAAAATACAGTTACAACACACGAATAAAAATTAAACTCACAATTCAAAAAATTCAACCATTTCACCCATGAAATGAATTTTCTAATAACTCAAACTTCTTTTAAAAGTTTTTTAATTTGGCTTGTTGCAAAATTCAATTCTCGAAAAAATTAAATTATAGCATTATTCGATACTTCACTTGTTGCAAACATTCGATTCGACCAAATAAAAGAAAAAAAATGCAAAATAGTTATTAGGAATTTCGCCTTTATAAACAATTTTCAAAACTTCAACTTGAGTGGAAATCACAATTTTCTCAAAATATTCACAAACTGACTTTGACGAAAAATTTGTGAAAATTCAGCTTTCAAAAAATATAAAAAAATTTTAATTTCTCTTTTTTAAAGATTCAAATTCGCTCTACATGAAAAATTGTTGCGAAATGCTTCAGATCTTCGCTGCTTTTGTTTTGAAAAAAATTTCGGAAAATTCAACTCTTCATAAAAATCAAAATTCGTGCAAAGTGAAACAATACGTATTTTCAAAATTTTGCAGCTTTGGTTTTTGAGAAACTCCAAGAATTTGCTAAAATATTTTTTTTTTTGAAAAGTCAATCATCTTGCATAAGTATTTATAGGATTTTTGGAAAATTCATACTTTTTGCTAATTTTTCTTTTACAAAAAAAAATCAAATTTGTTAAATTGGAAAAATTTTTGCAAAATATTTCTGATTAAAGCAGTTTCTTTTTTGATAAAAAATCGATAAAATTCAACTCCTAGTAAATATCCAAATTATTTTGAACATAATAAAAAATGTTATTTGTATAATTTTTCAGTTTTTCTCTTGCAAAAATCGCAAACTTTGTCTGAAAAACAAATCCAGAAGATTCAAATTGTGCAAAAGAATTTTAAAAAAAAATTTATGCAAACAAAAAAAGCCAAAAAAAAATTGGAAAATATTTACATCTTGTACTCATGAAGGGAAAATTTATATTTGGGCGAAACTGACACTTCTTAAGAATTTTTTTTCCCCACGAAAATGCAATCTGCGTAAAACTGTAAAAGTCATGATTTCTGAAAAATATTTTATTTTTAGTATCAGTGCTAAATAAAATTTTTTTTTACAAATTTTCAATTTTCAAATTTCCTCTTTACCTACTTCAATTTTTTTAGCGAAGTACTGCAGATTTTCGCAATTTTATCTTGAGAAACAGTAGCAAAAACGAACTATTTTGTAAAAATTCAGATAAATTCAAAAATTAACTTTTTTTAATTTTGAGTTTTTGCTTCTACAAAAACCATATAAATTAACAAGAACATAAATTATTGCAACAAAAATTTTCAAAAATTCATGATGCACAAAATATTTTGTTTTTGACAAAAATGTTCAAGATTAAAAGTTTTTTCTTTGCTAAAATTTGAACCTCTGTAAAATTAGCAGTTTCCTCAGATTTTTCCTCCTCAAAATTCAAAATTTAACAAATAGAGAAAATTTTCACAAACTAATCAAAATTTTGGCAGTTTTTTTTTTTTTTTTGAAAAACTTTTGCAAAAATTCAACTTACTCGTATTTTAAAAGTTTGAATTTGTGCAATAAGATGAAATTTTTTTCAAAATATTTACCTACAAGTTTGCTTTTGCAAAACTTGAAAAATTTCCTTCAATGAAAATTTTTCAAGAATTAAACTTGCACAAAATAAAATTACGAATATTTTACAAATTATTCATAACATTTATGTTGTAAAATTCAAACTTGTACACATTAAAAAAATTTTGTAAAACATTTGGAATTTTCATAGCTTTCCTTTCAAGAATTCGTTTTCAAACAACCAAAAATGAGCGAAGTGAAATTTTTTTGAAAAACAAGCGAAGTTTTCACGAAAAATTTGCCTTGACAAAGTTTTTTCAAAATTCAGAAATCGAATGAATTTAACATTTTGAAAATATTTCTTTTGCAAAAATTCAAAATTGTACTCACGAATTGATTTTTTTTTTTTGAAAAATGCACAAATTTTTTTTACAACTTTAATGGCAAGAAAGATGGCCAAAAATTCAAATTTTTTGCAAAATATCGACAGCTTCGCTCTCGCAAAAATCGAGTAATTTCCTTCAATAAAACGTTTTCAAAAATTCAACTCCATCAAAATATTTGTAATTTTATTCGTGAAAATTTTGTAAAAATTAAATTCTCACTAACTCACAATAACCAAGAATTCACTTCTTTAAATACATATTTACAATTTTTTTTTTCAAAAATTCAAATTTGCACTAATAGAAAATTTTTTACAAAGTATTCACAATATTTTGAGAATGATTTGCAAAACATTAACTTTTCTTCAAAATTCAAACTTGTGTGAAATTAAAAATTAAAAAATTCACCGCAGCTTTGCTTTTTCTTCACATTTTTTTTTTTTGGAAGATTTTGGAAAAAATAAACTTATTTAATAAAACTTTTTTTTCAAAAAATTTATTTAAAACTTTTAATGACAATATTTTTGAGAATTTTCTTTGTGCGAAAATTTAACTCTTTAAAAATTCAAACCTGAATAATTTTTCAAAAATTATCGTATTATTGCTGTTCAGCTTTTGGCAAACTTCTAATTTTCTTCAATGAAACTTTTAAAAAATTCCATTTTTGATTCTTTTGCTTCAATTTTTTTTTTTTAGAAAAACTTTCGGGAATTCAAACATGTACCAAATTAGATATTTGTACAGACCATACAGAGTAGGTATTCAGAAAAATAATAGATATGTATTAAAATACTTAAAATTTTGGGAATACTTTTTCAAAGAATGAACAAAATTCGAAAAAAATTATTCGAGAAACAATTCTGAAAGTTAGAAAAAAAAAAACTTCAAAAATTGATTTAAACCGAATTAGTTTTGTGTTACAATTTTCAAGGAAGACCGTTCCAAAATTCAAGTCAGAAAAAATTACGTTTTTTGAAAAAAAATCAAGTATAGAATGAAAAAAAAACAACAAAAAAAAAAACATTTTTTGGATCAACATGATATATTTTAACTTCCCCCGCCCCAAAAACATTTATTGCGATTTTTGAAGGGTAAAAATAGGTAGATAAGATATGTCAAGACTACTTTGATTCAAAAAAAAAATCCATTCTAGCTGAATTTTATTCAATTTTTTTCATAAAAAGTAAAGGAGTATTATAGGTCCCCTTAAAAACAGGGGCAAAGATGAGAAATCACCAAAAATGGTCTTGTTGGGTAAAAGTACCTTATGTAGTTAGTGACCATTTTGTTCAATTTTTTGATTTATTTTTTCGTTTTCTCAATAAAAGGTGCTTTGCGCCACCACTCAAAATAATTTTTTTTGAAGAAAAATTTTTAAGGAGTTGATTTTACACCAAAAGAATTATTTCTAGAGGGCCAAACCTTTATACAGTTCGAAAAAAAAAATGAAATTATGAAACGTCCTACTTTCTTTCAATTTCATCTTCCTTGGTCCCTTCAATTTTTAATATAGGCACCGTGTTTATATAAAAAAATTTGTTCCTTAAGGATTGCCTATTCACTTGGTAGAAGGAACTACATCAGCTACGAAACACCCTGTATTTTATTTCAAAATCGAACTACCTTTTTTACTACTTTTCACAAAATTTTCAGAAAACCACCCTCACAAAATTGCATTTCTTCCGAAATAAAAAAGTTTGCAAACAATTTTAAATTTTATTAAGGATTTGAAAACACATCAAAAATAATTTCCACAAGTTCATAGGGTGTCAAAAACACCAAATAATACACATTTTTGGTTTCTCATTGTTTAAAAAAAATATCAGTGCTGTCATTCTATCTTCACCACAAACAAATCATTTTCTACGAAGACATCTACAGGAACATCAATAAATTTCGCTTCCAAAACTAATTTTTTATTACCCACTGGCTCTCTATTTTTTTTGCTTTCAAAAAATCACAAAAATAAACCACACACAGTCGCTATTGTTACACCGATAAAATGCACGTGTACGACTACAAACGCTGAATATATTACTCCAGCCTCCCCTTCCAGACACGGGCAGGGCATCATCGTCGGAAAGCAAAAAGGCAAAAAGAGTCTGGCAAAAAAATATGTTAATGCGTTCAAAACATATATGTAGAGAAGCCACTTGTGTCATTATGATATTTATATTCATTTAATATCCATTAAGGAAAGCACCCCATATACGCGAGGTACGATTCGACGAAATTATTACGTTAGATACACGATCGTGATGCACCCTTTTAATACTCGTGTACGCACAATCATATTTCATTTTTTTCAAACTCAATGACTCGTACGACCACGGATTGGTTTGATAAAACACGCGGATATTCTGCAGATAAGAGAATCGGGGCTAAAATAGGAAGAAGTTGAAGATAAAAAATGGACGAAAAAGCCAATACTGTGGAATGCCAAAAGGAGGAAGAAAAAAATTAAAATAAGAATACTTATATATTTAAAGATGAAAAAATTTCTTAATGAAATACTCGTTGGCGAAGAAATATTTAAAATTCTCGGCACGCTTCGTTCTGCCCGTGCTCGGGCTCTTGCGTTCAGAAAGGCTATATCCGAAGGCGATTCGATTTCTTAAAAGGGTCCAACTTTTAGAAATCCGATACGCGTTCGACTCGGAATCCAGTCCCGCCCAAAGAATTTCCCTCGAATAACGTAAATTAGTCGCTCAAGCGGGCAAAAAATACGACCAGAGTCGAGAATCGTGTATGGGTTTACCAACCGCAGTCCGCAGCGTATCAAAAGTGATTTCCAAGGGTTCATTTTGTATTCGCGTCATCCTTTCTCGCGATCTCCTATATACGAGATATCTTACTCGCCGTATAGCTTTTATTCAATACTCAAATGACCGCAGCAGTCTGTAGCATACACGAATAGGAAATTTCCTCGACTAAGGGTTGCGCCTTATATATGAAGCCGGCGACGTGCACGCCGCACCAGATTATCGGCGAACTTTAAGTACATTTATCGCATACCTATTAAAGCTATAAAATTCGAATCATTTGACCCGAACGTCGTTAAACGTCCGCTTTTATCCAGGTCACGTGTTGATTGTAATTCCTGGCACACAACACAAAAACCGGTGACCAGCCATACCTAATTTAACCACAAACATAGAAACTCGCGCCCCTGTTTTCAAACTACGTCTAAATTGTTACCCCCAGCCCCAGCCCCAGCCCAGCCCAGCGCCCGCCTTCGCCACGTACCATTCGAATTCGAATAATACCCGAGAAATAAACATCCTTTAGCTTGGGCCTGCTTCATTATTATTGTACTCCTTGGAGACATAATTTTAAAGGAATACTGCAGTCACCCTAAAATATACGAAATTGGCCTTTCATTTAAAATTACGATGAAATTTTTCTCAAAAAAAAAAGAAGAAGAAGAAGAAGAAAGATATGTAATATGAAGACATCGACAACGAATTACTTAAATAGCAGGGAGTACTCTTAAATACCTTACGAATTGGATAAGAGTATAAAAAATTAAGCTCATGTAAACATCTACAGCTATTCAAGCACACTCATCCATAATGACAACCACTCGAAGAGACAAGTCAGCTGATATAGCTCTAAAAGAGATAATAACGAGTACCTTAACCCGAGCTCTTGAATTAATGTTTCTAAACAATTTCACATCGTTACGAGTGTAGTGACTCGATTTGAAACCTTTTTCTCGTATTTAGTCGTAGGTGCTTTCGTCGAATTTAAATAAAGAACGGTTCTACATTTTCACGGTTACGTAATTTCAAGGTTAATTTAAAATCACGAAGGGACCTAAGTAGATGCTAATTTGTTGAGAATTTTATAGGCAGAGAAGGGAGCCCATCTAAAAAGTAATTTAAATGCAGAAAACGCAATTTCTAAAAAAAAAAAATAAGAAGAGGAAATCACTTATCAACTTTTTTAAATTTTAATAAAATTTGAAAAATTGTTTATAAAAATTTTTTTTTAAAAATTGCTTAAGAAAAATCTTATCTATTTAGATTTAGGTTTGAAAAGAAAATTCAAAATTTATATTGAAAATTGCAACAAATTAAGGGAAATTTTGTGAAAAAATACAAAAAAAATGTTTCGATTGGGGTTTGGAAAAATAGGATTTAGATATTATTTCACCAAAATTACGTACCTAGAAAACATTTGAACAAAAAATTTAAATTCAAGAAATTTTATTAGAAATATTATAGATACGATTTATTTTCTCAAATAAAAAATGACAATTTTTTCTAAAATGAAAAATGACAATTTTTTCTAAAATGAAAAATGACAATTTTTCAAAAATGAGGAAATAATTTGTTATAAAATGAAAAAATTGATAATTTTTTCTAAAATAAAAAAATGACAATCTTGTCTAAAATTTAAAAAAATGAAAAAATTACAATTTTTTTCCAAAATAATAAAAAAAAAACACTTTTTATGAAAAAAATTTTCTGTAACGAAAAAGTGATATGTAATTTTTTCTATAACGAAAAAATGATAATTTTTTCCATAACGAAAGAATGAAGATTTTTTCTATCATGAAAAATGAAAACAAACAATTTTTTACCGACTAAAATAAAAAAATGACAATTTTTTTAAAATTTAAAAAAATAGCAATTTTTTCTAAAATGAAAAATGACAATTTTTCAAAAATGAGGAAATGATTTGTTCTAAAATGAAAAAATTGATAATTTTTTCTAAAATGAAAAAATGACAAGCTTGTCTAAAATTTAAAAAAATGAAAAAATTACAATTTTTTTCCAAAATAAAAAAAAAAAAAACACTTTTTATGAAAAAAAATTTCTGTAACGAAAAAGTGATATGTAATTTTTTCCATAACGAAAGAATGATGATTTTTTCAATCATGAAAAATGAAAACAAACAATTTTTTACCGACTAAAATAAAAAAATGACAATTTTTTTTAAAATTTAAAAAGGTGACAATTTTTCTAAAATGAAAAATGACAATTTTTTAAAAATGAGGAAATGACTTGTTCTAAAATGAAAAAATTGATAATTTTTTCTAAAATGAAAAAATGACAATTTTTTTCTAAATAAATAAGTAAATAGATAGATAGATAGATATATCCTTTATTAGCGATAATTACAAAGTACTCTTAGCATAGTGAAAATAAAGTAGGTACTCCGCTAGGCCCAGAATTGGGCGAAGGATTCGCGTAATCGTTTCCATTCAGTACGTTCCAGAGTTAGTCGGTAGTAAAGTTTGTGCTTCAGAAAGTTGTCAAAGTCGTCTCTCCATCTAGCCCTATGTTTGCCTTGCTTTTTTGTTTATAAGTAAGGTACCAATAAGTTAGTCTGTAGGTCCATCTGTTATCGGTCATTCTGCCTACGTGTCCGGCCCAGTTCCATTCGCTTCTTCTTATGTAGTGAATTATGTTCAAGTTATGTTTCAGTTTTTTTTTTTTGTTTTTATACGGATTTTATCTTTTTTCTTAAAGTTCAACATTGATCTTTCTATGGAATTTTGAGTCGTTTCAATTTTCTTTGCTAATGTTTTTGTTAAAGTCCATGTTTGAGATCCGTATGTTAAAGTAGGAACTATGCATGCGTTAAAAATTTGGCTTTTGTGGAAGTTCGGGAAGGGACCTTTGAAAATGTGTCTTAGAGACCAGTATTTTTTCCAAGTGAGAGTTATCCTACGATTAATTTCTTTTTCTGTAGCGTTTTCAAAAGTTATTAGTTGCCCTAGATAAATAATTTCGGTTACTTTTTCTATAGTTTTATTATCAATTTTGACTTCGTTCAAATTGTCTTTTGTTAATATTTTAGTTTTTGAAAAGTTAATCGTTAATCCTGCTTGTTTACCTATTTCGTTGAGTTCATTTATCATTTTTTCAAGTTCTTCTAGGCTATTAGCTGCTAGTACAATATCGTCTGCGAACCGCAAATTGCTCAGCCTCTCTCCATTCACCAGAAAAAAAAAAAAAAAAACACTTTCTATGACAATTTTTTTCTGTAACGAAAAAATGATAATTTTTTCTATAACGAAAAAATGATTATTTTTTTTAAAATGAAAACAATACAATTTTTTCTGAAATGAAAAAAATGACAATTTATTATCTAGAATGAAAAAAATAACAATTTTTCTAGAATAAAAAATAACAATTTTTTTCAAGACTTGAAAATTACAATTTTTCTAAAATGAAAAAATGACATTTTTTTTCTAAAATAAAAAAAATATAATTTTTTCCAAAATGGAAAAATTCTAATTTTTCTAGAATGAAAAAATAATTTTTTTTCTAAAATGAAAAAATAACAATTTTTTCCAAAATAAAAATAATGATGTTTTTTTCTAATATGAAAAAATGACAATTTTTCTAAAATGTAAAAATTACAATTTTTTTCAAAATGTAAAAATTACAATTTATTCTAAAATGGAAAAATGACAATTTTTCTAAAATGAAAAAATGACAATTTTTCTAGAATATAATTTTTTTTTTCAAAAATGAAAAAATAACAATTTTTTTAACGTGAAAAAAATGATAATTTTCTTCCAAATAAGTGAAAAAAATGACAAGTTTTTTCCAAAGTGAAAAAAATGACAAGTTTTTTCCAAAGTGAAAAAAATGACAAGTTTTTTCCAAAGTGAAAAAAATGACAATTTTTTCTAAAATGTAAATATAGGTCCCGAGCGGCACACTCGATCGATAATATCGGAAGATGTAACGTATCGATAAAAAATCGTTTGAAAATCTATAGATGTTCTCACGATATTATAAAGATTTATCGGTACAACTTCATAGGCAAAAAATCTAAAAACTATCGAATTCGATATTATTAAGATTTTATGACGATATTCGTCAACGATACTATCGACAAAGAATATTAAATTTATCGATTCCGATTTTCCACCGATTTTGTGCAGATATTTGAAACTACATTATCGACAAAGAATATTAAATTTATCGAATTCGATTTTTTAACGATTTTGTAAAGATATTTAAAACTATATTATCGACAGATTATATGAAATTTCTCGACTTCGATATTTTACCGATTTTTTGACGACATTTGAAACTATATTATCCACACATAATATGCAATTTCTCGAATTCGATTTTCTAACGATTGTGTGAAGATATTTGAAACTATATTATCGACACGTAATATGAAATTTCTCGATTTCGATTTTTTAACGATTTTGTGACGATATTTGAAACTATATTATCGACAAATAATCTAAAATTTCTCGAATTCGATTTTTTAACGATTTTGTGAAGATATTTAAAACTTTATTATCGACACGTAATCTGAAATTTCTCGAATTCGATTTTTCAACGATTTTATGACGATATTTGAAACTATATTATCGACACGTAATATGAAATTCCTCGAATTCGATTTTTCAACGATTTTGTGGCGATATTTGAAACTACATTATCGACAAATAATCTGAAATTTGTCGAACGATTTTGTGACGATATTTGAAATTATTTCCAAATTGGTGAACATTTTTCCAAGTCCAACACGTCTGGAAGTACTAAACTGCCTATTATAAGCGTTTTATTGCTAATTCCTCAACGATAAGGTATGGCATAGTGGTTAAGGAAGAGGATTACCATGCAGGAGGTAGATGGTTCAAGCCCCACGGGTGGCAGATTTTTTATAATTTTTTTGGCTTTTTCTGAAATGATCCTCTTACTGTAACATGAATAATGTGTTTAGGCATAGTTTAATGTATTAATTATGCTAATTAATGATTTTTAATTATAGAAAAAAGCTAGTAAAAGACGAAAAATCGGAATAAAAAATCGTTAAAAAATCGACAGAATATCGAATTCGATAAAGTTTCGCAAAAGTTCCGCCTAAATCGTGAAATTATCTTTCGATATTATAGATATATTAATTATATTATCGATAAAATATCTTACTATAATCTCGAAATTTTTTCTAACTATAATTCGTCGATAATCTATCTATATATCGAAAGATAATTTCACGATTTATGCGGAACTAACGCGACACTTTATCGAATTCGATATTCTGTCGATTTTTTATTTCGATAATTTGTCGATTGTGCTGCTCGGGGTATGACAATTTTTTTCTAAAATTAAAAAATTGAATTTTCTTCTAAATGGAAAAATGATAATTTTTTCTAAAATGAAAAAATGACAATTTTTCTAAAATGAAAAAAATGAATGACAATTTTTCCTAATATGAAAAAATAGAAATTTTTCAGAAATGAAAAAAATCGTGATTTTTCCCAAAATGAAAAATGACAACTAATTTTCCAAAACCAAAAATTACATTTTTTTTCAAAAATAAAAAAAAAATAAAAAAATAAAAAACTTAATACTTAAGTACCAATAAAATTTTGAAAAATAGAGAAATAATTGATTCTAAAAAAAAATCATAAGTAGTTGATGCCTATTAACAAAAATTTTAAAAATTTTAAACAAAATTATGAAAAAATGTTTTTGAACATTTAACACAATCTAAAATAAATACTTGAGGGAAAATTTTTAAAATTCAAAGCAAAATTACATAAGTAGGAAAAGTTTATTTGAAAATAAATTGTGAGAAAACTTTTACTTAATAAATGAAATTTCCAAAAAAAAGAAGGGAAGAAAAAATTTCAAAATTTGGAAGAAAATTGGAAAATTAACTTCGGGATTTGAAAAAAATCAAGTACCTATACATGTAAAAATAAAAATGTTTTTCAAACAGAATTTCGACGTTTATGTTGATTTTTTTTAAATAATCCAGTTTTCACAAAATTTTTATAAAATCAGAGGAAATTTTTAAAAAAATGGACATAAGAAAATTTCAAAAAAGATTCTAAAAAAGTTTTAAAAAATTAAAGGAAAACAATTAAATGAATTGGTTCGAAAAAATCAAAGTTACCTATTTCAAAATCAAAAATTTTCAAAACTTCAAGAAACAAGTTTGAAATTAAATTTTCTAGAAAAAAATCAAACAAGAAGTATAGATATTTGATTTGGAATTTATTTGTATTTTTTTTTAAATTCGAGGGGAAAATTTCGAATATTTGGAAGAAATTTTAAGAATTAGTTTCTAGAAAAATTAAAAAAAAATGTTTTTTGACAAAATTTTGAAATCCATAGGTTTAAAACTGTAATTTCAGAAAAGTTTTCAAATTTGTACAAAATATTTGGAAATAGTTGTTGAGAAAAAATCTCAAAATTCATGCTTGAAAAAAAATTATTTGCAAAATAGTTTTTTAAAATACCCACAAAAAAAATTCAAACAAAATTTTGTAAAAATTATTCTTTTGTTAGAAAAATTTATTAAATTAAATTTTGCAATAAGTTGAAAAAACTTGACCATTTTTTTAAAACCCACTTGAAAAATTGTACAATTTATTTCAATAACACCTATGGGGAAAAAAATTAGCACAGATAACAAAATAGAGTAAATTCGAGCCAAAATTTTCAATATATTTCTTCGTAAAATTAATATTCTCCATTCAAGCTTCAAATCACTCAAACCGTACTGACCCTTTTCCGAACACGGTGATAACCTTCCAAAAAAATCATATCATTTTCGATCGAGATAAAATTCTATTGCGTTACTCCCTATCTACGCACAAATGAGCGATCGATTTGAAAAAGAGAAAAATTAACATTCGGGTGTTTTTTAAAACTTGGGTCGTCCTTTATCAATCTACTTTTCGAATTAGAACTCACCGATGGTTTGGTTAGTTCACCCCAAAAAATAATAATGGTATCACATAGTCGAAAATTATTTTCACATTAATCACGTTTTAATTCGGATTTCGATTAATTTCAAAGAAATGAGTAATCTAACATGTAAGTGAGACAGGAAGCAGTGTGTGCTTTTGTCCGATGAATTTGTATACAGAGATAGAAATACCGAATGTAGAATACATTTTCGTATATGGCTCATTTATAACGTTAATGATCGTATAAAGGAGAAAAAAATCTCTAAGTACATCAGACGATAATAATATGTTATCGGATTTAAATCGTATCGGCAACGTATATTATCGCATTATATTTATAGCAACGGATAAAAAATATAATAAAAATATACGCTAATTGAAAATTTTTAAATTTCATAAAAATAATATTAATGTTACAAAACCGATTCGATACCCTATGCATATGAAATTTTATGTAAACATTCTAAACTAAGCATCTGATAATAATGTTGTTTATTTTTAGGCCATTATTTTGAAAAATAAATCGAACGTGAAAATATTATACGATTTGATAAATACATGGTGCATCAAGATGTATTTTTTTTGCTTCGCAATTTACAAGCAGTTAGACCCAGCAAGAAAAGTGAAATTATTAAGTGATTAGAGGGATGGAGGAATAATATTTTCCACCTAATGAAATACGCTTTATACACGAAACCAACAGACGACGCAGGTTCGAATTTTAAACATCCCTTGCGGTTCATGTTTCGTAAGTTATCAAAAGGTCAATTGACTGTAAACATTCTTTTAGATAAAATTTTTTTGGGGAATTGATACCCACGTATTTCATGAAAACGAAACAACCTGACCACCTTGGTAAGTTTTGCCTTATGCTTAATCTCTTTCGTGGGCATACTGAAACGTTCGAATTTGTAGATTACGATCGGCTTATCTCGGCGAATAGTTTTGTACCGAGCGATCTTCATCATTGTGGAGTTGATATTGGAAGAAAATATTCGGCTGAAATGCACGTACACCATTTTATCGTTGAAAAAAATAATTTGCTCCCGAATTTGTTTCTGTGTATTAAAAAAAAATCAAAACAATTTCTTTATTGTAGGGAAATTATTTGATAATCTTCTTCAAGAACACATTAACGTTTTTTCCCAATCTCCCAAAACAAATTTATAGTAGTTTTTGAATTTTTAGAGCCTTTTTTTTGTTGAAATGTTGTCCTAAACAGAATTCATTTACTATAACACTGAGAACGTTGGTAAAAAAACTTTTGATTGCTTAAAACCAGTTTTTTCCATTTTTTAAAATAAGAATTCAAAAAAAACATCATTAAAAATTTTTTATTAATTGATTTTCAAAATAACTAGGTATTTTTTAATATTATTATGATATGTTTTAATTCAAATTAGGTACTTTTTTTGATTGAAATTTTCGTACCAAATGGAATATTTTACACATGAAAATTAATTTTGTAGATGAATATTTTTTCGCTTCAGTACCTAAATGAAAATTAAAAATTGATAAAGTTCTCCCATCTCCAAAAAATCGTTCATTTTTAAAAAGAAAATATTTAAAAATATTCTTGAAAAAAATTCAAAAATATAAATTTTCTTTTTAATTTACAAAAAAAGTCTGCAATTTTTTTTATTTTGTGAAAAACAAATTAAAAATTCTATCAAAAAATCCTCTAAATTTTTTTTAATAAAAAATGTATTTCAATAAACTTTTTATTCTCATTTTCAAAAATGTTTTTAAATATTTCTGAAAAAAATTTCCTGAAAATTGTAGAAAAAATTTTGATAGAATAATTATTTGAATTTTTTAGAAAAATTTTAATACCTAGGTATTTATCTATTGCTTAAAAAAATAGAATTTTTTTCTAGGAACGTACGTTTTTAAGTATTTTCTCTCAAAAAATAATAGGTTGAAAAAAAACGAAATTAGGTAGGCCATATTTTCTCTTCAGAAAAATGTAAGATTTTTTGTAGAAAATATTTTTTTTAATTTTTGGTTGGATTGATTGCATTTTTGATTTATTTTATAAACTTTTAAAATATTTTCCTTTCAAAAAAAAGAAGAAAATTAGGGAAAAAGTGACTTTTGAGCGAAATAGCGACAAAATGTAACCAAGATGTCAAGTCTGTGTTTGAATTAATTTTTCTATGATTTTTTTTTATTAGACTTTTTCCAAAGTTTAAAAAAAAATAGTTCAATTTTTATACAAAAGATGATTTTGTTCACTTGAAAATAAATTTCGCAGGTGAATAATTTTTTGCTGAAACAAGTCGTTTTGTTGGATTTTTATCATTTTTTCCCTTCAATTTTTACAAAATGGATATCAAGGAAAATTGATGATCAAATTTTCAATATTTTTTTTCATGTAAGTAAATTTTTTCAATAATTTTTTTCAATAAAATTTTCCTAATCACTTTTTTAGTATATTATAGTAAGTATAAGGAGATTAAAAAAAAGTTTTCTTATACCTACTTTTCTAAAAATCTAAAAATTATTTTTTTATTTTAGAAATATTTTTTCCAATTTTGAATTCTTCAAATTTTACATTATTAATTTGATTAAAAAATTAATTGTGTGAGAAAAGTTGGAATACTTACATTTTCTGTAATTGAAATTTTTTCCTCAAAAAAAAAAATCAACAATGATAAATTAATGTTCCGTTTCCCCAATTTTTCAAAAAATTTCTCTTTTTTTTTACAAAAGTATTTTGAAAGAAATTTCAAAAGAAATTTTTTTGAGATTTTTCAAATTATATTTTCAAAAATTTTTTGAATAATTTTTTTAGAACTTTTGTTTTGATGGATTTTTTTCTAATTTGGAAAATTAATTTTTTACACCTTTCAAAAATCAAGTCATTAAAAAATTGATAGATACCTATAATTTTTTCAAAACCATTATTTTCTATAGTTTTGAATTTCTTCAAATTTAAATTTTGATCAAAAATAGTCAGCTAATAAATCAGTTTTTAAAAAATTGATATTTTTGGTAGCACATTTCTCAGCTTATAACAATTTTATTTATATAAATATTATATATATTTTTTTAAAATGCAATTTCAAAACGTATTTTTCACTTATTCATGAACAATGAAAATGTTATAAAATTATATGAAATTTTTTTGACTTTTTTCAGAATAAAGTTTTTGAAAATATTTATTAACGAAAGTAATTTTTTTTCAAGAAACTTTAGAATGAGTTTTTATCAACCTTTTTTTTTTTTTTTTTTTTTTTTTTTTTTGAAAGGAATGTTGCTCAGTTTTTTTTCAAACACTTGCTGATTTTTTTAAAATTAAATTTTCCTTGCAATTATTTTTTGGAAATAACAAATTTTTAATTTTTAATTTCTTCAAATTTGACATTAAATTTAAAAACACTACTTATTCTAATTTTAATTTTTTTTTTTTTTGAAAATTTTTTCAGAAAGAAATTTTTTTTTTACATTGAAAGATGTAATTTTTTTGCGAATAAATTTAATAAATGTATTTCCAAAGTAGATTTTGTGTAGGTACCTTGCTAACTAACCTACCCTATTTTAAAACATTATTTTAAATTAATTTTTCCTAAATTTTGTACAGATTTTTTTTAAAAATCCAATAGAAAAATTCTCAATAAAATTCTTTTAATTTCAATTTTTTTTTCAATAAAATCATTTTAAAAAGTTTTCAAGAGTAAATTTTTTTGATTTTTCAAGTTGGTAGGAGTTTTTAAAAACCCATTTTGAAAATACTTCTCTGCAATACATTTTTTTTTCAATTTTGAATTTCTTCATGCCTATTCCAAATTTATGGTTAGGAAATGAATTCTGTTTTAAAATATTTTCAAAATAAAATTTCGTCATGATTCCGATTATCGTGTTTGGATTTTTTGAATTTTTTACTTCTCCAGCTAAACATCAAACATTTTCATAAGTCGACATTTTAAAACTTTCACTCATTCAAAATGTCTTTCTAAAGTTTCGAAAGAAATCATACAAAAAATCTGAAGGTGGAATCCTCGACCATCTTTTTCAAAAAAAAATCTTAAAATCTCTCACTTTAGTCGATTTTTCTATCTCAGCAGTCAGCATAAAATTCGTCACTAAAAATATTCAAAATTTCCAGTCAAAAAAATCCACAACCTCGAATAATTGAACCGATTCAAAACTACACTAAAATGACACAAATCTTCGACCCATTCTCCTAAGACTCAAATCCCAACTCAAACAAACCTCACTCGACCTCAAAAGAGGAAAAAAACTCCCAATAGACACGGCAGGCCGCGCCGCATTCAGCTCATTTGAATGCTACTAATCGTTGCGATACGTGTAATTATTAACGTCAGAGAGATAACACAACTGATAAGAAGTAATCTTTAGATTATATGCTAAAAAGTGTCTTGGATGTTCGGAAAAAATACCGGCTGAAGAGTTGGTGATGCGAGCTTCGGATTACATATTTCATTTACGTTGTTTTGTCTGCGTCGTCTGCGGAGTGCCATTACAAAAAGGTGACCAATTTATAATCAAACAAGGCCAATTGTTTTGCCGTCCGGATTACGAAAAGGAGGTCGAAATGATGCAGGATTTTCCACCAGGTACGTTGAACTTTTTTCTCGAATTAAAATTCAAATTCGCTTTTTAAAAATTCCCTTTCATTTCGATGTCGAATTAATTCGCGAGCTTCGTCGACCACCCAAGTTGACTCTCTCGCACGTTGGACTTGCCAAAGTGAAAAATTTCGCTAATCAATAAAAAATATCATCGAGTGTGAAACTCGTGTACGTACGAATATTTAATTAAAACTTTTTTCTCTCCCTTCTGACGATATTTTTTGCTTCCCACGTGACACCGTACATCAGTTTTATGAATATCTATATACGTTTAAACGTTTTAATACGAGGGAATAGTTCTCCACTCGATGACATATGGCGAGTAAAAATTTTTCTGTTTTTTTTTCTCTGTCACTTCACCCAACCGCAGATTTTACATTCGACGACCCATCGTATCAATCACGAAGCCACGACGGAAGACGGGGGCCTAAACGGCCACGAACCATTTTAACAACTCAACAAAGAAGAGCGTTCAAAGCGTCGTTTGAAATTAGCCCAAAACCGTGTCGAAAAGTTAGAGAATCTTTGGCCAAAGATACCGGACTTAGCGTGCGCATTGTTCAAGTAAGTGTTGAAATTTTTATCGCATTTAAATACCTAGCGCCGTTTTAGGTGTATATTTATACCATTCTCGGGTACCCCGTGTAACTTCTCACCTACAAGTCTACAACCCCCTTCATCTTGCGCATTTTAACCTGAACCCTGCCTTTGCGAATGCGGCGAGCGAGGCAGCGATGAAAGTGAAAACATCCTTTATTAACTTCGACCGTGTTTCTAAACTGTGTGAAAATTTCCTTACCCAAGTTCGACAAGTTTTACGCGCCAGAATGAGAATATTTTACACGTGAACTATCGAGTCGTCTTCGCTCCCCCAAAGCTCCGACTTCCAAGCTCCAAGTTCGTAGCTCAGGTGTTTTTCTTCTTTGGCTCGCTATTTTGCTGCTTTATGGTTCGAGTTGGGGTATTTTGATCGTGCTATGTTTTTGGTTTTGCGAGGCTGTCTACTACCGAGTTGAGAATTTATTCGATTTCGAGGTTTTGGGATATTTGGGATTTTTTCGAAACGGAAATTTGTGTCGAAAAATATTTCGGAATTTTAAATTACAAACTTATGACCTCGATTTTCAATTAACAAATCTTCAAAGTTCCGGAATAGGTACTATACGGAATTTTGTTAAAATTCTGATGTCGATTGTTTATTTTTATTCAAGATGAGAATTTTTACAATTCGTCATTTCTGAATTTTTCTAAAATCTCGATCACTTCAGGATTTTTTTGAAAATAATTTTTCTGAAAATAGTTACCTATCCTAAAGAAAATAGATTTTATTTGAGTTTCTGCTTTCTTGAATTTTTTTTTTTACCAAATACCTAGAATTCCATGGATTTTTCGTTGACTTTATAAAATTAGTCATTTTAACCAAAAACAATCCATATTTATTTTTTATATTTTTTTTTAAATTCATCATTGTTTAATTTTTTTCTAAAATTCTTTTTTTAGAAAAAATCTAAAAATTACTTTTTTAGTTGCAGTGTTCTGTAATTTATCTTACCGAAAAGAATTTCATGGATTTCATCATTGAATTTATAAATTAGTCAATTTAGCCAAAAACGAAAAATTGTTTTTTTTTTCAGTTAATTTGTATCTTTTGCATTTTTTCAGAATTCTGAAATTTAGATTTCTTTAAAGTTCGACAAAATAGAATTGAATAGATTTTTTGTTAAATTCTTAAATTGATTTTATTATATTATTTGAGGGAGGGGATTATCTCCCAAGATGAGAATTTTTCAAAAACAAACAACTTTTTTTTTGCATTTGTCAGTTTCAATTTTTTAAATTTTTATTTTAAATATTCTATAATAATAATTTTTAATATTTTTTTCATCATTCCAGAATTGGTGGTTTTTTGAAATAATTTTATAAAAATATTCTACGATTACTAGTTTTTCTTCAAATTCATATTTTCTTGAATTTTTTTTATCACATAATACCAAGATTTATATAAATTTTTCATAAATTCTAAAAATCATCTAAAATGATGATAGGAACAGGTTTTTTTTTTTTTTTTGGAAATTAAAAATCTCAAATTTTAGAATTAGGTATGACTTTTTTCTTCTTCAAAATTCTAGAAATGGTCGTTTTTAAAATTAGTTTTCTAAAAATACAGTATTTTCAAATTAACATTTTGAAATAAAATTTTTGAAATTTCAAATAGATACTACCTATTTTAGAATTTTATGATTATTTTTTTTCAGACTTTTATTCTAAAATAATTAGTTATCAAATAAAATTTTACGCATTTTAGCTAAATTGGAGAATTTGCTTATTTTTACCAAGAACTTGACAACTTCTTGAATTTGTCATTCTTGAATTTTTTAAAAACCTTGAATAACCATTTTTTAGAATTCTATTATTTTTTTTTCAAATTCCAGAATTGACCATTTTTAAAAATTATTCCTAAAAATATTCCAAAGTTATTATAGGTAATTGTTTACATTCGAATAAGTTTTGATGAATTTTTCATCAAAAAATTTTTATGCATTTCTGCTGAATCGGTAAATTACCTACATTCTGACCAAAAACTAGAAATTTTATACCACTGCAATTGTAAATTCGATTGTTGTTATTGTTTAAAAAAAATAATCATTCTTGATATTTTTAAACTTCAAAGTTCGAATATTCTAGAATTTCATGATTTTTTTCACACTTGATTCCAGAAGTGGTCGTCTTTTTTTAAAATGGTTCTCTAAAAATAGTCAAAAATGAGATGTTTATTTTTTGAATTTTTTGTCGAATTTATGAATTATAGGTAATATTGATCACTTTTACCAAAAAAAAAATTTCAATTCCTATTTTTAAATTTCATAAAATCTCAAATATCTTAAAATTTTATGAAGTCTTTCAGAATTCTACAATTGGTCATTTTAAAATATTTTCTAAAAATATTCTGAATAATGTATAGTTGTTCTTTCATTAGGCCTACATAATTTTTTGAATTTTCGACCAATTAGAATTTTATGGATTCTTCATTGAATTTGTGAAAAACACATTTTTACTAAAAAATAAATCATTTTTGAATTTCGTAAAAATCTTCTTTTCAAAAAAAATAAAAATCTCTATACTTAGTTAATTCTAGAATTTTTTGAATTTTATTTAGAATTCTAGGGATCATTAAGAAAGTAACTAACTAGTTTTCTAAAACTATTGAAAAATGATAATGGTTGGTTTTTTCAATTTCATATTTACTTGAATTTTTTATCAAGTAAAATTTTGTAGATTTTTGTTAAATTTAAAAGTCAAGCTAGTACTCGTTTTATTTTTACCGAAAACAAACAATTTGTTTTTTTTTGCAATTTGGAATTTTTAAAGTCTCGATGAATAATCTACATAGAATTTTATGAATTTGTTCAGAATAATAATTCCAAAATAGATTGTTTTTAAACATAATTTCTTAAAAATATGCTGGATTTTTTTTGGAGGAGGTCGGGGTGTTTGACTAATTTCAAATATTATTTAAACATTTTGGGGTTTTTCTCAACTTCACAATAATGGACAATTTTTTGAAAGTTTTACCCAAATTAATTAATTTTTTTTTTCAATTGAAGATTTTATTTTTTTTTTTAGAACTTTTTTAGTACCTAAGTATTATGAAAAAAACTTTTAAAACCAAAATTCCCACGATTCTAACAAACTCTTCGAGAGGAGGGGCTTAAAAATCTTGTAACTAGGTACCTACTTGTATGTAAAAAATACAATTTAAAAAAAAATTAGCAGATTGCTTTACTTAAAAAGAAAAAGGCGATAAACTTTCAGAAAAGATAACATCGTAAATTGAAAATAAAAAGTATGGTTCAGTGATAACCCACTAATTATCTTTAAAAGTTGAACTCCGTCAAAACAAGAATTGCCAAAAAAAATTCCAAACGTGGGAAATCCAATTAATTTTATCGATAAATTCGCGAATAATTAACTTCCCTGTTCAATACCTACTTCGACCTTGTTTCAGAAATAAAAATAAATTACCTACATAATTATATATCTTCGATCAAAAAATTATATTTTTCTAAAGATAAGAAATGGACAATATTTTTAGAAAAGGGAACTTTTACCTAATTTTATCCTGCAAAGGTTGCAAAAGAGGTAATAAGGGGAGGAAGAGATGAAAAAAAAAATAATCTGCTAATTTGCAATAAGGAAAAAGGATATTTTTTATGAATGGAAAGTATCAGGATGGTCCTCGCTTTCCAGTTGGAATTTTTTGACATTCTATCTCAAATGCAATTTGATTTTTTTTCAAGGAAGTATAGGTAAATAGTGCTTTTGAGCATCTTTTCTTCATCAATAATAATAAAAAAATATATATGCAAAAATCGAAACTTCAAGAATTTTCAAATTTAAAAAAATTAAAATAGGTATTCAAGAAGAAAATTATAATCGAAATATTTTCATTCTACAGTTATTTAGTTACATCTTACCCCCTCCCTGCATATTTTTATCAACCATAAAAAATGACCACTTCCGCATATTTTTTTTTACAAAAAAATTTAGAATTTGTAACTTTTTGCAAGCACAAAAAATATTCTCCCATTTTTAAAAATTTCTGCGAAGTAACAAAGAAAAATGAAGCTAAAATTTAGACCTGCTTAAAAGAGGCAAAAAAAATTTCAGTGTAATTTTTTCTCAATTATTAAGAACCCCTTTCTTAGATTAATGAATTTTTTGTAATGTGTGAAGGGAGTCGAGTGGCCAATTTATTCTTCAAGTGGGAAGCAAAAAGTGCATAGAAATTATTTTTTCAAATATTTTTAGAAAGTTCCAAAGGGTTGACCTGATTAGGCCTATTAATTTGTAAATCGATTTTTTGACTTTTTCTTCAGCTCGAAATCCAACTAAAAATTTATGAATAATGAAATTTAAATCGAAGTAAAATTTCATTAAAAACTGAAAGAATAATTATCAATTTAATCTTCAAAAATTATTAGGGCCTATACTTTTTCGCGAAAATTATTAAAATTGGCTTGAAAAAGCCTCAAAATTGGCTAGACATTTTTTCTGAAAAGTTGATAATTTCCTTCCAAATTTTTCCAATTTACAATCTTTATTTTCTTAATGGTAAAAAAAATATGAGAATATCTATTAGTTTTTATTGCTTTTCTCAAAACTTCAAAATTCAAATCACTCAAGTAAGAATACTCCTACTCGTTCTCTTTATCTTAACGTTTGCTTTTCTTCCAAAAACATTCTTCCAACTATTTCACGAATTCTCAAGGTGGGTTCTTTCCGTCATTCGTTTTTGTCCAGATCCTTCAATCAACGTCTAAAATCTTGTCAAGACTTCGGACATTAATGACCTTCCACTTCCATTACACGAGCATGGGTGTCTAAGCCGAACCCCTGCACTTATTTTGTTCCACGGACATAACGAAACACTCTGTTGTCATTTTTTTTACAACTCGCATCATTAGAAAAAAAATTTCATCTCACGAGCATCGGAAATTTATTCGTCTCGTCGTTGAAATTTTGTTCAGCCGACATTTCATCGTATTGTGGGGTTTTATAAAATAAAATAATATCGCTGCTGCGAACAATTCTCGACGAAAAATGCACTCGTAAGAGAGGATATCCGTTTACAGCGTTCAACTGTGTGGTAGGATACATGCAGAACAAGTAGGTAAATTAAAAACGCTCATATCACACTCGAGCACATACCGCGTCCGAGGCCGAGACGTTGTTAGAAAACATATTTCAATTTCGTCTTAGTAAACGAATTTTCAGTCTGGGTCGATAACTAATTAGTAATTTGTCAGCAACGATCTCGAGTCGTCTGTCCAAGCCGCAAGTATGGAGAATGCAAGTAAAAAACAACCATAAAAGCAAATTTTTTTGCTCTCGTGACCAATGCATGACCACCATTTTACTGGTTCAATCGAAAGATATGCTTCGGCTTCGACCATACACGATTATTGTTCTTCCCATAAGCAAATGTCTACTCTGCTGATGTAAATGAATGATCGAGCGGAAGGGTGAGAGGAGAGTCAAACAGCATATATGACAACTCGTATCCGCGTAGTACGTATATGTATCGTTCGCATACATAGTACTTTTTATTAACGTGATTAATTATTTACACAGTTCTGCTACACGAATTATACAAGGGCGACGAAATACGTACGTAACATTAAAATAAGCTCGTCATCTCTCAACGAGCCAACGATGGGGTTTTATTGGATTTTTTTTAGGCGACATATTGGTCCAAAAAAAAAGTCTCATTGTGGAATTTTCTTATTCGTAAGTTCATCTCTTTCGAAGCTGTCGTGTTTATATTTACACCTTTTATTATTATTTGCTCTTTTCGTACGTACAAAAAGCAGCAACAATCTATTTAACCTTTAATCTCTCGCAGCTTTATCAGCGGTTGATTGGCTTGTGGGGGCACAGTCTATCGTCTGATTTTCGAGTACGTGTTTTTTGACTGCTGGCTGCTGAAAGTTGTTTATAGTATATCGAACTACATAGTTGTCACATTTACTTATACACTGATAGACAATCGTATTGGAAGTTCTGGGTGATCGAAAGGTTGAAATCTATTTGCTGATTAAAATAGGATGGGGAAAGCATTTCTCCTTGGGCCCACCTCTTTCTAAAAAAAAAATCTCCTTCCCTCTACTCCAAAAAAAAATTGAAAAACTATGAAAAAAATGAGAAAAATTCAAACTCCAAAAAAATTGAAATAATTATCTTCTTTTTTTTTAAATTTTATTCCAAACAAATTAAGACGTTTGAATCCAAAAAAATGAAAAATGTGCCCCCTCCCAAAAAAAGAGACTTCTCTCAAAAAATAAAAGGTTTTTACACCAAATGTTTAAAAAAAGATTTTTAGGAACCTACTTCAAAAATATTTAAACATCTTTCTCGAAAAAAAATGAGACTCAAAAAAATGTTTCCTTCAAAAAATTAGATAGATTTTTTTTCCAAAAAAAAAACAAAAAAAAACGATCTTTTTCTACTAAAAAAGAAAGGTTGTTTTTTAGAAGAAACCAAAAGATTTTTTCACCGAAAAAAATTGAAAAATGAGATTTCATTTTCAAAAGAAGAAAACAGATTTTTTTTCTCGAATAAAACTGATTTTTTTTGAAAAAATCGTAGGTACTTTAAAACAATTGAAAATTTGTTTACGTTGACTCAAAAGAAAAACAAGATATATTTCAAGCAAATTGAAAATTTTTTCTCTAGAAAAACGGTCAAGTATTGTCCGACCATTATACGATGGCGGACCCTGCCTGAAACCGCGATTTGAAAAGCCGAAATTTTTTCCAAAAGATCAGTAGTTCCCAAACAATGTTTACATCATAATTTGTAAACAATGCAATATTTTTTCCTCATTAAAATAAAGCAAAGGGCCTTAATATGCTTTTATTTCATAAATTAAAATTCAAATTGTAATAAAGACACAATAAAGCCCCCTTATTTTATTCTAATGAGGAAAAAATATTGCATTGTTTACAAATTATGATGTAAACATTGTTTGAGAACTACTGATCTTTTTGAAAAAATTTCGGCTATTCAAATCGCGGTTTCAGGCAGGGCCCGCCATCGTAAAATGGTCGGACAATACTTCTTTAATTCAAAATAACTGATTTTTTTTCTTCAGAAAAGCTGAGAAATTTGTTACAAATAATTTCTTTCATTTCAAAAAAAAAAAAAAAAAAAAAACAGGCTTTGCGGAAATTAAAGTTTAATAAAAGATTTTTATTTTCCAAAATGACTAAAATTATAGGTCTTAAACCTAGGTATGTTTTTAAAAAAAAAAATTGAAATGAAAATTTGACAACTTTTTGAAATTAAAAATTGTTTTTTTTTCTTTCAAAAAAATTAGAAATTTAGCTGAAAATAATTGTTATTTGAGAAATTTTTCTTTTAAAAAAAGTAAAAGATTTAGTTACTTCAAGAATTACCCAGGTACCTATTTATTTTCTTTTAATTAAAAAAAAAAAAAATCTAAAAAAATTGTGAAATTTTTTCTCTGAGTACTTGCCTACTTACATTACAAGTATATTGTGTATTCAATTTTTTTTTTTGGGGGGGGGGGGGTGGATACTTCTGCAAGGAGTAATTGAGTGTAGCTTATTTCAATTTTGAAGTTTTGATTAAAGCTCGAGCACCCAAGCTACTACAGTTTGAGTGGTTCCAAAAATTTCTCAAAATAACATAATGTAAACTCGAAACAATTGTATCCACTTGAGACATTTTTGTCCATTATTTATCTTCAATCCCAATTTATATTGATAGCAGTTTTTTAAATTGCTTTTCTTTTTTTCTGTTGAAATTTTCACTTATTTCATGGAGAAAATTTTAAGAATTTTTTTTAGAGTAAGGTTTTCAAAAATGTTTTCTCTCGAAATAATTCTTCCAATTTCTTTGAAAAAATTCTCCAAAAATAGCTTCTTTTTTAGCTTGTTTTCAAAACGGCTCTTTCTTTTTTTTTTTTTTTTTGATAAGAAAATTTTTTGCATTAGGTAGGTTGGTAGATAAAAATGGAAATAATTTTAGACTTTTGTGGAAATAAAAATTTCTATCGTTTTTTAAAAATTTATTTTTGATGAAACTGTCCTCAACTTTTTTGAAATTTTTTGTATTGGGAAAATTTCGAGAAGTTTTTGAATGAAAATAGTGGATCTACCTACATGTTCAAAATAATCCGAATATTTTTTTTCGTTCAAAACTTCAAATTTTTGATTTATTAAAATAAATCAGTTTTTCTCTTTTTTTTTTTTTTTCAATTTTAATGTTTTTTTTTTACTGGGATAATTTTTCAACAAATAGGGCGAATGCCATGGTTGGGAATAATGTTATTTTCACTTCAAAAATTTACTTTTCAATAATTGAAGAAAATTTTTCCAAATTTTGCAAACCATAAAATTTTTAAAAAATTTAATAAAATTTAAAAAAATTACGAAATTTTAAAGTAGGTAAATATTATCAAATTTCTAAAAAATTTCTTACCTATTTATTTTTGTCAAATTTCCGTGAATTGCAAGAAGTTTAACTTTGAAAATTAACTTTTTAAAAATTGTAGAAAATGAATTTCCAAAAATTTACCTACTAAAATTAGAAAATTCTCCATTTTTTTGAATTTCCATAAAATTTTTAGTTTTCAACTTAGGTATTCGAAAAATTTCGAACAACCCTATACCATACATTCGTATTCCGGAATATTTAAATTGAATTTTTCAATTCGCATATTGTCTCAATTTTATGTAAACTTTTCTACCGAAGAAATGATGAAAAAAATACGTGGGAGTAGCGTAAAAGAAAAAAGAAAAAGCTTGACACGTGACGAATTGAACTTACAACGTTCTAGTATCACATTTCGAACAAAAGATATACTATAATACGGTGGCAGAGAGGAGGGGCAATATACACGAGATGTTTCATATATGAGATGTACAAAAAAGCAGAACAATCGAAGCGCAAAAATGTTTATTATTAAAATTTCTCAAAGTGGAGCTGCATTCTTATACGTATAGTAGTATATGTACAGCGCCTTCGAGTTATTTATATAATAATATCTTCCGCTAGTGTTTTGTGCGAGAGATCAAGATATCGCCTCCTTCGCGAACCAGAAAATATACGTATATAGCAGATGGTCCCCGTAAAGGAGATCCCATAACACAATATCTCGTCGTGTTTAATGAACGAAATTTTACTTTGGAATTTGATATTATTAAGGTTCAATTATGCGTTGTGTTTTTTCTCTCTGTTTCCTTTTTTTCCCTTTCGTCTTTTCTCTGTTTGAAAAACGAGCGAGCGACTAGCAAATATAGCTTTTTAACGTGTATATTGAATATCCGATGATATCGAACGAGAAAAAAAAACAGGGAAAAATTCGAGCTTTGAGAGAGCAGGGGAAGATGATTGTAAACGAAAGGTTATTAAAATTTGAAGTGAAATCTTGAGCGGAATTTTTTACTATTTGGAATCGATCACGTGCTCGAGTTGATTTTTTTTGCATAAGTGATTGAGAGTATAGACTTGAAAAAAGGTAATTTCATCAAATAATTTATCTATTCAAGGAAATTTTTTTAATGTTTTGGGGGAAAAAATTCAAGTTTTGTGGGTAAAACAATTTTTTCTCAAATTTTTGGAGGAAGAAAATCTATATTTTCTATGAATAAAATAGGCTTACTTGTATTGATTAAAAATCACATTTTTGGGGGGGAGATATTTTAATTTCCAGCGTGAGAAAAAAAAATTCAGTTTTTTGTAAAATGGCGGATGCGAGTCCCTTTTTTTAATATTTTCAGGATAAAAAATGCTTTCAGTTGAAAAATCTCTCAATTTAGGAGGAAAAAATTCTGAATTTTCTAGGAATAAAATAATGCTCATCTTATTTCTTTTAGAGTTAGCGTAAAAAAGTTTGAAAAAATTTCTATGACTTTTTTGGAATAAAAAATCGTTAATTTTTTGGGAGTAAAAACAGTTTCTAATTAGATATTCTATATTTGACTTTTTTGTTTTCAGCAAAAAATGTTTCAAGTTTTCGGAGCAAAATAACCTATTTTTTTCGAAAAAAAAATCATTTGATTTTTTTGGAGGGGGGAAATTCACTTTATTTCTGGGAAGAAAAATACCTATACTAATTTTTCGGAACAACGAAATGTCCCAAATTTTCAGAACAAAAAATTCCTAATTTTCTGAACAAGAAGTCCCATTTTTAAAACAAAAAAGTCCCATCTTTAAAAAAAATAGTACCAATTTTTGGGAGATGTCCAATTTTTTAAACATAAAAATCCTGATTTTTTTTTTGTTGAAAAAAGTCTCAATTTTTTTGGAAATGTCCCCCATTTTTTAAAACATACATGTCCCAATTTTGCGAATAAAATGTCCCAATTTTTTGAACAAAGTGTCCCAATTTTTTAAGAAAAAAAGTCTCAACTTTTTAAACAAAAAGTCCCAGTGTTTTGAACACAAAGTCACAATTTTTTGAACACAAAGTATCTTATTTTCTAGGTGAAAAAGTCTCAATTTTTGGAACTGTCCCATTTTTAAACCAAAAAAGTCTTATTTTATTTTTTTATTTTTTGGAGCAGAAATTATTCGATTCTTTAGGAGCAAAAAATTCTCAACTTTTTCAAAAAAAAGTAATCGTTTGACTTTTTTAAGGGAAAAAAGTCATTTTACTTCTGATAAGAAAACTATACCTACAATTTTTTGGAGCAACAAATGTTTCATGTTTTCAGCGCAAAACGTGCCAATTTCTTGCACAAGAAGTCAAATTTTTCAAGTCACAATTTTTTAAAACAAAAAGGTCTCAATTTTGCAAACAAAAAGTCCCAATTTTGCACACAAAATGTCCCAATTTTGCAAACAAAATGTCCCAATTTTGCAAACAAAATGTCCCAATTTTGCAAACAAAGTATCCCAATTTTGCAAACAAAAAAGTTCCAATTTTTTAAACAAAAATTGTCCTATTTCCTAGGTAAAAAAGTCTCAATTTTTTAAACTGTCCCATTTTTAAAGCAAAAAAGTCCTGATTCTTTTGGAGCAGAAAAATGATAGATATAATTTTATTTTATTTAATGACGCCCGGCGTCTAGGCCATTAACGTCAGCTATACAATTTATACTACTCAGAAAATAATTTTAAACAGAGAAATACCAATACTAATAATAAAAACATGAAAAACGTAAAGCGAATAATATAACATGATGAAAAAAACAAAGTGTTTCGATTCTTAGGAGCGAAAAATTCTCAACTTTTTCAAAAAAATAATCATTTGACTTTTTTTGGGAAAAAAGTCACCTTACATCTGAGAAGAAAAATATACTAATTCCACTATTATTTTGAAAAAATAATCCAATTGGCACATTATTTTTAAAGAATAAGTATTATTTCCCAATTTCTTGAAAAAAATTCTCAATTTTTTCCAAAAATGGCCTTCAATTTAAAAAAAATATTTTGATTTTCTGAAAAAAATTCTCAATTTTTTGGGAGAAAAAGTGTCGATTGTATCATAGTAAAAAGTCCCAATTTTTTGAAGATCCTGATTCTCACAAAAAAAAAAAGATGCACTATTATTTTGAAAAAATTATCCAATTGGCACATTATTTTTAAATAAGTATTATTTCCCAATTTTTTGAAAAAAATCCTCAATTTTTTCCAAAAATGGCCTTCAATTTTAAAAAAATATTTTGATTTTCTGAAAAAAATTCTCAACTTTTTGGGAGAAAAAATATCCTGATTTTTTGCAGACAAAAAAATTCCAATTTTTTGAAATTCATATTTTCCCCCTTTTTTGGGTTGAAAAAATATCTCATTTTCTGTCAAGTAAAAAATCTTTCAATTTTTTATAGAAGAAGAATCATTCTCACATTCAGAATTTTAAAAATTTCAACTGGGCACCTCTTCGGATTCTACTTCGATTCCAATGATACCTCTTTCTAAAACCACCCGAGCGGCACACTCGATCGATAATATTGGTAGATGTAACGTATCGATAAAAAATCGTTTGAAAATCTATAGATGTTCTCACGATATTATAAAGATTTATCGGTACAACTTCATAGGCAAAAAATCTAAAAACTATCGAATTCGATATTATTAAGATTTTATGACGATATTCGTCAACGATACTATCGACAAAGAACATTAAATTTATCGAATTCGATTTTTTAACGATTTTGTAAAGATATTTAAAACTTTATTATCGACAGATTATATGAAATTTCTCGACTTCGATATTTTACCGATTTTTTGACGACATTTGAAACTATATTATCGACAGATTATATTAAATTTATCGAATCCGATTTTTTACCGATTTTGTGACGATATTTGAAACTATATTATCGACACATAATATGCAATTTCTCGAATTCGATTTTCTAACGATTGCGTGAAGATATTTGAAACTATATTATCGACACGTAATATGAAATTTCTCGATTTCGATTTTTTAACGATTTTGTAACGATATTTGAAACTATATTATCGACAAATAATCTGAAATTTCTCAAATTCGATTTTTTAACGATTTTGTGAAGATATTTAAAACTTGATTATCGACATGTAATATGAAATTATCGACACGTAATATGAAATTCCTCGAATTCGACTTTTCAAAGATTTTGTGGCGATATTTGAAACTACATTATCGACAAATAATCTGAAATTTGTCGAACGATTTTTCAACGATTTTGTGACGATATTTGAAATTATTTCCAAATTGGTGACAATTTTTCTAAGTCCAACACGTCTGGAAGTACTAAACTGCCTATTATAAGCGTTTTATTGCTAATTCCTCAACGATAAGGTATGGCATAGTGGTTAAGGAAGAGGATTACCATGCAGGAGGTAGATGGTTCAAGCCTCACGGGTGGCAAATTTTTTATAATTTTTTTTGACTTTTTCTGAAATGATCCTCTTACCGTAACATGAATAATGTGTTTAGGCATAGTTTAATGTATTAATTATGCTAATTAATGATTTTTAATTATAGAAAAAAGCTAGTAAAAGACGAAAAATCGGAATAAAAAATCGATAAAAAATCGACAGAATATCGAATTCGATAAAGTGTCGCAAAAGTTCCGCCTAAATCGTGAAATTATCTTTCGATATTATAGATATATTATCGATAAAATATCTTACTATAATCTCGAAATTTTTGCTAACTATAATTCGTCGATAATCTATCTATATATCGAAAGATAATTTCACGATTTATGCGGAACTAACGCGACACTTTATCGAATTCGATATTCTGTCGATTTTTTATTTCGATAATTTGTCGATTGTGCTGCTCGGGCAAAATCTCATTTTACCTTTTTTCATTGTTCTAGGTATGGTTTCAAAATCAACGAGCTAAAATGAAAAAAATGCAGAAAAAAGCCAAACTGGACAACAAATCGATCAATCAGAACGTATTAAACAACAATAACAACTGCAGCAGCAACGGCAGCGATAGCGATTGCCTAAATGCGGACAAAGTCGATACTCTGAAAGATGAAAAAAGTCAGTATATTCTACTATATATTCTCATTTTGCTCAAAAAGTTACACGTAACGTGCATGTCACGTTTTTGAGGAAGATTTTTCTTCGTATTGGCGCGCGATAATCTCTGTACCTGCGATAACCCTCGTACGAGTGGAAAAAAAAATGAAAAAGAAAGAAAAACACGTACAGATGACTTTACGGCCAGGCCGTCGATCGGTCCGGGCCGTTTTTATAAAAATAACCACCGCGTTATACGATTTTTCCGCTTGTTTGTTTCGGTATCCTTTTTTTTTTTTTTTTATAGCTCACCGGTGTAGAACTATAAGGGCGATTAGAGGTGTCAAATATTTTCAATTTTACCAATCATAATCGGCCGTTGAGTGGCGACTGGTTACACCGAGGTATTCGCCTCGAAAGTGTTAAAAAGTCTTGTTGCTATGGTGACTTTGAGGAGGGACGTGCGAGGCGAGATTTCACGCTATTTTGCATTCGGCGTGTAAGTCATTTAGAAACGTGTCACGAGTAAATGAGGTTCGGGCTACGTGTTACGAATATAGTTTTTACTGACCCGAGTAAATAACTATAGTTGAATATTTCCAACTATACCATTCGAGGAATGCGCGCCTTTACCGAAGAGATAAATTTCCCAAAATTCCATTTCTATACGTACGATAGGCCTGGCGATGCGCAGAAAATTATATCTTATACTAATTACCCTTGTATGTAATGGCTATTGTGCATATGCACATTTGATTTTTGCAGGTCCAGAGAACATGATACCGCATTATATAAATGACAGTGATACCGAACATAATGTTCTCACTAGAGATAACTATTATTCGCGGAGTATGCCGTTTAAAGATTTAATAGATAATAACGACATGCTCTATTACAAGCCGGTCCATTTGCATCAGGATGAAGCGAATGCTATGTTATACCCAACGTCACTAGGTAAATATGAATTATTTTAATAGTACATATTTTTATTTTAAAAATTTAGTTTCATAAAAAGTTCCAGATTATAATAGTGTAGCAATAGATTGAAGAATTTTTTTTTTAAATATTTCAAAAACTATACAATTTTTTTGAAAAAAAAATAATAAAAATTGAGAAAAAAAAATTCAATAATATTGATATTGCATCAAACGTTTTCTAAAAATTCAACATCCTTAAAAAAAATTAATTTTTAAAAATTATCAAAGATTTTGCAACCTCCTAAAATTTGATAAAATTCTTCGAAATTTTCCATAATTCTCAAAGAGCATTTAAAATCTTTCAAAATTTTAAGAAATTTTCTAGAATTCTCCAAAAATATCTTCTGGAATGCTTCGAGATTTTTTAGGAGTTTTTCAAACTTCTCTAAAATCTATCAAAATTTAATCCTATGCGAAATCATCTAAAATTCCGTAGAAATTATTCAAAATCATCTGAATTTTTAAAAATATTTTGAAATCTTTTAAAATTACTGTGAACTTCCAAAATTATTAAAAATTATTAAAATCATTAATTTTTACAAAATTTCCTAAAATCATTCATTTCAAATTTTCTAAAATTCTTCCAAATCTTCAAAAATTTTCTGAAATCCTCAAAATTCATGAAAATTGTTGAAAAATTCATCATCTTTTCAAAAATCTTTTGAAATCGTTCCCACCCGTTTTCCCGAATCGAAAATCCCGAACGGACATTTCCCGAATACCATTTCCCCGAATCCGTTTACCCGAATGCCGAGATCCCGAATGCTTTGTTTCCCGAATAGCTGATTTAAAATTTTTATTAAAAGTCATTTTTAAATTTTTTTTAAATTTTTAAAAATTTATTACTTACAGTTCTTATCACCATCTAAAAATTACAAAAAAAATGTTGTAAAATTTTGATCAGAAACAATCATTTAGAATTCTATTTAAACTCAAAATTTTCCAATTTGTGTTACGAATTGATAATTCTTGATAAAAATTAGAAAATTCAATTTAAAATAAGAATTTTCCATGGTTTTGCTCAAACACAATTTTTTCGAAATTTTATGGGTACTTAGCTAAATTTTTTTCAAATATTTTTCTGAATCAATCAATCTTTTTTAATTCGAAACTTTGTTCAAAATAATTTTCAATTCTCTGTTGAAACACAATCGTTTATAAAAAAATTTCAAAACAACTTTTTTCCAAACCAAAAATTTTCATTTTTGGATATTTTCGCCTTCGGGATTTTTACATTCGGGGAAAATGTCATTCGGGAGTTGTCTTCGGGATTTCGGCATTTGGGAAAACGGATTCGGGGAAATGGTATTCGGGAGATGTCCCATTCGGGAAATATCCGTTCGGGATTTTCGGTTCGGGAAAATGACCGTGAACCGAAATCTCACAAAAATTTTTTCAAATCTTCGGATTCTTCAACTCCTCTAAAATGCTGAGTCTTCCAAAATTCTCTGAAATTCTAAAAAAATCTCCTAAACGTCATGTCATAGAAATTGTTCAAATTCATTCAAATTTCGAAATACTGCGTGTTTTTTTTTTTTTTTTTGAATGTTCTACAATCCAATGAAATCTTTCAAAATAGTGAAATCTTTCCAAATTCTCAGAAATTCTACATAACCTTATTAAATTTTTGGAAATCTTCCAACACCTTCTACAGTAACATAAAATTCTATCTTCATTTAAAATTATTTAGAATTTTTTTGAATTTTTTAAAATCTCTTTGATTCCTTCAAGATTGTCTATGATTCCACAAAATTATTTTTTCTTTTAATGATGTGCAGAATTTTTTGAAATTTCAAACTTTTTAATGGCTGTATTATAAAGTCCCATTTACTTCGAAATCATCCAAAATATTCTGAAATCCTCGAAAATTTTAAAGACTATTTTTTAGAAACTTCGAAAATTCTCTGAAATTTTGAGATACTAACTATTTTCAGAAATTCTTCTAAATTCAATAAAATCTTTTAAATTTTAGAAATTTTTAAAAATCTTCTGTCTTTATGAAAATCGTGTTTACTTTCAAAATTATCCAGAATATTCAGAAATCCTCAAAATCCTATGAAATCTTCAAAATTCTTGAAAATCTTCTAAATTTTCTACAATTCCCTAAAATTTCTCAAAACCTTCAAGAATTCTTCAAAATCTTTTAAAAAAATTCAAAATACTTGGAAATCTTTCAAAAACTTCTACTGTTCTATAAACTCATGTTTAAAAAAAAATTATTCATTATACCTGATATTCTGGAATTCTCAAAAATTTTCAAGATTAGGTAAGTTGAGATTGAAAATCTCTTAAAATTCAATAGAATTTTTAAAAAGCGTTCAAAACCTTGTACAGTTTCATGATTTCCAATTTTTTCGAAATCATTCAATTCTGTTGAGTCATCCTGAATTATTTAAAAATTATTCTATAAAATTCAGCAAAATTTCTCAAAATTCTCTAAAATATTAAGAAATCTTCTGAAGTTCATAGGAGTTGTTCAGAATCATTTAAAAACTTCTCAAGATCCATTTTCTTTTCAAAATGATCTAGAATTTGGAAAAATTCTTGAAAATCTTTAAAAAATCTTAACATCTTCTATTCAGTTTCTTTTTTAGTCGTCCAAAGTACACTGAAATCTTCTAAGTAAAAAAAAAAAAACTTTCAAAAATCTAGAAAATTGGTCAACCCCATTTAAAATTCCATAAAATACACTATTCATTTGAAATCACCTAAAAGATTCTGAACATTTTCAAAAATCATTCAAGATTTTTTCAGAATCATCCAAAATTGTTAGAATCTTACAAAATGCTGAGATCATTTTAAAATGTTCCAAGTCTCTAAAATTCTATGAAAATCCTTCTATTGTTTTATGTGGAAATTTTAAAAAAATAGTACAAATTTCTTGAAATCTTCTGAACTCTTTTTCAGATTTTTTAGAATCGTCTAAAATTCTGAGAAATTCTTCAAAAAATTCAAAAAAATTCAAATCTAAAATCGTTGGAAATTCTATGAAAACTTCTGAAATTCTTTCGAAATTTTTCGTACAAAATTCTATTTCTTTTTAAAATCATCAGAATTTCCAGAAATTCACTAAAATCCAGAATCTTATTTTTTTTATAATTCTGTAAAAAATTTTGAAATTTTCAAGAATCTTGAAATCTTACAATTATTATTCTACGATTTTTTTTTTTTTGAAAAATTGTTCAAAATCTTTTAAAACTCTCAAAACCTCACGAAAACTTTTTAAAATTTTGAAAATTAATCAAAACCATCCACCATTTGAAATCTTTCAAGATTTTTTTAAACAGTTCAAAATTCCTTAAAATTCTCTGAAATCTTAAACTCTTATTTGAAATTCTTTAAAACGCTATGAAATCTTCCGAATCGTTCAAAATCAGCTACATTTTAAAAATCTTTAAAAAATGTTTAGAATTTCCTAAAATCTCGAAATCTTCTAAAATTCTCTGAAATTCTGTAGTTAGATATACGTATTTAAAAATTCTTTCCAATCGTTCACAAAAATCATGTTTTCTTTTGAAATCTGAAATCCTGTAAAATCTCTTGATTTTTTTAGAGTCTTAGAAAATTTTGTAAAACCTTCTATAAAATCTTTCAAAATCTCTCTTAAAAAAAAAAAAATAGTTTCACACTAAAAACATTTAGGTCGGTAAATGCTAAATTCTTCGAATCAAGAGTAAAATTCCAAATATGTCCCCACTTCACAGTTCATTACCCTCGAAGAAAACGATCAACTTCTTCACAACAGAGGAAGATCTCACTCTAAAATTACATCAAAACTGGGTAGTATTTTCACAACGAAAAGAATACTCTCTCTCACACACACGCATAATAGACATTACAAACATTCGCAAAAGATACGCGCCTTTATCAGGGGACACCGAAGGCACGATGGGCGTAATCGCGAAAGGGTTAAAAGAGCTTTACGGTAAAATAACGACGACGTCGAATACTACTCGAGTTTCGCTTCATTTATGAAAGTTGAAAGCTTTTAATTTAGAAGTGTTTTCGTTAAATGTGCCAAAGATTCTTTTAATATTTGAAAAGCGTTAAAAATGTTTGCGTTAATATTTTATATTAAAGCGGCGGCGTTCAAACGTGAAATCATTGACTTCAACTTTTTCGTCCTTTGTTTTCATGCAAAACTTCAAAAATATTCACCTTTGTAGGGCCCATGACGGTGCGTGCTCCTTTATCTAAGATTCCTTTTCCTTTTTACGTGTGAATTATTGAACAAAAGTATAAAAGCGATCCCGACGGTTTGAATGGAAGATTGTTTTTTAGTAAAAAAAGACGCCTCTGTGTCGTCTTCTTCTGTTTTTGTTTTTGTTTCAAACTTCGAGGAGTGGATTCGTTTTGGTGTGAAATTGTTGATATCGTATTGAGTTGGGGAAATTCTCGAAAAAAGGGTAATGATGGGGAAATTGGCTCCTCCTTTTGTGGAATTCAACTTTTTTTGTATTTTGTATATTTTTTTTCAATTTTTATTTTGAAAAAAGTAGTAGAATGAGGAAGAAAGAAAATTTCAAATTGAATAAAATTTTCTACGACTCAATTTCATAAAATGAGAAGTGATCACGATTTTTGTTCAATCCAGAGCTGAGAAACCCCATAGTTCAATTATTTCTTCAACATTTGAAATTTTGAGTAATCGAGGAAAAATTCAACTTCACTTAAGTGAAATATTTTTAGAGGAGACTATTTGGACCTCTAAGAACAATTTTCACATTTTTGCCTATTGTGCTCTTTCTGCCAAGTAAGCGGAAAATTTCGAAATGACTCATTCAAAAGTTCAGACTTTCAACTTTTTGAATGAGCCACTTTTCAAAATTATTTTTTCATGGAAGGGGCAAAATAGAGTTTCAAGGTTTAGCAACTTTCTTATCACTTAAAGATTTATGGTAAAAATTTGACTAAAATCTAGAACTCACCCAGAGATTAAACTTCATAAAATTTGTAATTTCTTGAAACTTCAAACTTGCGATTCCTCTGAAAAAAATAAACAACATTTTTATCAATTAATAGAGAAAATTTACTACAGTTGAAAAAATTTGAAGAAATTTCTTTTCAAATAGATTTTCACGATTTTTATTGTCACTATCCATCTGACAATTCAATGGTGTCTACAGGATTTTTTTTCTTCAAAAATCACTACTTTCCAATTCAGTTTTTTACTATCTACCTTTTTTTAATACTACATATACACAACATTTTCAGATCCCCCCCCCCCCAAAAAAAAATTACAGAAAGTTGATGACAATTTTTTTTGGAGTAAAAAAATTGATTAATTTTTTAATGTACCTAAATAAAAATACACATTTTTTAAAATATTTCTCTGAAATGAAAAAAAAAAATCATTTTTTATAGAAAAAAATTATATTTTTGACAAAAAAAATCGAATTTTCAGTTTGATTACTTTTTAAAAAAAATTCTGCACTTATTTCTAAGAGTAAAAATAAGAGTAAAAATTTCACAATTTTTGAGAAAAAAACCCAAATTTCTTGAAATTTAATTTTTTTAACAGAATTTTCCCTCACATTTTTGGGAGTGAAAAAATTTCTAAATTTTTTTGAACTTGAAATTATAGGTTTTTTGAATAGTTTTTTTTGAAACCTAAAATCTAATTATTTTTAGATTTTTAAAGAGGGGACAAATAGTATTTTTTGGGAAAATTTCAATTTTTAGTTTTATAATTTTTATTAGGTATTATTTTTTTTGGAAAAATCTCTAGTTTTTCTTGAGTTGAAAAAAATAATTTTTGAAGAAAAAATCTAAATTTTAGGGAGAATATCTGTTAATTTCTTAGGTAATAATTTTTTTTTGAAACAATATTTTTGGATTTTTAGAAAGAGAAACAATCGTATTTTTGAGGAAAATCTTAATTTTTTGTTCAATTTTTTTCTTTACAGAATCTCTTTATTTTCTTGAGGTAAAAAATTGATTTTTTTGGAGTAAAAAATTTCTCAATTTATAGGGAGAAAACTAAGTTTTTTAGAGCTTTTCTTCGAGAATGAAAAAAACTTTTAATTTTCTGTTTTTTTTTTTCTTCTTTTTTAAATCTCTTCAATTTATTGAAGTAAAAAAAAAACAATTTTCTTTCAAGAGAAAAATTTTTGGTTAGAGGGAGTGAGGTAAAAAAATTCGAATTTGGGAGAAGAACCTAAATATTATTTTGAAATTTTAAATTTTTTTAGAATTTCTTCATTTTTTTGGGAGTGAAAAAATTTCTCAATTTTTCTGGGCTTAAAACACCTGTTTTCAATTATATATTTTTTTAGAGAAAAGAATCATATTTTTGGGAATAGATTTCTCATTATTTTCAGGAAAAAATCCTTTCATTTTTTTGAAGAAAAATCGGAAAAATTTTCAAATATCAAAAAAAAAACTATAATGAATTTTTTAAATATTGGAACTTTTAAAATTAGTGTTTTTTTGCGTGAGAACTTTTTATTCAAGAAAATTGTTTGGAATTTTATGTTTTAAAAAAATGAGAAAATAAATAAATACTTCCAAAATTGAAAATTTTCCCATTTTTATGCAAGACTTTTCCAGAAAGATACCTACATCAAAAATTACTTGCCTTCAGACAACTATCGATTTTTTGATTTTCAATTTTGATTTTATTTTCACTAGGCTACTTTTACTCCAAAATCACCACTGGTCCACTAAACTTTCACTACATTCACTACCTTATACTATAGACACCATGAACACTCAGTAAAATTAACAGAAAAATCAGCACAACCATTCGACATCTTATTCCTAAAAAATACTGCCATCGTCGATTCATTGCCCTCGCAATTTCTTTTCCGAATTTTGATAAACAAATCAGTAAAATTCTTCATGCTCACACATCGGCCATTTTCCACCAAACTCGCACGTCGTTGCCAAAAAATAAATCAATTAACTATTCGTATTAAAAACACGCTGCGAACACGTGTTCTTAAAAGATTTAATTCATTTACACAACTCTCACACTGCACAGCACCGTACTCGATTTGTCCTCACCCTCTGAGCCATTATCTTTCCTTCATAACCACATCTTATTTGTACGTTCGAGGCGAAATGGCCAAAAAAAAGCGAGGAAAAAGCAAAGAACAGACGAGAAAACCCCGACGACCCGACCCCCCATGCAATCCGGCTAGTACGACGCTGCTGCGACTTTATTGCTGTCAGGAGTTTTTCCGCAGGATCAAAGTATCCTATCGCCGATTCGTTGACGTTCTTTTCGTCGTTTTAAAGTTTACTCGACGCCATTGGGTCGGTTCGCTTTTACCAGGCGAAGGGACTATAATAAATAGAAAGGGATTTGGCAGAATGAAGCTATCTTTAGCGCAAATAGTGGGCGCCATTCCGGCTTAATGTCGCTTAAGGTCTAACTTTTATTACGCTCTACTATAAAAGATATAAGAAAAAAGAGAAGGCGAAAGAACTCCTCTCTCTGCTCCGCTCGCGTCCTCGGCATCCACCTTCTTTGCAAACTTAACTCCACAATGAAAAGTAGAAAAAGAATTATGTAACTGAGAAAAATTCAACGTTAAACTTTTATCAGAGGGTTAATATTTTTCCCCTATTTAAAAAATTTCATCCATCTCGTTCCTTATCTCTGTTTTTCGCTCATTTTATAGCTTTTTCTTTCGCATATACTACCAAACGTGTACGTATATATTTTAGCTCGACTTCGTATAATATGTTTCGCTCGTCAACGAAATAATGGTTAAAATAAGCTTATTATTAAGTATATGCAGAGATGTTATAGTGTGTAGAAGAAAGCAGCTATATTATTTTTAAACGACGATATATTCCTAACGTACGTAATGTGTAATGCGCAATGCTTCCTTCTCGCATATTTACATCAACTTTATACCACTTGCCTTCCTTCTCTTCTCCATTCTTTCTAATGTTAAATGTTTTATCAGACATTACCTTATTCACTAAGAACCTCCCTGACTAACCAGGACGCGAATCTTTATACCATTTTTCAAAATCCTCTCTTCTCATAACTGCAAAGTTGTTTTTTTTCATTCCACCAACCAATCCAGGGTGTCTAACTGGATTTTTTTTTGTTGAAAATTCATGACTTTTTCATGAACAATATTTCTATACATTTCCAGAGGCCCCCTCTGGTATAAACGTAACTTGGAAGAGATATGGAGGGGGGAGGGGCAAAAAAATTTCCCTAATTTTTCCCATATATTTTGTGAAAAATAGCTATTAAAAAAATTATTGAGGAAGGGGCGAATGACCCTTGAACCCCCCCCCCCCCCCCTAAGTGATACCTATGCCTTCAGAGCCCCCTTTTTCCCCTTTTTTGTAACCAAAAAAATCTATACAATTTCAAAATAAAAGTTAAATGAATACTTAGAATTTTCAAGGGTGTAATTCGATTTCTTCCCTAAGTGATGCTTGAAATTGTTTTCATGTTGTACGTTGTGAGAATGATTTTTTTCCTGGTAATGAAACTAAAAATTTTCACGCAAAATATTCTACTAAAACATTTTTTCAATGTTTTTTTTTTTCGCCCCAAAGTTTAAAAAATATTTTATTTATTTTACTATATCAAAGGATAAGAAAAAAAATTGATCGCCAAAAAATCGAGATTTTTTTTTATTTTAGAAATTTTTTTGAAATTATTGTTCGAAAAAAAAATCCCAGTTTTTTTTGTTGAAAATGAAACGAATTATTTTCTTTACAAAGAAAAAATTGAGAAACTTTTCCACAGAAATTTTATAAAATATTTTCACACAAAAAAATTTTATAACATTTTTTCTCAAAAAAAACAAGATTTTTGGATATTTTTTATTCCAAAAAATCTTGAAATTTCTTCCTCTTAAAAAATGTATACTTCAGAAAACTTCAGAATTCTCTATTTCATTCCAAAACAATTTTTGAAACAAAAAATTCGTTTTTAACTTTTTTTAATTTCAAAAAATGAGAATTTTTTCTCCAAAAAACAGACACCCTCTCCCCCCCCCCCCCAAAAAAAAAACAATAGGTATACTTACTCGTATTTTCATTTTTCAGGAAATTGAAAAAAAAAAATCCAAAACATTGAGATTTTATACTCTAAGAGTTTGAAAAGTATTAGCATTAGCTGATTTTTTTACTTCAAAACAATTCAATTCCAAAACGATAAAATTCAGATTTTTGATTTTTTAAATGAGAATTTTTCTCCAAAAAATAGACACCCTCCCCCCCCCCCCAAAAAAAATAGGTATACTCGTATTTTTATTTTTCAGAAAATTGAAAAAAAATCCAAAACATTGAGATTTTATACTCTAGAGTTTGAAAAGTATTAGCTGATTTTTTTACTTCAAAACAATTCAATTCCAAAACGATAAAATTCAGATTTTTGATTTTTTAAATGAGAATTTTTTTCTCCAAAAAACAGAAACCCTTCTCCCCCCTCCCAAAAAACGGGTATATTTTTATTTTTCAGAAAATTGAAAAAAAATCCTAAACATTGAGATTTCATACTCTAGAGTTTGAAAAGACGTATTTTTACTTCAAAACAATTCAATTCCAAAACGATAAAATTCAGAATTTTCATTTTGAAAAAATTAGAATTTTTTCGCAAAAGTTAACAAAAAAATATTTCTACTTCAAATTTTTTTTTAATTTAAAGAAATGAGGATTTTTTCCAAAAAAAAATAGAGATTTCCCTCGCCCTCGGAAAAATTCTTCAGGAAAATTAATTTTCTTCTTTAGAAAAATCACAAAATTTCAGGCTTTTTTTTGAGAAGATACAACAGTTTGAAAAAATTTCACTTTTAAAGTTTTAAGCGAATTTGTAATTTTGCCCGTGTAATATTATTAAAAATTCATGACTTCAATGAGTACCTAATTCATGACGTTTCCTGACCTAGTGATTTTTTTTGGTTGAAAAATTCATGGATTTTCCATGACTTTCATGACCTAGTGATTTTTTTTGGTTGAAAAATTCATGGATTTTCCATGACTTTCATGACCCATTTTCAAATTTAATGATTTTTTCATGACATTTCGACACCCTGAAATCTTAATTTACAATTATTTCCTCATCCGTGTATTTTTCATTATTTCATTTCAGGTTACATGAAACCAGACGATAAAGATATAAGTCTACTGCACATGGTACCGAATAACGTCGTAGCCAGGCCTCTGGAGATGTCGAACAATATAATAATGCAGAGTCGTCTACACCATCATGGAATACCCACCTTATCTAATACCATGATGAATCCAATCGATAGGCTTTACTCGATGAACGATACGTATTTTAGAGCCGAAGAACCATCGGTTATGGATTGATAACATCTCATATACATCCTCTCACACCTCATCCTATCCGCCATCTCAACCATCTCATAAGATTATAATGTGAACGTGAACTTATATAAGATCCTCCCTCTTCCTTCTACTCTCAATTACCCGCCCAAAATATACAACAAAACCATTTTGTTAGAATTTTCTATCTTAAATATAATGTTTTAATAATGTGTTTCGTTTTTATTTTGTTTGTGTTTACTTATTCTTCGAGTTAAGAGCTGTTTCCAAGGGTTGAGCAATCATCTTTAAATTTTTTTAGAAATTTAGACTCCAACAAGTCTCATTTTTTGGAAAATAGTGAGACTATTTTTTTTTTTCGAAAAAATATTTTCAAAGTGGAAATTACTTGAATTATTAGGATTACCCCCTCTTCCTCCCCTCATTATCAGGAAAACTAGGTCAATGTTGAACCTATCATCTGATAGTCAGATAATAAATACATCAACGAAAACGATTAAAACTTGACTAAAGCATTTTTTGCCTAAAAAGTAAAATCATTATTTTCAGAGATACGAAGAAAAATTCAAATGGAGCGAGTTTGAATCCACATTTCGAAGTACGAAATGGTAATAATGATAGTCCTTTTTTAATTAATTCTCCCCTCCCCCATCCAACCCACATGGAATAGTACTTTGCTAAAACTGAATTAATTTCAGTTTCGAGGTATCGCTACCTAACAAAAAAAAAATCATGAAACAGGCGAATGTATCTATATATTTCATCCCAATACCCCCTCCCGCCAAAAAATACCCTTCCAACTGATACTCCCCCATCAGTACCTTCAGATTTCAATCAAAGAGCGTACACGTGCAAAAAAATCGTTTTTCATCTTCAACAACGAAATATTTTAAGAGAATAAAAAACTCATAAAACGAATCCGAAAAAAATTGGCTTCCACAGTATACCACCTACCTTTTATTTTGAAAGTATACAATTTTTCACCTCGTTATCTTTGGTATTCGTGACAAAGTAGAGTGGAAATTTTTTCTTACGTTAGCGATAAAAAAGATGAAAGATAAGCTTCCAGAGTTGAATTAGAATTCGACACCGTACTTTTTTTGAAACTCGAGCCAATGAACCGAAAGCATAAATATATAGAAAATTTGTATCTACGCTATATAAATGAATCGTTTGTGCCAGATTTTTGTATGGTAGGGTGGAGAGGGGGTAAAAATGGCACGTGGAGTATTTGACAGAAAAAAGTACATATTAAAGAAAGGAAGGTAAGTGTCAATTCTTGGACTAGTAGAAATCGAATTCCGCAGATTTTTCAAAAAATTTGCAAATATAAATTTTTTAAGTTACACTGAAAATGAGAGAAGTGTTCTCGAAATCGAATATTATTGTACATAGGCTACATGATCTGCTATTTTACAAAATTTTCGACTTGGAAACTAATAAAATCAAAATTTTTAACCTTTTAATCAGTTTTCAAAACTTACTTACAAGATAATTTCCCCAAAATTTATATAACATCATCTTCCCAATATTAGCAAACCTTGAAAATTTCAAATTTTTATAAAAATTTACAATTTTTCCAAAATCCAGAATTTTTATGAAAATCGATAATTTCTATAACCACTCGACAAATTTGATCTAAACTTACAGTTTTCCCGAAGTCGAAAATTTTATCAAAATCGACAATTTTCCCAACGTTGAAAATTTTATCAAAATTCACATAACTAGTTTTACCAAAATCGTCAATTTTTTCAAAATTTATAATCTTATTTTCCCAAGGTTGACAATTCGTAAAAATTTTAAATTTTCATCAAAATTAACAATTTTTTCAATATCGACAATTTTTCCCGAATCATCAATTTTATCACAACTGAAAGTTTTTCCAAAGCCGAAAATTTCATCGAAATTCACAATCGCACCAAAATTGTCAATTTTTCAAAAAATAGGCAAATTTATAGGTATCTAATAGTATTAGACTATTTTTCCAAAATTTATAGGTACCTTAACCTCATTTTCTCCACTTTGAAAAAGTCTTTAAAATTTTGAATTTTTATCAAAATTGCAAATTTTTTAAAAATTTAGAATTTTACCAAAATCGACCATTTTTTTTTTAAATTACAATTTTTTGCAAATTGGCAATTTTATCAAAACTAAAAATTTTTCCAATATCAAAAATTCTATAAAAATTCACAATCTTACCACAATCGTCAATTTTTCCAAAATTACCTACAATTTTATACCCAATATTGAGCAATTTTTCCAAAATTTATATAACCTCATTTTCCCGGCATTGACAATTCTTGAAAATAGATAATTTTTATCAAAATTCACAATCTTACCAAAATTGTCAATTTTTCAAAAATATACTCATATCAGACAATTTTTCCAAAATTTCCAATTTTATCAAAATAACAAATTTTCCAAAATTCACTATTTTATCAAAATCGACAGTTTCTCACAAATCTAAAAAATTTCGAAAATACTCGTACACATTTTTATCAAACTGATAATTTTAAATGTTTACACTTTTATAAAAATCGACTATTTTATCAAAATCTACAACAATTCTATAAAAATTGACTATTTTTCCCCAAAATTTATGTATTTTGTAAAAATCAAAATTTTAAAAAAAATCACAATTTCATCAAATTCGACTATTTTTGTAAACTCACAATTTTATCGAAATCAAAAGTTTTTCAAAAAGCTGCAGTTTTATCGAAATTATGAAAAATTTAGATATTTATTTTAAAAAATGATAAATTCCAAAAAAATTCATGTTTAAAAATTTGCCTAATTCTTACTTAAATAATTTATACATAATTATGGAATGTAAATAACAAGAAAATTCAATATGAAGGAAATTGCGAATTTCAGAATATTATTAGTTTTGAGAAAAATAACGATTTCAAGCAATTGTGAAATTTTCAAAAAATTGTCCACTTGAGAAAATCGACGACTTTATTCTACAATCCACACAATTATATTTTTATTGCCACGTTTGCGGATATTCCCAACTCAAATACGTAAATTAACCTCCTTTTTTTCCTAATCATGCTACATTTTCCAATCTTATTACATCATTGATACTGATCCTGATCGATAATACCAAATGATCAATATTTCATAGATAAAGACCATACTTTCTGATACCATCTACAGACGTTTCCTAACATTTCAAAATTTGAGAAAATAAGAATTATTGTTCATCTGCGTTCGACGTAACGTCGTACATACGTAGATATTAGAGGAGCCAATAAAGGAGGGGGATTTTGGACGCAGAATCCCCAATGTGGATTTTAGCATAGTATATGCTTTTACGATGACCAAAATGGAAAAAAACGACAGAAAAATCCGAGACCAAAATCCGGCACCAAATTGGGTTAGGTTAGGGTACAATAGTTTAGGTTTGGGTGACATAAAAAAACTTAGATAATTTTATACATTTTTTTTTTTTAATTTCATGACTTTTAGGCTTTTTGTCAGACATTCTGAAAATTGAAAAAAAAATTATTTTTGTTATTTTTTTAGAAAGATGACTTTCAGACATTTTGAAACATGGATTTTTTTTTTTTTATTATACTTTTTAGGCTTTTAAATTTCCGTGGAAATTAATATTCGTGACTTTTAGACACTTTGTCACGGAGTAAAAGCATATACTATGTTTCATACTTTCAAACGTAGTGTGGAAATAGAGCCAACCAGGAGGGGTCCAGGAGGCGAAGCCCCCCCTGGCGAGGCGCGAAGCGCCGAGGTTTAAAGTAAATTTTTATTTAAAAAAAAATAGGTATAGGATCAACGGATTTTTAATAAAAAAAATTAAATTAAAAAAAAATCAAGGAAAAATAATTAAAATTTTAAATACCTAAAAATTTTCAAAAAATTTCAAGAATTAGGTATTTTGAAGAAAAATAAAAACAATTTTTCGAATAATTATTTCAATGAAATATTATTCAAAATTTTCCCAATGAAAAAAAAATAAAATAATAGGAAAAACAGTTTGAAAAAAAATTGAAAAATAAATCGCGAATTAAGATCAAGTTGAAAAAATGCAATTTTGTACTTTCGAGATATGATACCTAAAACCCATTCACATCAATAAATTATCCTTAAGAATATTTCAAAATATTCGAAACGTATTAAATTGAAAAAATTAATAGCATGCATTTTGAAATCTTAAACATAATCTTTCGATATCCCTGTTGCGAAAGTTGCTCCTGGCGCAGAAATCAGATATCATTTTTCTTCCTAAAAACTCATCTACGTTTTCAAAGCATTGTCAAATATTTATTATTTTTATTATGAATCCAATTTTCGTAAAAAAGGAAGAAAATTACCATTAAAAACTACCAATTTTTCGTTTTTTTTTTTTTTTTTTTTTTTTTTTTTTTAAACAGTTGAAAAATAAGCCAATTTAATTTTCAACTTATAGAAAACATCTCTTCGCGAAATACGTCACATTCTAGAGCACAATTTTTTTTACGAATGAAATTTCATCACATACAGCTAAATTCCTAAGCCACACTCGAGCTCGTATAGAGCACTTGAAATTCAACTACGAAACTGTTACACAACTTTCATCGAGTTTACCATGCCATCATCGATGAAGTTTAAATGAAAATCCCGCTATGGTATATTTTTTTACACCGTATGACGCTTACGAGAGCAGCACGAAATCCGTATTGATCGCGCGGTTGGTTTCATATCCTTAATCTGGGATTTTTTTCCATCGCATTAATAACGAAAATATATCCGGGTAAAGGATAAACGAGAGGACATAAATCGACGTTAGAACAACTTGCACTTCCGCCTATCAAAGGGGTCGTACCTCGCGAAGGTAGGTGCAGATTGCAGAATGAGAACGGGAATGGGGGGAAAACCACGTTCGTATATAAAAATTATACCCATATATCCGCAAAGCAATTTTCACCTAATCGTATCAACATAATATTCGATTTCGATTATTAATAACACAGCCATAAATACCACGGGGTACACGGTTATAGTCTGGGGCGAACCGTTGTTTTATAAAAAGCTCGCAGAGGGGGGGTTGATTCGTTGGGGTGGAAAAATGAAATGAAAATTCGACGATAGTTTTTATACACGAACGTAAATCAAAACGGTTCGCAATTATTTTATGCATTCGGATACATCGTATAAGAAGCGTAGGCCTGAGCGTCACTTCGCTTCCAGCTCCAGCAGCTCCATTGGCATCGTACGTACGTAGCTGTAGGTACGTATAAAAACCTTGATGGTATTTTAATTCGAGCATCATTCGTTGGTGGAAAAATATTACCGAGTTGGTTTTAATAAAACGTGCAAATGTTAGCTCGCTGTAAACTGGCGATGGCGCCCAGAGAAAGTTTTCCTAGGCGGTTTTTTTCCCGCCTTCGAGTATCAATAACGGTTGCAAAATATACACCGATTCGCAGATGGAATTTACGACCGCAAGTTGCAGGTTATGTGTTTTTTTTTTTTTTTTTTTTTTTTTGGCTTACGAAACTTTTATACACGTATAAGCGCGGGTAGCAGGATTAGAAGGAATGCGTCTTATACGCGGAGAGCCATTAGACCAACACAGTCTATGGTGTCGTTCGGTATATGAAAAAGTTCCAGCAACGTTTTCATCATTATACTATATCGAATTTTTGCGGTATATACTCGATGCATGAAAGTTTTCTCTTTGGCTGGAGCGACGAGAGAGAGAGAGAGAGAGCTTTTAAATCCCAAGTCGAGGCGGGCTCACACATACGCCATATATACGTATACGATAATCATTTTAAAACGCGCGAATATTCGCCTTCGTCTTCGTCTTCGCGTCGACGATGCTATGAAAATTTTCCAACAATATTGGAAAATTTTTACGTGCCACGGTTGCTAACCTAAATTTACACTCGTACGAGTATTAAGTGCTTTAATATTTTTTCCTATATGTTTCGTGATTCGTAAGTAAAATTGGCGAATTTTATTCGTACGAGTTTTTTTTTTTTTTTTTCATATAGCTCACTATACTACTCGTATGGTGCGTTCGTGTATATGAATTATTAGCAACACCCCCGCATACCTTCTCACTCATTCGCGAGTTCTAAACAGAATGCATAATTTTATGTGATATGTAGACTGGAATGTCTTCCCCTCCCCGGGTTCTATAAATTCCATAAACGTATGGTATGATTCTCGTTGTAAGTATGTGTCGTAAATACGAGAGAAATTCGACAAAGCGTTGTATAGTAGGAGAAAAAGCAACGAATAATTAACTAAACGATTTGAAAATTTTTTCAATTCTCGCGAGGTGTATTTTTCTTTTTTTTACGATCGACGAGTACTACGAATATTTTCAACTGATCGTTGTTTTAATCAAAAGTCAAATAAGTGATTATATATGTTGCGTATCGCCGAGCTGAAAAAATTTTTATTCGAGATAATCACTTTTTCTCTCGTAGATCGTGAAAATAGATAGAAATAAAATTTTGTATCGGATTCCATTTATTTTATTCAAAATTGGAGAGGAGAGAGGGGTTAAATCGAAATTTTTGTAATAACCAAAATTATTCCTAGGACTTCAAGCTTCAACTTTCGTTTGAAATTTTTTTCAATTGGATCCCTTCCCCACCGTCCTCTCCTCTGATTTCGATATCAGGTACCTAAATACTTTTCAAAATTGGGAGAGGGGTCCAATTGAAACATTTTTCCATCAAAACTTGTAGATCGAAATCTTAGAAATAATTTTCGTTATTATGAAATTTTCGATTATTAAAAAGGTATAGTAGCCCAATTGAAAAAATTTTCAAGCAAAAGTTGTGGCTTGAAGTCTTGAAAATAATTTTGATTATTACAAAAATTTCGATTGGACCCTTCCTCCCCCCCCCCCACATTTTGAATAAAATGAATGTTATTGAAAGAAATATCCCAATTTCAGATGAAATACACTAACACATGACTAAGAAAGAAAGAAAATAAACGATCCACGTCCATGTAAACACATTGAGTAAATTAGACACTAGTGAAAATGTAGCACTTCTCCTATAAAATCCTGTACCGTACGTTTTTTCTTTTCATAAAAAACTTCAAAAAATAGTCAAAAAAGTGTAAGTAACCTGGTACTCGAACAAACGTGGGCCTAGTGAATAACTATTATGTTTCTAGAGAGTTGAAGAGGGAGATTGCAACATATAGAAGATTTCAAAATGCAGGATTCCACAAATTAATTTTGAACAAACGCCGTCTAATTTTGTATTGAGAGAAGAAATATTTCAAGTTTCCTTCGAAAAAAATTTCAACTCACAAAAATTATTGTTTGAAGATTTCTTTGTTGAAATTATAGGAACAAATGCAATCCTATTTAAAAATTGTACCAACATCTTTTAATAGGACTTTCGAATTCATTTTCAAAAGAATGTTGTAAATTTTTCATTTTTTGTGAAATTATTGAAAATAGGTACCTAGGATAAGATTTTGAATTTTTTGAAAAATAATTGAATTGGTTTCGTTCAAAAAATTTTTCAGACGATTTTTATGGAAATTAATAAAAACTAAAATTTTGATTTAGTTATGAATTTTTCAAGAAAATTTTGAAATTTTTTTTTTCTTCAAATTTTCTTTTTGACAATAATTTTACTCATTCATAAAATTTTTCAATGTTTCGATGAGATTATAGATTTTTTTAGAAAAATTTCAAAATATTCCTTCTTTAAAAATATTTTTACCCAATAAATAGGTATGATTGAAAATTCATAAGCTTTTCACTTTTTTTCAAAAACATTTTGAAATAAGTATTTCCTCTCAAAAGATAGGATTTTTTGTGAAAAAAAATTTAGGTTGAATTTTTAATTAAAAAAAAAAAAAAAAAAAAAAAACTTCTTTCAAAAAAAATTTTATCTGACGATTTTTTTTCACTTTTAATTTTTATTTTCAAGTTTTTATAAGATTATATATCCCTAAAATATAAATTTCAAAACATTGACAAAATTACCTACCTGTGTTCAACAATAAAATTAAAAATTGTCTTTCTGAAAAAAAAAAAAAAAAAAAAGAAAAAGCATACGTAAGTACCTATACCACGCTAAAATAAATTTTAGGAAATTTTCACAATTTTATGCGGTACAGGTAGGTATTATTTTTTTTCAATTCCAAAAATCCTTCAAAAAAGATAGTTTTTATTTCAATAAAAAATGATTACATACCTAATATCTTTGAAAAAATTTTGATCCAATACGTAATGAATGAAAAACAAAAAAGAAATGTTTTCAGTAAAATTTCAAAAAAAAAATCATTTTTGATGAAAATAATGTGTCGTATATTCAAAAAACAACAATAAAATAAAAAAAAATTGGGGAAAAATTATTTCATTTTTTTTCAAATCAACAAATCAAAAACATCACAATTTTTGAGCTGTTACATCTGCTCATTGGACAAAACTACAAACCATTTCTCAAAACCAGACAATGCAACGTTAGCAAGTTTAAGTATGTGAAACACGGCAACAAAACTGGTTTGTATCTTCTTAAAACCAGATAACCTTGACCCACCAACGAGAAACATGTCTCTTTTAACCTGTTTGACAGGTTTTGTAGCCCAAAAAACCAGACGACCTTGACCCACCAATGAGAAACATGGTTCTCCAAACCCGTTTGACAGGTTCTGTGGTCTAAAAACCCGAGACCTTGACCAGTGAATGTGAAACATAGCTTTAAAACTGGTTTACATACTTCTCAATCTAGCTAACCTTTTTTATCATCAACCAAGATCATATCTTACATACCATGCTCTTTGGAATCGTTCAAAATCTTTCATTTTGTTTTTTTTTTCTCTCCTAAAAATACTTCAAAGCATTGAAAAAAACTTGACACCTTTCAAGATGAAATTTTTGTTTTGACAAATTTATTTCTATACGTTTCCACCTTTTAGTGGTAAAAAAGAATGGCGTAAACTGTTTTTTACTGACCTATGCACATTCGAAGGGTTGCCTCAATAGTTATTGTAAAAGAAGAAAGATGTAAACGATAACAAGAAGCATTCCTTTATTGCATCATTTAACAGGAATTTTTTTCAAGTCGAATGAGAAGGGTTTTTGACTTGGTAAACGATTTTCTATCGTCGAATTAGCCACTGTACACTTTTCGTATAAGATAAGAGGGAAAATGCCTGTGCTCTTGTGCATTGGTGAATTAACGAAGAAGCGAGCAAACAATTTGGAAACTTCTTGGTATTCAGTTTTGAAAGTTTTCACTTCGGTTCACAATTTAGAATATCTTTGAATGTTATTAAAAATTTGAAAAATTTACCAAAAAGTTTTCCTTTTTTTTTTGTTGCTGATGTTATTGACGGTTGTTTATTTTTTTGTTCGATTAATTTGAGCCGTATACACAATTTAGATAAATTTCGTTAAACAAGTAGGTCGGTGTTTTTTTACGTTATTTTTTTATAGGCGAAAAGCAAGCACGAATTAAAATAAGGAATTTCGTCGAACGTGGAATTCTCGAAAAGGAGCTCTTTTTTTCTTCGGTTGTTTCAAGTTAACGAGAAAAGAAGCTTTAAACGAAGTAATATTTAAAAAAAAAATAAAAAGGAGAAAAAAGGAAGCATAATAAAGAAAAAAAATTTAGCTACTTTTCGTTGTCAAGTTACTAGCTTGATTAGCTGTAATTTAATTTTATCTCGTCGTTTAACGCCAGTCAACTCACTAGAGTTGAATAACGCCGCAATTTCTCGCTCGCATTCGAAGTTTAGATTGACAATATTAAAGTTGGAAGCTGGAATAGCGTTGCAGAGAAGCGGAGCATTCTTTTGGAACACGTTTTCCTAATTTATAGAACTATCTGTGCCGTTTGCCGCCACGCTATACACGCTGCGTGTATACACACACGTACACGCTTTCTTTCTTTCTTTCTTTTCGTCTTCTCTTTCTTTCTTTTTTCCTTCCTTTTTTCTTCGCTGCTTCGGCACGAGATACACCCATGCCACATTTTGTTAAGTTTACTCAACAAAAGGAAAAGTCCTTTCGGCTATTGACGCTCTTTCTCTCCGACTTTTAATAAAACTCTTGTCTGTTTGCGTCTGATAGATGACTGCACAGGCGGCAGCCCTTCATCTGCAAACAACGCCACCCTTCCTTCTTATACGTTGCCGCTTGATATTAAACTTTTCGTCGAACCAAACTGCTATACTACAAAATGCCGACCGTCGTGCTTACCCCTCTCGATCGTTTCACTATATACAAGCTTTTTCCAACATGGAGCTTTGTACGCGATATTTACGCCACACCGCCATACAGGTCAATGGATTCGCGCCCAGTTATCATTTTGTGAACTTTGAATGGGTTAGTATTCATTTTTGTAGTATTTGTAAGATGAATTTTATTCATTTTTATTTTATTTTTTTCAAAAAAATTATTCTAGATATAATTTAAAAAAAAAAAAAAGTTGCACTAATGTAAAAAAAAAAAAAAATTGAACAAAAAAAGTTGCACCAATTTTGACTTAACATTTTTTTCATAAAGAAACAAGACTCTAAAATTTTGTAAAAATAGATTCCATTGCCTTGAAACAATTTTCGAAATTTTTTTAAGTTTATGGAATTTATTTTTACAAAATTTCAGATTCTTGTTTCTTTATGAGAAAAATGTTGAGTCAAAATTGGTGCAACTTTTTTTGTTCAATTTTTTTTTTTTACAGAATTTATCATTTTTAGTAAGTATTTTTAAGCAATAAACTAAAAGTTTGAAAATATAATTTTTAAGAAGAGCAGATTCTAATATTTTTTGGGCGTAAAACTTTCAAAAAAAAAAAAAAAAAAAAATGAGAGTCAAATTATTGAAGAAAAAATAAAAGTTGTATTTGGGAATAATTTTCATAGGTCAAATTCCCAAAAATGTTTTAAAAAGTACCTACATATTATTGAAAGTTTTTCATTATTTTATCGATATTTGCAGAATTGTGTTATTTTTCGAAAATTATTTTTCAAGCACAATGAATTTTTGTAAAATTATGTTTGTTTAAGACGTGTAAGTAGGTATTTCGAAGAAATGAGTCAATTTTAATTGTTTTTGAGTGTTCAAAATTTTCCAAAAAAATGTTGAGTCAATTTTAAAAAAAAAACAAGTAATTAAATATAAATCTGCAATTTGTAAATATCCTCTAAAAAATTCCCCTTTGTTTTGAAAAATTTGAATTTATGCCGTTTTTTTTTTGTTTTTGCAAAAGTAAGCATATTAAAATATTTGAGTAAGTAGAAATGTTTTATCAACTTTATTACTTTACAAGATATGAATTTTTGAAAATTAAATTCAACGCGGATAAATTTTGAATGTTTCGCAGAAACATAGATTCTAAAAACCTGAAATTCTACGAGTGACACGCTTATTTTTCGTAAGGATTCAATTGCAATTTTTTTAAATTGAAACAAAAATGTGAACATTTTGAAAAAAATGTTTATTTTAGCAGAATTTGACGAAAGCTATTAATTTTTTCAATCATTTCTTCAATAGGTACTTGTCAGTTTGTTAAATTTTGAATTTCAAAATTCGATAAAAATTGTGAGTTAACTACCTTATAAATTTAATAAATTTTAAAAATTGCACCAATTTTCAATGTTTAATAAATTTTTACAATTTTTGGAATTTTAGAAGTTTGATTTTCAAAAATCAATGAATTTTGTTGAATTTAATAAGCTTGTCAATTTTTTGGTCTGTTCTCAAATTTTATTATTGATTTAATAAGTTGATAAATTTTAATAAGTTGATAAATTTTCATCAATTGATAAACTTTCTATTTTCACAAATAAGATGAATGTTTTCATTTTGATAAATCTATAGATTTTTCGATTTTGGTCAATTTTTTTTATTCAATTTTTCAGTATTTTTAGTTCAATGAAATCTGTAGGTATTCCCAATTTCCCACCAATCAATTAATTTTCGATGTAGGTCAATTTTTTGAACAGTTTATCATTTCAACTAAGTAGGTATTAATAATCAAAAAAAAAAAAATTGTTTCGATAAAACAATCAATTTTCCGATTTCCTTAAGTTGGTCAATTTTTTGATCAGTTTTTCAACATTGTTGATTTCATAAATCGACCAATTTTCGACTTTGATGAACCGATAAACTCGTATAGTTCATTCTAAAAATTTTTATGGAATAACTAAAAATAACTTCATTTTTTTTTGAGTCGTTGTGAAAATATTCTAAATTTTTCAAAGTACGTCGATGGGAAAATGACTCATTTGGGGGGGGGGGGGGGGTCTTACTTTGTAGTTTTAAGCCATTTAAAAAAACACACACTGCGAACAAATTTTCAAATTTATTTGAAAAAATTTGATTTTTGAAAAAAAATCTCATTTTTTTAGTCTTCTTGTTTTTTGCAGCAAAATACACCCCCCTCCCTTGTCGAAAAAATCTACTTTTTTTGATGAAAAAAATATTCTCATTTTTTCGGGGGAAGTTTTTAGTTTTTTAGTTTTCTTTCAAGAAAAAAAAAACTTCATTTAAAAAAAAAAAAAAAAAAAACATTTTTCTCATAATTTTGTGGGAAAAAAATCCAAATTTTTTGGATCAAAAAATTCCTCAAGTTTCTGTAGAAAAAATCTTTCAAGGTGTCAGGTATTGGGGAAAACCCTTCTATAGATTTTTTTCGAAAAATTTCTTCTTTTCAAGAAAAAAAAAACTCAATTTTTTGAGAAAAATTTCTAAATTGTTGAGGAATATTTTTTTCTTGTTCGATTTTTATCTCTGCGATACAACGTTAAAATATCTGATAAATCAAAGAAATTGAACTTGAAAATGATTTCCAAAAAATCACAATCCTATTCCCTATAGGTAAGTATGTATAAATTCACCATAGTGAAACTTTCAGAGGAATCAAAAATAAATTTCAAACAAATTTCGCAAAACACACTCTTACTGTGTGGCTTTATAAACCAAAAAAATTCCAGACAGCCAAAATTTTCATCTTATACCTAAATAAATTTTCAAAAAAAAAAAAAAACTCGTTTAACCTTTAAAACCTCGCCAATATAAACGAAATAAATTGACTACTTTGTCGAAACCCACGTCATATATTTTATCCTAGGGCTAATTAAAGTTAGAAAATTTGAAATATGCAACATCGAAACGCAGTTAATACGAAACAGTTCGGTATATTTTTGTTAAAACAATCGGATGTTCATCGTTTAGTTATGGGAATTCGGAGAATTGAAAGTCATTCAGATTTACTGAATCGTAATCGAGTGATATTTGTAATACCTCTTATAAACTCAACTCGTACATATAATAAACATACGAACGTACCAGTTTCCCAAAAAAAAGGTACCAAACACACCCCATTGAAAACTTGCTCTCACTGCGGCAAGGTAAGGTACCATGCACTTTTATATATTCAGCACCGTGTTATAAAATCACTCATCAAGGGTGAAAAGATACGAGGTAAATCCAAAATAGAATATAGAGTAGCGAAATTAAAGCTCATTAAAATTCCCTTCTTTCTTTCATCTTTTCATTACTTTGTGTAAAATTCTATGTCGTTTATTGTGTTTATTACGGTACAAGCGAAACGCAGCGCAAAAGCAACCAGCACGATGGAAGGAGCGCAGAAAGGTCGCCCAGTTTACCTACTACAGCAAAATACCATGTTAGGTAAACATTAGAAATAATAGTCACCCGTCGTGACTCGGTTTTAGGTTTACATTTGAATTTGTACGGTCAGTCCGAGAGTATTTTGCGGACAAATTGTATTATTTCTTCAAAGGTAGCCTCCGTCGGTATATAGGCGTATACAAAAGTTACAAACAAAAGCCACAAAACGAGGGAGCAACGGTGCTTTGAATAAACGTACGAGCGAGTATAAGGCGAAAAAATATGCCTAATACTATAATTCCACATCATAGAGCCTAATAATGTAGTCCTTTTTCTTTTACATTTTCGTACGTAATTAATTTGTCGTCGGGAATGGCGAAAAAATTACCTAAGCTTTTTGCCCGCACCTCGGAATGTTTATTTTATTTTTTTCCAGTTTTCGTATTCAAAATAGACTTCGGTCCCACCGCATCTAGACTGCGAATTAACTGGTGAAATTTTTTTCTCCCATTCAAATGGTCGCGGTTTAATCCCGAAAGCGTGTAGCGTAGTATATTCAAAATATGTAATGAAACGGAAGCTGTGCTTAGTTCGTAGGCGAATGACTGCCTGCAGGGAGACGCACTCGTGTGCTGTACCCCAGCGCGGTGTTCGCGAGCGAAATCGGGGATTAGTTTACACCCCCTGCTAGACGCAGCCTGTACACAGTACACAGACTTTACCATTGATATAGTCAATATTTCCGAGTTCCCCTTTTTTGAAAATAAAATACTGTTGAACGCTATGATACGATATAAATATGCCTCAGCTATACGTTATATGACATAACACCGTCGTCTCGCCTATAGCTCGTACTTTTAAAATCTGGCGGCAAGGCGCGATCTCGTGTACGTCGAGTACGCGGTGTATGCCTATATATATTAATAAACTGCATGACAATACAAGCTGTGTGTTTCTATTCATTCGAAAGATTATATACAATGTATAAGCCGAGGATTAATCCTTATCATTTTTGCCCGTGTAGACGGAGGCGCCTCATCGCTGTACTCGAGCCCCTTCCTAGATCGGTGTCAAAAAGTTAAACTAGTGATATGTGATCGAATTAATACTCTGGTTAGGCTTTTGATGAGTTGAAGAATTTTTTGGAGAAAAAACTTTCGTTTTAAATAATCGAAGTTCGGGGTAATGTGAGAGGGAATTTTTAACCAAAAATTTTTCTGAAAGGTGATTGCTCGAAAGTTACCAGAACTGAATAAATTTCAAAAATTATTCCATTTATAAGTTGGAATTTTTCAAAAATTCACATTTAAATAATTTGGCCAAAACAAATTATTAAAAAATTTAATTTCCAATTCTATTCTTTTCCCAAAAATTTGACTTTTAAAAATTTTGAAAAATTTAACATACCCGAGCGGCACACTCGATCGATAATATCGGAAGATGTAACGTATCGATAAAAAATCGTTTGAAAATCTATAGATGTTCTCACGATATTATAAAGATTTATCGGTACAACTTCATAGGCAAAAAATCTAAAAACTATCGAATTCGATATTATTAAGATTTTATGACGATATTCGTCAACGATACTATCGACAAAGAATATTAAATTTATCGATTCCGATTTTCCACCGATTTTGTGCAGATATTTGAAACTACATTATCGACAAAGAATATTAAATTTATCGAATTCGATTTTTTAACGATTTTGTAAAGATATTTAAAACTATATTATCGACAGATTATATGAAATTTCTCGACTTCGATATTTTACCGATTTTTTGACGACATTTGAAACTATATTATCGACAGATTATATTAAATTAATCGAATCCGATTTTTTACCGATTTTGTAAAGATATTTGAAACTATATTATCGACACATAATATGCAATTTCTCGATTTCGATTTTTTAACGATTTTGTGACGATATTTGAAACTATATTATCGACAAATAATCTGAAATTTCTCGAATTCGATTTTTTAACGATTTTGTGAATATATTTAAAACTTTATTATCGACACGTAATCTGAAATTTCTCGAATTCGATTTTTCAACGATTTTATGACGATATTTGAAACTATATTATCGACACGTGATATGAAATTCCTCGAATTCGATTTTTCAACGATTTTGTGGCGATATTTGAAACTACATTATCGACAAATAATCTGAAATTTGTCGAACGATTTTTCAACGATTTGGTGACGATATTTGAAATTATTTCCAAATTGGTGAAAATTTTTCTAAGTCCAACACGTCTGGAAGTACTAAACTGCCTATTATAAGCGTTTTATTGCTAATTTCTCAACTATAAGGTATGGCATAGTGGTTAAGGAAGAGGATTACCATGCAGGAGGTAGAAGGTTCAAGCCCCACGGGTGGCAGATTTTTTATAATTTGTTTTGACTTTTTCTGAAATGATCCTCTTACCGTAACATGAATAATGTGTTTAGGCATAGTTTAATGTATTAATTATGCTAATTAATGATTTTTAATTATAGAAAGAAGCTAGTAAAAGAAGAAAAATCGGAATAAAAAATCGATAAAAAATCGACAGAATATCGAATTCTATAAAGTGTCGCGAAAGTTCCGCCTAAATCGTGAAATTATCTTTCGATATTATAGATATATTATCGATAAAATATCTTACTATAATCTCGAAATTTTTGCTAACTATAATTCGTCGATTATCTATCTATATATCGAAAAATAATTTCACGATTTATGCGGAACTAACGCGACACTTTATCGAATTCGATATTCTGTCGATTTTTTATTTCGATAATTTGTCGAGTGTGCTGCTCGGGTACTTCGAAATTATCAGAAATGAACAATTTGAAGAAGATAACAAAAAAATTCATCAAACATTTCTATTTCAAAATTTCTTAAAAATTTAGTACTGTCTTATGCTTGAAAAACATCAAAAATGATTATGATTATATTCATCCCACATCCATGATAACCTACAAGGGAACCTCGCCAACTCGTCACCTCCGATTGAAATTTGGCTCACTGAAAGAGCATGCCACCCAGACCTTACAACCAAATTTTCAGTTGCCGAAGTTGATTTTTCGATTTTTGGCGAATTTTTGAAAATGGCTAAAACTGCCACCAAAAAAACATTTTTTGAAAAAAAAATTTGTAAATTTCAAGATAGAATCCTGAAAATTCGTTTATACACTGAAGTCGACCTCCCGAGTCGATTGGAATCATTTTCGAAGCGATCTGGAATCTTCAGGAAAAGTTGACTTTTCTCCAGCGGCAGCGCACTGGAATAGCTCCAGACGGCAAAAGTAAACATTTTCTGGAGGCTCCAGTTCTCTTCGAAAAATGGCTCCAATTGACTCGGGGGGGGGGGTGTTCGACTTTATAGGGCAGACCAAGTTTCGGATGATATGCTGGAGAAATTGTTTTTTTGAAAATTTTTGAAAAATGTAAAATTTTTAAGATGTCAAAAAAAAACACGTGCGAACTCGTCAGCTCGGATTTTGGATTCACTACATCAATCGATAGATGGCATCATACTAAGGCTAGGAATAAACTTTCAGCTGCCGAAGTTGATTACAGCGCCGTCTGGAGCTATTCCAGTGCGCTGAAGAAAAGTCAACTTTTCCTGGAGGCTTTAGATCGCTTCGAAAATGGTCCCAATCGACTCGGGAGGTCAACTTTAGTGTATAAATCAATTTAAAGGATTCTATCTTGTACAATTTTTTTTCTTCAAAAAATTGTTTTTTGGAGGAGGTTGTAGCCATTTTCAAAAATTCGCCAAAAATCGAAAAATCAACTTCGGCAGCTAAAAATTTGGTTGTGAGGTCAGGGTGGCATACTCTTTCAATGAGCCAAATTTCAGCTCAATCGGAGGTGACGAGTTGGCGAAGTTCCCTTGCTAGCATGCCAACTTTCACGACAACTTTGCCCAGACTGAAAATTTATAACATTATCCCGAATTTATGATGATACCTATTATCCAATAAATCATGATAACCTGATCCCAAATTTTTGATAATTTAAATTTGAATTGATGATAACCTCAATCCAGGAACGAAACTTGCCCCCACTGAAAATTTTTCAAAAAAGGCTGCAAATTCCTGAAAATTCGGCAATCTTTGGAAAAATTAGCCATATGTTGTTCAAATTTGGTCAATTTACCGATTTTTGGTGAAATTTTGTCGAAAATTTTAGAAAACTCACAAAAATGTTGGCGAAATTTTATAAAAAGTCAGTAAATTTTCACGATATTGGTTCAAAATTTTTTTACAAAAAAAAAAAAAAAAAAAATAGTCAATAGAAAAAAAAAAGAGTTTGTCGGTAAATTCGTAATTTTTTCAAATTTTAGTCAGAAAATTTCTCACTTCCCCCCAGACTTTTTCAAGTTTCATCTCTGTCTTAATCCACATTTCTGATAGCTTATCTTGAGTTCATGATAATCGCAACTCAAATTTAGGATAACCACCAGCCAAATTTGTGATAACATTATCTTTATAATTTCATGATAGCTCTGAGCTGAATCACTGATAACCTTAACCCCAATTTTTGATAATCTTAACTAGAGTTTGTGAACTGATAACTTATCCTAAATTTATGATATCCTTATCTCAAATTTATGATGATCTTAGGCCATATACGTATTTTCATGATAACCTTATTCAATAAGCCGTGATAACTTGATCCCAAATTTTTCATAACCTTATTTGAAATTGATGATAATCTTGACCCACATTTGTGATAACTTTATCCCAGATTCATGACAATCTTGGCCCAAATTTAGGATAACCTCAAGTCAAAATTTTGGTAACCATATCTCTAATTTCATGATAATTTTAAACCAAATCCAAGATAACTGTATCCTATTATGATGATCTTACCTCATATTTCACAATAAATGAATCCAATAAGCCATAATAACCTGATCGATCCCAAATTTTTGATAACCTTATTCCGAATTCATGGTGATCTCAACTCAAATTCATGATAATCTTGACCCAGATTTAAAATAACCTCAATCAAATTTGCGCTTATCTCATACTTATTTCATGATAACATTAAACCAAAACCATGATGACCTTGACTCAAATTTAGGATAACCTTATCTCAAATTCATGATAATCTACCCAAAAATTTAGAATAACCTCATCCAAAATTTATCATGACTTTATACCATATTTCATGATGACCATATCCCATATCCCAAATATAAAATGACTTTATCTAATAAATCATGATAATTGATAACCTGATCCCAAATTTTTGATAACCTCATCCTGAATTTATGATAATCTTATCACATATTTTTTCGTTGACCATATGTCAAATTTTTGATAATTTAATCCTCTATTTCTTTGATAACCGATTATATAAGCATATCCTGAATTTTTCTTAAAACTTTGTTCAACCCACAAATAAGAAATTCTAGTTGCCTATGCCTGGAGGGAAATTAGGTGTTCTCATACATAATTTCAGTCACAAAAATAGGATACTCGAAATGGCACATTCTATCATCGTAGAATGGCAAATCTTTTAAAAAGCCTCTTCCACCTAATGTAGAAAATCTTTATCATCTGTTCAGGATCTCAATCAAAATTTAAAATTTGCATTATATTATTGTTACTACATAGGTATCGTTGAATTTCAATATGGAACTTTAATCGTACACTTGAAAACTTTCAAGTTAACAATTTCAAACAACACCACTATTTGACTTACAATCTTCCATAAAATCCAAGAAAAGACTTCAAACTCAAACTCTTATCGTGTAATTGGAAACTTCTTATAAACCGTATCTCGTATATAAGAGTAATCTTCCAAAAAAACCCAAGCCTGTCCATTTCAGCCGCTTCTAAAAGTTGGCTCGAACGAAAAAAACTAAATAGGGTCGAAGGCATCTACTTAAGAAAAAGAAAAGAAATTACCATAAATTATTTGACTTTCTTAATCATGGTCGATCGTTAACACGAACGAAGGGGAGTCGGAATGCTGGCGAAATTCACGTCACCTTAACCCCTCTCAGCGCTCAGCATACAAAGTCGTCGAAGAAAAAGAACTTGCTCGACGGAGAATTTTTCTTTTCTCTTTTTAATAAACGAAGAAAAAGGATAGGTTTTTCCGTTTGGCTATTTGTAGTCCATTTTGTCTAAAATAAAAACATGTTTTTGCTTTTACGCATTTTCATTCCCAAGTACCGTTGGATTTCCGCCTTTTGATTTTTTTGTGCCCCGCGCGGACGCTGCGTCGCTCGCGATGATTTAAATTTTAAAGTACTCGCTCGTCTTATCGCGGTTTAATTTTTATGAGAAAAAATTAATTAAATATTTCAATGAATTGGCATACAACTATCTTTTTCTAATTTCATTTGATTAACAAATTTCGTGTCGCCATTGGAAAAAATCCTGCTACTGGAAAAGGCGTCTTGGCTAAATTGTTTAATATTTAAAGATTTAAGGGTCAAAAATCGGAATATTTTTTTGCCGGCGAAATTTAAAATTGAAATGAGCGCGGAGGCTATATCTTTTTTTGAATAAAATTAATTCATCGAGTTTTACATTTTTAATTTAAAAATGAATATAATACGGAATATTTTACGCGATGGGCTTTTCGAGTTTAATTGTATATTTTGATTGTTTTCGATGCGGTGATAGGAATTGAATGCGAGGGTAAAAGTTGAGATTTTGAAATAATGGGCTCGTCGAAAATTGTTGAAGATTTCGGCGAAGCTGAATTCGATGGTTAGAAAAATCAGTAATTGAAAAAACTGATCAAATTTTGATTCTTTTGAAGCTTACAAGGAAACGTCGCCAACTCGTCACCTCCGATTGAGCTGAAATGTGGCTCACTGAAAGAACATGCCACCTAGACCTCACAACCAAAAAACCATTTTTTGAAGAAAAAAAATGTAAATTTCAAGATAGAATCCTGAAAATCGATTTGTACACTAAAGTCGACCCCCCCCCCAAGTCGATTGGCACCATTCTTGAAGCGATTTGGAGCCTACAGAAAAAGTTGACTTTTCTCCAGCCCACTGGAATCTCTCCAGACGGCAAAGTCAACATTTTCTGGAGGCTCCAGATCACTTCGAAAATGGTGCCAATCGACTCGGGAGGTCGACTTTAGGGGGTAGACGAAGTTTCGGATGATATGCTGGAGAAATTGATTTTTTGGAAATTTTTGAAAAATGCAGAATTTTCAAGTTGTCAAAAAACACACATGCGAATTCGTCACCTGGGATTTTGGATTCACTACATCAATCGATAGATGGCATCATACTAACGCTAGGAATAAACTTTCAGCTGTCGAAGTTAACTACAGCGCGGTCTGGAGCTATTCCAGTGCGCTGGAGAAAAGTCAATTTTTCCTGGAGGCTCCAGATCGCTTCGAAAATGGTGCCAATCGACTCGGGGGGTCGACTTTAGTGTACAAACAAATTTTCAGGATGCTATCTTGAAATTTTTTCAGAAAATGTTTTTTTGGATGCGGTTTAGGCATTTTTAAAAATTTGCCAAAAATCGAAAAATCAACTTCGGCAGCTAAAAATTTGGTTGTAAGGTCTGAGTGACATGCTCTTTCAGTGAGCCAAATTTCAGCTCAATCGGAGGTGACGAGTTGGTGAAGTTCCCTTGCTAGCATGCCAACTTTCACGACAACTTTGCCCAGACTGAAAATTTATAACATTATCCCGAATTTATGACGAGTTGGCGAGGTTCTCTTGTTAATAAATAATTCGTGGAAAAATTCCAAGTTCTACCTAAATTTCTTCAAATTTCCAAAAGTGGAATAATTTTTAAAAAATTCTAAAATACATATTATGCACAGATTTAGGCCCATTTTTTGAAGTCGACAATTCAGGCATGATATTTCAGTTTAAAATTTTTTTTAAAGACTTCAGTGCATACCTATGGCCTTCTTCAAAAGGAAAAAGAAAAAAAAACAGCAATCCGAATTTCAAGGAAAGGGCATCAACTTTTTACAAAAAATACTACATTTTGGAATAAAATTCTAAAAATCGGTTTATATTCTAAATTCGATCCCTTGAGTCGATTGTGACCATTTTCGGAGCGATCTGGATCCTTCAACAGAAGCCGACTGTTCACAGGAAAACCAAAGATTTTCCAATTGTAAAAAATTCATTTTTTAACTCGACCCCTAGAATTTTCGATTCAACTGGTTTAATCGAGTGATAACATTACACTAACAATTGCATTAAATTTTTAGTTGTCAAAGTTGATTACATCGCCTTCTGGAGCGATTCCGGTGCTCTGGAGAAAAGTTAAGTTTTTGCTGAGGGCTCCAATTGCTTCGATAATGGTCGTAATCGACTTAGGGGGCCTAATTTAGCATATGAATGTAATTTTCAGAACTTTATTCCAAAATTTACTTTTTTTTGTTGTAAAAAATTGGAATAATATCTACCTATTAATGGGCTATTTTCGCCATTATTGAAAATTCCCCAAAAATCAAAAAATCAACTTCGGTTTCTCAAAATTTGGTTCTGGGATCTGGTTGACATGCTCTTTCAGTGAGCTAAGCTTCAGCTAAATCGTATGGGTGACAAGTTGACAGAGTTCCCTTGATGATTTTTTTACGTTCATAATTTTTTCAGGGGTTCCAAAATTATTTTCAGTTATTATACGAGTTGAAATTTTCTTTTAAAAATTTTCTTTCCAAATATTGAAAAAATTTTATGAATACAATTCGAATGATATTGATACCAGAAAAATTTTCGCACATTCAGCTTACCCCAAAAATGTGTGAAATCCACACACTGCGTTTAATTTCGCATCCCTTCATCTTTCTCACCGACTCTGGCCCTGGCCATTAAAGCCAGTCGACAGCTAACTAAGATAAACGCTGCCGTACGGCTGCGGCGTTTGTAATCCCAAAAACAATATAAACACGCCACGAAAAACACGCCCGAGGCTGAAGGCCTAGGCGAGCCGGGCAAGCGTTTGCTCTACGGGCGCGATATAACTTCAACGTAAACAAAATAGTTAGAAAAAAGAGCAAGCTGAGGCAATAAAAATAAGACATTATCCCACGGGCTAGGGCCGCAGCCGGGCTCGGGTCTATATAGAGCAGTTAATATGCAAGAGTTTATCAGGCGTACATGGATAAAAGGTGATGCGAGCGGTGTGTTACCCTGCGGGAGGTCCAACCAGCCAAGATTTCATTAATAAGGGCTCAGGTTGGCAATATCGGTACGAGGTTTTATCGCATCGCGAACGGCTCCGGCACGCGACCACCGTACGGAGTCCCCTTCTACTCAATAGACGGCCAATTTGTAAATGATGACGCGTGTCGTAAATAGTGTCGAACTGTTTTTGTCGCCCAGAAGACGCGTGTCTTGCAACAGTTGACTATACGTTTCTGCTCGCTGATCCGGTTAATGTGGACAAGAGGCTCAACTTCGGTGGCGTTTAAAAATATCTTTATATCGTTTAACGTACGGCCGACGCCGGTGGGGATTCTTTCTACTGTGCCTTTACCAGTCGACAAGGGGTTGAATACCATACCGTGAAAACCATATCGCAAATCGTTTAGGAACTGAACGACGTTGGCGCGTTAGTACCGTATGATTTCTTTATTGAAAATTTCTCCTCTTTGGTGTAGTTAATTGAAACGAAATGAATCGTTAATAACGTATGTTTTTTACAATGTTACCGATATAGCCCGATTTCAACCCCCCATCGCGATCTTTTTTCCCACCTGATTGAGATATAACTTACAGGAAGTGGTGAAGTTTTTGTAATGATTTTCTGATTGAAAAGGGCATAAAGGGTATCGATGAATGATAAGAAAGATCGCGAGGAATTGATAAGAATTTCAGAACAAATTTTTACAGTCAAAATTTTTTTAAGTTGTAGTGTTACTTTGTACAATTTTCAATTTTTTTCAGAAAACAGCCGAGAAAAAATTGTGAAAGAATTTTTCGAATTTGTTTCAAACTTGAATTTCTTGAATTTTTTAGTACTTAGATAGAATTTTTCAACTCATAAATTCAATTCTTCACGAAATTGATGGAATTTTTCTCGAAATTATCACTCGAGGAACCCTGCAGTTGTAGGATTGAGAAAAACAATAAAATTGCAAAATCTGCTGGAATTGAAAAAAATTTCCAAAGGCTATAGCAGGATAAGCATAGGCGAATCGGCCTCAGACGCCATTTTCGAATTTTTTTCAAAAAATATTTTTGTAGTGGTAAAAGATGATTTTAGAACGTATCGTGAAATTCCCATCCCCCTCGAGGGGGCTGGTACCTCGAAAAGCATAGTTTTCACTTTTCGGCATTATCTCAGCCGTTTTTCGGCCAATTGAAGTGAAACTTGGTGGATGGTAGAGGGTTACGAGTACCAATAGGCACAATTTTTTCAGATTTTTCTGACCTTGAAAATGACCTTGAAATGCGTTTTGAAAACTTTGACAGCCGTTTAAAAAAAAAAAATACACGCATACCGCGATAAAATTACCATATGTTTTTAGGTGTATTTTGAACCTCTGTGAATTTTTTTGGATTTTTCCGAGTGGTGGAAATTGCCTAAAATGGCGAAAAACCTCGTTTTTTCAACATTTTACGCATGTACGCAGGGTGAAATTGAGTTTTGGTTGTACACTCACATTATGCAGTACAATTCATGTATTAACAACCATTTCAAGACGTATTTTGAAATTTCGCCCCTTTTTAGGGAGGTGGTGCCACAAAGACCACGATTTTCATCGTTTTCGAATATTTTTCAATCGATTGAAGTGAAATTTGGTATACAGGGGAGGGTTCTGAGTGGAAACAACCCCAAATTTTTTCAGATTTTTTTGACCTTAAAAACGACCTCAAAACGTGGTTTGAAAACTTTGACAGCCGTTTAAAAAAAAAACTAAGATACACGTACATCTCGAAAAAATTACCATATATGTTTTTTGGTGTATTCTGAATCACCATGAATTTTTTCAGATTTTTCCAAGTGGTGGAAATTGTTTAAAATGGCAAAAAAACATGTTTTTCAACGTTTTTTGCGTGTACGCAGGGTGAAATTTGGTCACAAAATGTTTTCCTCATAGTACATCACTAAGCACTTTCTCGTACACCTATAGCCCGAATTTCAGCTCAATTCGTTCATTTTTCGCGAATTCGATTTTTTCACTTCTTTTGCATGCATGAAATTGCAATAATCACAAGAAATGATCAAATCAAAAAACTAATTGCGAATTCGGTTTCTGCGTGTCAAACTACTCCGATTTAGACCCCTTGCGCGAAAATTTTGCCCAAAATTTAAAAAATTGCATTTTTAAAAAATCGAACATGAAAAGAAAAAAATATATTTTTAACTAAAAATGCAATTTTTAAATTCAAAACGTATTTCAAGGTAATTTTCAAGGTCAGAAAAATCTGAAAAAAATTGTGCATATTGGTACTTGTAACCCTCTACCATCCACCAAGTTTTACTTCCATCGGCCGAAAAACGGCTGAGATAACGCCGAAAAAGTGAAAACTATGCTTTTCGAGGTACCAGCCCCCTCGAGAAGGATGAGAATTTCACGATACGTTCTAAAATCATCTTTTACCACTACAAAAAGATTTTTTGAAAAAAAATCGAAAATGGCGTCTGAGGCCGATTCACCTATGCTTATCCTGCTATAGCCTTTGGTGGAATTGACCAAAAATTTATTAAACAAAATTTTTCGACTCATAAATTCAAATTTCCACAGAATTGATGAAATTTTTCTAAAAAATAAAGACTCAAGAAACCCTACAGTTGTAGGGTTGAGAAAAACAAAAAAAAATGCCAATTTGTTGGCATTAATCAAAAATTGATTAAATAAAATTTTTCCACTCATAAATTCAAGTTTCCACAGAATTGATGTTTAAAAATTATTACTCCAGAAATTCTACAGTTGTGGGGATGAAAAAATAAAAAAAAACTGCAAAATCTTCTGGAATTGAAAAAAAAGTCAAATTCGATGGAATTAATCAAAAATAGATTAAATAAAATTTTTCGACTCATAAATTCAAATTTTCACAAAATTGATGAAATTTTTCTAAAAATTATTACTCGAGAAACCCTACAGTTGTAGGGTTGGAAAAAACGAAAAAATTGCAAAATCTGCTGAAATTGAAAAAAAATTGATTAATACCCTTTTTTAAAAAAAGAAAGTAATTTAGAAATTCCATATTATTTGAAATGCGATTTTGAAAAATCTTGTTGAACTTGTATTTTTTCAATTTCCATCGATATTGTTCAAAACAGAGCTCGAAAATTTTCTTTAAAAAGTTTTTTCTGATTTTATTGGTACCACTTCTTTAGATTTCATTTTTAAATCCACGAAAAATCGTTAAAACATCAATTCCAAAAATTTTAGAATTTTGTCAAAAACAAATTAAATTAATGTTAAAATGACGTTATGTGGGTGTAATCAAAACACTTTCCCACAATTTCAAAATCAAAATTTTTCTGAGAAAAATCAAGCATGCTAACAATTTTTCTTTTTTTGACCAAAAAGTCCCAAAACCGTCTTGCCAATTTTGCACGTTTCAAACCTTACCTATAAGTAATCATGCATATTACATTATTCCAATGTCACCCCCCCCCCCCCCTCATCAAGTGCTCGAATCATGCCGGAACAAAATTCCGGTTCGTGAAAAATCTAAGTATGTTCCATTTTACCAAAATTTTATAAAAATTCATTGAGTTTTTTTAAAGTAGGTAGATAATTTGAAAATCATTTAAAATTTTTTTTTCAATTTTTATTTTTATTTAAAATATATTTTTTGAGAAAGTCTGTTTTTCATGTAGAAAAAGGTTCTCATTTTTCACGAATAAAATTTTAATTAGGTAGGTAGGTATTTATAAATATTTTTAAGAAAAACAAAACTTCAAGTATATACCTTAGGTAGGTATTTTTGAAAGAAATAAAGAAATAAAAAAAATTTCGTGAAGAAAATTTCGTTTTTTTAAAATACCTATCTAATAATATTTTTCAAATTTTTGGAGAAAAAATTTCTATTTAAAAAAATTCTAGGGTACCTGCGTATTTTTGTTTAAGATGAAATCGTTTTTTTTGTTGTTTTTTTAAGAGAAAAAAAATTGCCAATTGTTTTGAGAAAATAATCTTGTATTGTACCAAATACCAATGGATTATTTTCACATCTTTTATACCTATTTGCAAAGAAAAAAAATTGTTAATTTTTTTGTTTCCATCTTGGCTGCACTGCATGGAGTTCAAGATATTTGGAAAGGGGGCAGACCAGTGGAAAAAAGGGGAATCTTAAAAATATGGAACCAGCTCATTTTCCTAAAAATATATCCCAACATCGGTATCAATCATAAAATCTTCTTTATTCTCTCAAACAAATGGACACCCCCCCCCCCCCAATTTGGGAATGTACTATTAATCTAAACTTCAAATCTTTTAAACCACCTTCCTAAATTATCAATCAGTCAATTCATTTTTATTAATAAAACAACCAAAACAAAATCTCGACTTCAAAGGTCAACCAACACTATAACAACAAACCCCACCCAGATATTATGCAAATTCGATTCAAAAGCTGTTGCTACATTTATGTTTTGAAAACGCTCATATAAAATGCTAAAACCATGATTTGCATTTATAAGCTAAACTTTCCACCGGTATGGTAGCTCGACCAAGCCGAGCCACTGAGAGAGAGCTGTCAATCAAACATCTCTATAGGTTTTTTTTTACTCTTTCGACGCCGCGTGAAAATATATAATAAAAAATCTCGAACGGCTTTATCATGTAAAATGATGGCAAAATAGTATAACGGGATTTGATAAACGCTTGTTACACGAATGAAGAGTGCAGTACGCGTTCTATTGTAAACTAGTTAAGCCACTAGGCCACCAAAAATAATCCCCAAGAAGCTACCCTATCGTTTCATTGAAAGGTTTCGCTTTTCGCCTTTCGCCAGCGATTCGGCGAGAAATCCAAGGTATTATGTAGGATTTTGTAAACAATATAACCAGCTAGATCGTTAATATCGATACAATAAGTTATAGAAAGCGAAATATTCGCTATGTTAACGCCTCGGTTTGGGGCCTGGCTCACTTGAGTTTTAAGACCGCGTACGAGGATACGATTGTTGGAGTTTTTAATAAAATGCTTTTTGGAGATTATTATTGAGATATAACGAAAAGACAGTTCTAGTTGAGTTTAGCAAGTAATACACAATTTTTTGAAGGACTTGATAAAGTAAATAATGTTGTAGAGTACTCCAAATCCAGCATTTCACTCGAATTGGGACCTATTTTAACGAAAAATTGGGGCGCTGATTGAGTATATCTCTGAAAAACTGCTTACAAGTTTAAAAAATATAGCAAAATATTCATTCATTTTAAAAAATGTACCTAAATTATTTCGTTTTTTTCAAAATTGAAATAAACTGTTTTAATTTTTCAAAAGAAAATTTTCGAAGTTTTCCAAAAGTAATTTTTCATAATTCACTGGAAAAAAATAATTTGATATTTTTCAAGTTACATTTTTGTCAATTCAAGAAAAATATATTTTTTTTTTCAAATCAAGAAGTGAATTTTCTGATTTAAATAAAAATGTAAAAAAATTTTAAATAACCACGCTTCTATTTAAAGTGGGTCATATGTTATTCAGGTATAGGGCTTAAAAAACGAAAAAAAGAATTTACTTGAATTATGATGTGTTGAAAAGAAACTATTTTTTTTTTAATTTTAACGATGAAACGCATGGTGGGGCGTTATTCGACAAGGTACATATTGTTATCTCCATGCACACCCCACCACGCTTTTCATCGTTAAAATTTAAAAAAAAATAGTTTCTTTTCAACACATCATAATTCAAGTAAATTTTATTTTTCGTTTTTTAAGCCCTATACCTGAATAACATATGACCCACTTTAAATGAAAGCGTGGTTTTTAAATTTTTTTTTACATTTTTATTTAACTATTTTTGCCGTTGACAAATTCAAGTTTTAAAATCAAATTCAGCGACCTCGAAAACCTACACTTCGATACCAATATTGTGAATTTCAAAATTTCAAAGCTAACCCCCCTCCGGTAAGGACCTAATTTAGGGTCGAAGTTAAATTTAAGTTTGAAAATCGAATTCAGCGACCTCAAAAACCTATATTTTGATACGAATGTTGTAATTTTTGAAATTTTCAAAATTGAGTCCCCTCATAGGGGCCCAATTTGGGGTCAGGGGTAAATTTAAGTTCGAAAATCGAATTCAGCGACCTCGAAAACTCCTAATGCGAGCACTTTGGCTTTTCATTTCTTGTAATACTATAAAATGCGAGAGCATTGAGCGAAAACATACAATTTGAAATTTTCAAAATTTACCCCCTTCTAGAGGCCCAATTTGGGGTCGGAGGTAAAATTAAGTTCGAAAATCGAATTCAGCGGCTTCGAAAACTCCTATAGTGAGCACTTTGGTCTTTCAATTCTCGTAAAATATCAAATGCGAGAGCTTTGGGCGAAAACATACAATTGGGATCATGAGACATACATAGACATACACACATAACGTACCAAGCTAATAAAAGCGTTGAAAAAAGTAGGTAATTGCAATGATTTTTGAAGAAAAAAAAATTGATAGTTTTCAAGCGTGGAGTAAAGACTCATCAAATTATCTTAAAACAAAAATTTTAAACCGAAGTAGGATTAAAAATAAATTGAAAGCAGAGGGAAGCGAAAATTGTAATAAAATTAGGAGTTGGAAAAAATCCTAAATACCTAAGTCTTATTTAAAAATAGAAAAAAAAATTAAAAATTTCAAGCTTGGAAGATTCAGAAAAATTAAAAAAGCTTGGGAAAGTTTTTGAAATAAAAAATTAAAAAGTACTTAGGGTAATCGTCGAAAAATGACTAAAGAATAACCAAAAAATATAATTTAAAAAAAAATAGAAAAAAATTCAATTTGAAATTTTTTTGAAAAGTCGAAAAATTTGGTCAGCTCATTTAAAAGAAAGTGAAAAATTTTAAAAAAAGGATTTCAATAAAAATTACTGAAAATTGGTGAAAAAAAATAAAGAAAAAAATTTAAAAGACCGAAAAACATCAAAAACTGAAAAAAATACAAAAAATACCTACAAACTCATTTTTTAATATTTCAATTTAAATATTGGAAAAAAAAATAAATTGAAAAAATAAAAAAAAATCAATAAAAAAATAATGAAACTTGACCAAAAAAAATGTATCAAAAATTTTAAAAATTTTAAATGAGGAAATCAAGAAAAATTGAAAAATAAAAAATGACTGAATATTGAATCTTGAATTCAAATATTGAAGGAAATAAATATACATTTATATAACACCAATAAAAAAAAAACGACATAAAATGGATGAGAAAAATATTAATAGAAATTCAAAAACATTTTAAATTTAAATGATTGAGAAAAAACGAAAATTGTCCAAAAAAAAGTTGAAAAGGTTAGTTTAAAATTGAGAAGAAAACGAAAAAATATAAAAAATGATTAATAATTTGGCAGAAAAAAATTGAAGAAAAAAACTGTTTCAATACAACGTGTTTAAATTTTTTTTCAAGTCAATAAGAATTCGGGTTGATTATCAATTCAAAATATGAAGAAAGAACGAAAATTCAACAAAAAAATTGAAAGAGTTAGTTTAATGTTGAAAAGAAAACAAAAAAAAATCAATAAAATAGTTTTAATAAAAAATTACAGAATAAAAACCAAACCAAGGAAAAAACTTCAATAAAAAAGTAAACAATTTTAATTTAATACACTGAAAAATCGCAAGCTAAAAATAATCAGTAAACTTGAAATTTAAAAAAAAAATGATAATAAGAAATCGGAAAAACTTTTGAACAAACCGAAAAAAATCAAAATATTTTTAAATAAAACCTAAATTGAAAAAAATTAAAAAAATTATTCTGAGTCTAAAATTATTGAAAATAAACTGCTAAAAAAATTAATAAAATTAAATATGAGTAAAATTTGAGAAATTGTAGAAAAAACGAAAAAAAAAGAGTGAATAGCTAAAAATCAAAAACTGAAAAACTCAGACATATCAAAAATTGAAATAAAATTAAGAGTTGTAAATAAATTAGAATTAAGAAAGAATTACCTAAGTAGGTATGAAAACTTTTTTCGAGCTTTAATTTTTTTTTAAATATTCAAGTTTTTTTTTTAGTTTTTTTTTATTTGCAAAAATTAAAATAAAATACCTAGGTAATAAAATTGTAATAAGTATTTTTCAAAGGTGACTAAATTTGTTATTTTTAAAATTTGTTGAGATATTTTTCAAAAAAAAAATTTTTCGTTGAAAATTTCAATTTAAAAAAAAAAATTTTTTATCAATTTTGAAATTTAAAAAAAATGGAAGTAATTTTTATTAGGTAGGTAGAGTTACCTAAGTAAGTTTTTGAAATGTTTTCTCTAAGAATTTTTGAATTTTTTCCAATATTGACATTTTGCCCGGATTTTTCAAACAACTCAAACATTAATTTATTTACAAATCTTTTTGAAAATTATATTTACATTTTTTAAATTTCTTTAGGAATTTATAATATTATTTTAGAAAATGAAAATACGATTTTCGCGATGTTTTTCAAATTAATTTTTTGGAAATTGTTCAAAGAATTTTAATTTTTTTTAAAAACTTAAATTTTTTTGAAAACAATTTATTTTTTATTTTTATGAAATTATCTACGTCAAAATTTATGGAAAACTCAGTCTCGTTGCAGAAATCCTAAAATTTTCTTCCTCCTTCCTCCCCATCCCCCCAAAAAAGTCAAAAATTCAATCAATTTGTAAATTTTAACATTTTCAGTCACAGAAAATTATCATTGCCGACTTCTCCAAGATTAAATAGATGCACCAGTTGCAAGACTGCAACCTTGCACATTCTACTAGGACGACCCCTCTTTATACACCGACTGCGTTTTATTGTTTTTAATCATCGACGCGGACGTCAGGTCCGGGCCATTTGACTGGATATCACGTTTCACGGTAATTCGCGATCGTTGTGATCCGCTAATCTGTATCCGATTATTGAATTTAAAAGATACACCTGCAACTGTCGCTTCGGCCGCCTCTGCATCGTCTTCCCCATCTCGCCGATGGACGAGTGTCGGGCTGGGGCAAAGGGGGGGGACTTTTATTCGGCTTATTTTACGCTTTTCGCGGCGTCATTTGTCATTGATGGAAAGAAGACAAAAAAAGGGTCCTTTCACAGCTGCCTTTGCCATTAGTCATGGATTGGAATTTTTCAAGAATCGCTAATCAGCCATGACATAACAGTTCGCGAGCCATCTAAGTACCTACACAGCTTCAGTTCAGCCTCGTTTGCGTACCCTCGCTCTTTCGTCGTGCTTTGCTCCTGGCCCCGCATAGAGGCCGCACCGTTTAACTTTCGACGATGGCTCTTTTTGTATGCCATATCAATTTCACACTATACTGTCTACCCCGCCACGTATTACATAACAACCCCTCTTTTTATCGTTCAACAAAACAATAATACAATAGCTCGCATAGATGGTAAAAAGTGCTCTTCGCTTGTCTCTACTCTACTCTGTATCTGCAGCTCCTCGTATATGTAAGTCTAATGCCCTCTTGTTGGGCACATATTTCTGGGCAGGGGCATGCAGAAAGGGAGCAGATCAGGACTGGCAGGAAAAAAACAGAACAACATAACAAGTGTATCGAAATGAAACAAAACGATCCTGTTGCTGTTTAACTAATCGTTGCCAACTTTTTCTGCTACCGCGTTCAACCCTTTTTTGCGCGCACTTTACACCGACTAACGACTTCATCAACCATTAAAATTATTTTATAATGGAAACTCGGGCTATATAATCAAATGAATTGCGTTATTGTTTTTTAATTCTGCGCGTTGTAAATTTTTCCAACAAAGGCTCAGTTAAAAGCAATATGCGATTCGAAAGCGTATTGTTTTAATACCTACGTATAAAATATGTACGATTATTATGAATTCGTAGATCGCTCGGGCAGACGATCAACTCGGTCAAGTCGGAGTCAGCTCAGTTTACGCAGATAACTTTATTATAATTACGATAACCTTTATTATAACTTTACAAATGTTTAACTTGAGGCGTGACCGATTATTGAGGTATTCAAATAATCTCTCGGTAGAGATTATATTAATCTGTTCGATAAAAATAAAAAAGTAGACCTAAGAACGATGCGTATGATCAGATAATTTTTTAGGCCTCTCTAGGAAACCAAAATGAAATGTACGAGTATGAATGTGGTCAAAATGCTGGATTTGGGAACTGAGTATTTCAAAAAAAAAAAAAAAAAAATTAAAAAATGATCAAATGATTATATAGTTTTTAAAAAAAATTATCACGAAAATATTCCCTCAATAAATTGTATCAACCACGAAGCTGCCAAAAATTCCCATAATTGAGCAATTATCTCGAAAAAAAAATATCTTGAAAAAGTCATTTTGAAAAAAAAAATTTAGGGAAATTTAAAAAAAAGTAATCAGTGATGAAAAAATGTAATTTCCTGTAAAAAAAATCTCCCAAAATGAAAAATCTTTGTTTTAAAAAACTTTCAACCCCTTGAAAAAAAATCATGATAACATTTTAAAAATAGTATCTAGAAAATTGTCTTGGAAGAAAAATAATTTTTAAAAAGATCCTCTATAAAAAAAACATAAGATCAAAAAATTTTGTCAAAAAAAATTTCTCTGCGGAAAAAATGCTCCTAGAAAGAGATGCTCAATTGAAAAAAATAAAAAATAAAACTTTGAAGAAAATCCAATTATTCCAGAAAAAAAATCCTGAAAAAAACCCTTTTGTAAAAAAAAAAAAAAAAATTTTTTTTTAAAAGTTCTCCTAGAATATACTTACGGTTTTTAAAATCTTTCAACCCCTTGAAAAAAAATTATAGGTAATTTTTTTTTAAGAAAGCCATATCCCATTTATAGAAAAAAAACTCAATTCTTTGTCTTTTTTTTTTGAAAAAAATAATTATTTTAAATTTTTAAGAGAATTAAATCCTTCAATTTTTTTGGATAAAATTTTTTCAATTTTTTGAAGTAAACCTCTAAAATAATTTCAATAAGTTTTCCTTTATTTGTAGAGAAACAAATCTCAATTTTTTGAGAAAACCTACAATTTTCGAGAAAAAAAATGCTTACTCAGAGTTAAGAAAAATTCTCTCAAGATGAATGAAAAAAATAGAAATAAATAACTGAAAAAAGTACACACTAAAATTAAAAATAAAAACTTTTTCAAAGAACGTTTTCTAAAAGAAGAAATTACCAAAAAATCTAATTACCTATCTAAAAAGTTTGACTAGCAATAAAAAATGTTGAGGGGAATAATAATTAGAAAAATAATCTTTCAACCATACAAGAAAAAAAATTTGTTCAGAAGAAAAATTTCTCTACAAAAAAATCCTCTCAAAGAAGAATACTCTTGGAAATAAAATTCACAAATAAAGCAGTGTTGAAAACAATTTTTTGTAAGAAAAAATTTTTCGAATTTATTTCCTATAAAAGAAGTACTTTTGAAATAAAATTTGTTTAAGAAAATCCCAATCTGCCGAGAAATTTAGACTTATTATCAAAAAAAAGTTATTAAAAACAAGAAAGTAGGTAAAAATCCGAGAACAAAGAGGACAAAATAACCAATTTTCCTGTTCATCTCTGGATCCATCTCTACCCCCTCTTTACCCCTCACACTGATGAAAAAAAAAACATAAACACTGCACACGAAATACAAAACAGTGAAAAAAATCAAAATTAATCTTACATCTTTAAAAAAAGTCTGCTCAGAAAAAAAAATTTCTGGATAAAATTTTCCTTATAAAAAATCCAATAAATGTAGGTAAGTATACCTATTTTTTCAAAAAAATAAAAAAAATTGGAAATCCTCTTTTTTGACGAAAATTTTTCTATCGAAATTAGTCTTGTCTAAATATTTAATACTGATCATAAAAATAAGTTCTATTGGAATAATAAAAAAAACATAGAAAAATGTTATTTTAAAAAAATCGTAATTAGTTAATTCCAATTCTTGGCAAAATATTCACTCAGAAAAAATAACATTTCTGAAAAAAAAATAAATAAAATATAAAAATTTATAAAACTTATAAGAAATCATCTCAGAAGAAAATCTCGCAAAAAAAAAGAAAGAATCTTCCGACAAAAAAATTTTGCCTAAAATGAACAAAAAATTCCTATCCAAAAAAGATTTTTTTCAAAAAATAAAAAATAAAGTAAAAAAGAAATGCTATTGGAAAAAAATAATACCATGTTAGACGTCTTAAAAAAATCAATCTGAGGGAGAAAACTTAAAAAAAAAAAAAATCTTGAGCGAAAAGTTCAATTTTTAGTGAAAAGTTCTCTCAAATTAACAAATTTTGTAAAAAAAAAATCTTAAAAATCAAGGAATATTTTTTATTTTTTTTAAACTGTTAAAATTCTGCTGAAAAAAACACATATTTCATGAAAAAATCTTTTGCAGAAAATCCTATCAAGAGAAAAATTCTTTTTAAAAAAATCATTCAATTTCCTAAAAAAAAAGTCTTCTTGACATGAAAATTTTACTAAGAAAAAAGATCATTCAAGAGAAAAAGCGTTACAAAAATTCCCGGTTTTTCGATTAATCTTTCGATGTCTACACTTTCGTTATAGCCCTCTCAAAAATAAAATCATTCCAAAAATAAAATCCTGCGTAGTGCTTTGGGGTTTTATCGCAAAATTATCTATCTATACACATATAACACGCAAAATACAAATGATAACACCCATTTGATAAGTAAAAGCTGAGGAACACTGATCGAAAAATGAAAACAATTAACATTTTTTTTTCTTTCAATTGCCTTTAGTTTAAACTCAGCTGAATCTAGGAGGAAAAATCTGCAACAGGTAAGTTTTTTGCCCAATTCGTGATCTCATACTCGTAAGTTAATTTCAATTTATATTAATTTAGAAAAAATATGTTTTCGTATTCTTAGGAACTCGGTCCTTTTTACAACTTGATAAACACTTTAAAAGATCCAGATATCATACCTGACTTGCGAAATAGTATCTTAGAGAAATTCACAGTAAAAATATACGTTTTGGCTTCGGAGGCGATCAAAGTTGACGAATTGGAATTGTTGGAAGAAATTGGAAGAATAACAGCAGATAAAGTAGGTAATTATTTATGTTAGAGTTTTTTAGCTGAGGGTTCTTATGAGATTAGATTTTATTCTTTAGTTCATATGTTTTCGTTTAGTGGAAGTAAAACTAACTAACAAAACTGTGTTGAATTGTTCAGGTAGGAGTTGAAGGATATCAACTACTACTCTCCATCACAGAGAGAATCAACGATTTGGAATCAATTATGTTATGTTATTCGACAAACGACACAGACATACCACAATCGCGTTACGATCGATGGATGAAAATTTTCCAACTGAGGGTTCCAATGATTGACGAATTCCATTCCAGAGTCTCAGAAGCAGGGTTGACTGAACACGACTTTAGTGAAATCGTACAATGGATTTGTAAACGGTGCAAAAAATGGCATGAATGTTCTCTCGAACCTGTTTTACCAATATAAACGTAATGAACGGGCTTTTTCCCAGCGAAAGGCTTCATGCTGTAATAAGAATATTAGTTTCCCCTACAACTCTATAAAGAGTGGAGATTTCGCTACACCGCCTCAAGGTAACAAAACTACTGAGTAAGTATAACCTAAATATCACTCTCAATCCACTCTAGAAAAAAAACTTTTCACTTAAAAAAAATTTTAAGTTGATTATTGTCATTTTATGTTAACTGAATTTTTCTGAAAAACTATGTTCGATCCAATTTCGATTTTATTCTTCATAATTTTTTTTAATCTAATTATTCCAAAACCATATTGAAATTTATTTTCAATTTTTTTTTTTTATTATTTCACTGAAAATTATTATTTACAGAAGATGAAAGTTGGTGAGGTATTTTATCCTAAAAATCTGTCAAGCGACACTCCTCACATGCTCATCTATGCATTAATTCGAATGGAGAAAATATTCCTCACTTACGTAGGTATAGCAAAAATTTAAAAATAATAAAATCATTTTTTGATAAAAATCTGTCGCTAGAAATTCGGTCTAGACAAAAAAGTATAAAAAAAACGTCCTATTCAAACAAATCAGTGTTTTTGGTAACGATTTTTTTTTTTTTTTTTTGCCAAGTTATAAGTGATGCCATTAATCTCCTATTTCGAAAATTTGTAATTTTTCATTTCCCTTCACCTTCAAAATGAAGGCTAGTAGCACTGCTTAAAATTCATTTGGTAACTTGGTTCATAAACTTATTAAATCTTCAAAGTTAGGTAAATTTTCTTTAATGCATAGTGAATCATTGAATTATTTAATATAATTATTTTTAAAATTTGGTAAAAATTCTAAATAAATTCTAATAAGTTTTCAAATTGTATTATTTTTTCACCTTTTTTTCATTTATTTATCAAGCTAAGCATTCAATGTTCAAAATTTGGTATATTTTAAAAGTCGCGTTAATTTTTTTTTAATTTTTAGAATTTTTTTTAACCAACAAGATAAATCTTTGAAATTATTTGTAAAATATTACACATTCGGTAAAAATTGGAATTTTGATAGGTAATAATTTTCAAAATAAAATAAATGTACCTATTCATATTAAAAATTTGGCAAAATTGTGTCATTTTTTTTTAAATTTAATGAATCATTACTGTTTTTTGGAAAATATTAAAAATTTGAATTTGCTCGTATACCTAAATTACCTATCTACTTTTAAGTTTTAATTAATTTTTAAAATTGGATCAATTCTCAAAGTTTGATCAATTTTTTCAGCTCAAGTATTAACTTACCTATTCAAATAAGCTTTTTAATGTAATCGAGGCAAAAGTTGGAAATTTTGCCATTCATAGAATTTTTGAAGTCAAGTCAGTTTTTATAACTTTTAAAATTTAATCAGTACATCTGAGAAATTCGGAAACTGTTTTAAAAACTTACAAATAAGATTTAAAATAATTTGATAAAAATTGGAATTGATTGGTAATTTTGAAATATCAATAAAAAATCGATTTTTAAAGTTTGATAAATTTTTACGAGTTTCAAAACTCAACATTCATCATCGAAATTTGGTCACTTTTAAGTTATCAATTTTTTAAATTCAGTAAATTTTGATAGGTAGGTATTTTAAAATTTGTTTAAAAAAATCAAAATTAAGAAAAATTCCAACGCACTTGACAAAAATTTGAAATTTATTACTTAAGTAGTCCTCTTATTATCACTTCAAAATTTGTTCATTTTTTTAATGCAGCAAATTTTCAAAATTGAACGAATTTAAGTTCCAAAAAAATTGATAACAATTTAAATTTTGGTGTACTCTACCTACCTACTTAATTCAGGATCGATTTTCTAAATTTGATGAATTTTCAAAATTTTCAAATTATAGGTATTTTTTATTTGAAGTTTGGGGAAAATTCAAAATTGTGATTTCTAAATTTTAATAAATTTTTGAAGGAGGCTCGATTTTTCAAATTTTCAAAATTTTCAAATTTAATAAGCTTGTTTTTATTTAAAATTTAGTGAAAATTAAAAATTTTGTAATGACGTTAAAAACTTGGGGGAAAATATTAGAAATAAAAATTTAAGGGAAATTCGAATTTAGGTCATTTTTAAATTTTAATAAATCTTAAAGAGTGGATCATCTTCTAAACTTAGAAAAATTTTCACAATTTTCGAAGTCCAGCATTAACCTTTAAAATTTAGTATTTTTTAAGCATTAAAATTTTTGATAATTTTTTAAATTTTAGCCGAATTTCCAAAAAATTCCAACAGCTCTCTTAATTTTGATAAAATATACCTATTTTTATAAATTTGTAAAAATTATAAGTTTAAAAAATATTTTTCAAGATTTTATAAAAATTTGAAATTTTGATAGTTCTCAAATTTAGCAAATCTTCAAAATTCAGTAAATTTCTGTCAAAAAAAAATGTTAAAAATTTGAATTTTAGTGATTTTAAAATTTTAAATGAATGAATTTTCAAAATAGGATCAATTTTTCAAATTTGATAAATTCTTAAAATTTTCAAATTTAGTAGGTAAGCATTGCTGGTGAAAATTCAAAATTTTGTGATTTCTAAATTTTAATAATTTTTGTAGTTGACTATACTTTTTAAACTTGTAAAATTGAATAAATCTGTAAAATTGAATAAATCTTTGAAATTTGCGAACAGTAACGATAGAAACTTGGAAAACGATTAGAAATAAGTAAAAATTCAATGAAAATTTGAAATTGGACTTTTTTAAATTTTAATAAATCCAAAGTGGGTCAATTTTTAAAATTTGATAAATTTTCATAATTTTCGAAGTCTAGCATTCACCTTCAAAATTTAGTATTTTTTAAGCTTTAAAATTTTTGATAAATTTTAAAGTTTAGCCGAATTTTCAAAAAAATCTAATATATTCTTAAAAGTGGTAAAAATTCAAAGTTTAAAAAATTTCCTAAAGGCTATACAATTTTTTCAATTTTGGGCAAAATTTTCGCGCAAGGGGTCTAAATCGGGGTAGTTTGACACGCAGAAACCGAATTCGCAATTAGTTTTTTGATTTGATCATTTTTTGTGATTATTGCAATTTCATGCATGCAAAAGAAGTGAAAAAACCGAATTCGCGAAAAATGAACGAATTGAGCTGAAATTCGGGCTAAAGGTGTACGAGGGAGTGCTTAGTGATGTACTATGAGGAAAAAATTTTGTGACCAAATTTCACCCTGCGTACACGCAAAAAACGTTGAAAAAACATGGATTTTTGCCATTTTAGAAAATTTCCACCACTTGGAAAAATCTGAAAAAATTCATGGTGATTCAGAATACACCTAAAAACATATGGTAATTTTTTCGAGATGTGCGTATATCTTAGTTTTCTTTTAAACGGCTGTCAAACTTTTCAAACCACGTTTTGAGGTCATTTTCAAGGTCAAAAAAATCTGAAAAAATTTGGGGTTGTTTCCACTCAGAACCCTCCCCTGTACACCAAATTTCACTTCAATCGGTTGAAAAATATTCGAAAACGATGAAAATCGTGGTTTTTGAGGCACCACCTCCCTAAAAAGGGGCGATATTTCAAAATACGTCTTGAAATGGTTGTTAATACATGAATTGTACTGCATAATGCGAGCGTACAACCAAAACTCAATTTCACCCTGCGTACATGCGTAAAATGTTGAAAAAACGCGGTTTTTCGCCATTTTAGGCAATTTCCACCACTCGGAAAAATCCAAAAAAATTCACAGACGTTCAAAATACACCTAAAAACATATGGTAATTTTATCGCGGTATGCGTGTATTTTTTTTTTTTTTTTAAACGGCTGTCAAAGTTTTCAAAACGCATTTCAAGGTCATTTTCAAGGTCAGAAAAATCTGAAAAAAATTGTGCATATTGGTACTCGTAACCCTCTACCATCCACCAAGTTTCACGTCAATCGGCCGAAAAACGGCTGAGATAACGCCGAAAAAGTGAAAACTATGCTTTTCGAGGTACCAGCCCCCTCGAGAAGGATGAGAATTTCACGATACGTTCTAAAATCATCTTTTACCACTACAAAAAGATTTTTTGAAAAAAATTCGAAAATGGCGTCTGAGGCCGATTCACCTATGCTTATCCTGCTATAGCCTTTGATAAAAATTTGAAATTTGATAGTTCTCAAATTTATCAAATCTTAAAAATTTGGTAAAATTCAACAAAAAAAAAATTGTTAATAATTTGAATTTTAGTCATTTTAAAATAAATGAATTTTCGAAATAGGATCGATTTTTCAAGTTTGATGAATTTTTATAATTTTTTTAATTAGGTATTAAATTCATTATTCGTCTTCAAAATTTGGTGGCGTACTTAACAATTTTTTTCATTAACGTAAGTAACTGATCTTCGTTTTGAGAAGTTGTATTTTTCAATTTATTTTTTATAATAAATTTATCACACTTGATTCAATTTATTCATTGAGGGAGAGGTGGTATACATGATGAAACACTGAAACAAGTTCAATGTTCTATAATATTATTTCATGTGTTTTTTTGCTTGGTGAAAATCTACATCTATTCTAATTTCAAACCAACGTCCTCGACACTGCATTCATCTAAATCTCGATAAAATTAAAATGCACAGCTCGTTCCCTGAACACTTCAACACTCCCTACAAACGAATACCAATCTATCCGCAAAATTCTAGCAAACAAAATGAAAAAAGATCGCTTTAAATCTTCAAACTCCAGCTCGCTCGGCGAGCACCAGGCAATTCATCAATCGTTTTCCGAATAAAAATTCGGTCAGTTCGAGCTCCACAACGCATCTTATAAAAGTGGAGAATTTTCTAGCTTATTGCACACAATACACCTCAAAAGCCAAGGGAAAAAATTCGAATACCTTTCCACCGCCTCCATTATAATCGCCATTCTTCACCCATTCGAGGGGTTAAAAATGAACGAAAAAAAGAACACAAACATAGTACTTTCGTCTTAGGCAAAGGCAACGGATGTTAAGTCAACGTACACATAGAGTGAGAGAGGATAAGAATGCGTTCGGCAGCATTCCGCACGATTCGCAGAGTACGTATTAAGAGAGAGAGAGTAAAGTGCTACAATGCTGGAGATCGAAAGAAAACAATTTTTCAAAGTAAAATCGAAAAGCAAGAAAAGAGAAAGAAAGCGAGAGAAAGGAGAAAAAAAGAAGCACGATTAATAGTTTCAAGGGGGTACATTCCATATGGGGGTTGATTAATGGCGAAACTTAATTAAAAGTAAAATTAGAGTTATATTTTTCAAAGTGTACGTATTTTTGCTCCCTTTTTTGGAGCCCGTTTATCGTAAATATTAGTTACCCTTCGTTTTGTCTGACATTCACATTAGCAAAGCTCTTATATAACTTGCTTTTTCTCCAAGTATACGACGCGCTTATTCACCTTGTGTATAGAATGTTTTAACCATCATCAATCCGAACCCGAAAAAGTTTTAAACGGAAATGTCAAGTTCTCTGTAAACATTCATTTCGCCCGGCAAATTTTCACCATCGTATCCCCCCCCCCCCCCCCTCCAAGCCAACTCGACTCCGTACCATACGATTTTTGTTTCTAAAATGAAACGGCAAATATTTACATTTTATACGAATTTCACGTCCCGATCTCTTCCCTTCCCCCCTTCCAGGTACAAAATTGGCGTTCAATTTACCTCCCACCTCCCAGCACCCAGAGCTCGTATGGCGAGTACGCTAATCTGAAAGTTTTATTCGCTCGTTAATAGCTGTCATTTGTAAGTACAATACGCGATTATACGCACATCTATTTGGATGTCGACGAGCTCTTCAAACAAGACCCCCCCTGCGACCTACGACCAGGCACCTTTTTCAAATAACAGCTGGAAACGAGCCTACTTGAAAAATCAACTATTGTAAAAAACAAAAATACCACTTGAAAACTTCAAAGTACCCATTTTATAATATTTATTGGCTAATCAAATGCGTTTCTCAACCTGACACGCGTCTGCTCTCTTCGCTGCTGCGCCAGATAAGGCGATGAGCCGATGACCAAAGGCTCGAGCGTACGCCTGGACGCTTCTCAGCGTCCTTATGAGGAGTTGAGGACGTCCGTACACGTATAAATTTTTTTCATCTTTAAATATACTGGGTTTTTTTTCTCTCAACGAAGAAAGGAAGATGTAACGTTTAGATAACATTTTTGCAGAATTTAATTAAGCGCTCGTTTTTGTATTCGACGATGATGTCTTTTTTGTCCGAGGTTATACGAAAACGAGGATATACTTTGATGATGTGAAAAATAAATGGTTGGTGGTGGAGAGGGAGGAGAGGGTGAGTGGTGAGAACCTCTCATTACATCTACGTATCTTATGATGGGAAGGGAGGAGAGAGTTGACATTTTTATATTGAAAAATTTTCATTCTACGTAGGTCAGGTACTGCAATTAAATCCTCGTTAAATTACGAAATTAGCTTAAAATGTTGATAATTGAGAAGAATGAATACGATGAAAAAGAGAATAAATAGTGAAGAGTCGCATCATGATATAAAACATTTTCTCCATTTTTCAAAGGATACGAAACAAAAAGAAAATTAAAAATTGCTTAATTAATTCTAAAAATAAAAAAAATTATTCTGAAAAAAATACAGGATTTCCCAAAAAATCTTCCAAAAATAATAATTTAAAAAAAAATTATGTATTAATAAAACAGACGAAAAAAGAGTTGAAAAACATATGATTATGATTTTTTAAACAAATTATTCAATTAAAACTAACGATCTTCGCAGAATATTATTATTTTTATTTCATTTCATTTTTTAAAAATATTTTTGCAACGTTTAATGAAAATAATTATTTTAAATAAAAAAATTCAAAAAGTCCAAAAATTATTCAATTTAGAATTTACCTGCATTAAAAATTTAAAAATGATGCTTTCAATAAAATTACCCAATAGACGAGTAAGTAATTATGTACATACCCACTTAGATTCTTATTTTTTAAATACATCCTTGATTTTTTTTTTTTTGTTATTCTAATACCTACCTAATAATAATTCTGTTTATAAAAAAACGTCGAAATTAATAATTTTTCATTACTTGTCTTAAAACAAAAAGGTTATCAGTTATCACATTTTTGAAGATATTTGAGGTCAACAAATTTCTGTAACGCATACTTAAATAAATCAGATAGTTACGATGGTCGAATGTCGAATTTATTGAGTATAGGTATCTACAATACATCTTCTAATTGAAAATTAAATTTCGCAGTTTTTTTTTTTTTCAAGGAAGATTTTAAAAATAAGACACAAGAATATATTTTTCATTCATTTACTGTACATAAATATGATTCTACGTGAAACGTGGTTCAGACCGGTTTCTATTGAATATTCACGTAAAAAAAAAGAATTTGAATGACTAAAACTAAAAAAGAAAAAGAAAATCGTAATGAAATTGAAATTATTTTGAAATGAAAGAATTCGGGGAAATTTTCAGCGGAAAAAGTTGAAAAATTTCCAGTATACCTAATGAAATGAAAATGGTTGAAAATAAAAAAGAAAAAAAAGAAAGGGAAGAACGAAAATTTAAAATCGAAAAAAAATATCAGATCCGAATTTGAAATGACTGAAAATCAAAAATAGTAAAATTTGAAATGAAATTTAAAATTCAGAAAAATTAAGTGACACATGAAAATTATGAATATGAAAAATAATGCACGAAATAGCCATCGCCGAAAAATGAAAATAAAAATAATAATGTTGAAGCAGAATTTGAAGAAATTCTATTAAACATACAATCATAAGGATTTTAAAATTTGTACGATTCTAAAAATACCTAATTCAAAAAAAAAAGAAATTAGGCATTTCTTTACAAAATTCAAAAAAAAAATTTAAATGAGATTAGATAAAATAGATTTTTATTCAAATTTGAAAACATTATATAACTGAAGAAAATTTTAAAATTTATTACTTTAGCAAAATTATATCTACAAAATACTCAGGTACCCTTTTTGAAAAGTTGAAAAAAATTAACTAAGAATTTTTCATTAAAAATTTCGGTTTGTCTTCCACACATTACACATCCTTTCTTCAAACGAGTGTAGCTGCAAAATGTGTCCAGTGTGTTTTCGCACAAACTTTTTCCAAAGAAAAGTCCTAATTTCTGTTTTCAAGCAAAAAAATAGGTGTATCTATTTTTCAAGATTTTTTTTTAATTTTTGGAAAAAAGAATTAATAGGTAGGTATTCAATTTTTTTGGGGGAAAATATCTTATTTTACGGAAAAAATCTCAGAATTTATCTCAATTTTTGGGAGAAAGAAAGATGCAAAGTTTTTTAAAGCAAAATTATTTCTCAAATTTTTGAAGAATTTTTTTGAAATAAAATGCTCGTTTTAATTTTTTTAGAGTCAACTTGAAAAAATTCCTCATTTTTTGAGGGGGAAAAATACATATAATCATATGTGAAAAAAATCTCAGTCTTTTTTTGGGGCGGGCTGGGCTTTTATTTTTTGGGAGGGATTCCTAATTTTTTTCTCATTTGAAAAATAAAAAATGAAGCTTTTTGGGTGGGGGGGGGGTAGGTATTCTAATTTTTTGAAGTGAAAAATAATTTAATTTCTCGGAGAAAAAAATTCTTAATTTCCTTGGAACACGAAATAAATGTTCATTTCAATTTTTTGGAATCCTATACTATAACTGTAGTAGGTAAAAAAAGTTTTCATTTTCTGAAGCAAAAAAAACTCCATTTTTTTATGCGAATAAAATCTTTTATTTTTTTGGAAATTTTTTCAATTTTTTAGGTAAAACATTATTTTAATAATGTTGAAGTATTTTAAATTTTTTTTTGGAGTAAAACATCTTAAAATTTTCTGGCAGAAAAAATCTCCCAATTTTCCTGCAGAAAAATAATTTCTCAATTTTTTGGAATCAATTTTTTTCAATTTTTTGTGTTGAAAAAATTTCTCAAGAAAAAAATATCCTTACATTTAACATTTGAAAAATTTCAGCTCGACACCTCTTCGGAAAAATTAATTTAATAATGTTGACGTATTTTTAATTTTTTTTTTTTGAAGTAAAACATCTTGAAATTTTCTCGAAAAAAACTCCTAATTTTCCTGCAGAAAAATAATTTCTCAATTTTTTGTGTTGAAAAATCATTTTTTACCTATAAAGAATTGAAAAAATTTCCAAAAAATATACCTAAGGTTTTATTCTCATAAAAAATAGAGACTTTTTTTACTCCAGAAAATGGGAACTTTATGATTCAGCGATCTAAAATTCTTGTCTGGACGTGTTTTACCTCCATCACATGTCAAAATTTCAGCAAAATCGAAAAACTTCAATTTCTTGTTAATTATTAAGCTTAGATATTTTTGACTTTTAAAAATTTGTAAATAGGTAAGTACATAAGATTGATTGAAAAAAATTTTAAATGTTCGATTTTACTAAAATTGCTACAAATGATAAAATGTCGAGTTGAGATATGCACACTTGCACAAACATGAATTTTACACCCCCAAGTCATCTGAAAGGAGGTCGTTGGTCAACGAATTTGGTCCAAATTGAAGGTGATCGTGTTTTTAGATGTGTTTCAATAAAAAAAAAATTCGACAAAAAATGATCGCTCAAGAGCCAAAAATGATGGGAAAAGTCTATTTTTTGCATTTTTGAAGAAGACGAACGACGATTTGAAATTCCAAAAAAGTATACATAAAGCTGTATAAGTACATCTGGACTAGATACATGATATAATTTTTTTTTCAAAATTGTACCTATGAAAGGAGTTAACAGATGACTGAGAAACCTTAAAATCGCTATTTGACCTGAAAAAGTGCTCGAATTAAAAAAAAATAAAAATACGTAGATTATCATCGTTGGTTAATTTTTGAAAATTTTTAGCAAAATGGTCATGGGATGGTATTTCTATAAGACAAGACCATTTTCGATGATTTCTTATCTTTACCCCCTTTTCATGGGACATAAAAAAAACGTCATTTTTTACGTTTTTTAAAAAAATTGAAAAAAATGACTAAAAATTAAAGAAACATTTTTTTTTGAATAAAATGTTTTTAGCATACATGTTATCACCCAAAAAGATCATTTACGGCGATTTTTCATCCTTACCTTCATTTTTGGGAACCTCATTTTTTTCAATTTTTGATAGTTTTTGAAAAATTCTCACTGATACGGCAGTGGTGAAAAATCACCGTAAATGACCTTTTTGGGTGATAACATGTATTTTGAAACCATTTTATTAAATTTTTTTTTTTTTTAAATTTGTAGCCATTTTTTTCAAATTTTTTAAAAAACGTAAAAAATGACGTTTTTTCATGTCCCATGAAAAGGGGGGTAAAGATAAGAAATCATCGAAAATGGCCTTGTCTTATAGAAATACCATCCCTATGACTATTTTGCTAAAAATTTTCAAAATTTTTCAAAATGTTCTATTTTTTCTATTTTTTTGATTTTTTCAAATTTGGGGGCCCCTGAGAAACGGCTTAAAATTCAGTTAGAGGAAAAATAAAAAATAGGGAATTATTTTCTACCAATCCGCCCCGACAACATTTCCAAAATTCGAAAAATAAGGGCCACCCTAGTCTATATCCCTGCAAGTTTGAAAAAATTTGATAGAAAACTGCCATGCAAAAATGAAAATTTTAAACGAAAATCCATGTTTAAACCCAGAATGGAGGGGTGAGATATCGAGATGCAAATTTTGTCACGGAGGAGGTTTCAGACTAGGTATATCTATAAGGACCCACTTTCACTGAATAGTTAATTTAAAATTTAATGCTCAAGGCCAAATCATCCCTAAAATCCATCTTAGGCTCTTTGTAAAATCGCTATAAATTATATAATTTTAAATAATCCTTTTATAAGATCATTTTTTATTTACTATTATATTAATTTTGGATGAATAATCCGAATTTTTCATAGAAATATAATTCAACTAAAAATTCGTGAATTTTCCAAAATAAAGATTTAAAAAAATGAAAAAATCTCCCAATTAAAATTTTTTTTAAGAAAAACAATTTCGTTACGAAAAAAAAAATGCTTTCCTATGGAACTGTCTCAGCAAAAAATTCAATTTGAAAGAATCTTTCGCAACTTTATAATAAAAAATCATCTCAGCAAGAAGAAAAAAAATTCTTCATAGCAACAAAGTTGCTATTCAAGTAGATACGTATACTTTTATTCAGCCACAGTCTCTGTCCCTGAATATGACATTTTAAAAAACCAAAGAAAATTCATTCATTTCCCCTCCCACCTCCTCAGACCAGCACATCTTTCTTCTTCAATCCATCTGAAACACTCAGAAAGAAAACGCGACCTTCACCTTGTTCAACGAATAAAATGTAAAAATAAGCCAAAAAGCCCTCGAATGAACCGTATAACAACGTCGAAGAAAAAATAAATACTCGCATCTTTGCCAAAGAGACCAACAATAGTATGTACCTGTACTCGTACTTGGAAATTCAACGACACCGTCGTCGTCCACGTAAGAAGAAAATTCCCCTAAGGACAATTTCGAAGAAGCTCGGTGCGTACGATGCTTACGCAGCATATAGAAATTACTCGCTAGCGTAAAAATGTCAACTCGACGTATACCCGTACAGGGATGCAGAGTTAATAGTGCGGTAAATAAAAGGGCGTACACGACATCTACCAATAGGGCCGAAAAAGGGCGGATAATTCTCCGGCCATGGTACACTCGGAAAGATGCATTCGAGCCAGGCAGAGTGAAATCGTATCACAGTGAGGGGAATTGTACGTAAAGCCGACTTATAAAATATGTCCTCATTTTACGGCTAGCTTTCAGCGTGCGGCGTCTGTTACTTTTAAAATTTTATATCGCAATTTATTATCGGCGTGTTTTACGTACGTATACGCGCGGCTTAATTGTTATCGGGCGTTAAATTTTTTCCACCAGGGGTTGGCCTGACTCCTGGCGCGAGTGTTGTCCAAATCGTAAACAGAAACTTTTTTTTTCTCGGTTAAAGTCGTATAATTATTAATTATTGGTTTATTTTCTCGAATTAATCGTATTTAATACGCGAGATCGTTATCAATTTTTCAAGTTTTATCAGTGATAAGAAAAGTTACGCTATAAATTAGCATGTTAGATATTCTTCGGTGTAACATGGTCCAGAGCAACGATACTTTGCATCCTTGTTCGGCGAGATCTAGTAAGTGTTAAAAGCACCAGTTATTTTTTTATTTTTTTTAAAAGTTTTATTGTCACGTGATCCGAGGTTTTTCCGGAGACCTGTTCCATCGAGTTGGAAAATATCGTCGGTGATTTGAACTACAAACGTACTCCTTGGGATAGGCGGTTTTAAATTGCCAGGAGCCAGAGAGATTGCCCAAAGTAGTCAATTTTTGCGAATGTATAAAGCTTATAGTATGTCTTATGGTATTCTGTCCCGGAACCAGCGACGACGACACACCATCCGACGGTATGACAATCAAAAAGCGTGAGTTTTCCCCCTTTTTAACCTTTTGGGTCATCATGGGCCTTGGGATGCTTGTTTATTTGATTGGGCAAAGGAATTCTTTGGAGAATGCTTCGGGTTTTATGCTTATAGAGCTTTGTTTTATATTTTCGACAGCATCTTTCTCTTAGTATTTTTAATACGTCAATCGAGGTCCAAGTGGGAATTTCCCAAATTAAAATTCGAGGTACGAGTATACTGATAAGATGTGAGTTCATTATACGATGGTATTTCCAAGGTCATATTTGAAATGAAAAACTATTTGAGATGTAAAAAATGAGAATATTTTATCGATCTGATCGTCTGATCATTGCAGCAATCTGATTCTTGAAACTGAAATTGAATTTAAAAATTTACAAATTAGGTTCACAGTTAAATAGTCTCTTTTCAATTTTTTAAAATCAATTTTTTCATAACTATTTGTACTTTTTGTTTCGTTTTTTATGATTTTTTTTATCAACTTATTTATGGGCTCACGAAACTGAAATCGAAACCAGACCTGAGAAAAATTTGGAAATTGGTTCTGGAAATTGAATCAAAACAAATTCTGGTTTCCAAAGGGAGTTTGTTTTCGAACCAAAACGTGGCTAGGTTTGAAACTAAATCAGAAAAATGTTTTCTTTTCATGCTTCTCATTTATTCAAGTAACTATTAGGTAATTTTATTGAAGAAAGAAAAAAAGAAAAAAGAGGTAGTCAACTTTTAAGAAAAAAAAAGTCAAAGTACTTGTAGGTAATGCTTTCCTAAAAAATAAAAATAAAAAATTCAAACTGATTTTGTAAATTAATTTACTAATTCAAATAAGCACCAGAGTTTTATCTACTTCAAGACTTCGAGAAAAAAATTTAAATTTTCAAAAAAAAGAAAGAAAAAAAAAGACAACTTGAAAAGTATTTTAAAAAATGTACCTAAATAAGTAATTCTGGAAAAAAAATTTTAAAAAAATTTGAATGGAAAAAATTCAAAACTGAAACTGCATAAAACCTAAACCAGGAATAAAAAAAATTATTTTTCAAAACTGGAACCAAAACGAGTATATTTGATCTAATTTTTTCTGGTTTTAAAAGCATTAGAGTAAAACCTATGGAAATGGAACCAACATCTTTTTGGTATAGGAACTCTACCAAGAGAACAATTAAATCAAATTTCAGATTTCTCTATTATAGTTCATAGAAATTTAAAATAACAGTACGAACAGTACGAACTTAAATAATTTAAATGTTGGAAAAAAAACACAAAAGACCACTCTAAATTATATAGCACGTTTCACCAGTTGAATTTCACGTTTGGTCGTTAAGTTCCTTCTTCCCTGCCCCCCCCCCCCCCCCCCCCAAACATAAAGTTCAATAAAAATTGAAAATTGTCCAGAAGAAAACGCATTTCGTGAGTTGTGAGGTTGTTACTGTATTATTAATTATTATGAAGGATTTAGAGGAAAACGAGGATGGGTATGTGGGTAAATTTAAGCTTTCAAGCAGAAATATTGAAACCACAAGTACTATTTCAAGTTAAAAAAATAATGTTGGGACTCAATTACATTTGAAGTTTTCAGAGTTTTATTTCGAAAATAGTTTCTCAATTTTGTCAAGTTAAAAAAAAAAAAACTTCGGGTATTCAAGGTAAAAAAATTCTCAGTTTGTTGAAGAAAATATTTCACTTTTTTGGCGATTTTTTTTTTCAATTGGCTTCCATTTTGCCAAGAGCTCATCTTTTTCTTTTTGGCCAGTCTTAAAGTTCGCATATACTTAATGAAATTTTCAAGTTTTTTTCTAAATTCGTAACTAGGGATATTCAGTTCTGTTCATTTTCAAAAAATTTCAAATCACGAAGTTTTTGAAGAAAAAAAAACTATCGGGTGGTCCTTATTCATCTCTTTTTTTCGAAATTGGAAGGATTGCTAGGTGCCACATTAAATAAAGATTTAAAGAATTTATCTTTTTTTTTTAAACTGATAATTTTTGAGGATGGCTTGTTTTTGAAAATAGTCAGTTTTTGAAAAATAATTAACAGCTTAAAAAAATATTTTGAATTTGTTTTTAAAAATTGTCAGTTTTTGTAAAATTATAAATTTCTGAAAAATCATAAATTTCTAAAAAATTATCAATTAAAAAAAATGAGAATCATTTATTATAAAAAAAAGAAAAATTTGAATAAAATTATGTAGGTTTAAACCAAAAAAATGAAAATGTCTGAAAACTTGATTTTTTTCTAATGGGGAGGGGCTGACTGTGACACGACTTGAAATCCAATTAGGTGAAATGAGAACCAAAAAAGTGAATAAGTTTGAAAATTTGATTTTTTTCAAAATGAGAAGGGCTAGTGGCACAACTTAAAAGTCAGTGATGGCAAAAATAAAAAATTGGGAGATATTTCCTATATGAAAAGGAACAATTTTCAAAGATCAAAAGTCAGAACCAAAAAAAAAAGAAAAGCTAATGTTTTAAAATTCGCTAATTTTTTTCTTTTTTCAATAAGGGATTAGAGGGCAAGTGACACCATTTAAAATCTAGCCAGGTGAAAAATTGGGGGAAACTGGGATTTATTTCTCATGAAAAGAAACAATTTTGATAGGTGTAAATAGAAAAGAAAAAAATGCATACCTACCTAAGTTTTAAAATTTGGTCATTCATTTATTTTTCAAAATGAAGGAGGCTTGTGGCACTACTTCGAATTCAGTTGAGGGAAAAATAAAAAATTGGGAAATATTTTCAAATGGAAAGGAACAACTTTGAATGCTACGTCAAAAAATTTTGCAATCCTTTGAAAAAAAATTTTCAAGATTTTTTAAATGAGATTTTTCTGTCGCAGACATTTTCCATTTCCAAATTTTTAAAATTTTATTTCAATTAAATTTTTATATTTTTTTATCACAAAAATTGTCAACACCCTCAAACAAAATTTTCAATTTTTTTAAACATTTATTTTCTTTAAGAAGAAATTGAATTTTTTATCTTTTTTGAAAAAGTACAAATTTTTGTAAAAATTATCAACTCTGTAGATAGTAAAACTTAGGTTATTTTAAAAATAGTTAAAGAGCTTCTAAGAAGAGGTAAGCTCTTTAAAAAAAGATGAGAGCTTGATCAGCCCTGTAAATTAAAAAATATACTGACTCTTGCTCATTCGAGACTTCATGGCACATATTTGACAAAAAACAGATGTATCTACCTATCAAGAGCCTACAAAAAACTTGAGCTTTGATAGCTTCAGAGTAAAAAAAGTCCATTCACTATGGCATATTTGCCCCATTATTCAAAAATTGGGCTTTTCAACAAAAATAAAACAAAAAACATAAAACACATTTTGATTGAAAAATTCAAACTCCGATCAAATCTTGATAAAAATCTGTCTTTAACGATTGAAAATCAAAAAATCCATTTTTCAAAGAAACAGATCGTAATTCGCGAATCTACAAATTTACGTAGTTAGGTACCTGCTAATTCTCAAGAGCGATGGAATTTTCCCAAATTAACCTACACTGCTTGTGCTTAAATTTTTCTAAAAAAAATACTGCCATTTATAAAAAAAAGAGGCAAAAGAAAATTCCTCGGGCAGTGTCTTCAGTAAATGAAAATTTTTACACGAGCGCCTAGCCTACACAAGAAATTACGTATTTCGACGAGAATTCCCAGCAGTTATTTGTATTCTACAAATCGGTGAGTGAAAACGAAGAAGAAAACAAACAGAAAATTTGGAATGGAATTATTTAAATTTTCAACGAGTTCGGTTCCCTAAAGAATTACGAAGTTACTGCATTTTTATTTTTTTAGCTTTTTTTCCACAAATACCATAAAATACCATGTAATGAGATTAGAAAGTATTTCTGGAATTTTTCAGGTAGGAAGGAGTTTGGAAAGGGGTGGTAATTGAAATGAAAACCGATTAGCAAGTGGTGAACATTTATAAGACGTGGGGAAGCTTGAAAAGGCGATTTAAATTTTTTTTATTGGTTAAAAAATTCAATTTGTTTACAGAATGAGGGTATTTTGTATAGGAAATTTTTTCTCAGCTCTTGTCTGAGATGGTACCTACTGCAAAATTCTCCATTAAGGCGAGATTTCATTTTTTTTTTTCAATTTATGTAAGAATTTTAGAGCAAGGTGTTTTTTAAAAAAATAATTCAACATTTTAAACTTGAAATTATTTTGTGAAAAAATTGAAACTCGTGAAATCGATTCAAGCAATTTAAAAATCTCCAAAACTAAACAACCTTATTCTGAATTTACATTTCGAAATCATCCAATTTCTAAATCACCCATATCTATGTATCCAATTATTTATTTCTTTACTCGATCAAATAACCATCCTGTATGCTACTGATCTTTGATCTAACCCATTAAAGTTATTTTATGACGACATCATCTCGATTAACGACCATCGATCGTTCAATCGAAACTTTCCTTGCTCAATATCATTAAAAAAATATCCAAAAAATTAACAAATTCAAAATTCTTTCGTCATATAATTTAGGAAATAAAAAGCTACCGTTTAAAATACAAATCATTTTAACAAGATTCACGACCAGAAACTTGTAGAAAAAATTCAAAAAATATTTTCGATGAAGTCTAATGACCATAATAACGATTGTAATCACCCAACGATCGGATAAGATATAAAAAAAAAACTCTCGATCACTGATGAGGATTCAAGAACGTGATCATTGATTAAAATCACTCTCTCTAAGCATTTTCGTCTCAATCCATCAAATTGAGATATTTCTACGCTCATTTACCTCTCGAATCTATTTATATAAAAATTTTAACCTCTGGGCCTAAATCTACTGCAAAGATGAAAAGGATTAAAAAAATTTAACCCTTTTTCGATGTTTGCAAACGTTGAAATTTTCCTTGTAATTTAACATTTTTTATTTTTTTTCCAAAGTACGATTAGTCAGCAAAGAAAAGTAAAATTCTTTTGTCAAGAATTCACATCCAGTGAAACAATTATTCGAAATATGCGTAAAATATTTCGCGGAAAATTTATGCGCGGGAAGATTTTAAATACGAAACACCAAAACAAAATGCAGGCTTCTTTTTTTTTTTTTAAATCATTTAATCGTTTTTTTTTCTAATGTGCTTTTGGGTCAATCTTTCGAGGGTACACGAATTTAGAAATATGTAATGGTAAATTATTCGTACAAGTTTTCCACGTACAACTTTTCCTCATGAATTAATTTCTAGCCAAGTTTACGATTTTATTCTATAAATGAATTACAAAGGATGGAAAAATTTCCATCCAAAGACAGGTAGGGCATTAAACTCGCCTTTGGGGGTTTTTCTCTTTCATTTTAAGCAAATTCTCAATGATGCGAAACGGCGAAAAATTTCTCAAACGGAGGCGGAAACAGATATTTTTGGTATGTGACCATTTTAAACGGTTCAAACTTTTCGGTAAGGTATTTTCCACAAATTCTACGAAAAGTTTTCTCTTTTTTCAAGGTTGATTAGGTCGTGAATTTCTCTCTTTTTTTATGAAAGTTGGAAAAAATTTTTACTGCTTGAATAGATTTTTTTCTTCGCTGTTTTTTGAACGTTTTCACTTTATAAGTAAATTATACCTTCTTTTTGGGGATTTTATTCGCTACAAAAAATGTTTGTTCGATTGAATCATTTTTAGGATCTTGAAAATGGCTCGTTTTTATTTTTTGCAACTTGGTAAAATTTTGAATAAATTTTAATTACTCGAATTAATTTTCATTTGATAAAGAATTTACCAAACTTGAAAACAAGTCGCGTGGGTTAATAAAAATATGATTTTAATTTCAAAAAAGTATGGCGTTGCATTCTTTGCATCAGATTCAAAAACTTCACAAGAATAATAAGCTGCCTACATGAAAATTTGAAGGAGCAACGATTTCATTTGGAAACACGAAAGAAAAAATACTCAAGGCCCGTTTTAGTTTAAAACTTTTGTTAAACAAACTAGCGAATTAGGCAATTCTTGAAATTTGAAGGTATTTTAAAGTATTCTTTATTTGTAATAAGGTAACTATAAAGAATGGTCCAAGTTTAGTATTTGTTTCAATTTTTTGTTTTCTTGAGTTAGAATGCCATCTAAAAATAAAATGAAGTAGGTAAAAAATTTAAAGAATTAATTTCGAGGAAGAAATCTCGTAAAAAATGTTTGGAAAAAATTACAAAACAACAAAAAACATTGTAGAAAAAATCCAAGAATCAACTCTTAGAAAATACGAGAAATTTCTTTTGAAAAAAATTAAAATTAAAAAAATTCAAGAGAATTTTGAAAATTTTAAAACATTTGAGAAAAAATTTCACAAAAAGTAATTCGAAAATAAATCATGAAATTATCAACAAGTCAAAAAAAATCAAAGAATATGATCTGAAAAAATTGAAGAATTTCCATTTTGAATTTTTTTAGACAGTTGAGAAGAAATTTTGTGAAAAAAAGGTACAAAAAAAAATCAGAAAATAAAAATAGGATGAATTCGTAATATTCTGCTCTAATAATTACACCCATTAACTAATTTTGGGTAAAACTGAAGAAAATAGAAAAATATCCAATTTCAGAAAACAATTCAAAATAATCGAGAAAATAATATTGAAGTACTAAATATACAAAAAACAATATTGTTGAAAAAATTAAAAAACAGAAATAGGAATAATTCAAGAAATTGGAAATCATTTTTTTTTTAAATTTAAAAATTGGAAAAACGAGTTGAGGAACCTCTTCAAAAAAATTGAAAATACGATCATTTAAAAAATGAATTGGCTCATGCAAAAACAGGCTAAGTCAAATTTTTGAAAATGTCATTGAAAATGTTCAGGAGGCAAAAAAAAGTGTATTGCACACGTTTTTTTCATCTCCTCTAAAATTTCAAAAAAATGTGACTTGACCTGTTTTTTCCTGAGCCCATTCAAATTAAGGAACAAAATTTCAAATACCTAAATCAAGAAATTGCGTTTAAAAAATATATCAAAACATTTTAGGGGAAAAACAGCAAAAACCAATTTAAGGAAAATTATAAAAAACGAGTGTTAAAAACAATAAAAAGATATAGAAAAAGGAAAAAACAAGAAATTCTACTTTGGAAAAAATTGGGATAGGTAATTTTTTGAAACAGCCGAGAAAAGAATACCTCTTTTTTTCAATTAAAAAATAAGTTTGGAAAAAAAACAAACTGTACCTACCTATAAATAGGTACCTATGTTGTTGTTGAAAAAATGGTAAAAATTCAAAAAAACCTACTCTAAATAAATTTTTTAAAAATTGAAGAAATTTGGTGAAATAAGTTTTAAAAACAGTTCAAAAATTTAAAAAAACGATCATAAATAAAAATCAAGTAATAAAATAAATCAAGAAATGTCGTTTAAAAATTTTTAAAAATATTCTTGAAAAAATTCATGCATCTAAACTCTAATTTCAAAAAACTTTAAAGACAACGTTGAAAAAATAATAAAGGAACACAATTTGGAAAAAATCTATTTGAAATGTATTTTTGAAAAATTGAAAAAATTCGAGAAAATTATTCTGAAAAGCACTTGAATAAACTCGAAAAAACCATAATCAAGTAAAAGAAAAAAAATTGAAAAAAATCAAGAAATTTCATTTCATTCTTATTTCAGAATATTCGAGAAAAAAATCTCGAAAAACTTAATTCTAAAAGGATGTACGAAAAAAAATATTCGAAAAAATCAAAGATCTCAAAAAAAATATCAAAGGACATTATTTTGAAAAGATGCAAGAAACCCAAAATTTTTCAAAACATTCGAAAGGAAATCACGTAAAAAGTAGAAAAAATTCAAGAAATTTTACTTAAAATTTAGACATAGTTATTTTGAAAAAAAATGGGAGATTTGATAATTTTGAAAATCAACTTAAAAAATTCAAAAATCAAATTTTGAAAATTCCAATTCATTCGAAAAAATTATCTAGGTATAAAAATAAAAAATAAAAAATAGGATAAGTTCAAGAAATTCTACTTTTAAAATATAGGCAGGTAAATATTTTGAAAAAAATTGAAAAAAATCAAGAAAATGATTTCAAAAAACAATTCAAATGACAAAAGAAACAGGTGCCTACTAATGAAAAGATAAAAGAATAATATTAGAGAAAAAGTAAAGATTTTTTTTTTTTAAATTTGAACATTGAGAAATAATCAGGTTAAAGCTCAATTTGAATAAAAATCACAAAAACCCAAAAAAGGATTATTGAAAAAAAATTAAAGAATAAAATTTTAAAAATAAAATCAAGGAAATTTACCTAAAATAGGTCTATGTTTTGATTTCTTTTCTAATTCGAGAAATAATTTTGAAATTCTAAAAAAACAATTTTAAAAAATCGAGGAAATGATAACAGAGTAAAATTGAAGAGGAAAAAAGTTGATTGGAATTTTTTTTTAATTTTAAACGTCGCTTTTGACTTTCTTACTTCTTTTTTCTCAAACAAAAGCGAATCAAGTTCTCATAGAGCATGAATTGATAAATCATACTCAAATATTCGCACGGTATTTGTCTTCAACTAATTTGCCAACAATCTGTGTACATTTCTTTCCACTCGAGAAGAGTTTTTGTTCTCATTTCAACTCATATTCGGTATTATAGCTATAAAATTCAAAATCCAACTCACTATTAAACTTCGTAATTAAAGGTGTCAACTTCTGGCTTTTGATCAGTTTCCATGTCAAACTTGTTTGAATTCGAATCTTCAATAAATCTTTTGTTCGCTTTGACGACATCTGAAAAAAAAAATGATAATAAAAATATTTAAAATTATTCGTCGTATGACATCGAATGGATTTAAATCTTATAACGAAAAAATTCCACATCGAAAAACGTTGAATTATCAACGCGAGCATGAATATCCACTCATCTTCAGTCCAAAGAAGAACAATTTGAAAAGGAATACTCCAACAAAAAATCTACCGAACAATAGAGCTTTTACAAAAATAAAAAAAGAATCATTACAAAAGAACTTTGATAAACTTGAAATTCGAAGAGTAGGTATTCTTTTTTCACAAAATAATATTCTAAAGCGCGAGATAAGAAAAAAATCAAAGCAGGGTCTATTCAATCTCGCAGAGGAGAAATTTCGAGAGATGCGTTTCTCAATTTCATTTTTCTCCTTCTTTTTCCTGAATAGGCAGACAGTTACACGCAGAATAGCTTTGGGTAATTTTTCTTTTTTTTCAAGGCACTGGCACGTGTTTCGATAAAACGATATTTTAATTTATTCGTACCTAGAAATATTTCTCGAAGAATTTCGTAGTCTCTTTGGCATTAAATCAAAAAAAAAGTTTCAGCTATTCGCCTGCTGGGCTGCAAACTTATTCATTTGCTGGGATATTTAATAATTGAAAAAATATCTCTTTGATTGATTTTCCCTCCTTTAGCCTTGGTAAAATGTCTTCAAGCTGCGAAAAAGCTAATTTCCGAAGATCCTAGTCCGTCATGCGACCCAACCCCCGATTCTCCCCCAAATAAGAACCATCAAGTGCAAGCTCGATGCAACGTAATCGTAGAAAGTACGTTTAAACCCCGAGTAACGTGCGAAGGAACTTATTGGAAATGATCTTTACGAGCATTTTTTACAATGTTTGACCTTTTTTTTTGTTACAGATGACTTAGGATACCAAGTGAAAAGCGAAAGAATACTATGCGAAGGTTGCGGCCATAAAATTCAGGATCGATATTTAATGAAAGTTGGCGACGGGAGCTGGCATGAACATTGCTTGGCTTGTTCGATATGTGGCATATTATTAAATCACTCTTGTTACTCGAGGAATAATAAATTCTACTGTAAAATGGATTACGACCGGTGAGATACCCTCGAGCTCAAAAATAAGCTCCCCCTTTTGACGACGAATGATCATTTTACGTTTTTTTTTTTTTTTTTTTTGCTTTGGCAGTTTATTCGGTGTGAAATGTACCCGATGTGGAATCACAATACTGCCTCAAGAGATGGTAATGCGAGCCCAAGACTATGTTTACCATTTACCCTGTTTCATATGTATAATGTGTTGCCAACCTTTACAAAAAGGCGAACAGTTTGTCCTGCGAGGAGGCCAATTATTCTGCAGGCCTGATTACGAAAATGAAATGCTCCTGGTGCAACAGTCTTCATCTCCAGGTACGTAATGGGAAAAATTGCAAGTTGAAATTATTTTTGATCCTTTATAACGATCGTCTGATTACAGAGAATTTAATAATAAACGAGAACTGCCGACCGAGAGATGGAAGAAGGGGACCCAAGAGGCCTAGGACCATATTGACCTCCGTTCAAAGACGCCAATTCAAAGCATCTTTCGAAGTTAGCCCAAAACCTTGTCGAAAAGTAAGCGTTAGAGGAATTTTTTGGTCAATCTTTAAAAAGGAAAAGAAAAATAATAATTGAATTATTAATTTCGTAAAATAGGTCAGAGAAGCGTTAGCAAAAGATACCGGACTTAGCGTTAGAGTAGTTCAAGTATGGTTTCAAAATCAACGAGCCAAAATGAAGAAAATCCAACGAAAAGCTAAACAAGAAAATGAGAAAAATTGTGATAAAAACGATAAAGGTGAATCAGATATGAAACAAGAAAACATTGGATCAGACAATAGTGAGTTTTTTGTAACAACCAAAAAAAAAAAAATTGTAACAATCTCAGCTTTGATACAGAAAAAACAGCCGAATTTTTTAATAGGTCCACTATATTTTTCAAAATCTCGAAAAATCTCAATTTGTTGAAGAAAGAAAAAATCTCTAAGTCTAAATTTTTTGAAGAAGAAAATTTTTTACATTTTGTAACTGTGATAAATTCCAGATTTTTTTTTTCTAAGTACAAACTAAGTAGTAAGTAGGTATATAGGTATCTCAATTTTTTAGGGGCCAGAATAAATTTTTTTCAATTTTTTAAAATGAAAAATTTTTCAATTTTTTTTTTTATGTAAAAAATTTAAAGATTTTGATGAGTAAATTTTTCTTCAAATTTCTTGAAAAAAAGAACATCTATTTTTTTTTTTTAAATCTCTAAATTTTTTTGGTTTAAAAAAAATTGATTTTAGACGGTGAAAAATTTTTGAATTTTTTTTGGAATAAATTTTTTTAAACATTTTGGAGTAAAAAAGTACCAAAGTATTATTTTTTTTTTTGGAGTAGAAATTTTTTTATTACTTAAGTAGGTATATTTTTTTTGAGAAAAAAAGCTGTTGGTTTCAATCTTTTAGAGAGAAAATTTTTTTCCTTGAAGAGAAAATAAATCAATTTTTAGGAGAAAATACTCTTAATTTTATGCAATTTTTTTTAAATCATTCATTTTTTAGAAAAAAATCTCTTTTTTTGAAAAAAAACATCAACTTTTGGAAAAAAGTATATCTAAATTTTGTTGGAAATAAAAAGTTGGTTTCAATCTTTTAGAGAAAATTTTTTTTAATTTTTGCAGAAAAAATCATAATTATTTCGAAGGAATAATCTCTAATAAGTAGATAATTTTAGTGGAAAAAAATCTCCCTGAATTTTTGACACCACATAAAAAAAGTTTCTCATTTTTTTGGAACTGAAATAATAATCTTTTCATTTTTTTTTTTTTTTTTTTAATTTTTGGAATGCTAAGTCAGAACTAAGTCAGAAATTTGTCAATTTTTTGGGTAAAAAATTCCCATTTTTGTTTATTTATTCATTTATTGGAAAAAATTTCAATTTTTTTTTGAATTACGAGTAAAGCACTTTTTCAATTTTTTTTTTTTTTTTTTGAAAAAAATAGGTAGGTATTTAAAAAAATTCTGTTTGCGAAAGAATCTCTAAATTTTTTGGAGTACTTGAGCATTTCTTCATTTATTTAGTTTTTTGAAAGAAATTAAATTCTTGAAAAAAAAACCAATCTTTTAGTTCTTTCAAAAAAAGAATTTCAGGAACGTTTTGATGAAAAAAAAACTCTAAAATTTTTATGGTAAAAAACTCCATTTTTTGGGATCATAAGAAATTTTCTCAATTTTTTTTAGAATAATTTTCTTTAAAATAATTTTTGGAATGAAAAAAACTTTCAATTTTTTTCTGTAAAAAGCACCATTTTATTTTATTTTTCGAAAGAAGTCACATAATTTATAAAAAAAATACTCTCCAAATTTTTTTGGAATGAAGAATTTCTTCAATTTTCTTTTTTTGGAAAAAAACTTTCACTTCTTTCAAAAAAATAATCTCTAAATTATTTTTGGGAAAAATGTTTAAATTTTTTTGGTAAAAAAATCTTGAATTTTTTGGAACCGCACTAAAAAAAATTCCAATTTTTCCGGAGTAAATTTTTAGAAATATTTTTTCAGTTACAAAAGACTTTGAATTTTTTGGAGTAAAAAATTTCCAAATAATTTTTTTGAGAAAAATTTCAATTTTTTCGAGTATAGGTAGGTATTATTTATGGATTTTCTGGGGAGAAAAAAACTCTCAATTCTGTTGGAGAAAGTGCTTCTAAATTTTTCTTATGAAAGAAATACCTTACTTTTTTGGAACAGAAAAATAGGTAATATCTTACCTGTACCTTTTATTTTATTTTATTTTTTTTAGAAAAAATACAAAAAATCTATTAATTTCTTGGAGAAAGAATATAGTTTTTTTTTGGAATAAGAAAATTTCTTAGTTAGTTCAAGGGTAAATTTTGTCAATTAAAAATGTATTAGATAACTTCATGCAGAAAAAATACCTATGATTTTGTGATAGGTAAAGAAATCATAATTTTTAGAAAAAATGTTGTCGGTTTCTTCTGGAGAAAAACATTTTTCCATTTTTTTTTTTTTTTTTGCAACAAAAAAAATGATTGCAACAAAAGAATGGTAATAATTTTCATTATAAAAAGAAATCTTGAAATTTGGAGTAAAAATTTCCCTAGTTTTTCGTAGTGAAAAAAGTACTTTTTTGAAAATCTTTCAATTTTTGCAAGTGAAAAATGTCCTCAGCTTTCTGAAGAAAAATCTCTAAATTTTAGGCAGAAAAAAAATCCTTCTCACATTTTAACATTTAAAAAAATGTCGATCAGTCTACCCCTTCGTGAAAAAAGGAGCTACAAGTTTTCAAAAATTCTACATTGCTAGTAATTTTCAAAGTTCAGAAGTCCAAAAACTCTTCTATTTCTAAATCAGGGCTCGAGCCTAATGCTATAGTCATCACTTTCACTCAAAAAAAAAAAAATCGGCTAAAAAATAATTTTTAATCTGATCCTAAATCATGAATTTTTTTCCAAAAATACCAATAACTAATAAAATCAATCTCTCTTCCAGGCACATACATAGGAGAACATTCCGGAGAAAGTTTCTGCAGCTCGGACGTATCGTTAGACGGAAGCACGAACATGGAGGAAGGCACAGGATCCGATAGTTTATCTTTAGATTTAAGTATGACTTCGAGAAGTCACGACAACAGCAATTCCCTACACCATAGCTCGATGTTAACCCAAGTCAATCCTATAGATAAACTGTACCTAATGCAGAATTCATATTTTAGCGCCAACGAATAATAATAAATAAAAACCACAAGCATAGCTTTACTTTTATTTACAATTCGAAAAACCCTAGTGATATTATTGTTTTTGTAACGGTAATTTTTACAAAACTGCAAACGTACAACTTCGAATCATTCCTCAGTCAATAATTTTAAACGAGAAAATTTTTATATTGTTTTTATTCCTGAATGTGTGTTATCTTTGCTGTGCATAATTTTATCGGTGTTCTTTCTTTTTACGAAAATAATGTTATTGAAAATATTCGTGTCTGTATATTATCCCTACCCTGATCGTTTTTGATTATGTTATAATGTAATTTTGAATAATATATCGAAGTTGTTTGTATAATCTATATGATTTCGAGTAAATTGTTACATGTACAAGGTGTTCCGATAATTTTTTTGGAAAAAATAAATGTCCTACTTGCTGTTTTAATTTGTTCTCTTTCGCAGTCTGTATGATAAAAAAGAATCGAAAACGAAAGATACTGCTCGTAAAATATAATCATAAAAAAATCTTCATTCCAACAATCTTAACCTTTAAATTATATACACGATTCCGTATCCAACTCTAAATTCGGAGCAAGATCATCGAGTAACATTTTTATCTGCTTCGTTTCTAGTTGCATCTTGTAATAATTGAGTATCAACTTCGTCAGCAGGAAGTTGTACGTATCTTACGACAGATCCACGTATAAAACAGTTGCTAACAGAGAGCTAAAAACAGAAATAAGCCAGCGATTTAATAAATGCGTATTTATTTACCTTTGTATGCTCGATTCGTGCTTCATTTAAAATTCAAAAATTATAAATTACCATATGAGGATGCTTCTCTGTATCGTTAACTGTGACTTCTTTCAATTTTAGATTCAAATACTGATCGACGGAACTCAATGTTCCACACATACTAGATAAAAAGAACAATACAAGTGATAATGAATCCACTAGTGGAATATATAAACGTATCTATGTTAACTCGGAACAATGAAAATGAGTATGGTATTACCTGAGATCATTCTTCAGCTCGATGACTACTTCTTTACCGACGAGGGATTTGAAAAACGAATAAAATAACTGTAAAAATAATACGAGAATTAGAATAACAAATTAGATAGTATGATGATGATAAAGCTAGTGATACCGGTTACGTTCTGATGAACTAGTGAAACACTTTCAAAATGTAGAATATTGCAACTAATTTTATACGATTTGTTTCAACCTACTACGAGTAATAACTCACTTCTGGTGGGCATTACACCACAAAATAACTTGTAATGGGTAAAATAAATCAATAAAAACTTGGTTCGAGCATGATAATCGAAACATTATCCGGCATCTTATCAAAGTGAAAAGTAAATCTAATTAACATGAAAATGTACTTACCATTTTGATCGTGGAATGAATTAAGAGATATAGTTACGATGGTTTTCAGTGAAATATCTTCTAAATTAATAAGATCGTTACTTTCTTGAGATGAAACGACGAAAATCTTCGAAAATCGAAGAAAAAACCTTTTCTTCAGAAAAAATGATAAAGATAACAACAACAAAGTACACAATCGACAATCGTAAACACGGGTCACTTCAAAAAATGTACGTCCAATTCACAAGACTGCGGATCAGTTCTCGTGAATCTTCGAGTTGATCAAAGTTCAGCCGTTTTTTAGTTTTTTATAATAGATTACGAAATCGTAAGAACAAAAAAGTATTAATTATCGACTTAAAAGATAATAAAGCTTCGTAATTTCTACATGCAAAGTTGAACTTTGGAATAAAAAAGACTGAAAAACTAGTGGAAGAGTCACGTAAACTCAGATTCAGATCTAAAAACGAGAGGATATTTTCTGTATTTTGCGCTCTTGAAGATTGCCCAAGCGGAGTAAAATTTATCAAAATTCAAAAATTCAAAACTCAAATTTGGAATTGGAACGTCAAATCAAAATCAAACGGGATAAAAGCAACACGTAAAAGTGTAAAACAATGAAAAGAAAATCAAAATATTTTTCATTTAAAAAAATTAAAATTACAATAATTATTTGCAAAATTATTGGTTGAAAAAATATTATTCATTTTTTTTCAAAATAGAAGAAATTGTGGAAGTTTTTTAAATAATTTTAATTACCTACGTCACATTTAAAAATGTTTTTAGGTATCAAAAGAAAAAAAATAGAAATGATTTCATTAAGTATTATTATTTTTTTTAATGAATAAAAAAAACTGACGTAGATAAAAAAAATAATTAAATACCTACAGAATTATATTTTCTTCAAAATGAAAAAAAAAATTATGAAATTGATGCTAGGTAGATGGAAAAATTAATTTTAAAAAAAAGAAAAGAAAAAAGAATAAATGAATTTTATTTTTTCGAAATAAAAAAAATGTAAAAGTTCAAGTATTTTTTAAAAATGGGTTGATTAAATTATTTTTTCAAAGTAAAAAAAAATTACCTAAAAATGGGTTTTAATTTTTAAATTATTTGTGTAAGATTTTTTTCTTCAAATAAAAAAATGATTGTAAAATTTGCTTTAATTTTTCTAAATAAAAAAATTGTAAAAATCGGTATTGAACAATATATTTTTTCGAAACAAGAAAACATTGAAATAAGAAATCTACCTACCTAAAATTTATTAAAATGAAATTGATGATTTTTTTAAATAAAAAAATTGATATTAGCTAGCTACATATTTATTTTGTGTAAAAAAAATGAGACTTTTAAAATTTTTCGAGAAAATATCGTGGTATTTTACAGAAAAAAAATCATAATTTTTTCGAAAAAATAATCTCCAAAGTTTTTAGGAGGAGGAAAAATCTCCACATTTTTGATACCGCATTAAAGAAAAATTCTCATTTTTTAAAAACTGAAATAAAATTTTACTAAATAATTTTTTTTTTAATTTTTGGAATAAGAAAGTCTGTTATTGATGTCAGAAATTTGTCAATTTTTTGGGTAAAAAATTTCCATTTTTTCGTCTATTTTTCAAAAAGGAAAAAAAATAGGTAGGTAGTTATTTTTATTTTTATTTTTTTGAAAAAAAAAGGCAAGTAAAAATTACGATAGGTACCTAACTATATATATATATATATATATATATATATTTTTCAAAATAGAATAGGTATTGATCTGTAGGGGAATTCAGCTCTCGCATTTCCCCTATAGCTTATATCATTTTAAGTTTGTAACGACTGCTACCCTGTGTCGAAGCGCTGGCGCTCTTTTCGCCTTTTCTCGGCTATAAAATGCGAGCCGACACAGGGTGAAATCGGAGTCTGGTGCAATCTCTCGAGGTTGTACCATCTCTCGCAGTCTTGTGACTTAGCTAGTAATAGACGATCTTCTTTACTTTCGTTGTTTTACTTGGCTCTCTCATACGACCGTGTGAACTCATACGGACGTGTGTACACTTGAACGTGTGAAACCATACGATCGAGTGGTCCGCATTGGACGCAAGGCTCGCCTTCTCTATCGTACGACCGTGTGGACTAGGGTGGCCCTTATTTTTCGAATTTTGGAAATGTTGTCGGGACGGGGGTCAATTGGTGACATATTGGTAGAAAATAATTCCCTATTTTTTATTTTTCCTCTAACTGAATTTTAAGTCGTTTCTCAGGGGCCCCCAAATTTGAAAAAAAAAAAAAAAAAAAAAAAAAAACATTTTGAAATTTTTTGAAAATTTCAGCAAAATGGTCATAGGGATGGTATTTCTATAAGACAAGACCATTTTCGATGATTTCTTATCTTTACCCCCCTTTTCATGGGACATAAAAAAAACGTCATTTCTTACGTTTTTTAAAAAATTTGAAAAAAATGACTAAAAATTAAAGAAACATTTTTTTTTTGAATAAAATGTTTTTAGCATACATGTTATCACCCAAAAAGGTCATTTACGGCGATTTTTCATCCTTACCTTCATTTTTGGGAACCTCATTTTTTTCAATTTTTGATAGTTTTTGAAAAATTCTCACTGATACGGCAGTGGTGAAAAATCACCGTAAAAGACCTTTTTGGGTGATAACATATATGTTGAAACCATTTTATTAATTTTTTTTTTTTTTAATTTGTAGCCATTTTTTTCAAATTTTTTAAAAAACGTAAAAAATTACGTTTTTTCATGTCCCATGAAAAGGGGGGGAGGGGTAAAGATAAGAAATCATCGAAAATGGTCTTGTCTTATAGAAATACCATCCCTATGACCATTTTGCTAAAAATTTTCAAAATTTTTCAAAATGTTCTATTTTTTCTATTTTTTTGATTTTTTCAAATTTGGGGGCCCCTGAGAAACGGCTTAAAATTCAGTTAGAGGAAAAATAAAAAATAGGGAATTATTTTCTACCAATATGTCACCAATTGACCTCCCGTCCCGACAACATTTCCAAAATTCGAAAAATAAGGGCCACCCTAGTGTGGACTCATACGGACGTGTGTAGCTTGAACGTGTGAAATCATACGCCAGCCAGGTACGCATCATACGCATAGCCCGCACTCCTCATACGACCGTGTGAAATCATACGGACGTGTGTAGCTCGAACGTGTGGACTCATACGATCGGGCATAGCGCAAATTGCAACCCTACAGGCAATTAAACTCAGGCAACACGGCCGATCCGACCTCGTCGCGGTACTCACTAAGACCTAATCGCTCTACCCGCGCTTACGTCAGCTCTCCCCTACGCAGTAGATCTACAGATCCATTTTTTAATTTTTTTTTTTTTTTTCAATGATTATGTAAGTTGAATAAGTAGAGGTTTTCGCTGAAAAAAAATCACTAGAGATTCAGTTTTTACATCCTTGAAAAAAAAAATCAGGGGTATTCAATTTAATTTCATAAAAATTTTAATGAGAATTCATAGTCAGTTGAAAACTGCAGGTAGAAAGAATAAGTAGGTATAATTATGTACCTACGCCATTTATAGCTCTACGAATTGTCAATTTTTTTTTTTTTAAATCGTTCGATGTCATTTTTCCCCCTTAAAATAACGAAAAATGAAAAAATTTGAAGTATATCCCTTACAATAATTAACGGACCAACGAAACATCCAAATTCGTTGCAAAATCAACCATCAACCTTGCACGCCTAAAACCTATGCAACTCATCCTACCTCGCTCGATTCACACATAAATCGCATTCCACCTTCAATAAAGAAACGAACGAATCGCGTGTATCTGTATAATAGCCGGCCCATTCGACAAGACAAATTAGTTTAAAAATACGCATTTAATTACTAATTCGTGAAAATAATATCCAAGGTGTTCGTATGTTTTAGCATATTTGACACGTATAAAAAAAAGGAGCATTTATTGTGCGTATTTCATTGTTAAAAACACCTCGCTCACAAGGTGGGGATGCTGAAAGCCCTTCAGATTAGAAATCTGTCAGTGTGTTAGAAGAGGTATTGAAACTTGCTTTCAGTTCAGATTTTAAAGGCTATAGCAACAACGTTCAACCTATTACCGCCGGTCATAAGGAGTAATACATTCTAAACCTCGTTAAAACACGTTGTTTCGTGAGCGTTCGGTCCAACACTGATACTGTATAATATTATTTTGGTGTACTTAAGATTTTTGTTTTCACGTCCATCTGTCGTCAATTAATTACAAGTTATGATACGATGCAACTTTCCTTGATGCGAGCGTTATTGTACCGAGTGTCGTTGGTGTTTTTTGTGACGATTAAATCATGAACTTTGCGAATTATCTAACATGCGGGTTTATATCGTTTTGTTCGTCGTCAGTTTCATCGGTAACGGGGTATTTTCCAAGGTAAGCTGTATATTTATTTTCTGGTTCAAGTTTAAAAACGTAAATATTTCATTATCGTATGCTATAAAGACCATTGATTGTTGAACGTTTCATTGAGATGCATGGGTAACCTTAACGTAAATTTGGTCAACAGTTTTGGTCTTTTCAGGCTTAAAAATAAATAAATTTTCAAATACGTTACGTAAGGTGCTAATAAATTATAAGAGAAATTCGTCGAATTATGTAAAACATATACCTACTAGTTTTTAGCCCATTAACTAATAAACCACCTCATAAATCAAACATAGTCGTAATTTAAAAACCTCTGAAAAATATCCCGTTACCTTTCAACTTGGATTTTCCCGTTGGAAAAACAATACGTATTCGTCATATTACGTACTTGTTTAACGAGGACTTCTACTTTTAATTTATCAGGAAATTGGGCCAAAAAAATAATGCAAATTGCATTTTCAGCTAACAAAGAAATTTTTTTCATTTCGAAATGTTCTTTATGGTGTCCTAATTAACCACTAAAATGTCTGCGAACTTCATCCCTCGACAAGTCCCTCAGATGTACACTCAAAGAAACTCTGTCTTCATTTTTCGCTCGTAATTCTTCGAATATGCGTTTAAATGAAAAAATTATAAAAATCAAAATTAAAGTACATTAAATTTGCAACAAAAAAGCTCATTATAATTTTTTTCGAAAAGTGAACGGATGGGACAAAAACGAGCGTCAAAATAATATAACAGGTGAAAAAAATTAAGATTGCCTGTAATTTTCACAAAATGGGTGATCATTTCAAAAGGGACTATATATATATACGTATTATGACACATTACAAACTTTAAAACAGCTCTCACCCCTCCTTCCCTTTTCAGTGTCTCATTTATGTGAAAATACGCGAACTCCCCTTTTTAAAACCCCAACAATTCTTCAGCAATGCCCCTCCCCTTTCCCTCCAAAAAATGTTTAAATCAACTTTGAAGTACGAGAGATTTTCAACAAACCCGCTAAACTTATCTTATGCATGGAAAAGGAAGGATGAATTCTTCATTTTTTCCACCCTGTATATTTCGACGCTTGTTTTTGCGCCACTCGTTCATTTTTTAGTAAAAAAGTGAATACGAGATATTTTTGTTGCAGATTTTTATAAACGTCAATTTTAATTAGAATCATTGTATTCTTCTTGAAAGTGGAGCAGGGAAATCTTCATTTTTTTCACCCTATATATTTTGACTCGTGTTTTTGCGCCACCCGTGCACTTTTCGAAAAAAATTATAATGAGCTTTTTTGCTCCAAATTTTATGTACTTTAATTTTGGTTATAATCAATTTTTTGTTCAAACGCATATTTTAAGAGTTCAAGTGGAAACAGAGATTCATTTCGGTTCACATTTGGGGGATAATCTTAAAATTTTTACACCTTGTATATTTCGACACGTGGTTTTGGGCCACCCGTTCACTTTTCGAAAAAAATGAATTTGAGCTTTTATGTTCCAAATTTTATGTACTTTAATTTTCGTTATAATCAATTTTTTGTTCAAACGCATATTTCAAGAGTTATAAGTGGAAACAGAGATTCATTTCGGTTCACATTTGGGGTAAATCTTGAAATTTTTACACCTTGTATATTTCGACGCGTGCTTTTGCGCCACCCGTTCACTTTTCGAAAAAATCGAAAAAAATGAAAATGAGCTTCTATGTTCGAAATTTTATGCACTTTAATTTTAGCTATTATCATTTTTTCGTTTTAACTTGAATTTGAAGAGTTATAAGCGAAAAACTTCAAGGGTGAGGAGAGGTTGGGTCTTTTTTGAAGTCTATAATGTATCCACATTCAAATATATTCGAGCATTTCCAAAACTGTTTGTAATTCGAAGAAATTGGGGGAGGGGATCTTCATTTTTTTCCACCCTGTATGTTTTGAAGCGTGTTTTTGGGACACCCGTTTATTTTTTGGAAAAAATATGAGATTTTTTGTTGCAAATTTCATCTACTTTAATTTTGATTATAACTGTTTTTCTGTTTAAATGCATATTTGACGAATTATGAGCAAAACACAATGAGGGGGTCATTTTTGGTCTACATTTGGGGTCTTGTCGAGAGGTGAGGTTTGGTTACTTTTTGGTAGTTGATCAGGACACCGAAGGGAACACTTGATTGTCAAAAAAAAAATTTAGCACAAAGTGCAATTATATTTCCTCATTTCACTGGGATAATTGTATCATTATTAAGTTAGTTTAATTTCTCACTATTTTGAAAATTAGAGAAGGTCGCAAAAAAATGAAACCAAAATCGAATTCAGCGTACACTTTCTAACGAAAAAAAAATGTCTACACAAAATTTTTTCGAGTGGATCGCCACAGTACTGATTTTTTGGCACCATTGAAAATTTGCCAGGTGCAATACTACGTAGACACTTGATATTCAAAATTGGAGGGGAGGGAGGGGTCCAATCGAAATTTTCGTAATAACCAAAATTATTCCTAGGATTTCAAGCTACAATTTTTGTATGAAATTTTTTCGATTAGACCCCTCCCTCCTCACCGATTTTGCATAACAATCCGAAGATACTAAAAAAAAATTAGAGGAGTGAGGGAGGAAGGGGCTAATTGAAAAATTTTTCAAACAAAAGTTATGGCTTGAGGTCCTAGGAATAATTTTGGTTATTATAAAAAATTCGATTGGATCCCTCCCTCTTCTCCGATTTCACATCACATCAGGTAGATACTTTTTCAAAATTAGGGGAGGGGTCCAATTGAATTTTTTTTTAGACAAAATCTGTAGATTGAGGTCCTAAAAGTAATTTTAGTTCCTATAAAATTTTCGATTAGACCCTCTCTTCCCCTCACCCCCAATTTTGCATAATATGATTTAGATACTTGAATTATTAAAAACTGGTGGAGGTCCAATTAAAAAAAAAATCAAACAAAAGTTGTAGCTTGAAGTCTTAGAAATAATTTTGATTATCACAAAAATTGAGATTGGACCCTTCCCTCCTCTCCAATTTTGAATTCAAGTATCTATGTAGTATTGGACTTGACAAATTTTCGATGGTGCCAAAAAATCAGTACTGTGACGAACCACTCGTAAAAAAATCAATTATTTCTCAAATTTCGAGAGCAGGTTTTTTTTTAATCCATCCTTTTTACAGCCAATCAACGCTGTGCAAACAAGGAGTATTTTTCACACTCTCGAAGGATTCGACCGATTTATTTGCAATAGAGAGCTGTACACTAAATCAGTATAAATCTGAAGCTGGTTTCAGTTTTTTACTATCTTTTCTAGTTTTCGAAGTACATATTACGAAAACAAAACAAGCTAGTGGTAGAAAAGGACTACGTACGTTGGGATTTTACAGCGTTGTCAAGTCGTGCTTCTCAGTCGTATTCGTAGCATTAGCAAATATTACGCTAATCCACTCTGGTTGATCCTCTTCGTGACTATCTGCATCCTGTAAATGAAAATTCATCGAAAAAATCATTATGCATTCTACGAATCGAACTTAATTTACAATAATGTACTACGTAGCTATTTATAAGAATTCCTTAATAAGCAACGAGGGAAACGTACGAAAAATCACCGAGTACATGATCTAGTCAATGCATAAAATATTGATTCGCAATACGGTGATCTTGATAAATGAAACGTTAAAATGGAACAAAAACGTCAACTAGGCTAAAACACACGGTTGTGTTTTATCTATTCACCAAAGATACCGCGTTACAAAAGGCAAACGCGAGCATTTCCTCGACTTTCTCTCCTGATTGCCTTGGCAAAAATGTTCACAATGAAGTACGAACTGATAAAGGTTCATTGCTTTTATTTTCTACTTCTACCTGAAGTTCAGCTATTTAAAGTGTATCGACCTTTGGCGAGGCGAAAAATTAGAAATTTTTCATTACCAACGATAATCTAATAAATCGTACCCAAATCTTGGTATCCCATTCAAATCGAATTTTATATAATCTCGATAAGCTTACCCGTTAATGAAAATAATCGCTAATTAAGGCGATTGTTTTTTATGGCACCAAGTTCGTTGCATGTTTTGCTTCTCCGCGTATATCGATAAGATTATGATGATAAAATTGGCGCAAATTTTCTGAAACACACTGAAAAGAAATACGAATTAATTCTCAAAGTCATTTTGTTCTATCTACCTTAACCTTAGTCAAGTAAGGAGAAAAAAAAAACGGTTTGTTCACACCCGAAAAAACAATATAACTGAATAAAAAAAAACAAAGAATCACATTCCTAGATGTTTTTTGTGCTGGTTTATGTTTATATAAATACTCGTACGTATCTGCTATATAAGACCAGCTTTGGAATGTGGTTTAGTGTTAGCATACTATACGGAACCTATAACGCAAATGTAATAAGTAAAAGTAACATGCGCTTAGGACTTTTTTTTCAAATCACTAACCGTATTATTTTTGTCGAGGGAACTTGTAGATATGATTCTAGTCTTATGGCTATTTTGAGTCGAATGCTTCGGTGCCATTTGAGAAGCGGTTTGGCTTCATTTCAAGCGGAGTAGTAGTTGAAGTGTATCGTGACTGCGATATTTCGGAAATTTTGCTATCTGATACTTGGCGCGAAAAGATTAGAGTCCATGGTACTTGGAATCCAGTCCCGGATATTGGATTATGGTCTTAAAAAATTGTTGCTTCAGATTGGAAATTTTATCGACGTTGTTTTCCGCTTGGTTTTCCGTCTGAAATAATAAAACATGTTTTACTGAGAAATTCTGGTGAAATAATTAACTGGTAGTGGGATTAGGATCTATATGCATTTAAATTGAATCTCTATTTTTGTTAAGGATCAAATTTCATCATCTCAGTTGGCCAATTAAGTGCAGTTTTCAATTTTTTACCTATAGAAAATACTACAAAAGTAGACTACATCTATTTATAAAAAAAAAAAAAAATTGACTAAGCCTATAAATAGTCAATCGATACGAATTACTAAGAATTCATCACTTCAATGCCATCATGAAAAGTGATGTCAAACTCAAATGTCGCAGCAATGGCGAAAGTGTTTACGAGCTTGTCTACAGCTACTTAGTTTATACGTATTTACCACAGGCATAATTATTTTTACGAACCACTTGTTATATCAACTCGACACAAATGCTAAGTACATAAGTGGAATAAATTTATCAACTGAAAAGTGAAAAACAGTGGCGCCTTCCTATTATAGCCAACGAGTTTTTTACCATTTATCTGGATTAGATCCATAAAGCAATCCGCTGGCAGATATATTGAATCAGGCGATAGGTTTAAGGTTCTAAACTACCGTGGAATGCGAGAAATGTTGAAAATGTAGTTGTAATTTATAGAATGTTTCACTATAACAGATATCTTTTGCTTATACCTAATAGCAGCTGTGGTAATACCTGAACACATAAATTTTACGACTGTTCGACCAACAAGCGCCCGCCATCGTGAAGAATTAACTCGTATAGTGCTCTTTTCCGCGATGTTTTTTCACGCTCTCGGTCTCGAGTCTCCGCAGAGCAACCTGTGGAATTCCTAGACGCGTTGCAAACGTGTGTCTGGATTCTGGAAAACCTCGTGTCTTCCAATCGGTATGTTCGTGGTGGAAATCACTTCGTACGAGTTGTTTGGCACGTGATGGTAGGAATTTTTGGAAAATTTCGTGTACCTTCGGTCGAGACTGATGAACTGAGCCGGTTGAAATGTTGTTATTGAGTACCTAAAACAAATCAAAGGTATTAGCATGTTACGTGGTGTGATTCGTATTCCCGGATTTAGAGATGAAAAATTTCAGGTGATTTGGCCAGGTACTGAAATAAAAGTATACGAGTAGATATGATAGTCACCGAACTGACGACGGTTTTACTATAAATCATAAAATGTCTTGCGTGTTGTGTCGTGTATAATACTCGCAGGTACATGTTGGCAAACAGCAACTATAAATATGCATAATATGGCGAACATATGAAATCTTAAATCAAGCTATAGCTGCAGGTCAACTGGTCAGACTTGTGGGCTTAAAAATTACAACTCGATACATCTTCGATTTCGTCATGGCGTCATGGCAAATTACGTTATTCGTCGTATCTTTACAGATAATTGTTAATGTTCTTTTTATAATACACGACTGTAAGTACATACCTTTCGATAAACCGAGCGTTTCGAATTTAAATTCTGAGAAAAATTTAATTAAAAGCTTCAAAAACTGAGAAAACTAGAAAAATCAACGCAGCGTCAGCGTTGAATCGCCCACAGATAAAAATCTTTTTTCAAAAGCACCGATTTTTGAATGTACCGAAAATAGCCGGAAAAAGCCGAACATTAAAAAAGTGTAAACAAAAAACAAACCCCAAAAAATGCTAAAATTTTAATACTTTGAGTGTGGTAATGTTGGTAACACTGTTTAGATTCAGTGATTAGAATTTTTATAGAATTTTTTTGATTTTTAATTTTTTTAAATTTTTCTATTACAATTTTTGGTGAATTTTTATAATTTTTTTTGACTATTTTCCTTTTCCTCAAAACAAACAATTCTGGTGTATTTAACAGTTGACTACTGCATTTCGCGTAAGTTTATGTGTATTTTTTGGCAACACAATGAACTTTGTGTGTGTTTGATGTGTACGTCGATAAACTGAATTCTGCGTGTAAACATTTTCAATCGCTATTCTAAAATATTTAATAATCGTTCGACTTTCTACAAAATACTGCAGACTGGAAAGTATCGATTTTAAAATTAGATTGCGAATGCGAAAGCTCAAGAAGTAATTTTTTAATACGTAAGTTGCATACGAGTTACAAAAACCATGTGCTTAAAGACACTTTGTTGATCATTTCCAGAGTACAACGTTCTGCGAAGAAACGAAACCGCATTAACGAGAATAATTCCAATTAAAATTACACTCTGCGCTGCATCTTTTATTAAACAACACCTCCCTCTGAGTCGCCTGCATTAAGATAGTAAATTTAAAAATAAATTTGACCGAAATATGATTCGTAATTAGTTCGCATCTGTAATACCAAGTCATACGCATCACAAGCTGTATGAATGAAAGCAAGAAGTACTGTTCTGTCCTTCTGTCGTCTCCTCGGTATGATGTATACGATTCCATTAGTCATCTGTTTGGTCTTCAATGGACTATGCTGTTTTAGTTTTACAGAATCGTAAAAAATTGTCGCCTTTTTATTCCATTTTTGTAACGAAACAAATCGCAGGAAAAGGGATGAGTCACGTAATTATTTTTATATCGTCTGGACGAGATGCATTATTATTATTATTATAGCTGTATCAATAAACTATTACTCGGGTTTACTATTCAGCATCGTATTAATCTGTATTTGTTTGATTTTTCATCTGTTTACGCAGCCAGATTGTAAAGTAAAACTGCAGCAATGCGAAAATAAAAAGCCAACACCTCGAAGACAAGTCTGCGGCACCGATAATCAAACATATCCGAACAGATGCGCGTTACTTCGCGTACAATGCGCCCAGAACATGCTACTAGAAGTGAAACATCGCGGAAAATGTAAAGGTGTGTAACTATAATATACGTCAAAAATCAAGTGGAGACTCTACGTCTGCTGGTAAGAGGAACGCGGGTGCTGTACTATAATTGTCCACCGCCAGCGGGAGGTTTCCATTTTCAGAACCAGTTTGAATTATTGGCTATTGTTAAACATAACATTTACCCGTAGCAAACCAGTTTAGGCGTTCGATTTTAACGAAACCTAGCGCAAGGTCTCGCGCCATCAAAAGAATAAGCACAGGTGTGAACACCTGATCAACGCAGGCTCATCAGAAATGTCCACAACGAGTTTGTCTCGAGTAGTTTTGTGCTGTTGGTAGGACGTAGTCGTATGTAACATATTATTATGCTTACGTACGTACTCGATGGTACATTTATGCCAATCATTGTTTAGTACGGATTACATAGGCATGAATCATAAAATGATGGTCAAGACTGGAGAGAGAGAGAGAGAGAGAGAGAGTGATCGTGGTTGCCGGTGTATTGATTGCTGATTGCATTGTGCCCATTGTTTAAATAATAATCAACGAATGCTATACGATTCGTAGAAGTCTCATTTAGAAAATTTGTTTACACTTTTATTAAACAATTCGCTTACTATGGGTTCGTTCTTCCGGATTTCAAAGTCAAACCAATTGATTCTTGAAATTACTTTTTCTTCTGCCTCATATTTCAAAAAATAGATACCATGTACTTACTTTGTATTCATAGTACAATAGTATGGGCAATTGGGCATTGGGCAGTGGCGTATACTTATCTATATGAAAATAGGCAGAGCAATGGGAGTTCGATTTACCACCCACCCTTCCCTTCAGATCCCTTCCAAGGTACTCTCTTGAGTCTTTATTAAAATCAAAAATTTGTTCAAATTTGATGAAAATGTGATTTTATTTTTAGATCAAATTTTGATAATCCAGCGTTGTCTCAATATTCATTTGATTTACACTATAAAATATTTCGAAAACTTCAAAAAAAGGAAGAAACTGGTTGTGAATTTTCAAAATTTTCTTTAAAATTTTTGTCAAGAAATCGTATCTTTTAATTTTGTGAAAAACAAAATTTTTGTTGAAAATCCGATTTAAAATTAAAATTTTCAAGAAAATCAATTTTCCCTTGAAAAATCAAGTTTTTAAGTTGCAGTTAAAAACAAATTCCTTTAAATTTATTATTTTTATATAAAAAAAAAAAAAAAACTAAAAATTTCTCATAAAAACCAAATTTTTGATTTCATGCATATTGAAAAAAAATCTTATCTAATTTGAAAAAAAAACAAATTTATATTAAAAATAAACTTTTCGAATTTTATTGATTTACTGGAAAACAAATCCTTATTAAAATAAAAATAGGTAATAATTCGGTAAAAAATCTTGAGTTAGTATTTTTTTTGTTGAGAACAAAATTTTTCAAGTTTTGTTGAAACCCCAAAATTTTGATTTTTTTGCTGCCAATCGAATTTCAATTTTGGTTGAAAAACAAATTTTTGGAGTTTTCTTTTTTTCTTATTGAAAAATTATGAAAATCAAATTTCTAGAGTTTGTTGACGTTGAAAAAACAATTTTAAATTTAAAATTTTTTTTGACTTTTTTAAAATTTTTTGTAAAAAAACAAATGATATATTGGAAAAACGAAAAATTTTCGATTCTTTTCTGAAATAGAAAATGTTCCAGTTTTCGTTTTTAAAATGTTTGTTAAAAGAACGAAACTTGAAATTTTTATATGAAACGAAATTCTTCAGTTTTTGTTATGACAATTCCACAATTTTGTTGAAAAACGTCATTTCTGATTATCTTTAAAAACAAGTTTCTTCAAATTTCGCTAAATAAAATTTTTGGACTCGGTTATTTTGGTCTAAAACAAAATTTTTGAATTTTCTGTTGAAGAACCAATTTTGGTAAGTGTTGTGCAAAGTTTATGAACTTATTTTTACATTTCCTTGAAAACCCAAATTCTCGAATTTTTCGTCGAAAACTAAATCTTTGAAATGTTTTGAAGCATAAGTAACTTTTTGGATTTTTTGTTAGGGAACAAAATTTTTTGAATTTTTCGTTGAAACTCAATTTTTTTAATTGTTATTGAAAAGCAAAATTTTTAAATTTTAGTTAAAACTCTAATATTTGAATTTTTTCCAAAAACCAAAATTTTTTGACTTTTTGTCGAACCTCTAAATTTTTGACTTATTTCTTTGTGAAAACAAAAATTTTGGGATTTTTGTTGAAAAATCAATTTTCCAATTTTTTTCCAAGGTCAAAATTTTCAACTTCTGTAGGTAATAAACAAAATTTTTAAATTTTGATCAATTACTTTCATTTTTTTGAAAAATAAATTTTTGAATTTTATTATTTTTGTAAAAACTAAAATTTTGGGATTTCTGTTATACCGAAACACAAATTTATAATTTTTTTCCAAGGTCAAAATTTTCAACTTCTTGTTGATAAACAAAATTTTAAAATTTTGATCAAAAACAAATTTCTGAATAAAATTATTTTATTTTTATGAAAAATAAAGTTTTGTTGAACCTCTAAATTTTTGATTTTTATTATTTTTATGAAAACTGAAATTTTGGGATTTTTAAATCAAAAACTCAATTTTCTCATTTTTTTCCAATGTCAAAATTTTGAACTTCTATAGGTACCTAATATAAACAAAATTTTTTAAATTTTGATCAAAAACAAATTTTTGAAATCTTTTTATTTTTATAAAAAGTGAATGTTTGAATTTTTGTTGAAATCCTATATTCTAATAATTCAATTTTTTTTTAAATCAAAATTTGTCAACTTTTTGTTGCACCTCTAAATTTTTGAATTTATTACTTTTGTAAAAAAAATAAAATTTTGTGTTTTTTTATTAAAAACCTAATTTGGTTTTTAATTTTTTCCAAGGTCAAAATTTTAAACTTCTCGTTAATACTGAAACAAAATTTTTAAATTTTTGAATTCTTTTATTTCTGAGAAAAATAAAATGTTTACTTAAATTTTTCACTTTGATGAATAACAAATTTTTTTCAACTTATTCTAAAAAATTTAAATTTTTTGTAAAACACATTTTTTTTCTGAAACTCTAAATTTTTCTGTTTTATTATTTTTGAAAATAACAAAAATCTGAAATTTTTGTTTAAAATGAAAAAGTTCCTATTTGGAAACTCGGAGTTTCAGATTTTTTCAAAAAACTAAAATCTTTCACTTTTTGTTTGAAACCTGAATTTTAGTAAAAATACAAATTTTTTTGTAAAAACTCAATTGTTCTTATTTTTCCTTTATTCAAGTCAAATTTTTTTTATTTTATTTTTTCATAAAGACAAATTTTAAAAATTTTCTTTTAAAAAATACAAATTCTTAAATATTTTGCTGAAAACAAAATTCTTGAATTATTTATAAATGTTGAGAAACAAAATTACAAAATTCTTTAAATTTTTGTTAAAAACAATATAGGTAGTTTTGAGATTTTTGTTGAAAACTCGTTTTTAAAATTTTTTTTTAATACCATACCTAGCCCAAAATTTTGACATTTTTTGTAAAAAACAAAATTTTTGAATTTGTATCAAAATTCAAAATTTTTCATTTGATTAAAAATAAAAAAATCAATTTTCCGAACTTTTTCTAAAAATTTAAATTTGTAATCTTGTTTTTTTTAAATTTATGTTTTTGAGTTTTTATTACTTTTTTGTGAGAAACAGAATTTTTGAATTTTTGTTTCGAACCCAGTTTTGAAAATTTTTTTCTAAAAACAAAATTTTCAACTTCTCGATAAGACCCCAAAATTTTGAATTTTATGAGTTTCATTGAAAACAAAAATTTTGAATTTTTTTTGAAAAACAAAATTTTTGAATTTTTGAAATTTTCTTAATTTTTTTTTTCATTGTTTAACAGCGATTTTTTAAAACCATTTTATGAGAAAATATTTTAAAATTTTGCTCATCTTTTCATACAAAGTCTCTTCTTGAGTTACAAAATAGGAATCCCCCACCGATCACCCACTAACCTACCTACCAACTCTCAAAAACAGGGGAAGTATATTTTATTTCACTGAAGCATAGCGATGTACGTCTCTGACTAATGACTATGGGTATTTGCATTTTTTTCCTAGGGATATAAATAAACGACAAAATATTCTAACTGGAATGTAAAAGTAATAGGATGATATTTACTTCGAAGGCGCCACTTGAGTATGAAAAACATACCAGAAAAAAAGAAAATAACCGTTTCCTCTTTGATAAGATTAGTACGTATATTTCTACATCGACGAATAAATTAATTTTCAAGGACTTGGTCCATGTCTGCGTACTTCATCGTCGCACTGATCATCACCATTATCATTACCTTCGTAATCGAATATTCAAATCACCAAAGCTGGCAAAATTAGAACACTGATAATCTCTACAATGTAACTAAAATCTCGCCTCACCTCACCTAAAGTCACAATGCTATTCGTTTACGAATAATTTCTACAGACGAACTCGTTTACGAACATTCCTTTCCTTCGCTGTTTACGTTGATACCCCTTTACTTTTAGAATTTAGACAAAACGTATAATTATGTTAATGCGTATATTTTAAAACAATCGATTTTTTTTTTGTTTTGTAATTGTACAGAAAAACAACCGTGTTGGATGGACCAAGGTAAAAAAGTGACCAACTCTCGCGGTAACTCCAAAGATGCTAAGACGAACGCCAATAATTTTACGCCGGAGTGTTTGGCCGATGGCACTTATGCTCCGATTCAATGCCATAAATCGTTCGGCTACTGCTGGTGTGTAACCTCAAATGGCCGAATGATTCCAGGCACTACGACGCTTAATGTTAATAAGAAACCGGAATGTCCCAAGAGAGGTGCTCAATTCAGTAGCCGTTTGATAGTTTGCTTAATTTATTAGATGACCCGATACCATGTTTACACATACTTACGTGTTACAGGAAGAAGAGCATTCCCATCGAAAAATGGTTCTGACGATGGTAAAAATAATTCTAAAAAAGGTAAGCGATTTATCAACGTGTTCTAGAGTAATAAATTAGCTATATTTGCGTCATTTGTGTGAAACTGAGTACTTAACAAAGTTTTTCAATTCCTTTTTTTTGTAGGCTGTGACCAAATCGATAGAAACATTTTTATTAAGAATATAGTCAGAATATTCAAAACCGAATACAACAGAGATTCTTCTGGAAAACACTACAGTGAGTTCGTTTATTTATTTATTTTTTTTACTTTTTTTTCAAATACTTGAAGAGAATTTTGTACGATCGCCTACACAGGGTGTTTCTCGAGTCGTGTAGGAAAATCCACACGGTAAATTGGCACTCCAAAGGGGGTAATCAAAAATTGAAGGGGAAGAGAAAATGAAATAACCAAATTTTTTTTTGATCATCAAGCATATTATGGGTTTAAAAAAATAAACATTTTTTACTCTTGACATTTTTTGCCTACCTTTAAAAATGAAGGCGTATCAGAGTTTTAAACTTTGGAAAAAACTGGTTTTTCGAAAAATTTCAAGAATAAAAATGTTTTTTTAAATTTTTATTCTATTAGTACCACTACCCATGTGCAGTGACGGTGAGAATGGGGGGAGGGGTTTAAAAGGTGCTCTTACACCTGGTCGAATTTTCCCACTTATTAGTTATTACATTTTCTGAAAGGGGGATTTTTCTTAGAAAAATTAAGATCAAACCTTTTTATTTTCTTCTAAAAGTGACAATTTTTTTTTGCATAAAAATATAAAAATACTCCAAAACAACTTTTTATATTTCATTCTTTAAAAAATTGTATTTTTTTCTCCAAAAAAATTTTTTTGGTAATGAAAGATTTAAACTTTGCAAGTCTGTATCTCCGCAATGCAAACACTCATAACTTTGAAACTTCGTACAATCATTGAAAGGTCCTACTTAATGGAATATTCATTCCCCAACAATTTTGACCCCTCATGTTTCATGTTTACAGCCTATTTCACAAAAAAGGGGCAATTTTGAGCGAAATCAGGGTTGCTAAAACTAAAAAAAAAAAATGCCAAAAAGATATTTTCAACCATGCTGATCATTTTAAGATTTTTATTTTTAATTTTGAAAATTAATAGTTTATTAAAATTTAACTTATAATCTTTATTTAAATTAAAGTAAAGTAATTTAAATTTATAAAAAAAATAATTTTTATTAAAAAGTTTAAAACGAATATCATACTCCTAATGTCAACTTTTTTGTGTTTCATGACGTTTTTGACCATTTTTAACAAAAAATATATAAATAAAACATGTAAAAATAATTATTTAAAAAATTATTTTTGAAAAAATTTAATTTTTTAAAAAGTTTCAAAAATTGATTTTTTCATTGGTTTTGGGTAAATTTTGTCTCCTGAGAGGCTGAATATTGTTCCCAGGCCCATAAAACTATTTTTAACAGCAAAAAAAAATGAAATTGAAAAAAGTTGATTTTTGATTTTTATTGGTTTTGGGTAAGTCTTGCCCCCTGGAGGGCTGAATACCTATTGTTCCTAGGTCCATGAAACCAATTTTCAATGAAAGTACAGGTCGAAATTGATCAAAAACAGCCAAAACCTCAAAATCTATGTTTTCCTGACTAGGCACGTTTTCTCATCCACACTCACAAATAAAAAATTAAAAAAACTAACAAAATAAAATTCCATAGATTTTTACATAATTATAAAAAAAAAAAAAATACTTCAAAAAAATTATAATTATAAGATCCCCTCCCTCTCCCTAAAAAATAATTGAACGGTGTAATTTCCAAAAATAAAATAAAATACCTAAGAAGAAGAATAATAAAAATTAAATCAAAAATTGATTTTTTTCTTCATAAGAAGTTTTTTCAAGTTGATTTTTTACTCCCAAAATTTAGGGATTTCTTCCTCCAAAGAAATGAGATTATTTTCTATAAGAATTATTTTTAAGAATCTTTTTATTACAACACGAGAGAAAAAATTTTCACCTCAAGAAAATTTGAATTTGAATTTAAACAAAAAATTGAGGGTTGTTTTTTTTTATCTAAAAATAAGATGATATCTTTTTAAAAATTTAGAGAAATATATTTCAATATTCATCCAAAAAATTGTTATAAATTTCTCTGAAAAAATTTGAATTTTTTAGAAAATTGTGGAACTGAAAAATGTAGGTTGTAAAAATTTTTCAGTGGTGTAAAAAAAATGAATGACTCATCAGAAGAAATTCCAACTGAGTATAAATGGCCCCCAAAATTATTGCACTGGGGCCCCACTCGGCTCTCGCCATCACTGTCCATATGCTCGATTTAAAAAAAAGTTGCCAATTTTATTTTCCCTTGTCCCTTCAATTTTGGAGATAGGCACTATGCATTATTGATTATCTAAGTTACTGTTTTCACATAAAACGTGGTATGAAAATTCAAAGTTCGTGGGAATAATTTTGGTTATTACAAAAATTTCGTTTACTCCCCTCCCTCCACCCCTCCCTCCCTCCCTCCCATTTTGTTTAATACCACGTGGATACTCAATATTCAAATTCGGAGGGGGGGGGGGGGGGTCCGATTGAATAAAAATTCAAACTCAAGTGTTGTGGATTAAGATCCCAGGAATAATTTACAAAAATTTTGATTGGGCCCCTCCCCATAGCCGGTGCGAGAGGAGGGTTTGGGGGGGGGGGGTGGAACACCCCCAGTCAATTTTTGTTCGGCAAATTTTCGACAAATTAAATTAGGTACGTTTACAAAATTTGGTAAAATTTTGAAACTTTTTGATGTACAATTTACAAATTCGGTAAATTTTTGGGAAATTCCGAATTTCCGAATTACAAATTCGGCAAAACTTTGAAAAATTTAAAATTACAATTCACTCGACATTTTTGAAATTTTTTCATTCGGAATTTTAAAAATTTTCATTCGGCATTTTCAATCTACACCCCCAAAAAAAAATTGCTCAAATCGTCTCTGCCCCTCCCTCCCCTCCCATTTAGTCTAGATTCGTAATATTCCAAAATTGGAGGGAAGGGAGAAGTCTGATTGAAAACGTTTTCAACAAAAAGTTGTAAATTGAGATGTTGGGAATAATTTTGGTTTTTACAAAAATTTCGATTTGACCCATTCCTCCCCTCCACTTTCGCCTAATACCATGTAAATACTTGATATTCAAAATTGAAGGGGAGGGAGGAATCTGATTGAAAAAATTTTCAAGCAAAATTTATAGATTTGGATTCTAAAAATAATTTTGGTTATCACAAAAATTTCGATTGGACTTCTCCCTCCCCTCCAATTTTTCATAATATGACATAGATATTTATATTATAAAAAACTGGTGGGGGTATAGGAGTCAGATTGAAAAAATTTTCAAACAAAAGTTGTAGCCTGAAGTCTTAAAAATAATTTTGGTTATTACAAAAATTGCGATTTGACCCCTCCCTCCCAAGTCCCAACCAATTTCGTCTACATAATACCACTTAGATACTTGATATTCAAAATTTTGATAGAAGTAGGATCCAAATTTTAAACAAAAGTTATAGATGCTCAATATTAAAAACTTATCATTTCCTCATTCCACTTTGGAAAAAATAGTAAAGTGGATTTACGAAAGAGGGAGCAAGTGACTCCAGTCTACGAATTTTGTGCTAAATGGGCGATCGTGTTTATATTGGTGTATCATTATTTTTTGGTAAATGATTATTAATTTTTTAATTATTGTTTTGACATTTTTTTATTATTAGACATGTCCGACAACGAGAGCGGAATGAGCCTGGATGCGAAAGCTGTAAATTGGAAATTCTTTAAATTAGACAAAGATAGAAACAACACGTTAACCAGAAACGAATACAAAGATCTGAGAAAATTGGTTAAAAAGGTCGTAACGCCCAGAAGGTGCTCAAGGGCATTTATTCGTCTCTGCGACATCGATCAGAACACAATTATTACGAAACCAGAATGGACCAGTTGTTTGAGTATCGAAAATAACAACAACAATCGTAAGTACATGGGAAATTTTCCCAATTCAGCATTCATAAGGCCACTGTCCCTGTCGTCAATAAACTCTACGCAGCGGGTATTGTTTTCATAAATCATCGCACGCGGTCCAAATACCTCTCTGTCGAGTTTATAAATTAGTCATATTAACTTCCTCGTATGTACGCATTCTCTTTTGTTTTTATTTCTCATCTGCGACCGCTGCGATGAAGTATTTTTCATTACATTACGTACTGTATACGGTACAACTATGCACTGACCGCTGGCATATGGCGCCGCTCCACCGTACCAAATAATGACGCCGCGTATTATCTTAATTTCACATTCATTAGTACCGGAACTGTTATTGTTTTTAATTGATATTTTCCTGGCTCTCTCGTTTGGCGTCTAGTTTGAATCTTTTTTTATAACACCGTGCGAAGTGTATGTGTTTTTCAACTCGCTGAGAGCTTCTCTCACTTTAATAAGATTTCGAAATTGCTCTCATCGTACGAGATACCCTCAAAATATCGATTTCATGGCCGGCCATCTTGGAAGTAGCTTGGCAGCTTGAGCTAGATCTCAGAAAAATTGGGAAAACGTAAAAATTGAGTACCATTTACCTGTCTAATTACCTATTTAAAATGAAATCTCCGTTTCTTGTTGAAAAAAATCTTTCATTTTTTTGGAGGGAAAAATCTGACTCTTGGAGCAAAGATCTCAATTTTCTTGAAGTAAAAAATTTCTCAATTTCATTGGAATAAAAAATATTTGGAGTACAAAATGACTCAATTTTTTGTGGATTAAAAATCAATTTGTTTGAAGGATTTTTTTTTTGATTTTTGGAGGAAAAAATTCTAATTTTTTTAAAAAGGCAAAGAAATATTTCAATTGCTTTAGAGAAAAAAAATCTTAATTTTTGTCTAATTTTTTTTTTGGGGAAAAACTCTTTTCATTTTTTCTGAAAAAAATCTGCTATGTCATAGGAAAAAATACTCAACTTATTGAAGTCAAAAAACGTAGGCAGATATTAATATGTTTGGAGTAAAACATTTTTCATTTTTTGGCCACTGATCGTGAATGAAAATTTTCTAAAAAATTTGTAAGTATACAAAAATGAACGTAAAATTTTCTTATTTTTTTCGAAGAATGAAATCTCTTAAACTCTTTGTAGAAAAAATTTCTGAACCATTTTGGACTAAAGAAAAATCGCAATTTTTTGGATTAAAAAGAATTCTCAATTTTTTATTTTGAAAAAAAAGTAAAACTTTTTTCGAAAAAGGAAATCTCTTCAAATTTTTGGGAGCAAAAATATTTCTCAAATTTTCGGAGGAAAAACATAGTATTATTTTAGAAATAGGTAAAAATACAAGTTGACGAAATTTTTGAAATTTTTTGGAACACATTTTAAAAAATTTCAAGAATAAAAGAAATATTTCATTTTTGAATTTTTTGGAATGAAAAAAAAATCTTAATCACCGAACAAAAAATGAAATGAAAATTTGAAAAACCCTTAGTTTTTCGGAATTTATTTATAAAAATTCGATTTTTTGGAATTAGAAAAAAAATCTTGACCTCCCCCCCAAGAAAAAATTGAATGAAAATTTGAAAATTTCCAAAATTTAAAATTTTGAAAATCGTAATAAAAAAGAAAATCCATTTTTTTGAATAAAAAAAATCTCAATTTTTGTAAAGTAAAGAAATTAGATTATCTTTGGGAATACAAATTTTTCTTTTATTGGAATGAAACAAATTCTCATTTTTTTGGGGTGGGAGGGGGGAATTGAATAAAAAGAAATTGCAATTTTTGAATTTGAAAAAATATCAATTTTTTAGGAGTTGAAAATTTTTTAAATACAGTTTGAAAAAAATCGGAGTGAAATGATTCCATTTTTTTAGGGTGAAAAAATTGTCAATTTTTGTAGGATGAAAGAAATTTTCAATTTTTTTGGCATGAAAAAATATCCCAATTTTCTTCATTTTTTTTAGGATGAAAAAATCCCATTTTTCGGAATGAAAAAATTCTTTATTTTCTGCAATCAATAAAAAAAATCTCAATTTGGAATGAGAAAAGAATGCCATTTTCTGGAATTAAAAAAAAACATTTTTGGAATGAAAAAATTCAATGTTTTGGAATTTAAAAAAAAATTTAAAAAAAAAAAACATTTTTGGAATGAAAAAAATCCTTTTTTTTTGGGAATGAAAAAATTAAAATTTTTCTAGTGCCTAAAATAAAATTGCAAATGTTTGAGAGGAGGTCAAGAAATTTCTCAAACTTTTTTGGATATGTATATACAAATTTTTATTTTTCTATTATAAAAAAATTACTTTTTCTATTATTGATTGAAAAATCTTAATTTTTTAGAATAAAAAAAACCCGTATTTTTTGAGGGTGAAAAATGTCCTATTTTTGGAATAAAAAAGTTCAAGTTTTCTGGAATGAAAAAATCTCAATTGGTTTAGAATAGAAAAATTAATTGTATTTTTGGAAATAAAATAAGTATTTTTTATTGTCAGCTTAAAATAATATCGCATTTCAATATTTTAAAATTCTTTTGAGACATGAAAATTTTCCAATTTTTTTTTTCTTCAAAAATTATACATATTTATTGTAGCAAAAATATACTTCTCAACTTTGTAAAGCAAAAAGTCTTATTTTTCAAAAAAAAAAATTCTTTTAATTTTTTGGGAAAAAATCTCTAAATTTTCTCGATTTTTCTAGAGTAGGCACCAACAATTTTTTGGAATGAAAAATTTCATTCGGAATAAATTTTATTTCTATTCTTCAGGAGTAAAAAAAATTTTAGGTATTTTTTGGAGTGAAAAAATTTTTTCAATTTTTTTGGAGCAAAATAATTAATTTTTCTATTTATTTTTAGGTGTCAACGTAAACGAAAACTTTCAATTTTTGAAGAAAAAATTCCTGTTTTTCAGAAGTAACAAAACTTTTTTAAATTTTGAAATAGCATGTACATTTAAAAAAAATGATATGAAAAATTCCAAATTTTTTGGAAAACAAGAAATTTCCAATTCTTTTGGAATAATAAACTTTTTTAATGTTTTTGGAGGAAAATATCATTCTTACACTTTTCGTTGAAAAATTTTCAACCCACTCCCCTTTCGCAGTGCTTCGTGAAAAATTCGAACTACACACTTTTAATTCCCAGCTAGCGGTTGCTCGAAATAATAAGTTACGTAGGTACTTCTTACCAAAAATAATATACATGATACACCCCCTGGACATTATTTTTAAAATTTTTATCCATAGTGACGCGATCGTACCATGACTCAGATCTTTTATTACGCTTATGACTGTCATTTTTCTTTCGTATCATTCGCAGAAGAACCTGTCAAAACTACTACCGAAGAACAAGCTGCTTCCGATTCCGAACCAGATGACGAAGAAATTATAGAAACGCGTATTCCCGCTGACCCAGCCAGTGGTAAAGTACACACGTTGCACAAACACGTGTTTATTTCGACGTCATCAAGCATTAGGCTAATTTTGTGTTGTTTTTTTTTCCTATTTTTTATAGTTTTGGAAGAAAGCGTATTACCATTGAGTGAACATGCAGCCAGCGAAGACGAAGACGATTCCGATAAAAGTAAAGAATTGAATGAGTTTATGTGCACCTTTTTGTATGTATTCATCGTCGAATCGAATGATTAATTTTGTGGCTCTTTTACAGTTCAAGATTGTTTATCCGAAAGAAAAGCTGCAATGGAAGAATTGAAACAAGGCAATAGTGGCTTCATGCCGGAATGCTCTCCTAATGGACTTTACAAAAAAATCCAATGTTTCGCGTCCACAGGTAAACGATCGTATTCGATTCGTATTTAAACGATGAAAAAATCCCCGCCCTCGTAGATTTACCTTCTTTAATAATGTTTCAATGTACTCTAGATTATTGCTGGTGTGTTTCGGAAGAAACTGGCCGAACGATACCTGGCACCACGTCCAAGAACAAGCCACCCAATTGTGATAATGTTCAAATTCCACTCACTCCAATGAAAGGTAATACAGTGAATCTAACCAGTGTCTAGTTTACTCAATCTGTTTCCATGGACGTGGATTTTTATTGTTGAATTTTATGAAGTCCAATACCACATTACTTGATATTCAAAATTGGAGGGTAGGGAGGAGTCCAATCGAAAATTTTGTAATAACAAAAATTATTCAGAGGACTTCAATCTACAACTTTTGTTTGAAAATTTTTTCAATTGGACTCTTACCCCCCCCCCCCCCCCAGTAAATTTTTCAAGTATCTTGGTCGTATTAAGTGAAATTGGAGGGGAGGAAAGGGTCTAATTGAAAATTTTATGATGAAAAAAATATTTTTAAGATCTCAATTTACAACTTTTGTTTGAAATTTTTTTCAATTGGATCGCTACCCCTCCGTTTTTGATTATTCAAGTCATATTATGCGAAATAGGAGAGAAGAAAGAGGTTCAATCATGGCCGGCATTAGCCCAGTTGCCCTCGTGCTCGAGCACCACACGAGATTTCTCACGTGGTAAAAAATCCCGAACTGCACAAAAAATTTGAATTCAATGTGTAAAAAATTTTACTCAATAAAAAAATTATAATTTTTTGGAAATTTGGGACCTTTTTCAAATTTTTTAGAATGAAAATTTCTAAAAAATTTTTTGAAATGATATTTTTTCTCAAATTTTTTAGAACGAAATTTTTTTACAATTTTTCAGAATGAAAAATTTTCAAATTTTTAGAATGAATTTTTTTTACAATTTTGTTAGAACGATCATTTTTTTCAATTTTTTAAAATTATTTTTTTTTACAATTTTTCAAAATGAAAACTTAAAAAATTTTTAGAATGAAAATTTTAAAAAAATTTTTAGAATGAAAATTTTAAAAAAATTTTTAAAATGAAAATTTTAAAAAAATTTTTAGAATGAAAATTTAAAAAAAATTTTTAGAATGAAAATATTTTATAATTTTTTTAGAAGAATTTTTTTTCTTCGATTTTTTAGAATGAAATTTTTTTACAATTTTTCAGAATGAAATTTTCATTTTTTAGAATGATTTTTAAAAAATTTTTAGAACAATAATTTTTTTCAATTTTTAAAAATGAAAATTTTCTACAATTTTTCAGAATGAATTTTTTTTTAATTTTTTAGAATGAAATTTTTTTTTTAAATTTTAGAACTACTTTTTAAAAAAATTTTAGAATGAAACGTTCTTACAATTTTTCAGAATAAATTTTTTCAATTTTTTAGAATGAAATTTTAAAAAAAAATTTAGAATGAAAATTTTTTACAATTTTTTCAAAAGGAAATTTTTTTAAAATTTTTTAGAATGAAAATTTTTTATATTTTTTTTAGAAGAATTTTTTTCTTAGATTTTTTAGAATGAAAATTTTTTACAATTTTTCAGAATGAACTTTTTTTTAATTTTATAGAATGACTTTTTTAATTTTTTAGAACAATTTTTTTTACAATTTTTTTAGAACAATATTTTTTTTCAATTTTTTAGAATGAAATTTTTTTACAATTTTTTTAGAACAATATTTTTTTCAATTTTTTAGAATGAAAATTTTTTACAATTTTTCAGATTTAAAATTTTTACAATTTTATAGAATAAAATGAGATTTTCCAATTTTTCGGGATGAAAAAAGTTTTAATTTCTTGGAATAATACTTTTCAAGTTCCCAATTTTTTTTAAATGAATAGGTAATTTCTCATTTAAAAAAAATAATTATCATTTTTTTGAAATGAAAAAAATGATTTCTCAAATTTTTTTAGAAAATTTGAAACATTAATATGAGGTTGGTCGTAGGGCAAAATTAAAGAGAAATCGGGTAATGAAAAATGAGCCGATTTTTGGGCATCGGATAATCGAGGTTTTACTTCAGGTAGGTATTTATATGAAGTATTTTTTTGTGAATAAATTTACAACATTTTCACCACCCACCCCCCCCCCCCCGCCAAAATGAGCACCACTTGAGAAAATAATGATCCGCCGGCTATGGGTTCGATCGAAAATTTTGTAGTAACCAAAGCATTCTTAAGACTTGAGTCTACAACTTTTATTTGAAAATTTTTTCAATTGGACCCCTACTTCCCCCAGTTTTTGATAATAATTATTCAAGTCATATTATGCGAATTTGGAGGGGAGAGGAGGGTGTAATCGAAAATTTTATAATAACCAAAATTATTCCTAGGACTGGGATCTACAACTTTTGTTTGAAAATTTTTTCAATCAGACTCCTACCCCCTCCCCCCAGTTTTCAATAATAATTTATAATTTTTCAATAAGTATCCAAGTTATATCATACGAAATTGGAGGGGAGGGAAGGGTCTAATCGAAAATTTCATAATAACAAAAATTATTTTTAAGACCTCAATCTACAACTTTTGTTTAAACTTTTTTTCAATTGGACCCCCTTCCCCGTTTTCGATTATTCAAGTCATATTATGCAAAATCGGAGGGAAGGGAGGGGTCCAATCGAAAATTTTGTGGTAACCAAAATTATTCCTATGACTTGAATCTACAAGTTTTATTTGAAAACTTTTTCAATTGGACCTCCCCCCCCCCCCAGTTTTGAAAAACTATCTACCTGATATGATGTGAAATCCAAGGAGAGGCAGGGATCTAATCAAAATTTTTATAATAACTAAAATTATGTTTAGGCTCCTAATCTACAACCTTTATTTGAAAATTTTTCCAATTTGTCCCTTCCTCCCTCCCTCCTCTAATTTTTAATTAGTATCTTCGGAGTGTTATGCAAAATCGGTGGGGAAGGAGGGGTCCAATTGGAATTTTTTTTCAAACAAAAGTTGTAGCTTGAAGTCCTAGAATTTTGGTTATTACAAAAATTTCGATTAGACTTCTCCTTCCCCTCCAATTTTTAATATCACGTATCTATGCAGTATTATTGGACTTCGTAAAATTCAACATCAACGATCCACGTCCATATGTAAATAAATCGAGTAAACTAGACACTCGTTTGCAACCTCAGTTCATGAATCAAGGCGCAACATAGGCAACTTATCGCACACAACGTGTCATATTTTCATTTGCGACGCGTAATAATCGAATATTATTATTTTAGGATGCCCGGATGAGCAAAGAATCCCATTCGTAAAAGATCTATTGGAATTTTTCCGTAAAAACATGAGGTAAGCGTTGCTTTTATAAATTTTCGCGCGGCCCACGTGCCGCGGCTTTATTCCACTCGTTGACGTAACTCTTGTAAAAATCATAACGTCTCGAATGCATTAAAATATTTTGGCATGCCTTTAACGATTTGATATATATTTTAGCAACGCGAATATAGACGATACAGTCAGCAATAAAGAAAACCAAAAAAGTAACGAATACGCCGCCTCGTTAGGTTTTTATGGCCTAGATGCGAATAAAAATAAGGTATTTAAACTAATAACTCGGAAAGAATTTCCCACGTCCGCGTCTCCATTGCGAGTTTCAATTCTGACTCTTTTGTTCGTGTGTCTCGTTTTAGGTACTCGATCGAAAAGAATGGAAGGTATTTCGTTCGATGGTATTTCCCAATAAGCATTTACGCCGGTGTGGTCGAAAATTACCCCGATACTGTGATAGGAACCATGACCAGAAAATTGATATCAACGAATGGCTCAAATGTTTGAATACCGAAGCTCCGGCGAATTTAGGTACGAGTAAATATTATTTTGACATCTGCCATGTTTACTTTATTAACCGATGTCCGATTTGATTCTTTATAATATTTTTTTTATGTATTTATCATCACAGAGGCTCAAACAGTTTCACCATCAGGTCCTCCCAGACGTCGAGGACCGAATCCAGAGACCATTTTGAAAGACGATGATTAATGTTTTTGTTTTATTGTTATTTTATAATTGTATGTATAGGTAAATTCTTTTTACGTACCTACTTTTTGACCATTATATTGACTTTCAGCATAAAATTAAATGTATTTTATTATTACTTTACATTGCTGGACAGATTTTCATATTTTTTTTATTTACCTATAATTAGCCATTTTTAATGTTTTAATCGTAATTTAAATATCGAAGTATGCGCTTCTGTTTGTAATTTTGTAAATTTAAAAATTTTGTACAAAAACTAATAAATTAGACATGTTAAAATGGTTTGTTGTAGGTTTCATTCTTATTTTGCAGTTTGTCTCATTTTCTCCCTCACTTCATATAATCAAAAAATTGTACCTACTGATTTAAAAAAAAAACTTTAAAAAAACTTATTATTCTAACAATTTTCTGGTAAAAAAGATAACTTTTCAATTGGAAAATTTCCTCGGAAATACTTTTAGAAAAATTAATGACAAAATTCTGGGATTTTTTAAAAATTTTAATTTTTGATATTTATTTATTAATGATGTTCAAAATATAAATCCATTCAAATTAACTATCCTCCTATGTCCATCAATAATGGGTGAGCTGAGCGAGGGATCAGATTCAACACTTTCAATATTTTTTTTTAAACGAATAATTTTTTTTAAATAGGTACCCATAGGTACACTTTTTTCCGATTTTTTAAAAAATTTTCCTTTGAAATCTTGTAAAAATAAATCTAAAATATCGTAAAAAGACTCCCTTGGAAAAGTTTTTCCATAAAAACTTCTTTAAAAACTTTTTGGAAAGAAATTATTTTTTAAAAATTCTAAAAAAAATGATCTCAAAAAATTATTTTTATAAAAAATCTTCACCTAAATTTAATTCTTTTCAAATTAAAAATCTTTTTTCCAAAACTTGAAAAAAAAAAAAAAAATTCTTTGAAAAATTTTTTCAGGAAAATGCCCTTTTATAAATTGTGTTTAATAATTACATCAAGAAGAATTTTCTCAAAAAAAAAATTCACAGAATTTCTTGCTGAGAATTAAATTTTTTTTACAAAAATTTCGTTGCAAAAAATCCTAAAATTTACCTATTTGAAGAATATTTTTTGGGAATTATAAAAAATAGTTACACGACTTTCCTTTTGATTTTTTCGAAAACTTCTGAAATATCGTGAAAATAGTCTCTCGGAATAACTATTCAATTAATTTTAAATTGTTTCAGAATTAAAAAAAAAAAATTTTAGAAAAATTTTTCATAAATTTATTTGTAGGTACAAAAATTTTTTTTCAACATTTTTTAGAAAAAATGTTGGTTTTCAAAACTTCTTTCAGAAAACTTCTTTCCCAAAAATCGTTTTGCCTAAGAAAATTGACTCAAAAGAATTTTCTCCTTGGAACTTTTCACAAAAATTTTTGATAAGAATTTAAATTTTGTTATCATAAAATTTTCTTGAAAAAGATCTAAAAAATAATTATCTGTTGAAAAAACCGTGGATTTTTTCTTTGAAGAAATTTCTTTGAAATTTTTTCTCAAAATGCCACACATTTCTATTTTTATGGCATTTACTGAATTTTCCTCTTTCTTTGAACTTTTACCGAATTATAGAATTTTTTGAAACGTCAAAAATTAACTGTATTATAAAAATTCAAAAAACTGATCAAACTGGGAAAATTTATTAAAATTTACTTCTTCGAGTAAACTTTTATAAAATTCAGAAAAATTTAATAATTTATTAAATTTTAAACACGTCTTTGGCCCAGAAAAAAATCCCGATGACACCGACGAACTCGATGACGCCGAAGAATCCGACAGCAAATCGATTGACTAAGACAGTACATATATAATCTGTATTAGTTATACACTTTTAGTATTGTACAAATCTCATTCTTATCGGTATTATGTCTACCTACGCTTAGTTTTTTAAGCTTACCTATGTATGATTTTTTTTTTTTTTTTTTTTTTTTTTTTCTCCCCTAATTATTTAACCGTGATATAATGTACATTATTCAATGGAACTGAAATGGCATACATAGCCATAAAGATGACCTAAGATTAATAATCCAAAAAATTTTCCCCCAAGCCATCGCCTTACAAGAATCACATTTACGAAAAAAGTCAAAAAATCCCCCCAAAAAAAAAATTCATAAAAAATAATAATTAAAAGTCAAATAAAAAAAAATAAAAAAATCCATAAAAAATAATAATTCAAAAGTCTAATTTGGAAAAAAAAAAAAAAAAAAAAAAAAATCCATAAAAAAATACAATAATTGAAATTTAAAAATTTAATAACTAATCCGATAATTATCTCAGACTTATCTTGGACTCTATTATGAGTTTTTTTATTCAGTGGAATATAAATGGGATATATAGTCACCTAAATGAATTAAAAATAATAATTTACAACCAAAATCCTGATATTGTAGCCTTACAAGAAACACATCTTCGATCTCATCACTCTTTTAATCTCAAAAATTATTCAAATTTTCGTTATGACTTTAAAGGAGGAAATAAAGCTTGCGGAGGAACAGCTATTCTTATAAAAAATACCATTATATCCTCTACTTTAAATATTAATACAGGCAACTTACAAGCAAACGCAGTTTCTATCAACATTCCCAAATTTTGTAGTTCGAACCTTACAATCTGTAATGTCTATATCCCCCCCTAATCAAGACATCACAATACAAGAATTAGAAGATCTTTTCAGTCAACTCCCAAATCCATATATTCTAGTAGGAGATTTTAATGCCCATTCCAAAAATTGGGGATCAAACACAAACAACAATCGCGGAAATATAATCGATAAATTTTTGTTAAAAAACAATACCTTCCTTTTAAATTCCTCAAAACATACCCATTTCAATATTTCAAACGGTACATATTCAAATATAGATTTAACTTTCTGCTCTCCAAATATTTCACATTTACTCTCTTGGAAACCACAAGATGACCTCTATTATAGTGATCATTTCCCAATAACCATTTCAATCCCAAACTCAATTACAAAAAGTACTCGAGAAAAATACCCAAAATGGATACTAAACAAAGCCAACTGGTCCCATTTTAATGAACAAATTATCCCCATCGATTTCTCAGTTGAAGACTTAGATTCCATTATCAAATGTTTCAATGATTCAATTATACAAGCAGCTATTAAAAGCATTCCAAAATCTTCAACAAAGGTCCCAAAAAAATCTGTACCCTGGTGGTGCGAAGAACTAAAAGTTGCAATTCAAAATCGGAAAAAATCCCTAAAAAAATTCAAAAAATACAATACTTTAGAAAACCTTATAGATTTCAAAAAAAAACGTGCCATAGCTCGTCGCATCAATTTGAATAAACAAAGAGAAAGCTGGAACAAATTCATGTTTGGTATTACAGAAAGTACATCAATTAAAGAAATGTGGCGAAAAATTCGAATACTAAAAGGAAATTATATCCCATCTGAAATTTCTTATATATTAGACGAAGATATTATCTTAACATCATCAAATGATATTGCAAATGCCATGGCTCGGTCTTATGCCAAAACTTCAGCAACAAATTCTTATACTCCCACCTTTCAAAACATAAAAATTCAAGCTGAATCAAATGAACTTGATTTTTCATCTGATAATTCTGAACCTTACAATTCCCCTTTCTCCATAGAAGAACTTCTCTATTGTTTAAATAACAACATAAAAGATTCATCTCCTGGACCTGATGACATACACCCTCATATGTTGAAATTTCTCTCAGAAAATGGCAAAAATGATTTACTAAAATTATATAACAAAATTTGGACTACTGACTCTTTCCCAAGTACATGGAAAACTTCCACTATTATTCCTATATTGAAACCTGGAAAATCTCCTCACCTTACATCCAGTTACCGACCAATCTCTCTCACTTCAGTCCCTTGTAAAGTACTTGAAAAAATGGTCATTAAAAGATTAAATTGGTACATTGATAACAATAACTATCTTAGTATTTTTCAAAGTGGCTTCCGAAAAAAAAGATCAACGATAGATCATCTTTTTACTTTGCAACAAGAAATCACTACAGCTTTTCAAAATAATGAAAGTGTACTTTCAGTTTTCTTTGATCTTGAAAAGGCATATGACAAAGCTCGGCGTTATAAAATTCTTAAAAAACTACATTCTATCAGAATTAGAGGTCACCCTGCTTATTTTATTTTGAATTTTCTAACAAATCGAAATTTTAAAGTACGCATAAACAATACATTCTCAGAATTATTTGAAATAGAAAATGGAGTCCCTCAAGGCTCAGTTCTCAGCACAATACTTTTTATTCTGCTCATTGACAATATTTCAAATATCATATCTCTACCGATTTCCCTTAGAATTTTTGCTGATGATATCAACATCTCCTTCCGATCACACAACATCACACTTGCTCTACAAGTCATCCAAGAAGCACTTAATCTTATTCAAAAATGGGCCGAAGAAAATGGACTAACTTTTTCTGAATCAAAAACTCATTGCGTACTTTTCACTAGAAAATATAAAATAAATCCAGAACCTATTCTCAAACTCAGAGGTCGATCCTTAGAATTTAAACCATCTACAAAATTTCTTGGCCTAATATTTGACAGTAAACTAACTTGGACCAATCATTTTCTCAAAATTAAAACAGATATCTCAAAATGTATAAATCTACTAAAAATAGTCAAAAATCGAAAATATAATCCATCCAGAAACCTTCTTCTTCACCTATACAAATCTTTAATTCGTAGCAAAATCGACTATGGAAGCCCATGCTTTTCAAACATCTCAAATAAAACATCTAATATCCTAAAAACAATCCAAAATTCCGCTTTACGAATTTGCATTGGAGCCCTTTACTCTTCACCAATAGATAGCCTTTACTGCGAAGCAGCAGAACTACCTACGGATTTCAGAAAAACGATAATAACAAATAAATTTCTTACATCAGCTCTAAGCAATCCATCTCATCCCCTCCAAAAATCCTTCTCCTTTTACAACCTTCAACATCATCAAATAGAAAACCCAGTTTCAAATTTCATTTTAATTATAAACGAAATCCAAATTGATATCAAAAATCTTATTCAAAACCCAATTACATATCCCCCCTGGTTACTAAAAATTCCACAAATGGATTTACATCTAAGAAATTATTCAAAAAAAGAAAATTCCAATACAATAATAAAAACCCACTACTTAGAAATGGCATCAAAATATAATAATTACAACTTATGTTTCACTGATGGTTCAAAAATTCCCTCACTTCATACAGGCTATGCTTTTTCAATAAACGACCAAGTTGCTAACTATAAGATACATAACATCTCTTCTATTTACAATGCTGAACTTTCTGCTATACAACACTGCCTTCAAGATATACTCACTTCCAAAATAACCAACAAAAATTTCCTAATCCAAAGCGACTCTTTAAGCTCCTTAATTTCAATTCAAAACATTTTTACAGATCATCCCATTGTACAAAACATTCACAAAATTCAAATTTCATTATTCAATTTGCATACGTTCCCAGTCATATAGGAATTCAAGGAAACGAAATTGTCGATACACTAGCAAAATCTGCCATAAATCCCTCCCCACTCTCTACCCTTTCCACAGATGACATCAAATCTTTGTTAACCAAACAAATTTACTCAAGCTGGCAAAACTTATGGTCCCAACAAGTAAACAATAAATTATACCAACATAAAAAAAGAGTGCATCCTTGGAAAAACCTCTCACAATTAAATAGACAAGATGAAATCATTATAACCAGATTAAGAATTGGACACACAAAAATTACTCACAATTATCTTTACCAAAAAACTCCAAAACCTCTATGCCCTTTCTGTACTATTCAACTTATATCTATCCAACATATCCTGTTCGAATGCCCCAAGTTAAAACAAGAGAGACTAACCCTACAAATAAATGAAATCCCCCCAGTTATACCAGATATTCCTTCTGAAATTCAAAAATTCATAAACTTAATTAAAAAACTCAACCTCACAAATAAAATTTAAAAAATTCTTCCGATGGGTGTAATAATCCTGTAATTATAAACACCCAAAAAAAAAAAAAAAAAAAAAAAAAAAAAAAAAAAAAAAAAAACATTTTACAGTTTTACAAATCAATTAAAAATGAAAAATTTTGAAAATTTAAAAAAATGATCTACCTACTTTCAAAAGTTTGTTCAAATTAAAAAAAAAGTTACCAAAATTAAAAATTTTAAGATTTTTTTTTTCAAATTTTGAATTTAGGACTTTAGCTAGGTATATCTACTTTTTTAAAGTTGAAAGATTTATTCAATTTCAAAAAATCATTAAAATGTATAAAAATAGCAAAATTTTACATTGTTATCAACTTTTTAAAATTGCTTAAAATTTTGAGCTTTTAAAAAGTTCATAAAAATGTTTCTAATTTAAAAATTTATTGAATAATTAATTTCAAAAAAATTAAAAATTGATTCAACTTTGAAAATTTATCAAATTTTAAAACTTGCCAAAATTTGACATTTTTTCCAAATCTTGAAAATTGTACCTACCAGACATCAAAAATTTAAGAATTTTGAAAATTTGAGAAATTATTCCAAAAATTTATTAAAATTTGAAAATTTCCATCGTCAAAATTTTTATAAAACTATTATTTTTTCAAATTTTAAATTTGTACTCAATCTTAAAAATTTTAAATTTAAAAAAAATTATCAAAATTTTAAAGGTGTAATATAAAATTGTAAAAATTTTCAAAACAACAAAAATTTATTTAACTTGAAAAGTAAATACGATTTCAAAAATTTATTAAAATTTAATAATTACTTGAACATAAACCCGTGTAGCAATTGTCGACATCGACATTTATGTCGACAAAATTCAGACACATTTTTTTCTCGGTTAACGATGAATTAAAAATGATATTTGAGATTTAAAGTAATGTTCTATGTTAAACATAACTGTTCAATCAAAATTTTTGAATTTTTCTCAGTATTTTCCTATAATTTAGAAAACGTTGTTTTTCTACATAGACAAGTCGATGTAAAAATCGATACTCGATAAACGCATCGACATTTATGTCGACAATTTCTGCCAATTAAATTTACAAATTTTATATCTAAAAAGAACTAAAAACAATTAATAAGAACATTTTAAGCTCAGGAATAAATAATTTGTGAAAGAATCACAAAATTTTCTTATTTTTCAAAGTTTTGAATAATACAACGACTTGTTGAGTTATTGTCGACATAATTGTCGATGGTCGAATAATGCATCGACTTCACTGTCGACAGTGTCGACCAGAGGAATTTTAAGTTGAGATAGTGTCGATGTGATTGTCGAGGGTCGAATAATGCATCGACTTAACTGTCGACAGTGTTGACCAGAGGAATTTTAAGTCGAGTTAATGTCGATCTAATTGTCGAGGGTCGAATAATGCATCGACTTGACTGTCGACGTCTTGAGGGTGATTGTGATACTCGCAGATAAAGTGTGTTGTGAATTAGTACATAAGGTCTAAGAATCATCTCTATGTTAGTTGGACACTCGCATGTGTCCAGCTACAAAGGTGGCCTCAATGCCGCATATTTGACAAAAAATGTCGAAATGTTGGCTTGAACACTATTTTTGGTGTAATTTTAATATATACTTATATTGAATATTTGAACTTAGCATATTTTTCAAAATCTCACCATTGCAAATGTCGATGTGGATGTCGATATAAATGTCGACACATCGAAAAGTGACCGATTTCGATGTGTCGACATTTATATCGAAATTAGCATCGACGTTGCTACACGGGAAGCTTCATGTTTTACCAGGTGGTACTAAATTTTTACCAAATTTTACGAATCAACCAAAGTTTAAAATTTCCAAAAATTGATCAAACTTTAAAAAAATTATTAAAATTTGAAAAATCCCAAAATTTCAAATTTTAAAATGATCTCAAAAATTTTCATTTTTTTTTCAATTTCAAAGATTTATATAATAGCTAGGTAGGTATATTTTTTTTGTGAAATTATTAAATAAATAAATCTCAACTTCTTCTCTCTTTTTTTTTGGGGGGGGGGGGGGGAGGAGTTGTAGCAACTTTTCTTTAGTCACTTCCTAATTCCAAAATTTTGGAAAAAAAATCAACTCGCATATTGCATATGAACCACATTAGACTTACTTATACTTACTTGGAGAAAAAAATTATGTGTCTTACCTACTTGGTTTGATTTTTTTTTTTTTTTTTGATAAAAAGCATAGCAAAAAATCCTGAAAAATGCCAACAAGTTCACCACCATTCCCTCTACAAACCGTGTATATAAATTTCAAAACTTTTGTTTTCAGGGTTCCCAAAATGGAAAAAGTGAGATTTTCGTGTACCTGTGGTGGTGAAAATTATGATAAGGAGAAGCAAAATGCGCCTTAAATATTTTTTGTTCATCGCGACATAATAAAAAACACTCTAGACTCGAATTAAAAATATATAATTAAACATCGATACATCATTCATAACATAGTATTAAAATTTGTCTTGAAATTATCACGTTCCAAATTGTTTTAAAACAGTATAATAAATCTACATAGTACACATCGTGCAATACTAACCAGTTCTTCCCAAAAGAAAGTAAATAACGTAACCTTGCGAGTAACCCAGACGGTATAGACAACGACTCGTCAGGTTAATAAATCTGTATACAAATACAATAAAAATTGGCACTCGTACAATTGTACAGTAAAACTCAATTCTCAAATACGAAAAAAAAGAAGAAAAAAAAATCACCACGTACAAGGAACTTCGATCATATTCATCCTCGTACTTCCCTATACTTTGAAAAGCCACAACTACATAGAAAATAAAAAAAAAAAAAAGTAAATAGGTAGCTTAAAAATTAGACAGAACGATGAAGTACATAACAAAGCGTACAAACATCTACATACATCTCGAAAACAGTCAATGAAAAATAAAAATTTGTTATCACATATATCACACCATATACACAAAAACAAAAATAAAGAGTTAAAAATTCAATACGCATAATGTATAGGTACATAAAGGTATATGTAGGATTAAAATTATACAAAAAAAAAACTTAGGGCCGATTGAGGACGCAGGGAGGAAGATTAAAAAGGTACAAGTATCGATTGGGTTGGGTCGACTTTTACGGTTATATTTTCCCTTTCAACTCAACACAGATTGACTAGAGTTTTGTAAGTAAATAAAATCCCTGATGGAAAAGAAAACCGAGTCGACCGAAAAATAAAAATAAATTGTTCGTAATCGAAGAATAAAATGAAACAAAAAATCTATGTAAAAAAAATGTAGAGATTGGAATAAGTATTTTACAATTTTTTCGCAAAAAATTATCGTAAAATAAAAGTATCTTCGCCGTGATCAAGTCAGTCTTGAATATGGATCTTCCATTTCGATTTCTTTAGCTTTAAGTAAAAGTTTTTGTTCGAATTTACGTAATTCGTTGCGTTCGCGTATCATGTCCAAAAGCTCTTGCATTAGTTCGTATTCGCTTTCTGAACTTTCTGTGAAAATAATTCAACTCGTTATTGGGGCAAGTTTGATAAAAAATTGTACGGTACGTGGTGTCGACGAGAGAAAGTGCAAAAACTTAACTTGCATTTTTCTCAAAAATAACTTAACAAAACTACCTAAGGCAAAAAATTGATTTTTTAAAAACTAAAATAAGAAACCCCCCCAACCCCCCAAGGTAAAAACCGACATTTTTATTATTTATTTTCTAAAAAATGAAATACTTAAAATGGACGAAAAATTGAGTTCTTTTCATTAAAAAATTTTTACTTTGAAAAACTGAAAACATTATATTTACCTGCATCAAAAAATTTCAGAATTTTTTTCCCAAAAAATAGAAATGAGATTTTTTCTTCAAGGAAATGAGATAGGTATTATTCGTCCAAAAAATTGGAAGATATCTTTTTTTTTCAAAAATTAAAAAAAAAAAAATTATTTTACAATAATTTTGAGATATTTTTCGGATTTCTCGATAAAATTAGATTTTGTTCTCTAAAAAAAAATAAGTTTTAAGCCTCAAATGAGATTTTTTCTCTAAAAATGAGATTTTGTTCTCCAAAAACTCAAATTATGAAATTATTTTCTTCCAAAAAAAAATAATGTGGAATTTTCATCTAAAGCATAAAATAATTTTTTTTCTCAAAAAAAAAAGAACTGTTTTTATGCAAAAAAATATTGAGAAAAATTCTACTAATGAAAAATAAAAATGAGATGTTTTCTCAAAGAAAATGATAGGTATATTCTTCGTCTGAAAATTTTTTTAAAAATTACTTTGGAAAAATTTTAAAATTGTTTTCTCCGAATTTCTCGAAAAAAATGAGGTTCTGTGTTCTAAACAAAAAGATTGTGTGCTAAAAAAAAAATGAGAATTTAATATGTTTTAAATAAAATAGATTAAAAAAAATTACGTGGAATTTTCGTTCGAAAAATAGTATGTCAATTTAGTATATATTTTTTTTTATTTAAAAAAGAGAACTTTTTTAGTATTTTTCTTCAAAAATTTGGAAAAGTTCAACTTACTTAGTTTACAAAAGTTTTTATCGAATTTCTCGTAAAAATGAAATTTTGTGCTCTAAAAAAATGAGATCATGTGTTTCAAAAAAAAAAATTATGCGCTCCAAAAAATGAAATTTTTTCTTCAAAAAAAAAAAAAAAATGAGGACCTTTTTTTCTTCAAAAAGTTGAAAAAATTTCACTCTCGTATAGAAGTTTTGATCGAATTTCTCGAAGAAATGAGATTTTTTCTACAGAATTTTTTACCCCAAAATTTGAATTTTGTGCTCTTAAAAAATAATTTCTTTTTTCTTCTTCTTCTTCTTCAAAAAAAAAAAATGTGAAATTTTCGTTCAAAACGTATGTTGATGATTTCTTTTCTCAAAAAAGAAAAAAAAATACTCCTAAAAAATAAAAATGAGACTTTTTCTCTCAGAAAGTGATTTCTCAAAAAAATGATATTTTATTCTCCAAATATGAAATTCTGTGTTTCAAAGAAAGACGTGCTCCAAAAAAATGAGATTTTATCCTCCAAAAATTGAGGGGTTTCTCTCTAAAAAAAAAGTATTTTTTTTAAATATAAAAAATGCAAAATTTTTCTGCATTTGTCCAAAAATAAAAAAAAAATAAAAATTACGCTCAAAAAATAGAAAAATTTTTTTTCAAAAAAATAATTATAACTTTTTCCTGCCAAAATTTGTTGCTTTTTTTTTTTTTTTTACTTTTTACAAAATTTCTGAAATTTTCTCTCTAAAAAAATAAGTGATTTTTTTCTGAAAAAAACTAGAGATTTCTTCTTAGAAAAAATTATGAGATTAAAAAATTGGAAAATTTTTTTAACCCCCTCAAAAAAAAAAATGAAACGAGAAATATGAGGGTCGAAATTTTTTTAAAAATGGCACGAATTAATTTGAAGGACACCCCAGAGCTAATTTTCAACTTGATAAAAAATTTTAAAAAACGCAAAATTACTGCAATGAAGGGGCCCTTCTCAACTCTCGTCGTCACTGATTTAGTAATTGTATTTATAGAAGAGTAACTAACGATTCTTATTTCTTAGAGCTTTCTCCACATTGACACCCTTGTACTCTAATTCTTTCTGTTTGACTTCGATCTCTTCCAATTGACGTTGGATCTCTTGAGCCATCCGTAATCTATGGGGAAAAAACAACAAAAAATACCTTATTTTCGTATCCATCTTAATTATTGATTCGAGATTCTTCCATCGATATACCTTTTTTGATTCTCACGCCTCGTCTTACGATGACTAGATCTCAATTTGGAAGCGTTAATAGCGGCATTGTCATCTTTACTTTCTACACTAGTTACCGATAAATTTTCATCTAAAAAATAAGTCAACTTCTTTGGTTAGTAACTAAGCCACCACCGCGATTGCCTAATCTATATTACCCATTTGATTAAAAATACGCAACCTTCTGTACAAACCTGATTTTTCGCGAGCCGGAGTATAACAAACTGGAGAAGGGGGTCTGGGAGGTATTTGATCGGTACCCGATCGTTTGATTAGATCACAATCGCTGATGTATTTGGTTGGAAGAGTTGGTGTGTCATCGAGGGCTAAATTTTTCTCCTGTTTTCAAAATAGAATCAAACACGAATGAAATTAATATACCAGGGAGGTGATGGAATGAAAAAAATTGTGGTTTACATGAAGCTGAGATGGTAAGAAAAGTGTGCCGACGACTATAAGATGTTCGTATGAATTTGATGCTTACAGAAGCGAAATCATAATAAGTACACAACGCATTCGATTCGGGTTTGGGTAAAAAAAATTAAAAAAACACTGCAAACGTTAATCGAGGAACAAAGCGAAATCTCAAAATAAATCAAATCAACGATAATCTATACCTAAATTAAAAAAAATCCTAATCAAAATAGGTATATTTCCAAAAGGTAGGTATTTTGAATTAAAACTGCTCAAAAAAAAAACACAGAAACAGCGTAACACACCTCAACCAAAAATTCTGAGAAGCAATTAGAGCAATTTTCACAATTCGATTTGAAAAAAAAAAATACAAACTCAACAATTTTTTGGCAGGTACAAATTTTGCGAAAAAAGAAGAGACTAAATAGGAGAAAGGTATTTCACAAAGCAGACACTAATACAGCAAAACAAGCTAAATTCAAAACGTAAGTCTTACGTTGTGTTCCAAAATTAAGGTAAAAATGTCATCGGCCGACTGAAAACAAAATTATTAAAAATAAAACAAATTAACCTGATGAAAAATACATGAGAAATATCATTTATTTCTCAATTGGACCATATTGGATATGAAAACCATCTTCATTCATGCACACTCAACGAAAAAAAAAAAAAAAAATCCTAGGGGGGAGGGAGGGAGGGAGGTCAATTTAAAATCGAAAGTAAATTTCAAATTTGATTTTGTTTCAGATAAAAAATTCTTCCAACTAGAAAATTTTATTCTGATTTAAAAAAAAAAAAAAAAAAAATCTCAGGGAGAATTCCCTTTGGATTTTAAAAAATCTTTTAAACATGAAAAAATCGATGCAGAAATTTTTGAATTTTTTTTGTTGTTAAATTCACTTCAAAAATTCAAAACTTTGATCAAAAAATGTTTTAAAGATTTATTTTTTCAAAAAATAAGTTTTCAGAAAGAAAAGAAATATCAAAAATATTTTTTAAAATCAATTTTCAAAATTTTTAACAAAAATTCAGAAAAAAATTTAGGATTTTTTTTTGGAAAATCCACAAAATTCATTGGCTTGCAAAAAAATTTAGAAAGAATTTTTTGAATACAAGAACCAAGGAAAATTCGCTTTAAAAAACATTTAACTTTTTTTGTAAAAAAATTCTCTTTCAACTTGTAAAAGTAGCAATTTTTTTGACGTGAAAAATTTTACTCCCAAAAAATAATTTCTTGAAAAAAAAATCGTAAAAAGAAATTTTTAGAAAAAGTTTTAATTATTTCAATTTTACATTTAAAAAAAAAAAAAAAACACAAAAAACAAAAAAATAGAAAAAAATTCTCATGTAAAATAATTTCAGGATTTTTTTTGTAGAAAATCTTCAAAATTCATGAGCTTAAAAATTTTTTTGAAAGGATTTTTTTAATACAATCAAGAATTTTTCTAGAAAAACTCGTTTTAAAGAACATTCATATTTTTTTGGAAAAAAAATCATCTTTCAACTTGTAACAGTCATTTATTGACTTGAAAATTCAAAAAAAAATTCTGAAAAAACAAGAAAAATTTTTTTGAGAAAATTTTGAAAAATCTTTCAATAATAATAAAAAAAAACATTGAAAATTCATTTTAACAAATTCCATTAAAAAAATGTTTTAAAAAAATCTTATAAAAAATTATCATTTCGTAAAAAATTTTGTTACCTACCAAAGAAAAAAATTCAAAAAGAAAATCTTAAGAAGAAATTTTATTGACTCACATCTTTTTATAAACCAAATTCTTCTTGAATTCTTGTAAAATTAGAAGAAAATCCTACCACGTTGAATTCAATTTTTTTTTTTTTTTTTTTTTGAAAATTTTACTTTAAAAAAGTTTAATATTCTCTCAAGAAAAATTTCTCGAAAAATCCCATTAAGTACGTCAGAAACATAAAGTTTGAGAAAATAATATTTTAAAAATAAAATCCCGGATAAGAGGATGAAAACTAATTTTTTAAAGTTGGGTCAAAGGCTATAGCAGGATAAGCATAGGTGAATCGGCCTCAGACGCCATTTTCGAATTTTTTTCAAAAAATCTTTTTGTAGTGGTAAAAGATGGTTTTAGAACGTATCGTGAAATTCTCATCCCCCTCGAGGAGGCTGGTACCTCGAAAAACATGGTTTTCACTTTTTCGGCGTTATCTCAGCCGTTTTTCGGCCGATTGAAGTGAAACTTGGTGGATGGTAGAGGGTTACGAGTACCAATATGCACAATTTTTTCAGATTTTTCTGACCTTGACAATGACCTTGAAATGCGTTTTGAAAACTTTGACAGCCGTTTAAAAAAAAAAAAAAAAAAAAATACACGCATACCGCGATAAAATTACCATATGTTTTTAGGTGTATTTTGAACGTCTGTGAATTTTTTTGGATTTTTCCGAGTGGTGGAAATTGCCTAAAATGGCGAAAAACCATGTTTTTTCAACGTTTTTTGCGTGCACGCGGAATGAAATTTGGTCAAAATTTTTTTTCCTCATAGTACATCACTAAGCACTTCCTCGTACACCTTTAGCCCGAATTTCAGCTCAATTCGTTCATTTTTCGCGAATTCGGTTTTTTCACTACTTTTGCATGCATGAAATTGCAATAATCACAAGAAATGATCAAATCAAAAAACTAATCGTGAATTCGGTTTCTGCGTGTCAAACTTCCCCGATTTAGACCCTTTGCGCGAAAATTTTGCCCAAAATTGAAAAAAAACGCGTAGCAGTCAAGATGCTCCGCGACAGCCGAATTTTTTTTTTCAAGTTAGTGTACCACTTTGAAAACGTTTTCATCCATGGTATTTCAGTTTCAATATCAGTTTTAACTTCAAATTCAGTTTAAAAATGTCAGGTTTTTGTCTTCAGTTTTAGTTCCTCTCTGCATTGAAGATTTCAACTTCAGATGGGGGCACCGCCCCCATACCCCCGTTGAGGCTCCTACCCAACCTCCTTATCACTTTCAGCTCTTAGGATGGAGCTCCGCCCCCATACCCCCGCGTTGGGGGCTTCGCCCCCAACAACCCCCTTTGGAGCAACCCATAGAAAAAGGCCACCCACAATCATGAGACTAGAAGGTGGAAATCCCCAAAAGGCACATCAGTGACCCCAACCAATGCTAATTACTACCCCATTTAGGCCTTCAAAATCATTTAGTTTGAACAAAACCCTATTCAATGCACTATAAACAAGGTCAAAAGTGGTTTAAAGGTCAAGACCTACAAAAGGCACATCAGGGGCATGAATTCAAACTACTATTAAATTTCGGACTCCCTACCTACATTTGGAGGGACTGTAGCTCAATCAACTTGAAAAAAATGACCCCAAAATCTATTTTTTGGGCTCTAAAATGGGGTGGGGATGACTTGGAAAGCTGAAATTTGAATATAGTAGAGACAATCAGAGTAACTGTTGTTGGTAGAAATTTCAAATTATTTTTTCGCATTAGGGCCCCTTTAGAGCCGCCCACAAAAAAAACCTACCCCCCAATTTTGGAGCTCAAAGGTCAAAACCCCCAAAAGGCACCTCAGTGACCCTTACCGATCATAAATACCAAATTTTAGCCTTCAAGGTTATTTGGTTTGGGCTGCAGGCTGATCAACGTACCAGGAAGCAAGAAAAAAACATGAAAAATTGTGAAAAATCTTGATTTTTGACCCTGGACAAAGGTCAACGGAGGCCCAAAAGTCGAAACCCCCAAAAGGCACATCAGTGACCTCTACTGACCCTACATCCCAAATTTCGATTGTTTAGGTCTTTTAGTTTGGGCTGTAGGCTGTTCAACGCGTCAGAAAAGACAGGTTAAAACTTGAAAAATATTGATTTTTGACCCTGTATTGAGGTCAAAAGAGGTTTAAAGGTCAAAACCTACAAAATGCACATCAGGGGCATGAACTCGATCTATGATAAAAATTTAGGCCCCCCAGCTCCATTTGGAGGGTCTGTAGCCTGATCAACGTGAAAAAATGACCTCAAAATCCACTTTTTGGGCCCTAAAATGGGGTGGGGATGACTTGGGAATCTGAAATTTGGATACAGTGGAGACAATCAGAGTCACTGTTGTTGGTAAAAATTTCAAATCATTTTGTCAAATTGGGGCCTCTTTAGAGCCCCTCTCAAAAAAAGGCGAGCCCCAATTTAGGGGCTCAAGGGTCAAAAACCCCAAAAGGCACCTCAGTGACCCTTACTTATCCTAAATACCAAATTTTAGCATCCAAGGTCATTTGGTTTGGGCTGCAGGCTGAACAACGTACCAGGAAGCGAAAGAAAAACATGAAAAATTGTGAAAAATCTTGATTTTTGACCCTTGACAGGGGTCAAAGGGGGCCCAAAAGTTGAAACCTACAAAAGGCACATCAGGGGCACAAACTTGATCCATGATGAAAATTTTGGCCCCCCAGCCCCATTAGGGGGGTCTGTAGCCTGATCAACGTGAAAAAAATGACCCCAAAATCCACTTTTTGGGCCCTAAAATGGAGTGGGGATGACTTAGGGGGCTGAAATTTGACTATGGTGTAGGTAATTAGGGTTCTCATCCCTGGGGCAAGTTTCAAAAAATTTCATGATATTGGGGCTCCCCCGCACTCCCTCAAAAAGGGGTCAAATCCCCAATTTTGAGTTGGGCCCCAAAATTTTTTTTGTATCATTCCCACACCGAGGGGACCTTGCATATCAAGTTTGACCTCATTTGACCTGTTAGGCTCGGCCCCAGAGTTCCTAAAGTAGCGGTAATATTTGAAAAATAGTGAAAAATCTTGATTTTTGACCCTTGACAGGGGTCAAAGGGGGCCCAAAAGTTGAAACCTACAAATGGCGCATCAAGGGCACAAACTTGATCCATGATGAAAATTTTGGCCCCCCCAGCCCCATTTGGGGGGTCTGTAGCCTGATCAACGTAAAAAAATGACCCCATTGGGCCCTAAAATGGGGCGGGGATGACTTAGGGGGCTGAAATTTGACTATGGTGTAGGTAATTAAGGCTCTCATCCCTGGGGCAAGTTTTAAAAAATTTCAAGATATTGGGGCTCCCCCGCACCCCCCTCAAAAAGGGGTCATATCCCCAATTTTGAGTTAGGGCCCCAAAAATTTTTTTGCATCATTCCGCCACCGAGGGGACCTTACATATCAAGTTTGACCTCATTTGACCTGTTAGGCTCGGCCCCAGAGTTCCAAAAGTAGCGGTAAAATTATATATATATATATATATATAAATATGTGACATGTGACAGATCGTCATCTTTTGGTCCCAAACGTCGAGAAATGGAGTCAGAACTCTTCTACCCCCCCTCCTTCTAAATTAGGGTCGGACACAATAGCCTAAATTTTAAAAAAAAAATTCGGCTAAAAATTGCATTTTTAGTTAAAAATATATTTTTTTCTCTTCATGTTCGATTTTTTAAAAATGCAATTTTTTCAATTTTGGGCAAAATTTTCGCGCAAAGGGTCTAAATCGGGGTAGTTTGACACGCAGAAACCGAATTCGTGATTAGTTTTTTGATTTGATCATTTCTTGTGATTATTGCAATTTCATGCACGCAAAAGTAGTGAAAAAACCGAATTCGCGAAAAATGAACGAATTGAGCTGAAATTCGGGCTAAAGGTGTACGAGGAAAACCATGTTTTTCGAGGTACCAGCCTCCTCGAGGGGGATGAGAATTTCACGATACGTTCTAAAACCATCTTTTACCACTAATACAAAAAGATTTTTTGAAAAAAATTCGAAAATGGCGTCTGAGGCCGATTCACCTATGCTTATCCTGCTATAGCCTTTACAATTTACTTCAAGTTGAGAAAATTAAAATAAATTATGAAATGGAAATAAATTTTCGAAACAAATGAACTTTAATAGCTATTAATTCAAGAAGTAAAATTAAATTTATGAAAACTGAATTAAATTCAAGAAACGAAATGAAAGTACGAATGTAAACTCTAATATCAGAAAGTTGAACCTGAATTTGAAATGAAATTCAGAAAGAAAAAATCGATTTCAGAAAAATAAAATTCAACTCTGGAAATTAAACTCACGCAAAGCAAAATTAAATTTAAATTGAATTCTGGACGTGAAATTAAATAAATCCAGTAATTTTCAAATCCGCTAAACACTCGCTACAACACTCACCCACTAAAAAAAAAAAAAAAATTAACGCAAATAAATTCCTACCTTTGATCTTTCTTTGCCCATAAGAGCGATCTTGAACTTCAGTTTATTCAGACTAGAAGCCGACGGTGTTTCCTTGATTGGAGTCACCTTGGTGGGGGATTTCTTGGTGAAAAAATCAGACACAGCTTGTATGATGCTTTTCCGGCGATCCTTATCTTTGGCTAATTTACTACTCGGCGATATCGACTGCCCATCCTGTCATCAAAATAATTTAAAAAAAAAAAAAAAAAAAAAACAATTAGGTACCTCACCATCAATCTGGCCTTCTCACCAAAAAATCCAACTCGCTTACATTATTATTTTTACAGTCAGCCTCCATAATAGCATTCTGCAAGGCATCCAACACATTCGGCGTACCCCTCTCTTCCAAAAACTCGCCCGATCTCGGGTAATCGAAATAGGCACTCTGGACGGCCTTCCTAGCGGTTATTTTCTGCTTCAAAAGCTTCAGCTTATCCTCCGGACTCAGCCCTAGTTCCGAATCACTCATCAGTCTAGCCCTGGTCCTGGCTTGCTGTCTGATCGACTCGGTAGATTTCAGGATCTCCATTCGAGCCGTCGATGGAAGCACCGGAGTGAGTAATTTGTCGCCAACGTCATTCAGGGCTTTTCTAATATCCGGCAAGGAGAACGATTCGGCGTATTTCGAGTCCGAGTGTAGAGATTGTTCGCTAGATTTCTTACTCAAATTCAGCGAAGAATAAGGGATGTTTTCTTTGAAGTCGTCACTTTCGACGATGATGTTATCACGTACTCGAGAAGCAGCTGTTTCTTCTTCTTTTTTATCCTCCGGTCTGCTTAAGAGTGAGTTTTGAGAGCTGGAACTGTATGGGCTGAGAGAGGTACGCGAGTTACGTTTTGATTTTCGATCTTGAAACGATTTCCCTTCCGATTGCAGTTTACTCATGACCATTTCGTGGATCAGGTTTTTTTGCTTGGAACGTTCTTTCGAGAGCTGTTCTAGTTTCTGGGAGGGTCCTTGAGGTTCGGGGGGTTCTTGCGGTTCGACGATGACGGCTGCGGTGATTGGTTGAGACGGACCTGGTTCGGTAGGCGATTTGACGGATTTGTTTTTCTGCTTTCTAATATCGATGGAGTCTTTGACATTGCCAAAGGGCGAGATGCGGTCTTGAAACCGATGTATGAAGTTATCGAATTCTTCGCTGGGACTAGGTCTCTGGAGGGAATTATTATTGATATTGTCGTCGAATATCCTGACGGTAATGTCTTGATCGCTGGTGCTCGTTCTGGACGTACTGTAGTCGGAAAAGGACGGATAATTGGAGTTCACTGCCTCGGCCAGAGGAGTCTTCGCTTCATCTTCGCTGGTAACGTACTCGATGTATCCGCTATTCTTCAGAAACATCGGATTGGTCGCCTCTGCGGTCTCGCTGAGGTCGTCGTCTTCCCCAGTATCCATGAACTCGATATCCATATCGTCCAAATTGGCCAGCATGAGCGAGGTGGGCTTCGAAGGCCCAGATTCGGACGGTTTACCGCATACGTGGACGAACTCGTCTGTCAGCTCGGATTTCAGCGACTTGGCGTGGGCGTCGCGATTCGAGCGTTTCTTCTGGGGCTTCTGGTGACGTCTGTAGGTGATATTCGACGTGCCTAGGATGAGATCGTCGAAATTCTCCGACACAGCGCAGTCTTCGTCGCGAGCCCAGTCCGATAGCTCGGTTTCGGTGAACACAGCCAACGTGTTATCGTCTCCCTGACACGAGGTGGGCGTCGATGGACTGCTCTTATCGCTGAACGAATTCTTATCTGATTTTTTCTGATCGTTCGAGATGAACAGCTCGGCCGGAGTTGAGACGTGTTTCAAAATTTGAGCTTCTTTGTCTTTGGAGTCGACTGGCATGGCCATGATCTTACTAGGTGAGGTCTCTTTGAGGCTGGTATCTTTCCATTTGGTTGGCTCGTGCGTTGGAGAAGGTACAGGGGTAACGGGGCTTTCTTCGGTACTGGTGGCATTGTCGGTGCTCGCAGCTGCCTGAATTTCGGCATTCTTCTCGGCTTCGACGTCGCTTGGTAACAATTCACCTTTCGAATTATGGATTTCGACTTTAGGCAACGAGATTTGAGCATTGCTATTATGGTAACTGCGTTCTTCGTCTTCGTCGTATTCCTCAGCAGCCGAAGACTCGTCCGAAGTAGACGTATCCTTGCCAGCTTGCTGGGTTTTCTTCCTAATCGGCAATTCCGGCACCACAATCGACGTCTCGAAGACCGGACTAGCCTCTCTTTCTCGTTGCTGTTCGACGAGCTGCGTCTCATTCTTGGTACGATCGCAGACATGTTTGAACTCATCCAACCCGGTGAGTTCCTTGGACTTGCGCAGATTCGTCGAAGAAGTAGGAGACAATGTAGGCGACCTCTTCAACATACTGGTACCGTCCAAGAAAGCCTGCATCGAGACGCTTGGCTCCGGAGCCAGATTGAGTAATTTCTGGTGTTCTGAAATCTGATCTACGAACGATTTAAATTTCGTATCCAAGATCGAAGTGGAACCGGATTTTTTCACATTGTTGGTCGTCGTGTCGCCCAATAAGTATTTCTTTTTCAGCTCTAGCGAGATTTTCGAAGCGACTCCTTCCGTAGATTGGGTACGATTCAGGTAATAATCGCCTCGGTTCGGGTTCACGAAGGGTAGTCGTGGCTTGACCTCGATGCCGCCGGATCCGTTTACGACCGTCGTGCTCGAGGATTGTTGCAGTTTCGAAGAAGAGTCGTCTTTGATTTGAGGGGTGCTTTTTTCGGCGACGTTTTTACTGATTATCTGGATTTTTTGTACTTCTTCCAGATGGCCTTTTCGCGTTGGTAGGCTTTCGCTGATGACTATGTCCGGGATTTCGGATTTGATTACGGTGCTGTGGTTGCGTTCGAATTCCGAGTCGGTGGAAATTTCGGTCGCTGAGTTTTCGTCGGAATCGGTGTCGTCTTCGTCGTCTGAGGACGTGTATTCGCCGTCGGATGCCACCTGTTTCGGGAGGAAAAAAATCGTTAGCGTTGTACGAATTAATTTAGCTAATATCTATATATATAACTATTTGAAAAATTGACGAATAAAATCGAAATTAAGAAAAGCTGGTGCTGAATAAGATTAAGAGTGATGTTAAACGAGACCACACTCGATGAACTCTTCAAACAAAAAGTTCATTGTAATAGGTTGTTAGAAGTCAAACATTCGAGTGTACAAGAACGTGCAAAATCAAAAGGGTGTCCCCACAGCTTACAAGTACTAAGTAGTTCCTTAATCTCTTTAAAATTGAAAATACTTATTAAGATTTTTTTTGTTGAAAAAAATACCCACGTTTTACAACAAAAAAAAAGATGAGTTTTAAAATAACACAATAAAAAAAATCTCTGAGAAAAAAATACCCTGAAAAAGTAAATTTAATTGCTGTTAAAAATTTTTTTTGAAAAAATGTCAAAAAATTCCTGGAGAAGTTGCTTTCCTTTTTAAAAAGACTGCATAAAAATATACCAGGAAAATTCTCTAAAAAAAAATTGATCCCAGAATAAATTTCACAAAAGAAAAACACCCTAAAAAATTCACTGTAATTTTTTTTAGACCAAAATTCCCCCAAGAAAATTTTTTACAAAGCTTGAAAAAAATCCTTTACGCAAAAATTTTTTTTCTGAAAGTTCTAATGAAAAATTGATTTCAAAATTTTAAATACCTAAACATATTTTTAAAACAATGTTCATTAAAAAAAAATCAGGTAAGTAATTTTTTTGAGCGAAAAAAATCTTTAAAAATACATTATTTTTATTTTTTTGAAATTTCAATTCAAATGCACAAAAATTCTCTCAAAAATTTTTTAAAAAAATTTAAAAACCCCTGTTTTTTTTGGAAAATAATGTTTTTTCAAAAAAAGGCTCAAGAGGGAAATTTAGTCAATATTTTTCGTTCATTAATTTTTTCACAGAAATATTTTTTCCCAATTATACAAAATCAAGAAAATTCTCAGTGATTTTTTTTTCCTTGAAAAACTAAAAATCAAAAGAAACAAAAAAATTAAATTTTTTTGATCGAAAATTCTTTCAAATTTTTTTTTTTAATCTTGAAAATCTCCCTTTCATGTTGAAAGAGTTTTCTTCAAAAAAAAATCATTTCATGGAAAATTGCAATTATTCTTCAAAAAAATTATCTTAAAATTATTGAAAAAAATATCAATATTTTTTAGATAAAAATTCCACTTCTTTTTTAAATTATAAAAATGAAATCCTCTACCGTAATTTTTTTTCTTAAAAAAATGACAAATAGGTTTTTTAGCAGAATCCCAAGAAAGTTTAATGTTTTTTTTTTTTTTTTTTTTTTTAATTTTCTTCACATTGTTTGCAAAAATATACTTTTTTTAATTTGGAAGAATCAAAGAAAATTCTCGAGGAATATTATTGAAAATTTGAAAAAAAATTTCAAAAATATAAAACTTTTAAGAACAAAATTTTTCCAAAAACTATGTAGGTAATTATTTTACGAAATTTCATTCAAAAAAATGATTTTTTTTGAAAAACCTTTGGAAAACCTAATGAAAATTTCTTCTTGAAGATTTATTTTTTAAAAAAGATAGGAAAATTTGGTTTGAAAGAATATTAACAAAAATTGTTTCAAAAATTGAAAAAAAAATCATCAAAAACATCTCTAACGCGAAAATAATTTTTCTAGAAAAAACAAGTTTTCCATTTTTCAATTTTTTTTTTTTGTTTTAATTTGTAAAAAATCATTTAAAATTTTCTCAAAAATCAATTTTCTTCCAAATTTTTACGTTACTTATTCAAAAATATATTTTTTAAAAATGAGAAAATTATGCAGTAATAGGTTTTTTTTTTTTTTTTTTTTTGAAAAATTCTTGAAACAGCTACTAGAAATGTCTTCTAGAGGAATTAAGTTTAAACAAAGAAAATTATTTAAAAAATTTTCTTTGAAAAATATTAAATATTTGTAGACAAAAATTGTAAAAAATTAGGAATACTTCACACATGTAAAAAGTGTTTTTCTGAAATAGAAAAATAAAATAAAAAACATGTTTTTTGACAAACAAACCTAGAAAAAAGCCCAATTGAATTTTTAAATTATTCTCAAAAAAATTATTACGAAAAAATGAAAACTATTCTGCATCTTTTTAAATGCTTGAAACACCTTGTGAAACTTTTTCCCACCTTTTTTTCCTTATCGAAATGAATCTTGAAAAATTCACTTTGAAAAATCCTACTATGGAAACATTTTGATATTTTTGAAAAAAAAAACAGGGAAACATTCAATTGATTTTTTTTTGTTCAGAAGTATTTTTCTTTGAACTTTAAAAAATATATGCATACCTATTTGTATCATTTTTTTTAAATGAAAAAATAGGAAAATTTGAAAATCTTTAGAGTACCAAAAATTTACAGATCTAATAAAATTCATTTCAAAAAAAAAAAATAAAAAAAAAAAATAAAAAAAAAAATCATAAGTATTTTAAAAAAAAATAGGTATCTATTAAAAACTTACGTATATAGAAAGTTTTATTTAAAAAAAAAAAATAATTGGGAATTTTTTTAGAAGTAGGTACTAATTTTCCTACAAAACTTTTATAAAAATAGATACCTATATTTTTTTTAATTTAGGTAAAAAAAAATTAGAAACAATTCTCTTTGAAATTTTTGATACAAATTCTTTTCAGAAATATTTTTTAAAATCCTTGTTTAATTCTTTTCAATTCCTCATAAAAATATGTAGATTTTTATGAATTGAAAAAAAAAAAAATCCCTAATTCCTCGCAGACTGCGGAAATACCCTCGAGCATAACCATGCTCAATTAGTACACAAAGCACACACCATCCGGTTAAAATACCACTTCGCTAATTTCATTTAGCATTCGTAGTGTTAGTTGGGATTTCGAGACGGTAATAAAAATGCGATAAGCTCGAAACGCCACGAAAAACACACAACCACAGAAACACTCCCGTCGATGAATATTTTACCTGTATAAAAAATTCGTCTTCAATAACCTCTTAAAATCGAACTCGCGTCATAATCCTCCCGCCAAAATATCGTAAATCGTACAAACCAGCCTCAATTATAATATAAAAAATAAACTATTAAAAAAAATCAAGTATCAAAGTGTACGAGGAAAAACAGATCAAAGAAGAAAAAAAACGCTCATCCAAAAAAAAAAACAATAAAATAAAACGCCTTAAAATGTTAATAAACTAGGCTACTACGAAACGAACCAAAAGAAAAGTAAAAATAATCCTTCGGTTACAAAAAAATAGAAAAAAAATCATACAAATTCATTAAAATAAAAGTAAAAAAAGCTATATAGGGTACTTTGATCACATTCAATATAAAATTTGAACGCATTCGACTAATTGTCACATAATCACGCATTCTTTTTTACTTCGGTTTTTGTTTCTTTTTTCAGGTTGAGGTTTGATAGATTTAACCGAAGAGATAGAAACAGAGTCGGAAGAGAGTTGAGGCGATTCAACGGTAGTACTATACTTCACCTCGGTATCCGATCCGGAATCCGAAGCGTTTTGACGTTCGGGCACTTCTAAGCGGACTTCTTTCATACGCATTTCTCTAACTTTGGCTTCTTCTTCGCCGGTCGCCGTGTCGCTATCTTCGTCTGTAAATTATTCGATGAATTAGAATCAATGAAAATTTAAAAGATGATCAATCTGATCCACCGAAAGAGCTCACCTTCGCTTTCGAATTCGCGATAACTTATATGCTCATCGGCTGAGTCGTCTGATGGTGAACTTTCACTCTCGTCTGGTCGAATTATTTTACGACTAACGTTGTTGATGATCAAACTATGACTATTAGGGCCGGAATTCTTCCTGTGAGGCGTCTCAGTGAGAGGAGACGCTGGTAACGAGGTCGACGAAAACCGACGAGTGAATTCTAACGATTCGTTGTTATCCAGGGTTGGAATATCGATCGCTTGAGCAAATTCGTCTTCGTTTTCTTCTTCTTCCTCTTCTTCGGAATCACTACACAAATATGCGTAAATTTTCGTTAATAAAATACTCAAAATTTACTCCCAATTTTGTCGAAGTGATATTAGAAATTACCTAATATCCGATACATCGTCACTGGAAGCTAGTTCGTTGGCCGAAGTACCGAAATTATGATCCGTCCATTCGTCCTCGTCCATCTCGTTCCTCGACGTACTGCCCACGTCTTCTTTATCTATATCTAAGTTCTCGAATTCCACTCTTTCCGGCGTATCGGTCGAATCGTTGATGAAATTTAAATTTAGCTGAAAATATTCCACAAATTAGTCTTCATTTTGGAAAATTTCCAAATCCAAAAAAATTATTCTAATTACCATCGTAGGTGTCTTAGGGACGTTTTCATTTTCTTTATCATTATTCGATATCTCGTGTTTGTAATCATTCTGTCGATTTTTCACTTTCGTTCTGTACGTTCCAGGGAATCCGAAGTGCTGAGTGCAATAAAATCTACTGCCATGTTTGCCTTCTCGATCGAAACTGTAATTACCTACAAATCAATATTCCTTAATTAGTCATCTATCGTTTATTTCTCATCAATAGGTCCAATTTTTCTTTGAAATCTGGCTCACCTAATCTTAAAGAAATACCACAATATTCGCAACGGAAACAACCGCGATGGAAAAATCGTCCTTCGGCGCTGAGTCGTTCCATCAGATAGACCCTTTTACCACAAAAATGACACATTTCGCTCCCTCCTTGACTGCATATCACGACAGGGCTACGTGGTTCCTGAAAAAAATTTCTTTGGTGGATTAAATCGCAAACCAATGGTTTGATTTGAACGTGATAATTCTTACAGATTTCGGGATTGTCACTTTCTCATCCGATGGTTGATTCAAAGTGGTTAATTGGGCTGCCATTGCTGATACCTTATTAGCTCCTCGTTGGCCTTGCTCCAGAGCTGTACCATTGCGTAACTTTTGCTCGAGTTTTTTCAGCGTGTTGTCGTATTGAGCGTATTTCGAATCGTTGTGCGAATCTCGATCTATTAATTTCTTCTTGACGGCGCTGAACTGTGGACAAAAGTTGATCATTAAATAGGAGAACTCTTTTCCATTCCAGTGCTAAGTGATTTTAATGAAAATAATGACTAAATCGATCAACAAATGAGTCCATAGTATTCAAGAAACAATTTTTTTTTTACATTTATTTAGAAATTTTTTTCAAAAAAATTTTAATAATTATTTCAAGTGTTTTTTTATTTTTTATTTCTTGAGCGAACTATTTTTAATAACAGATACTTTGGAGAAATTTTTGCGAGAAAAAAAATTCTTATTTCTATCTACTGGATTTTTAAATTTTCACATCTAAAATATTTTTTTTTGAATAATCATTTTTTGATAATGCATCAATTATTCTTTCTTCAACTCTTTTTGAAAATGATTTTTCAACACATTATTTTCTTGAGTTGAGAAATTTGAAAAAAATCATCTCCCAAGAAAATAGAAATCAAAAAAAAGTTTTCAAGAAAGAAAAAAAAACATTGAAATCAAAATAAGTATGAAAATTTAGTCGGAATTTGAGAAAACTTTGAAATATTCCAAAAAATTATCTCAGTAAATTTTTTTTAGCACCTAATTTTCAAAAAAAAAGTTATTTATTTTCAGAAATTTTATTTGGAATAAAATTTAGTAAGTACGAATTCATATTTCAAAAAAAATTTTAAACAAGAAAAAATCTGTCAAAATTTCTATTTTACAAAAAAAAAACTTCAAGTCAAAGTTTTTTGATTTTTTTTAAAATTTAGGTACAGAAAAAAATACCTACCTAATAAAATCGCTTGACCAAAAAAAAAATCAATTGATACAAATTTTAAAAAGTTGTCCAAATACTTCAAAAAAATCTATGCACAATTCAGAAATTTGTTGTGAATCCCCACCCCCCCCCCAAAAAAAATCTAAAAGTTTTTTATAAATCTTCAATATTTTTCTGTTCTAATGACCATCAAAAAAAAAAAAAAAAAAAAAATACATAATATTGTATTTTAAAGAATTTTTTTTTCTGAAAAATATGTTTGTCCAAAAATGATTCAAAAATCTTCAAGACAAAAATTGTTGAATATTATTTTTTGAAAATCTTAATTATGAAAAATACTTGATAAAAAGAAATTTAATTTAATCCCCCTCTCCCCCAAAAAACACAAAAAAGTTGATCCAAAAATTATTCAAATCTTAAAAACGAGAATTGTTGAATATTTCCAAAAAAAATTGTCAAAGAAATTTTTTTAAAAATTCTATTCAAATTTTTTTTTTTTTTTTTTTTGAAAAACATTTTTTGATTTTTTTTTTAAATTGCAAAAATAAATAAGTAAGTATTTAAAAGGATTTTTTCGAAAAGATTGTTATGAAGTGATTTTGGGAGGAAGGACCGAGGGGGGGGGGGGTGAAAAAAAACCAATTGTCTGGAAAAAAATAATACCTTCTTAATTAAATAAAATCTGCTAAAAAATTTTTAACAAAATAATCACACCAACAATTGCACAAAATTTTCAAAAAAATTATCTTTGATAACATTTTGAAAACCTTCCACAAAATAGCACTTGTACCAAAGTTGTTGTTTTTTTTTGTTTTTAAAAAAAATTAAATTAAATTTTCCAAGAAAAAGCTGCATAAAAAATTTGCAAAAATTTTCTAGACAAAATTTGTTGAATATTTTCAAAACATTCGTCTGAGAATTCATTTAAAATTCTCCTTTTTTATAAAAAAATTCAATTGATTCAATATTTTTTATAAAAATTAGTTTCAAAATTTTCGAAAATGATTATTTTTTTTAAATTTCAAAAACAATATTTTCCAATTTTTTTTTCTTAAAAATTTGGTTTGCATAAAAATCTGGTTAGAATTTACTCATTAAAATAAATAAATAAATAGGTAAATAAATAAAATTGATCAAAAACTTCAAAAATCGTTAGCACAAAAGTCGTTGAAAATTTCTCATTTCTAAGAAAAAAATGTCTCTAAAAATTTTTCACAATACCTACTCTTCAACTATTTTTTTCGAAAACAATTCTCAAATTTTTTGAAATTCCAAAAATAATATTTGTACGTATGACCTAAGACATCATTTTAAAAAATCTGATAAGAAGTAAATTTCAGAAAAATGTCGAACTTACCTTATCATCGAACTGCTGTTTATTCCATTTGGGCACTTTGGTAGCTGAAGATTGTCCATGCTTTCCGAATTTATTCTCTTCAATTTTTTTCTCTAGCTCTTTCACGTTCCAATCCGTTTTTTCAATTTTACCTTGAAAAAAAAATTCAAAAACGCTTCGATTAGCGCTATTACCTCAACATACGTCGAATTCCGGAACAAATTCCAAATTGCCCGTCACCTTAAATGTAATCAAAGCAACATGTCTCGTAAAACGTATCATTATCGATAAAAAAATCATTCTAATCTCGACCAAGATTCGAACTTGGGCATCTGTAAGCCAGGGCGGGTGTGTTAAACTAGACTACTGAAGCTCGTAAGTTTTCCTTTCGAATAAGGTTGTTAATAAGAGAAAAAAAACAAAAAAAAAATTAAAGTCAGAAACAAGAAATTAAAAAAAAAACAAACATCGAATAGGAAAAGAAAACTCAACATAAAGACTTCACACGAAACGGAGAATTATAAGATTCCTAGTCAATCTAGTCGTATTTGTAAAAAAAAAATCTAATTGAGTGCTTTATAAACAGCTTTTTCTTCAGCTCTAAGATACTATCAACGAAGGTGAAGAAGAAGAAGGAACAAAAAAAAATAGAAGACGATCAAAAGGCCACACATATTAAAAAAAAAAAAAAAAAAAATTAACACCATTAAAAGATATATCACGTCTACGAAGGAGAAGAATTAAAAAGAGAAACAGAATTGAAAACAAAACCAAAAAAAAGAAAAAAAAAATTAAATATTATACAACAGAATATAACATGTAAACCTGAGTGTACCCTTTTTAACAAATAAATAACAAAGTAAAACACCAATAACAATAACGATAACAATAACAAATAATGTAAAAAAAAAAAACATTATCCGCAAAGAAAAAAAACCTCAGCCCCGGCCAGCATCCAATTTAAATCACCTATCTATCTGTACAGACGTGCTACCTGTTATCACCACCGAGACTTGGTAAGATTTTTTAATCGATACCGATACCATTTCGAGGAAGCCCACCACCTTTCGAGTATGGCCACTCGTACAGCGCTAGTAATCGAATTTTAAACAAAATTAGATTACCTATTGCTCGTAGTAAATCTTTTGGTTTCTTTTCGTGTCTCGATCCTTCCTTCAGTTTCGTCTCGATCACTCGAACTCGGCCCGAGAAATCTTCTTCCAGAGGATTTTTCTTCACTTCTTGCAATTCTTTCACGTCTCGATCCTGAATTCGTAGCAAAAAAAAAAAAAATTAGAAATTTTTTAATTAGTGTAAAGCAAATTAGCACAAGAAACACGTTAATTAAAATACACAAAAATGAAAGATGAATGAGATGATGTCATTAATTGGTAAAAAAAAAATGGCACGAGTTAGTCGTAATCACAAATCGAGTTCTGGATCGAGTTGACAAAATCTCAAGCTCGTAAACGCTTGGTTACTATGAGGCACATCAACATATTAATCGCACTCGTTTCGCTTACTGGATGCAACAGCTTCCTTTCCAGATCCTTAACTCGCTCCTTAAAATCGGGAGCTTGTTGTCTGTACACAAACATGGAATAATCTTCGAACGGAATTGTATCGTTTTCTTGTTTGTTATTTTGTTGCAGCATTCGCATGCTTTTCATGATTCTCATCGAGATTAATCTTTGATCGTTAAATTTACTACTATGTTCGACGTGTTTCTTTTTAGCGCCTTCGAAACAGTGTTTTCTTTCCGCCTAATTATATTCGCGAGAAAATAAAGTGAACGAGGGGACTCAAAATTGTACAGCTGGAGAGATTCTTATGTATCCAAATTCTGTTTAGTTTGAGGAAAATTGGCGAGGAAAAAAATGTTTTTGGGTGATAGATCGAGCGAAAAGGGTGGGATTAAAGACTGATTTTTTCAATTTTTCATCTCATTGAATTCTTTACTAAATGTAAAGAATTTCTGAAAATTTTCAGTTAATAAAATTTTTAAAAATTTTACAAAATAAAATTTTTGAAAATTTTACAAAATTTATAAAAAATAATTAATTTACTCAGTTTTGGAGAACTTTTGATTTATTATTTTTATTGAATTTATAATTTATTAAATTTTTACATTTTTTTAAATCTATCTAATTTCCAATTGAATTTATAGTCATAAAATTTCTTTAAATTTTTACAAAATTAAAAAAAATAGATAAATACGCCTTTTATTAGGAACAAAAAATAGATTTTTAACATTTCAATTCAATATTTTTTTTTGAATTTCTGATTTGTTGAATTATTTATTTTTCAATTTTCAGTTGTTTTTTTATGAATTAACGTATGATTTGTTAAAGTTTTGCACTTTTTAAAATTTATCCAATTTTTTTTCAATAAATTTTAATAAATGTTTGCAAATTAAAAAAAATTCTATATTTTTTTACTAACTCAATTTTTATAATAAATCTCAACTCATCAATTTTTTGCAAATTTTCTGAATTGAAATTTTGGAAAATTTCTAATTTAATGAAAATAGTAATTTCTTTATTTTTTTAAATTAAATTTTTCACAAATTTTCAGTTGATTGAATTTTTGTGAATTTTTCCATTTATTCAGAGTTGGTGGATTTACAAATTAATACATTTTTGCAATTTTTAAATTTATTATATTACAATTTTTCAATTTCGAAAACTTTTGGTAATTTTTGCAAACTTCTTTCGCAATTTTTTCTAATTTCATCTCATTAAATTTTTCATAAATTTTTAGCTGACTCAATTTCAAAATTAATTAAGAAGTATAAGAAAAATTTTCATTTGTTCAGTTTTTGTGAATTTACAATTCATTACACTTGCAATTTTTTAAATTTTTACAATGTAAATACGTGTTCGCAAATCTGAAAATTTTATACCTAGATACTATTTTTACATTAAAAATTTTTTCCAATATCAACTCATTATATTTTTTGTAAATTTCCAACTTCCAAGTGAAAAAATTTTAGATAGGTATTTAAGAAATTTGAATTTTCTAAAAAAAATTATCAACAGCTTGAGGAATTTTCCGATTTATTATTATTTTTTCATTTTTTGGAGGGAGGGATTATAAATTGTTGAATTTTTGCACTCAACATTTATACCTGCCAAAGTTTCAAAAAAAATTACATTTTAATTTTTTTTTCTTAATTTCAAATCATTCAATTTTTTTTAAATCAATGGACACTTGAAATTTCTAAATAATTTTAATCGATTAATTTTTTATAAAATCATCATTTTGAAAATTTTAAAATATTTTTGTACAAAATTTTCAGTTTATTAAATTTTGGAGATTTTTTTGTGTGAAATTGTGAGTGATCAAATATGTTGACAAATTTTCAATAATTTATGCTCATTTTACATTTAAAAAATTTTCAACTCGTATTTTTTTTTAAATTTTCAGTTTAGAAAATTTTGGTAAATTTTCTCAACTATTTTCAATTTATTGAATTTTTTACAAATTAAGCTTGGCGAATTTTTGATTCATTCAATTTCTGTAAATTTTGGCGAAAATTGAAAAATAAATCATATTTTTCCAATTATTCATGGAACATTGAACTTTTACAAATTTTCAATTTATTACAATTTTGAGTTTTCAAACTCATCCACTTTTTATAAATTTTCATTTCTCAACATTTTTACAATTTCAAAAAATTAAAATTTTTGCCAGTTTTTAAAAAATTTGCGAAAATTTTCAGATTTTGCAAATTTTTGATTTACCTACATGTTGATTATTAGTAAATTTTCGCAAAATTACAAAATATATTAATCTTCACAATTTGATTTTTTTTCTAATTTCAACTCATATAATAAAATTTTTTTCTAAATTTTTGAGTTATTAAATTTTTGAAAATATTCTGATTATTACGAATTTGAGGATTTAAAAAATTTTACCTAGTGAATTTAATTGCGTGTAATTTTTAATAATTTTTTAATTTATTTGAGATTCGTAAAGTTTTCAACACTTTTGCACTTAATCCAATTTTTGCAAATTTGCAATTTTTTATAAAATTTTTGTAGACGGTTGTAAATTTCCAAAATTTATTTTCTATGAGTTACAATTAAAAATTCTCTAATTTCAATTCACTGAAATTTTTAAAATTCTCGATTTGTTGAACTTTAAAATTTTTTTGACTTATTAAAATTTTAGAAATTTTTTAATTCATTGAATTTTTTACAATTTTTTAGAAATTATTCTCTAATTTATTAATTTCTTGAAAATTTTAGAATGACCATCCGATCAATTCGATGCTCCAAATTTGAAAAAAAAAACACCCTTATCAGCTCGATAATCGCTCCAAAAATACCTTTCAGCCAAATCAAATTCTCGAATTTGGACACAAGACAAGTTCCCAGTAAACTAAGGACAAATTTGTACTTACAATGATGCCAGATGTACATCCACTTTTTCTTTTCTTCGATTTGCGGGGAGGTGCTGATGTATCTGCTGGTCTATTAGGCACCGTAGGTGATCTACATTCTCGATATCTTTTTCGCGGTATTGATCCGGATAATCTACTTAGTAAAGATAATTTCTGCGATTGCGATAATTTGCTAAACGTGTTTTTGTACGCTTGGGCTTGTTCGATGTTGTCTTTTGATTCTGGGTCGTCTTCAACCTGTCACGAATTATGGAAAATATCGATTAATGGTCACTGCGAAATTTCTAATGAGTTGAAAAAATTGAAAAACTCGAAATTACCACTCTGTTGTGATGGATACATGGTATTTCGCCTTTGAATGTGTCGTAAATTTGAGTCAAATAGGATAACATGGTTAGATTATCGGGTATTTCGCATTTTTCCATTTCGACTCCGGTCATAACCTATAAATACGAACGAAAAATCAGTCAACTTGTAATTCGAATTAATTATTATTCCGTTTCCAATACTTACTGGTAAAATACCGTATTCTTTTTCTAAAATATCAAAAGCTAATTGATTGTTGGCGGCAACGTGGGCCGAATTTAACGACTTAAAATCAATGAGATCAGGACGATATCGATGTATGATTGCGCATAGTGCTAATCCATCTCTGAAAGATTCGTTGGTATCTTCGATATATAAATCTCTATACAAAGCTACCTGTCTTTTGAGCCACGACAGCAATACATCGTGATGTATTTGAGTATCTGTAAATTTACACAAAAAAAAAAAAAAAAAAAGGTTAATTATTTCTCGAGCAATAATCTCGTATTCTTCGAATAAACCAATATTTACCTTTTCTTCTACGTTTCTTCGAATAATCAGAGATCATATTAGACGGAGCTTTTAAGCAATTCTCCACAGCCAATGGATCATCGGAAGCGTATAGATTTTTCACTTGAATTGGTAACACGAGCCTGGTACTCAGATTCGGATACCTGGTGTGCGGATCCAACGTATAATTGACCGTATCGCGAGATAAATTCTCAGGAGTAGTTTGATTCAATAGCCTATAAATCGATTCTCGTTCGGCGATCACTTCTAATGGATTGGCTAGTCCACTGCCCCAACTTCGAACAGCCCAGCACGCATCCATTGAGCTGAGAAAGCCTCTAGCGCAGCCCGATCCGGTCGGCCAAAATGGCTGAAAAAATCCAAAGATAGGATCATTGATATTCTTCACGAGTGTGTTGAACATTTCTTCAGTTTGTTGGGGCTTACCTCTAATAAACTATCGCCGACCAGGCACATCAAAAGCTTGCTACCTTTGTGCTGTAAAAAGCGACTAGCATTTTCGGCTGCGTACATCGATGTGAAATCGAACATTGCGACGTCGGGTTGGCCGTAATGGTTGACGGCGAATTGCAGCTGAGGAAGTTTGTATTCGGTGGAGAAATCTGCTGCATCTCGGGCGTATTCCATTAGGGCGTCTTTGTTGATGTTTTCAATCGCTAGTAATTTCGCTGTGTCGGCGTAATCCTGCAAATAGGGCGAAGGTTTATTAGAAAATTTATATGGATTTTTCGTGAACTTTTTTTTTAAATTAGAAAAAAAATTCTCGATTTTTCAATTTTTAGTAATATTTTTTTCAACTCTACAAAATAATTATTTCAATTTTTTTTTTCAATTCTGATTTTTTTTATTTAATTTTTTTATTGAGGAGGGGAGGGGGGTGAAATAAGTTTTTGGCGAATTTTTTGAAATTGTTTCTGAAGAAAATCTTTTTAAAATATACTTGAATAAATCGAGAAAAAATTGCAAAAAAATTTAACTGAATTGTGTTACAATCAAGTCTATAATGGCTCTTTAATACAACTAAATTTTTTTTTAAATCTAAATAACTGGAACAAAACTTTTTTTGACTTAAAAAAATGTTGCTCTTAAAAAAAATTCAAAAAACAGTTTTGTAACAATAAGTCAATGAAAAAAAAATAACGCGCAAAATTTTGAAAAGAATTTCAATTCAATTTTTAAAAAAAGTTTGAATAAAATTTAGAAAAAAAATAAAAAAAAAATCAAAATAACTGAAACGAATCCTTCTTTGACTTGAAAAAACTTGCGCTTGAAAAAAAAATCAAAAGAAAGGTTTGAAACAGTAAGTCGGTGAAAAAAATAATGTGCAAAATTTAAAAAGAATTTTTAATATTTGATTTCAATTTTTAAAAAATTTTGAACAAAATTTAGAAAAAAAGAGAAAAAAATCTTTTTTAAACTAAAATTTGAGAAGACCTCTCTTGAAACAAAATTTTAAAAATTTGTATTTAAAAAGGTTAAAATTAAACTGAAATTCTGACAAATCAACTTTCTTTTTTTTCAATTCATTTATTGTGCCATGTACAAGTACTAAGCTTAGAGGCACAAATCAACTTTCTTCAACAAAATAAAAAAAAAATTGTTTGCTCAAAACTTGGAAAAAAATTTCCAAACAAAAAAGTTCTAGAAAATAGAAAAAAATATCATTGACGAAATCTAAAAATTTGCCCCCCCCCCCCCCCCTGTTGAACTGAAAAAAAAAAGGTTTCAACTGAAATTTTTATAAAATCTCTCTTGAAACAAAATTCAAAACTTTTTTTTAAAAGGTCAAGTAATTAAATTGACTAATTTACACGAAAATTCTAAAAATAACTTTTTTAAAACAGACTCATTTTTTGCACAAAATTTGAAGAAAAAAATCTGAAAATTGAAAAACTGTTTTCAATTTAAATTTTGACAAAATTGCTTTGTAAAAAAAATTTTAAAAATACATTTCCGAAAAAAATAAAATTGGAAAAAATTGTTTTATTACAAAATTTTAAATGAAAGGTTTACCAAAAAAATACGAAAAATTTTGCTCTTTAACAAAAACTGTAAAGTCTCTAAAAACAAAATTTAAAGTATTTTGTTTTTTGACAAATTTTCAATAAATGGGGTTCGCAGAAGAATTCCAAAAAAATTTTTAATTAAGAAAATTTTATTTCAAACAAAATTATAAAAATTAGGTAGGTATCTTGATTCCAAAAAATTGGAAAAAATACTTCTGTGTTTTATTTTTTTCCCATTTTATTTTTTTCAATTCCCAAAATTTTTCATTTTCGCTTTTTTCACTTTTTCAATCATTTTTTTCTTATGACTAGGTATCTGTTTTTTTTTTAGTTTTTAATTTATTTTTATCATTTTTTAAATTCTTACAATTTCCACAGCTATTGATGATTTTCATAAAAATTCAAAATTTGAAATATATTTTTCATCGAGTGTATTTTTATTTTTTTTCACATTTCCTTTTTTCCAATTTTCTAATATTTTGATCTTTTCAAAAATATATTTTTTGTAAATTTCAATTCAATTTTCAACGATTTGGATTTTTTTATTTTCAGTTTTCCTAAATTTTTATTTTAACACTATATAGATATTATTTTATTCTTTCCTTTTTCTAATTTTATAAAATTCGTTCCTCATTTTATATTTGAATTTACAAATTTCTTTTCTCGATTTCTTTCAATTTTCGAAATTCATTTTTAAAATTTTCACTGGTTTGCTTTTCATCCCATTTTTTTTTCGATAGAGACCCTACTTCTGATTATATTTTTTCAGATTGTCTTTTTTCAATTTTCTTAATTTTTAACCTTTTACCAGATTAAATTTTTTTAAATCTTTCAATATTTTCAATTTTCGATTTTTTCCAATTTTCCACCTCCACCATTTTGATCTTCACACTCTTTCTTCAACTTTTTCAAATTTTCAATTTTTTCGTTTTAAAATAATTTTTCAATTTTTATAATTTTTTAAATTTTTAACCCCTTCCCTCTCATTTCCTTCAATATTAATTTTTTTCAAAATACTTTTCATGTGATTTCTCCAAATTTGTATTTGCTTTCCATTTTCAAAGTTTTCGATTTTATTCCATTTGCAATTTTTCTAAATTTTTGATTCTTTTAAATTGTTGATGTTTACACTTTTTACAATTTCAATTTACTTTTTTTTTCAAAATTTTCATTTTTTTCTCATTATTTCTATATCTAAGTATTTACTTAAAATCACTCACGTTAAGGATGACTCCTTTATTCAGCAAACTCTGCTTTTTAGCCGTCATCACAAAATAATGCGTATCATCCTTGTAATAAACGATATTCTCCAAATCGATGCCAGTTGCATGGCGAAGATCTTTGAAAAATTTTTGATTAAAAATATACGCCACTCCGCTAATCTCCTCGACTCTAGCTTCGGCTTCGCTACGATGGTTGATGAAATTAGCCGTAATAGCGATGGCCAATTTACCACGAAATTCTTTTCTCTTGAAGCCTGAAAAATTATAAATAGAATATGAAAAAAGTATACAACACCGAGGTGGAAATGGCCGCGACATCGATGAAATTGCAATAAACTCACCTTCTAATGTATTTCGTTTACCATCAGCTCCGATCAAAACATCGAATTCATACTGCGATACCGGATGATCCTCTGGTGACACTTTGGCCCTCCAACCAGTTTCTGAAAAAGCAAACTCAGCCCATTAATTAATTCTCCACATACTATAATCACATAAGCACGAGCACGTGCCGAGTCATTCTAAATCAAAAAACAATTAACGCTTTTATTTCCTTCACTCGACACGGTATCGAGTCCTTGAACCGCTCCCTGCCATTTGTAGTAGCCATATAATCACTTCCTAGAGACCTAGAGTCTCGAGGAAAAAAAGAACCATAACACATCTGGATTCTTATTTTAATCTTCTGGCATGGATTTTTTCTTCTTTAAATGCCAAAGTCTACGATATACGCGTCAATTCTTTTGATAATTGCCGCAATTATGTAGGAAAAAAAAGGGTTCTAACGTTGTATAGAAGTAGTCGACCATACGTGATACTCATCACTCTTAGCAATTGCTTTTAATTAAATTAATACCGCTGCTGCGAACTTTCGGAGAGGAAAAAATGAAGGTACGGATCTTCGTCCTTATAAAAAAAAGTTATAACGGCTTAGACCATTTAACTCGTTAAATAACTCGAATAGTCTCGAAGGTCCGCGTGCAACAAATCATAATAATACGACGTCCCTATTCCCTAATACCATTATAGAATTAGAATACTACTTATTAACACGATGCACTTGATACCCTATTAACTCGAGCTTATTTCATGGTCTAATTGGGGCAACCGTACGCGTTTGGAAACCCAATAACGTGCATCGAATTGAAGAAAAAATACCACGTAGAAGTGGAAAAATCACCTATGCATTTTTTTTCTGCACCCAACACCTATATTTGTATTAATATCGAGCGCGTAATATATTCTATACTCACTATCTTCGTCTAGATCTGAAGGATAAATCAACGATTCGAAGCCGACGCCTTCGTGAATCTCGACACCCAAAAGTAACGCTACTTTTAATAATATGCATTGCAGTTGCCTTATACCTGCGAAAAATTTTAATTAATATCGTGCCAATTCGCACAGCATAGCATTCGTGTGTTGGTAAATTACACTGTGGCCGAACTAGAACTAGACTTACTAATATGATCAATGGAACCGGCGCAAAATTTGCCAAAAAACTTCTTAGCACCGAGGGCCCTCAAATCGTGGATAACAAAAGGCCACAAGTGTAACACATTATTTCTAGTCATACGGTCTCGTTTCTCTATTACTACTACTTTGGCACCAAGTAACTGAGCTTCGATCGCCGCACGTAGACCGCATGGTCCGGCACCGATGATTAGCACCTGGAAAGTAAATTGAGAATTATAAAAGAGAAAATTAGGAATAATCAATAATAGCGTACTTGGCATAATTTACAATCTAAATTGGACACTATAAATTTACAGATGACTATATTTTTTCAAGGGGGTGGCATGGTGGTGGGAGGGGGGCTCCAAGACACCAGGGTTCGGTAAAATAATCCAGGAAAAAACGATTTAAAATCAAAATCTAAAATTAGTGTGATACTTGTATTTAAATCCAAGATCCAAATTTCTTTTCACGCCTGGATTGAAATCCAAAATTTAAAATTCTTTCCAAATTGTAGTTTAAAATCCAAAATCCCCAAAAAAAATTTCCTCCGTCATCTGGCGCATGTTAATTTTCGAGAAATTTTTTGTCATTTCTTTTTCGAAAAAACTGAATTCTTTTGCAGAAAGAATTCCAGTTTTTCCTCGGATAAAACAATTCTTATTGATTGAATAATTAATTATATTTTTATTTTGGAGTCATAGCTTAATAAAATTTATGAATTTCAGAGTTCCTCAATTTTTTTGAATCAAGTACAAAATATTTTTCAAAATCTCAAAGGAAATTTTTTTGAAAAAAAACCTTTCAATTTTTTTTCCATTTTTTGTTGAAAAAATTTCTGAATTTCCTCGAAATAAAAAAATAGATTTTTCTCGAGCCAAGCTAAAAACTACTCAATTTTTTTAAAAGATCTCTCAAGTAATTATCCGATGTCTCGATTATCCAAGCAAAAAAATTAGTTAATTTTTCATTATCTGATTTTCCTTTATTTTTGCCGAACGACCTTATATGTAGATATTGACGCTCCGAAAAAAATTTGGAGATTTTTTTTCTGAAAAAATTTGAGAAATATAATTTTTTGTTTCAAAAAAAATGCTAAAAAATCGAAAAAAATTAAGCATTTAAAAAAATTAATTTTTCAGTTTAAGAAAAATAGGTTTAAAATTTTATTCCAAAAAAATGGATTTTTTAATTTTTTTTTTAAATTATTTTTTTATAGGTATCCTAATCTTTTTACAAAAAGTTCCAAAATCACGAGGAAAAAAAATCAAAAATTTTGTTTAAAATAATTTTAAGAATTTTTTTTATTCCATTTTTTTTTTTTTTTTTCATCTACGGAAGTAAGAATTTTTTGTTCTACGAAATTGATCCAACTAAAATTTTCGAAGAAACCTTCTCAAAAAAAAAAAATAATAAATAAATAAAATAAAAAATAATTAGCAAGAGTATTTTTTAAATGCAGGTAAATTACCTACCTTGAATTTTCAACTTTTTTTGTTATTTTTTTGTTTTTTGTTTTTTGAAAAATTGAAACAATTTCTTCACAAAATAGGTAGGTATCATTTTTTCAATCAATCAAAAAAAATCTCCACTGCGCTAGGTATATAAGCAAACTTCTTCATGAAAAATTTTCAAAGTTTAAAAAGGCAGAAGAAAATTAAATTATTCTCACAACATATTTTTCGCAAATTTTTGAATTTGTTTTTCAAGAGTTTACTGCAAACCTTATTCCTTGAAAACTTGTCAAAAAAATTGAATAATGTTTTAAATTTTGTTTCTAGAGACTTTTATTTTAGATTTTTTCAAAGATTTTTTTTTCTGAAAAAATTTGAGAAATATAATTTTTTATTTCAAAAAAATGCTAAAAAAAATCGAAAAAAATTAAGTATTTAAAAAAATAATTTTTCAGTTTTAGAAAAAAAGTTTTAAAATTTTATTCCAAAAAAATGAAATTTTTTTATTTCCTTTTTTTTTAAATGAATTTTTTTATAGGTAGGTATCCTAATCTTTTTACAAAGGGTCCAAAATCACGAGAAAAAAATCAAATATTTTGTTTAAAATAATTTTAAGAATTTTTCAATTTCATTTTTTTAAAATGAATTTTATTTAAAAATAACATTTTAAATTTTGTCATGAAACAATTTTTTTGAATTTTTTCTGGAAATGTACCTATTTCAAAAAAATTTTTAGCTTACAATGCAATTTTTTTCAATTTCAATTTGGTAAAAACAAGTTTAAATTTTCTGATTTAAAAAAAAATGTAGGTACGAAAAATTTTTATTTTGTTAAAAAAAAATATTTTTAGAATTTTGGTGTAAATTAACGTTTTAAAAAAACAAAATGTTTTAAATTTTGTTTCAACGTAGATTTTTTAAAATTTCAACAGGAAACTTTTTTTTGAAATATTTGAGCAATCAATTTTTTTTTCTTTAAAAAATTTACTGATTGAATTAGAAGAAGAATAGTTTTGTCAAAAAATTTTAGGATAATTATGGATCTGATTTAGGAAAAAAACTGACAGATGAATAGCTGTATGCATCTTGCACAGACGAGCTCAGGGTGGATCATCATACATAGGTAGTACAATTTTATGAAATTTTTCTGAGGGCCCAAAGTAAAAAGGTGCCTTTGGTAGTATTTACTACAAAAAACCAATACCTTTTTTTAAGAGAAAATTCTAAAAAATTTCCTAATGAATTTGCTGTTGCAATAATTATGCAATAAACATTAAGAATTTTATTTAACAACGTTTTCTTCAGAAAAAAAATTGAGAAAAGAATTTCTTTGGAGTTTGGAAAAATGCTTGAATTTTTTTGAGAAAAAAATCAATTGTTGAAAAATGAAATTCTGGTGAAATATACTTCTGGATCAAAAAGTACATACATTTTTTAGCACTTCATCTTTATTAACAGACTATTAAATTATGAAATGACTATTCGGTTTCAAACCCTTCGCCCCTAAAGAAAAGAACTCTAAGAATCCTGAACATGATTATTCAAGAAAACACTCACCCTTGTATTGGGACAAGCTTTTCCACGATTGTAGCACTTGTGGTTGGCTCTCTTATCGAATTTATTCCATAAAGCTTGAGCCCTCCAGGAACATAATTTACTCTGCAACATAAAAACACAAATTCATGACAATATCTAAATTATTTTCATTTGTAAAAAAAAAAACCATTACCGAGACCTTACCTTGAGTTTGGGATAAAACTGCGGAAAATTAGTCGGTTTGAGGTTCAAAATCTCGCACAAGTTTCGATAGTTGCATAATATGGTTTTGAGGGTAGCCGCACCGCAGAACTTATCGAATAAATCGGACGCCAAAGCCAGCTCCGGCGACAGGACTGGTTTTCGGTGATGGTGATGATGGGCCATCACTTCGGCTCTTTAAAGTTTACTGTAATTCAAAACAAAAAACAACAATAGGTTAGATACGAACATAGTCCATTTCCCCTTACATGGTTCGATAAGCTATAGTAAGCTAGACAACGTTGAGGTCATTTTGTAATCAGAATCGAAGATGACGCGACGCTGTGGTCTCAATTAAAATACATCTCTCGTGCTCTATAAATCAGTCACCAATTAAAAGTACGTTTGCATTTCACGGTCGAGTTCGAGTTGCAATTCACAGCGAATCGTCGTGTTGAAAAATTCCTTTTCTAATGTGTATCGTGTAGGTAGTTTGCAGGTGTCCGCCCCCCTTTGGCCCTCATTTCCTTACGCAGGACGTTTTCTATATCACGCCAATCTAAAATAAACGACCGAATAAGTGCCAAAAAGGTTCGTAACCTATTTCAAAACACTCGTGTTTTCGTCTTAGTATTCAGTTCTCGTCGACTATTTGACCATCTTTTATCTTTTTGTATACGTTGTGCCAATACGGAATTTTTTTAAACCATCCAATATTTCAAAATACGTTTTCTTTCGTAGACAAACGTGTCTGTATCTCCCTCGTCGACTTCATTTTTCCAAACAAGATTTCCCCTTATAACACGAATACCAATTGGAATTCATTCAGGGTGTGTAACTTTTTTTTTTTTTTTTGGAAATTCGTTACTTTTCACGACTTTTTCTATGACCATTAAAAAAAAAAAAATTATCCAAATGTTGAGTGATCCATACTCAAAATTGAAGGGGAGGGAGGGGTCCAATCAAAATTTTTGCAATAACCAAAATTATTTCCAAGATTTCAAGCAACAACTTTTGCTTGAAAATTTTTTCAATTGGGCCCTTACCTCCACCAGTTTTTAATAATTATGAGTATCTAACTCATATTATGCAAAATTGGAGGGTAGGGAAGGGTCTAATCGAAAATTTTATGATAACCAAAATCATTTCTAGGATCTTAAAAAAAATTTTTAATTGGACTTCTCCTTTAATTTCGAAAAAGTATCTTCCTCCTTTCATGTGAAATTGGAGGAGAAGGAGGGATCCAATCGAAATTTTTATAATAACCGAAATTATTTTTAGGATTTTAATCTACAACTTTTATTTGAAATTTTTTTCAATTGGGCCCTTCCTCTCCCCGTCTCCAATTTTTATTGTATTTTCAGAGACTTTATGCAAAAAATAGGTGAAGAGGGACGGGTCCAATTGAAAAAATTTTCAAACAAAAGTTGTAGCTTGAAGTCTTGGAAATAATTTTGGTTATTACAAAAATTTTGATTGGACCTCTCTCTCCCCTCCAATTTTAATGAAATACAGTTTTAGCTGATTTTTTTTACATCATACACCCCTATTATAGACCTTATGGTGTCGAGGTCGTAGCACAAATCACCTACACATACACACAAAATGACCACACAATACACCAAAAAATAAATAAATTGAACTCAGCGAGAGAGTGGTCCTCTGTACCATTTACAGTGGGCGATATCAATCACGACACTGGGCCCAATCAACGCAAACATAGGTACGAGCTTCGCGAATTATTCGTCTAATAAATCACCCAACGACGCGACCAACACCATTGCGAAAGAATAACCGACAATTATAATAATTAAACGGTTTACCATCGGAATATTATCGATGGCAGAATAGCACGCAGCGATTAACGCCGTAGAATGGATTTTTTTCTTGCGTTTACGAGCAAGCTAGATTAGTTTTATCGTTGGCGTCGTGTACGAAAATTCGTAAAATAGCAAAGTTTCATTTAAGTTTTGCTTGTAGATTTATAATTATAAGGAAAGTAACGGTTGTATCGTAAAATTCGCGTCCGTTGGCTTCTTACATTTTATTATAAGAACGGGCTATGGGGTCGTGGACCAATTTGCCAAAAAATAATTGCAAATGATGAGAGCCAAGTAAACTATGATATTCGTCTTCAAATTATTACTGTCGAAAATTTTCGTTGCAAACACTTACAATTTCATTTTATGATTTTAAAAACTTGGGAGATTTTCAGATAAAAAAATTTTAATGTAGGTTCGAAGTAGAAAATTTGATCGAAAATCAGTTCACTGAGATGAAATCAGTGTGGCCAGTGATGTAACTAGGTTCTTTTGGTTGATCACAAAAGGGGACTCGATTTTTTGAAGAAAATCTTTCAATTTCTTCAAATGAAAAATATTTTCAGTTTTTTTTGAAGTACGAGTAGGTAGAAATATTTTAAAGATGATTCTTGAAGGAAAAAATTCTTCAATTTTTTGGGAAGAAAATATTTTATTTTGTTGGAGTGAAATCTCTTAAATATCAGAAAAAAAAGTTTACGTAAAATACTTCTAAAAAAAAGTTTTTTGAGTACGCACAAAAAGTTTTTCCATTCTTTTTTTCAGATTAACAATTTTTTTCAAATTTTTAAAGAAAAAAATCGCAATTTTTAAATCAAATTTCTTAAAGTAAAAACTAAAACTTTTAATTATTGTAATATAAAGCATTTGCTTCCTCATCAATCCAAGTATTCTTCAATGAATGAATTCACTCAATTTTTTGGAGAAAAATCAAAAAAAAATTTCAATTAATTTTTGAAGAAAAAGTCATTACCTAATTAAATTTTTTGTAGTAAAAATAAAAAATAATTTTTGAAGAGAAAAATCCTTTGAAATAAAAAGTATGTAAGTACCAATAGCATATTTTTGAAATTTATAAAGAAGAAAATCATTAATTATTTTTTTTAGAGTAAAAATTTTTCTCAAGTTTCCGAAGAAAAAAAAATCTACATTTTTTCTCTAATTAACAAACGAAAAAAAAGGAGTAAAAGTTTGTTTTTTTGAGAATGAAATTCGAAAGTAGGTAGATGTATCTATATCTACCCAGGCCCGTAGTCAGAGGGGGGCTAGAGGGGGCTAAGCCCCCTCTAGCGTCAGACTGAGCCCCCTCTAACAAATTAAAAAAATTCGTCAAAAATCAGATTTTAGTAGGAAAAATTCGCAAAAAAAAAGTTCAAGCCCCCTCTAATATTCAGCCAGCCCCCTCTACAAAGTCACTCTGACTACGCGCCTGTATCTACCAATAATAGAATCTCTAAAATTTCTTCGTTGGAAAGCTCAATTTTTTGTCTCAATTTTTTTCAATTCAAATTATTCGAAGAATAAAATTTCATTATTTTTAGGAGCAAAAAACTCTCATTCGTTAAGAAGAAAGTCTCAGTTTTGTAGGGGAAAAGTCATGATTTTTGTTTGAATTTTCTTTGTAATGTTTTAAAATTTTTTAATTTTTTCAATTTTCGGAGGAGTATAAATCTCTTACAATTTTCTCAAATTTTCAAAGGAAAAACACTCTGACTTATACAGAACAAAAATCGAATTTTTTGACTTACCTCATAATATTTTTGAAGAAAAAAAAATTCAATTTTTTCGGAGAAAAAAATCTTTATTTTGTGGCGAAAAAATTATTATTATTATTATTTAATTTTTTTGGGGGGGGGGGGGAATACATCGTTTGCTAATGGGGAAAAATTCTCATTTTCTTTAGAAAACAATATTAATTTTTTCAACATCAGATTTTTCGAAGAAGAAAAAATCTCATTATTTTAGGAGCAAAAAAATCTCTTATTTTTAGAGAAAAAAGTCTTAGTTTTTTGGGAAAAAAGGTCTTGATTTTTGTTTGAATTTTCTTTTTAAAAAATGTTTTAAAAACTCTGAATTTTTCAATTTTTGGAGAATAAATTTCTTTAAATTTTCTTAAATTTTCACAGGAAAATAATCTGACTTTTATAGAATAATATCCAATTTTTTGATTTACCTTAAAAAAATTGAAAAAAAATCCTTCAATTTTTTTGGAGGAAATTTTTGGACGAAAAAATCTTTTTTTTGGGGGGGGGGGATAATCTAAATTTTTTGCTATGGAGGAAAAATCTTTTTTTTTTTTAAATGTATACTTATTTTTTCAAATCCAAATTATTCGAAGAAGAAAATCTTTAATTTTTTTGTAAATAAATCTTTTGCTAATAGGAGAAAAATCTCATTTTTTAAAGAAAATAATCTTAAATAATAATTTTTTGCCTCATTTTTATTTTTTAGTCAAATTTTTCGAAGAAGAAAATCTCATTATTTTTAGAGCCTCAATTTTATGGAAAAGATGCCTTGATCTTTGTTTGAATTTTCATTTTAAAAAATGTTTCACAAACTTCAAATTTTTTCAATTTTTTGGGAATCGTTTTTTTATCACTCTTATTCTCATAGAAAAAAAGCCAATTTTTTGGCTCACCTTCAAAGAAAAAAAAACAATACATATTTTTAAAAAAATCTTTCAGTTTTTTTAGAGAAAAAAACTCTTTTTTTGGGGGAAATTTTTGCCAAAACTGCAGAATGACGACCCCCTCCCCCACTTTACGATCTCGTTAAGAAATAGAAATTTTGACACTCACACCAAGCTATTCGAAAAGCTAAAGTTGATTTTCAGCATGCTCGATTTATTTAGGAATATATAGCTCGTATAAGAACACCAGGTCGTTCTTTTCTAATTAAAGACAAAAAAAGTCATAACTTTGAAAAAGATTTTGAAAGGTACTGAAACAAAAGCTTTGTGTCATAATACCCTCTATCGAGTTTATTATACCTCGCTCCGGGACCCCTCTCGAAGTTCTCAAACAATGTATACCTACTCGCAAGTACTTAATCATATCAACGCCAGGCGCCTTACCACCTCTAAGTATATCTTTTGATGGCAAGTAAGAGAAGTAAAAAAGACAAAACCGAAACCGAAACCGATTCAACCACACAAACACAACGTTGCGATGGCACGAATACCTTGAACCAAAAAGTCAAAACGCATCGTGAACGGAGTTAAATTGGAACACCGTATTAATATATTCACCGCATCGTCGTCGTGCGTAATATTACGTACGCATGACACAGGTAGTCATTCTTCCTGTTCCTCGATGGGTGTCGGGTCGGGTGTGCCTTATAGTCATTTGTTAATCCGGATGAGGTTATTGTCACGCATCGAGCTGTCATCGAGAGCCACACAACCAATCTATCTCTTGGCTCCAGCCACCTGTTACTTCAAAATCGAATCTGCAGTACTCGTATAGTATGCAGAGAAAGATGAATTAACAGGCTGACTGAAGAAGAGAGACGTAGAGCAGAGAGGTGCATCAACCATCTAGGTCAATATTCTACCCGTCATAGTATGATAGTACACAATCTTAATGACCAGACTATTGATTCGGCGTCAGTGCCGGACGAATGGCCGTATTTGTAATTATTTATACGCACCCAGCTCCGTTTGTCCTCACTTCACCTTCGATCTCGCACACCTATGGTCACTCGCTTGTTTATACACCATTCAACGGAACTTCCGTCATAATTGGTTAAATCGCTGTAGAAAAACCGGAGTGTGCGGTTTCCTCGATATCCTCTCCGAGTTTTCTGATAATATTATGTATATCTCGTTGTAAATATCCACAGGGTGTTCCAAGGATCCGCAATAGTTCAACTATAGACACAACTTGAGTAGGCAAACAAAAAACATTATTATGAAATGTTGCCTATCTTGATTTTGTGGTTTAAAAAAATTCAAAATTTTCTCAAAGCCTCACACTTTGAAAATTTGAAAATTATAAAAGTTATAATTACGTATTACAACATTTAAAAATTTTTAAAAATTGTATCAAGTTCAAAAAAAAATTTAATTTAAAAAATAGCTTAATTTAGAATTTTCGCCAAAATTTCAACGTGTATAAAATTTTAAAATTTTGTAAAACTTGAAAAATTGATTTAATTTTGAAAAATTATAAAAATTTAAAATAGATAACTATTTCAACTTTTCAATTTTTCATCAAATTTTACTTGATTAATTTACTATAAAATATCTAAATTTATAAATTGACTAGTTGAATTTTTTTTTTTGAAAATTAAGCTGAATTTTAAAAATTAATCGAACTTTAAAAATGCACAAAATTTAAGGAAATACACAAAATTTTCAAAAATTTCAAAACTTATTAAATTTCTACAAAAATCAATACGAGTATTTTTATTTAACACTATATAAAAATTGAACCAACTCCGAAAATTTATTAAAATTACAATTTTTATTAGTATCACATTTTGAAAACTTACTAAATTTTTAAATTTTTAAAAATTGATTCAAGTTCAAAAATTTTTATTAAAATTTAAAAATGACTGAATTTGAAATTTCACCAAAGTTTTTACCTGTGTAAAATATTAAAATTTTGTAACACTTTAAAAGTTGATTTAATTTCGAAAAATCATTCAAATTTTATAATTGACCAATATTTCAACGTTCCAATTTTTCCAAATTTCGAGTTTTTATCAATTTTTAAATAATTTACTGAATTATCGAAATTTATAATTGACTTGTTGATTTTTTTTTGAAAATTTAGCTGAATTTCAAAAAAATTATTCGGAAAACTTTGAAAATGCAGCAAATGAATTACCTACGTACTAAATTTTTCAAATTTTCAAAATTTATTAAACTTTTAAAAAATTAGTATTTTTTATTCAACTTTCAAAATTGAACCAATTCCGAAAACTTATTAAAGTTTAAAAATTATCCAAATTCCAATTTTTATCAATATCACATTTTTTTGAAAATTTTTAAATTTTTTAAAAATTTTATTGATTCAAGTTCAAAAAAATATATTTAGGTATTAAAATTTAAAAATTATTGAACCTTGAATTTTCACCAAAATTTTTACATGCACATATACTAGTAGAAGTTTAAAATTTTGCAAGACTTTAAAAATTGCTTAAATTTTGAAATATTAGATAAGTATTAAAATTTAAAATTGACAAATATTTCAACTTTTATCAAATCTCTCAATTTTTCCAAATTTTCAAATTTTAATAATTTACTAAATTTTGAAATATTTTAAAATTTATTGAATCTTTAAAAAAATAAATATTTACTTAGGTACTTTTTCAATTTTAAAAATTGAGCCCAATTCCAAAAATTTATTCAAAATTTCAAAATGATCGAAATTTTGATTGTTATCAAATTTTCTGAATTTTCAAGTTTTGAAGAGTTACTAAATTTTGAAAATTTTAAAAATTTATCCAACTTATAAAATTTATCAAAATTATAAAAATTGCCAAATTTTGAATTTTTATCAAAATTTCAATGTGTATAAATTTAGAAAAAAATTTTAAACTGTAAAAATTTATCCAACATGAAAGATTGGTCCCATTTCAAAAATTTAAATATTAGGAAAAATTTAAAAATTACAAAAATTCAAATTTCAAAAATATAATCATATTTTTCGAATCACCGAATTTTAAAAAATTAAAAAAAGTACAACTTTGAAAATAATTTTACCTAACTTCCCTCCTAATTCAATTTTTTTTCAAATTTTTAATCTCAACTTTTTCGATTTTCATTTTTTTTAATGTTTCAAAAAGTACTTTTTTTTTTAAACTTTGTAAGTAATTAAAAAAAAATCAACTCCACTTTTTTTTTAAATTTTTAAATTGTTATTATTTTTTAAATAGGTATTCAATTTATTCTTTTTATGATTTCTTATTTTTTTTTAAATTAATACTTGGACTTACAACTTTTTAAAAAGAAAATTTATCATTCATAAGTTCCTAACTATTCCAAAAAATTTTCAACTTTTTGTTTTTTTAATCTCAACTTTTTTCAATTTCGAACTAATAAATTATCCTGAAACATTTCCCTCGTTTACCAAGTGGATTCGAGGGTTCGAAACTTCCACAATATTGACTCGCACAAGCTGCAATTCTCCTCAAGTGCCCATATACAGGATTCGCTGTATACTACGCTGCGTGAATGTAGTATACAATTAAGCAGATCATGTATATTATACAGTAGTTGTCAATTAAAATACAACCGACATCATTTAATATCCTGTTCTGCGCGCTCGCGGTATGTATCGTATTTGTAGTGGTAGGGGCCATTGTACGACTTCGTATTTCCGAAAAGAGATACACGAAAAACCTTGGCACTGGCATACGGTCGAGATACCGTTAAACGACAATTAAATCCGATGCTTATTCGTATTCTCTTCAAGCATCAAATTAAATCGAATCGCCGCAAAAATGATTATTTACGATCGATTAAGAGCAGAGTAATATTGAAAAACATTGATTCTTGGCGACGTTTACATTAGCATAAGTTATATTTTTTTCGTACCAACTGGTTCGTCAATCACGTGGATAAGAAATATGATTGTAAAAACATCTCGTAAATGGTTTGATTTAATGACGTCGTAAAAAAATGACACCTTTTAAAGACTTCCTGTCAATTTTTCATCGTTCGTACCTTTATGCAGTTTTCTCAGATTGTGAAATTAAATGAGTACAGTCTGATTGATGGAAAACATTTTTTTTTTAATTTTTAATTTCTTAAATTTCTTTTAAAAAGGATAAAAATTATTTCGTAGGAATTTTTAAATTTTAAATTCAATCTTTTAAAAAATTCCTCATTACTTCTCTAAAGTAGATTTTTTTTTGAGAAAGAAGTTCTACTCGTGATTAAAAAAAATAACAACACTATGTGGGAGGAAAATGAAAAAAACATATGCTAATTTTCTTTCAAAAATATCACAAAATATCTATTATTTATTTTTTTTTTTTTTATAAAATACAGTTTTTTTTTTACTTACGTAACAAAAAAATAGAATATTTCCAAATTATTTAAAAAATAATTTTAAATGTCCTATAAAATATGTAACTAAATAAGTAGATAATTAGTTATATAATTATTTCATTTTTTGACGATAATTTTTTTTGAGTATATTACCTCTCAATCGTTTATCAAATATAATCATTCGAAACTCTTCTCGAAATGAAACTTTCATACTCGTCAGTGGTTTAGATTCTAGCCTGACGTCAATGAAAATAATTACAAACAAATTCCTTACACCTTTGGCAAAGTTGATGCTCCAAATACCACTAACCATCGATGAATGATCTCGTACTCATTTTCCAACCATACCAAATGTTTTCGAGTTCCAATTTTGCCAACTATGTGAGCAATAGCTTTTAAAACAGACACAAAATCAGAAATTCATGAAAAAAAAATTAAATCATCGTCCACAGGTGACGATTGTTTTAGATGCGTTGTAAAAAAAACATGAATTTTTCGTGCAAGTTTTAGTTCACGTCAAAAATTGTAAATAACCAAATGAAATCGACGAACAATAGCGATTGAATCAATTTTTAAAAACATAGGGTTTTTCAAAATTAAACCAGGTAATGTGGTCAAAAAAAATTCATCGCATGAATAATTCATTTTACTGGCATAAAAATTAAAATTTACCAATTTTGCCAATTTACTTATGCATATTATATTATATTCAAACTGATCAGTTTTCATTTTTTCCTAAACCTTGCAACTTACAAAATCCCATCAAATTCGGTATGATTTTCATACACATGGGTAGAGGGTCTAATTCAACTTATAAATAATTGGCTTGCGTCAAACCTCCATCACATAGTTCAATTTACGTGTAATACTCACACGTCATAAGGACACATTACCCCACGAGAAATACCCTTATCCCTTAAGAATTTTTACGACGAATTTATTCCTAGTTACGAATACAACTTTAAAATACACTATTTGACATTCAAGGTTGGTTCTTCACAGACACAGAGGGCAATATATTAAATGCCCCAGACGACGAGTATACGGTTGTAAAGGCAGCAGAAAAATATACCGCGAGAGTAGAATCTAGGCAAACATATTTTAAAGAAGGCAAAGGCAAAGACAACAGAGAAAATATATACAAAAGAAAATTTCCAATTGCATTTCGGTTTGTTATAATTGAAAAATTCTTCGACCGTGAAAAAAGAAGAGACGAGAACGGCTTAATGTACCTTTTCATGTAACCTGGTTCGTGTGCAATATTCGTCGTAATCTCGTAATATTACACGTATATTTTTGTATCAAAATACATTCTAACAATTTTATCTTTTCGCTCATATTTTTGCGATGCAATTTTTTCTCCTGAACTTAATGATATTCGTACGAGCCACGAGCACGAGTTATGTCTATATAAGTACGCTTTATTAATTTATCAAGAGATATATGTAATATTCTCGATTTCCAAAAATTTTACATCGCAACTCGATGAAATTACAAATTGCAAAATTTCCTCACCATTTGATGAGTAACTCAAGGTACCTTATTGTGCTTACTATACAATGAATTCGAGAGTTATGCAAATTCGACCATGTGCAATACAATAATCCTATTTTTAAATGCGATTTACAAAATTATAGGAATTTATGGCGCAATGCATAAATGCACCCGCGAACAATCGTTGCGACAAAGAGCTTTATTACGTTGTTCCTATAGACGAATAAAATTTTTTTTATTAATGTTTTTTCATGCTCGAGCAATCGTGTACTAGCAATAATGCACCTATATATATGGATTCACTCGATGCTCTCACCATAAAACTTATGCTAGTTCGAAATGAGAAATTTTATATTTGAGAATTTTTATCGTCCAAGTATCTCCACATCAAGGTTTAATAAAATTTCAAAATGCAAAAAAATACAATATTGAAAAATGTTTGTTTTTTTTCCTAATACGAGTAAGTATATTGGAATTTGTTGCGAAAAAAATAAAAATGAAAATTTTGTGTTGAGGCAGAACTCGAAAAAAATTCGAATACACGATTTTAAAAATTTCAAAAAAATCAGTTTCACATAATATTGAAAAAAAGCCACTTTAAAGAATATTCAGTAAAAAAAAAAAATCCAAAATAAAAATTGCTTCAAAATTCTGTTTTTTATACAGATCTGAAAAAAAGTTCTAAGAAAACCCTACAACTGAGTGAGAACAACAGAAACATTTTTTTAAATCGTTCAGAAAAACAGTCAATAAATTTTCAGAAATGAAAAGAAGATTATTGAAATAAAATCAGAAAGAAATGTTTGAAAATATACTTTTTAATTCAGAAAAAAGTTGAAGAAAATTGTCAAAAATAAAAATTACTTACTTCAAAAATCTACTTCCAAAAAAAAAATGTTTCAATAGAATTATAAGAATTATATCAAATAAAGTTGAGAAGAAAGATATTTTTTTCTAATCTGTTCAAAAATATATGCTAAAACACTAAGAAAAAATTTCAAAGGTATCAAAATAAAATTGAAGAAAATTTAAAAAAAAAAAAAAAAAAAAAAAAATTGAAAATCTGTTTTCAAGAAATTTTTTTTATTTTTTCATAAAATCAAAAATAAAATAGAGAAAAAAATTAAAAACAAAATTTTAAAAAAAATGTATTCGAGAAAACGACGAAAAAATAGTCAAAAATAAAAAAAGTGATTAAAATAAAATCAGAAGAAAATGTTGAAAAAAATTGAAATTAAAATTCTGATCCAATACTTAAGCTAAGTACTTGTTGAAAAATACGTCAGTCTATCAAATAAAATCAGGGGAAATGTTCAGAAGCAGAAAAAAGTGCTATGAAAAAATACTTTGAATAAGATCTTCTTTTACAGTCCATTAAAATGTAGGAAAAAAAGTTTCAAACAAAATCATGAAAAAATTGCAGTGAAGAAATATTGAATTTTTTATCAGAAACGCAGGGAAAAAAATCATCTTTACAAGAATTCACTAGGTACATGCTACATACTATCAAAAAAATATTAAAATGAGTAATAAAATTAGAAGAAAAATTTAGACACGAAGTTGAAAAAAAGTTACGCTCAAAGCAGAAAAAATTTAATAATATTGTCAAATAAAATAAAAAATGAAATTCACTTTTAAAAATGTTTCAAGTAAATAACTTTATAAGGGAAAACGTTCAAGCAAAAAAATCAAAAAATTACTTGTCTAAAAACACATACTAGGTATAACTTTGTTTTTAAGCAAAATGTGAAAAAAATTTCAAACGAAATCATAAAAAAAAAATAATTGGAAAAAATTTGCAAATTTTTTGTTCAGAAATGCAGGATTGAAAAAAAAATTGAAAAATCAAATAATTTTTTTTAATGGAAAAAAACTGAAAAAAATCATGTTCAGAACAATCTGTCCAAAATTAAATTAAATCAATTTGAAAATTATGTTTGTAGCGTTTTGAAAGTTTTTCGAATAGGAGTGAAATGTTCAGGAGAAAAAATTCAAAAATAAAATTAAAATTCTGTTTTAACAAGTTGGAAAAAAAAAGAAATGAAATACTTTGAAACCCTGTTTTTAAACATTGAAAACAGTGTTTTAAAAAATTTAGGGGGAAATGATCCAAAAAATAAAATAAATTTGCTAGGAAAATTACTCATCTAATTTCTGTTTAGGTAAGGTAATTATGTTTTCAAGCAAAATGTGAAAAAAAAATCCTAAAAAAATGATCGAAAAGAAATGAAAATTTTTTGTTCAAAAATGCAGAATTTGAAAAAAAAAGGTTGAAAAAATCACAATTTAAATAAATCAATTTTTGCAGACTTGAAAAAAATTGTTACGAATAATATTTTAAAAAACAAAATATTTTTAGAAAAAATCTGAAAAAAATTATTAGAAATTTAAAAAAAAAATCATTCAAATATCAAGGGAAAAACAGACAAAAAATTTGACAAAAATCGTGTAATTCAGGAGTAAAGTGTTCAGGAAAAAATATTTCAATAGATTGAATTAAAATAAAAATTTTAGACAAAAAATTCAACATAAAAAAAATGTTAAAAAACAATTTAAAAACTTGATGGAAAATTTTTTTAAAAAGAAATTAGGAGATAACGTTCAACAAAAAATTAAAAATTAAATTCATTTCAGAAACCTGTTTTCAAGCCAAGTTTTTTTCAATGTTCAAACAGAATGATGAAAAAAATTGGAAAAATTTTAGTCAGACAGGCAGACTTTGAAAAAATATTCAAAATGAAAAAGTATAAATTATGTATAAATTTAAAATAAAATTAGAAAAAAGTTCAAAATTCTATTCTAAAAAAAGTTTTAAAAATTTATTTTTAAGAAAAATTTGAAAAAAGATCATTCCAAAAAAAAATAGTTCTACACAAAATTTTGGAAAAATTCGTTTCAAGCTTTAAAAAAACATCTTACCATACAAAATTATGCTTCAGAGGCCCCAAAAATTGTAAAAAAATTTCACAGCACAGATCATCTGCTCACTTCAAATTAAATATCTACACTCTAAAATAATATTCAAGGCAATTGCGACTATTTTTGAAATCTTCATACATCGCCTCAATATCCATAATTGGACCTAACCAAAAACAACAACGCAGACCTCGTGTTAGATGCTGACCACAGACTCTTCATTCTCTTCCCTGACTATTTTATCGATTTTACGAGTACTCGCGTCTGGTCCACGCTGTCGTGCGTCGTCATAGAGCAGACCACGACTACGTCTAGGTGTTAATTATCGTCCCAGGACACGTGTCCTAAACGTGTCCAACTCGGGATAGCGATAATAACGATGCGACATCGACACGTTGGGAGAAGAGAGAGAAGAAAGAGAAAACTCTACCTACGATACGTTTTAATTCGCGTACGCGAACATACGAGTACGTTCTAATGGTGGCGAGTTCATCACGATATACAAAATAGAGTTCGAAACAGTATAATTTGTTAATTTCAGCCGTCAACCGGCCAATGCCGCCATAAAAAAAGGGTACAGAAGGCAGGGCACAGAGAGGGTACGTTTACGCGTCACGCTATACATAGTATTTTCATGACGAACTGACGATCGAAATAAAAAGAGAAGAGAACCGAAGTAAGTATAAAAAATTTCGCCGTAATAATTTTTTTTTTCACTCGTTGACCGGGCAATAATGGCGATGATGTAATTTACCTATTACCCATAAGATGCTTTCGTATCGTTTTATAATGGCGAAGATCGAAAGAAAGAGCAAAAACACACACGCCTCAAACGCCTACATTTTTTACCTAAAATGGTAGGTTAGGTACCACAAGATCTGTACCTTGAACTTGAGATTCGCTCTGTAGATAGTCTGTAGTCGTGTCGCCGATAATCTATATATTTTCAAATCGAAACTGTTGTTGGGTTTGTCTGCGAAAAAACTAATGAAAAACCATCCGATAGTTTTCAATAAACGACGAAAAGTTCGCCATGTTCCATCCTATGGTCTCTAATCCACTTAGGTATTCCTGCTTTCGAATAATCCCTTTTGGCATTTTTAATCAAGGATAAATTAGCTAAAAGCCCAATCATCTCACCTGCTATAAAATTCATCGATTCGAAGTTTATATCAGTTGTATTTTCAGAAACAAGACATTTATAGGATGCACCAACGATTTAATTTAATTTTCCAGTATCTATGCAAATTTCGACAATTTCGAAGCCTTTATTCGGCCTTTACCAAACCAATATCTTGTGTATTTTTTTATTTTTTTTTATTTTTATTTTTTTTTGGGTGTTTATAATTACAGGATTATTACACCCATCGGAAGAATTTTTTAAATTTTATTTGTGAGGTTGAGTTTTTTAATTAAGTTTATGAATTTTTGAATTTCGGAAGGAATATCTGGTATAACTGGGGGGATTTCATTTATTTGTAGGGTTAGTCTCTCTTGTTTTAACTTGGGGCATTCGAACAGGATATGTTGGATAGATATAAGTTGAATAGTACAGAAAGGGCATAGAGGTTTTGGAGTTTTTTGGTAAAGATAATTGTGAGTAATTTTTGTGTGTCCAATTCTTAGTCTGGTTATAATGATTTCATCTTGTCTATTTAATTGTGTGAGGTTTTTCCAAGGATGCACTCTTTTTTTATGTTGGTATAATTTATTGTTTACTTGTTGGGACCATAAGTTTTGCCAGCTTGAGTAAATTTGTTTGGTTAACAAAGATTTGATGTCATCTGTGGAAAGGGTAGAGAGTGGGGAGGGATTTATGGCAGATTTTGCTAGTGTATCGACAATTTCGTTTCCTTGAATTCCTATATGACTGGGAACGTATGCAAATTGAATAATGAAATTTGAATTTTGTGAATGTTTTGTACAATGGGATGATCTGTAAAAATGTTTTGAATTGAAATTAAGGAGCTTAAAGAGTCGCTTTGGATTAGGAAATTTTTGTTGGTTATTTTGGAAGTGAGTATATCTTGAAGGCAGTGTTGTATAGCAGAAAGTTCAGCATTGTAAATAGAAGAGATGTTATGTATCTTATAGTTAGCAACTTGGTCGTTTATTGAAAAAGCATAGCCTGTATGAAGTGAGGGAATTTTTGAACCATCAGTGAAACATAAGTTGTAATTATTATATTTTGATGCCATTTCTAAGTAGTGGGTTTTTATTATTGTATTGGAATTTTCTTTTTTTGAATAATTTCTTAGATGTAAATCCATTTGTGGAATTTTTAGTAACCAGGGGGGATATGTAATTGGGTTTTGAATAAGATTTTTGATATCAATTTGGATTTCGTTTATAATTAAAATGAAATTTGAAACTGGGTTTTCTATTTGATGATGTTGAAGGTTGTAAAAGGAGAAGGATTTTTGGAGGGGATGAGATGGATTGCTTAGAGCTGATGTAAGAAATTTATTTGTTATTATCGTTTTTCTGAAATCCGTAGGTAGTTCTGCTGCTTCGCAGTAAAGGCTATCTATTGGTGAAGAGTAAAGGGCTCCAATGCAAATTCGTAAAGCGGAATTTTGGATTGTTTTTAGGATATTAGATGTTTTATTTGAGATGTTTGAAAAGCATGGGCTTCCATAGTCGATTTTGCTACGAATTAAAGATTTGTATAGGTGAAGAAGAAGGTTTCTGGATGGATTATATTTTCGATTTTTGACTATTTTTAGTAGATTTATACGGTAGATACGAAGGTAAGTTTTACGTCAAAGCTACGTCTATAAATTGCCACATACGCTTCTCATGTCAGAAGTGCCAAATTCAGATTTTATCATGACATATTTTTGTCTTTTTTTTTGGCTCACCTCGTGCTGAAATTGAAGGGGCTAAAAAAAAGACTGTTTCAATTCAATTAAAAAAAAAAAAAAAAAAAAAAAAAAAAACGAATTAAAATAACTTTTCTTTTCCAGTACTTCAATTTCAGAGATACCTAGGCCAAAATGTGTCATAATAAATTTTGATTGTTTTTTCAAGTTCTATAATGTTCAATTTTTTAGGGAGGTGAAGACTTGAAGAAAGATTTCTCAATTTTTCTAGAATAAGGTATAAATTAAGTATTCTTTGTTTTTTCAAAAAAAATTCTCAATTATTCTTTTTTGGAATGAGAATTCTATCATTTTTTTTTATTTAGAACATTTAAAAAAATTCCTCATGTGTAGAGCAATTTTACATTTTCCGTTTTTTTTTTTTTTTTTTTTTTTTTTAAATTAAAATTCTTTCAGTTTTATTGAAAAAAAATACTTCTCAGTTTTATTGCAGAGATAATTTCCCATTTTTTCGAATAAAAAAATTTTCCACCTTTTTTTGGTGAAAAAAAAAAATTATTTATTTTTTTTAAATATGTAGGTAAAGCAATTTTCCATTACCTACCTATTTTATTTAGGTATTATAATTTTTTTGAATAAAAAGGTCTTTCAATTTTATTGAAAATAAAAGTAATTTCTCAATATTATTGGAAAGAAAATTTCTCAATTTTTTTGGAGAAAAAATTCCTCACCTATTTTTTGGGAATGAAAATAAAAATCTCTCGATTTTTTTTTGTTAAAAAAAAAATTGGATTAAAGAATGTTTTCAATTTTTTCATTGTATTTTTGAATAAAAGATTTTTTTGAAGAAGTACCTAAGCAATCTTTCAATTTTTTTTTTTTGGGGGGGGGGAACAATTTTATCATACATTTTATGCGATTCGTGTATTGAGTCCATTACCATGCAAAATACCTAGGTCCTGATATTTCACCAAACCAGAGACCTTCTTGAAATAAAATTACAAAAACTTCTACTGCTGTATGCAGAAACGGTTTGAGCAAATTTTTTTGGGGGGTGTAGATCGAAAATGCCGAATGAAAATTTTCAAAATGCCGAATGATAATTAATAAGTACAACAGTGGGAAGTAGACCCCTGCGCTGATTTTTTGAAAAAAGTGAGTTTTCGAAAGAAGAACTTCTCACTATCCTCATAGAAAAAATTTCAAGAACTTATGGTAGCATTAGGATTTGAATCAAAACGACTGTTGCTGCCCGAGCGAAGCGAGGGCGAACATTTTTGAAAAAATTGCACTTCTAAAAGAAAAGATGGACTTTTTTTTGCAGAAATTTTGAAAACATACAATAATTTCTGGTTTTCTAAAAGATGAAAAAGTGATACGTTGCCCGAGCGAAGCGAGGGCGAAAATTTTGAAAAAATTGGAATTTTTAATTAAAAATAATGCACTTTAAACATAATTTTTAATATTTTCAAAAAGATCATGTTCATTTTTTTACGTTATAAGTTATAACAATTGAAATGCGCTGATTTTTGATTCCTATTCTGATTCTGAGAGAAAGATGAAGTAATAGAAGTACATTGCCCGAGCGAAGCGAGGGCGAAAATTTTTTTCAGAAATTTACCGAATTTGTGAGTCGGAATTTCTCTAAAATTCATCGAATTTATGATTCGGAATTTCTCAAAAATTTGCCGAATTTGTGATTTAGAATTTCTAAAAAATTTACATATTTGAAATTCAAAACTTTACCAAATTTTGTAAACATACCTAATTTAATTTGTCGAAAGTTTGCCGAATTTGTCGAAAATTTTTCAAAAATTTGCCAAATGGAAAATCACTGGGGGGGGGGGGGGGGTGTTCCACCCCCCCAAACCCCCTCCTCGCACCGGCTCTGGCTGTATGCCTTCATATATTTTATACATATCTTTCCATTGTTGTTCGTTTCACGTAATTGTAAACGAAACAAGAAAAAATTACAGGTGGAGAATGAACGAGACGATGAATGACAAGACGAGACCAGAAGTACCTAAAGGAGGACTTATCGATCCTAATGTGAGTCACCGGTTATTGTGACTAATTTAAAAATTCTACTTAATGATTCAGAATGTGTTGAACGATCGTCTGCGTCTTTTGCTTTTTCGTTCGATTTCTTCTTTGTTTTATTTTTCCTTTATTTTCTTGTTCGATAGTTTTTTTTATTTATTTGGTTTTTGTCTTCTTACGTGATGACATGTGCATGTGTGCGAGAAGTTGGCAAAGTGAGTTCAATTTTGCGGTGTGAATTTATTACCTACGACGTACGAACGTGATTTTTGGGAAGTGATTAATTTTTAGGTTCGATGTGTTATATGTATTGATTGGCAAACAATCGTAAAAATTAAACGTTTCTTTTGAGAAAGAAGAAGAGGTTAGTTTTTTCATGGGAAGGTGATTATCAATAGGCAAAGCAATGAAATGTTCTTGATAGAAAAATTCTCTTCAACAGAAAATCCAACTGGAAAAATTATATCGAATTTTTTTTTATAAGAAATAATTTTAACAAAAAAATTCTGTATGAGAATCTTTTTTAATTAAAAAATTATTAACATTTTTCAAGATTGTTTTTTTTTTATTCAAGTTAATTCAATATTTCAACCTATTTCTTACAATTTTCCCCCAAATTTCTGACACAATTTTGATTATTTTCTTGTAGGTATTTCATCTTTGAATTTTCCATTCTTCATTTTTTCAGTTTTTTTTTTTTTTCATTTTAAATAAATTTTATTTACAGTTTATTTCATTTTTTTCAATTTTCTCGTAAATTTTATTTTTATAATTTTTTTTAATGTTCATTTTCTTCAATAGGTAATTTTTTGACTGATTTTTTTGTTCGATTTTTTTTTATTCCTTCAGTTTTATATCATTTTTTTAATTTAGTACAATTTTTTTCGCAATTTTAGTCTTTTGAGTCGTTTTTCTTGTTTTTTTTTTGTCTTGATTTTTTTTTTTTTTGTGAAAACTTGGATACAATTTTCCTCGCATTTCAGTTTTTTCAACCCTTTTCTCACAGTTTGAATTTTTTCTTTTTTCAAAAAAATTTCCAATTTTATTCATTTTGGAAAAGTTTTTTCATGAATTTCGTTTTATAATTTTAACACAGTCTTCTACATTTGTTTTAAGTACCTAAATACATTTTTTTAAATCAAATTTTTTTTTCTTGTTTTTTTTTTTACAAATTTTTCTTTATTAGTTACAGACTACAGTACAATTCCCTCGAAATTTTCAAATGTTTTTAACCTTTTCTCACAATTTGATTTTTTTTTCAATGTACTTACCCAACAAGGTTTTCATTTTTTGAAAAAAAAAAAAATTCTCGTGAATTCTATTAGGTATAGTCAAATTTAGCAATATTTCATCTACTAGCGGATTTTTTATTTCTACCTTTTTCTACATTTTTTTCTAGATCTTTTTTTCAAGAATCGTTCTCCAAATTTCAATTTTTTCTTTGTTAATTCCACATTTATTTTTGTTAAAAAAGATTACACTAGCTACAATTCCATTTTTTTCATTTTTTCATTGAAAAAAAATTCTTTAGTTTCATTTTTTACCTACCTTTTATTTTTTTCGCTCAATTTTCTATCAATTTCAATTTTTAGCATAGCCTATTTTCATTTTTTTTTCACAAGTTATCATTTTTTTTCAAAATTTTTTAAACAAAACTACGTTTTTTTAAATCCAATAATTTTTTTTTAAAAATTCTTCGTTTTTTCTCAACAAAAATTTTAGCCCGATTTTTATTTTTTTGAAAGCTTTCCTCTTCAGCTTTTTCGATCAAGTGTTCCTTATTTTCTACTTTTAAAAAATCCTCGCAGTATTTATTTTTTTTTTTTTACTTTACTTTTTTTCTCGCAACTTTTCTCTCATTTTTCATTTTCCTCAAAAACATGTTCCAACACAACTACAATTTTTTTTAATTTTTTTTCTCGTAGTTTTTTTGTGCCGAATTTTTTCTAGTGTAAATCTTTTAAAAAAAACGCACACAACTAGAAATCTATTTGGAATTATTGTTTTAAAAAAAATATTCTCAAAATTTTTTTAAGACTTAAAATATTGTTGACTGAGAAAATCTCCGAAATTATAAGAAATTGTCCCCACAAAACCAATATTTTTGTAAAACCTTCCCAGAAAATTCTTTTAAAAATTCTGCTTGACCAAAAAATCCTCTCTGATGAAAATCGTTCCTCTACAGTGAGAAAAATACAAATCCTCGTGCCCTTTAGCAAATACATACATAAAACAAATGAATACAAAAATAATCAGCAAAAACATCTTACCTTCTATAAAATCATTCTACAAAATACCACCGTTTAATCTTTCGAAATTCACTCATTTTTCACTCTATCTAGACTCGCGGTTGTTGCGAAATTTCGACATGGAAAAATCACTTGTTACTCGATCTCACCACCACTTAGGTACCTAAATGTAAAAAACGACGCACACTCAATACGAAATTTTCCAAATGTAACTCAAAACCTCGTCTGACACCAAATTCGTCTTTCACTTCGCCTTGAAGGTAACCCTTTTTCGAAACCTCGAACGAGAAGACCTTTAGCACGAGTAACCCGGGCACATGTTATCGTGATTGTCATACACAACGAGGAAATCTCTCTGGTTCGACGTCATCTCTCATAAGCTATCGTCATTGATTCCAGATTAATACTCGTACAGACGTAAGTACAGTAGGTACAATGAATATTGAAAAATCATGTACAGTTGTTCGGATATGCTAAGCATTTGTTCGCGATTTACGTACCAAACAATACCTATACCATAGTATGGGTATAATGCGTAATAAACGAGGTATTTATGGCGAATACAATGCGGATACATTGACCAGTGGTTGCATTAACGTTCAATATGCGTGTCAATAAGTTATTGTTGAGTGTTTTTTTTCTATTTTCATTTGTGTTTTCTCCGATATAACTGCATTGAACAGAGAAGGGTGTTCAATGAAAACTTTATGGGGAAAACTTTAATCAACATTCATTTCACGTTCAGTCGTTTATTTTGTAGTGGTTTATCGGTTCGTTTATATGATGCACTGAAATTAAGTGGGACGAATACTCAAGTGTGTTAGGTATCACAAAAATATACCAAGAAATTTATACAGGTGATCGATAAATAGAGCAGATAATGTCATTAAAACTCATTACTTTCTATGACAAATTTTTTCTACTTTTTTGGATTGGTAGGTACTTAGAATATTTCAAAGGTTCCTTACACCTTCAATATTAGAGATAGGCAAAATGTGGAAATAACAATATTTGTAGCTCTAATCGTGATCTAACAGAATGATCATATGAAATGTTTGTCTAAATTCAATATTTATGGAGCTACAGTAATTAGAAAATCTTAAAGCATCGTTTTGAATCCCCAGACCCTGAAAAATCATCATATCCATACAACAACATTCTCTAACAGACTTTTCCTTCTCCATCGTATGGCTTTGGTGCCATTAACAAACTGTCAAATTTGAAAGCTACAACCTTGATGAAATTCGCATCACTGGCGTGTCTCTAAATAACGCGTAAGTATGTAACAAATTAGCTAAAAACGTCGCATAACGACTATATGTATCTATCTATGGACGCCTCCAGTTTTGAAAAACGCGGAAGCACTCGATATGCACACACAATCTGCAAAACCTACGCAATTCTCTAATAAAATTACCTGCGGCGTGTTGGCACTTGGCATTGCTCGGTTCGTAATTTCCACAATACGTATTTTAAATAATATTATAACGCCGAGTTGGAAACGAGGTTCGACATTTGCACTATATAAAAACACATCGAGCGTATTTAACGTCGTTTGGTATTAATTAATATGGCTTGACGAGGAAGGTGAGAATCAAATTAAATCGCCCATCATTTATGTACGAGTATCTTCCAATTTTACGTCAAATTTGTCTAAGGTGAATTTTCATCGAAATGTTTAGCAGTTCAAAAGTGGAGTAGACGAATATAAATCCTGGTAAAATACTCCAACTTACGTTAGTTTAAAACACTTTGGGTGTAGATTTTGTCATTTTCTTCTCGAAACTCAATCGGATAAATAATCGTTGGGATGTTTTTTTAGGTATTAAATACGAGAATGTGAAAATTTATTTTTTTCAATCCAAAAAAATTTATTTCTATTTTTGCTTTAAACTTTCAAAATAAAAATAAAATTTCTACCAAAAAAATGAGAAATTGTTTTATCTCATTTTCTTTTAAATTCTACACCAAAAAATGAAAAATCTTGTTACTTTATAAAAAATGAGATTTTTTCAACAAAACAACACAAAAATTGAGATTTTTTTACTCCAAATGAAGTGGATTTTTTACATTTGAAAAATTGCAAATTCTTTTACTACAAGAAAATTGATAATTTTTTCTACTCCAAAAAAGAAGAGTTTTTTTTTTACTCCAAAAAAATTGCAATGAGATTGAGATTTTTTTTTACTTACTTCAAAAAATTGAGATGTTTTTTAGAGTAAAAAAATGAGATTTTTTCACTTTAAAAACTTGAGAATTTCATATCTAGAAAAAATTATGATTTACTTCGAAAACATTGAGAATTTTTTACTCCAAATTTCATTACTCCAAAAAATTGTGAATTTTGTTTACTCTAAATAAAGTGAATTTTTTTACCCTTGAATAATTGAGAACTTTTTTACTCTAAAGATATAATTATTGAGAATTCTTTTACTACAACAAAATTGATAATTTTTATGTTGCAATATGAGATTAAGATTTTTTTTGCTCCGAAAAAATTGGGAATTTTGTACTCTAAAAAAACTGAGAATTTCATATTCATCTAAAAAAATGAGAATTTCATTACTCCGAAAAATTGAGAATTGTTTTACTCCGAAAAATAGAGATTTTTAAGAATTTGTTTACTCCAAAAAATAGGAAAAAAATTTCACTCCAAATAAAGTAGGAATTTTTTTCACTTCCAAAAATATAGAGATGTTTTTTTTTTAAATGAGATTTTTTTCAACTCAAAAAACATTGAGAATTTTTTACTCTGAATTTCATTATATAGGTACTCCAAAAAATTGATGGATATTTTTTTTACTCCAAATAAAATGGATTTTTTTTTACACTTGAAAAATTGAAAACTTTTTTTCTCTAAAGATATTGAGAATTCTTTTACTCCCACGAAACTTGATAATTTTTTTACTCCAAAAAATGACAATTTTTTACTTTAAAAAAAATAAGATGTTTTTTTCTAAGTTAGTACAATGAGATTAAGAATTTTCGCTCCGAAAAAATTGAAAATTTTTCACTCCAAATTTCATTCCTCCGAAAAATTAAGAATTGTTTTACTCCAAAAAATTGAGGTTTTTTCAACTTCAAAAAATAGGAAAAAAAATTTGACTCCAATGTCCAAGAAAATAAGTAAGAATTTTTTTCACTCCCAAAAATATTTGTTACCTTTTTTTTACACAAAAAAATTTAAGCATTTTTTTAAACCAAGAATTTACAAAACATTTATAACAAAAAATTTGAAAAAATTCTAATTTTTTCCACATTAAAAAACGACTTCAAATAAAGTAAGAATTTTTTACTCCAAAAAATAAAGAGTTTTTTTAAGGTGAAAAATTTAGATTTTTCTTCTCCACAATACTTATACTTGGATATTTTTTACGCTGAATAAAATATTTATTTTACTCCTAAAAATGATGAAAATTTCTATTACTGCCATAAGATTGAGTTTTTTTCACAGCAAAAAAATGAAAAAAAATTTACTCCATTTTTTAGTGCCTAGACCAAATAATATAGTTAGTTGAAATTTTACTTCACTCCAAGAAAATTAGAGATATTTTCTTCCAAAAAAAGAAAGAAAAAAAATTGTATTCAAAAATTCAGGATTTTTTTACTCTAAATATGAAACAAGCATTTTTCATTTCAAGAAAATTGAGAAAGTACTTTGTTTATTTCAACAAAATTGATTTTTTTTACAAAAGTTGAGATTTTTCACATAAAATTTCAAAAATTTATTCAACTTTTCTTCGTTTCTGAATTTATGTAAAATTTCTAGCTCGTGGCTATATATTTGAAATTTTACTAATATTGCGAAAAATTGTTATGGGTTTTAATAATAAAAACCAGGTTTTTGACGCAGTTGTTGCGTCCCAGTTTTTAGTACAAATTTCCAACGTCTTTTCTGAATAATTTGTCAATGTTTTTGGTAGAAATAGAAAGTGAAGGAAAGAGAGTACTTTTTATCTCATTCTTGTACCAATTTTGGTAAAGAACTCTTTTGCTCTTCTTTTGCCGAAGAAAAAAATGGCAAAATTTTTATATTGTGTTTTATAGATGAATTTACTTTTATCCTTGATGAAAAAATTTTCAAAAGAATTTTCCACAAAATTTATCTTCATTTTACGAAATTCGTAGAATTTTGCGTCAATTCACCTCCTTTCGTGTTTCATCGACGAATTGTTTAATTTACTCTCAACTTGAAATGTTTTTTTTTTTTTTTCAAGTACTACTACATATAAAGCCCTTGGCCTCATTCAAACAAATTGATCTTTTGAAAATTTACTCGAATTTTTCAAACTTGAACGACAAAGACGAAAAGGGAGGTACACGAAGCAAATAATGTTTTTCTCGCGAAAGAATCTTTTGAAGAAAGAGAGAAAAAATACCAACCAGAATACGTTGAAAAAAGTATTCGTTTGAAGAATTAAAGGAAAATTAGAACTTATTACGAGATGAATTAAAATTTCGTCAAAAATTATATTACAGTGATATTAAAAGATGAAAAAAAAAAGAAGTTTCGAAACGCGACGACGAGTTCCTACGCTAACGACAATCTAACCTTCGAGAAAGGCTGAGAAAGCTCGAGCAAAAGAAAATAAAATTCTTCGAATATATTTCTTTTCATTTATCCAAAACGAAGAATACCTAAAATCGGCATCTACGTGCTCGCTTATGAGACCAAGCACGAGGCAAGAAAAAAATATTCGACGAATTTTTCGTATAATTTCAGTCGTAATTTTACAGAAAAAAACCAGACGTGATTGGGAGTTGGGATTTGCGTAGCAGTGTTTCAGGGTGGCCGGCTAAGTAATAGGTACGTCGACGATTTTAAACGTATAATAAAGAGATGAAAACACAGTGGTTACTCCGGTTACCGGCGATAAGTCAAGGGGTTGTATAGTACGCGGCGATTAAAAAGGGGATTTCAAGTGAGCCGGAGCCGCCTTTGCTATACGTTTACATACATAAATCGATCTTACGAGACGAGCTTTCCTTAACAATAAACCAAAACCCCGAGTTATGCAATGATTGTGCGAAAAAATTCCATAAAATTGTTCGATTTCATTGCCAAAGTTTCGCTGTAGAAATAAAGCTTTAGGGGGAGGCGAACCGACCTCTTCTCATGTATACTTCTATTGCCAGGTCAACGACGAGTCACTCTCTTAATAGTTTGTGCAACGAAATAAGGAGAGAAAAAAGACAATAAAAAGTATTAATCGAATTGATAGTATATTTTGCCTTTCAATTTATTGCATCGTGTCGGATGCGCCTTTCTCACTTCTGTCCTTTTTCTATCGATTCGCGTAAAAAGTTGTAATAAATCTATAAAGGATTATTTAGAGTCTTGTAGTCTTTTAAGATGAAGTTGTTAAGCAACGAAAAGGAAAAGGTTACAAAAATAAAGAAATACCTACAGGGTGTTCGTGAATTTCATTATTTGAGTGGAATGGAATAATGGGAAATTTTTTAGTCTGTGGAGACTTTAAAAACAATTGTTATTTCACGAAAATTTCATCCAAGTGCAATACTACAGATACTTGATATTCAAAATTGGAGGGGAGGGAGGGATCGAACCGAAATTTTTCTAATAACCAAAATTATTCCTAGGACTTCAACCTACAACTTTTGTTTGAAATTTTTTTCAGTTGGTCCTCTCCCTCTCCACCAATTTTGCAAAACACTCCGAATCTTTTTCTTTTTTGAATAAAATGTAATTTTTTTCAATTCTAAAAAGTTCAAAAAATTGATCTAAGTATATTTTAAATTTTGAACAGAAATTTGTAAAAAAAAGTTTTTCGACAAAAATTTATGAAATTTATTTTAAAACGGATTTTGAAAAAAAAAAAAAAAATCCCAAGCAAAATTTTAAAAAACATGTTCTTTGAACAATTTTTTTTTCAATTTTGAAAAAAAAATTCAACAATTTGTTTTTAGTTGATTTTTAAAAAAATTTAAAACGTTTTGTAGGTAAAATTTGAAAAAACACGTTTTCAACAAGAATGATTTTTTTCCCAATTTTGAGCAAAAATTCAAAATTTGTTTTTTAGTGACATATTTAAAAATTGATTTTTAAATCAAATTAAAAAAAATTATCCACTGTTAAAATTTGAAAAAATATACCCATTTTTAATAAACTGAAAAAAATGTCTTGAAGTAAAATTTGAAAAAACATGTTTTCATCCCCATTATTTTCCCCCCTAATTTTAAGCAAAAATTCAAAAATTTAATCACCTATAAAACTCGGCGATTCGCGCCTCGCCCCTGGACCCCCCCCCCCTGGTTGGCTCTACTTCTACACTACGTTTGAACGTATGAAACATAGTATATGCTTTTACTCCATGACAAAATGTCTAAAAGTCATAAAATTTATAAAAAATAGAATAAACTAAAAATCACGAATATTAATTTCCATGAAAATTTAAAAATCTAAAAAGTAAGTCATCAAAATTAATTTCCATGGGAAATTTAAAAATCTAAAAATTCTAATAAAAACAGAATGTCTGACAAAAAGCCTAAAAGTCATAAAAATTTTTAAAAATCTTCCGAGTTTCAAAATGTCTGACAAAATGTCTGAAAGTAATCTTTCTAAAAAAAAAGAATTTCGAAGTTTCAGAATGTCTGACAAAATGTCTAAAAAATGTCTAAAAGTCATAAAATTTCAAAAAAAATTACAAGTTTCAAAATATCTGACATAATGTCTAAAAAATAGAATTTATTAAAAAAAATTTAAAGTTTCGAAATGTCTGCCATAATGTCTAAAAAACCGAATTTATTAAAAATTATCTGTTTTTTTATGGCACCGAAACCTAACCTATTGTACCCTAACCTAACCCAATTTGGTGTCGGATTTTTCTGTCGTTTTTTTCCATTTTGGTCATCGTAAAAGCATATTATTATACTATGCTAATTTTAAAAATCACTTTTTAGATGAATTAAAAAGTTGCCCAAAATTGAAATTTAAAAAAAAATTATCTAGGTATTAAAAGTTTAAGAAATGCATTTTTAACAAATTAAAAAAATTGTTGGAAAGAAATATGTTTTAATAATAATAATTTATTTTTTCAATTTTGAACTAGAAAAAAAGTAAGATTTTCAAAAATTGTTTTTCATAACAAACTTATACTTACATTTTAAAAAACACGTTTTTTTTAAAACAAAAATAAGTTTTCCTCTAATTTTGAACTGAAATTTTGTTTTACTAAACTACCTATGTATTAGATAAGTTATTTTTCAATAAAATTATAAAAAGTTTGTTTTTTCAGAAAAATGAGAAAAAAAACTATTTTTTTGGGAATTCAAGAAATTTGTTTCAATTATTTTTTAACAAATTATGAAAAAATATTTTCAAAAACATTTTTGAAAAAACTTGTGTTCTAAGAATCATTTTAAAAATGTATTCTCTTTTTTTTAATTTTGAACTAAAAACCAAAAATTATATTAGTATTTTTAAGTGAAATTTTCGAAAATTGTTTTTAAAAATGTGTAAGTATTAAAATTTAAAAAAAATCGTTTTTTACTAAATTGAAAAAAAAGATTATAAACGAAACTCGAAAAACATGTTTTTCACAAAAAATAAAAAAATTGCTTCTTTATTAAATTTTTAAAAATCGCTTTCCAAAAAAAGAAAAAAAGAAAATTGTCTGCAAAATATTACGTAGGTACTTAATAATTTTTCAATAAACTGAATACAAAATAATACCCCGAGTTCAAGCATTACGTTAGTTATTTGATAAGACCCATACGTCACTCAAAAGTCAAAATGAACCCTCCAATTTTGATTGTACTTATTGGTTAATTTATTTCAAGATTTTTAAAGCCTACTTGAAGGCTTAAAAAAATGATTTATTTTTAAGAAATCTCAATTTCACACAAAAATTTATTTTCAATAAAAATATGAATTCCTCCCACTTGACTCCATTAAATATTTGTTAAATCAAGGTCTCACTCTGAGATCTTTTCTTTCTAAAAAACCGTTGAATATCTTCCAAATTCGCTCTTCAGACGAGAAAAACATTCACCTAAAAACAAACACATTGCAACATTCTGCGTCGCCAAAACACAAACACCCAAAACATATACTTAACATCGCACTAGAGCGTTATCAGATCTTAAACTTCCCTCCATCGATTTTTCTAGTTCAAAGTACTACAACTTCTCTATTTGAAAATTCTACGAGAAAAGAATTTCCATAAATCGACTCTTCCCTTCGTTCCTCTCCACTAAACCATCATTGGCAAATCTCTTTTCCAAACCAAAATGGATGTCTCATTGTGATGGCATCTTCAACTTTTTTTTTCTGGTGGGTTCATTCGTTGTAAAAACTAATAATGAACTTTACAGCAGCGTTATGGAACGAATAAACTCGATAAAGGCGAATGTAACGTGCCCAAGTTGGGGGTAAATTAGTCAGGAAAGGGAATAAAACGAGCTCGACCTTGATTTAATAACGTCCATTAAAAGTATTTCTTTCGGATATAAAAAAAAATCACAGTGAAGTTTCATTTCAACGGAGTGAGAATGAGGATGAAGGGGATGGGTATCTTCGTCGTGAATCACAAGCTTCTTCATTTTTATAGCCACGAGATGAACCATTGCAAGGGTTGCTTAGCTTAAAAACACCATCGCGTCGAAGATACCTAATCTACGAAGTACGAACATTTCGGAATTTATTCGATACGATGGGGAGGGAAGGGAGGAGTTAGAATCCTCTCTTCTCGGCTGCTTTGAAAATCTAGGCACAATTGTCGTTTCAAATCCAATATACGCTTCGACGAGCGGGTAACATCCGTATAGTGTAAATTGTAGAGTAAATCTGTGGAAAAAAGTGACAAGTTAGGGTACTTTCCAAAATACCTCTCTAATCCGCAGTGTAAAATTGAAGAGTAAATCTGTGGGAAAAGCGACAAGTTGGGGTATTTTCCAAAATACCTCTCCAGACTAATCTTCGTATCGGTCGAATGAATCGCATTTTAGAGCCTATTACGACATTAAGAAATCAACGACGATTCGACTTCGATTTCACGCCGATTTTTTGCATTAGCTTTTTCAAAAAGCTCAAAACCCCTGCGGTTAAAATCCACCCACCCACTGCAATTCTTACATTTCTATTTGTATTGCTGCTGTTGCTACAGCCGCACTAAATACTAACCCCAAAAGGTTAATATTTCTTCCATTAATTAGCACACGGTTAAAACGACGAATGCGACGAGTATCTAAGACTATTCTGCCAAAAGCATCGTAGTCGTCGCTAAGCAACCAAGAAGTTATTTCGTCTTTTACTCCGTACTTTTATGTAAAGGTGCTCTATAAGTCTTCATACACACGCACAATCTTACCGCTCGTCCATTAAAAATCCCACCGAAGAAACCTACCTACGCTTTACTCATCTGTACAGTGAGCTTTTCATCTCGATAATTATCGTTTAAGCTACCACACGTGGTGCTGGATTATGATCGTCAGGAGAATGAAGCACGCCTCCTACTATTTTCAATGGTCGAAATTATGATAGTTCTCGATATTCTCTGAAGATTGAATTTTTCATTCGAGATTTGAACGTGAATCAATAAATTTAATATACTTAGGAGTTTTCAGATTAAAAATTCTATCGTAAACGATTTTTTTTAAATTGTATTTTGAACACGAATTTTTAAAATTAATTTTTCATAAAAAATTTTCAAAATATTTTTCAACAAAAAAATTAATTATTTTTCCAAAATTCAACCTTGGTACTTACTTTTCTTAAATTTACACATTTTTTAAAAGTTATTTTATATATTTTTTAAGAGGGGTTGATTATGTTTTTTGAAAAAAAGTTTTCAATTGCTTTGGCCACAAAAATTGCAAGTACTTTTTTCTTCAATTTTTGAAACTTTTTTTTTTTTTTTTTTGGAAAAATCATTTGAACAGAAATATTTTGAAAAATCTTTGTTTCAACTTTCCATTGGAGGTCTTTTCAACATTTTAATTTTTAACGACTTTTTATAATACTACAATTTTTTTTTGTTGGAGATTTCAGATTTTCTTTTCAAAAAAATTAAAATGGAGTTTTTTCTCGAAAAATTTTGAACTTTCTTTCAAAAATTAAGAATTTTTTTAGCTATTTTTGTTTTGAAAAAATTGACAAATTTTTCTATATGGACTAATTAAATATTGGGGAACTTTTTCCTCTAAAAAAATTGAGGAATTTGTTTCTCTTGAAAAAAATTGGGGAATTTTTTCTGCGAACAAATATAGAAAATTTTTTCTCTTGAAAAAACGGAGGAATTTTTTTCTGCAAAAAAATTAAGGATTTTTTTTATTCAAATAAATTTTTAAAAAAATTTCAACAAAAATTGATCAACTTTTTCTTCTGAATAAATCGAGCAAAAAAGTATTTTATTCACTTATGAAAATTGAGGAGTTTTTCTCTCAAGAAAACTGAAGATTTTTTTCTTCAAAATAATTTGAGGATTTTTTTTGGCAAAAAGCGAGGAAACTTTTTCTTTAAAAAAGGAAATTATTTTTTTCCTAAAACAATTGAGGATTTTTTTTCTGTAAAAAACTGAGGAATTATTTTGAACTGATATGGGTCATTTTAAAGTTTTAAGAAAATTCAACAAAAAAAAGTGTCTCCAAAAAACAGATATTTTTTTATAGAATAAGTAATTTTCTACACACAAATAAATTGGTGTTTAAATTTGTGTTGAAGAATTTCTAGGTAATTAATTTTTCAAGTTTTTTCAATTTACATTGAAAAATTACCAATATTCAAGGTCCTCGAAATACTTCGCAAGATTCTCATTTCTACACTTTTTTTTTTTTTCTTAATGAATTGGAAGTGATTAAAATTTCAATGATCACATGAATGATCGAAAAATAATAATAATCGCCGATTCGAGTTCTGCAGGTCAAACTGGTCCGATTTAGACCCTTTCAGCGATCATTTTGACAAAAATTTAAAAATTCATATTTTCACAAATATGAGTATTTTTTCAAATTTCTGAGTTGGATTTTTAGAATAAAAATGTGAATTTTTTCATGTTGGTCAAAATGATCAAAGAAAGGGTCTAAATCGGGGTAGTATGACCTGCAGAGCTCGAATCCGCAATTAGTTTTTTTATTCGATCATTTCATGGGATCCTGATTTTTTTTTCGATTTTCAAAACCGTTCCATTTTAAAATTTTTTTTTTTTTTTTTTTTTTTTTTTTTTTTTTTTTTTAACAAACCGAGAAAATTTAGAAAAATCAGCTAAGTGGAAAATTTTTGATTAAAATAAGATCTTTAAAAAATGTGTTTTAACAAAATTTTGAAAATTAAAAAATTGTTTGAAGTGAATTTCGAGTAAAATTAAAATTTTAACATACTTAAGGTTTTTCTAAAAATTGCAACGGTTTTTCTAAAAATTGCAATACTTTTCATCATACCTATTTAAAGAAATTTTTCCAAGTTTTTTTTGTACTAAACTAAATTTTTAAAAAAACGATCATTGATTTGCAAAAAAAAAAAAAAAACCAATAAAAAACAACACAGAAATTCCTTAAATGAAATTTTTATTTTAACAATAGGTTTGGTAATTTCTTTGAAAATTTGTATTTTTTTTCAATTTTTCAAGTCATTAAAAAAAATTGATATTGTTCGAACAAATTTTTTTTGAAAAATCTGTGTTTCAAAAGGTATGTTCAAGGTATTAATGATTCAAATTTGCTGACAAATTATATAATATTTTTAAAATTAACTTTAAAGGAAAGTAGGAAAGCATTTTACAATAAAATTTTGGATTTTTAAATTTTTTTTTTAGAAATCATGTTGGTTTGAATAAGATTTCAAAAATACTTTGATAGTTATTACTGTTATTAGCTGATTTTTTTTTTCAATTTTGAATGAAAACTTTCAAAATTATTTTCTAGAGGAAAATCGAAAAAAAAATCAAAATATTTGGTATCTAAATTGAAAATTTTATATTGTTAATTGTTATGCAATAAATTAATTCAAAATTTGTTTTTCAAAAAAACACACCTTGAAAATTTTCTGTTAATTTCTTGGCATACAAGTGCCCGTGTAGCAACGTCGATGCTAATTTCGATATAAATGTCGACACATCGAAATCGGTCACTTTTCGATCGTACATGTCGACACGATTGTGGATGGTTTGTCGAGCTTATTATCGACATGTTTGTCGACCGTCCAAATATGGCTCGACATGTCGACCCATATTTGGACGGTCGACAAACATGTCGATAATAAGCTCGACAAACCATCCACAATCGTGTCGACATGTACGATCGAAAAGTGACCGATTTCGATGTGTCGACATTTATATCGAAATTAGCATCGACGTTTGCAATGGTGAGATTTTGAAAAATATGCTAAGTTCAAATATTCAATATAAGTATATATTAAAATTACACCAAAAATAGTGTTCAAGCCAACATTTCGACATTTTTTGTCAAATATGCGGCATTGAGGCCACCTTTGTAGCTGGACACATGCGAGTGTCCAACTAACATAGAGATGATTCTTAGACCTTATGTACTAATTCACAACACACTTTATCTGCGAGTATCACAATCACCCTCAAGACGTCGACAGTCAAGTCGATGCATTATTCGACCCTCGACAATTAGATCGACATTAACTCGACTTAAAATTCCTCTGGTCAACACTGTCGACAGTTAAGTCGATGCATTATTCGACCCTCGACAATCACATCGACACTATCTCGACTTAAAATTCCTCTGGTCGACACTGTCGACAGTGAAGTCGATGCATTATTCGACCATCGACAATTATGTCGACAATAACTCGACAAGTGGTTGTATTATTCAAAACTTTAAAAAATAAGAAAATTTTGTGATTCTTTCAAAAATTATTTATTCCTGAGCTTAAAATGTTCCTACTAATTGTTTTTAGTTCTTTTTAGATATAAAATTTGTAAATTTAATTGGCAGAAATTGTCGACATAAATGTCGATGCGTTTATCGAGTATCGATTTTTACATCGACTTGTCTACGTAGAAAAACAACGTTTTCTAAATTATTGGAAAATACTGAGAAAAATTCAAAAATTTTGATTGAACAGTTATCTTTAACACAGAACATTACTTTAAATCTCAAATATCATTTTTAATTCATCGTTAACCGAGAAAAAAAGTGTCTGAATTTTGTCGACATAAATGTCGATGTCGACAATTGCTACACGGGTGTAACACTATAACTCAAACCAAAGCAATGGAGCAGATTACCTTCTGACATAATGAACATTTTCACAGTACCTATGACCTATGTACTTCTCCCAAATGCAAGAATCAAGCTAAATTCGAACTTTTCATAGAGTCACGTGCAGCTCGATAATTTTCAAAACAAATCGTCAAACGCTGCAAAAAAAATCTATTTCATAATCGAATCCCCATAAAGTATTAAAAATAACGCGACGAATTACGTGATTAATTCGTATATCCGAGAAAGGGAAAAACCTCGCCAACGATACTTTTTAGCACTTGGCCAAATATCGCCCTCACAAGCTGACACGTCAACGAAGCACGCGATTTGAATTTTCGTCTCCCTGTGTACCTACGCAGGTAACTCCCGTATACCACAAATAATCTCTTTATGGCCGTACGAAAATATCTAACACAGGTGAAAAAATTCGATTTCCGGATTGCGTCGTATTTACTCAAAAATACATATACCTAATATAAGTACAAAGAAGAAAAAAGCACCGTCGATACGACGCTGCCGGCGTCTAAAACGCTACCACCGTCATCATTCCAATTCGTCTCACCGCACCACGTCCCCATTATTTTGTAGCATTTGGCAAAGTGTCTGTTTCGAGTCGTGGCCCCCGTCGTAAATATTTTCTAGAAATTTTTTTCCTCCCTCAATTTAAAGTTAAGCTCGTCTGCAACGCGCAGGACGAAGGGTTCGGTTGAGCCCGTTGAGGGGGAGGGGGAGGTTCGTCGCGCCTCGTTCAATTTTTCAAAACCGACTGCACTCGTTCGATTATCTCGAGAGAGTCTATGGCTTTAGCATTAGAAATTTTGTAGGAGACATTGCTATGTGCTCTGTCTCTATCTGTTCTTTTTATCTGCTTTTCTGCTCGCACATTAGCTTGAATCGTGTGTCTACGTACTCGTACTAACTACTAAATCACACACTATAGTCTTGGTATGTCTCGACATGTGACGGGTTTAATACGCTATTTGATATTTAAACGTGCCAAATGATGGAAAATTTGTTCGAGAAAATCCGCAATATTCTCGCGCTGACATTTGAGCATCGTGTTATGTCGTCGAACTTACGCTAGCTTGGGTTTTTAAGCTCGACTTATATGTGTAAGTGTATATATGCCAACGTACATCGTACGTACGACGCGATGTTGCCTCGTTCGAAAATACCAAACACGAACGTATCGAATTTTCAATTACATTACGAGTTTTCCGAAACGTACGAGTGATTTCATTAAAGTCTATACTTACGAGGCGAAGTTCGAATGTCGACGGAAAAAATTTCACCTTTTTCAAATTATATATAAACTGCGTAGCGTATTCGTAACCGCAGACGTACCTGTAACAAGATTTTCCAACATTAGTAACGAGCTTATTACCGAGGTATTTTTAAATGAAATAAATTATTTAAAAAAAAATTGAAAATAAGACCAAAATTTCACAGTCAATTAAAGTCATTTGCTCGTTGATTTGTTCGCTCAAATCACTATCTTTGAAATTTGAATTCGAATTTTTTCAAGAGCTGTAAGCAGTGGCGTGCTCACACTTTTTAGGGCCTCCACATATTTTCAATTCGGGCCGCCTTGAATTTGTAATTTTGGCCCCCTTGCATTTGTAAGTCCAGAGACGAACCAAAGCGATTTTTCTAGGGTGGGAGGTGGGAGCAAAATATTTGAAAATGTCAACTTAATCACTGAAATTTTCCAATTCATACTATCGATATTGAAAAGTGTGAAAAGTGTCAAAGGAAGTATTGCCCGAGCGAAGCGAGGGAGAAAATTTTGAAGAAATATACGATTCTTATAGGAAAAATATGTTTTTTTCTCATTCGCACTACTAATTTTCAAAAAAAGGCGAAAAGAAAATTTCAAAAATATTCGATTCTTGAAAAAAAAAATGCATTTTTATCATACAATCAGTATCACAAAGCAACAGAAAAAATGCTGCCCGAGCGAAGCGAGGGCGAAAATTTTGAAAAACACTTATGTAGGTACAAAAACAGTGGCGTGACAAAGCAATTTTAATCGGGGTGAGACTCAAAATTTCCCAACTTATTTCCTTCAAATTTCCCAGTTTTCCTTCAAATTTTTAAAAATTGAATTGACATAGTTTTTTTTAAGTATTCCAATGATGACATACTAATAGGTTCAAAATTTAAAATTCGCCTCTTCAAAAAAGAGAATTGTAAAATTCTGCCCGAGCGAAGCGAGGGCGAAATTTTTTTAGAAAAAATCGTAATTCTGAAAAGAAAACTACTCATTTTCTTCACAAAGTTACGGTAATAAAATGCTGTAATTTTTTTGGATCTAAAAATTGCGAGAAAGGTTATGTTGCCCGAGCGAAGCGAGGGCGAAAATTTTTTCAAAAATTGTACTTTTGAAGAAAAAATTGCGCATTTTTTGCACTAAAATTGGAAAAATGCGATTATTTTTGGATTTGAAAAGAGAAAAAAGTAATGTTATTTTTTTTAAATTTCAATTTTTAAATTAAAAAACACACATTCAGCGCACGAAAATCAGGAAAAATGCAATAATTTTTGGGTTTGAAATTTGAATAAATTTTCAAAGTTGGGCAAATTAATAATTTCACGATTTTTAATAAAAAAAATTAAAGTTAAAAAGTACTTTGTTTTCATTAACTTGAAAAATTAGGTTCTTTAAACCAAGAAAAATGAGTAAAAAATCAAAATTTATTTTAAAAAATAAAATAAAATACCTACTGAATCTTGATACATCATCTACATGAGCAAAATCTTTTTAGTATAATAATTTTCTTGTTTCAACTTCTTCAAATACTTTCACTTCTTTGTGTAAAAATTATTTTTATTTGTACTTTTTTACTTTACTTTTTTTTGGCTCTCTAATTTTGGGCCCCCAAAATTTTGGACCTCCACATTTTGTGGAATGAAATATGCATGAGCACGCCTCTGGCTGTAAGTAGTGCAATACAAGGGTTAAATGGCCCTCGGTTGACTCCAAATTTTTTTCATGGCCTTCGATTTGTATAGCAATAAAAAAATAGGTACTGAATTTAGAGCGTATATTCAGGGACGAAACAAGGGGGTACCACCCCCTGAAATTTTTTCGAAAAAATCGGCAAATTCCTGAAAATTCGGCAATTTTTGGAAAAATTGGCCATATTTTGTTAAAATTCGGCCATTTAATTGATTTTTGGTGAAATTTTGTCGAAAATTTTGGAAAATTCATTAAAATGTTGCCAAAAATTTATAAAAATTTGGCAAATTTTCGCGATATTTCGATTTGCCAACACCAAGTTCAAAATTCGTTCGCTAAAAAAAAACAAAAAAAAAAACAAAAAAAACGTTATTTAGTCGGCAAATTTCTCATTTTATCCCCCCAGATTTTTACACAAGTTTCGTCTCTGCGTATATTCAGTGATTTTTTTTTACCTCGCTCCTGGGGCTGGTACCTCAAAATATGTGATTTCACGTTCAAAAATTCCCTCCTCCGCGAGTTTTCAATTGATTTTCACCAAATTTGGAAAGTAGTTATAGGTATTCAAGGGGAGTGCTGTGATATTTTTTCAGATTTTTCCAGCCTCTAAAATGGCCATGAAAACGACATTGAAAGTTTCAAATTACCCTGTGGGACAGAGTTTTGAAGAGAAAACAGGAGAAAAAATTTCTTTCAATGTTTTGGATCATTTTACATAGCTTGGAATTTTTTGATACAATGAACCATAGTTAAAAATGTGAAAAACAAAATTTTTCGCGATTTTCCCCACCAAAAATGGCCATTTTTTGATTCTGAGGGCATAAAATTCACGTCTGGACTTATTTTATTTTGATATTGGTCATGTAGTGCATTTTTTTTTTAATTTTTAATTTTTTCGAGATTTTTTAATTTCTTGAAAAAAATAATCTAACAACACATTTGTAAATCGAAACTTTCACCACTATAGAAGTACAAAAAAAACAGTACTGAACAGTGAACATTAATATAATCTAGTAATTATACTAAAACAAAATTTATAAATTTATTCGCAAAAGAAATTATTTCAATTTTTTTTCTTTAATGCAAGTGTCTAAATAAGTATCCATTTTTCAAAAACGTTCAAGTACCTAATATTTTTTATTATTTTTTTTTCAACAAGCAAGTTTTGAAATTTTTTTTTTTTTTTTTTTTTCATACCTTGATTATTTTTAACTTTAGCTGATTTTTTCCAATTTTTCTAAAAAATTTTTTTTTTCAATTTTGAATTTTTTTAAGAACTAAGTACTTTTTAATGAATTTTTTACACTTGCAGGCATGAAAGCCACTATTATTTTTTTAATGACTTCAGTGACCAAAAATTGTTCAAAAAGTGGCCAAAAATTAAATCCACCAAAAGGAAATTTGAGTTAGTCAAATAAATACAATTTTTCCGATTTTTTTCCAAGGGAGCAAATTTTTGGACTTGAAGGGCGTTGTGCAGATTTTTCCAGCTCGCAATTTCTTTGAGGATATTTTGTTGCAGATGCACGCCACTTTAAAATTTTTGGGGGCCCATTTAGGAATATTTGGAGGCTCTTTTTCAGAAATTTTTTAATATTTTTGGAAGATAAAAATGTCTAACGTACAAAATATTTCACAAATTGAGAGAAAAAAAACAACTTTCATTTCTGTTGAGGAAAAAGTCCCAAATATTGAAAACATTGATCTTAATTTTTTGTCTCAATTTTTTGGAGAAAAAATCTCTCAATTTTTTAGAGTAAAATATTTTTTCAAATTCTAGAAAAAAAAATACTGCATTTAATTTTTTTGGAGTCAGCATTGAAAAAATTTGATATTTTTTTGAAAGTAAAAACAATTACTTATTCATGATTTTTTTTTTTTTTTTGAGAAGAAGTCCCTATTTTTTGCCTGATTGCCTTATTAAATTATTTTTTTAATTCATCAATTTTTGGAGTAAAAAATATTTTTAAATTTTTTAAAATGAAAAACCTTCAATTTTTTTAGAAAAAAATTTCTGAATCTCAATGAAATTGAGGTAAGTTTTTTTTTCAAATATTCAAATTCTTTGATACAGACGACGTACCTTCAAATTTTGACATCGAATCCAAACAAATTTTCACTAAAATAAACAAACCATCCTCCACACACGATTTTCGCCAATAAAGGAACTTCCCACCAGACGAAAATCTCGCCATAGAACACTCGGTTCAACTTAGACCACATCATATCTTAATTTAATTAATTACCGTCCCACTAAACCAGACATAAACATGAAAGCTTCTCGTCTACAAATTTAATTATTTCTCTACTTGCTAAGTACCTTTTTACCAAAGTCGACCATGTATACATGATGTGTTTTGTACACTTCAAAACTTCCTGACTTTATCTCGATCGTTCGAATTACTCTAACGATATTTTAGCGAGCTGCTAAATACCATAAAGTTGATGATTTCACACTGCATACGATATGCAGATGCAGACACGTTCGAGTACATGCATAAGGTAAACCTTCTCATAAACGAGATTGCTTTCAGTATGTGCATGGAGAAAGTAGCAGCAGCGAAAATAAAATATGATTAAATACAATACGTGGAAGACGTCTAAATCAACCGATTAAAAGCCAATTTAACGACAAACGAAATTCTTCGATGGCGAATGACCACGTGTTATTATCGATGAAAAAAGTCAGCCATCTCGTCCAATTCGATGGTCACTTGGTCAGGTACGAAATTCTCCATTATACGAACGTTACACAGGCGGTTTTTACGACTTGCGTATTTCTCCTCCGTATGTATAGTACGTGTTTCAAAGTGGGCAAATAGGTAAATTAAAGAGGTGAACGTACGTCGTTCTGCTCCAGTTGTTTAAAAACGAGATGTACTCGTATACTACAAACGTACTACAAGTAGGTATATAGTAAGTATACCAACACAATCAACGTGTAGTGTGCGACGATGGACGCCTCACCGCGCCGGGACGCACCTCTTATCTCTCATACCGGAATATTATTACTATTGCTTTCAAATACGAACTCCTCTCTTTCACTATTTTACTATATGGCAGAGAGTTCATCAACCCTATAGTAAATTCGAGATAAAAATTAGCAACCGGCAGCGAGTAATTGGCCTCTAACAAAAACATACGAGTAGATTCGTCGTCGGTTGGCATTGGCTTGTTGCTGTGTGTTGTTTTATACATTATACCTCAAATGCTCTTATACGCTGCGGCCTCTTTAATAAACTGTGCTCAGGGTATTATTACAGACCAACGGCAGTCATAGCTATAGGCAATGTGGTTAGAATATGTCGGCTTCGGACCGCATGTATTAATTAAGCCGTCCGCTATGTGTTGATATTTGCAACTATTTTTCACACCTTATTACTCACGTTCCTATGTTGCACCATTTTCAGATTCTACGAGTTTTTTCAACGTAGATACAGGTGTAATCAAACTGAAAGATTAATGTATAATATAGTTGGTACGAGTATTTTAAATTATATGATTATGAAATTCGTATCTTCGATGGTCTAAATTTGTTCTAATTCCAACTAAGATGAGTTTCAAAAAATAATGATAAATATTTTAGGTTCTCGTTTTCTATTTAATATGCAAATTGTGGCGGATTTTTTGGAAATTTCATGTATCTGCAGATGAGTGCAGAAGCAATATAGGTGCAGAAAGGAGAAATAATACACACGCAAAAGGGCGAGTGGATCGCCTCAGTACTGTTTTTTTTTTATAAATATTTACAAAGTGTAATACTTACTACTACGTACATAATTGATATTAGAAATTGGAGGGGAGGGCGGGGTTCAACTGCAATTTTAGTGGTTACCAAACTTATTTCTAAGACTTTAAGCTACAAATTTTGTTTGAAATTTTTTTCAATTGGACCCCACCTTCACCACTTTTGAAATAACATAAGTAATCTATGTCATATTATGAAAAATTGGAGGAAAGGAAGGGGTCCAATCACGATTTTTGTTATAACTAAAATTATTTATAGGACCTTATAATTTCAAACTTTTGTTTGAAAAATTTTTCAATTAGTCTCCTTCCCCAATTTTGAAAAATATCTACCTGGCAATATGCGAAATCTGGGGAGAGGGAGAGGTCCAATCGAAATTTTTATAATAACTAAAATTATTTCTAGAATCTTGATCTACAACTTTTGTTTGGAAAACTTTTCATTTGGCCTCTTCCCCCTCACTCCTCTAATTTTTTTTAATTAGTATTTTCAAAGTGTTATGCAAAATCAGTGGGGAGGGAGGGGTCCAACTGAAAAATTTTTCAAACAAAAGTTGTAGGTTGAAATCCTAGGAATAACTTTGGTTATTACAAAAATTTCGATTGGACCTCTCCCTCCCCTCCAGTTTTGAATATGAAGTATCTAACAAGGGAACCTCGCCAACTCGTCATCTCCGATTGAGCTGAAGTTTGGCTCACTGAAAGAGCATGCCACCCAGACCTCACAACCAAATTTTTAGCTGAAGAAGTTGGTTTTTCAATTTTTGGCGAATTTTTGAAAATGGGTAAAACCGACTCCAAAAAAACATTTTTTTTTTAAATTGTAAATTTCAAGATAGAATCCTGTAAATCGGTTTGTACACTAAAGTCGACCTCCCGAGTCGATTGGCACCATTTTCGAAACGATTCGGAGCCTCAAGAAAATGTTGACTTTTCTCCAGCACACTGGAATCTCTCCAGACGGCAAAAGTCAACATTTTCTGGAGGCTTCAGATCGCTTCGAAAATGGTGTCATCGACTCGGGAGGTCGACTTTAAGAGGTAGACGTAGTTTCGGATGATTTGCTGGGGAAATTGATTTTTTGGAAATTTTTTAAAAATGCAGAATTTTCAAGATGTCAAAAAAAACACGTGCGAACTCGTCACCACGGATTTTAAATTCAACTACGTCAATCGATAGATGGCATCATACTAACGCTAGAATTAAATTTTCAGCTGTCGAAGTTAATTACAGCGCCGCCTGGAGCTATTCCAGTGCGCTGAAGAAAAGTCAACTTTTCCTGGAGGCTCCAGATCGCTTCGAAAATGGTTCCAATCGACTCGGGAGGTCGATTTTAGTGTATAAACCGATTTTCAGGATTCTATCTTGAAATTTACAATTTTTTTTCAAAAAATGTTTTTTTGAGGCGGTTTTAGCCATTTTCAAAAATTCACCAAAAATCGAAAAATCAACTTCGGCAGCTAAAAGTTTGATTCTGAGGTCTGGGTGGCATGCTCTTTCAGTCAGCCAAATTTCAGCTCAATCGGAGGTGACGAGTTAGCGAGGTTCCCTTGTAAGTAGAATTGGACTTGGTAAATTTTCGATTGTGCCTATAACAAGTGCAGGGTGTTTTCCAAAGGCCCTCTCTGGCATAAGCGTAACTTGGAAGAAATATGGGGGGGGGGGGGGGCAAAAATTTCCTCCAATTTTTTCTCATATTCTGTGGTAAATAGCTATTAAAAAAATTATTGAGGGAGGGGACGAATGCCCCTTGACCCCCTTAAGTTATGCCTATGCCCTCCGAGACACTCTTTTTTTGTAATCAAAAAAATCTACAATTTCAAAAAAAAAAAGTTGAATGAATAGGTACTTGGAATTTTCAAGGGAGTAATTCAATTTCATCCCTAAAAGGTGGATGCTTGAAATTGTTTTCATGTTGTAATGTGAGAATGATTTTTTCTTGGAAAGAAACGAAAATTTTTCACGCAAAAAATTCTCCTAAAAAACGTTTAACAACCTTTCCAACAGAAAAACATTTTTCCATGTTTTTTTTTGTCCCAAAGTTTGAAAAATATTTTATTTATTCATTTTACTATCAAAAAAAAAATGATACCCAAAAAATTGAGATTTTTTTATTTTAGAAGAATTTTTAACAGTTTTTTTTTTTTCGAGAATGAAACGATTTTTTTTCGTTGCAAAGAAAAAATTAAGAAACTTTTCCACAGAAATTTTTAAAAATATCTTCACATAAGAAAACTTTATAAAATTTTTTCTCCAAAAAAAAAATAATAAAATGGATATTTTTTATTCTCAAAAAATCCTGAAATTTCTTTCTCCGAAAAAATGTCTACTCCAGAAGAGTTGAGATTTCTCTATTTCAAAAAAAAAATGAGTAAGTTAAGTAATTTTTTTATTGCAAATAATTTTTAAAAAAATTTTAACCAAAATTCCAAAAAAAATGAGAATTTTTTCACCAAAAAACAAAATTGATGGAGTTTGAAAAGTATATCTAGTTCAAAACAATTTCAATTCCAAAACCATAAAATTCAGATTTTTGATTTTTTTTAAATGAGAATTTTTTCGCGAAAGTTTTAAAAAAATTTTACTTCAAAAAAATTCCACATATACACATACCCCCCTCCCCACTCCTTTGTTGAAGAATCTCTTCCCAACCATATTCCCATACCACCAAATGCACCATCAGCCTTTCCCCTCTTCACCTTTCAATTCAAAACCTCATAAATTTCTCGACATCACGTTATTATTTCACCATAAGTACGATTTTAAATCACCTCAGCGCGCATCCGCTGTCGTCTAAACACTGTGCATTGGTTGTTAAACAACGGTGATAAAAAAAATAACTCATTTTTCTACTCGGTTTTACTCTACACATCCACAGTGCAGTATGTACATACCTACGATATGTACTGTGCATATAATCCCAATCAAATGCGGACGTATTCCGCATACCACACAGGTTGTTCGTCGCTGAGCAAGTGCACCAGCACGCGTCGCACTGACACATGATGCGTACTGGTAGGAATAAAAAAAAGCACGAGAAAAAAATTAGCGATATGTTTTTAATTTAAACGTACGCCATATCTTCATATTAAATGTAGTATAGGACACAGTGAGCTGAGGTCTGAGGAGGCGTACAAATGGCCTACTAGTTTAAAATAATACGACGTGATTAACTAGCAGGACAGGACAGCTCAGAAGCATGTGTGAATTATGCGACGGACGCCCTCGATGCTCACCATGTCTTGTACTTTTTTGGCGGTGCACGTAACGTACGCGACCGATGTTTTATAAAAGTGTTCGCCTGGATGAATTAATATTCTTATTTCTCTCTTCTCGTCGCGCTGCTGTTTCCGAGAAACATTCGAGTAATTTGTTCTTGCCCATAATATTGTGAACTGAACACATAATGTACGTAGGGTGTTGTCCCACTGCTCCCACAAGTCGATGATAACATAATGCCAATGTTTAAAAATACGAGATTCAGAAAAAGTTGATTTTTGATGAAATACATTTTTCAAAAATCGATTTCAAATAAAAATTGAAAAAAAAAAAAATGTTTTGAATAGAAAATTTAAAAAAAATTTCGTAACACATTTCTAAACATTGTTCTGAAATAAAAATTGAAAAAATCAAATTTTAAACAAAATAATAACAAAGTATGTACTATTTTTATAAAAATTTTCTAAAAATTTGATATTTAAAGCAAAAATCTAAAAAAAAAATGTTCCAACACAAAATTTTGAAAATTTTGATTTTTGATGAAATTGGTTTCTAACATTAAAAATACAAACAAAAAAAAAATGAATTTACAATCTTTTTTTTTAGAAAAATTCAATAAGGAAAAATTGTTTGATTGAAAAACCAAAGTGTTTTCAAAATAAAATTCGATTTCCTACAAAAAAAAAGAAGAAAAAAACCATACCAAAATTTATTTTGAAATGAAAATTGAAAAAAATGATTTCAAATTGGATTTAGGTACCTAAGTGTTTTAAAGCACAATTGCACATGATATTTTTTTAAATTTTGATTTTTTTTTTTTGAAAAAAAAATCTTGAACAATTCTTTGTGTAATTTTAAAAAATATATTTCAACAGGAATTTTGAATTCTTTTTGGAGAAATTTCGAAAAATTTCTTTTTGAAAAAAGTCAAGATTTTTTGTGAAATTATTTAAAATATTTGAATTTTCTACAGAAAAATTTCAAAACATTTCCTTCCAAAAAATGTATAGACAATTTTTGGTACTTTTTTAAAATACCTGCCTAGATTTTGATAGGATTGTTGATTTTTTTCAAAAAAATTTTGAAATATTTCCTCTCAGATAATTTATATCTTTTCGTAAATTTAGGTTTTCTCAAAATAAAAAAATTGAAGTAAAAAAGTAGAGAATTTTTGAGAAAATTGTTTTAAAAAAGTTTTCAATTCGATATTTAAATAAAATTAATGAATAAAATAAAAAAGACACCCTGTATACTCATAAAAAGCTCAATTTTTTCAGGTTAACCGACCAAAACACCGTTCTGTATTTCCACCTAGATACAATGGAAACGTTTACGTGCCATATCGACTATTCGATATCGTGCCCATTATTTTTCCTGCTCCATTCAAACAATCCATAGTCCGTACCACACGACCAAAACCACCTAGGGCTAGTTGTACAATACCGAGTTAAAGCGAGTTAACTCACACTCCCGGGTTAACTTCAGGGTTTGCTCAAAATCACGATTACAAAGTTGAATAACAGCGACATAAAGTAAACTAGAGTTAATATTTAACTCCTCGTCGAAGCTAGAGTAAGAGTTAACGAAGAGTTTACTTATAACTCACTGTTATTCGACCTTGAACAACGTGATTTTACACAAACCCTGAAGTTAACCCGGGAGTGAGAGTTAACTCACTTTAACTCAGTATTGTACAACTAGCCCCTAGAGATACAAGCCATGAACGTAGAAAGGCAACGTCGCATTTTCGAGTAGTAGACGGTCGACTTTCCAATCCGTTTTTTGACGATAACTCGGGAAATATTCATCGAATCGAAATTCTGACAACACACTAACGAAAGGAAATTTTCTGCTTTACAAAATTGGTTCAGATCAATTTTCACGAAAAATGCTTCGTTCGCTCTGAAAATGAGAATATGTGAAAATTTGCATATCCAAGAAAACATTTTACGCTGAGAAATCGAGGTATTTTCGTCAAATCGAAATTTCAATAATTTTAGGGTGAAAGGATTTTTTTCGCTCTACAATTTTGGTTCGTATCAATTTCCACGAAAATCGCTTCGTTGACCGGGAAAATGGGAAAATTTGGTAGACGACCAACTTTCAAAATCAGTTTTTCGACGATAACTCAAGAAATATTCGTCAAATCGAAATTCCGACTACACCAAACAAAAGTAAATTTTTTGATCTACAATTGTGGTTTTTATCAATTTTCACAAAAAGGGGTCGTTGACCTCGAAAATGAAAAAATAAATAGTTTTTTGACGATAACTCAAAAAATTGGTCGAATCAAAAATTTTAAAAGCACTAAAACTGAAGGATTTTTTCTGCTCTACAATTTTAGTTCTGATCAATTTTCATGAAAAACGCTTTGTTTATCCGCGAAATAGGAAAATATGAAAATTTGCATATCTGAGAAAACAGTTTTTGCTAATGAATCGAGGTATTTTCGTCGAATCAAAACTTCAATGATTTTAGGATGAAAGGATATTTTTTGCTCTACAATTTTTGTTCTTATCAATTTTTACGAAAATCGCTTCTTTGACCGGGAAAATAGGGAAAATCTGGTAGAAGGCCCATCTTCAAATCAGTTTTTTGACCGTAACTCGAGAAATATTAGTCGAATCAAAATTCCGAATACGCTAAACGAAAGTTAATTTTTCCCTCTACAATTTTGGTTCCCATCAATTTTTTCGAAAAACACTTCGTTTGCCCAGAAAACGTATTTTCAATTGCTCAAGTCGGCCGTCTTCGGCAAGGTTGCCAAATTTAACTTCATGGCTTGTAGTGTCTAGGTGGTTTTGACACGACTCATTCGTCTGATTATTACCCACACCGTCAATCAGAGATGGACAGATTCTGAATGCGCTCTGAATCGATTCAATTAAAAAGCGAAAAGAACGGATTCGAGGTTCGCTCACGAAGAGCGGAGAATGAACGCAAATTCTCGTGCGCTCGTCTCCCACCATTCACTAACTGGTTCATTCTCTGAGGCTCCGCCCATCACAACCAATCATAACGCAAGGGAAATGAATGTTGAAGAATCTGCGCTCACTACGTTCATGAATCGATTCTTCTTCGCTCAGGAACGGAAGGTGAACGAGATTCGTATCGCTCGATTCTTGAGTGCGCTCTGCCCATCTCTGCCGTCAATGAAAAGCGAAAGGAAATTATTAAAATAGTTAGTTCGTATTCGTACATACGTTTCCATCAAATTACACACGTTACCTTTTAGGAATCACTCTATATACATCACATCTATACATCTATGGTTTATAATTAGGTACAATTCTGCTACCTACGTCTTGGTTCGCGTTTTACTTAATAATTAACTATACACTAGTATACCAGTCGCAGCCCCCCTCCCCTCCTGCCATCTTTTAGTTCGCTAACTCTTCTGTATTGTTAATTGTAGTAAAAACAAAAAAAAAATACATATACAACGAAATATGTACCTACTGGTACGTTTCTTTGTTTTATCGATAATCGCGGCGTTTGTTTGTAACTTCACACACAAGAGACGAATGCGACTTTCTGTTACCTAGATTCCGATATGCACTATACGAGCAATGAGCAGATAACTATAGTTGCTTCTTTGAATATACTACTAGCATGCTGGTTGCAAAGTCAGATTCGAGCTTATGGTATACTTTATCGAGTGCACGAATTTATTTCGTACCTACTACGTACTCGTATGAAGCAAAACAGAAGAAAAACTGGTAAATTTTCACAGTTTACAATTTGGTGCATATTTCATGCTCGATGAATTCATTCGGAAGTTGAAAAAAAATAAACCGCTATGTACGATTCAACATATTCGTGAGTTCATTTATATATTAAACGAGGTACTCTTGTACCAAACCTGACACCACGACGCATGAAAGGTCATTGTTGCCAAATATTACTACCGCAAGTATCACAAAAGTATGGATATTTTATCGATGATTTTGTTGAGAAAAAATCTAGCAGATTGCCTCATTAGTGTCTAGTTTACTGAATTTGTTTACATGGTGGAGGGTCGTTTTTCTTGAATTTTACCAAGTTCAATACTATACATGGATAGTTCTATTCAAAATTGGAGGGAAGGGAGAGGTCCAACTGAAATTTTTGTAATAACCAAAATTATTTCCAAGACTTCAAGCTACAATTTTTGTTTGAAATTTTTTTCAATTGGACCCCTACCTCCGCCAGTTTTTAATAATATAAATATCTAAGTCATATTATGCGAAATTAGAGGGGAGGGGAGGGTCTGATAGAAAATTTTATAATAACAAAAATTATTTCTAGGACCTCAATCTACAACTTTAGTATGAAAAAAATTTCAATTGACCCCTTCCGCAATTTTGAAAAAGTAACTATTTGATGTTATGGTGAAATGAGAGGAGTGTGAGAGGTCCAACCGAAATTTTTCTAATGACCAAAAACATTTCCAAGACTTCAAGCTACAACTTTTGTTTGAAAATTTTTTCAATTAGACCCCTAACTCCACCAATTTTTAATAATATAAGTGTCTTAAGTCATATTATGCGAAATTAGAGGGAAGGGGAGGGTCTAATCGAAAATTTTATAATAACAAAAATTATTTCTAGGACCTCAATCTACAACTTTTGTATGAAAATTTTTTCAATTGGACCCTTTCCTCAATTTTGAAAAAATCACTATTTGATGTTATGTGAAATGAAATCAGAGGAGAGGGAGGGATCCAATCGAAATTTTCATAATAACCAAAATTATTTTTAGGATCTTAATCTACAACTTTTATTTGAAAATTTTTTCAATTTTTCCCTTCTTCCCTCCTTTTACTAATTTTTAAGTAGTATTTTTTTAGTGTTACGCAAAATTGGTGGGGAGGGATGGGTCCAATTGAAAAACATTTCAAACAAAAGTTGTAGATTGAAGTCTTAGAAATAATTTCGGTTATCACAAAAATTTCGATTGGACCCCTCCATCTCCTCCAGTTTTGAATATCAACCATCTATGTAGTATTGGACTAGGTAAAATTCAAGAACGACGATCCTCCACCATGTAAACAAATTGAGTAAACTAGATACTATTCATTGACTCATCATCTGCCTTCATTTGAACTATCCTCTTTGGATACCTAGTTCGAATAAATCCACGTCAATTTAAATTCTTTTCGTAGATTAGGTAGGTATAATACAGAAGCTCAGTCATAGTCAGATATCTAGCTCTAATAATGAATGAAAAAAATCAAGAAAAATAATTCGAACATGAAAATAATCGTATTTTTTGTTACGACCACGTACACAAACGGTAAGGTGCTGAACAACACCATTACTTTTACGAGTATTTATACCTCGTAATTCACAAAGAAGGGGTAATTCTTGGCAACACATTAATTGATTAGTCTAGCTCAACCGAACGCTTCAAAAACCACATCTTATCAAACCTGACCCAATGATTAACTAAAGAGGTTGAAAACCGCAGTCGCAGAGGACAAATTACACACACGCGTCATGGCATTTCGCTGCACACATGGGAAAAACTTCACCTCTTGCATTTAAATTGTCCGAAATTGCGCATGCGATAAGTACGTAATAACACGAAAAAAATTTTCTCCAATTACGGGTCCATCGAACATAACGGAAGCTTTATGTTATGGTCGACGTAGGCAAGGTGAACAACTCCGCATGTACCGAGAGTGACGTAAACCAGAAGCTCAATGTGAGATTTATCAATGGTTAAAATCTTTGTCTTTCTACTATATCTCTTCCTATGGCTGAATTTACACTCGGTTATCATTCACACGAAGAAATTTTGAGATATTTTTTTCTTTTGCTTTTTTTAAATACTGTATTAAAATTGCATCCTTGGCATAGCCTCTGAATTCTGATCCTAAAAATAACCCACACCGATGCAACAATGTGTTTTCTTACGTTTTCACATCGTAATAAGATTAAATGGTTGAATGGTGCGATAAAAAACAACCTTATGGTGATGTTTCTCGCAATGCCAATCTGATACTTGGGCTCAACGTACCGCTGAGTAATGTAATTTTCGCATAAATATCTTCATGCAGCTTATAATATACGTAATACGTACGGTACGAATTTCAGTAACCTTGGCACTTCATAATCGGAGTGTTCATTTAAACATCGAATACCACTACAATGTTGTCACCCTTCCGGCGAATGTGGAATTTTTGTTGGGAAATTTGTAATTTCTCTTTATAATTCTCTGCAGACCTTTGATCTTTAATATTTTCATGAATCACAATTTCTTCAAATCGAATACAAATATACAAATGTTTTTAAATTTTAATCGAAGCCAAACTTTTAAAATCTCGTTCAAAATTGAATTTTTGTATTGAATTTCAATTTTATGAAAAATAGTTTTTGTTCAAATACAAATTTTTCAGAATTTCGTTCCAATTTTTTTCAATTTTCAAAAAACTAGATGTGTGACCAAAAAATATAGTTTTTTGAGCAAATTAATGGTTTAAAGAAAGAATAAAACTGTTAAGGGGGGGGGGGGGGGTACTTTTAAATCGACTTTGTTTTTATTACATAGAGTACAAGTGTATTGACAGTATAGTTGAATACGCCAAGACCGGACCATCCCCGGCTCCACTGACTCCAAAAAAAAAAATGGGAAATTAAAAATTTCAAAAATTCCAGTTGAATATTTTTGAAATTGTGATTTCCTAGATTTCGTAGTAAAAAATGCATAGAGTTTTTGAGACTTCAAAATAATTCTGTTTCATTATACTTTGGTCAACAAAATAACAAAAACATATGAATTTATTATTGGAAAATCAAAAAACTCTAATTATCCTTTTTCTGTCCTACCCATTTCACATGAATGCCCCATTATCTCAATAACTAATGGAGGTATCGAGCTCATCTTTTTTGGGGGTTGTAGAAGAAGTTCTCCCCCATACTTTAACGAGAGGATTTTGCAAAATTTTAATTTGTCGACGATTTCTTTCGAGTTGACTGGAATACTTCGATGAGAAACTATGAGAGGGTTTGATAAAATCGGGTAGAAAGTAGGAATTTTGCAAAATCCTCTCGTTAAATTACAGACCAAACTGTACTGAATACAAAACATTCTGAGGAAGAACCTCGTGGGTTGCATAGTTTTTCTGGAAACGGGGCATTAAAAAAGTCGCATTGTTTTCCAATTTTGACGCTTAAAATTTTTCATTTTCCAAAAAATCTATCAATATTTTTTGCAAAACGACATCATCAAAATGCAATATGAATATAACTTTTCTTTTTTGAAAACTCCATGCATTTTATTTTTCAAAAATCAAAAATTAATTTTTTTTGTAAAAAATGTAAAATGATTTTTGTTTCCAATTTTTCCTCGATACTTCAGATAAAAAAAATCAAAAATGCATCATATAAAAAAGTCTTAAAAAATTCCGCTTGTCAACGCTATGCATTAAAAAAAATATTTTAAAAGTACCCCCCCCCCCCCCCCTCTTAAGTAAGATCAATTTTTCTCATAAGGAAATAACTAGTTTTGGATACTAGAATATAGAATTTCAAAAACTTTGTAACATGTTTCAGTTTTTTTGCTTACGCTGCGGGAGGGATGGAGGGATAGGAAGAAGAAAAATCATAAGTACAAGTACGCACCACTCCATCGATTATCAACATTTTTCAATCGACTCATCAAAATTCAGCATTCCTTCATCGAATCGTACTCTCTTATCGATTCATCTGAGCATAAAACACACGAGTATGGTGTGACGTACTCTTATGTAGATGAAGAACCAAACGCATACGTGATTTTCAGGGAAACCTTGACGAACACTCGTCTCATACGAACGTAAAAGTACCTAGGGAAAATTATACAACGTCAGCGCAAAAACTCACACATGCAAGAAGGGGTTCGACATAAATACATAAAAAAAAGGGCTTCGAGAAACATCAACAATCCGCATTGAAGGAAGAGGAATGGTACAATTTGAACGTATCCGTTGATGGTAAAAAGAAAAATACTGGAACGTTGACCAATTTCACATTACGATAGGCCAAGGTGACGACTGACAAGATATTTGAAAACCGCCTACGTAGCCACAACCTCCGCGAAATAATTCGCATTTCGTGGAATATTTACGCGAAGACGATGTGTTATGAAAAACAATAAAGCAATGGGATGTTGAGGAGGAGAAGGGGATCAAAGTGCTGTAGAGTGCTAGAATAGTGATCAGGTGAATATACATACAATAGATTGGATTGGCCCTTATTTAGGACATTCGATTTTTTTTATTGGTCTTATCCCCCAAAGTCGTTGCTTTTTATGAGAAAATGGTTCCTTTTTTTTTATTTTCCCTCTAACTGAATTTCAAGTGGATCCCAGTCGCTCTCATTTTTTTGAAAAATGAAAAAATTGATCGATTTTTAAAAATTTTCCTTTTTTTTGTTCCTTTTCGTGAGAATTAATTTACAATTTTTTATTTTTCCTCCAATTCAATTTCAAATGGTACTTTGAAGCACTCTCAATTTTTCAAAAAAATAAAATAAAATAAAAACAAAAAAGAGCAAACTTTCTGACCTAGCATTCAAAAACATAGAAAAAGTTAAAAGGAAAACAATGAAAAATTTGTAATTGAATTTTGAACAAAATTCAGAGGAATCTGAATTTTTATCAAAATTGAAGAAAATTGAAGATAATTCAAAAAAACTATTTTCACATTACATAATTTTGAAAAAATGTGAAGAGATTCTTCCTCATTTTGAATTTTTTATAATTTGATATCAAATTTGATTTGAAAATTTTAGTTTTTATCAAAATTTTAAAAAATAAGGAGTTTTGAAAAAAAATTGAAAAAGGAAAAATTTGGATTTGAACAAATCTTGAAGAATATTTTTAAATCGAAATTTAAAGTCCAGCAATTTCAAAGAAAATTCGTACATATTTCGTACACTATACAATTTTGAAAAAACTAAAAATTACGAAATTATTTCTCATTAAAGTTCTAAAGCTTTTTAAAATTTGAAATTGGTTTTCAACAAAATTTTAAAAAAACAGCTAGGTATGATTTTAAACAAGATTTATAAAAATTTATTTTACTAAAAATTTCAAAAATTTTAGTTTTTTTTTAGAAAATAAAAGAAATTAACAAAATTCTGAAAATTTTCAAAATTTTGATTCGAACAAAATTAATAGAAGCGGTTTCCCATTAAATGTTTTAAATTTCTGCAAAATTTTGATAAATTTCCCCATCATTAAATTTTTTTAAATTCGATTTTGAACAAGTTTTTTAATTTCAAATTTCGAAGGTTATACAGTTTTGGAAAAATATTGAGGGATAAATGAAATTTTATAAAAATTGTTTTTGTGCCTGAAAAACCGTATTTCATTGAAATTTTAAAATCAAGTTTTTTGGAGAAAATTGAACTAAAAAATTGTTTTCCACAAAGTTTTGCAACTCATCAATAGAGGAATTCTTTCTCAACCAAATGCTATAAAAAGTTGCGTTTTTTTAGAAATTATTATTTCCTAACAGAAAATTTTTTTCCATGAAATTCTGAAAAAAAATTCACACAACAATTTTCAAAAAGTAACTTTTTAACGATATTTGAAAAAAAATATTTTTTAAGATTTTATTCAAATTTCAAAAATTATTGTTTTGAAAAAAATAAGCAAAATAATAAAATTACAAAAAAATATTTTCGAGATAAAATTTAAAGAAATCCCTTTCATTGAAATTAAAAAAAATTATGTTTTGAAAGAAATTGTTTTCAACTAAATTTTTAAAAATTCGGTTTTGAACAAGGTTTAAAGAAATTGGTTTTATGAAAATTACCATTACAAAAAAAAAATAATTAATAATATAATAGTGTTTAGGGAAAAATTTGGAGAAATTCCTTTCATTAAAATTTTTTAAGTTCATTTTAAACTCGACTTGAAAAAAATTGGCTTTTATGAAAATTTTCAAAAATTGGTATTTACGTTGAAATTATTTTATTTTAAAAATCAGGTCTTCGATGAAAAATCGAAAAAAAAATTCTATTAAATTCTGAGAAAATGAAAGGAATTTTTTCTTAATAAAATTTTATAAAATTAGTGTCTTGAAAAATTATTTTAGAAATTATCTTTCGGTAAAATTTTAAAGTTCCATTTTGAACATTTGTAAGTATATGAAAGAGCATTCTTTTGATAGGAAGAAAAAAGTGAACACATTAACAAAATTCTGAAAATGAGATCTTAAAAAAAATTAAAGAAATTCCAAAGTTTTTTTTTCAAAATAAAATTGAAAGACGGTCGTCTTCTAACAAAATGTTTAAAATTTCAATTTAAAGCAAGATCTAAAAAAAATTAATTTTGATCAAAATTTTAAAAATTAGCTAGCTCCCCAAATTTGAAAAAAAATGAAAAATGATCTAATTTTCAATATTTTGCATTTTTTTGCTTTCAACCTATCAAAGTTGTTCCATTTCATGAGAAACGATTACTAATTTTTTATTTTTCCTCTCAGTGAATTTTAAGTCCATCGTATAGTCCCATTTTTAAAAGAAATAAAAAAAATTAATCAATTTTCAAATTCTTGCTTTTTTTATAATAAACCATCAAAGTTGTTCCTTTTCATAAAGATCTTGCTTTAAATTGAAATTTTTTAAAATTTTGTTAGAAGACGACCGTCTTTCAATTTTATTTTGAAAAAAAACTTTGGAATTTCTTTAATTTTTTTTAAGATCTTATTTTCAGAATTTTGTTAATGTGTTCACTTTTTTTTTCCTATCAAAAGAATGCTCTTTCATATACTTACAAATGTTCAAAATGGAACTTTAAAATTTTACCGAAAGATAATTTCTAAAATAATTTTTCAAGACACTAATTTTATAAAATTTTATTAAGAAAAAATTCCTTTCATTTTCTCAGAATTTAATAGAAGAATTTTAAGTGGCACCTACCACTCCCGCAGAATTTCAAAAAAAAAAATTAAATAAAAATTTTTCAACTTTTCAAAATTGTTCCTCATATTTTTTTATTTTCCCTTCGATTTGATTCTATATGGAAATTTGAGACGTCCCAATTCTTCCAAAAAATAAAAAATAAAAATAAATAAATAAATACTTAAATAAATAATAAAATAATAGGTAAATAAATAAAAAGAAAAACTTTCATAGGTTAAACAAAAAAAAATTTTAAAAATTAAAAATTTGATCATTTTTATTTATTTTTTTTTTCAATTCTGGGGCGAACAGCACTCAAAATTCAATTAGAGGAAAATAAAAAATTGAAAATTATTTTCTCATAAAATGGAACAACGTAATGATATCTACCTACTAGTCAAAGATTCTATACGAATTATTAGACTCTAACCTTTCCCAAAATTGCTGATCTTTTGCCTTTTTTTACGAAACACCCTGTACCTCGAATACTTTTTCCGAAATATAAAATTGATCGTGTTTACGAGTTACCAGAGGCCCTCGACGTAAACGATACCAACATAATGTAATCCTCTTGAGACCACTTGTTCGCCGAATTCACTTAAATGTTTGCTCGTATATTAAATCGATAATCAATTTAATAGCCTATTTGAGCCCAGCACCCCAAACTCAGCGACTTCTCGAAGAGATGTAACAAAATTTCACAAGGGTTTAGATTTTTTTCTCATTATTTCAAACACATACGATGCACTTGGTCGCATTTTTTTCCTCATTCTAACCTTCGTCTACAAAAAATCAATGCTTTTGTTTACCTTATGAGCTGGGGTAGAAATTAAAATACGTTTTAGAACGACTCTGTCGAGCCAATTTAAACACAACAACGTCACGTAATTCACACGTGTAATCAAACAAATCCACCCATCCGAGTTTATCTAGGTAAAAAAGCTGGTAAAATTTCGATTACTTCAAAGAATCGTCAAAAGATTAGCATTTTTATTGGTGAACCTCACCATACTTCGTGTTCCAAGTCAAATATACTATAACAAGTACCTAACACGCTACTCAAACAAAAATACACTTTTCCACGAACACAGACGGTTTTTTTCGGTAACATTTTCAATTTCTAGCCAGTTTAAATATACCATATCGGAAACACAAAAGTTCAGAGTTGTACGTAGCTCGTATACAGACGACGGACGATTAATCTGTAATACGTGCATTACGAAATAATCCACATTGGGCAACCAATCGGTATTAAGGATGGTGACATTGATATGGTAAAATCTATAGCTAATAATTACCACGGTTTAGGTCACGACGTTGATTCGAGATTCGAGAAGTCGACTACGTCGTCTCATCTCTCATGATCTCATCTCGAAGAGACGTTTTCGGGATGCTGCTTCGTAGTGACTCTGGCTCGTTGTACTGGTAATCGAAAAAAATAGCACTCCGAGGGTTTTCAATTTCAATCATCACTCTATTATTTTTTCAAAAACATGACGTCAAGATGACCTACAAGCTGCATACAACATTGACCCACATCGAGGGAATTTTTTCTCATTTGCAACGGTGCTCTTTTCTGAATCAATTTCGAGTACGATGCGATGGTCGTGACATTACTTATCGATTTGCATTTCGCACCACACTCCAACATTTTTCTCTTCTTTGAAACGATAACCTGTCGATTATTTTTCGAGATAATATGGTGTTTCTTGACACCTGTTTTTTATTCAGAGCACAAGCTCGATTGAGTATTCACGATCGTAGCATTCGATTCGTTTCGTTTCTAATCTTGAGCTTGAACTTTAATATCAATGAAAAATCTTATCACGTGGTACTGCCGCCAAGATCATAACAAACTTTTCATTTTTTATCTTCGATAATTCATCGTGAATAGCATATTAGAAAAGATAACTTTTCATTTTACGAGTTAGTGTGTGAGGCAATTGTACTCAACGCAGATAAGTCAACATAACATAACAAAGAGATAACATTCAAAAACCTTTCGATTACTCATACCTTTTATATTAATGAAATAAGTTCAACGTAAACAATTACCAATTTCAGAAACGAAAATATTCGTAACAAAAGGTTTTTTATCCAGACCATAGTTTATATTTACAGAAATATCATAATGTACCTTGACGATTGCTGGAAACACCTACATACATAAGAGTACTACGTACTTCTAAAGGTGGCTCATAACATAAACAATACACACATCTTTTTGCTTTTTGTTTTCATTTATACAACAAAGTATTACTACAAGGAGTGCATTTTTACCTGTATTCATCAACTGGCTAGTTATTTTGGATCGTAGTTTTAAGTAGAAAGTGAGAAATCTCCTTGCAACATCACATAATTACACACAAACACGCACCGTAAACTAGAAAAACGAACCTTTCGACGAACACATATTTTATGAAGTAATTTAACGCGAAAATATTACGAATCACAAGACTTTGATCATTAGAATAATTATGTTTTTAATTTTCCATCGAACTAAGGTAATTTTAATTACAACGATGAAGTTACGATGAAAAACACTTCACTACTCGGTCTCTTGTTCTTGTTGTCAAACTCTCGATTGAAATTAATCAGTTGAAAGCAGTGTGACCACAATGGGAACTCAAAAGGTTCGTTCGAACTTTCGAACAAAATTAGCTCGTTTTTCAAGTTGTGGTGTACTTTTTTCGTGGTGAGGTGCAATTTATTATTTTTTCATTTTATTTTTTCAACGAAGTTTGCTTTCGTATTCGAACTGTAATTCGTTAATTGATTTATTCCTGGCATTTACTTTTCTCTTGAGATAGAATTGGAGGGTTTGGCGTTGAATTTTGATTGAAGTCTGATCTCTTCACTTCTTCAGCTGCATGAAACTAGGTTCAATCAAGAATTTAAAACACAGTTCGATTTTAAACACCGATGACGATAAACCAAATCGAACTTTTTTATTCAAAATAGATGGAAGCTTTTAAAAAAATGTAATTACAAATACATTCAGAAGTAGTATACAAAAGCTCAGCATCAAATAGACCATAATAGGCAATAGTACTACCGAAAGTACCAGTTGAACAGTTGTTGAACTTAGGAGAAAAGATTAGGAAACTGCAAAAAATAAAACTCGACCACGAGAAAAATAATTAAGATGAAAATGTTTGAGCGACATTCAATATAGGAATAATTTCATGTTTCAAATGAGGAAAATCACTACAAAGGGATTCTAAAACGTTGCACAAATCAGAATTAAAGGATTGATGTTTCAAATAATTATTCTGCACCATTTCTTCATTTTGATTGAAGCCTTTAATTTTACCACATTTCACCGAGTACAAGAAATCAGCATATTTCTGTTTAGCGACCAATATTTCTAAATTCTGCACAAAAAAAAAGTACATCGAGATGAAAAAAGTACAAACAGGGTTAAAATTAATTTAAAAAATAAGTAGGTCTTGGTACCTTTTGCTTTTGTAACATTGCATCTTTTATTTTTTCGTCGAGTTCTTGATTATCGTTTTGAAACTGTTCGATTTCCAATTCAGCTCTTTTCATTTCTTCTACCAGACGTATATTTTCTTTTTCCAGCGCCGAATATTCTTCTTGACGACAGTTCAATTCCTTCGACAGAAATATACGATATTTATTAATTAATAGTTTTAATTAGGAGAAAATTCAAATAGGTACTTCGGTAATTTGACATCTACCTTCTCCATTTTCGATATTTTATCTCGAAGGTTTCGTATCTTGGTGGAAAGAGTTTTTTCAACTTTAACCGAGCTCTTTATATTCTTCTCTTTGGCTAGGTTTTTATCAATAATGTTATCACGTTTCGAAACGCAAGATTCTAAATCCGATATCAAGCTTTCTTGAGCTTTTTTCAACTGAGCGTATCTTATCTGAAAGTATTATTTTGTTGGTAAATATTAAATAGAAACACGCTGCGCTATTTTCCTAATCAGCTTAAAAATGAAGATAATTAGGTACCTCCATTCGGTGGATTTCAGTTTTCATCGTTCCTATATCACCATTTTCGCTTTCGTCTAGCATTATATTACGTTTCATTTCATTAGCTAGTTTAATCTTCTTTTCCCATTCCAAATCTTCACGCTGCAATTGAAGCAGATCTTCTTGCAGAGATTTTTTGGTTTTTTCCAATTCTTCTATTTCTTCGACTGTGACTACGGTTTCTTGTTCAGATTCCTTTAAAATGACGAGTAAAGATTAAAATACGAAATTAATTTTAATTTTATATAAATATAGGTTGAATTGGCAACCTTTAGTTTTTCCAGGACTTCGTTTTGAGAAATGTAATTTTCACTGTCGAGTAATTCTTTTTGTCTTTTTTTATCGCTGTATTCGCCATTTAGCTTGGAAATTCGATTGAATAAAAATGAAATTGATTTGTCGATACGTTTACTTTCGGATTCATCTTTGTAAATTTCGTTATCTAATCGTTGTACACTTTGTTGGAATAAGCTCACGTCTGCAAAATGGAAATTTTTTTAGAATTTGAAAATTATTTTTATGGATTATTTTTGCAATACTAAAACCTTACTTTTCCTTAATTCGTTCAGCTCGTTAACGCATCGTGATCTTTTTTCTGTCAATAATAATATTTCATTTTGTTTCCTAATCCAAGTTTTTTTCTTTTGTTCAATTTTTTCTGATATTTCTTTAATGTCTTCTTTAGTTTGTTGAATTTTATCACCCAATTCCGTGGAAACGAACTGTAAAAAAATTATTAGTCATTAATTGAGAATTTTCAGAATTGATCAAAATTTGAATAAAAAATATGATTACTTTTTTTTCTAGTCGTTTCACTTCTTTTCTTTTCAAATCTAAAGCACAATTACTTTGCTTCACTTGAAGTTTAATGTGTTCCAGATTTGCTTGGTTTTTCGAAAACTCTTCTTCCAGCGAAGAAATCAGTGCTTTTTTGTCTTCAACGCACATTTTACTCGTTTCTAGTTCTTTTTTCTTAATTTCTAAATTTTTCAAGTTGTTGTGATACTCTTCCTCCATTTCTTTAACGAGTATTTCCTGAAAATAATTCCAATTTTATTTTTGTAAAAATTACATTCGGACGAAATAGGTAAATTAAAACGTACTTTTTGTTTATTTTCTTCTCTGATTCGTTTAACTTCGTTGTATAATTTTGAGGCTTCTTTGTTGGACACCATTTCTTCTTGTAGTTGTAAAAGCATCGATTCTTCCAGTTTATATTTTTCGTCGTTCAGTTTTCTAATGGTTTTCTGGAGCTTCTCTAATTCTTGTTCTTGGTCTTGTTGTTCCTGAGAATACATATTTTTTAAATTACTCAATGAATATATTTTCAACTCAAAAAAAAAAAAAAAAAAAAAATAGACAAACTTCGATGGTGTTTTTGAGAGTTCTCTCTGTGCATTCGATCATATCAGTCAATTTTTGAATTTCTTCTTCTGTTTCTTTTTTTTTCAACATCATATCGTGACATTTTCTCTCAACTGCTCGTACAGCTTCATCTCTTCGGTTTTTGATTGATAATAGTAGTTCATTTTTGGACATGGCTTCTTCGATATTTTTCTCATAATTACTAAGTTCCACTTGACAAGATTTGTATTCGATATCCATTTTCCTAAATCACACAGATGTTTTTTAATTACTGAATTTTCAAACAAATGGTGCTCGAAAAGTGGTTGTGCAGAAAAAGAAGAAACTTTTACTCGAATTCTTTTTTGAAATCCGAACACTTTTGATCACGTTTAGAGACCAAATCTACTAAATTTTTCCAAATTTTTAATAAATTAGCATTATCCTGACTTTCGATTTGAAATTCGTTCTCTTGTTGAGATAAATTTTCTTTCAGAAGGGTTAATTCCGAACAAGCAGTTTTAATTTGTTTTTTATACGATTCTATTTGCATTTGTACCTTGAAGACTTCGTTTTCTAGTTTCATTAAAAGGTAGTCCTATAATGTTGAGTACGATAAGCTAACGTTTTTTAAATAATATTATGTATTTTATTATTCAAATTCTATTTTACTTGTTTCTCTTTTTCGACCAATTTGTTCTTTTTTTCTACTTTATCATTTGAAATTAATTGACTGAGAACTGCTAAAGAAGCAGCTTGTTTTTCTTCGTATTCTTTGAGTTGATGTAACAAGTTATTTTGAGACTCCAGTTTGTTTCGTAGTTCAAAATCTGCAAAATAACGAAATAGTAAAATGAATAAATTACAGATGGACGTACAAATAAGACTAATAATCTTACTCAATTTTTCATATTCTCTAAGCTCGGACGATTCTTTAGCTAGTGATTCTCTTTCACGATTTAATTCTCCTTCCTCTCGTTGTCTTTCTAATATCAAATTTGATACTGACTCGTTGCATTCTTCTATTGACTTTCGTTGCTTGTCAACTTCACCCTTGTGATCGTATAATTTTTCTGATAAATCTTGAATTTCACTTTTTACAGCTTTGATCTCGTATTCCTGTGAAATGGTTTCAAAGTGTTAGAGAGAACCAAACTAATTTAAGAGGAGACTGAATTGGCAGCCGGAGAGAAGAGTTGATAGAGTACTCACCAATACGTTACTTTCTTGTTGAAATTTTTCGATTTTATTCTCGAGTAAGTTCTTCAAAGCTTTTTGAAATTTTATCATCAGTGGGTTCTCCGGATGGAGGATTTCAAAGTTCATTTCGTTGGTTTCTTCGATGACCTCTTGCTCGGTGGAACGTTGAGTCTCGTAGTCGGAGAAATAGTCACTACCGACGGACATTTTGTAGTATTGAGGGTTATTTCGAGATGAAATCGAGTAGAAATTTTGAAAAAATTGAAGAATATTTTCTTCGAAATTTTTAGTAATTTTTCTTATCACTATGACAACAAAACAGGTGCGCAGACGCGAATTGAGTTGATAGGTAAATCGATGAAAAGCGAATGTTGATTTTTTCAGAATTTCAGCAGACTTTTTGATTTACAATATCAATTTTGATGAACATAACTATATTAAAATAATATATTACATCAAAGTTTTGATTCAAAGTCTACAAAGAGAAAAAATTGCAATTAAAAATGTACTAAAATAGGCATCTCGGATCTGCGTTTATCGACTTTCACGACACAACATCGATTTTAAAATCGATTGATAAACACGAACCATTTTTAATTCTGGAGTTAACACCAAGTTACGTTCATTAAGCTACATTTTATTATCGTCGTTGATCGTGATCGTGAGTTTTAAATGTTCGGATTATTCGAAATGTACATATTTTAGTGTTTAATTAATAAGTTATTCGATCGATCTGCGCGACATATAGTGTTTTAAATGCAATTACGGTGTAATTATGTGTTTTCGTGAATGGCTTCCAAGTGTTAGACGGAGTGTTGATAGCTAATCTGTGAATCGCTATGTCGGCTGAAAATCGTTCTAGTTCTGCTCTTTTTAAAAGAGCAGAGCAGCTCAGACGTTGGGAAGAATCGGATACAAATCGTGAATCCGGCTTGCCCCGGAGTAGATCGAAAAAGATACAGTTTTCGTTGGAATGCGTCTTCTTGGCTGCCTGCGCTTCGGGTGATAAAGAGGAAGTTTTGAGACTGCTCAATGTCGGAGCTGATATCGATACCTCAAATGTAGACGGATTATCGGCTCTACATCAGGTACTTGAGTGCATATTTCATACCATATTTCACTCTATTCGTAATCTTAGCTCGGTCTTGCATTTTGCTAGCTAACTATAGAAGCTAAAGAATGGTAGAATTGTACTTGGCATTTTGTCAATATGCATTCTACTTTAATATAAATTTTTCTAATCCGGTAAAGTTCCCAAAGCTCTTGATTATTTTAGATGTACGTCTGAAGAGTTGGCCTAAATGACATCTCATTCGAGTATTATTTTATCTACGAAATCGAGTCGTATTTCCTCCTATGTAATTATGTCGATAATGGGACAGGTAAACAAATATGTAATTTGCCGTCTTGAACGAAAAAAATCGTTCCAAATGCTGACTCGATAGATTGCTAAAATACGTACCTACACGTATTCGTATAATCTCAACGTATTTAGTACGTTGCTCGTATCGAGCTAAGGAAAAAAATCGATTGTTTGATAGAATGATAATTTAATTATAGCTTCGTGCTGCCTTCTCCTGTCGATGGTGGCAGTTTAAAATAAAAGTTGAGATCACACGAGTGAATTATTTTTAGACAGACCTGTCTACTAATAGCTGATTTACGTTTTCGAATGTTAACACTTCACCAGATCTGTTTTGTTTCCAAGTCTTATCAGGTTCACTAATGTACGTAGAACTCCAGGTCAGGCTTTATTTATTAATTCGTTGTATATTAGAAAAAAATCACCTAAAACATCTGCCGGTTAATTTTTAATATTTCGTCTAATATGCCAGACGTAAATCGAGCGAATAAATTCGCCAGTGGTTCCTAAACTAGTCGGTTAATTTTTTTTTCAACTGTCTGATCTACTCTTCGTTTGAGAACTTTCCAAAAAAAAATAATTAATTCGCATTTTGAACTTCTAAGAAAAAAAATTATCAAATTTTTCCACTCTTAATGAGGTATAACTTTTAGCTGTGTGGTTATTAACCTCGTGAAAAAGATATCTCAAATTTCGCACCTTATAGATATCAGGTTACTAAGGCGGGTAAAAATTCGACATAATTATTCCGTCTTAAGCTCTAAACATTGTACCAAGAATTGGAAACTGCGTCTTGAAAAAGAGTGCAGCATTCGGAACAACATCCTCCCACACGAACGTATCTTTAAATTCTCATATTTCACGGTTTGAAAAATTACCATCATCGAGAAATCGGCGAAAAAAAGGGCGCGAAACGAATAAACGTATAATTTGTCATTTGCTCGCTGTTTGGACGAACATGAACAATGTATAAAAAGTATCCAATTCGAATGCTATAAAATGGATTTACGTCGTTGTTTTCCTGTTTCCATCGACAACTGGACCGCGTCTGTTTAACCGCACCGGGCACAATGACGGTGATTTTTTTTTTCTTCACTGAATCGAGAAGTCGATGAAATGATGAACAAGATGACCCTGCGGAAAACAAAAATCGCCCGGAGAATCGCCAATTTCTGGACTATGGACCAGAGAGAATCGTACACTGGATCTAGTTTACATTTCGAGTCACGTCCTCGTCGTGGGAATTCAAACTGTACAGAAACTAGTTCGGGAAGCTATTTCCAAATATTTATGCAAACGGTAGCTGGGACCGCAGACCGAGAGAGTCGTTGCTGGATTTTTTTCTCTACGGGTTGAAGTAGAGAGAGAATGTTGCTGAAAGGGTTCTTGTGCGAGAAGTGTCATGATTTGTGTGATTTTTTCGGAAATTTCCTGTAAAGGATTCTTGAGATGGGATCTGAGGTGTCAGAGGAAGTATATGGATTTGAAAAAAATACTGTGTGATGTGGTTTGAAATGAGTACTTATCTAAGTATCCGATTCAGTGAAGTTCAAAATGTTTTGTGCTAAGAGCCTGCCTTTCGGCAAAAGAAGTAGAAATTACTTTTGAGAAAAAATCTAAAAATTTATTCAATGAAATTCAAACAAAATTTGAGAGTGTGAGCAAGTACTTCTAAAAATTGAATTTTCAAAATAAAATTTCAATTTATGTTTGAAGAGAAGTTGATTTATTTTTCCAAAAAAATATACTTACTTACCTACATAGACTTTATTTTTGACAACAGAAAATGAATAAGTATCTAATACATTCTCGAAAAATCCAATTTTTTAAACTATTTCGAGCATTTATTGATTTAAAATGTATTTTAAAAAATTGAAAAAGTTTTTTTGAAAACAGAAGTTCTGATTATTTTGTGTATTTTTAAAATAAAAAATTGCTGACTTTTTCATATACAGAAAAATCAGCTAAAATGTTTGTTTTGGTCTCAATTTCAAAATGAGGAAATCTGTTGGTTTGTCATTTTCACCTTTATTTTATTAGCTAGAATAATTTATGCTTTTACGATGACCAAAATGAAAAAACGAAATTGTAACGAAATTCTGACCGCTTTTCGACGAAAGACTTTTGGATAATTGGTCAGACATTATAAAACTTGAAAAATTTGTTTTAATAAAAATTGTATGACTTTTAGTCATTTTGTCAGACATTTTGAAAATTTGTATTTAAAAAGTTCAAATTTTTCATATTTTTTTTCAAAATCCATTTTCTGAATAATTGTTTGACCACTTTTTTTTTTTCAAAATTACCACAAAATACTTCGAATCATCAAAAACTAGTATTATTTATACTGACAAGGAATTTTTGAAAATTATTTTCAATTGCTGTTTTATATCCTTCAATTTTTTCAAACAAAAAAATATTCTTCAGACTTCTTCGTCTCCTAAATCTTTCTTGAAATATGTTCAAATATTTTTCTTCGAATGAACACAATTATTTTTTAAATTAGAAATTGTATAAAATTTTGAAAAATTTGCTACAAAATACTTACCTACTTGATAAAGTTTCTAAAAATTATTTTCAGAGAAAATTTCACAAAATCCAAAACGATATTCTGTAATAAAAATTGGTAAAAAGCTTTATTCGGGTTTGCAAATCAACTTTTTTTCAAGTCTTCACCAAAAAAACAAAAATTCACAATATCTACATTGGAATAAATTTTTTTACAATAAAATTTTAAAAAAATCGATTTTGAAATTCCGAAAAAAATTCAAACAAAATATCGAAAAAAATTTTTAAAAATAATTTTCCATAAAACTGGGAACTGGATTCTAATTATAAGATTTTTTTTTTTAAATTAAAAAAATGAAAATAAAACCGTTATATGTTTTTTTTTTAAATCAAAAAAAAAATTTAGAAGAGAAAATTCTAAACCGATCTTAATCTCAAAATTTTGATGATTTTAATTTGTTCTACGTTTATGAAGGAATGTTAAAAATTGCTTCCAGAAGAAATAGCACAACCCCCCCCCCCCCCCCCCCACCTTCCTAACAATACTTTTTAGTAAGGTTTAGAAAGAAACTGTATTTGAATAAAATTTAATGAAATTGCTTTTTAAAACATTCGACTTTGAATAAAATTCAAAAAAAAAAAAATGAATAAACCAACAAAATTCTAGAAGAAATGTGGAAAATCAGGAAAAAATATTTTCGATAAAACTCTGAATATTTTCTTTTCGAATAGAACTTAAGAAATTAGAAATTACTTTAGAAGAAAAAATTTGTTCAACAAAATTTTTTCTCAAATCTTGAAAAAATTTTCAAACAACATTCTAACAAAAATTCTGTCAAAATTAGGAAAATTACAAATTCTTTTACCTATGAAGGGAATTTAAAATTCCATTATGAAATTATTCCACAAAATAATGAGTACAAAAAACTTCTGACTAAAACAGAAAAAGTTTTCAAATAAAATTCAAAAAACTACATATTTCATGAAAAAAAATACTCAACGAAATTTTAAAAAAATTTCAAATAGGTATGATTTTAGAAAATTTTTAAGCAAAGTTCTTTTAAAAAAAATAAAAAATTGTAAAAATTTTGAAAACCTCAATTTTTCCTACTTTTTTACGATTTAGAAAACAGTTTTGAGATCCAAAGAATGTACTTCTAAAAACAATCGATTTCGAATAAAATTCAAAAATAATTGTAAAACAAATTTCAAGCGTTATTCTAAAAAAAACACACATTGAAATTCCAAAAATTTAAATTTCTTTCGTATCTACTTATAAATAAAATTTAAAAAATTGGAAAAAATCAAAAAATACTTTTTAATAAATTTAGAAAAAAATTGTTTTTGAATCAAATTCAAATAAAATTTTGGAAAAATTATAAACAAAATTCTAAAAAAAAAAAAACGTTTAGGTAGTCAAAATTTGTAATTTTTGAAAAGAAATTGCTTGGATCCTAAAAAAAAAAAAAAAAAATTGTTGAAAAGATTGGAATTTTTCAAAATTCATAGCAGTTATTTCTACTTAAATTTCAAGCATAGCTTTAAAAAAAATTCAAAAAAAAACCTGAAAAGATGGGAAAAATCAAAAAATACTTAGTAATTCATTTAGAAAAAAATTATTTTTGGATAAAATTCAAACATAATGTTAGAAAAATTTGTGAATAAATTTTATAAAAAAATTATTAAAGGAATCCTCTGAAAAGAAAATTTGCAAAAACCTTATTCCAGAGGAAAAAAAGAACACACTTATTTTTTAAAAAGTGTACAGGGAAAATTTGTAAAAGTCAGAATTTGAAAAAATTATCTGACAATTTGTTTATTTATTTATTTTTGAGTTTTTTTTTTTTTTTTTTTCTGAAATGAGTCATTATTTTATAGTCATTTTTTGATTGATTTTCTGTCAATACTATTGTCATTAAATTCCAAGTAAAATTATTCCATGGTCCTGAATTTTTTATTTTCTGAAATCAGCCTTCAACCAATTTTTTTTAGGCCATCTCTAGGTTAGTTTATGGCCATCAAAGCTTTGTTAATTAATAAGAACTGCTGATAAGTAATGAAATCAATTGAATTTTGCGATCAAAGTAGCATCTCATATTTTAAACAATTTTTCATTAATTTTTTCATCATTAACACCTTCCTCCCTTACATAGAATTTTTGGACGGAACTGCAATAAGTTTTGTAGGAAGCACTTGAAAGCTTTCGTCGTTATCAAATTAAAGATTACGACAGTGTTTGAATTTTGCATCTACCTCATCTTCTATGTATGAAAAAAAATATACTCCTTCGATAACCTACATTCATGTTCGTCTATATTGTACTACGTCGTCTCAACGTGTGGGAATTTTTTCGTAAATTCCATGGTCATTTTTGATAAGGTAACACGCCAAGTCAGGAAAATGACAACGAGCTACACGCAGATTAGCGCGAGCGTGCGGAGATGACACTACAAGGCGTTAATATTATCGATGATTTCAACTTGACGACCAAGTGGTAGATGAATAGAAAAAACAAACATCATCACCTTTAAACCTACGACGACGACGTCTCTTTTTTTTTTCTTTTTTTTTTTTCATTTTATAATCGAACACTTACGGATAAATACGTACTGTACTGTACGTCTACGACTCTACGTACTATACTGGGATGAAAAGAAAACCCGTGGTAGTTTGTAAGATGTACGCGGACAATTTACACAAAGTGTGGCGGAAATAAACGGTAATAAGTCTTCATTAAGTATACGTCTATGCGGGGGCTTCTCTCTAAGTTTGGTTATCTTTTTCTATTTTGTAAATACCCAGAGAGAGAGAAAGAAGAGCGAGTAATTATTAAAACGATAGATGGGCCGGTGTATGCATATGAGAGGATTCCTCTACATCTCTAAATGAAGCAGCAGTTGGAAAATATCACAAGACCACAGTGTATGCGTCCATACGACTCTGGATGTGTTTTTTTCCTCCGCAAGACTACGAGTAAATGCATCCGCAGAAAAGACGAATACGGTAAAGAAGATGATGAATTATACTTGTACGGTTAATGACTTTAATGACCAACTCGTAGCCAGCGAGCGTTTTATATTTGTATGTAGATTGTAGGTTAATCAAGTAACAATTAACGAGGGTAGCCGCGTGTCCCCGCACAAGGCACACGAGACAGGCGAATACTCATTTTCAAGTATTTTCAACGTAGGTACACTTACATAAATTCTGACTAATACTCCTATATACGAAGCGAGCTCTCATCGAGACCAAAGTACAAGACGAATGGACTTGATATACGTATTATTGCACACCAACGCTAAAAATGGATAAATGAATACGAGGAATTTTTCATTTTACTTACTTGGCAAATGATCCGAAAATTTTTTAGAGCTGCTGATCATGTGCGAGTATTGTAGACGTAGTCGTAGACTTCTCTGCGCTGTGCACGAGTATTTCGTATAGTGGATGCAATGTAGTATGGAGTAGAAGAGCGTGTAATTTTAGGAATCATTAAACCGTGCTTTTTTATTATTGAGACTACGATCTTTGACGATGGTGATTTTATCACGAACGTTGTGCGTGTCTGTATCGATAATGGTTTCCTCGACGGTTTCAGCGTACTCGTGTAATTTTGGAGGGTTTAAGGAATATTCGGATGGAAAATCCATTACTCCAGAGTTGATAAGATAAGACCCTCGTTGAAGTATCGATTCCAGAAGGAAATAGCTACAAAACAAATTGTTTGAAGACTGCTTCAGAGTTGCTCAAAGTAGAAATCATATGATTGAACAAAACCCAAATAACAGTGACAAACTGAACAGATTTCAAGAGGGGCGGGGGGGGGGGGGCTAACTGAAAATGCCAACTCGAACTGCTGAAAACTTTCAACTTCAGTACTGTTATTAAAAAATACCAAATAAAGTACTGCCTGAACAAAGCGAGAGCGAAAATTTAAAAAAAAAAAAAAAAAACTGGCTGTACTTCTTGAAAGTACAAAATGTTCGAAATTAAATCTCGAAAAAAATTGTGAAATTTGAAAACAAATGTAAATTTACAATTTGCGATCAATCAAATATAGGGTTGTGTTTCCAATTCTCAAAAAAAAACATTTTAAAAAATCCATAAAAAAGTTTCTTAATTTTTTGGAGGAAAAAAAATTCAGCTTTGAAAAAACCGCTTCAATTTTTTAAAGCACAAAATATTTTTCAAATTTTTGAAGAGAATAATCATTTAACTTGATTTTTTTGTAGTCAACATTTTTCTCAGCTTTTTAAAGAAAAGTTTCCATAAAAAAAAAAAAATTAGAAACATCTCATCTTCAATTTTCTTGGAATAACTTTTGTAACAAAATATCCCCAAATTTTTAGAATTAATTTTAAAATAAAAAATTTCCTAATTATTTTGGAATGGAAAAACTTAATTTTTTAGAATGAAGAATAAAATTTTTTTGAAATAAAAAAATGATCAATTTTAGGAATAGTTGAATTTTTTTTTTAATTTTTTTGAAATAAAAAAATGATCAATTTTAGGAATAGTTGAATTTTTTTTAAAAATTTTTGAAATGAAAAAAATCTTAAATTTTTTAATTTTAAAATAACTTTTGGAATTGAAAAATTCTCACCTTTTTGAAGTACAAAAAACTTTTCAAAATTTCTAAAGAGAATAGGAATTCAATTTTTTGAGAATGGAAAAAATTCTTACCTTTTTGAAATTGAAGATTTCTCAATGCATTAGAAATAGATGTAAAAAATCATAATAATATTAACAATAGTGGCTATTAAACTGCAAATCAATACTTTTTCAAATGCCACGTACATGTTAATTCGATATTTAAGAAAAAGAATTGACTCCTGAAGGAGAGTTAACTCTGACGTGAATTGACTTCTTTGGAAAAAGAGTTGATTCTGAGTGGAACTCTTTTGAAGAAGAGCTGACTCTGAGTTGAACTCTTTGCAGGACAACTCTAAGGGGTAGAGTTAGAGTTCAACTCATTTTTTTCAAAAGAGACAAGAGTTATAATGTAACTTGTAGTGAGTCAACTCATTTTGAAAAAGAGTGTGCCCAACTGTCCATCCCCAACTGTCCATCCCTGCTTCCACGCAATGAAATGAATATAGTAATTTATGGGGGGAAATATTGCCATTTTTTTGAAAGAAATATTGAATTTTTTTTGGAAAAAGTATTGTCATTTTTTTTAGAAAAAATATGATAATATTTTTTTGAAAAAAAATGAAAAAATATTATTATTTGTTTGGAAAAAAAGTTGTAATTTTTGTTGGAAAAAATATTCGCCATTTCTGTTGAAAAAAGTATTGTCATTTTTATGGGAAAAAATATTGTCATTTTTGTTGAAAAAAATACTTATTGTTTTTTTTTGGAGAAAATATAGGCATATTTTTTTGGAAAAAATATTGGCATTTTTTTTTTGAAAAAATCTTGTACTGTCGTTTTTTTGGAAAAAATCTTGTACTGTCGTTTTTTTGGAAAAAATCTTGTACTGTCGTTTTTTTTTTTTGGAAAAAATCATTATTGTCGTTTTTTTGGAAAAAATATTGTCATTTTTTTTGTTCGAAAAAATATTGTCATATTTTTTTGGCGAAAAAATATTGTTATTTGTTTAGAAAAAAAATAGTAATTTTTGTTGGAAAGAGTATTGCCATTTTTGTTGGAAAAAATATTGTCATATTTTTTTTGGAAAAATTATTATTATTTGTTTGGAAAAAAATTTGTAATTTTTGTTGGAAAAAATATTCGCCATTTCTGTTGAAAAAAGTATTGTCATTTTTGTGGGAATAAATATTGTCATTTTTTGGAAAAAATATTGCCATTTTTGTTGGAAAAAATACTTATTGTTGTTTTTGGAGAAAATATTGGAATTTTTTTTGGAAAAAATCTTGACTGTCGTTTTTTTGGAAAAAGTCTTGTACTGTGGTTTTTTCAAAAAAAATCTTTATTGTCGTTTTTTTGAAAAAAATATTTTCATTTTTTTGGAAAAAGTATTGTCATTTTTTTTTTGTTTGAAAAAATATTGTCAATTTTTTTGTTTGAAAAAATATTGTCAATTTTTTTGTTCGAAAAAATATTGTCATATTTTTTTAGAGGAAAAAATATTGGCAAATTTTTTTTGAAAAAAATATTGGGAAATTTATTTTGGAAAAAATATTAGGTACCTAGCATATTTTGGAAAACATATTGGCATAATTATCTTTTTTGGAAAATATATTGGTATATTTTTTTTGGAAATAATATTGTCATTTTTTTGGGAAAAATTTTGTCATTTTTGTTGGAAACAATATTGTTTTTTTTTTGGAAAAAAATTGTCATTTTTGTTGAAAAAAATATATTGTCATTCTTGTTGGAAAAAAATAGAGGCAAATTTTTTTGGAAAAAATACTTATTGTCTTTTTTTGGAAAAAATATTGGCATATTTTTTGGTTTGGAAAAAATATTAGCATATTTTTTTGGATTGGAAAAAATATTGGCATTTTTTTTTGGATTGGAAAAAATATTGGCATTTGTTTGGAAAATTTTTTGTCATTTTTGTTGGAAAAACATATATTGTCTTTTTTTGGAAAAATATTTCCATTTTTGTTGGATTTTTTTTGGAATAAATATTGTCATTTTATTTGAAATTATGTCACTTGAAACCAGAGTTGGGCAGATCTGGATCTTAAAATTTGAAAACTGGATCTAAAGATCCAAAGATCCAAAATTTTGGATCTGATCTAGATCAGATTCTTTCATTAGGAAAAGGATCTGATCTGGATCTTTAGATCCTCAAATTTTCAAAAAACCCAGATCCAGATCCAAAAAAACTTTTTCCCTTCAATTCATCATTTTTTCTCTGTGAAATGGACTTTTCATTGATGTTCTCAATTCTCCAATATTTAATCAATGAAATAAATGAAAATGAAGCAAAAAAAAAACTTCAAATTTAGGATTCTTGGCTTCCTTTTCGGTTTATTTTCATAATTTATTTCACAGATTAGTCTTTTTCAGGGCTAAAAATTTCAAATTTGCTGGATTGTTTACCACCACCACCACCACCAAAATTGGCTGAAATAAAATTAAATTCGAATGACATTTCAAAATTCTGAGTTGTGTTAATTAATTTATAAAGAACATAATTAATTTAAAATTTGAGAGAAGTTGAAAGTTAAATTTTTAAAAGTTTCAAATGACAGTTATGAATCGACATCATAGAAATAATTCTGGTTATTATAAAAATGTTGCTTGGATCCCTCCCGAAACAACAATAACAAATTGAACCAAAATCTTGAAGTTGATTTTATCTGTTATCAATTCATTTTATACTTTACAGACAACAAAAGAAAAGAATCAAAAACTAACACCCCAATCCCCTCAAAAAAGGATCTGGATCTGGATCTTAAAGATCCAGATCTTCAGCAGGATCTGATCTGGATCTGGATCTTTTGCAGATCCAATGAGGCAAAAGATCTGGATCTGGATCTAGATCCTTTCACTAATGGATCTGCCCATCTCTGCTTGAAACGGTGGACTATTTTACTATTGGTTTCAGTCTTGAAGTATAAAATTTTGAAATAGGTTTATCGAGGTTAACTCACTAATGATGGGATGGATTTGGTTCAAATTTTCAAGGAATGTAGAGGTCATGAAGGCGGAGGGCCAATGAGATTTGTGTGTGAATGTAATGAGTAATTATCGAGATAATTGCAATTTTCATCTGTAAAAAAAAGGGAAAAGGGAACTTTTTTATTATTCATACCTATGTTATCTTATCTTATCTTAGGGCAATAAATTTAAAATGTTCAAAATCGAACAATGGTCACGTCACAACGTCCTCTTTGTGCTCTGCCGTCTTATCTTTTTTGGGGCAATAAATTTAAAATGTTCAAAATCAAAATTACACAATGGGGCATAAGAGTCATTGTGATCTAGGGCTCAGCAGGAGGTATCGGCAGGTGGTATAAATCAAAATAAAAAACGTGTTCCGTGTTTTTAGAAAAATAGGAAATCACGTCTCAGCTCAGGGCAATAAATTCAAATAAAATTTTCAAAATCAAAGAATAGTCCGTGTCTAGTTCTTATCTTATCTTTGCTTAGGGCAATAAATTTTAAATGTTCAAAATCAAACAATGGGTCCGACTTGTGGTCTGCAGTCTTATCTTTTTTCGGGGCAATAAATTTAAAATGTTCAAAATCGAACATAGGGTCTTTCAAAATAAAATTTCAAAGATAAATATGTACCATACCATTGTTCTACTTTTTTTTTAATTCATTGAATAAATTCTCCAATAGAATCATGAGTCAAATAGTAGGTATCTATCTATTTAAAAGCTACGCACACTGTTAGAGCTGCGCTAGCGCAGGTGTCTAGTTTTTTACATACTCAAACAGCTCTACTATTGAAAAAACGAAGTTAAAATCCTGAACCAAATCCAAGATTTGTGGTCTTCTCTTGTAAAAATTTTCTAAATTTGTTTAAATAAAAATCGTCCAATTTCTCGATCAGTTTCGACCCATATTGTGAAAAAGTACTTTCATATTTCACGAGAAAAACTAACATTCGCCGCACAACGGAAGATTTTCCATTAATGCGTTTATAAAGCGAATTATCCGGATATAAATAATAAGAGGCTAACCACCGGGCAGTGAAAGCGAATAGTAATACCGTTTTTCGGCTACGACGTCGGCGTCGATCTGCTTTTTCCATCTAAACTCATTTTCCACTCAACCGAATCAAGTACTCCGCGCTGGCTTTCTAATTCGTTTAATAGTTTTATAAACTCGGAAAAAGGAGCGTTTAGTAATGGGTCAATTAAACCAGAGCCTTCAATCTGTCTGGTTGCTGCAAAACCTTCGCGAAGGAAAGAAATATATTAATCCGGAATTTGGCAAACTGTAATATAAATGATAACGTAAGAAGAAACACTAAAATAAAAAAAGATAGGTATTCTCTTTGATGCTGTTGCGTTTGTTTATCAAATCGTAAAACACTCTTGTGGATTTTCTTCGTATTGAAAAAAGAGTAAAAAGGGAGGGAAATACGTCATTTAATACGAATCTAAATCGAATCACAAACTATGACAACCTGTTAAGTATAAATCCAAAGCTCGCTGAATTTATATTATTAAGACACACAGGACGTGCACGAGCCCTCTACGTCTATTACATATTATAAGACGAATGAGACATACTATACACGACGAATGTACACGGTAAAGGACGACGGTGCGTACTCGTAGACTATACACAATTACACATATATGAGATAAAACGACGATTAAGAAGAGAGAGAGAAAGAGAAGAAAAAACATGGTCGAGTATAATTCAAAACTCTAGTAATAATTTTACGACATAATTAAAACTGGATGTGACATTATGTGACCTGGCTTCATTCATGTCATCGATGGCATAGGCTCGCAGATGTCGTCAACCCAATGAAAGATAAACGTGTATTGCGTTTAAACCATATATTCGCGGTTTTAATTAAACTATTCAACTTTCATCGTTGCGCTGCTGATGAAATCGAGCCAAACCGAGTCTTTTAAAAAGATTTTACCGTAAACCGTACGTACATCGATGGGTATGAGTATGGCTGTGGGTCGCAGAGCGTCTGCATGGGTTAATAGGTAACATATGCGTGATCCTGTCTCGTCAAAAGCCATCGTACCGCTAATTTCACCCCGATAAGAGCGAAATACAGGTGCTCAGATAGCGAAAACATGTATGCGAAATTTTCAACAGGAAGGCCAAGTACTGGGTTAATGCACTTGACGTGTTGTCTCGACTCTCGAGTGATAAAAATAGATGCACTCGGAGTGCATTAAAATAAAAATCTTTACCGGTGCTTCGTATGCTCGTATGTGTGTAATTTGTCAATTCAAGTGCAATATTTTGTCTCTGTGCTGCTGTGCGTGGATGTTGGAAGAGATAATTCGGATATTTTTAGTTCAAATGTTGATAACGTATTTGTTATCAGGAATTTTTTAACTCGTTGCATGCTATATCGTAATAAGGTTGGGAAACCCCCTTTATTCATTTTTCAGAAGTTCTTAAATTAAATAAAAATTATCATTTGATAACTGATCCCGGATTGCACCAGGTCAGGATTTTTCCAAAGGGCTATTATTACTCTAATCCAAAATATTTTGGAGATTTTTTTTCCGAAATATTGAAAGTTTGTTTTGATTTAAAAAATGATTTTAAAAAGTCTTTTTCTCCAAAAAATTAGGAATTTTTATACTTCAAAAAATTGAGACCAAAATAAGATTTCTGCCTTGAAACAAAATCTGCATCAAAATCATCTTTAAAAAAAAATCCCATTATTTTTTTTTTAAAACGATTTTTGCATAAATAAATTTTAAAAAATTTGTTCCGAAAAATTGAAAAATTTATTTTTTTTAAAAATTGAGTTTTTTTCCTCCGAAACAATGAATTACTCTAATCCAAATATTTTGGAGATTTTTTCCGAAAAATTGAATGTTTGTTTTGCTTTAAAAAATTTAAGAAATTCTTTTTCTCCAAAAAATTAGGAATTTCAATATTAATTGAAACCAAAATAAGATTTCTTTCTAAAAAAATCTGCATAAAAATCATGAGATTTTCACTCCTAAAAAATCCTATATTTTTTTCAAAAAAAAAAAAAAAAAAAAATGACTTTTGCATAAATAGGTAAACCAAAAAATTTTTGTTCCAAAAAAATTAAGGATTTTTTCAGAAAAATTTAAAAATTTATTTTTTTTAAAAATTGAGTTTTTTTCCTCCGAAACAATGAATTACTCTAATCCAAATATTTTGGAGATTTTTTCCGAAAAATTGAATGTTTGTTTTGCTTTAAAAAATTTAAGAAATTCTTTTTCTCCAAAAAATTAGGAATTTCAATATTAATTGAAACCAAAATAAGATTTATTTCTAAAAAAATCTGCATAAAAATCATGAGATTTTCACTCCTAAAAAATCCTATATTTTTTTCAAAAAAAAAAAAAAAAAAAAATGACTTTTGCATAAATAGGTAAACCAAAAAATTTTTGTTCCAAAAAAATTAAGGATTTTTTCAGAAAAATTTAAAAATTTATTTTTTAAAAAAATCGAGTTTTTTTTCTTCTCCGAAACAGTAAAAGGTTTTTACCTCGAAAAGTTCATTTTTTTTTATTACAAAAAATTCGGGGATTTTTTCGTCTGAGAATTCAAATATTATTTTCATTGCAGCACCAGAGAAAAATTTTCACTCCAAGAAAACTGAAAGTTTTTTAGCTGATTTTCTCTATAGAGAAAAGTCAGCTAATAATTTTTGTTTACCTCTTTTTTATTTTTTTTTATTTTTTTGAAGTAAAAGTAAATACTTTTTTACAAATTTTTTTGAAATAGTATATATCATCTACCTTGCATTCCGTATTTTCGTGTGACGCCAGGGGTACCATCATCAGCAGCGAAAACTAAATTCTGGAAAAATGTAAAAAATTTAAAATTAGTGCTCCAAAATTTTGAAAAATGATTTCCAGGGGTTTTCGAAAGTGCTGAATCTATTTTTTGAATTTCATGTTATTTTAACTCTAGACTAGAGTGTTCCATAATTTCTTTTTTTTCGAAACGTCAAAGTCCTGCTCTCTAAAAATGATTACTTCTAGAAAATATTCTTCAAAAAAATCAAAAAATTGGAATGATTTTTTTTCAAAATTTTTGAACAAAATGGTCACTATACATAAGTACTCTTATCCAACAGGACCATTTTCGGTGATTTTTCATCTTTACCCCTGTTTTTAAGGGGACATAAAACCTCCAATAAAAAACATTTATGGCGATTTTTCAATTTTGCCTCAATTATTAGGAACTGCATGAACTGCACCATTTTTCCAGAAAGGCACAGTTCCTGAAAACTGAGGTAAAGCTGAAAAATCGCCATAAATGGGGTTTTAGGGTAAAAATATGTATGTTAAGACCACTTTGATCAATTTTTTTTTTTTTCATTCTGGCTGATTTTTAATTATTTTTTTTTTTGAAGAAACGTAAAAAAATGGGTTTTTAATGTCCCCTAAAAGCAGGGGTACAGGTGACAAAATCACTGAAAATGGTCTTGTTGGGTAAAAGTACCCATGTAGATGACCATTTTGTTAAAAAAAATTTGAAAAAAATTCAAATAAATTTGTTGAATTTTTTTTCGTTTTCTTAATAAAAGGGGCTCTGCGCCACCACTCAAAATATATTTCTTTTTTTTGAAAAAAAATTTTTAGGGAGTTGATTTTACACTAAAAGAATAATTTTTTGAGAGCAGGAACATGACCTTTCGAAAAAAAAAGGATTTCAGAGGAAGAGGAAAATCAAAAATTACCTAAACTGGCCTGTGGCATAGGTATAGAAATATAAGTTTTCTTACTTCCCCCCAATTCATTTTTGACCATTATATTTTCGTTTCGCAGGTCCAATGAAGAAGTATTCATTTCAAACATCGTGTGCAAAGCTTACACTAACACACATCTTTTTTTTTAATTAAGACAAAAAAATTGAAATTTGTTTTCTTCTAAAAAAAATATAATTTCTTTCTAAAAAAAAAAAAAAAAAATGTAAGATTTTTCCCAAGAGATACCTAAATGACTTTTACTCTAAAAAATTGGAATGTACCTATTTCTCAAAAAAAAAGAAGAATATTTTGGTACCTATTCTTACAAAAAAATAAAGATTTTTTTTTTTTTTTTTTTTTTTTTTTTTTTTTTCATTTAAAAAAACGTATGATATCTTTATTCTAAGAAAATTCCACATGAGAGATTTTTCCTCCAAAAATTGATTGAGAAATGTACGATGTGAAAAATTTTCAGGGGTGACACAAAAAAAATTGAATGCTTACGAGAGACAAGTTCCAAATCGAATAAAAAAAGACTCACAAAATTACAATTATTTTGTAGGATTAAAAAAAAATTAATTTTTCCCTCGGATGCGTTCTTAAGGAGAATTTTCATTTTGAGGTATGTTGGTATAGTATCACATGACACAAAAAGAAGTTTATTATTCTAAATGAAATCACAGTTGAAACCACAATAAGGGACTGCTGAATGCATTTTTCAAAATTTTATGGAGATAGTGTACAATTGCTCAATTGCTCATCCTTTGATTTTTTTTAAATTAATTATATTTTTCAATATTGAAAATTTTGGAATTTTGTCCAAAAATAAAATTCACGCTTATAATTTATGATAAATTTTGAAAATTTTGAAATTTTGTCCAAAAATGAACCTTATGCACTATTAATTATTTTATTTCTGCAAACCCTGCAGGCTTAGCAGTGAATTAAAATTCTGAACTTATTAGTCCCAGCTACTCTTTGTGGCTCATTCTGTCAACAATAGAAGCCCACAATATCGGATAAGTCACCGACTTATTACACGTTTCCATTTTTTTTTCGCTCATGTACGCGTGAATATTTTGTACAATAGATAATTATTCACGCATTCTATTTTTTTTTTTTTTGTTGATATATGTTACAGGCGTGCATCGACGATAATTTGGACATGGTGGAGTTCCTGGTTGAACACGGAGCTGATATAAATAAAGGCGATAATGAAGGATGGACTCCTCTGCATGCGACCGCATCTTGCGGTTTTATCAGTATTGCGAAGTAAGTGACGCTCATGACGGATCGTCTGACTGAAGTTTTATTTTTTTACCCGACTGACTCGACTGTATACACAGAGAGACTCCCAGACTATCATATGCATCGTTATAGAACACTGCGTGTTTTTTTCCTTGTTTTTTTTTCATGGGTGGTTTGGTAGGATTTTCCCCTCTAATTTTGTAAATTACCGTACCTCTCTGTGTATAGCTCGACTAGTCGTAATTGATCTGCTTGTACGTATTCGTTTGACAAGAGTATACATACATATTAATAAAGAGTAAGTTGCTAGGTCTCGAGAACGCATGCCTAGACCTACTCACTCACGCCGTATCCATAATATGTAGGTTTTGTAGTGGATATGTGATGTGTATTTGTATAAAACATCCGAGTATCTATTTCATAGACCGCGCGCGGTCACGGTATTATCGACGACAAACACAAGGGTCCATTTCGCCAGCCCCGCCCATTTCGAATTTGGAATTCGGAGTAGGGGCATTCGTTTGTGCTCGGTTTGTGCTGATTTGTGCCGTAAAAATTTTCGTTTGTGCTGCCCCCCTTCCAGAGATATTTTGAAAAAACCTTGGGCGGGGCTGGGGAAATGGTTTTTTTCAAAATTCGAATTTTGGGTCAAAATTGGTGTCATTCGTTTGTGCTAGGTTTGTGCTGATTTGTGCCGCAAAAATTTTCGTTTGTGCTGCCCCCCTTCTATGGGCGGGGCTGGGGAAATGGTTTTTTCAAAATTCGAATTCGGGGTCAAACTTGGTGTCATTCGTTTGTGCTCGGTTTGTGCTGATTTGTGCCGTAAAAATTTTCGTTTGTGCTGCCCCCCTTCCAGAGATATTTTGAAAAAACCTTGGGCGGGGCTGGGGAAATGGTTTTTCAAAATTCGAATTTTGGGTCAAACTTGGTGTCATTCGTTTGTGCTCGGTTTGTGCTGATTTGTGCCGCAAAAATTTTCGTTTGTGCTGCCCCCCTTCCAGAGATATTTTGAAAAACCCTTGGGCGGGGCTGGGGAAATGGTTTTTTCAAAATTCGAATTTTGGGTCAAAATTAGTGTCATTCGTTTGTGCTAGGTTTGTGCTGATTTGTGCCGCAAAAATTTTCGTTTGTGCTGCCCCCCTTCCAGAGATATTTTGAAAAAACCTTGGGCGGGGCTGGGGAAATGGTTTTTTCAAAATTCGAATTTTGGGTCAAAATTAGTGTCATTCGTTTGTGCTAGGTTTGTGCTGATTTGTGCCGCAAAAATTTTCGTTTGTGCTGCCCCCCTTCCAGAGATATTTTGAAAAAACCTTGGGCGGGGCTGGGGAAATGGTTTTTTCAAAATTCGAATTTTGGGTCAAAATTAGTGTCATTCGTTTGTGCTAGGTTTGTGCTGATTTGTGCCGCAAAAATTTTCGTTTGTGCTGCCCCCCTTCCAGAGATATTTTGAAAAAACCTTGGGCGGGGCTGGGGAAATGGTTTTTTCAAAATTCGAATTTTGGGTCAAAATTTGTGTCATTCGTTTGTGCTAAGTTTGTGCTGAATTGTGCCGCAAAAATTTTCGTTTGTGCTGCCCCCCTTCTATGGGCGGGGCTGGGGAAATGGTTTCAAGTAAGGGGAGAAGAAGGGGTCCAATGAAAATTTTGATACTGTCAATCGTTTGTGCTAAGCGAGTAGAGATTTGTGCCGTACTTGATTTTCACCTCTACCCCCTCCATCCTATTTTCAATAATATTACCATCGTTAATATACGATTGGGAGCAATGGTTAGGTTGCATAATTTTCCATTTTTTTTAGAAAATCTTTCCTAATGAAATGAAAATTCAATTTTTTACTTTGTACAAAATTTCAATTTTTTTTTCCATTTTTTCTTTCCTTTCCTTTCCTGCCTTTTTAAAAAAATTTTAACACATACCTACTTAGTTTTGTTTGGAATATTTTCAAAGTTTCCACGAATGTTTGAAGAAAAAAATTCCATACTTTTTTTGAACTTCAATTTCAAGGAAGTGGTGATCATTTAAATTTTATTTTGGAAACCTCTCTCTTCTTTCGAAATTCTTGTGTCAATTTTTCTCACTTATAGTATTGGGAATGGAAAGCTATTTTTCAATCATCATTAAAAATTATTTTCTGAATTTGAAACAATTACCCGATAAAAAAAATCGCGAACAATTTTTCAAATACCAAGCTGGCACTTACCTCGTCTTTTAGCTGATTTTTTCAAAATCAGCTATTAGTTTTGATCTTCGATTTTTTTGGTATTTCTTGCGATATGTATTTATGTATGTATGTATGTACGTATGTATGTATGTATGTATTGACTGAATTTTGTCCGCGCGATAACTCTCGTTCTAATGGACCGATTTATTTCAAATTTTAATGGGAGGTCGGGTACCATGTAGAATAGAACCCTATTGTTTTTGAGCAATTTTGGACCATTACTACGCATTATTTGGGAAGAAATGGTCAGAATTAAATTAGACCAATTTAATCCATTAATCGAAAAATATTTTGCCTAGCATTTTATTTCAGGTCGAAAAAAATTAAAACTTTTCTCCCCTCTTTAGACGTCGACGTCGACGAGCACCGCGTGGACGTCATATCATTATTTATTTAAATATGCTAGGCATTATTAAAAAAATGCATCAAATTTTATAAGCTCGATTTACTCGATCTAAACTCTAATCAGTGTTGCCAATTAAGAAATAATTCGCCGCTTTTATTCATACCTAATAATTGATAAGGAAAAAATAAAAAAGGAAAGAAAATTATTGAAAGAAGTGACTTTAAAATTAATAAAATTTTAAATGAAATAAAATTTTGCGGATTGAAATAAAAGTTTGCTGGATTGGAGAAAATTGAAAGAAATACCATATTTTTAGACAGACTAAATTATACAAAATGAACATTTTGAAAATTTCTGAGAAAATAATAAAATAAATTGAAAAAGAAAAAAAATAATTTAAAAATAATTATTGGAGTTCAAAGAAAAACGAAACTTGGTTAGTTTTTGTTTTTTCAAATGATGAAAATAAATGAAAATTTGAAAATATTATAATAATATTAAAGTTATTGAGAAAAATGAAATTTTATTTATTTTTGATACTTTAATGAGAATGCGAGTAAAAAACATTTTGACAAAAATTATTGATTTGAAATGAAAAAATGATAATATTTAATAATGATAATTGATAAAATAATAATTTAAAAAATCAGCTTTTCTGACGCATTAATGCGTCAGAGTTTTTTTGCATTTATTTTTCCCTGGCAATCTTTTGCATAATGTTTTCGAATAATTTCCAACAGAAGGTACTTAATTTTCACCCGCCAATCACAGCCAATCTTGCATGGAAAATATTTCACATTTTGATGTATGTTACAAACAGTATTCGAGCCATTGGACCTATTTGAGCCTGTGTATAGGTACTAAAACCTTCTTTCTCAAGTTCGTGTATTCTCTTTAATTTGTTCAAGTAATTTTTTTGAGTGAAGATATTTGATTTCAGAATTAAGATTTTTCATTCAAAAATGGGCATAAAAATTTTGATTTTCGAAATCTGGCCATTCTATTTAGGCCATGAAGTCAAAATTTTCCTAAATTAAAAAAATTGAATAAAGAATTTTTTAAAAAAATTTTCATGTAGGTTCACTTCTTGAAGTACGTATGACGAAGAAAAAGAAATTGTTAAAAAGTCTCTTGGGGTCTGCTTTATGAAATAATGTATAAGTACGTATCTTTTTAATTTGTTGATTAAAAAATTCAAAAAAATAACATCGAATTCAAAAAAAAATTTTTCATTTCATTAGGAAAGATTTTCTAAAAAAAATGGAAAATTATGCAACCTAACCATTGCTCCCAATCGTATATTAACGATGGTAATATTATTGAAAATAGGATGGAGGGGGTAGAGGTGAAAATCGAGTACGGCACAAATCTCTACTCGCTTAGCACAAACGATTGACAGTATCAAAATTTTCATTGGACCCCTTCTTCTCCCCTTACTTGAAACCATTTCCCCAGCCCCGCCCATAGAAGGGGGGCAGCACAAACGAAAATTTTTGCGGCACAAATCAGCACAAACCTAGCACAAACGAATGACACAAATTTTGACCCAAAATTCGAATTTTGAAAAAACCATTTCCCCAGCCCCGCCCAAGGTTTTTTCAAAATATCTCTGGAAGGGGGGCAGCACAAACGAAAATTTTTGCGGCACAAATCAGCACAAACCTAGCACAAACGAATGACACTAATTTTAACCCAAAATTCGAATTTTGAAAAAACCATTTCCCCAGCCCCGCCCAAGGGTTTTTCAAAATATCTCTGGAAGGGGGGCAGCACAAACGAAAATTTTTGCGGCACAAATCAGCACAAACCGAGCACAAACGAATGACACCAAGTTTGACCCAAAATTCGAATTTTGAAAAACCATTTCCCCAGCCCCGCCCAAGGTTTTTTCAAAATATCTCTGGAAGGGGGGCAGCACAAACGAAAATTTTTACGGCACAAATCAGCACAAACCGAGCACAAACGAATGACACCAAGTTTGACCCCGAATTCGAATTTTGAAAAAACCATTTCCCCAGCCCCGCCCATAGAAGGGGGGCAGCACAAACGAAAATTTTTGCGGCACAAATCAGCACAAACCTAGCACAAACGAATGACACCAATTTTGACCCAAAATTCGAATTTTGAAAAAAACCATTTCCCCAGCCCCGCTCAAGGGTTTTTCAAAATATCTCTGGAAGGGGGGCAGCACAAACGAAAATTTTTACGGCACAAATCAGCACAAACCGAGCACAAACGAATGACACCAAGTTTGACCCCGAATTCGAATTTTGAAAAAACCATTTCCCCAGCCCCGCCCATAGAAGGGGGGCAGCACAAACGAAAATTTTTGCGGCACAAATCAGCACAAACCTAGCACAAACGAATGACACCAATTTTGACCCAAAATTCGAATTTTGAAAAAAACCATTTCCCCAGCCCCGCCCAAGGGTTTTTCAAAATATCTCTGGAAGGGGGGCAGCACAAACGAAAATTTTTGCGGCACAAATCAGCACAAACCTAGCACAAACGAATGACACCAATTTTGACCCAAAATTCGAATTTTGAAAAAAACCATTTCCCCAGCCCCGCCCAAGGGTTTTTCAAAATATCTCTGGAAGGGGGGCAGCACAAACGAAAATTTTTACGGCACAAATCAGCACAAACCGAGCACAAACGAATGACACCAAGTTTGACCCCGAATTCGAATTTTGAAAAAACCATTTCCCCAGCCCCGCCCATAGAAGGGGGGCAGCACAAACGAAAATTTTTGCGGCACAAATCAGCACAAACCTAGCACAAACGAATGACACCAATTTTGACCCAAAATTCGAATTTTGAAAAAAACCATTTCCCCAGCCCCGCCCAAGGGTTTTTCAAAATATCTCTGGAAGGGGGGCAGCACAAACGAAAATTTTTACGGCACAAATCAGCACAAACCGAGCACAAACGAATGCCCCTACTCCGAATTCCAAATTCGAAATGGGCGGGGCTGGCGAAATGGACCCCAAACACAAGCACACAGAGACGTATTAAGTAAATGACAGAATAAGCAAGGCACTTTGTAATTTGTTGAAGGGTAAAGAGGGCAGCAGAAAAAACAACTATTTAACTGATAATACGGTCAGCAACCGGTTCTCAAAGTTTTCGACAAGTTTGGCCGCGTACGACAGAAAATTGTGAGGTTTTAGCAAATTTTTTGGCAGTTGAAAGTAATTGGTGTTTGAGGGGGCTTTTTGGGTATTTCGATGAATTCATCACATTTCTCCATTTTTGGAGTTATTAAGAAGTTATTGTTTTTTATAGAAGAATTTTTTCATTAGTTTTTTTTTAATTCATTTCATTTTTAGAAAAAAAAATTTCCAAAAAATTTTGGGTCAAAGTTTTTTTTCTTCAAGAATTGTTTCCAAAATTTTTTAATAACACAAGAAAATAATTTTGTAAAAGGCATTTTACTGTTGAGATTTTCTTCTTTTCTTGTATTTTTTCCAAAAAAATTCCATTTTTTTCGAAAAGAAATTCAGTTTTTTTAAGACTTTGCATATTCAAAAATGCTGTCGACTTTATCATGAAGAAATTCTGAAAATTCTCTTGCAAAAATTACGTTTTCAAGAAAAATAAATGGTGCTTTCAGTCAAAAAATCCCTCGTGTTGAACAATCTTAGCAAAAAATTCTTATAATAAAAATGTAGTAAATGCTCTTGAGAAAATTACTCCTTTTCTTAAGGGAAATATGTTCTCTATACAAAATAAATCCCAGACTAAATTATTTCTGACTAAAAAATTTTCCAAAAAATTCTTGAATGGAATTTTTGGAACATGTTTAAGAAAAATCAGTTTTGAAAAAAAATGCATTTTCTCAAAATTTCTCCCAATAATCAAAGGAAAAAATCACAATTTTCCTTTCTCCCAAAATACTTACTTAATGCGAAAAAAAATTATTGAGAAAAAATATTGACAAAATCATAGCTCTTTTTGATTTATTTTTTTTTGGGGGGAGGGGGGGTAATGGTCTGTAGAAAAATTCAAACAATAAGAATAAAATATTTTTGACTTAGAATAATTTTTCTAAAAAAAAAATAGATAAAAAAATCTCAAGTGAAAAAGAAATTCCCAAAAAAATATCCTCAGAAAAATTAAACTCATTTTTGAGGATGAAAGAAGAATATGGTCTCTTTTTGAAGAAAAAGTCAAGTTTCTTTTCAGCCGATAAAAATTTCTAATGAAAATTCTTTGAATAAAATATTGGTTCTTTTTAAAGCGTTCTTGAGGAAAATGGATTTTGGAAAGAAGTGATTTTTGACAAAATAATCATAGGAAAAATTATTATAAAATACATTTAAAGGAAAACCGCTGTGATTTTTTCGGTAGAAATGGCCCTTGTCAAAAAAAAAAAAATCTTGTAAAAATTACGAATCTATGAATAATAAGTTTTTGTAGAGAGAACTTTCAAAAAATCTGTCACGTGAAATTCAACAAAAAAATTATTCAAAGAAAAAGAAATACATTAATTTTTTAGGAAATTGAAAATGTGATCTCTTTAGGTATTAAAACTATAGTATACCTGGCTGAAACATTTTCTAAAAAAATTTTTGAAAAGGGTTTTCTTATTCATGAAAAATTTGTATTAATAATTTTGAAAAGAAGTGACTTTTGCCAGAAAAATCAAAAAAGAATAATTATTCAAAAATACGTTCTCAAATTAATCTCTTTTATTCCGAGGAGGGGCGGAGGGTTGCAGCATATTTATAAAAAAAATTCAATTAATACCTAGGTAAATAAAATAGTTTTGGGTGAAATTCTCTTTTTACAAAATTCTTTTTTTTTTTTTTTTGTAAATATTAGTTAGGTACTTCATTATAAAAAATGATTACTTTACTTATCAAAAAAAAAAAAAATCGCGAATTTTGAGAACGGCATTTTCAGTCAAAAAATTTTACGTGAAAAAAAAATTCTCAGAGAATCAAGAAATTAATATTCTTGGAAAAAACACACTATTTTTGAGGGCTGTGGGTTTTATTTAAAAAAAATCCAATTAGCAATACAACATTTCTGACTAGAAAATTTTCCAAAAAAATTTCTTGAATAGAATTTTATTATTTTTGGAATATTTTTCATCAAAAAATCTATTTTGGGACGAAGTAGGTTATTTCTGCCAAGATAATCTAAAAAAATTATTTGAAAATTTGTTCCAAAAATGATGATTTTCATTCTTGGAGGGAGGGAGGGAGGGAGGGACTGGTCTCTGTATCAAAAAATCCAATCGACGAAAAAAAAAACATTTTTGGCTACATTTTTTCTCAATTTCTTTCTTTATTTATTTTTTTTGTAAAATTAGGTTTGTAATTGTATGCTCTAAGCTTAGTTCTTGTACATGGCACAATAAATGAATTTTAAAAAAAAATGAATTTTAGAAAATGCCGCTTTTAATCAAAAAAACACTAAGGAAAAAGAATTTATTAAAATAAAATTTCACTTAGGTATTTTCACAGGGAGGGGGTAAAAAATCTTGAAGAAACGGTTTTTGGAAAAATTAAAAGAAATTCTTTCTGTCAAAAAAAAAAAAAAAAAAAAAAAAAAATGAAAAATTTATTAATTTGGTTTTTGCAGAAAAATTTTTGAAATGTGTGTTTGAACTAAAGTTAGTTAGAATTTTGTTCATTTATGAACAGTTTTTTTTTTATTTCATTATTTTTTAAAATTTTGCCCAAAAAATATATTTTGAAAATTTCTTTTTAAAAAATCCACTTTGAAAAATTTTGAAGGAAATTTTTAAATTTTAAAATTTTTATTTTAAAAAATCCTACAAGAAGTAAGTAGTATAAATGTTCTTCAAAAAAATTTCAAAATTATTTTTTGGATTAAGTTTCTTCTCAAATAATTTTTCCAGAGTGTAATTTTTCCTGCCTGTTTTTTTCCAAATTTTAAGAAGATTATTCCCCTAAAGATTTTTTTCCAAGATGATTACTTGATTACGTATTATTCGACCAAGAATTAAGAAAAAAAAAATCGTTTCAGAAAATTAATTCGCCCAAGATTGGAGGAACATTTTTGAAAGATTTTTTTTTTACTTAAAACCTTTTTTTAAAATATTTTTTCTGGTTAAAAATTTTTTTCAAAAGGTTTTTTGATATAGCCAGGCATCAGGCTGCGGCACGCGGGCACACCGTAACGTCAACATACGACTGCGGATTAATTACTCGTGCCTTGCTGCTAATAATAACGTTATCGACGTGCGTTAGTTTATGTATACTCGCCTTGTACGGATAATTACCTGATTATGTTGGCCAGATTACGAACCAGCGCTAATAACAAATTTCCTGCTCAGTTGTTAATGGTATTAATGAGATGAGTAAAGCTCACCTGTACCGTCTTGCCTCCCAACCCCACCCATTGTGCCGAATTCGCACCTAAAAAAAAAGAGAAAGAATTTTACGAAAATTTTCACACATTCGCGGTGGTGAACTTTGTCCCGCGTCGTCTGCCCCTTCCACCTATTAGTCGACTGTCGATAAATCCAATGTAAACAAATTTCTTCAAACTGATTTATTGTTTCGTTTTTCAAGAGTTGCGTAAATTTTCGCCAAGTGTTCGATAAGAGAATTGTAGTATGTATTGTTGTCGTATATCAAGAGCGTGTTGGAAGCATTTAGGTACTCGCGTATCGATAAAATTTCAGATAATTTTCAACGTCGATGGTATTATGGTATCGATGGTGATGAAGAATCCATTTGAGAGAGGAAAAAATTTCACGTTGTGATCGTTAAATCACGCAGCCACGTGATAGCATGATTGGGCATAGGGACACGTAGAAGGGCGGAAAAAAAATCTCCATTATAATGGAGCGTTATTAAATTTATGAACGTGATTTTTCTCGCTATGCTGTATAAATGAGACGAGGCGGGCGGAGGCGCGAAACCCTAAAAAAGACTTATTCGATAAAAATTAGCGCATAAAAGAAGCTTAAATTCGTGATATAAACAACAGTCGGATGGCGAACGTGTTTGCTGGTACATAATGTTCTAAAAATACACCAATAATATACGTAATTTCGCGCAGCCAAAGAGAAATTTTTTCATTGAAAAACTGCTTCTTTTTTTTTATTCGTACGCTCTATCGCCATTATGTGTATAATGTGTATACGAAGAGGCGAAAATAAATTAAATCGGTCGAGTCTCTCGATCTAGATTTATGTACGTTGAGGATTTATACGCGAAAAACGCTCATCGTGTATCGTATACTACATTTATACAAACGAATTGGCCAAGGTTGAAGGTTTACTGCCGCTTATAAGCTTACCAAGTTTTAAATGCCGCATTCTAATATCCTTTATCGCAGTGTTTCTCAAATGGTGGACTGGTGGTGCTGGTACCACAAGGGGTTTGCGAAGATTTCTCATGGGGTACGTGACGATAATGCAGCTTAATTTTAACTGCATACAATACTAGAATTTGTATAGGTATTTTCAAATTTATTCAAAATTAAAAATTTCAAAATGATTATTTATTTGAAAATTTTTGCCCTCGCTTTGCTTGGGCAGCAATCACTTCTCAATTGAATAACATTTTTTTTTTTTTTTTTTTAAATAAAAAATATTTTAATTTTCTTGAATAAGGGAAAATTTTTCAATTTTTTTGTATTAAAACTATTTTTTTTTTTTTAATTCTCAACGTTTCTGGAGTGAAGATATTGAAAAAAAAAAAATCAGAAAAATGTTCGTTTTTTTTTGCTAACAAATCTTCCAATTTTCTGGATATTTTTTCAAATTTCTTGTAAGATAATTTTTTTTTTTTTTTTTTTTTTTTTTTTTTTTAGAAAAATGTTTCGATTTTTTTGGGGTGAAAAATCTTCCAATTTTCTGTATATTTTCTATCAAATTTCTTGTGGGATAGAATTTTTCATATTTTGGGAGTAGAAAAATTTTTCATTAAAAAGGAATCATTTTGGGGGTCGAAAGATATTTCTTAATTTTTCCGGAGTGAAAGTAATATGGAATTAAATAAATTACCTATGTATTTTTCATTTTTTTGAGAAAAATTTCTCAATTTTTTTGGAATTTAACGATTTTTTTTTTATTGAAAAATCTTTCGAATAAAAAACCTCCTATTTTTTTTTGATTTTAAAAGGCCTTTCAATTATTGAAGAGAAAGTTTTCAATTTTTTTTTGGAGGAAATTTTTGGAAGAAAGTTTTTTTTTTTTTTTTTAAGTAAAAAAAAACATTTTTTTCTGATGTGATTGTGTTTTTACTTTTTTTTTTGGAACAAAATTCTTGATTTTTTTGGAATAAGAAATCTTTTAATTTTTTGGATTTTTTTTCAGTTTTTTTCAATTTTTTAGTGTTATAATAATTATTGTATTTCTCTTAAAGAGGATTTTCAAATGTTTTTTTTTTGCTTTTTAAAAAAATTTTCTGCAAAAAAATATGATTTCTTTTTATTCCAAATAATTTTATTCTGAGAGATTTTTTTCATATGTGTCACGGAATTTCTATTTTCATTTTTTCATCGATTTTCGTGTAAAAACGTGTTTTTTATATGAAAATCGATGATAAAATTTTGATAAAAATTTTGGTCACTAGTCCCCTTTTCTTATTCCGTGATGACACATATTATGGTGATTTTTAATGAGAAAGAAAAATGTTTATGAAGAATTTTTAAAGATTTTTTTCAACAATTTTTTTCTGTAATTTTTTTTTTAATTTATGAAATGATTTGAAAAAAAAACTTCTCATGAATTGCTAGGTACCTCATTAAAAAAATGCGGGTTCTCATGCTAATTCATCATTCAATTTTTAAGGTATTGTTTTCAGGGGTGGGTGTACGGGCAAACAATTATTTTCAAAAAGGGATACCTGAGTAAAATTAATTGAGAACCACTACTTTATCTGTGTATTCTTTAAAAACATGTCCCACCTTACCGCCATGTACAAGTACGAGTAATATAAGGGGCGAATTTAAATACACGCAGGGTTACCTACCTATGTACAATGGGTGGCTTTTTCCAAGCTGTTACCTACCCTTATTTTTTGAAAAAAATGTCAACAAACGATTAACACCGTTGATGTGTGTTTCGAGTTTCGTTTTCTTTCTTCCTTTTTTTTTACACTTCTTGTCGGTCTTTTTAACCGATTTTAATAACCGAGGGGGTTCACTTGATAGTAAGTTACTCGCGAATGTAACGAGAACGAGTAGTCGAGTATTCAAAACATTGTAGGTACCGAACGAAGCGGTTAATATGGTGCGTGATTTCGAATATAAATGTGTAATTATTTGGTAGCGGTAACGTATTTTCTTTAGATGTTTTTCCACCACCAACCACCAGGCTATGTACTTATGGGGGTGCGTGAATTGATATTCTTTGATGGGGGGGGGGGGGGGGGGGAATGCTCCCTGTTGTTTTCTTTTAATGAATTATGCTGATTTGACGCGAATCGGTGACTCTCGAGCACGAAATGGAAAACAAAAAGGCGGCTGCTTGGAAGGTTGATTTTATTTTCAAAAGTGTAATTTTGGTTATCGATTCGTAGTATAAAATTTTACGTGTTTTTTAGGAGAAAAACACTCAAAGTTGATTTATTTCAAAATTATGCTGTTGGTAATTTTTAATTTAAAAAAAAAATTTTGGAATAAAATTTTTAAATATTTGCAATTGATTTTTTATAATTTGGTTGTATATTGAATTCTTGAAAAGTGTCAAAATCATTTCTTCAATTTGATAAAAGATGAATATTTTTTTCAATGCCAGATTTAACACAATTTTGTTTAAAATTATATTACACGGTAATTTGTTGAAAAACTGTTCTTTCCAAATTTAGTTCAAGTTGTACCTATTTTTTTTAAATTTTTGTTCCAATACTTTTTTTACTTTCGTGGAAAATCGTATTTTCCGAATTTTGTTCGAAACTGAATACCTATTTCGTTGAATGTCAAATTTTTCATTGTTTTGTTAAAAATTAAATTTTTAGAAATTTTATCGAAAAATGATCTTTCCAAAGTTCGCAGCTACTAAAATTTGTGATAATTTTGTTTTGAATCTTGTTTTGAAATGATTTTTTTCATCTTTCTTTTAAAACCAAGTTTTAAAAATTTTGTTAAAAATTCAGTTTAAAAAAAAAAAAAAAAAATCAAAATTTTTACATTAAGTATACAAAATTTATGAATTTCGCTGAAAAAACGTTGTTTTCAAGTTTTGATCGAAATGGGATATTATAATCAATTCCTCACAATTTTGTTTAAAAATAAATTTTCAAATTTTCAGCACAAAATTGAATCTTTATAAATTTTGTTTCGAAATAGATTTTTTCAAATTTCGTCAAAATATAATTTTCAAAATCTTGTTTGCTGTTACATTTTTGTAATTTGAAGGTCAATTTTTCTGAAATTTTGTCCAAAAATGATATCTTTTTCTAATTGCGTTTATAATCGATTTTTTCAATTTGTCTGAAAAGAATGTTTTTTAGGTTTGATCGAAATTGAATCTGTTGTCTAATGTCAGTTTTTTCCAATTTTGTTTAAAATCATATTTTGACGAATTTTCTTGTAAACGATTTTTCCAAATTTTGTAAAAATTGAACTCCTAATTGAATCGGCTCATGCAAAAACAGGTCAAGTCATGACTTAACCTGTTTTCGCATGAACCGATTCAATTCTTAATTTTCTTTTGAATAGATTTTTAAATTTTTTTTTTTTCAATTTTTGTTCTACATTCATAATAATTTCTTTTTAGTTTCGTTGAAAAACTTTAAAAAAAAATTTTTAATCAAAATTAAATAATGCTACTTATTTGTTCCATTTTGAAATTGATGCATGTTTTCAAAATTTTGTTGAAACCAGAATTTATGGTAACCCGAGCGGCACACTCGATCGATAATATCGGAAGATGTAACGTATCGATAAAAAATCGTTTGAAAATCTATAGATGTTCTCACGATATTATAAAGATTTATCGGTACAACTTCATAGGCAAAAAATCTAAAAACTATCGAATTCGATATTATTAAGATTTTATGACGATATTCGTCAACGATACTATCGACAAAGAATATTAAATTTATCGATTCCGATTTTCCACCGATTTTGTGCAGATATTTGAAACTACATTATCGACAAAGAATATTAAATTTATCGAATTCGATTTTTTAACGATTTTGTAAAGATATTTAAAACTATATTATCGACAGATTATATGAAATTTCTCGACTTCGATATTTTACCGATTTTTTGACGACATTTGAAACTATATTATCGACAGATTATATTAAATTTATCGAATCCGATTTTTTACCGATTTTGTGACGATATTTGAAACTATATTATCGACACATAATATGCAATTTCTCGAATTCGATTTTCTAACGATTGCGTGAAGATATTTGAAACTATATTATCGACACGTAATATGAAATTTCTCGATTTCGATTTTTTAACGATTTTGTGACGATATTTGAAACTATATTATCGACAAATAATCTGAAATTTCTCGAATTCGATTTTTTAACGATTTTGTGAAGATATTTAAAACTTTATTATCGACACGTAATATGAAATTCCTCGAATTCGACTTTTCAAAGATTTTGTGGCGATATTTGAAACTACATTATCGACAAATAATCTGAAATTTGTCGAACGATTTTTCAACGATTTTGTGACGATATTTGAAATTATTTCCAAATTGGTGAAAATTTTTCCAAGTCCAACACGTCTGGAAGTACTAAACTGCCTATTATAAGCGTTTTATTGCTAATTCCTCAACGGTAAGGTATGGCATAGTGGTTAAGGAAGAGGATTACCATGCAGGAGGTAGATGGTTCAAGCCCCACGGGTGGCAGATTTTTTATAATTTTTTTTGACTTTTTCTGAAATGATCCTCTTACCGTAACATGAATAATGTGTTTAGGCATAGTTTAATGTATTAATTATGCTAATTAATGATTTTTAATTATAGAAAAAAGCTAGTAAAAGACGAAAAATCGGAATAAAAAATCGATAAAAAATCGACAGAATATCGAATTCGATAAAGTGTCGCAAAAGTTCCGCCTAAATCGTGAAATTATCTTTCGATATTATAGATATATTATCGATAAAATATCTTACTATAATCTCGAAATTTTTGCTAACTATAATTCGTCGATAATCTATCTATATATCGAAAGATAATTTCACGATTTATGCGGAACTAACGCGACACTTTATCGAATTCGATATTCTGTCGATTTTTTATTTCGATAATTTGTCGATTGTGCTGCTCGGGAATTTTTATTTTGAAGTGAATCTTTTCAATTTTTTTTCACAAATACATTTTTATCATTTTGTTGAAAATTGAAAAAAGTTTCTTTTTCAAATTTTGTTTAAAATTGATTTTTTAACTGTAAAAATGATTATTTTTAAACACAAATTTTTTTGTGTTGTTGAAAATCTACTTTTCTGAAGGTGTCTAACAAGTCATGAAAGTCATGGATTTTGCAAAAAACTCAGTTGTGGGGGGGGGGGGGGGTAACTTTTAAAATTTTTGTCTTTTTCCGAAATTCAAAGAAAATTATTTTCTAAAAATTTGTTAAAAAATGATTTTTTTTCTAAACTTTGATTAAAATATTTTTTTTTCATCTCTTCAAACTTCTTCAAGTTTTGACGGAGTATTTTTGTTCAATATAACCCTTTTATTAATTTTGTTCAAAACTGAACTGTATTTGTTGAAGATTTTTTGTTTAATTTTTTTTTGCACTGTGGTTGTTGAAAAACTATTTTTTTAAATTTCAATCATAATTCTGTTGAATACAACTTTGCTAACGTTCAAATTTTCATTTCTTAAAATTATGTCGATTTTTTTCCAGTTTATCGAAATTTGTTAGAACAGAATTTTTATTTTTTGAATTGAATTTCTTCAAATTTTATTTGAAATAGAATTTTTATACTCAGGTTGAAAATTGAATCATTTTAAAATATTTTTTTCTGACATCGAATTTTAACAAAAAATTGAGCAAAATTGAAAACCTTAGCTTTCCTTTTGTTTTATACGAGATTTATTTCATATTCGGGGTGCGAAATTTAGCATCTCTGGAGAGATTGGGTTGAAGACCTAGCACAAATTAGAACTGCCAGCGTTCCAATTACATTCCGAGATTTCCAAAAAAATTTAAAACCACCTCAATCCATTTCTGAAGTCGAAAAATCGCCAAATTTGAAGAATCATCACGATGATGAAGCGGCCTGTTTCGAAAATCCCAGACACTAAGAATGGCAATGAAATACGACGAGAATTATTATGGCAACAAATACCACACATTTTTGTGACGTGATATAAAGAGGCGATATGCAGACTCGACCATTGGCCAGCCAGTAAGTGCTGGTACGGTACGGAGACCGGCCGAGCCGATAATCAGTACAATTGATGTAGGAAGAATTTTTACACCAATTAAATCCAATAATAGAGGCTGTTCATTGGTCATAAACGGGCCAGAGCGACGATAACAATGGTCTATTAAGACAACGAAGACGACGACGATGACGACGGTGTCGGTGGTAATCTTTCGGTTTGGCGCGAGGCGAGATATCTGTGTAGCGTAGACACCGTCATCGTCATCGTGCCTTTTGTAATGCGCGATAATCGATCTCTCGTATCAATCATTTCCACCGAATCGCCCTCAACCTTCGTCCTCCGCTCTGTAGGTATTTATTATGACGGTAAATAGATATCTCGCGCACGCTGACGCTGACAGTACAACAAATCGTTAATTAACCGCATAACGCGATGGAGCGCATCGTACACATTGCACAGATACTGGAAATATTCCTCATCGACGATCCCACCGAGATAGAATTAAATTTAAGGTAAAAAATAACCACGTGTTTGCTGCGCCAGGAGGCAGCAAAAAAAATCGAAACCCAATACGATTTTTGTCTAGAGAGAAATTAATTGGCAACCATTATTAGGATACGTATGTATAATTCGCAGATATCGTTAAACGATAACTGCGACCGACAGTGTACATTTTTAACCCAAAAAATCCCACATCGTGGGTACAATTTCGCCACTACACCATCTTCGGCCTCCGTACCGAACCCCGGATGCGAGTTTCGCTATTTTCAGACGTCGCAAGGTGCGAGAGACGCCGGAGGAAAGCCACAACTTCTATTTCCTTCTCTAGCTGGCCGTACGTATCGCTCACGACGCGGTCAAAAATAGCGTTGACGTATTCTAGAGGCTGTATCCTCTCCTAGGATGCTCTCTGCAGCTCCTCCGGCCTCGCAGAGAACCTCTGAACCCAAGTTCCGCGTAAAGTTTTCGTTTCTGATGAATTTTTCGAAACGTCGAGTTGTGTCGTGGCTGTGATAAAGTCGTCAATGTCGTCGTAGGACCAAGTACTTAGTACATACAATCGTCGTCTGTAGAGATTAATACATATACATACATTATACTAGTACATTACATACCCCTCCAACCACAGCCAATTTTTCGCTCTCTTTCATTACGCCAGCCAGTCAATTTTACGTTTATTGAGGGCTTTCCGACGATAACCCATGTCTCAGTCTATGGATCTTCTTTTCTCTTCTCTTCTCTCGTATAAGTTGCGATGACGAAGTCGACGACGAAAACGATCACGTACATTCAACTTACTACGTACTCGTACGAAATTATCCACCACGTGCCTTCGGCCAATTTTTATTACTGCTAATTTTACGCTGCACTTTGGTAACTTTTTTTTTCTTATTTTGGAACGAAGATAAGTGAATTTTCTCGTCGGACAGCAGATTGAATAATGTAAATCTTGTTTACTGTGTATTATGTATTTCGATTTGGCTGTGCACCTATTTTTGAAAATTACTGTCATTACGAGTAAATTGTACGATGGTTTGGAAATTAATCAGGCGACAACGAACTCGTTATGTGCTTTAGTTCCTTTCATAGTATTATTCGGATTGTTACAATTTTAACAAGTTTTGGTTGAATTTGAGTTGAAATTTTAAAAATTTGTTTTATCGCCAAAAAAAAACTGAAATTGTGGGAAATATTAAAAGTTAGAGGTAAAAAAGTTGATTTTTCCGTTTCAAAAAAAATGACCAGGATGAAGACAGAGTATGGTAAATGGAATATCTACCTACTTAATAAATTGGGGATGAGTTTAATTTTTTTTTGAAGTATTTTTTCTGGAGAAATAATTTTCTTATTTCAAAAAAATGAAAAAATATTTTTATTTTTTTAAAATGAGAAATTATTTACTTAGGACAATTTCAAAAAAATAAAAAATAAAATATAAAATAAAAATTTCTCAGATCTGTAAAAATTTTTAAATAAGTAGGTATTTTATTCCCAAAAATTAGGATTTTTCAGTTCAAAAAAAGTAAAATGAAATATATCTCAAAATTTTACTTAAAAATAAAATGTTCCAAATCACAGAAAAAATTCAAAAATTTTATTTTAAACGGAAGAAGATCGGTGCCATGAATCAAATAATATGGATGTACGCAAACATCAATTTTTGATGAAAATTTCCAAAAATTATCTGCTTTGTTTTTAATTTGAAAATTTTTAAGAAAAAAAAATTTAAAAAAATGGAAATAGGTACCTACCGATTTTTTATTGATTTTTCCCTTAAATTATCGTATGATTTTTATTTTATGTAGGTAGTTTTAAAAAAAAAATCAGTTCATTTTAACAAAAAAAAAAAAAAAAAAAAAAATTTTTGATGAACATTTTTAGACATTATTCCTTTGTAAATGATCTGTTTTTTTTTTGTTCTTTTAAGGGGGGGGGGGGGCTTGTTTTGGAACATTTTTTGTTAAATGCATAGCGTTGATTAGCGGAATTTTCTAAGACCTTTGCATGACGTCATTTTGATTTTTCACCTATGAAGTTTTGAAGAAAAATTGGAAACTAATTTCAAATTGTTTCTTTTTACAAAAAAAATTAATTTTTGATTTTTGAAAAATAAAATGCATAGAGTTCTCAAAAAAAGAAAATTATTTTCATATTGCATTTTAATTGTGTCATTTTGTAGAAAATGTTGGTAGATTTTTTGGAAAATTACAAATTTCAAGGTCAAAATTGGAGAAAAACGCGATTTTTACTTCAGGTACCGTTTCTAGGAAAACTATGCAACCCACAAAACTTTTTCTTAGAATCTTTTTTATTCAGTAGAGTCTTGTCTATAATTTAACGAGAGGATTTTGCAAAATTTTAATTTGTCAACTATTTCTTTCGAGTCGACTGGAATACTTCCGAGGAAAAACTATGAGAGGGTTTCATAAAATAGGAGAGAAAGTACGAGTTTTGCAAAATCCTCTCGTTAAATTATAGACAAGACTCTACTGAATAAAAAAGATTCTGAGAAAAAGTTTTGTGGGTTGCATAGTTTTCCTAGAAACGGGACCTAAAGTAAAAATCGCGTTTTTCTCCAATTTTGATTTTGAAATTTGTAATTTTCCAAAAAATCTACCAACATTTTCTACAAAATGACACAATCAAAATGCAATATGAAAATAATTTCCTTTTTTTGAGAACTCTATGCATTTTATTTTTTAAAAATTAAAAATTAATTTTTTTTTGTAAAAAGAAACAATTTGAAATTAGTTTCCAATTTTTCTTCAAAACTTCATAGGTGAAAAATCAAAATGACGTCATGCAAAGGTCTTAGAAAATTCCGCTAATCAACGCTATGCATTCAACAAAAAATGTTCCAAAACAAGCCCCCCCCTTAAAGCAAAGAAATGATTCATTTAAAAACGATTTTTTTTAAATTGCTACGTTGAAAATATGCGTGAATAAATCTCGAATAAATGAGTAAAAAATCAAGAAAAATTATTCAATTAATTTTTTGTATTAAAAAAAATTCATTATCAATTTTTGATGAAATTTTTTTTAAATTCCATCTAGAATAATTTTTGTTGTTTTTTTTTTTTGTAAAAAAATTGATTTATTTTGAGAAAGTAATTTTATCCCTTGGAAAAAAATACTTGAATGAATTTTTTTAATGAAAAAATTTCAGTTCATTTTTTAAAATGAAATTAAGTTTGAAACACATTTCATTTGTTTGTTTGTTTATTTGGATTATAGTGATTTCGACCATGTTAACATTTCATTTTAAAAGACAATTTTTTGAAATACTTACAATCAAGTAAAAAAAAACAATTAAAAGATTTTTGTTTTTAAGAATTTTTCTTAGCAAATTTTTTTTTCAATTTCAAAGCTCAAAAAATTTTTGTACCTATTCAATTCATGTTCAAAAAAAAATGATCCTAAGTTTCTTTTGAATTGATTTTTTTCTATAAATTCGTGATATCAAAAGGAAATTTTCGACAAAAAATTCCCAAAAAAATATGAGATGTAAAAAAAATGCGTACGTAGAATTTTTCTTTAAAAAAAGGTAACAGAAAATTTTAGTCATCATCCGAAATTTCTGCGAAGAATTTTTTGGAGAAAATTATTCAATATTCATAAAAAATGTTTATAAGATTTCGAAAGAAAATTTCAAAAAAAATAAAATAAAATAAGAACATGTTTTTCAAAAAAATCATAGTTCTGATCAGAAACTTTCATGGACTGAAGAAAAATGTGAGAATAAAAAAAAACAAAAGTTTTTCATGAGTTTTCTACAGATTTCTCTGAGAAAAAAAAATCAGTAAAAAAATGATAATTTCTCTCAAAAAATTGATTTTTAGACATTTTTTTAGCGATTTTTTTCAAAGCATTGAAATACCTATAAGGCAATTTGGTCAATTGTCATATCAAACTCGGTTTCGTACGCATCGTGCGTTCAATAAAAAAAAATTCCTTTTATTCTCTGATATCGAAAAGAAAATTATTTGCCATGTTTTGAACTCGCCTCGAATAGAGACCTACAAATGAACTTTAATTAAAGAACAGCTCAGCATATCCTATCACCGACCTCATTTGACCCTCCAGACAATTAAAATTTCGTGCCAAAATCTACGCAAATTATCAATAAAAGATCACGATACGAATATCTCTTTATACGAGTATAATATCACGATACGTCTTTTTATTTTTCGACCTTTTATCATTGCTTATTTTTCATAGTACGTACGAGCTCCTTTGAAAAGGTTATTCGGTAAGTTTTTTCTATATATTAATGAGGCGTATATTCAAGTCGACAAAGCTCGTGCCAAACAAAAGGTTGAAGAAAAGTCGATACAACATTTTCGATGAAAAAAATTCATTCGTTGAGACGTTAAATTATAATCAAAACAACGCGGTCACGATTCCGAAGAAAAAATTGCAAAATATATAAGTAAATAAGAATTTGCAAAACAGCAAGAGTCCCACCTTATCAGAAAGAATTGATGACACAGAAAAAGCATTTTGACATTAATTTAAAACCATACACTTGTGTGTGTCTCACAGTTGAAAGAGAATCATCCGAATACCCTTAATATTAAGTATTCTGGGCGACGAGCTCAGTCACGTTGAGCCCACTCGTGCTCGACTGCATCAAAGAAGTCACCATGGACCATATCTTCGAACCAATCATGCGAATCAATCTTGTTCCAAATATCATCCAGTATCCCAATTACAATTCAGCACTCGGATGCAGCAAACCGACGAACTGGTTTATCGCATCGTTGCGTCTAGCTATGATCTTTTTTTCGCGTATTTTATCTAAAAATTTCGTACTCGAAAATCGAGTCACAGTCTCCTCCTTGGCTCGAGGCGACATGCACGGTTTACGGTATTTGACCGAATGAAAACCTCCCAACGAGCCTCTCTGGAGCGCGTTTTTTTTCTCGCGATTTTAATTATAGTATAAGTTCGGCGTATATCGTCGTGACGAATTCTTCGCCAAAAAAATTGCTCATTTTATATGCTAAGAGAACGAGAAAAAATTGAGATACGAATACGTATTAAAGGAGATCGTATGTTAAAAATTCCATTTGGAAATGGGAACGTTTATTCGACTGATAGGAGTGAGTCCGTATTTAAAACAGAATTGTTTATCCTATAAAATTATGATTTCGAAATTCGAGAATTCTGAATCCCAAAGGCGTAAATAGTGGTGGGCCAGGGTGGGCTAGACACTTTCAAAAAATAGTTTGGCACTCCCAATTTTTCCAAGTAGGAATAATTTTTCTTATTCAAAAAACATCAATTTTTTCCATTAAAAACAGAGATTTTTTTAATCCAAGAAGTTAGGAAACTTGAAACAGAAAACTACTTTTTTCAAAAAATTAAGATTTTCTTATTGTAAGAAAATTCACAATTTTTTCTCAAAAAATTTGAAAGATTTCTCAAAGTGAAACAAAAAATTGATTTCTTCTCTTAAAGGAAGCTATATTTTACAAATTGAATTTTTTTTATCGGAAATTTGAAAAAAATCAACGTTTTCCAAAGAAATCCAGTTTGCATGAGTTTTTTTTTCAAACAATTTGGGGAAAAAAATCTAAAGAAAAATCCTAAAAAAATGAGAGATAACAACTCCAAAAAAATTGTAATTTTTTTCCAAAAATCAAAATTATTTTTCAAAAAGAATCGAACATTCCGTAATATATTTTTTTAAATTGACATTATTTTTCTAAAAATTTGAAACATTTTTTTCAACATATTCAAACATTTTTTTTCTTCAAAAAATTAGAATTCTTTCAATAATTTAAAACATTTCTTTGAATTGAACATTTTTTACCAAAAAATACAATAATTAATTAATTATATTTTTTTAAAATGACACTTTTTTTCAAAAAATTGGAACATTTTTTTTCAAAAAATTGGAACATTTTTTTTCAAAAAATTAAAACTTTTTTAAAAAATTTTATAACATTTTTTTTTAAAGTAAAAAAAAATGAAAATATTGAAACATATTTTTTCTCAAAAAATTGTAATTTTTTCAAAACATTTTTTTTTTAAAATTGAAACATTTTTTTCTTTAAAAAATTAAAATATATTTTTTTCGAAAAATTGAAACTTTTTTTTTAAATCGAGACTTTTTAAAAAAGAAATTGACACTTTTTTCAACAAAAAAAAATTGATACTTTTTTTCCAAGATGAAATTCAATCAAGTATTTTTTCCAAAAATTTCAAATTGTCATTTTTGCTTTAAAAAAATAAATCATTCACGAAATTTTTTCGAGAATTTCAATAAAAAATTTCATGATTTGTACCTTCTTTTTAAAAATGAACTTGATAATTTTTTTAAACTATTTTTTCATTTTTTAGAAACCAACTCATCAATTGTTTCAAAATGATAATTTAAAAAATTAGTAGATCAACTAATGATTTTTTTTTCAAAATGAGTTGAATAATTTTTTTGGGATGATTTTTTCATTTTTCATCAATGGTACCTACCTACCTACCTAATAACTATTTAAAAAGAAAAATCAATAACAAAATTATTTATTGTTTTTAAAACTTTTTAAATTGAATATCCACTTTTTATTATAAAAAAAAACTTCTTAAATGAACTACATACTTTTTTGAGTTTTTCATGAAAGATTTTTCAAATCATTAATGAATGGATTTTTTGAAAACTTCTGCTAAAAATTTATTATGATTTTTTTCCTGATAATGACTAGGTACTTTTTTAATTTAATTTCTTCAAGATGAAATTTATTCATTTTTTCCATAGAAATTATAATTTTAAAAAATCCCAAAAATTCTTTCAAAAAATCCTCTCTTATTAAAAAATATTTTTCTTTTCGAAATTTCAATTTTTAAAATTTTTAGGAAATTCCTTTATCAAACCTTGAATTTTTTTTAAATGTTCCTTCAAGTTCAATGTGTGTTTTTTTAGTTTCTTCAAAAAAAAAATTCACATTAGAATTATTTTTTAAAACTTGAATTTTATCATTAAAATTCTCTTAGAAAAAATCTCATTCATGAGAATCGTAAAATTGCACTTATCGAACAAAATGACTAATCAAATTCATCATCGTGTGTTTCAGGTATTTAATAGAACAAGGAGCAGATATCGCGGCGGTCAACAATGACGGCGAATTAGCCGTCGATATCGCCGAATCAGACGAAATGGAGGATTTACTACACGCTGTCCTCCGAGAAAGAGGTAACTAGCTCGATTTATTATTACGCTCTCGTCGTACGAGTAAATTTCACATGATTCGACTTAGGAGGTGAGAAGGTATTTTTTACAGCGGATAGTAAAATTTTATTTTTTTTCAACGAGATGGTACTTAATTGTAAATTATAAGCCGTTGTACGAAGGTGGAAATGGAATTTGTAATAAGGCGATGGCGGCGAGGGATCGCGTATTAACGAAATATACTACGACCAAGACGAATTATAGAGTGCAAACAAACAGCAGGCGGTGGCGCCTGGTGCGTTGTATTTAAATAAACTGGTCGTATTTTTTTATTCATTTTTCATTTTTCAACGTACTCGTATATTATTATGACAATGTATCCGTGGAGATGTGGAGTAGAGGTATGTAATTGTTGATGAGATATGAATGAAAATGCAATTTTTATTGTGTTTTGGTCATCGAGCAAATAACCCGTTGTTGAGGATTGTTTCGACGGGTCGGACTACTCGCGTTTTAATACGAGTACGCGAATTCGACGAAGCGTGTAGATTCTGGCTGTGTGATCTCGGAGAGGAAGCTAGGGTAAGGTGGAGTGCGAAGGGATAGGTTGAGGAAGCATTGTACGCTATTTGGCTTCGCTCTATGGAGGTCGTAATAAAAGGTGCGAAGAAACTGGAGTGCTTTGATTTCAATGGCTCATGGCTGAAGTGTTTAAAAAAGGAGGTGAGATGGAACAGAATAATTATGCCAGGAATGGATATTTTTGAAGAGAAGATTTCATTTTTGAAATAATATGTAAGATTTTGTTTAATAATTTCATCTCAACATCAGCGTGGATATTTTATCATTTTATGGGGCTGGTATCAATTCAAAATGAGTTAAATTTTCCAAATATTTTTTAGTAGATATGGTTTGTTTTGAAATTTTAAAATTATTCTGCATCTTTAAGAAATTAGAAAAAGTTTCGTTTTCACAAATTCAATTATTAATATTTTCATATTTGTCAAGTTTAAATTTTTTCAGATTTTGTTTATTACAATTTCCAGCCAATAATAATTATCTAAAATTCATTTTTCACGTTTTTTAAATTTTTATTTATTTTTTTGACATGAAATTTTTCAAAATTTTCCAAGTATTTTTTGGCGTATTATAGTACCTACTTGGTATTTTTTTTTTCAAAAATTTAAAAACTTTCAATTATTTTCAATAATAATAAAATTCTCTTCAAATGTTTCCCTTTTATAACATTTCAAATATTTTTCAATTTGATTCGTTTGATTTTTTTTTTTTTTCAAATTTCAATTATTTTTATTATTATCTAGGTATTTTAAAAACGTTCTTCAAAAATTTTTCAAAGTTATAAATACGTACCATTTTTTTCTTCTTCACAGAAATGAAAAAAAATTCTTGAAAAATAAGTGAGTTGATCAACATCGTGTTTTCCTTTTTTTTTTTAACCAAAAATCATTAAAATTGTTAAAGTCTACCGATTTACATAATTAGTATTTCCATTATTCCATTTAACAAAGGTCAATTTTTCCAGAGTTTTTTCTCAATTTTTTAAGCAATAGGTACTTACAATTTTTTTTGACAAAAATATCTAAAATTCCTTTTTTACACCCCCCGCCCCTAAAAAACGTTTCAGAATTTCACAAGTACATATATTCAACTATTTTTTTTTTTTTTTTTTTTAAATAAAATTTTGAACATTTTTTATCTATCATTTTTGAAAAAAATCTCCTTGATTTGAAACAAATGAGTATTTTTCAATTGGCTTCGTTTGAAATTTTTCCCTAAAAATTGAAGAATTGAAGTCTCCAAAGTCATCCCCTCTCCCCCCCCCCAAATTATTAGTAGATACCGATTTAGATAATTAATATTTCTATTTTTTGTTGAACTCATTTTTTTTTAACAGATAGGTAAAACTTTCTGTTCAAAAATGTTCAAAATTATTTTTTTAAATTTTTCCACTCAAAAAATATGGCACATTGATCGGTAATTATTTTTATTTTTATTTTTAAATTAGAAAAATAATTAATATTGGTTTTGTTTTAAATTTTTGTACAACTCTATTATAAATTTATAAAATTCTCATAATGAAAATAATTCCTTTCAATCGTTTTCTTTCAAAATTTAAAAAATATTTTTCAACTGGTTTGGTTCGGAATTTTTTCCTAGAAATTAAAGAATTGGAAGTCTTGAAACCGCTCCCCTCAATTATTACTTGATACCAATTTAGATTTTTTTGTGTGTTTGAATCATTTTTTTAACAGATGAAATTTTCTGTTCAAAAATGTCTAAAATTAATTTTTTTTAATTTTTTCTCTCAAAAAATTAGGTACCTACGTAAAATAGTAATAGTATTTATATTATGTATTTTCAAGTTTTTTTTTTTTTTTACTGCCTTTTCAAAATTTAGAAAATTCTCATAATTTTTGAAAATAATTCCTTTTGGTCGTTTTCTCTCAAAATTTTAAAAATATTTTTCAACTAGTTTTGTTAGGAATTTTTTCTTGAAAATTGAAAAATTGGAAGTTTTCAACCTCCTTCCCCCGGGTCATTATTAGTAGATGCCGATTTAGATTATTAATATACTTATTTTCTGTTTTTTAGACTTAATTTTTTTGTTGACTTTTTGGAAACTGAGAACTTTCTATAATTTTTTTAAAAGAAAATTTATCAATATTTTTTATTAGAATTTCAAAAAAATTGAAGTTTCTGGTTTTCTCTTATGTGAGTTAATTTTTTCGTTTCGGCAATTTTTTGTTCAAGAGGTTTGCCCACACACTCTTCAAAACAACATCCACTCAAAATATTTTTTACTAGGAAGATTTTTTCCATTTTTTTTTTTTGAAATAATTTTATTTTGTTCAAAAATTTTTTTGAGAACTTTTTTTGTGAGAATTTTGTAGCTAAATAATTTTTTTTTCAAAGAATTTTATTTCATCTTCAATGATGAAAAAAATCAAATTACCTCACTGATCCGATGGAAAATCCGATCGTGCCCCAATGTCTCAATACCACTCCGCATGACTAACATAAAGTTCCCAAATAATGATAAATGCAACCTCAGCACGGTTTAGTAAGCCGAACACGTGGTCAAGAAAATGTTGAACTCTGCCCAGTCCAGTCAGCATTTCTCGATAGCACGTGCGCCTTGTCGCCGAGTTATGGTCAGAGACGCTATTAGCGAATTCTTCTCATAAAAGTCGCAATCCTTTTGAATATTTTCGCGTTACCGAAAAGAGGAAAAAAACGACGTTGAAAAATTCCGCCACGAACAGAAGTCATCGTCGTGATCATGAGTACCTAGAATCGGAACGTTTGTGATTGCAAAGTGTGTGCTGGTGCGAGAGAGACGGAGACAGAGCGACGCTATATAAGAGTATACGAAAAGATATTACCGCTTTGATTATTTATTGCTTTCTACGTTATCGAAGAAAGATGTTAAAACAGAAGGCTAGGTGTTACGTATGTACTTGTTGCATATTAATAAACACTGTTGTTAACTGTATTTGGTAACTTGCCATATTCCACACCCCCTTAACTACCTTACACTGCTTTGTGCTTATGGTCTATGCTGTATACGTACTGTACTGTACAGTGCACATCTTGTATTTCTATTCCAAACTTGTGTGTGTGTGTACTGGGATTCTAATTTACTAGCAGCTAGACTGCCCATCATTCTTGGAATGAGGTACGATGGCCCTCTCTGGGGGATGCTAGGTGATGTGCTCTTGAAACTTGAGAGAAATGTTACGCTTTTTGATTTCTTCTTTTCAAAGCTTTGGTTTGTGATTAATGTGGGAAGATGGTTGTCGAAGATGTAAATAGGTGAGAAAGAATGAAAGATGAAGTGATAAAGTGGTACAAGAAACAAGGAAGATGGATGGTCTACACCTATGCTAATTCATAAGATGGTGAGATGTATTTGAATTGTAAGTAGAAGAGTCAAATTTGAACCAAGAAAATTCCTAAGATGATGAAGTGAGAAAAAATTTGAGATGTTTCTCTAAAAATGAAATGCCACAGAAAAGCTTCAATCCACTTTATCATTTGAAGCCATTTTTGAGCTACAGCAGAATATTTACCAGAATTTTAATTTTCCTTGAAACTGCTGAAGAAGCATTGAATTCGTCATTCGAAAATTCATCAATATCCTCCCCCAAATCCTGATCTCCATTCTGTAAATTCTTGGAACACCGATTTTAAGTCATTTGTCGCTTCAAGCTTCTCCAAAATTGTGAGTTCATACTCTTGAGGGAACCTCGCCAACTCGTCACCTCCGATTGAGCTGAAATTTAGCTCACTGAAAGAGCATGCCACCCAGACCTCACAATCAAATTTTTAGCTGCCGAAGTTGATTTTTCGATTTTTGGCGAATTTTTGAAAATTTGTAAAACCACCTCCAAAAAACCATTTTTTGAAAAAAAGTCGATTGTCGAGGCGATCTGGAATCTCCAGAAAAAGTTGATTTTTTTTCAGCACACTGGATCTCTCCAGATGGCAAAAGTCAACATTTTCTGGATGCTCCAGATCGCTTCAAAAATTGTTCCAATCGACTCGGGGGGTCGACTTTGGAGGATAGACGAAGTTTCGGATGATATGCTAGAGAAATTGATTTTTTAGAAAGTTTTAAAAAATGCAGAATTTTCAAGTTGTCAAAAAAAAAACACGTGCGAACTCGTCATTTCGGATTTTGGATTCAACTACGTCAATCGATAAATGACATCATACTAACGCTAGAATTAAATTTTCAGCTGTCGAAGTTAATTACAGCGCCGTCTGGAGCTATTCCAGTGCGCTGGAGAAAAGTTAACTTTTCCTGGAGGCTCCAGATCGCCTTGAAAATGGTGCCAATCGAATCGGGAAGTCGACTTTAGTGTACAAACTGATTTTCAGGATTCTGTCTTGAAATTTACAAATTTTTTTGGAGGTGGTTTTAGCCATATTTAAAAATTCGCCAAAAATCGAAAAATCAACTTCGGCAGCTAAAAGTTTGGCTGTTAGGTCTGAGTGGCATGCTCTTTCAGTGAGCCTAATTGCAGCTCAATCGGAGGTGACGAGTTGGCGAGGTTCTCTTGTAAGTAGAATTGGACTTGGTAAATTTTCGATTGTGCCTAACGAACGCAGGGTGTTTTTCAAGGGCCCTCTCTGGCATAAGCGCAACTTGGAAGAAATATGGGGGGCAAAACTTCCTACAATTTACAATTTTTATTCAAAAAAAAAATTTTTGGAGGCGGTTTTAGCCATTTTTAAAAATTCGCCAAAAATCGAAAAATCAACTTCGGCAGCTAAAAAGTTGGTTGTGAGGTCTGGGTGGTATGCTCTTTCAGGGAGCCAAATTTCAGCTCTATCAGAGGTCACGAGTTGGCGAGGTTCCCTTGTCAGCATGTCTCAAAAAATGAAATGCCCCAGAGAAACTTCAATCTACTTTCTCATTTGAAGCCATTTTTGAGCTGTAGCAGAATCTTCACCAGAATTTTAATTTTCCAGGAACGTGTTGAAGAACCATTAATTTCGTCATTCGAAAATTCATCAATATCCTCCCCAAATCCTGATCTTCATTCTGTAAATCCTTGGAACACCGATTTTAAGCCATTTATTGCTCCAAGGTTCTCCAAATGTGAGTTCATGCTCAGCACGTCTCAGAAAATGAAATGTCCCAGGAAAGCTTTCATCCAATTTATCATTTGAAGTCATTTTTGAGCTACCTCAGAATCTTCACCAGTATTTCAATTTCCCTGGAAAATGGCAAGTGACCATTCAATTCTCAATCAAAAATTCATCATGAATAATAAAACATTCTCCCAAAATCCTGATCTTCTGCAAATCCTTGGAACGCCCATTCTAAGCCACTTATCGCCTTGAGGATCTCCAAGTTGTGAGTTCATACTCAGCACATCAACGTGATACGTATGTCACGTCAGAAGCTACATTAGAAAGAATAAATACGCCATTAGCAGCCTCGTGTGAGATGGTTAATGGGCTCGAGAAGAAGCATATTATTTGCATACGCCTATAAACACGCCACACGGTCTCTCTCGTAAACGATGATGATAATTTTAATAACATCGCGTTCGATGATTTTACAGATTTTTATCTGTACAGTGTACGTGCGTCTGGTCCAATGAGCTGCCCGAGATATTGTATCGAGATTTTTTTCGCCTTGTTTGCCTCCTTTTTTTTTTGCGTGAGTGTGTGTATTTGTTTGTATTTGTTTTTATTTTTATTTTAAACGTTAGGTACACAAGTCGAAACAATTTCTTTCCGCTTGTTATGCTCTAGCTGTATGCCAAGATGAAGGATGCAGTGTTTGTAAGGTATACGCTGGTCATCGCCTTTATCGATGATGCATAAGCATACTCCTCCTCATATGTCTCGCGATCTTTCTCACGATACACTCATTCTCTTCTAATTTTAACAGCGTGCTGTGATATTTTTATCGATATTTGCTATTTGCAACGAATACCGAGATTAATTGGATTTATGTCGGATAATGGATGTAATTGCTATGGAGGAACCGTTCATCTTTATTTACAAATTCTACGCATCTTTTCACAGGAATCGATTTGGATGAAGCGAGAAATAAAGAAGAACGAGTAATGCTTCAGCATGCGAAAGAATGGTTGAATTCCCAAAAATATGAAGACATTCCTCACGAAAAGACTGGCGCTACTGCATTGCACGTGGCCGCATCCAAAGGATACATTAAAGTAATGGAGTAAGTATCGACTCGTTTATTTCTTTATTAGATCCCTCTTCACATAATCTTCCATATTGGAACTGGAAATCTACAATTCGAATTTTTGCTTTGCAGTACCCTAATACAAGCCGGAGCAGATGTAAATGCTCAGGATTTTGACGGATGGACCCCATTACATGCGGCCGCGCACTGGGGCCAAAAAGAAGCGTGCGAGATTTTAGTCGAAAATTTCTGTGATATGGATAAAAAAAATTATGTGGTGAGTTCTCATTTTTATTTGTTTGATTGATTGTCGTGATTTATTAAGGATCAGATGCCTGAGAATTCTAAATTGGGGTTGGAATGTGGTCTGAAATGTGAGAACGTGATCTTTGTTGAGGGTTTTATCTCCTTAACAGAAGGTTGTCATTCATATCACAATTTGACAAATTTTTGGAAAATTTTGAAATTAAGATCAAAAGTTGCTCAAGAAATATCATTTTTCATATTTTTTGAGTTCAAAGTTTTAAATTTTCATACAATTTTTTCTGACTTCATTGAGATTCGTGATCATGAAACTTGAGGGCTTCTGGTCTCCTTTTCTGTCTAGAAGGTCTGATCTCTGGCTTTCTAACACTCCTGAAAATCTTGTAAAATGCCTGCTTTTTTGTAAAATCATCTTCTGTTTTATTTTTTTATTTTTTATAAGCATACTACCTACAAATGCTTTTACGATGACAAAAATGTGATGAAATTTTCTGAAGAAATTCTGTCACGAAAGATTTTTGGATATTTTGTCAGCCATCATCGAACTTGAATTTTTTTCATTTTCAAAATTGGATGACTTTTAGACATTTTGTCAGACATTCTGAAACTTGGAAAAATTTTTGAAAAAATTAATACTTTTAGACATTTGGTTAGGCATTCTAAAATTTGGAAAATTTTCGAAAAATTAATGGCTTTTAGACATTTTGTCAGACATTCTGACACTTATAAAATTTTGAAACTTTTTTTGATGAATTTCACAATATAATTTTATTAGGCATTCTGAAACAAGAAATTTTTTCAAAAAATTGATTTTTAGCATCGTACATTCTTTTACAATGACCAAACTCGAATAAACCGTCACGAAATTGGCTTAGGTTGGGTAATATTAGGTTATGTTTGGATAAAAGCCTTTTGGATATTTTATCAAACATTTAAAAATATTTTCTTTTTTAAATTTGACGACTTTCAGAAATTTTGTCAGAAATTCTATAACTTGGAAATTTTTTAAAAAATTTGATGACTTTCAGACTAAGACATTATGTTAGACACATTCTGAAACTTACAAAATTTTTGAATTTTTGAATTCAACTTTTCAATATTTTTTTTTTTACTATTTTTTGACTTTAAAAAATTTTTCAATCAACTAAATTTCCGTGAGAAGTTATGTTTTTACAATTTTTTTCAATTTTTTCTCGACTTATCTTAATTATTATTTTTTTCTATCTGAAATTTTGAGACACTTTCTGAAACTTAGGTATAAAACTTGATTTTTTTTTCTTCAAAAATTTTGAACATTTTTTTTTGTTACCTATTTTATTAAAAAAAAAATCCTATCAAGCACATTTCCATTTTTTTTTTACTTTTATACATTGGCATTCTGAAATTTGGAAAATTTTAGAAAAATTAATGGATTCTACACATTTTGTCAAACATTCTGACACTTATAAAATTTTTAATTTTTTTTTTTTGATGAATTTTAGTTATTTTGGCAGGCATTCTGAGACAAAAATTTTCAAAAAATTGATTTTTTCCCTCTATTTTTTGACTTAATTTTTTTTTATTACCCAAATTTCCATGAAAGTCTTGCTAAAAGTTCTGCAAAACTCCTGCTTTTTGGTTTTGAGGGTTTGTTTGATAGTCTGGATATCAAAAAAATTCAGCAATGTGAAAAAATCAATGATTTTTCTCTCCTATTGTATTGCTTGATCTTCGCAACCAGGCCACCAAGTCACTAGTCAGTATACTTTTTTACGCGTCCAGTTTAATTATAGATTAGACGTCGCATAACACAAATCGTTCTGAGTAAAGTAAGGACGATGGCGTGTATTATAAATTAAAATTCATAGGAAATGAGTTTTTGGTTTTTTAAGCGTAACATTTCTAGCAACGGTAACTATGAAAGATACACAATTACACAAGAACTATTCTGAATAATAATGACGGTGATAATTGTAACCTAAAACAGGGACAAACTGCATTCGATGTGTCGGAAGGTGAAATGGTACGACATCTAGAAGATCTAAGAAAGAAACAAAGTTCATTGCAAAGAAATCCCAGATCTGATATCAACACAATTGTAAATATTAAAGAAACAAATTCGCCGAAAAGAAGGTAATCATTAGTTGTATTTTAATTATGTAGTACACGGACTCGGAGCACGGTTCAAATCACCTGACACACAATGCTGCTCGAATTAAAAAAGATTTCAAAATAAGAATCCAAGGTGTGCATCTGCTAACGCCGCAATTCTGCTTAAAGTGTGAACACCTGGGACAGGGGGAGGGAGAGAGGATGAAATTTAAAATGTCTGTACTTTTTTTTCCCTGTACTTTTCTTTAATACGCTTCGTGCTACGTGTAATTTGTTTTTTTGGCAACGTCGACGAACCCGTATGGTAGAAATTGGACGTTTTGTACACGTTTCATTGAACGAATTTTATGCGGCTAGTCTGGCTCCCGGTACGGATTTGATACACCGCAACGTTAGAGGCTGGACTGGAGGAGGAGGAGGTAGTGGAGGTGTACCGAGGTTCAACTTAAAATAATCGGATGCGGTTACGGATTTAGAATTGGGGAAGCGTTTTGTAAAATGTGCGTGATTTTTGCCAATGAATCATGAGCGATGTGTACCTTGTTTGCCTTTTGTATGGGTTATTTTGGTCGAAATTGGGTTCGCGAGTTGTTCGACGAACGCCTATTAAGTAGTGATAGGAATTCGTCTGTGTACGACGAAGTTCGAAAGATATTTTCAACGTTGAACCAATATGGTTTCGAAGAATGAGGTCGGGAATGGTTTTGAGAAAAAAGTGGTCAAGATGTTAAAAATAGGCCAGAATGTGTGTGTGTGAGATTTCTTTTTTTTTCAAGGGGAGGACTGGATGTTTTTATTTTTTCGAGGAGTTGACGAGATCTGATACTATTGAGGTGTTTCGGCATTGAATTAATTTCGAGAGGGGTCGTTTTATCATTATCAAGGGATTATAATTTTATTGAATGTGAATTGGTCAAATTTGAGTCAATTTTGCTTCTTATCTGTGAAATTTTTCAAAAAAATAAATAAATGAATAAATGAATAAATAAATAAATAAAGAGTAGATAGAAATATGTATCCTTTGGGGATTTTCGCCTGAAAATCTCGAGGTAGGCAACTCATATGACACGCATGCACACAAAAGTGCCTGTACTTCCTCGAATCAGGAATAATTTCTGGAAATGTTAGCAAAAAAAATGAGAAAAAATGAGAAAAAAGACTTATGAAATAATGTTCAGTGTGGTTTTAATGAAAAAAACAGAAAAATTTCATAAATGAAAAATAAATCGAGTTTTACAAATTTTTCCAACATTTCTGTTTTTGATTTACAGGCTTTCTATGAACGATAAACCATCGCTGGGTAAAGAAAACGAAGGTCCAGCGAAGAAACAATCCTTAGGTCAATTAATTTTGGAGGAAGATGTACCTCCTGTTGATAAAGTTCCTAAAGTAGAGCTTAAAATTGAGACTGAATCGGACGAAAAGCGCAGAATTGCCGATGAAAATAAAGGTAAATTATTTACATCCAAGTTGCACCTGATTCCATCAACTTACTTCGACTGTAAAATTTCTATTTCACTCCATTTTTAGATAAAAACGCTTGCGTTAATAATGACGCCAAATCGAAGATACGCAATTTACCAGAAACGGCTGCAAAAGTTCCTAATAACTCGGTGAGTTGTATTCTACTCGTATTTCCATAGCCTAGAGAAATATTTATGGTATAGAGAACACCGAGCTTATAATAATTGACCTTATTACTCGTATAATTTTTTTAAATATAGATCGTTATAGCGAAATGGAAATTAATCGCAGTTTAATAAGGTTACCATTTTGTAATCGGGCATTTAGAAAATTTAACGAGTCTGTCGTCCTTATCGAATGCCTTCGTGTAATAACTCGATAATGGTTTATTGACCCGGAGATAGTGTACGGTGGTCGTGGTGATTTTTTATTTATTTATTCATTCGGTTTGTTGTTTTTAAAGGTTCCTTCGTCGCCTTCGAATTTAGCAAATGATAGTGATGATGTTCACGTTCCATCGTGGCGTAAAACTGTCTCGTTACGAAATGCAATTAGGACACCGTTTAGTGAGTATTTTTTACGGGTTTTAATTTTTTTTTTAGGGAAAAATTTTTATTCGAGGATTTGTGTCGAATGAACTGGAGTTTGTTTTGTTGTTGAATGAAATTGACCTTTGTACTTGTATTACCACACCATCTGTCTGTCATGAGTGAAATTTCTTCGAATTGATTTAACACCCCTCTCCCCTCGTAAAAGGTGAAATTTAATTAAAAATTGAAATTATTTTTAGTCACTTTAAATTATGAGAGAAAAAAGAGTAAAAATTATAAAAAAATATATATATAATGTTGTAAAGTAGGTACCTAATTCATCTCTTTCTCTCTCTTTTTTTTTTTTTTTTTTTTTTTTTTAATTTGCTAGCCTATTTATACATAAATGTGAGGCGCTCTGTGAAAAGGTACCTAAACTCGGAAAAATCGAAATCGATTTTTTTAGCTTATCTGAAAGAGAATTTCTTCCTGCGTAATATAAAACAAAAAGAATCGAAAATTGCTTGAAAATTGACCGAGATATACCACTTTGAAGCTCTCACATGGAAAACGGATGATTGGAGAAAAACGCTCCGAAATTGCGCCAAAAGTATTTATTTTTTTTTTTTTGAGAATCCAATCAAAAAGTGAAAAATAGATTTTTTCGATTTTTTTGCTCTCCTGAAAAATTTGCTTTTCCGAGTTTAGGTAGCTTTTCACAGATATACTTGCATCTTCCCTAATTTGAAAGGCAATTTATATCGCAGCATTTTTTTATTTCCATTTTCATTAAACAGTATCAGGACCAAATCAGGTCCAAAATGTCCATTATTCGAAAATTTGTTTCAGTTTAAAAATTAAAAAAATTCTCCTTACAGTTTCCGGATAGGCAGTTTATGATACATTCGAAAAGTTTTTTGCTGCATTCGACAATAGTATAATGTTAATGGCAATTTTAAAAACTGTACCTCTTAAGAAAATCTCAAATTTCATCTTGTCTATATTTCAGAATTATGGTGAACCCTGTTTTGAATTTCCAAAAATTTCGTATCTGGCTAATTTTGAAAAAAAATTTATTCCAAGAAATCTTCATTTCCATTTGAAATGAGTTCAAATTTTTATTGTTGAGCATTTTTTATCTGAAATTTTTTTCAATTATATTTTTGTTCAAAATCTGTCATTTTTTATTGAAAGAAACTTTTTGAAAATATGAGTTCATTTGGGTTTTTTTATTCATTTTTTAAGCATACTTGTTGGAAAAAAAGTTTGATTTTTTTATTCTAAGAAATTTTTATATTACCCACTGAAAGGGAAAAAAGGTTCCATTTTCGTTCATGAAGTGTTTTTTATTCAAAAGCTATGTTTTTTAAAAGTGGATTATGCAAAATCTGGATTTTTTAGGTGGATTTTTACGAAATATTTACATATTTGCGGTTTCTGATTGGTTAAAATCTAAAATCTAAAATCCGTCAAAAAAAACATAGCTAATATCTGTTTTTTCAATCTCATAAAAAAATTCAATTTTTTCAGTTAATTTTTTTTTTGAAAATTAACAAAAAATTATGGGAGTAAAAATTAAAAATCTGTAAGAAAATGGCGTTCAAACTTGCTGTGAACGAAAGGGGCCATTCAGTTTTCTTCTTGTAGAAAATTTTTATTTTTATTTTTATTTTAAATACTTAGGTAGGTATACTTACTTATTGAAAAAAAAAATTGTGATTTTTTTTTTTATTCAAAATACTTTGGAAATTTGCGGTTCTTATTTTTATTAAGAAAATTATTTAATTTTTTTTCTACAGAAAAGTATTATTCGATTTGAAAAAAAAAAAATGGAAAGAATTTCTTAGGTATTTACATAATGAAAGATTTGTTCAATTTTTTTGACAGAAATTTTTACTCGATTTCCTTTTTCTTTTTAATCAAATTTTTATCGGAGCAGAGGCTTGTAACTTTTTTATTGTGGTAAATATTTATTTTTATTTAAGAAAAAAATTAGAATTGAAAAAAAGTTCTCTTTTCTCTATGAACTATGGTTTATTATTCAAAAAACATTGAACAAATATTTAGGTATTTTTTGAATCTAATGTTTGCTCTGATGATTTTTTTAAATTAAAAAAAAAAATGTTGAACAAGTCATGGAAAATTTTTTACTGTGGAAAATTTTATTTAAAAAAAAGTTCAATTTTTTTGTTGGGATATTTTTTATTCAAAAAATTGTGTCTATATTTTTTTTATTGAAAGAAATTTTAGCTTTTTTGAATTTATGATTTTTATTTTTTAAAAAGTTTCTTTTCTAATCCAGTTTAATTTGCTATCATTATTTTTTTCAAATTTTTTGTAGGTAGTTGTTTTTTTAACTGGAAGAAATTTTTATTTTCATTGAAAAAATTGTCAAATGATTTTTTTTGTTGAAAAAACGTTCAAATTTTTTCGAAAAATATTTTTTATTCAAAAAATTTGAACAGTTTTTTTTTTTTAAATAAAAAAGCTTCAATTTTTGTTCAAAGAATGAAAATAATTTTCGCATCATGAGTTTTTTTTTAAATTAAAGGAAAATGTTGAAATAGTGATGACAATATTTGTAATGCGCGAAATTTTGATTTTTATCCAAAAAAATGTTGAATTTCTTTCATAACATGAGAATTTTGAGTCTATTTTTATTGAAAAAAGCTTCAATTCCTAATCTCATTTTTGTTTATCATGAAAATTTTCATTTTTTTCAAACTAAAATTATTGAAAAAAATGTAACTACCTAGTCAATTTTTTGTCTTTTTTCAATATTTGTAATGAAAATAATGTTGTTTTTTAAAGTGTATTTTTAATTTAAAAAACTTGAGAAAATTAAATTAAATCAATTTCTTTCATGAAATATTTTATTCAAAAAACTTGAGTAAATTTTTTTGGTAAAAATTTTTGAAAGTTTTTTTTTGCATTGGAAAAAAGTTTCAATTTCTGTTTATTAAAAAAAAATTATGTATTTTTTAAGGTACCTACTACCTACCTAGTTTATTAATTAATTCATTTTTTTTTTAAGACATTAACAATTTTTTTACTGCGCAAAATTTAAATTTTTATCATAAAAAACTGATTTTTGTCATCATGAAATTTTTAATTTAAAAAAAAATTGAAAAAGATGTTGGTGTATTTTTTTTAAATTTCCATTTTTATTGAGAAAAAATTGTCAATTAGGACTTGATAAAAGAAAGTTACAATTTTTTTTTTTGGAAAAAAAAATATTGTATTTTTAAATGAAATATTTTATTTTGAAAAACTTGAAAAAATTTTATTTTGCATTGAAAAAAATTTCAATTTTTTTTTTTTTCAAAATACCTAGTTTTTTCCATTGTAATTTTTTGGAATTTTTAAACATTTTTTTTTACCAAAAAAACTTTCATAATAATTATGATTTTGTTTCTATTAAAAAAAAGTTGACTTTTATAAATAGGTATAGGCCTATCATAAATTATTCTAATTTTTTTATTAAATGAAATTTTTTCAGTTTTTTTCAAATTAATTTATTGAAAGAAATGTTGATAATTTTTTCATTGGGAAGAATTTTTATTTTTGATGCATACTTTTTTTTTTATAAAAGAAAAGTTCAATCTCTTCCACAAAAATCTAAAAAAATTACAATTTTTTTTGTTAAAAAAGTAGCCCATTTTTAGGAAATTTTCTACTAAAATGTGGCTCAATCAGTTTTTTTTTTTCAAAATCAAGATACCCTTTTTGTTGCAAATTTTGCTACCTTGTTGTTAAAATTTTCTATTACCTAGAAATGCACTTTTTACCTCTGATAAGCACCTCTCTCCTCCTCTCTGCCACAATCTACCACATACTCTTGGTAAAGTAAATATGAAAACCAATTAAGAACTAGGAAAAGACACGACGGACGTTGAAATAACCAAAGAGACAATGAAACAACCACGTTGATGGCATGGCTGTTAAAACGTAGTATACGTTTATGGTTTATTGCTTATTGAATACCTACGTTTTATGTATTTATCTATCGCACAAATACGTACTACGACTGTATGGCGGACACCTGCCTGCATGACGACTTCTATGGTATTTCAAACAATGTGTAAACAAACGAAACAAAATAAAGACAATCATCTTGGTCGTGGTCGTGGCCGCTTATTAGTACGTAGTATGGTTTCAATAGCAGATAGCGAAGTGATGTTCCGAATTAGAGTGGTGTTTTTTTTTTTTTTTGTTGCCAATAGTGAAGTGATACTGGTGGAGGTCGTGTGGTCGTTTGTTGTTTTTTTGAGTCATCATCGTAGGTACATTCTACATTGAGTCGGTTTAGTAAAGAGATAAGCTCAATAGTAGTACACTCGGCGATTAAAAAATAAACAAGAGGACCTGGCTAAGCCCTATGTGGAGTGTTTTGGCGCATAATGTACAAACCAGTTACCAGTTCGGGGGCTTTGTTTCATCGTCGAAGAGTTGCAAAATGGAAAACAAAATGTTATTATGTAATACGTGTGTTTTAGTATTAACGTGAGCTCGACCAGAAGTAGATAATGATTCATATGTCCACTATGTTGTTGGTATACATACTATGCAGATGTGTACTGTACCGACCATAAAGAAAGAATAAGAAATAGAGAGAGAGAGATGATGAGCACGCGAGTTGGACGATAAAGTCGATAGTACACGACTCGACGCGGTATTCTTTGTTGCGTGGTCTTGCAGAAGCGAGTCGAGTGTGGCTGGCGACGATTTGTCTAAACTTGTGTGTGGTGTGCGGTGTTTGATTGTACCGAGCTTTATTAATGATCGCATTTAACGATAGGATTCGAAGATGAGAAGTTATGGAGTAACACAGCAGCGTCCAGCGAGTCGGTAGCTGTGCACGATGATAAAGTACCTGCTGAGGTCGTTCTAAGACGTACTCAAAGCTTCGAAGCCGATGATAAGTAAGTCTGAATCTGCAATACCTTATATATATTTATTCTATATATTACATTTATCGAATGTATGGTGACTCGATTAACCGTATATAGCTTTACGCTTAATTGACCAACATTTTTTTTTTTTTTTTTCTTCTTTTCCATTTCATTCATATTCTAATATGGCTGTGCCAATGTACTAGCAATAGTGAGAGCTACTACCTTGTGTTTGTGGTTGATCATTTTGTAGTGTAGTATTTTGTGCATTGTTGTTTGTGTGTTGTTGTGATCGGTCTCTAACACAACGTGCTTTTTTTTTTTACTATGTATAATCGTAGGTTTTATCGACGGTATTGCGAACTCAAAGCTAAAATCGAATCTGGAAATACTCACCCTGCGTTAATTCCTCCGCCTACAAATAACACCGGCAGCTTACCAACGCGATCTGCGTCGCTGAAGGAAAGAGCAAGGTATGGTAGCTTTTCTCTGTATAAGACGTTCGACCCATCTGTGTAATTAGAATCTGGTCTTATTATGCTGCAAAATGAAATGGGATATGCGTCGATATCGTACCAGTAACGAGAAAGTAACTTCGAGGAACTCGTCTCGTCTGTACAGTCAGCTTTTACTAACATTCTAATGTTGCTACAGTCTGGGCAGGGGCAAGGGCTCCATAGGGGTCAATTTTAACCCTAATGTGATAAATTTCCCAATTTGGATGGGTTTTTGGCAATTTTTCCACCAACAGTGGTCATTTTGACTGAGAGATGGTCAGTCGGTGGCCAGCTGGTGAGAAAAGAGAATATTGCACGTTAAATGTACACTATTATACGTAGTGTATGTGTCAGCTCGAAAAGATTTTTTATACACTGTACTAGTTTCCTTTAAAGGTAATTCTGCTAATAGATACGTTCATCACGTGGCCATTACGGGTACCCGAGCCCGCGAACGATCAGTGGCCCGTTTAGCCGAGTCATTAATACGAGAGTTGTCCAGTTTTGAGTGGTTTTTTTTTTGCTCGTTTTTATCGTGACGTTTTGGAAAATCATAAGTACATATTGGTGAAGTGGCAATTTTTTTATTTGCGAGGGGTGCGAAATTTCTGGAAAGTGACGATACGATAAGTGCAATTTTATTGGATTTAGGAGTGACGCGGATGTTGACTTTGGAAGGAGGGGAGTTTTCGGTCAAATTGCCAGAATCAAGTAGTTGAAGAGTTGGAGTGAAATTATGCTGAGTAAGTGGTGATTTTTTTCGCGATAGTTCAAGGGTCTGGACCTGTCTGAAGCAAGAATTAGTAGGGGAGTTTTATGAAAATCAGGTCATTAAGTGTAGATTTCGATTTTAACATGGGAATGGGATACTATAATAACGTAATCATGTTGTGGTGCTTGGGTTAAAAAATGTTTGTGATAATAACGAATTTTTAAAAATTTTCAATTTTCACTCGAAAATCAGATTGAACTCAAAATTTTAAATTGATTTTTTTTCAATTTTCAATTTTTTCAAAAAAGTTTAATTTAAAAAAAAAATTAATTTTTGAAAATTTTTGAAAGGCTATAGCAGGATAAGCATAGATGAATCGGCCTCAGACGACATTTTCGATTTTTTTTTCAAAAAATCTTTTTGTAGTGGTAAAAGATGGTTTTAGAACGTATCGTGAAATTCCCATCCCCCTCAAGGGGGCTGGTACCTCGAAAAACATGGTTTTCATTTTTTCGGCGTTATCTCAGCCGTTTTTCGGTCGATTGAAGTGAAACTTGGTGGATGGTAGACTTGCATTTTTAAAAAATCAACATGAAGAGAAAAAAATATATTTTTAACTAAAAATGCAATTTTTTCAATTTTGGGCAAAATTTTCGCGCAAAGGGTCTAAATCGGGGTAGTTTGACACGCAGAAACCGAATTCGCGATTAGTTTTTTGATTTCATCATTTCTTGTGATTATTGCAATTTCATGCACGCAAAAGAAGTGAAAAAACCGAATTCGCGAAAAATGAACGAATTGAGCTGAAATTCGGGCTAAAGGTGTACGAGGGAGTGCTTAGTAATGTACTATGAGGAAAAAAAATTTTGACCAAATTTCATTCCGCGTACACGCGAAAAACGTTGAAAAAACATGGTTTTTTGCCATTTTAGACAATTTCCACCACTTGGAAAAATCGGAAAAAATTCATGGTGATTCAGAATACACCTAAAAACATATGGTAATTTTTTCGAGATGTGCGTATATCTTAGTTTTTTTTTAAACGGCTGTCAAAGTTTTCAAACCACGTTTTGAGGTCATTTTCAAGGTCAAAAAAATCTGAAAAAATTTGGGGTTGTTTCCACTCAGAACCTTCCCCTGTACACCAAATTTCACTTCAATCGGTTGAAAAATATTCGAAAACGATGAAAATCGTGGTTTTTGAGGCACCACTTCCCTAAAAAGGGGCGAAATTTCAAAATACGTCTTGAAATGGTTGTTAATACATGAATTGTACTGCATAATGCGAGCGTACAACCAAAACTCAATTTCACCCTGCGTACATGCGTAAAATGTTGAAAAAACGCGGTTTTTCGCCATTTTAGGCTATTTCCACCACTCGGAAAAATCCAAAAAAATTCACAGAGGTTCAAAATACACCTAAAAACATATGGTAATTTTATCGCGGTATGCGTGTATTTTTGTTTTTTTTTAAACGGCTGTCCAAGTTTTCAAAACGCATTTCAAGGTCATTTTCAAGGTCAGAAAAATCTGAAAAAAATTGTGCATATTGGTACTCGTAACCCTCTACCATCCACCAAGTTTCACTTCAATCGGCCGAAAAACGGCTGAGATAACGCCGAAAAAGTGAAAACCATGTTTTTCGAGGTACCAGCCCCCTTGAGGGGGATGGGAATTTTACGATACGTTCTAAAACCATCTTTTACCACTACAAAAAGATTTTTTGAAAAAAATTCGAAAATGGTGTCTGAGGCCGATTCACCTATGCTTATCCTGCTATAGCCTTTTGTAAAAATTTTAATTTTTTCAAATTTTAAATTATTTTTTTTTTAGTTTTCTCAGCTTTCCAAAAAAAAAATATTTTTGCTAATTTTTTCAATTTTTTTAATTTTTTATTTCCTAAATTTGTCCAATTTAAGTCTAATTTAAAAAACATTAATGTCTTCCCAAAATTGTACAATTTTTGAAAATTTTTATATTTCCAAAATTGTTTAATCCTCTAAGTACAAAATTGTTCCATTTTTTAAAAAATTTTAATTTTTTGGAAATGTCCAGTTAAAAAATCGCCTAACATTTTAAAAACGTCTGATTTTCCAATTTTCAATTAAAATTTTTTTCAAGTGTCTAATATTTGTCAACTTCTTGAAATGTATCAGTCAAAACAGGGACATAGTGATCAAGGGGGTCAAGGGAAAGTTCCCACCTGAGATGTGAAAAAAATTAAAATTAAACAATAATTTGTCTCATTAATAAGGTCAAACAACAAAAATTGCATAAAATTGAAAGTTTAGCAATTTAGAATTTCCAAATTGACAAATTCATAAATCCCCCCCCCCCCACTTAAAATATAATTAATATGTTTCCAAAATTTTTCATTATAAAAATAATTAATTTGTCCAAAATTGATCACCTTTAAATTAAAATATATCTACCTACTTAAGGCATTTTCCTCATTGATTTTTCGAAAATTATTCAATTTAAAAAATACATAATTTTCAGAAATTGCTCATTTTTTCAAATTTTTTAATAATTATTATTTAATTTATGAAAATTTTAAATTTTGCAATTCTAAAATTTGTTCCATTCTGTTATATTGTCCAATCTTTAAAAATATTATATTTTTCCGAAAATATTTAAATTTCTTTTTTAAATAAATATTTTTCAAAAATTGCCCGATTTTTCCGAATTGTTCCATTCCAAAAAGTGTACAAAATTTACAAAATTGTTTAATAATTTGAAGAAAAAAAAATCAATATTGAAAAAAAAAGACATCCCTTTTTCCTATAGTTTCTTTTTTCCAAGTTTTCAAAATTAATTATTAGTTTTTTGAAAAAAAAAATATATATAATTATAAATATTTTCACAAAATTGATCAACGTTTAAATATTTTTCATTTTCTAAAATTATGCAATTGAAAAAATTAAAAGATAGTCCAACTCCAATTAGTCCAATTTTTCGAAAATTGGCAATTTTTTCCAACATAATTTTCCAAATTTTTCAATATTTTTTCGATTTTTGAAACTTCTTAATTTTTCAAAAATTGTTCAATTTTCTTGTATCATCCAGTTTTTTAAAAAAACATAAATTGTGTAAGTTACTAAAAATAATTGTTCACGTTTTCAAAATTAACTAATTTTGAAAAATTTATTTTTCCAAAATTGTACAGTTTTCTTGAATTGCGTTCCATAAAAACAACTTTTCCACTGTACTTTTCGAAATTGTTTCAATATAAAAACTTTATTTGGAATTTATTGGATTAAAAAATAATCAAAATTGTTTTATTTTTATTTTTTATTTTTTTTTTCAATAATTTTATTGTTCAGTTCTCCAAAATTGTCCAATTTCTTGAAAAGTAATTTTTCGAAATCTGTTGTTTGTTTTCCAAAATCGTCCAATTTTGTAAAACATTTAATATTCCAAAATTATCTTATTTTACGAAATTTTTATTTTTTAATAGGTACAATGGTACATAATTCAATTCTCTAAAATTTTCTTAATTCCCTATAGGTAAATCGATCACTTAAAAAAATCATTTTAAAGAAATTAATTGAATAATTTTTTTTTAAATTTCGTTTTCTAAAATATTGTTGATTTTGAAAGGAAAAAAAAACAAAAAATTGTTTTTCCAAAATTATTTTATTTTTGTTGAAGAAATTATTTGTTTAAAATATACAGTTTTTCAAAACTGACAAATTTTAAAAAATTGTTGAAATTAAAAAATACAACATTGTTGTCTACTTCAAAACAAAAACGATAATTCTCAATTTTTTTTAATTTTTAAAAAATGTCAACTCCCCAAAATTATTTAATTCTTTGAAAAATAAAATTTTCAAAAATTGTCCAATTTAAAAAAATATATTTCTTCAAAACTGTTTATTTAAAAAATCCAGGTATTTATCAAAATAGCCAAATCAAAAAAAAAAAAAAAACATTTTCTAAAAATCCAAAAATTGTTCAATTTTTTAAACAATTTTATTTTTTTTAAATTGTTTGTTGAAAAAAGAGAGAGAGAGAGATTTTTAGGTGCTTTTTTAACACAATTCTTTGGGGGAAAAAATCACATCAAATTGAAATTGAACAATGACCTGTTTTTATATAATTTTTATGACGTTCAGACTTCTTAAATTAATATTTTCCAAAATTGTTCAATATTTTTAAAAATTAATAATTTCACTAAATCTTGGTTTCAATTTCCCAAAAATTTTCAGATCTTCATAATTATTTCCTAATCCAAATTTTATAATTTTTTTCACATTTTAAAATTTATTATGAACTTGGAATTTTTCTATTTTTTATAACTTCCTAAATCGTTTCAAATCACATTCAAATTTGCTCATATTTTTAGAATTTTTTCACTTATTTTTAATCTTTTTAGGTTTTTTTTAATTCGTCTTTTAAATTTCCTGATTTCTTATTTATATATTTTTTTTACTTGAATTTTCTATCGTCACTGAAAATCAGATGAAATTCAAAATTTCCTTATTGAGCTGAAAAGTTCAGTCATTTCGTTCGCGAATGATTCATCAGTCAGTTGAATCGTTCGTTCACGAACAATTTTCTCTCAATACGTATTACCAAATAAATTTCTTTAGCCAGAACTAGGATTTTCCGAATTGTTTTATGCTGTGAAATTCGTTCGCGAACGATTCATTTGGTGTACGATTTGCTTAAAAGCTTTGAAAATTTTTTATGGTGATGGAAATATGCTCGCGAACGATTTCTACAAAATTAGAAAAAAAATTAAAAATCCAGTGTTGCCAACAATGATTTTTTAAATAATATTTCAAGGTGAAAATTGATTAACCAAAATTTCACCCACGTGCCCCCTATCATTCCATTCGTTGACTAATTTCGACGAATCATATCTATAAAACCATTAATTTCATTTCGAAAGGATCGTATTACTATTATTATCGGTATCATAGGTATCAAGTACCTGCTCAATAAACTCTTGTATATTTTGCCGGAATGAGTCACATTTTGGCACACCTATTTACTAACCTTTTTCGAGCTGACACCCAAATATAGGTACTCTTCTTGCAGTGAATCATTAGGTCATTGAATCGAATGTGGGAAGCAAACTTTCAACCGTTATTTTGGGGAAAAATTATTTTTTAAACGATAATTTCTTAATGTATTTTACTTGTAATTTTTTTTCGATTCGATTTAATTATCGGCATTGTTTTTATTGTTTTGTTTTCGCAGGAAATTAATGCGCGACGATATATTATTACCAATAACGTCAGCGACGACTCCCACATGTCCGAATTCGTCTACCACTAACGCCGTATCTTCGACGCCGACGCAGGACGTCATAGTCGCATCGACGACCGCAGGAGTTGGACCAAATTCCATCATTTCGAGAGTTTCGACGGCTCAGCTAGTGAGAAGGTATTGTTATTGGTGTAGATCTCTTACGTTAGCTATAGCTACCTAAAAAATATGTATGTGTGGGAATAGTACCTACGATAGTACATTATACAAAGGGAAGCAGAGAGGCTGCTATAATATATTATTATATTAGCACTCTATACATTTAGTTCTATATATACCTAGACTCTCCTTTTAGGTGGTAGCAAAGCAAATACCTATAGAGTTTACCTATATATTGGAACTTTCCCTCTTTAGAAATAATTGCTAAGATCATGATGCGGTATAAGTCTACTTATCCTCTTTTAGAATGGCAATTAGCGTAGATTAATTAAGCTAGTTTTTTTTAATTCACCTGGTGTTGAATGCGGCGGCGTCCCGTCCGCTTTACGTAATCGTATTTTAATTTATATCGAATTACCGCAGCGGTAATAAAAACGCGGCTAATAGCGTTAATGCGACAGAACAAACGACAATGTCAGCTCCGACTACACCGATCGCTAGCAAACTAAGTCCCGGAAATATCTTCAAAAATTTCTTCAAGTGCGTATTTAGCCGATCGAAAGTGTGCACCGCTTGTGTGGCTGTGATTTATTGCGCTTGAATGGTTTTTCCTTTTTTTATTTTCATATTTTTTTAAGTTAATTTTTTCCCCTTCCGAGTAGTATTATACCTTGAATTGTAGTTAAAGATTGGGGAATAACGTAAGGAAGGACTTTTATTAAAGGTGGATACGACTGGTCATCGTTGGATGTTTTTTTTTTTTTTTTTTTTTGAAAGTACACAATCTTATAAAAGGTTTTTGTGTGTTTACTAACGATTTGCCAGATTGAAGTAAACGAGTGGTTGATGATTTGATATTTTTTTAAGCTAGATTTTTTTCTTCGATTGATTTACCTTTTTTTTTTCAATTTTACGTTGTGATTTTGCGTTGGTTTGTTAATTAATTTTTTTTTGTCTTGAGTAAAATTTATCAGGATTTTGATTAATTTTAGCTGCAAAAATTTAATATTTTATATGCGCGTCCCTTGAAATATTCATTTATTTTTTATGTAGATTTTTCCTAAAATAATTTTGATTGAAAAAATTGGGTAAAAAATACCTATTCATTTTTTTTAATTTAAAAAAAAATTATCAGGAAAATTTTAGGGAGAGAAAGAATTCTCCATGAAAAAAACCTCTTTTCAAAAACATTCTCTAATAATTTACCGGAAAAAATTTTTAAAGAAATAAAAAAAAAACTCTTGAAAAAAAATAGAATCGAATGCATTCTTTGGAGAGAAAAAAAATCGTCATGAAATTTTTGTGGTGTTTTTCTGAAATAATTGCTCATAAATTAAAAAATAGGTATACATTTCTGGAAAAAATCCTTTAAAAAAAATTACATCAAGAAAAAAGAGGAAAATCTTTCTGGCAACAAATTTTTAATTCATTTGAAAAAAATGTCTTGAAAATTGAAAAAATTCTCTTGTGAACATTTTTTTGAAATAGGTGCATTATTTTATTGTGCAGAAAAATTCTTAAAGAAAAAAAATTCTCCAACATCCAACAGTTTAAAAAATTTCAGAAATAAATCACTTTGAAAAAATACAGGTAGGTAGATATTTGAAAATGTTTGTTTAGAAAAATATTTTTCATTTTTTCAAAATTGTTCAAGTCTTGAAAATTTTCATTTTTTTTTCAAATTTTTCAAAATTGTCTAATTCTTATAAATTATGCAATCTGCCAAAATTGTTCAATTTTTATAAAAAATCATTTCTCAAAATTGCCCATATTTTGGAAAAATCAATTTTTTAGAATTGATCATTTTTTAAATTTTTAATTCTGTTTTCAAAATTGTTTGATTTTAAAAAAAGTGCGATATTGTTAAATTAGAAAAAAAATTGAAAACTGATCGATTTTTTTTAAATTTTCAATTTATTCAAAATTATTATCTACTCTAAAAAAAAAATTGAAAAATCCTCTTGTAAACAATTTTAGAATCTTTCGGAAAAAAATCTCTCAAAAATTAAAAAATTAATTAGTTAATTAATAAAAATTCTTATGAAGTTGGTATATTTTTTATGTAGAATAATCCTCCACGAAGAAAAATTCCCTGTAAAAAAAACTCTTCAATGTTTAACAGAAAAAATTCTTGGTGAAAAATTAGTTGGGAAAAATTTCTTTTGGAAACAAATCGTTTTGCCTTTTTTTTAAAAGCTTAAAAAAATCTTTACCTATCATAAAAATTTACTTGGAAAGATATGCAAAATAATATCGTCAAAAAAAATTGAAATGTCCACGTTTTTATGGAGGATAATGCTTCATGAAAGAAATTCTCAAAAAAAAATCTTCATAACTTATTAAAAAAAAAAATTAAATACGGTACCTATTGAAAGAAAAATTGAGAGAATTGTCTTGAAATTCTTTTGAAGTTTGAAAAAATTTTAAAAAAGTAAAAAGAAAGAAATTGAAAATATTCTTCAGAAATAAAAATTTATAAATACCTAGATAATTTTTTTTTTTTTTTAGCATAATATAATTATGCTTTTACGAAGACCAAAATGGAAAAAAACGACCGACACCAAAATGCGACCCCATTGGGTTAGGTTAGGTTACATTAGGTTAGGTTTTGATGACATAAAAAAACAGAAAATTTTCAATAAATTCGACTTTTTAGACATTATGTCGGACATTTTGAAACTTATTGTAATTTTTTTGGAATTTTATGACTTTGAGACATTTTATAGACATTTTGTCAGGCATTCTGAAACTTAGAACTTTTTTAGAAAGATGAATTTCAGACATTTTGTTATACATTTTGAAACTTGTAAATTTTTAAAAATTTTATGACTTAGACATTTTTTAGACATTTTGTCAGACATTCTGAATTTTTTTATAAATTTAATGACTTTTTTTAGACTTTTAATTTCTTAAATAAATTTTATGACTTTTGTACATTTTGTCAGACATTTTGAAACTTGAAAGATTTTTTATTTATTATAGTTTTGAGATTTTTAAATTTCCATGGAAATTAGTATTCGTGACTTTTAGACATTTTGTCACGGAGTAAAAGCATATACTATGTTTCATACTTTCAGACGTAGTGTATAAATAGAGACAACCAGGGGGGGTCACGCCCCCCTGGCGAGTCGCGAAGCACCGAGTTTATTAGACTTTTTTAAATTGTTCTTGTAAAAATTTGCAAAATGCTTTTTAAAAAAAGAGGATAATCTTTTATGAAAAAGTTTCTCTCTCTAATAAAATGTTCAACACTTGACAGAAAACAATCGAAAAAAATCACTTGTAGAAAAATTGAGTAAAAAATTCAAAATAAATTTCTTAGAAAAAGGTGTCTTGATTTTTTCCAATTTTAATTTAGAAAAAAAAAGTTGAATTTTTTTTTAGATTGTTTTAAATTTAAAAAAAATTGAAAAATGTTTTTGGCACAAGCTATAAAAAATGTTTTTTTTAAAAAATCACTAAAATTTTGTTGACTTTCTTTTTAATGGAAAAATGACAAAATGAGAGTCCTTTAAAATTAATTTTCTGAATTGAAAAGTCTCTTTTTTTTTAATTTTTCGCGAAATTCAATAGAAAAGTTCATTTTATTTTAAAAACTGTCCTACAAAAAAGAGCTAGGGTTTTTTCTTGTTTTTTTTTTTTTTTTTTTTTTTTTTCAAAATAATTTTTAAAAGTTTCTATAAATTGAGAAAAAAATCTCTATTTTTTTATTGAAAATTTTTTCGAACATTCATTTAAAAAATTTATTTCGGATTTTTAATTCTCGCTTGGTTGCTATTTTTATCAATTTAAAATGAAAAATGGTTCCTAATTGTGGTGTGTTTTTTTTTTTGTTTTTTTTTTGAAAGTACACAATCTTATAAAAGGTTTTTGTGTGTTTACTAACGATTTGCCAGATTGAAGTAAACGAGTGGTTGATGATTTGATATTTTTTTAAGCTAGATTTTTTTCTTCGATTGATTTACCTTTTTTTTTTTTTTTTTTTTTAATGAATGAAAACTGTTGTTTTTACAAACTTATCAAAGAGTTATTAAGAATAGAAAGTAGTTTTTAAAATGCTTAATAAATTCAAAAAGAAAACTTATCAAATTTTATTAATAATTTTTTTGAAGATTTGTTGCTTTTTTTGAATTTCAAGTACTTACGAATTAATAGATACTTGAATTTAAAAAAATTGTATTATTCCCCCAAAATTTTGTCAATCACTTTTTTGTGAAAAATTGAGTATTCTCCAGTTTTTTTTTTGATTTCTATTTGAATTGATTTCTAAAAAAAAAAGTTAAAGAGTACTTTTTTACTAAGTATTAAAAAAAATTAACTTAAATGTGTTTCAGTAATTTTTTTAAATTAAAAAAAAATCTTTTTAAATTTTTTAAAAAGTGAATTTAAAATTTTTTAAAAAGTGAATTTTAAATTTTTTGAAATAAAGCTTTGAATGAATTTTGAAAAATAAACTTGTGAATTTTCGTTCTGCCCCTCCCCCCTAGATACACAATTCCAACCACTGAATAAATTGAATATGTAGGCATCGAATCCTGTGCGAAACGACCCTGTACCAAGTATCCAATTCAATTTCCACGCCAGCGAGCTTATGACTAATTGACATTTTATAGACGAAAATTCTATACCGACAAAAGAACAAAGACATGGGTAATCGACTAATCGTGCGAAAAAAACACAAAGGGATGAGGTCTTATTTCACTTAAATTACAATTCCATTCCCATTAGTAGCTTGATCGTGTTTGCGTTAATTATTATTGATTGATCGCATGGAGTTCATTTCTATTCTATAGTACTATAAAATAAGTTTTTATGTAATTTGTCTTGAAAGAATGATAATAGCGAAGCTTATTAGCACTTGGACGCAAAATGTGGAAATGTAATATTTATTTCATATATATCTTATTTTACACCCATCACTACAGTTACTCAGTTGAAGTATTACTACGATGTATAACATATTTGGCACCTTTGAGTGATAATTTGATATTCTAACGTTCCTTTGTACTTATTTATTACCTCAGATCTTTCGTGCCACCCGTCAGAGATGAAGAATCGGAAACGCAAAGAAAAGCACACGCTAAGCGAGTGCGAGAGACGAGGCGATCGACTCAAGGCGTCACCTTAGAGGAGATCAAATCAGCCGAGCAGTTGGTTAAGAAAAAACAACAACAGCAGCAGCAACAATTGCAGCTAGCATCCTCACAGCAAAACAGTCTAACGCCGACCAGCGAACAAACCACGGTAAATATAGCTAAACTAGAGATATAGTTTTGAGCTCTAAGGTTTCATTGTTTTTCTTTCACAATTTGGCGACTAATTGGGCCCATGTTGAGAAAAACCTCCGTATTGTCTCGGCGGCCGCCGTGGCCAATTCTACCAATTTTTTTCTCTCTTTTCATTTGTGTACGTGATATTGTATTTTGTTGTGTACTTGAATTTTGATACGACGGCCTGTCTGTATGTGAATCTCAACAGCATACTGGAAATACGGAGGAGCAGAATGTAGAACCCGCGAGTATATCTGTTAGCGCTACCATTACTACAGGCACAACTACTGTGCCTCAAACTAATACAAATAAAATGACCAATGAAAGAAGACCTTCGTGGCGACTTAGAATTGATAATGGTTGTAAGGTGTGTGTTTAGAATCTGCATTTTTTAAAATTATTTGTGTACTCTCTTTTAAAAGTATCTACTACTTTGTTATGTCGTGACACCTGGTTTTTTTCCTACACACTATTTTCTGTTCGAGAATGAATTTTATTTTTGTTCACATTCACTCATTGTCATTAACCCATTAAGCTTGATTGTTTGTTTTGTGTGTAGGGTGAGGCGAGTTTTTTTGGCCGAATTTTCATTCTAATCTCGTGCCCAAAATTTCAAGGATTTTTCGAAAACATTTTAGGAACATTTTTTTCTTTTGCGTTATGATGTTAAAGAACTATTGTAAATAATTTTTTATTCGATTTTTTTTTCAAAAACACTCAAAAAAATTATTAGCTTAGATACTTCTTTGAAAATTTTTAGAAAAATCATTCAAAAAATTGAAAAAAAGAAATTTCATAAAAATTCTATGAAAAATCATTCTACAAACTAGAGAAAAATTTCTCAACCAAAGGAAAATGGTGATGGAAACATCATCTCAAGAAATCTTGGAAGAAAAAATTGCGTCAAAAAAAAATTGAAAAAAAAAACTCCAAGAACAGTATTATTGGAAAAAAATCAAAAGAATTTCCATTGAATTTTTTTATGAAAAAAATCAAAAGAATTTCCATTGAATTTTTTTATGAAAAAAAAATTGTTGAAAATATTGTTCGAAAAAATATTTTATGTAGGTATGAGTTCTTTTTGGATAAAATTGTGGAAGTTAGCTATCAAAAACCAAAAACTATTTTTTCAAACTTTTATACATTTTTTTAATTTTTTTATTTTGATCAAAAACGATTTTTCAGATTTTTTCAAAAACAAAACTTTAAAAAACTGTAGAAAATTCAAAAATTGTTTTTGAAAAAAAAAAAAAAAACTAATACCTACTTAATAGGAAATGAAGAAAGTTGAGAAAATGTTTTTTAAAGATGATTTTAAAACACTGTGTTTGAAGCTTTGAACAAAGTAGAAAAAAATTGTCAATTACCAAAATCAGAAAACTAATATTATTGTTTTCAAACAAAAATTATAAATTTAATTTTCAAACAAAAAATTATAGGTACCTAAATTCTGTTTTTAAAAAAAAACTGAAAAATCGTTTTTGAATTTTTGATCAACAAAAAAGTATAAAATTTTGAAAAAATTGTTTTTGGGCAAAATCTAAAAAAGTGATGATAATCAAAAACTTTTTTTTTGAAAAGAAAATTGAAAAAAAAAATGTTTTGAACAAAAACAAAATTTATAAAAACCAATTTTAAACTGAATGGAAAACGTTGTTTTTGAAAAACATTGAAAAACTTATCATTTTTAAACGAAATTGACAAAAAAAATTATTGTTGAGCAAAATTTTAGAAAATCTTTTTACCTATTCGTACAAAATTTTCAAAAAATTGTTCTTGATCAAAATTTTATAAAATATTTCTACCCAAACAAAAATTTTAAAAAATTTAAAAAAAAAATGTTTTTGGAAGAAATGAAACAAAATTAAACAACGACACCTTGAAAAAACTGTTTGTGAAAAAAATATAAAATGATTGAAAAAAATTAAAAACGTTTTTTTGAATAGAAAATTATTTTTAAAAAAAACCAATCGTTTGTAAACAAAGTTTGAAAAATTCATTTTTGAACAAAATATTAAAGAACAAAAGATTGCTAAAGAAAAATTCTAAAAAATTGAATTTGGGTAAATTTAAAAAAATGTTTTTGATCAAAATTTCCAACAAAAAATTTTTGTGATAACAAAATTTGAAAAAAAAATTGCACAAAACTTGAAAAATTAGTTTTTGACAAGAAGAAACGACATCGAACAACACCTTGAAATTGTTTTTGAACAAAATCTGAAATAATTGAAGAAAATTAAAAAAAAAATTTATTTTAAGAAATTTGAAAAAATTCAAACTGAAATTGAGCAATAATTGTTTTTGGACAAAAATTTAAAATTATTGAAGAAAATTTTAATAGAAAGTAGAAAACGAAGAAAATTTGAAAAAATTGAACGACATTGAAAAAAAAAAGAATTAGTTTTTGATCAAAATTTTCTGAACAGTTTCTAAACAAAATAATTTTAAAAAAATGAAAAAATGTTTTTAAATAAAATTTTTAAAAATTGAAGAAAATAAAAAATGTCTAGTTTTTGAAAAAAATGAGAACCAAGAAATTAAAAATAATCAAAACATTACAAAAAAATTGAAAAAATTTTGCTTTTGAATAAAATTTTAAAAAACTGTTTATAACGAAATAAAGAGAAATCTTGAAGAAAAATCTGACTCTAAAATCTTAAAAAGAACTGAATTAATGATTTTATTAATAGAATTTTGAAAATCTGGAGAAAATCAATTAGCTGGTGATCTTATTTTTAAAATGTTTTTTTTGTACTTAGTTGAAATGTTTTTACTAAGATGAAATTTGACGAATAAAAAAAAAAAAAAAGTTTTTTGCATGTTATTACTTCTAATACTTTAAATTTTTTCAAAAAGAAATTTAAGATTTTGGCTCAAAATCTATAGTACACTCATCTTCTCTCTTCTATACAATCTTCAAAAATGCAATTTTACGAAAATTCGGCTATAAAATCGTCGCCTCAATTTTTTTCGAGTTAACTTCGTGTTTCGAAGACTCGTGTTATTGTGATACTAACTTCATTATTGTGGTTTTGCGACGTGTGTGTTATATGTGTTTGTAAGATTTCGATAATACGAGTAATTTCAAAACGTCGTGATATGCAAGGTGTTTGGTAACCGTTGCAGTTACGACTTTTCAAAGTTAAATACAAAAGCCATTGTAATGGTAGTTTTTACACTCGTAGAAAGGTGCATGTGTTTGTCTTGTATCTGGATTTGTTCCTCTTGGTCTTTTTTTCTTGTGGGTTTCTCTGGTAAAAAAGGCTCTATTTTTGAGGAATGGCGTTAATAAAGGTAATATCTCGCTTTAATTGTTCTTTTTTTTTCTTTTATTTTTTCCATAAAACATTTCGTGTATTTTTTCACCTGGTATTTTATGTCGAATGAAACCTTGTAAATTGAACTTTGTGGTTTTGGTTAAAATATGGAAGACTGGCTGGTTCTTTGTTTGTACTTGGAACACGGATCAATGAATTCGTATTTGCTTGAAATTTTAATCGAAAATGTGTGTTTTGTTTCTTAAAGTTCATGTTGGAAGATGCACGGCGGAGTGATAAAGAGGATGACGCTGTTAATGAAAATGTTACTAATTGGACGACCTCGCAGTCATCGCCGAACGAAGCTACCGATACCGCTACTGATACCGCTACTGTTACATTACCTTTAAGAAAACCTAATAAACTTGTCGAAGATGGAGGTAAATTGATCATTGAAGATTTTTTTTAGTTGTAGTTATTGCAATAATTTTTTTAATACGAAGTTTGCCAAGCCAAGTCCATGAAGGAAGAATTTTGATACAGTATGGATTTTTTTTGTTTAAAATTTCACGAAAAATTTTTGTATCTCCCCCGCCCACTACTCTTATATACTTGGAACAAATTCTTTCAATATTCATTTTTTTGAAAAATTATGTATTCGCGACTGTTTTTTTCAACTTTTTAGTTTTGAATTTATCAATATTTTTCAGTCATAAAATTAACATTTTCCATTTTTTTTTGGGGGGGGGGGGCTGTTATATTTTAATTTAATTTTTTTTTATGTTTTTCTCACAATTTTTTAATTTTTTTATCAACGTGATTTCCTACACAATTGCTTTTTTCTTTTGACATTTTTTCACGAATAGTTTTTCTCAAAATTGTTTCATTAGAATTTTTTTCCAGTATTTTGCTTCAAATTTTAATTTTTTCCAATCATTATTGATCTCTGAATTTTTTTCAAAAGAATTTTTATCATAATAAAATTTTGAATTTTTTTCTGGATAATTTTTTCTTTTGAGTTTGATTTTCAGATTTTTTCTCAATTTTCGTTCTTTGCAATTCAATTTTGAAATAAATCATGAATTTCATTTCTTCAACTTTTTCATCAGCCTTCACCTTTTTGAAAAATTTTCCTTAGGTATATTATTTTTTTTACGGAATTGTTTACTTCAATTTTTTTTTGAGAATTTTTCTACAGATTTCAAGGTCATTCAGCGTTTTTTTTTTTTTTTTTTTTTTAATTTCTTTCCTTAAAATTTGATTTTACAAATTTCAGTTTCGTTTTTTTTGCAAAAAATTTTTCTTGCACAATTCTCTTTATAATCCTTTTTTTCATAATTTCAATTTTTTGCAGAATTTTATCTTCTATGAATTCAATTTTTTAGATTGATTTCAAAATTTTAGTCAGATACCTATGTACATTAGGGTGGAGTGAAAAATAAAACATACCTCGGATTTCGACCAAACTCACGGAGGTAGTTTACTTTGAGTTGAGAACCTCCCAAAAAAATTTGAGCTCCCTACCTCTCAGGGGAGCGGAGCTAGGGGCTCTCAAAGTGGGGTCACTTTTGAAAAAAACGCGGGTTTTCGCTATTTTCGGGCAGTGGCACTCGAGTTACTCCCAACCGCACCCCTCTGAAAAAGTGCAGTTTGAGTTTCTACACCCCCCTGGACCATTGATTTTGAAATTTGAACAACTTTTGGTCCTCGACAGGGGGGTTGAAAAGTTGCAGATCGTTAAAAAATCGAGAATTTCAAATAATAAAAAATGGAAATAACATTTGCTTGGTACCAAAACTGGGCTCAAATGGCTCCTATTGATGCAAAAAAATTATTTCGATAAAAAAAGTTGAAAAAAGTTCATAGCAGGGTTGCCAACTTTTTTTATCGAAATAATTTTTTTGCATCAATAGGAGCCATTTGAGCCCAGTTTTGGTACCAAGCAAATGTTATTTCCATTTTTTGTTATTTGAAATTCTCAATTTTTTAGCGATCTGCAACTTTTCAACCCCCTGGTAGGGTAGGAAAATCGATATCAATTTTCAACTGCAATAGCATGGGGAGGTGTAGAAACTCAAATTGCACTTTTCTAGTTCTGTGACCGAGGTACCTAGTAAGTGGCACTACCCAAAAGTGGCAAAAAACTGCGTTTTTTTCAAAAGTGACCCTACTTTGAGGGCCCCTAGCTCCACTCCCCTGAGAGGTAGGGGGCTCAAAAAATTTTTGGGAGGTATTCAACTCAAGTGAACCACCTCTGCGAGTTTGGTCGAAATCCGAGGTATGTTTTTATTTTCACTCCACCCTAATGTACATACGTATAGCTTATTTATTTTTTTTTTTTGCGTTTTATTTTGCAAAATTTTTTGCTTGAATTTATTTGAGATTTTTTTTATTTGAAAATTTTCTACGTTCACTCGTTGATTCTTTTTTTTCAACGAATTTTTTATGCAATTTTGTTCCAATTTTTTTTTGTGTGTGAATTGTAATTTATCCGATTTTGTTCTAATTTTTGTGTATTTGGAATAGATTTTTTTTTTTTTTTTCATTTTTACCATTTTTGAAAACAAATTCATGAGTTTCAATTTCAAGGTCACTCGAAACTTTCTTCTCACTTTCAAATTTTTCAACAGAGTTTCCAATTTTAAGCTGATTTTTTTCATTTTGAAAAAATCAGTTATTTTCATTTTAATTTTTTTTTAAATTTCTCTTGCATTTTTTGCAAAATTTTTTCCATGTAGGTGTAAGTATATTTTTTGATGATTTTCTTCCAATAAATTTTGTAACGTTTCTTTTCATAATTTGATTTTTTCTTTAATTTAAAAAAAAAAATTCTCATGATTTTTTCATGCAAAATTTTTTCTTTGCATGTTTTTTGCTAATTTTTCTTCCAATAAATTTTGCAACTTTTTTCATAATTATTTTTTTCTTATACCCAGTTTCTTCCTGTAAAATTTTTCCATTTTTTTGTTAAATTTTTTTTCTCCATTTTTTGATAATATTTATGCGTGGGCCAAAGTAACCCCAAAAACGACGAAAATGGTCCTCTGACCAATTTCAATTTATCTCACAACCGCTTTACAAAATCGATTTTTCTATGCGAGATTCTGAATCTACATTAAATTTTCGATCTGTTTCCATAAGAAATTTTTTTTTGAACCATTCGTTATACTTCGTTCAAAGCAAAGTTTTGAAGATAAAAAAACCACAAATGAACAACGTACTAATAAACAAAAAATCAGGTTTACCAAACTTGCGACACAAAAAAAGTTACAATCACATAGAAGTGAAGTATGAAGGTCCCTCTATCGTTGACAATCATTACAAACTCCCTGCACTTCATGCAGTTGTGGTTGGACAGGCAAATATCTTGTTTTCGAGAGTGGGCCAAAGTAACCCCATCTTACGGTACAGAATTTTCCCAACCATATATCTCGTCGATTTTTTTTTTTTTTTTGAATTTTTTACTCAAAATTGTGCTTTTTGTTGATTTTTTTTCCAGAACCAGAAAAAGAAGAAAACCAAGAAGCAACCAAGAGTATACCAACTCAACCAGCTAATCCTAGAAGAAAACGACCCAAAAGAAGATCAACCGGGGCTGTGCAGTTCGATAACGAAGTAAGCCTCTTTTTTTCGTTCCCCTCGGCCCTCCTTCGTCACTGAAAAATATCTTATTCATCTTCGAACAATTTTTCATTTCAGGACGAAAGCGAGAAATTAAATTCGGCGGCCAGTGAAACGACCAACGAAATAGTTGACAACGAGGTGAGTGCGAAACAAAGTGAAATAATGGCATATTATAATTTCACGGACGAGCGATATAAATTTACCTTTAAAATACAAACACGCGGTTGAAAAATTGGTCGCGGTTCGTTTGCAAATTGGCGCTGGTGGATTATCCGAATGAGATGCGAGCTCGTCACTCTGCACAGTGGCGATTTCAATAATCCTTTCATTTTTCTTTGGATGAAAAAAAATTGGCACATGGGGTCTCTGATGGGTCGATGGGTCTTGTTTGAATGAAATTGTCATTGGCGTCGAATGCAAAATTAAAATTACAAAAAATCGAACGCATTAGAAAAGTATTCGAAATCTGCGGCGATGGCGATGGCGGTGTTTATGGCGTATCTATAATTAGATATTCGATGCGTAAGTTTGGACGAGATATGTTTTTAAAATATCGCGCCCCTGGCAAACGTACAGAAAATCGGTTTGGTAAATAAAATGCTTTTATTCGATGCGATGATGATCGCTGTGTTACTACACAACGTTACGTCGTACACAAAAATATTTCCTTCTCTCGGTAATCGGATTTAATTCTTATTATGTAAACGACTCACGGCAGTAAAAATTACCAGTAATTTACCGCACAAATGTGTGCAAGCTGTGGCCAACTTTTGGCAAAAAATGCCATACTTAGGGGAGGTCGCGGTTTTTACTTTTTCAAGGATACGAAAAGCGATTCTACCTACATTATGTAATTATTGTTCAATTTGCGAAATCGCATTCTGCGAAATGTCTTAGTCAGTTTGCTAGTTTTTGGAATGTGCAATGAATCATGTCAGTGATGAATGATGATGCTGAAACCGTGTGGAAAGATTGCATTTTGAAATTTGGTCCAATTTGAGAGAAGTTGAAAATTTATAAAGAGTGCAATGGTCGTAAATTCGATCGGATTATTGTTCGAATTCGTGTACTCGTATAATAAAGAGTTCAATGACGATAAAACAAGGCCTCGAGAAAATAAATTTGTCTTGGGAGGAGGAAAGAAGTACCCGGGCTCGACTTCGCAATTGCAATGTTTATATTATTATTATTATTAAAAAAAAATATATTAAAAGAGACGTAGCGTCTAAGCTAAATTAATGACGGACTGAAAATTTGGCCAAGTTTTGACGCGCACTTGTAAGACCTCGCTGGGAAGCCATCTGTACACGAAGGCATTGACGTGTTTATAATTTTGTATATTTTGGAAAAGAAAAGCATCGCGAGCTGTGGTGCTTTTTGAGCCGAATTTTCCTTCGTATTAAACTATTTTATTGGAGAAAATACCCAAAAATTTGCATGAAGGTTGGAATGGGTTAAAAATTTGAGTTATAATCCTCAAAAGGTGTGTTTGGGGTACTCGTGAAGTCTACACTACTACACGTTGAATTTTAGCCTCTTAAGTCAATGTGTGAGAAGGTTCGAGAGTTGATCTAAAAATGGTAAATGATCGAAAAAAAAATAAAATCAGATTTCTGAATCAATTACCAAATGAATCGTTCGCGAACGAATTCCACAGTACAAATTCATAACTTGACAAATAATTTCTCACAATTTTTAAAAATTTCAAGAACAAAATCGAAGGCAAAGAAAAATAAATACTAGTGGAAGGGTGAACATTTTTCTCGAAACTGTTTTCAAAAAATTGTTTCACAAATGAAATGTTGACTTAAACTCATTGAAAATTTTGTAAAATTTCATCTCAACTTGAGTAAGGAATTTCAAATGATTTAAAAAAAATTTCAGGGTTTGGGAACCAACTTTTGATTTTTTTTGTCTTGTAAAATCGTTGTTGATGGCTCAAATTTTCAAAATTTGAAAAAATCTTACTTGAAAATAAAAAAAATTAAAAATACGCAATTCTTTTTGCAATTTAAAAAAAAAATCGAACGATTTTTGTATTTTTAAGTGAAAAAATTGGAAAAATAAAACCCCCCATAAAACAGAAAATCATATAAAAATCGAAAATATACATAATGCTTAAAAAATAAGTAAAGTAAGGGGAAGAATCAGAAAAAAAAATCTTCAAAATATTCGTAAACAAAAATTCTAAAAAAAAATGCAAAAAATTAAAAATTTGAAAGTTTAAAAAAATGAAAAAATGCAAAAAATTTAATGTTATAAATGAAATAAAAACAGTAGAAAATTCAGAAAAACGAAAATTCAAAATAAAAATGTTCAAAATTCAAAATTCCGAAATTCAACATTCAAATGTAAAAAAAAAGACAAAATAAAAATTAAAAAATTGCTAGAATTTGAAAATGAGTATAAAAATTCAGGAAATTCAAATTTTAATAAGAATAAATTTGGAAATGAGAAAATTTTAAATTGAATAATTTAACCAAATTCAAAAAATCCTTGGTCATTGAAAAAAAGTATAATTCAAAAACTCAAATTTACTGATGTGAAAAAATCAAAAATTTTATACTAATAATTTTAAAAAATTGTGGAAACTGGACAATTCTGAAATTTGGAAAATTCAAAAAATTTTAAAAGTTTGAAATGGTAATTCTTAAAAAATAAAAAGGTGGAAAATATCAAAAGAAAAAAAAATTATTGGTTCAAAATTTAAAAAAATTAAGAAGTGAGAAAATTTAAAATTCAGTAAAGATAGAAAGTTGATTATTGAAAAAAAAGAAATTAAAAAAAATGCCAAATTCACAAATTTGGATTCAAAAATGTTGTAATTGAAAAAAATGAAATTCGAAACATGAAAAAATTTTAAAAATTTAAAAATTAAGAAAATTTCTGAATTAAATAATGAATAAAAAGTTGGAAAATATCAGAAATTATGAAATTATTATAAAATGAAAAAAATTGAAAAAGAAGAAAATCTAAAATTCAATGAATTTAAACATAGCTGAACATTAAAAAAAGATCACAAATCAGAAATTCAGATTCAAAAATGTAAAAAAGAAAAAAGTAAGAGAATTGAAATTTTAAATTACGAAAAAAATAAAGACGGAATCTTGAACATTTAAAAAATTGAAACAAAAAAACAGAGAATTTGAAACAAAAAACAAAATGCAGAAAATCGCAGAAAAAAATATATAGGTACCTATACCTATATGTATACAAATAAAAAATTGGAGAATATCAGAAATTCGAAAATTACAGTGAAAACATAAAAAAATTTGAGAACTTTCAAAAAAAAAGGTTCAATAAATTAAAATTAAATTAAAGAACCAATTAAAAAAAAAAACTTACAAAAATTTGGAAATTCGAAAATTAAAAAAAAAATAATAATAATAGAAACCCGAGCAGCACACTCGACAAATTATCGAAATAAAAAATCGACAGAATATCGAATTCGATAAAGTGTCGCGTTAGTTCCGCATAAATCGTGAAATTATCTTTCGATATATCGACAGATTATCGATGAATTATAGTTGGCAAAATCCATCAACAGATAAACTTTCGATAAAATCGAACGATTTTTCTTTTAAAAATCTCAAGATTATAGTTAGATACTTCATCGATAACCTATCTATAAATCGAAAGATAATTACACGATTTATGCGGAACTAACGCGACACTTTATCGAATTCGATTTTTTATTTCGATTTAGTTTCGATATTCTATCGATTTTTTATTTCGATTTAATTTCGATATTCTATCGATTTTGTATTACGATTTTTTGTAGATTATCTAGTTTCGATATTCTATCGATTTTTTGTAGATAATTTAGCATATATGGGTATATGCGCGCGCACATTTTCAAGACCGGCTGGCGAGTTTGAAGTTGTAGTTACGCTTAAGGCTGGCGAATTTCGTTCCAAATACAGCAGTTTCTACCAAAACAAGCATCTGTTGCGAACATCGGAGTTCGTTCGCATAATACGAATTGGATTATAATATTCAAACATCTTATGCAAAATTGGAGAAGAGGGAGGGGTCCAATTGAAATTTTTATAATAACTAAAATTATTTCTAGGACCTTAATTTACAACTTTTGTTTGAAATTTTTTTCAAATTGGCCCCTTTTTCCTCCGCTCCTCCAATTTTGAATAAGTATCAACGGAGTATTATGCAAAATTGGAGGAGAAGGAGAGGTCCAATTGAAAAAATTTTCAAACAAAAGTTGTAGCTTAAAGTTCTAAGAATAATTTTGGTCATTACAAAATTTTCGATTGGGCGCCTCCCTCCCGTTCAATTTTAAATACTAAGTATTCACATAGTAATCGTAGTATTGAACTTGGTAAAATTTTATTTAAGAACAACGATCTGGTTTCAAGTAAAATACCTAGTAAACCAAAAAAACTAGATAACTTGTTTGAAAATTTTTTCAATTTTGATTTCGCATATTACTGTTACACGTAAGTAGGTAAATGCAAAATAATAGAGGCTAGAGATGAGGTCCAATTGAAAAAACATTTCAAACAAAAGTTGTAGAATAATATTCTGGATTTAATTTTGGTTATTATAAAAATTTCGATTTGGCCCTTTCTTCCCATCCAATTTTGAATATAAAGTAGGTATTTTTTGACTAGAAAAAAATCAATATAGTTTCAACAACTATCGTTACAAAATCGTTGAAATATCGAAGTCGATAAATTTCATATAATGTGTCGATAATATAGTTTTAAATATCGTCACAAAATCGTTGAAAAATCGAATTCGAGAAATTTCATATAATCTGTCGATAATACAGTTTTAAATATCTTCACAAAATCTTTAAAAAATCGAATTCGATAAATTTAATATTCTTTTTCGATAGTATAGTATCAAATATCTTCACAAAATCGTTAACAAATCGAATTCGAGAAATTTCAGATTATTTGTCGATAATATAGTTGTAAATATCTGCACAAAATCGTTAAAAAATCGAATTCGAGAAATTTCAGATTACGTGTCGATAATATAGTTTCAAATATCTTCACAAAATCGTTAAAAAATCGAATTCGAGAAATTTCAGATTACGTGTCGATAATATAGTTTCAAATATCTTCACAAAATCGTTAAAAAATCGAATTCGAGAAATTTCAGATTATTTGTCGATAATATAGTTCTAAATATCGTCACAAAATCGTTGAAAAATCGAATTCGAGAAATTTCAGATTACGTGTCGATAATATAGTTTCAAATATCTGCACAAAATCGTTGAAAAATCGAATTCGAGAAATTTCAGATTACGTGTCGATAATATAGTTTCAAATATCTTCACAAAATCGTTAAAAAATCGAATTCGAGAAATTTCAGATTATTTGTCGATAATATAGTTTCAAATATCTGCACAAAATCGGTGGAAAATCGGATTCGATAAATTTAATATTCTTTGTCGATAGTATCGTTGACGAATATCGTCCTAAAATAGTAATACTATCGAATTCGATAGTTTTTAGATTTTTTGCCTATAAAATCGTACAGCTAAATCTGTATCATATCGTGAGAACATCTTTAGATTTTTAAACGATTTTTTATCGATACGTTTCAACTTTCGATATTATCGATCGAGTGTGCTGCTCGGGAAATTTCAAAGTAAAAAAATTTGAAAATTCAGAAACTCAAAAACTCAGCAAACTTCATGAAAATTTTTGGAATAATAATAATTCGCAAATTCAATTTTCAAAAATGTAAAGAATAACAAGTAAAATAAATAAAAGTTTTTCAAAATACAAAAACTTGAAAATTTCATTTTAAAACATTTTTAAAAAATCAGAAAACATAGAAAATTCAACATGTAAAAAAAAGAACAAAAAGTGAAATATCTCAAAAATAGGTGAAAAAAATACTTAAGACACCTAATCGAACATCAAAAAAATTCAATTTTGAAAAATTCACAAATTTGAAAAAATAAGGTTTAAAAATGAAAAATTGAGGACTTTGAATATTAAAAAAATAAAAGAATAAGAGTCCTGAAAAATTCTCAAAAAATGCCGAAAATCTTGAAATAAATAAAAATCCAAAAATTTAAAGAATTTGAAAAAAAAAATTGAAAAAAACGAAAAATACAAAAAATTTAAAAATAAAAATATAGAAAAACACAAAAACTTGGTCATTTTGACTCTGTCGAGTCTCTTCTCCTTATTGAAAATTTTGATCGAAGGTTTGATATATTTTTATTTCAAGTACCTACCTAAGTATCTAATAAAGTGAAATCAATTTTTCGTAATATCCCACCTACCTATTTAAAAAAAAAAAAAAAATTGTTTGAAAAAATCATATTTCCTATTCAAAACATCTTTTTTTATTTGAAGAAATTGAATTGAATTAATTTTTCATATAAAATTTATGTATACTTTAAATTAAAGAAAAATTATTTCATTTTTTTTTTTTTTTTTTTTGAAAGAATCATATTCAAAATATAAATCGATTTCTTCTCCCACTCCTGTTATACAAGTGTGTCCTCAAAACTGCCCTAATTCCGTATTCCAAGCTCATTTAGTTCATATTGAGCTAGTTACAAAAATTTCCAAATTAGAAAGAAGTGGTCTCTAAATTGACTTCTTGGATCTCGAGACAGATTTTACGCTGCATTCTCTCTGCTCCTAAACTCGACACCCATAATATAGTTTGACACCAGCTGTCAGACAGTTCTACGATAACGAAGTAAATTCGACTAAAAAGAAACATCAACGTTAATAACGTTGCCAAAGGTGATGCGAATACCTCACACAATGTTGCATTAGTGAGAGAGTAGCATCGTCGCAGCCATGGCGACGATGGCGGTGGCAAGTGGTAGGCGAGTTTACTTTACCTGTAAATTAAAAATAATTTATATGAGGCGAAAAAGAGAAGCGAAGAAGAAGAAAGAAAAAGAAAAACACTCGCGAGGAGATAATTTCCATTTATTAATTAAACTAACCGAGGCGATTCGGAGATGCGAAAAGAACTTTCGTCTCTCGATTTGTGATTTTTTATTCCGACGTAAGTATGTAAAAAAAATAATAAAAAAGTGAGAAAGAAATCCTTATAATGGCTGATTGGAATTGGAATAGGAGAGAAAAAGAGCACGCTTAGGGCCGGCCCAATTTGGACGAGGATAAGGCTGGCGTAGGCAGAATCTATTTATGGGTTGCACACGCTTATTACTCCAACTTAACGTGTGTATTGCCGAACGAGAGACATATGGTTCTCACTCAGTGTCAGTGTATTGCGAATAATGTCCGCTTATCCACGTAGTACGGCGTCGTCGTCCTCGTCGCGACGCACTCAAAGGCCGAGTTCGTTTTCGGGTACGCGTTCCAGAAACATTTACAGTTCATCGAACCCCATTCAAAACACCTTCAGTTATCCGTACAGTTCCTCGGCTGGATCGTGGAGTCCGACTTCGTCCTCGTATTCGGCCGGACTGACCACCTATGGAGGGACGCCGTCCGGTTACGGGGGCCTCACGGTGCCTAATCCGAATACCTATCATTCGCCGTATTTGAATAATTATACGAGGTCTTCGTCTCCTTCGTATAGTCCGCGATCCTCTTTGATCAGTAGTTATTCGCCGAACGCGATCGGTAAATCGGCGACGTTTGATTTTAATCTAAAGAGACCCGCGTCGTCGAGCTCGTTGGCTAGTCTGAGGAGTGTCGGATCTGAAGGATATGCTGTGAGTGATCGCAGCATTATTTGTGTAGTATAAGGCGTCGTGAGTTGTATCGATCGATCGATGATGGTGGTTTTGATGATTCTGTTTTTGGATCTGTTTGCAGAGTGGCAGTGGAGATAAATCAGGTAGATCGTCTAGACTTAGCTCGGCGTCCTCTGTGGCCGATGAAGAGTTTAATAGCACCAACCAATGTAATGCTAGTGCGCCTAGTGAAAATGGAGAATTGGATTATAAGAAAGTACGTATCATTGAATTATTATTTTGGAAAGTGTAAAGTTAATACTCTTACGAGTAATTTAAATTTACAAAACATTTTGAATAACGTAGAAATTATTTTAAAATAATAAAGTCGGTTCATTTTCCTTCAATTTTGCCCATAAGACCTCTTATTGATGCTTCGAAAAAAATCGGAGATTTTTTTTTCCGGAAATATTTGAGAAATAATTTTTTCATTTCAAAAAAATATTGAAAAAATGTGGAAAAACTATTTCAACAAAATGAGAAATTATATTTTATTAAAGAAAAACATTGTTTAAAAGATTTTCAGTCCCAGAAATTGAAAAAAAAATTAATCCAAAAAATTAGAATTTTTTATCGTAAAAAATTGGAAATTTTTTTCTAGAAGTTTTTAAAAAAATTTAAAGAGAGAAAGCTTAAAAAAATTAACAAGTTTTGCATTAAATAAATTTATTTCAGTTTTCAAAAAGTTCCCAATTCACAAAAAAAATATTCCAAAATCATTACTTTTTTATTTCAAAAAATTGATTTCTTTTTTACTTTTAAAAGAGTAAAAAAAATTTTCTGTTCCAAAAATTTCATAAAAAAAAGTATTTCAAAATATTAAAAAAAAAAGGTATGCTGTATGCTACAAAATTGGAAAATTTCATTTTATTCTAAAAAATTAGGAATTTTTTTTTACTCTAAATTTTTTTTTTAAATCTCATAAACACAAAAAAAAATTATTCTAAAAAATTATCATTTTCTTATTATTAAGTAGGTGCTTGGCACTTTTTTCAACTTTCTTTTTTCTATCAATTTTTATATATACATTTTTTAATTTCTTTCTGTTTTTGTTTTTTTATTCTCATTTTTCATTTTCTTTTTTTGTTTCTTTTATCATTTCTTTTTTACAATATTTTTTTTTTTTTTTTTTGTAAATTTTTCAGTTTAAATAACTATTTTTTTATTTTTCTGGTTTCTATTTTTTTTTTTTTTTCTATATCTTTTCTAGTTTCTCATTCATTATTAAAAAAACTTCCCACTATTTTCTTAATTGCTTAAAAATAAATTGTATTCTCATTTTTTCTGTTTTTCTACATTTTAAAAAATTTACTGCTATATTTTGTGTAATTTTTTTTGCGTTTGGGTATTTATTTTCATGTTTATTTTTTCTAATTTTTTAATTTTAGATTTTTTCAAATTCATGAATTGTTAATTTTTCAAAAAAAAAAATATTCCCACATGATTTCTTAAATTTTTTTGAATTTTCTCATTTCAATTATTTAATTTTTTCACATTTCTGATTTTTTTTATGTATATTTTCCAAAATTTTGAATTATTTCTCTATTTTTTAAACGCTGCGTAATTTTTTGATTTTTCTGATTTTGATTGTTTTTTTTTTAGAATTTCTCTCAATTTGTCTATTTTTTAAGAATTTTTTTGTAATATGAATTTTTTCTTTTCCTTCTAGTTTCTAAATTTTTATATTTTTCTTGTTTGTTGTTTCTGTTTATTGTTACTATTTTTAATTTTTTTTTGGTTTTTGTAGTTTCTGAACTTTTTACATTTTGTATCAGTTTTTTTATTCTAAATTTTCCTGTTTTTTCCCATTCCCATTTTTTTTAGAGCTTTTCCATCTTTTTGAACTTCTTTCATTCATCTGATGTTTTCAATTTTTTTCTTGAGTAATTCAATTTTGATATTTTCTATCTGTCTAATTTTTCATAATTTATTGTAGTTTTTTTCCATTTTTTTTTTAATTTTCTCAGTTTTTCGTTTTCTTTTTTTCGGCTTTTTAAGTACCTTACTTGACCAAGTTTCTGTCGTTTTACTTTTTTTTTTCAATCAAGATTTTCAAAATTTTTGGATTTTTTCACTTTTGAATATTTTATAATTGTAATTTCACTCCTTTCTGATTTTAAAAAAATATTTTTAGTATAGTATAATATGCTTTTACGGAGACCAAAATGGAAAAAAACGACAGGAAAATCCGACCCAAAAATCCGACACCAAATTGTGTTAGGTTAGGTTACATTAGGTTAGGTTTGTATGACATGAAAAAACTTATAAATTTTTTAATAAATTCGATTTTTTAGACATTTTGAAATTTGGAAATTTTTTTATAAAGATGACTTTCAGACATTTTGTTAGACATTTTGAAACTTTGAATTTTTTTTTATAAATTTAATGACTTTTTGATATTATTTTAGAAATTTTACGACTGTTGGACTTTTTATTTCACTCTATACTTTTTAGATTTTTAAATTTAAATTCAAATTAACATTCGTGACTTTTAGGCATTTTGTCACAGAGTAAAAGCATATACTATGTTTCATACTTTCAAACGTAGTGTGGAAATAGAGCCAACCAGGGGGGGTCCAAGGGGGCTTTGCCTCCCTGGCGAGCCGCGAAGCGCCGAGTTTTATAATCTTTATTTGAATTTGGGAATTTTTGAATTCATTCTTGTTTATTTTTGTTTTATTAAATTTTTTAATCTTTGAAAATTTTCACAGTCATTTTTGGAACTTTTGAACATTAAATATTTTTACGATTTTCAAATTTTTTTCGTTTCTTGAATGTTTTGAATTTTTGTCAAATTTTCTTATTTTTTATTTGATTTTCCAATTTTTGATTTTTTTCGTGATTCATTCTACTTCTTATTTTTTCAACCTTTTCGTGTTTTTCAAATCAAATAATATTTAAAAAAATATTTATTATTATTTTTTCCCAATTTTCAATATTTTTGATTTTTTTACATTCTTAAAATTTAAAAAATTGGAACTTTTAAGGGAAGTATTTTTAAATTTGGTAACTTTTTTATTTTTTTCAATTTTCATTTTTGACACATTTTTCAAACTTTTGAATATTCTTACTTGAAAAAAAAATGCACGTACCTACTCATTTTATCATTTTTCATATTTTTTTAGGGTGTTCAGAATTTCCTCAATTTTTTTTTGATTAATTTTTCATTTTTTTTTTCAACTTCTCACTTTATTTTTTTTTACATTTTTTGAATTTAAACTTTTCATTTTTTTAAAAATTGCATCTTGTTATTTTCATTTTTTCACGAATAAGTAGATATTCTTAATTTTTATGTTTTTGAATTTTACTCTTTAAACTATATTTTTTTAATATTTATTATAATCTTTTTTTTTTTTTAATTTTTGATTAAATTATTTTAATTATTTAAATTTAATTAATCATTTTTTTTTAAAAGAATTATTTAATAACAATAATTTAATAAATTTTTATTGGATTAATAATCGCTATAAATTATATAATTTTAAATAATCCTTTTATAAGATCATTTTTTATTTATTATAACATTAATTTTGGATGATTATTTTATGATTTTTTTACTTTTTCAATTTTTATTTCATCATTTTTCAGGGTTTTTTTAATTCTATTTTTAATTTCTTGATATCTAACTTTTTTGTACATTTTTTCAATTTAAATTTTTCATTTTTTATGAACAGATTTTCTTAATTTTCATCATTTTGAATTTTCAAAATTTTCGAAATTTTTGTATTTTTCATTTCATAGCATTTTGATTTCTTTTATTTTTTGAGTTTCTCACTTTTTAATTTTTTCTCATTTTTTGAATTGGAATTTTTTCGATGTTTGTATTATTTTTTATTTAAAAAAATTCCATCTTGTTTTTTTTTCGTTTGTTATGCTTTGTTGTTCTACGTATTTTTTATTATTTACCAATGCAGAGATCGTTCCTAAAAAAAAATTGAGTAGAAAATCATTCAAATCTTTTGAAAAATCATCGAAAGCTAATTTTGTTATTTTCATGTTACAGTTATACGAAGAAACACTCATTGAGAATGATAGATTGCGAGAAAAATTAAGAAAAACCGAAGATGATCTAACAGAATGTAAATTAAGATTGACTGATTCTTCTTCGTCCACGGTAAACAACTCGCAAATCTCACATAATATTTTAGAATCTGTTTATAAAAATAATTCTTCTTAACTCGACTTCATTAATTTTTATTTTAGACGAATAAAAGTTCTCTCTCAGAGATAGAAAAACGAGAAAAAAGAGCCATGGAGAGAAAATTATCAGAAATGGAAGAAGAACTTAAAGTGAGTAAAATTTCCAACCATTTTTAGCATCATATTTAGATCTAATGTAGACAAATATCGCAATGTATAAACATTCACGTTATCTAAATCGCAGTTTCATTTAAACATTGAAAAGTAGCTCTGTAATTTTTTTTTAAAAGTTCCGCTTTTTTTGGATTTTCATCATCATCGGCTGTTTTGTAATTAAATAAAATTATTTTTGCGTAGCAATTGCAAAAATTGAAAGCTGAAAATGAAAGATTACGCGCAGAAAATAGGGCATTAACTCGAGTGGTTTCTAAATTGACCACATCGGCTAATGCAATAAAATAGGTAATTTATCGATCGAGTGTTGAAAAGTGTGATATTTTTTTGTTGTAACTTTTTTTGTGTTCGTACTAACTCGAAAATTCTTCTTCGTAATTTTAATCTTAATTATACGTTCGTGTAACAAATTCATTAAAAATCGTAAATTTTGAATTGCGAGTTCTCATAAATTTGTTGAATCATATTCCAAGTAATTGTCATTCAGTGTGATACTTTTTTTTTCATGGAATTAACAATCAATATATTTTCACATTATTGCCATGCATTGTACTAACAATTTATTTCATTTTGCAGCAAATTGAACAAATAAAGCAAGAAAACCAAAGATTAAAAGATGAAAATGGCGCTTTAATTCGAGTGATAAGTAAATTATCGAAGTAGTCTCGATATTGGCGAGACATTCTATTATGTTCTCGTTTTTATCATATTTGTTTTCTTTGTCTATTCATATTTTTTTTTGTCGCTTTATCGGAACGTGATTTGTATACCTGCGCACTCTCGAAATCATTTTAATATACCTGTATTTGAATTTTTTATAAACAGTTTTTTTCTCTTTCTCTTTTGTGTAGTTATTTAAGAATTTATAGATCTTCATTAGAATGTAATTGTTACGATTTTTTTTCTCTTGTGCAAAAGTTATTTTAACTGAAGTATATTTGATGTATAAATAGGATTTTGATTATTTTATAAATATATAACTATTATTCGTTTGTAAATTGCTCTGTATGGACGAACACGATTGGCGAGATGCCATTTTTTAAAAGCTAGGATGTCAAAAGTCAGGTTCGAGTGTGTAATAATGAAATCACGCTTAATTAACGTTGTTTCAATGCTCAAGGGTGCACAGTTGCTAATTTAATACGTGAAGAGATCGTTGCATTTGTATTGTTTGTAAGTATAAATTTTACCTTGGAGGACTGGCAACTTGAAATTTTCTAGGATATAGTTCCACTTTTCTGTTGGGTGAGTTTTCCTCAAAATTGAAAAAAAGGGAGATTCTTTTATACAAAAAATTAAGACTTTTTGCATTATTATTTTTTTTTAAATTCTACTTTTAAAAATTAAGACTGGTCTTTTGTTCCAAAGAATTTGAAAAATTAATTTCCTCAAAAATGCAGAAAAAATAATTACGAAAACGTTGAGTTATGTTTTATCCACTCCAAAGAAATTTAGAAATGTTTACCTATCCCCCCCCCCCCAAAAAAAATGCGTTTTTTATTCCAAAAAAATTGAGAAAAATTTAAAAAGTTTCACTGACTGAACAAAATTTTTAAATTTTTTACTTCAAAAAAAAAATTGAAAAAATTCCTATACTATAATCAGTTTTTCTTGCAACAAAAAAATTGAAGACCTTACTAAAAAAGATGTTAAAATTTTAATTTTAAAAATTATTGATTTTTTCATTTCAACAATTTGAGACTTTTTTTCACTTCAAAAAAAATTTCAAAATTTTTACTCGAGAAAGGTGTTTAAACATTTTAAAAAAATTTGAGGAATTTTTATTTTGAAAAATTAAGAAATTTCTTTCTATTCCAAGAAAGTTACGAATTTTTTTATAAGTCCGAAATTTTTTTACCTACTCTGAAAAAAATTGAGAGAATGTTTATTTCACTTCAAAAAAATAAACAAATATTTTACTTAAAAATTTGAAAAAAAGTTTCACTCAAAAAAGAATTTTTAAAAATTGAAGAATTTTTATTTTAAAAAATTGAGAAATTCGTATTTTAAAAAAATTGAGAAATTTTTTGATACTACGAAATTTTTGTTGAAAAAATTGAAAAACCAAAATTATTTAAAGAAGCAGGAAATTTAAAAAAAAAAAATAAATAAAAACCCATTTGAAAAAAATAGAGAAATTTCTATTTTAAAAAAGTAGAGAATTTTTTTCAAATCCCGATTTTTTTTTAATAAAAAAAATTGAAAACAAAATTTAAGAAGCAGGAATTTAAAAGAAAATTGAAAACTCATTTGAGAAAAATTGAGAAATTTTTACATTCCAAAAAATTATCAATTTTTTCATTTCAAAAATTTGATATTTTTTTGTTTTACCCGCTTCAAAAAAATAGAAAAGTTTTTTTACTTTAGAAAAATTGACAAAAATTTTAATTAAAAAAAAATTCAAACTTTTAGATACTGAATAGAGATTTTTAAAAAATTCTTTCATTTGGAAATTATTAAAGAATTTCTATTTCAAAAAAATTGAAAATTTTTTTAAAACTCCGAAATTTTTTTATTTGAAAAAAAAACTTTCTGCGGGGAAAAAAATGAAGAGAAGCATGAAATTTAAAAAAAATTTAAAACTTCTTCGAAAAAAATTGAGAAATTTTTAGGTATTCCAAAAAACTGAAGATAAAAAATAAATTACCTAGGTATACTTGGAATTTTTCTGTTGATTTTTTTTTTTGAAAATCTTATGCAACAAAATGAAAATTGATTTGTTTTAAGATTATATTTTTTATTTCAAAAAATGTAAAATTCATCTTTACGTATTCCAAAAAAATTTTGAAAATTTTTTTTCCTTCATTTGAATAATTTTTTTTTCCAAGTCCACTCCAAATACCTACAATGAGATTTTTTCTATTACAGCAATTTCAAAAAAAAAAAAAAAAAAAAAATCAAAAGGATTGTTATTTTTTTTTCAAAATTTGATTAAGAAATTGTTTCTTCGAAATAAAAAAATATATATATTCCAAAAAATTGAGAATTTTCTTTCAAAAAATCCCTAATTGATTCATTTCTGTAAAACCGAGAATTTGCTATTCAAAAAAAAAATAAAATTATAAAAATATTTTTCTGTAAAATCGAGAATTTTTACCCCCCCCCCCCCCCCTCATCACCACTCAAAAAATAAAAAAGAGCAATAAAAAATTTGAAAACATTTTTTTTTAATTCAAAAAAAAATCAAATAATTAAGAAAAAAAATCTTTAAATCAGAAATTTTATAGTACCTACAATAAGTGAAATAATTTTTTATTTGAAAAAATTTAGACATTTTTTTTCTCTAAAACAATTAAAAATAATCAATTATTCTAAAAAATTTCAGAGATTTTTTTACTCCAACGTTGAAAAAAAAAAATCACGAGTAATTTTTATCACAGTATACTGTGTTTTTATTGTAAAAGATTTAGAGTGAAGTTTTTCTCATTTCCAAGAAATTGACTTTTTTCCCCGTTGAAATTAAATTGTTCTTTTATGTTCGATTTATCTTCCAAAAAATTATAACTTTTTTTTTATTTCAAAGATGATATGAAAAATATATTTTTATTAATTATTCCAAAGAATTGAGAGATTTTATTTTATCAAAAAAATGTAAATTTTAATTATAAGTATACTTACTTCCTCAGTAGTTGGTATGCATAATTTTTTGTATTTTCGGAGTTTTCTGAAGTTGACCTCATTTTACGTTTTGAAATTTGGAGTGTACCTCGAGCACCCGAACTTCTGCTAAGTCAATGTTTTACGTAGATAAATTAGTTATATAGCTTTTGGCAAGCTCTGTTCGCAAAAAAATACGAAAATAATACGTCGACGAAGACATTTATTTTCATTACGTTTGAAAAAAAAAATAAGTGAATATACAATTTAATCGATAGTAAATTAAATCATAATAAAATAACTAAAACGTAAGTATCACATAGAAGATTACACAATTACATTCAAGAAGATCAATAATTAATAAAAAAAACAAGAGCGATTGAATGGACACCATTTGTATAGGCAATTTTAAACAGATTATTTGTTCAGGAAATGAGAAAATAAAATGAGCTTATCGTGTAAAATACAAGCAAGAGTAGATTATGAGAAAAATACTACGAATGTTTTTTTTCAAGGTCACACTTTTTTCCACTGAACGCATAATTTTGCTTAGTTAGTTGAACGCAATTTAATGACTAGATATTACCATTGGTTCTGACGTTACGCTCGAATTTATTGGAAACTCGTTCCCTAAATTGATGATAATCGCTCTAAAGACACCTTTCGGGCGATTAAAAAAATTATCTAACGTTAACGTAATAAGCCAAACAGATACCCAAGCCATCCAGGGCTGTACCATCGATTCAAATAGTCATAGGAGATTGTATATCAACTTAAGATCGTGCACATTACGGTAACCGTAGATTATGACAGAATAGAGTCTGAAAATGAACTCGATCTTAAACATATTTGTACAACTGAACAGTTGAGGAAATATTAAAATCCGCGTAAAAGCACAACATGAAAAAAAATTATTTAAAAAAAAAAAGGTTAAAATTTACAAAACACGTTCGATTGAAACACGATCACCATAACCTCGATTATCGAGAAAGACGAATCGTATTTTTGTAGCACGATGAAAAATTCGATTCCTCGATTTATAATGGAATTAACACAGATGGATAAAAGTACATCGATATAATAAAAACTTACAAAATACTGATTAATTTGGATTGGAATTTGAACAGTAGGATCAATGCGAAGGACCACCGCAGCATTTTCTACGATGCGACGAGTTGAATTCTTCTTCGTCGTCGTTGACGATCAAAACGTTACGTTTCAAGCTACCGCCTCTTGTCAGGGCGTTTTCTTTCAGTTTACTTTGCTCTTCAGCTTTTTGTAACATGAGCTGCGTCAATTCTAAGAATAATTCTTCGATTCCGCGGTTCAATTTGGCTGATACGAGAAAGTGTTTGGCACCAACTTGTTTGGCATATCTAAAAAAAATCATTCGAATTAATATGAGGTATTTTGAGTAGAACAGGAGTTGATGAGATCACTTACTCTTCGGCTGTTTCTAACGATACGGTTCTATCTTTCTCGAGATCAATTTTATTTCCAACGATGGTTATACAGATGTCTTGGCCTAGCATTTTCTTCAGCTCTTTTACCCAATTTTTGACCTGTACCCGAATAAATCAAATATAATATCTCGAAGTACAACGGTAATTGAATATTATCGCTAGGTTTACCTTTTGAAATGAATCTTCGTCGGTGATATCATACACAAGTACAGCACCATTTGACATTCTATAATAAATTGGACCTAACGCGTGAAATTTTTCTTGACCAGCGGTATCCCATATTGCTAAATTTACTCGTTTACCTCCAACGTTGAGTTTTTTGTTCAAAAACGACGCCTAGGAGATTACATAACATTCACATGAATTATCATACAAAACACAAAAGAAGACGAATTACACTAAAACACTTACCTGAAGAGTACTCAAGTGTTTGTCGTTGAATTTATCGTCGACATAACGTAAAACTATGGATGTTTTACCAACGGCACCTTCGCCCAATAATACAATTTTAAAATTGTGATTACCAGATGTTGAAGTAGTCATGGCTAATTCGAAAGTTCGTCTTGGGACTGTTCAAAAAATCATGGTGGACACCTCAATCGGTGAAGATACTCGACTTGCGGATGAATGCTTTGAAGGTTGGATTACTCCTAATATTGATTTTAATTAAGGATTACACTTATCTAATCTGAATATTACGAAGATGAGACAAAAAATTGGTCAAAATTTTTCATTTCATTATCAAATTATCAATTTCCGCAGAAATTTTTTAAAATATTCACAGAAAAAATGTCACAGAAAAATATCTGACTTTTTGGCTTTCAAAATAAATCTCAAAAATTCAATGGCAGCAGAATCAGTGCAGCCAATCAGCTGATTCAAAATTTTTTTTAAATTGATCTTAAACAACAAGATGACGAAAAAGAGGCTTTAAGTTGCGGTTTAGAGCGTAGAAATAGATAAAAAGTGATAACAAATTCACGTGTTTTTAAAATTATTTCGAATTTTTCAATTTTTTATTGTAATAATTTTTTATAATTAATGTGGAAATCATGACCCTCCGGTAATATAACTCTACAGTTCAACACCTAATTAATCATGTCCAAACTCAGCAACATGGAGAAATTACTCCAGGAACAAGAAAGGTAAGTGGAAATCATCCTCAAAAATACTCTCTTCTAATAAGCAACTGAACTTATAAAAATATCTACAGATTGGAGAAAATAGTCCTTGGCAAAAAACGAGGATTATTCGATGCAGTTGGAAAATCATCATCGGATAATGAAGTCGAAGAACCCGAAATTGAAGCAGAAATTTCGTCTACCGAATCGAAAGCTGCCTGGGTTGACGAAGACGACGACAATATCGAGTAATATAAATAAAAAATACAAAAAACTTATTCGTCACTATTCGATTACACTACTACTACTCTCGCACATTTTATTATATAGAATTCCTCGCAAATTACGCAAACACGCTACCACGAAATCGGAAGATAGTTACCAAAATTTACTCCGGAGGAAGTTCCAACAAACCGTAGGAACTCCAAAATGGGCCACCAAGAAAGAATCAAAACAAGTCGACAGCGATGACGAAGATATCAACGAAGCTATGGTAAGAATGATGGTATTTTTTGAAGAAACGATTGTGTTTTAACAATCCACTTTATGGTACAGAGATGCGGAAAATTACTGACTAAAAAATCGTCTTCGCTGCCGAAAGGTGTACTTCGAGTTGAGAAAATGGAAGATTTGAATAAAGAAACTAGACTCGAAGGACCTCTGATAAATGCTGTCGAATTTCATCCCACGTCCACGGTCGCTTTGGTTGCTGGTATCTCTGGGACAGCTTCTATATTTCAAGTAATCTTCGCCGTGGTTCTGATTCGTATTCTAAATATTTGGATTAATTCATACGAAGTATATCGATTTTAGGTTGACGGAATCAACAATAATAAATTACAAACTATCAAGTTTAAAGATTTCCCCATAAATTGCGCTCATTTCTCGAAAGATGGCGAACAATTTTATGTAGGATCGCGAAGTAAACGGTCCTTTTTCTATTACGATATGATGGAGGGTAAATCCGTCCAGGTTCCATTTCATAATTCTATTGGCACTGTGAATATGTCGGTACGTAAAGAAAAATGTATGGTGAACGTATCAAAATATTTCATATAATTCATTCATTCGGTTATAGAATTTTCAAGTATCGCCGGACGGTAAATTTATCGTAATTTGTGGTAAATATGGCAATATTCATCTGCTTACTGCTAAAACGAAAGAATGGATCTGTGATCTGAAAATGAATAACGACGCTATCGACATTTGTTTCAATAACGATGGATCAACAATGTTCTCCTACGGAGGTAAGCAAATCTTTTCCATCATTTTTTGAAATATCAGTCTGTAATTCGATCGTTTTTCTTCACAGAAAAGGGCGAAATTTACGAATGGGACATGAACACGAGATACTGCGTTAAAAAAATGCAAGACGAAGGATGCCTACAAGGTATCAAAATGACGTTATCAGGCAATAATCAAATCCTAGCTACCGGATCATCTTCCGGTATTGTAAATTTGTACGAAATGCCTACCAAGTCGAATTACATCGAGCCGAAGAAGATCATTAAAAATTTAGTCACCTCTATTACATCTTTGCAGTTCAACAGTACCTCGGAAATTTTAGCTGTTGCTTCTAACGAGAAAAAGAACGCTGTTCGACTGGTAAGATTCCATTCTCAAAGCTAGTATTGAATTTTATCGACGGTGAACTTCATTTTTATTCGTGTTCAAGGTTCATTTTCCAAGTATGACGGTATTCTCAAATTTTCCTGGTTTTCAATCGAATATCAGCCTAGCCAGAGTTATGAGTTTCTCACCTTCCAGTGGATTTTTCGCCATTGGAAATGATCAGCGGAAGGTCCTATTGTATAGGTGAGAAATGAACAATTAAAATACCTAAAAAATACTATTTTAGATTTTAGAATTAATAAATTGGAATATTTAATTTTTTCCAGGTTGAAACATTATAAAAATTATTAAAATATTCGAGTTTGCCAGAAATTATGGGATGTATAATTTTTTTTCCTTCAAATTTTACTCTTAATTAAATTTTTTCATTATCTTTGTAAAAAGTTGTTTCGAAAACTGAAATAAAAAGAACTTTTTTTCAAAACGAGGTCCAATTCTTTAATCATTTAATTAGATTATTTTTTAAAAAAGACAGGTAATTTTACAAAAAATAACATTTACACCGATTGGTAATAAATTTTCCATAAATAATTCAAACGACGACGAGGTCCCTCTCGACGAAATATTTTTATAAACAAAATAACAAAAATACTTATGAATAAATTAAAAAAAGAGGCACATTTTGACTGCGAATGAAGAAATTCAAGGAAATTTCAAAATCTCATCCAGCGAGGGTCCGTGACGTCCTAGAGGATCTTTGGGAAGCATAAAAATATCCTTTACAAACGTGTAATTGATCAGCCTACGAGGAAAAAATGTATTAGAGACGAAAATGATGATTATTAGAAATAAGGTTACGAATGAATACCGTTTTTCTATCGTATCTTTCCAGGAAGGTTCTTCACGTACTAAGTCTCTATACCCATCGTTAGAAATTATAACACCGCCGGACACGCTAGCGTATTGAACAATGAAACTGAAACAAGAATAAAATAAGTAACTCGATATCCATAATCGAAAGGAAAGGGCAAAAATGATAATTATTACCGATCGTCGTAAGGTATAATTGATTTGCCATCGATGAGCTTTCTAGACGGTGTATAAACTACGATTTTATCTTTTTCGTACGCGTTTATAATTTTTCTATCAACATCGGATCGGTCCGTATGTCTAAAATGAGCTGGTAGAAGGCACGTAATATCCGTATGACCTCGGTTTAGGAAATATTGTATTACTAAGATGATACCTTTAATTTCAAATTTACCATTTCCGTATCTAAAAGAAGTCGAAACCAAAACGTAGTAAACTCAAACACAAATATGGTATTGAAAAAAGATTGAAATCTTACTGGCAAGCTACGTTAGAGCCATCGATAACTATAGGTCTCAATCCTGAGGCTTTCTGATTAGTCGCATCGTATATATTTGAATGAGTTAGCTTGAGAACAGGTGTAGCTTTAGCCTTACGAGTGGCCTTATCGGTTTTTTTGCGTTTCACGCCCTGTGCTCCAGCATCAGGCGGAGATAGCTGCTTCTTCTTTCGTTTCATTTCTTTGTTCAGTCTGTTCTTGAACTTATTCGAGATGAATTGAGGAATAGCAATATAATCGGGGCATTTTTTGGTGGTACAAACTTTCCCATGTTTACATTCGTTATTACAAAACGAATCGCTGTCATCTAAGGTAATTATTTCAACAGATCGGCCTGCAGACTCATCTTCGCTGGAACTTGATTCGGAAAGTTGTATTATGTCGGATGAGTCTTCTATTAATTCCACTTGATCTTTCCATTCTTCTGAATCTGAAAGCGTGATAACTTCAGGTGTTTTCGGTTTTGGCTTCGGCTGCGAGGGTTGCTTGAATGTTGGCTTCTTGAACTTTTTCACTGGACGCTTCTTTTCGTCCGGCATTTTTATCAACTTTATATCGGAAAAATCGAACTTAAACCTAGACATTTACGCGATTTATTTAAAATTACGCACTATTTTAACGTTTTTCGACGTATTATCAAACTTCGTGCTCATTATTACTCATTTTGTACTTTGTGATTGTTTTAATGTTTTCAAGCGTTGAAGACTTGAACGTTGAACTGAATAAAAAAATAGAATTCTAACTTTTTGTATTATTCAAAATGGCGGAAATGTATGAAAGCGGCCTCTGGCGGAATTAAAAGTAACTAAAAATGTAGGAAAAAAATTGTCAATCTTGTTGTTTTGAGAGTCTATGTTTGGAAATCGTGGCCGACTGATAAAATTTGTTGGAACTTGAATTTGAATTTGAAAGTTACATTCCAATTTTTTTCCTGTAATTATAGCGAAATTTCTCATGGAAAATGTAATTCCTCATCTACGTCAATCTGTGTCAATTTGGTGAATTTTTGTGATAGTTTAGTTGTAAAAAAATATATTTAAATGCCATCTTTATTTTGATTCGACGTGAGATTGCATCTATTTCAGAATAGAAAGTTTTCTTTGAAAAATGGCAGTAAGTGAAATTTAACGATGTTTTATTATAATTGACCAATATAAACTTTGTATTGTGGGACATTGAATGCTCAAAAATATGTATATTTTTATTTCCAGGTTGTAAAGGGCAAGCAAGCCACTAAAGGCCAGAAGCAAATCGTTGCAGAGAATAAAGCTACTCTACAGTGGTACAGAAATATGGCTCTGGCAGCAAATGCAATATATTTTGTATCATCTCTATTCTTCTTCGATATCTTCACCTTTTCTCAAATGGTATGGACAAACTTGCAAAAAGTACAACCTGTGCCATTTATTATAATTTCTAATTGAAATTTGTTTTTCTGCAGAGTTTATTGGTGCTTTCTTCTTTAATATATATTGGTAGTTATCAGTTTATGGCAAGTATGGCAAAAACTAAATACAACGCAGAAGGACAGCTAATAGATTCTGGGTTGGATTTGAATATGGAAGGTGGTGTATCCGAGTACGTGAATAATTTCTGGCAGATTATTTTTTTCTCAACCTGTGTTTGAATTTTATGCTAATTTTATTATATTTTCAGACATATCAAAGATGTGATTATTTTGACTACCGGTTGCCAAATACTATCTATTTATTCATCGTATTTTTGGTTGCTATGGTTATTGGTTGGTATCAGTTTAATAACCCTTCGTTACTCACGCACCCCTGATAATATTATGATCACTAATGCGAGTCGATTTTACCACCAATAGGCTCCCGGAAGAGCATTATGGCTCGCTTGGAAAAACTTCCTAGGTCCGTACTTCCAACAACAAGCAGCTGCTAATCAGCCTCCGGAAGTAAATGAAAAGAAACAAAAGAAATTAGAACGACGTATGAAGAGGCAACAGAATCGATGAGATTTGTACATGACAAAAGACGATAGCTTAATATTTTCTCCAATGTTTGACGCGTATCTAACGCAATGTTACCTTTAATGTTAATTTTTTTTTGTAAACGTTCTGTATTTTTGTGTTCCTGGTCTCAGACTCTCAGAGCTTCTTGGCAATATTTGCGCTGCACTTGTCATCGAGTATTATTTCCCTCGTAAAGATAAATTTGTCGATATTTTGTAAGGATCGGTTCAAGTATTCGTAATTATAAATTAATTAGTTAGAAGATGGGTTCGTTTGAATTTTATTTTCGCAAACTAAGGTAGATTTATTTATATGTATACCATATGGACACATAAACGATCGCGATAAATCGTAATTAAAGTCTGTAATTTTAAGCTAATTGAATAACTTTCGTCGAGTTTAATTAAATTTTTTACTTTGTAAAATTTTCAACGATTTGTACAAGTTGATCGTAATCTTACTGTTTCCACAAGTGTGAGTGTCGTTGTGAAAACCTGTTTTGCCAAGTTTTGCGCAAGATTATTTTTGATCATATTGAACTCGACTTCAAGTACCCATCTTCCGTAAAATTGTGTCAATTTGATATCGTAAATTTAGTCGAATGCAACTTGTTGCATTTTATAATACCACCTGCTACTTATTAATTTCAATTCGTATTTTTGAAAAAATTTTAACGTTGAAAGAAATTGCTCTTTGTATATTATATAATTTATTCATGTTGGTTAAATTGTCCAATGGCCAAGGAGAATTATAATAGAAATTTAATGATAATTTATTCATAATTTTTTTTTTTTTTTGGTAATATCATTCGAACTTTGACAAAAAAAACTTGAAAAAAAAATGATCAAAGAATGGCTGAATAAATTTAATTTTGTTGAAAATTAAAATAAAGGTTTTGTAGGGAAGAAATAATTCTCTTATTTTTGAGTGATGATTATTCATTAATTTATTGTAATTACTTTGTTTACAATTACATTACAAATGATCAATGCAGCAGTCAGTCTTCTGCTAGTGCTGCCCCTTGAGAAAATAGATTAATAATGTGAAGAAAATTACTTTAAAAATCACTTAGGTATTAGGGACTTAAAAAAATCGTATGTGTTGGAGATATTTTAAAATTTTTCATCACGTTGGGCCAGTTTTATTTAGAGGCCTCAGACCTCTGGAAAAAAACTTGCTCCAAATTTGGTCTCCAATTAAGATTTAAAATCCCCAAAAGACACATCAGTGACCTGTGCCGATTCTACCTTGCACCCCCCCCCCCCCCCCGCGTTCACTTTGTTTGAAGTGTAGAGTGGTTCTGACTGCACCAAAAAAAAAAAAAAAGTGTAAAAATGAAACTTTTTTTTTGAGCAATCAGAACCACTCTACGCTCAAACGAAATGAAGGGGGGGGGGGGGTGCACCGTGCAAAATGACACCAAAATTCACTTTTTGAGACCTAATGACCTAAAAAAAGGGTGGGGGTGACTTGGAAAGCTGAAACTTGTATATGTTGGACACAATGAGGGTCTCCATCGCCGGTGAAAACTTCAAATAATTTCATCATTTTGGGCCTCTGCTGAAAGTCTCTACAAAAAAAGTCCTCGTTCTATATTTTGAGCCTTGAAGGTCAAAACTGGTAAAATAACTAAAAGACACAATTATTATTGTGATTTCATGATTAATTGTATCCAAATCTTAGTAGCAACGATTTTAATTTGCAGAACTAAAAATTTTGAGAAAGAGTTGCATTGCAAAAGAGTTAAAAGAGTTGCAACTCCTAATTTTTTTCAACTCAAAAAGAGTTAACTCGCGGGATTAGAGTTCAAAAAAAAACTCGAGCCGATCCCTGGTCAAAACCTACAAAAGGAATATTACTTACTATAATCATAAACTGAATTTTGGCTCTAATGAAATTTAGAGACCTTCAGGTCAATTTGAAAGTTCTATAGCATTTAAGCCTGATGAACTTGAAAAAATTTGACCCCAAAATTCAACTTTATAGTTTTTATGCTCAAATAAAAATGTAAAAAAATTTTAAAAAACCACGCTTTTATTTAAAGTTGGTCACTTTGTAAAATGTTATTCATAGGGAAAGAGTAATGCCTTAAAAAACAAAAAATAAAATGTACTTGAATACAAAAATGTGTCATGAAATTTTTTTTTTCAAAAATTTTAATGATGAAAATCGTGGTGGGGCGTTAATCGAAAAGGTATTCGTTTGCTCCTATTTTTGTATTTAAGTAAATTTTATTTTTTGTTTTTTAAGGCATTACTCTTTCCCTATGAATAACATTTTACAAAATGACCAACTTTAAATAAAAGCGTGGTTTTTAAAAATTTTTTTACATTTTTATTTAACTCTTTTTGTCGTTGAAAATATTTTAATTTCATAGTTTTGAAATTTTCAAAATGGAATCCCCTCATAGGGGCTCAATTTGGGGTCAAGGGTAAATTTAAGTCCGAAAATCGAATTCAGCGACCTCGAAAACCTACATTTCGATACCAATGTTGTGATTTTCTGAAATTTTCAAAACTGAACCCCCTCATAGGGCTCAATTTGGGGTCGGGGGTAAATTTGAGTTCGAAAATCGAATTCAGCTACCTCGAAAACCAACATTTTGATATCAATGTTGTGAATTTTGAAATTTTCAAAATGGAACCCCCTCATAGGGGCTCATTTTGGGGTCGGGGGTAAATTTGAGTTCGAAAATCGAATTCAGCGACCTCGAAAACCTACATTTCGATACCAATGTTGTGATTTTCTGAAATTTTCAAAATTGAACCCCCTCATAGGGGCTCAATTTGGGGTCGGGGGTAAATTTGAGTTCGAAAATCGAATTCAGCGACCTCGAAAACCCCTAATGTGAGCACTATGTTCTTTCAATTCCAGTAAAATATTAAATGAGAGAGGATTGGTTGAAAACATACTCTTGGTTCCATGAGACATATACATACATACAAACAAACAAACAAACATACATACCAAGCTAATAAAAGCGTGGTAAAAAGTGACTGAAAACCCATATCACAAATTTCTAAGTGGGGTCACGATCGGCTATTTTTACGGAGAGCCCTTGCTGTTTCATTTGCTCACCTTGAATTTTTTACCAAGTCCAGTACTGCCACATAAATACTTTATATTCAAAATTGGAAGGGAGGGATGGGATCCAATCGAAATTTTTGTAATAACTAAAAGTATTTGTAAAACTTCAAGCTACAACTTTTGTTTGAATTTTTTTTAAATTGGGCCCCTTACCTCCCCACAGTTTTTAATAGTATTTTGAATAAGTGTGAATAAGTTATATTACTCAAAATTGGTGGGGAAGGAGGGGTCCATTTGAAATTTTTGTTATAACCAAAATTATTCCTAGTACTTCAAGCTACAACTTTTGTTTGAAAATTTTTTCAATTGGGCCTATTACCTCTCCTGTGTTTTTAATAATGTATTTTAATGAGTTAGATTATCCAAAATTGGAGGGGAGGGAGGGGTTCAATCAAAAGTTTTGTCATGGCCAAAATTTTTCCTAAAATTTTGAGCTACAACTTTGTTGCAAAAATTTTTCAATTGGACCTTTTCCCCTTCCCCCTTCAATTTTCAATTAGTATTTTGGGAGTGTTATTCAAAATAAGTGAAGCGAGAGGGGCTCAATTGAAAAAGTTTTCAAACAAAAGTTGTTGATTAAAGTTCCACTAATACTTTTGGATATGACAAAAATTACGATTGGACCCCTCCCTCCCCCCCCAATTTTGGATAATCAAACTCATTCAAATACATTATTAAAACAGGGGAGAGGTAAGGGGCCCGATTAAAAACATTTTTAAACAAAAGTTGTAACTTGTAGTACTAGGAATAATTTTGGTTATAACAAAAATTTCAATCGGACCCCTCCTTCCCCACCAATTTTGAGTAATATAACTAATTCACACTTATTCAAAATACATTATTAAAAACTGTGGGGAGGTAAGGGGCCCGATTGAAAAAATTTTCAAACAAAAGTTGTAGCTTGAAGTTTTACAAATACTTTTAGTTATTACAAAAATTTCGATTGGACTTCTTCCTCCCTTCCTTCCTTCTTTCCAATTTTGAATATAAAGTATTTATGTAGCACTGAACTTTGTAAAAAATTCAAGGTGAGCAAATGAAACAGCAAGGGCTCTCCGTAAAAATAGCCGATCGTGTTGGGACTTCACTTGGGACCCCAAAAAGAAAAATCACAACATTTGTAAATTAAAACTTTGTAGTAATAATGTGGTCTTGTGGGGCAAATTATATAATATTTGAGTTGAGGTCCAGGAGGACCCAAGAATCTTATCTAAACAATTAGTTATCAAAATAATAATGATCAAAAGTCATCTCCCCTCCACCAAACCTTAAAAAATCAGGGTCCAAACGCAATCTTGATAATTCAAATTCTGCTAAAAACACCCTCAACTCAAATCCTCCCCACTCCAATCACAGACGTGAGCTTTTTCTGGCTTTTCCAATTCCACGCCTTCTGGGCCCCATTTACCCTCCATTTGTTTTATCGTGAAGTCGTGAAATACTCATTATTTTCTCAGCTTATGTCGATAATAAAATGAGTAGCATCCGCTTTTTCGAATTAATTTTTTCCAAGAATAAGAGATGGAAAACGTGTCGCGAATCAACAAGTAAGTAATTTAATTCACAATTCACATCACCTATTAGACTTTTGATAATTTCGGTCGCCATTTCAATGGTTTTTTCTTGCTTTTTTTCAGTCCCACTTTTAAAATTGTAGAACTGCAATCAGCATTGTGTTTTAAATTGCATAACGAATAACGCAACCAGTTTTGAAACCAATGTAGCATCTAATTTATATTTTAATAGATGCGAATATCTTGGTAAGTAAGTACCTAGTGAGTATCGGCGATAGATCGTAGCATATCTACATTGAAAGTTCATCATGACTAGTGCATTTGGTGGCATGATATTTCCACTGAATGGTCCAACTGTGCGGTATGCTGCGATTCTCAAAGAAAGTGAAATAAATGACACTGTATTAGTCATTGTTGTGCTATGATTTTTTTTATATAATTGCGTAATTGCGACAGATACATCTTTCGATCTTTCCGGCTTTCGGCATTTGGAGTTGAAGATTTCGTCGCAGGATAGTGGCTTCAGTTTGCGTGTGTTCGAAAATCAATTTCCGCTGACGAAATATTAATATACTGAGTAAGTATGGAATGGATATTGTTCGATGATTTCTTAACACTAAATACCAGCACTAGCTGCACACTCCTTTGTTAGACACACGTGTATTATGACACAGAAATATGATATCTTCCGTGTTTTGTCTTCTTGTGTTTACGTTAATTGTGAATATTGACTCTGGCTTTCAGCTTGCGATATTGATTAATGATGATGTAATATTGGTGTTCGTATATTGACGTAAATCACACGATCACAACCGGAATGAGATAAATCGTCGAATTCTGCCGGATTATTGACAGCCGGTAAGCGTATTTCTTTGTAATGGAGCCAAGTTGAATAATCCTACACGCAAATCTCCGTGAAACTATCAAATTGACATCTTTTGGCATCGGTTACATAATTCATTTTCAAATGATATGGGAATACACATTATTCTGCGAAGTTCAAGAACCAGTTTTCATCGAATATTCACCTTGATCTTGACATTATAAAATAATGTAAAAAAACGTACCTAAAAATGAAAAGATTTGCAGTAAAAGTTGCAATCGCACTGATTAGGTATTCGTTTTGGTTGGCATTGAAAATCGAAAGATCTTTTTAATGCTTATCGCCTCTCGTACGTTTCCTTTTCTGCGGTAATTAGTTATATCTACAGTGGAAAAAGTCGTGCTAGTTATTTTCGCTTTTAGCGATATATTCGTCGTTATTAAATGTACGGTATTCCACAGTCATTAATTTTAGTCAATTTTTTCAATTTGGTAGGCTGAGAAGAAATTTTCCAGTCGACAATATACTCTGCGATTAGGCCGCAGTGCTTTTGGCACTTGACGCCTCAAGGACGAACATCTTCCTCTAACTACCCACTCTCGTTTATTGTTCGGTACTTACGTCGAGCTCGAATCATTACTTGGTAAAAATGTACCCTGATCTTCATCATTTGTGTTGCAGCTGTCTTTGCTGGTGTTACCATAGTTCGTTTGTGTTGGTAAGTTTTGATTTTACTTTTGCATTGTTTTACTTTTTGGTTTGTGATCGGTAGAGACGTGATTTTTTATTTTTATTGATTTTGCTGTTGAGTTTAATTGGGTGATGATCGATTGTTCTAATTTCAGAGGAGGATGCTGTAATTTTATCGTGATCGTGAGTGACTTCGAATAAGTTTATTAGGGATTTGAATGTTGAATTTTTTTCAAGATGGTTATCAGCTCATTTCGTAAGGAATTTTTCCCCAACATTTTGTAGGATTTTACTTTGCAAAATCACTTTCTGATTTAAAAAAAAAAAAATAGTTTCAATTTCAACAATTTTGCAGATTGAAACATAATTTGATGTAGTTTCACTAGTTTGTATTAAAAATAAAAATAAAAATTGGGGCCTTTTTGAGAAATTTTGTTCCTGGTTTTAATAGACAAATTAATAGCTTTGTAGTATCATAAATATTTTCTATTTTTGAAAATGACCCCAAAATATTCAAATCAGATGTTATTAAACCAATTAATTTTATTATTTTTATTCAATAAAATTCCACCTTATTTTAGTGATGAATTGCAAAACTAGTCTCTTAAAAGATCAATCAAACCATACGATACTTCGACCCATCTCTCGTCCAATTGAAAAATAATACACAGGTCGTGAAATTAATCCTTGACCCTCTACCAGGAATTGATTTATTCGTACTCCAAAGTCGAAGATTTCGACACACCTTCTGAAAAATACGAGTATAACGAACAATCAACGATCGTTCACTGTCAATCCATCTGCGAGTAGGTAGAGGTACTAGGTACATCTGCATACCTCGTTTCTCGATCCTATTTACAGTTCGCTGTGAGAAATTCGTCAATCTACGCGTTTCATTAGGAAAGTCTGTACGCCGATGTCACTAATTATCGCCTTCGGGCTAATGGCACCCGAAGCCTGTGTGCGTTGAGATTATTGTCTATCTCGTGCCGTTGAATTTTTGTTGTTGGAATTACCGTAGATGTTTTGTAACAGCTGTATTACCTTTTTAAAAATAATACTTAGTCGAAATTATACCTATCGAGAGTGCTTACCATTAAGTTGATGCGAGGTATTATAGCCTATGTTATGTCATCACCTCATCACAGCAGATTATGAGCTGGTACCTAATCTGCAAAATATGTACCTACATAAGAATTCTATTTGTCGAATGATCGAATTATAATAGACTAATAGAGTTCGTTTTTTTCTTCTTTATTGATTTCAGAAATACTCGACTACTGCCATAATGTCGACTGCCCAGGTTATACCATCGTATGGATGGAATAACGATTTTGTCGATAAAGTTTCCAAAAATGATCATGGCGTTGAGTTATCAGAATTTGCCGAACGAGTTGCCAAATCTGAGCTGAGGGAGGATAGGCAGACCAGAGAACAAATGCTGGATGCTTTTCGAGATTGGATTGTCAAAAATCCGGATATAAAGAACATTAATACAGGTACCTATAGAAAATTTTTTTCAAAAAAATTTAAGAGATTTTTTTCTACCCCTAAGAAATATTGAAAGACTTTTTTATCTAAAAAAAATTGAAAAACAAATCTCAAACAAATTTTAAAATGATTTTGTTTACTTCTCAAAATTCAGAAGTTTTTATTCAAAAAAAATTTTTTGATATTTTTTTCTTTGAAAATGTTTTGAAAAATTCATTCCGAAAAAATTCAAAGACATTTTTACTCCAATTTTTTTTTTAAATTCTCTTCGAAAAATTGTAGAATTTTTTGTTTAAAAAAATGAAAAAATTGAAAAAAAAAGTATTTTTTATTCAAAAAATAAAATGAAAAATGTGTTTCTTCCAAAAAGTCAAGAGTTTTTTTCTGTATGAAAAACAGACACCTTTTTTCTCCGAAAAATTGTGATTTTTCTTCTCCGAAAAAATTAAAAGGTTCTAAATTTTCAAAAAGTTTGAAATTTGTTTTTTCGAATTACCTAATAGAGATTTTTTTACTTTGAAAAAATTCCAAAAATTGTAATCTTTTAAAAACATACTCACTCCAAACAATTGAGATATTTTTATTCCATAAAAATTCTGATTTTTTTTTTTTTTATTCTACAAAATTATTGATATTTTTCTCTCCAAAAAATTGATTAAGAAATTTTTATACTCGAGAATAGTGAGCATTTTTTTTAATAAAAACTGGTTAATTTTTTATTCCAAAAAAATTAAAAAAATTTTCAATAAGTACCTACCAAAAACAAATAGGTACCTAATAAAATAAAAAAATATTTTTTTCAAAAAAACTTGCATTTTTGAATTTTTTTTGAGTGTATCTCATTTCACATAGTTGTCGGTCCTGTTTTACGTAGATAAATTTTCAAAAAAACTACTTTCAAAATAGAACAAAAATTCAAAAAATAACAAACCGATTTGCTCAGTATATTATTTTGAATTAAATTATTTTTTTTTGAAAATTGAATGCACCCAAAGTCTACCCAAATCGCTCAAAAATTAAAAATTACCATCAACGTGTATTTTGACTCTTGTACATTGCCAAAATTATAAAAAAATTATTTTCTAAAATTTATCAAAATGGGTGAAATTCCAGAAATGGCTCTTCTAAGGAGATTTTGACGAGTTAAAATTTTTCGAAAATATGTCGGAAATTCAATATGCTCAGAATCTATCCAAAACGATCAAATTCGAGTAATAATACTTATATCAAATTTTCTGATCAGTTGAACGTTTTTGAAAAATTTTTGATTTTTTTTTTCTTAAAATCTATTTACGTAGATTAGTCAATTTCAAAAAATAACACGTAGGTAGGTACATCGACTTGTATTTTAAAAATTATAATTTTTCAAAATTTTCTTTACTTGAAATTTATTGAAATTGGGTAATGGAAAATACTGCATTGACAACTGATGTCTTGACGATTTAAAATTTTGTCAATATTCCACTTTCGAATTTTTTTTTAAAAAGTATCCTTATTTCGGTATCAAAATTTGTTAAATTTCAAAAGAAAATACTAAGTAGACGTATATTTTGACTAGTTGAAGTTTTTAATTTTTTTGAAAGGAACTCATCATTATCTTCATTTTGATATTAGTGAATTTTAATTACTTACTTATTTGAAAATTTTCTCTGCTTAAAATCTAGTAAAAATTTTTCGAATTTAAAGAAAACACAATATGGTGGACATGTCTTCCGACAGTTGAAAATTTTTCAAACATTCCACTTTCAAAAGAAAATTTCATAAGGTAAAATTTGAAAAACATTATTAAAGTGTTTTTTGACGATTTGAAATTTTTATAGGTATTAAAATTTTTTTGGGGCATTCTACTTTGAAATATATTTTTTTACTAAAAATCTCAAAATGGTCAGATTTGAAAAATTCCACGTCAGCGTGTATTTAAAATTTCTCAATATTTTTTTTTTAAATGTTCGCCTAAAATTTATGAAAATTTATCAGGTTGAAAGAAATTGGAAATTTGAAATTTTTCTAACATTAAACTTTCGAAGTTGAAAAAAAATCTTCTCTAAGAATCAATTATTATTTTTTTTTATCAAAAGTCGATTAAAATTGGTAAAATTTAAAAAATACCATGCTTAAATCATTCAACTTTCTAAAATTATTTCTAAAAATTTTCACTAAAAATCTATTGAAATTTGAAATCAGTAAAATTTGAATGATTTTACTTCAACGTGTATATTTAAAATTTATTGAAATTTAAAAAAAAATTCTTATCTTAAAATCGAACAAAATTTATATTTGTAAAATTTGAAAAATACCAAGTTGATGCTAAAATTTTTCAAAAAAATTTGAAATTTTTTTTGCTTAAAATCTATTGATCAATAAAGAAATTACCTTCATTGAAATGTTTTTTTTTTTGACAATTACAAATTTTTCAACATTTCACCCCCTCTCCTCCCTCAAAAAAAAACTAAAATTCTACCAAAATTGATCAAATTAGAAAAATACCCAGTTACCGAAAATTTTGACAAGTTTCATCTTTGAAAATTTAAAATAATATGCAATGTTAACGAGTTTGAAAATTTTCAATTTTTTTTTTTTTTTTTTTTTTTGAAGATGTCTTTGTTTAAAAATATGATTAGAATTCACCAAATTCAAAAAAACACATTAGATAGCGTTTTGTTTAACAGTTTGAAAATTTTTTAAAATTTTTGTTCACTAAAAATCTATTGAAATTGGTCAAATTCAATAAAATAATGTCAATTCGACGTATATTTTTATACCTAAATTACAACTTTCAAAAATGGTTTGAAAATCTATTAAAATTGGTAAAATTTCTAAAATACACGTCAATTTGCGTTTGAAAATTTGAAATTTTTCTGATTTTATTTTTTTTGAAAAATTTATCAAAATGTCAAGGTCAAAAATATAAACTCTGTTAAAATTGGTTAAATTTGAAAAACACTAGGTAGGGGAGAGTCACGTACCTCGGAACAGCATGTACCTTCGAACGATCGTTATAGCTCCGCAACTAGCCCACCTGGGGGAAAATTTTTTGGACCTATACATATATTAAGTGTTGAACAAGAACCAAGCCATTTTAACTTCAGGACTGTGGTGTTGATATTATTAGTTTGAGAATAAAAAAAAAATTTAACATGTGATTTTTTCGCTTTGAATACTTTTCAAAATTTTGAATTTTCGCGGCAAAATTTTTCTAGAGATTGGACTTGTGAATCGTTATATATCATTCGAAAGGGTAAATTTTTCTCTTTCTCCTCATATATTGAGTTTTTGTTTTACAGTTCAGGGAATCCGACAGAATCAAATCTTAAAAAAATTTGACTGAGTCGTACCTTGGAACAAAATATTTATTCATACCTTAGAACTAAAGAACTTTAATTTTTAAGATGCTGCGATGCAAAAAAGTAATTAAATGAGCTCCAATTAGCAAATCGTAGCCTTTGCTCAAAAATTGGGGGGGGGGGAATGACAATTCATTATCTTTTTTAAAGTTTACACCTTTTTTCCTTAGAAGATTTTGGAAATATCCCATTTCTTTTGTGCATGTTCTAACTAATGAAACATTCATGGTTTTTCACTTTTTTCTCATTTTTAATGTAATTAAAGGTAAAAAAAATAGATGTTCCTAGGTATGAACCCCCTGCGTACCTTGGGACGGTTTTTGGGGCTTTCCTAAATTTGATTTTTCTCGAAATACAGCGGGTGGAGGGGGGTCTTTTTAAACCATTAGATGCACAAAAGATTGGTCTTTCGAATGGTGTATTTACTTTTTATATCAACTTGCTTTAAAGTAGTGTTATTTCAAAAAAACTGAAAATCGTTCCAAGGTACGTGACTCTCCCCTACCTTCATCAAGGTCTATTTCAATAAAAATAAAAAATTTTAAGAATTTTTTGAAAAGATTCTGCACTTATAATTTAATAAAATTTATATTTGAAAAAAAAACAGCTTTAAATAACTTTTAGTGTTTTTCCATAATTACTTATCGTAACACATTTTATTCGTATCTATTAATAGATGGGCCTCTGGGGTTTCCTGGAATTTTTTTCGTTAAAAAAAAATCAACTACACGTATGTAAATTGCCAACGTCATCTGATTATCGATATAAGCCCATCCTTCCATTTTACCGGACGTAAAAACCGCAAAATTCACCCAAAGTAAACGAGTTTCTAGTCAATAATCGTACTCCGTCTTTTTTTCAAATAATCTAGTTAAATCACCGAATCATCGCATCGGTTTAATGTATACTTGCAATGTATCATAGATCACAGCATTCGCATCATTCAATGACATACTTTCTCTGAACCGGTTTCCCAGTGTAGAATTTTTTTAGTCATTTAATTTTAATGCGAGACAATCATCGTTATCCGTACTAGGTAAAATATTAATCATATTTTTAATTCTCTGTTGTCATTTCGTTTTACAGACTCGAATTTCTTACTGCGTTTTTTACGAGTGAAAAAATTCAGCTTACCGATGGCTCAAGAAATGTTATTGAAGTATTTGAATCTAAGGCAGACCTTTCGTCCGTATTTCTATAACCTGGATTATTTGTCTCCGAGTATTAATCAGCTGATTGACGAAGGGTACTGAGGGAGAATTTACCATTCGAATGAAATCATATTCTAAGATCCTTGAAAGAAACTAATTTGTGGTTTTGATTTTCAGATATTTGTTCGCTTCTCCTAATCGAGATAAATTGGGCAGACGTGTGATATTTGGCCATGCTGGTGAGTTTAGGAATTTCACAGAGACCTGTAATTTTTTAAATTTATTTTTAAATATTTGCAATGTGTCGATTTTAACGTGTTTAGCCAATTTGGATCCTTACAAGCATTCGAATATCGATTTTGCCAAGATACATATTTTAACGTACGAAGCGTTGTTGTGCGACGAAAGTACCCAGGTTCACGGAGTGGTTCATTTTGGAAACTGTTTGGGCGTATCGCCGGCAGTTATTACATATTTCTCGCCTAAGGAATTTTATACGTTGTTGCGTTGGGGAGAAGTAAGTTCTATATTCAGAGAATAAATCAAATCAATGACCTTGAGAGGTGAAAATACGAGGAATAGAATGAAAATGGGTCATTTTGGATATTGAAAATAAATCTATGATTTTATAAAATTTTGGAATTCAATTTTTTTTTTTCAAAATTCAAAAAACTTTTGATAGACTTACAGAAAATTAATTTCGAAAAAAATTACAATATTAACCTTATGTCAAATAACTTTGATTCATACAAATTTGTAAAAAAAATCACAAATTTTTCATAATAATTTCCTAAAAAAAAAAAATCTATACTTACTTATTTTTTTCAGAAAACGTCAGAAAATTTTCGTTGAAGAATTTTTTTACATAATTTCAGAAAGTTTTTCACAACATTTCAAAAAACTTTCTCAAAATTTCGGTTTTTTTTACGAAATTATAAAAAATCTTCAAGACATGAAACAACTCGGAAAATTAATTCATTGAAAAAATTACAAAATGCCAATGAATTTTAATAAAATTTATTTTTACAGCTATGGATAAAAAAATTCACGTAATTTGCATAAATTTGTACACTAGTTATGAATGATTTTTTCAGAAAAGACAGAAAATTTTAACAAAACATTCAAATAATTTTTTTGCAAAAATCCAGAAAATGATTTTTTGTGAAAGTACAAAATGTTGAAGAAATTCAATTTCTACAATTGAAGGGTGGATGGGTGGAAATGCAAAGTATGATAAGCGCCATTTTTTTTGTTGAAAAAATAAGTTACGAAGAATCGCTCTCACTCGGAGACAAATCGTTCATTTCGAGATTTCTTTTAACCAATATGTAGAGAAATGCCCTCTCTTCATCACATGGTACATGAGAAACCCCCTACTTTTCCCCTCTTCTACCCGCGACACGAGTTCAAAGCTGCCCTGTAAAATTTAATTTTTGGCGCTTATCATACTTTGCATTTCCGCGCTTCAATTATTTTTTTTTTTTAAATCCCAATATTGCAATAAAATTTTCACAAAAATTCAAAAAATCGTTGACAAAACATTGGAAAAGCTTTTTCAATAGAATTCCAGAAAATTTTTCACATTACTTAATTTAGAATTTTTTATAAATTTGTTTATAAAATGATTTCGTAAAGTTTACAAGAAATTCTCCTAAAAATTGTAGATTTTCTCCAAAACGCCACAAAATTTTTACAATATTTTGGAAATTAAAAAAAAAAAAGTACAGAAAACCATCACAACATTTTTTTACCAACTCCAGAAAAATAAACTTGACTAGAAAAAAAAATACAAAGTATAGAGAACTGTAACATTTTTTATAAATTAAGAAAAAGAAATCAAAAAATTTTCACAGGAATTTCCACGAAATTACAAAAAAAAAATCGATTGAATTTCACAAAATTTTTGAAAATAATCATTGTCAGAATTTTTTTTTGCAAGATTTCAGAAAATCGTTCCCAAAATATTCAGAAAATTTTTTTACAGAGCTTCAAAATTTTAATTTTTTCACTGGGACTTCCTTACAAGTTTTAAGATAACTTTACCAAATTTCTGAAAATTACCTAAAAATTTCAGAAAAATTACAAAAATTGAAAGTTTAGTTTTTAAAAAAGCAGAGAATTTTCGTGAAATTTCATAATTTTTTTTACAAAATTTTATAAAATTCAAATTAGTTTTTCTCACATTTCAAAATAAACAATAAACATACATACCTTACCTATTAAAAAAAAACAGAATTTCAGAAAATTCTTCTCAGTAGGTAAATTTCTAAAGATTTTTGAAAAAATTTAGAGAATTTTACGTGAGTTTGAAAAAGATTCAAAAAACTTTCAGACAATTTCCTTAAATTTTTTAGAGATCTACTTATCCCAAAATTTCAAATTTTCTCAGAATTCTCAGAATTTTTTTTTGAAATTACAAAAATTTGAATAAAAATTTAGGGCAGGTAACTATATTGTCTTAAAATTTAAAAAAAAATACAAAAGTTTAGAAAATCTTTGACAATAATTTCACAGAATTTTTTATAGAATACTAGAACATTTTTGGAAAATTTTTCAAAAAATTTTAAGGCTTTTCTAAAAATTTTATTCCTTAAGTGCGGAAAATGTTTCTTGATATTTCAGAGATTTTTTAGCAAAATTCTATAACTTTTTACAAAATTGCAGAAAGTTCAAATGTTCTTAAAAAAAAAAAAATTCCAACAATTTTTCATTTATTGAAAAAATTTTCCAATAACTTCAGCAAAATTTCGCAAATTTTTAAAGAAATTATCACAAAATTTCAAAAAAATCACAAACCTGCCAAAGAATTCTTCATAAATTTATAGAATTTTTTTTTGTGAAACGTTAAGGAATTTTCAACAATTTGTTCTTATTAAAAAAAAAAAAAAAAAGTTTGTTCATTTCTGCTCACTTTTTTGACATTCGGAAATTACTAAAATTACTTAAAAATTAAAAAAGTTTATATTACCTACGCTATGCCTTTTAAGTTGGACGATCATTAAAAATTTCAAAACTTGAGATCTCCGCATATGAAAGCATTTTGGAAGGGGGTAGGTATAGCTAATATGCATTTTTTTTAAATTAAATTGTTTTTAAAACTCTCTGTTATTTGAAAATTCTTTGTTGACCTCTCGTAAAACATTCACTATGCAAGAATCGATTTTTTAATTGTTTTCTTTTTATTTCGTATAGCAATCTTTACCAATGAGGCATAAAGAATTCCACTTCATCAACCTTCCAACCCCCTTGAAATATGTTTACGAATTTTTCCAGTCAATTTTCAGTGAAAAGATAAGGACTCGTTTCATGGTAAGCTGAATGCTTCGAATGTATTCTACAAAATACTTACGTTCATATTGGTATGAGTATCCACTCGAAATTACTACAAAGGATTGTTTTTTCCCCTTCTAACAGATGCACCAGAATTTGAACGATATTGTCGAACACATGGATATCAATACGTTGCCAAAAGAGTACGGTGGTGTGATCCCCATGACTGATATGATCGGTACGTACCTTATAATTTTTTTTAAAAGCTGCGAATGAAATGCTTTGCGGTTTCACGGTTTCTGGGAAAGATAATTTTTTGATTTGCAAAGGAAACTGCCGGTGGCGTGCTAACACATTTAACATTTCACCTAAAAAAATTTTCACAATAAAACAGCTACAAGATTTAATCAAATCTAAAATTAAACTCATCGTGATACGAATACTCGTTTGCAGAAATGTGGAAAGACGAATTACTACAAAAACGCGACCGATTACTTTCGCTGGATAAAATGGTTCTCTTGAATAACGACTGCATTTCTAAAAAGAAATTAAATAAAAATTCCAAATCATCCAGAACTCAGACTGTGCCCAACGTTACCGGCAGTTTTCGTAAATTGAACATAGATTGAGTTTTTATTTTTATTGTTATATATTTTGTGTACCTTTTTTGTATTTTTTTCAATATCGCGGGCAGTGGGTATGTGAATGATCCAACGCACTAGACTACAATTTTTTTTTTTCATAGATGAAATGTTTTTATTATGCTTTTTTATTTGTGTGTATCAAATGAGATAAAATTAATTTTAATGTGATCGGTGTAATTTAATTTTATTAGAATTATATTTCGATCAAATTGTTGAACAAATTGGAGAAATGGAAATGTGGATAACCGTCGAAATAGCTCGTATGTTAGTTCGTGATTACAATAATGAGAGTTTTGTTCCTTCGAAGAGGTAACTAGGCAAATTATTCGTGGACAAGTTTTATTGATCACATATACGAATGAAGAATTGAAATACTACATTGGATAGTGGGTTCTACAAGAGTGTACACTACATATATTTCAAATGTGATGCAAATAAAAAAATTCCAAAGTGAAAATTTTTCTGAAGTTTTGTTTCATAAAAAATTCTACAAAAATTTCTTGGAAAAAAATTTTCTAGATATTATTGAAAAAAAAACTTCTGATTTATTAAAATGGTCTGCATTATTATTTTTTAATCTTTCGGATAAAAATGAAAATCGAATTCGAAAATTTGAGGAAAATGCAGATGAAATATTCTCTCAAATTTTGTGAAAAAAATCTTCCAAAGTTAGAAATTGTCTGTAGTTTTTTGTGAAATGGTAATATCTGAGATTTTATTAAAAAAATTTATAGTTGTTTGTTGAAAAATTCATTGATTGAAATTTTTGCAAAAATGCTTTTCTGAGATTTTATTTTTATTTAAAAAATAATAATTCGTTGGTATAATACTTTAACAAAAGCAAAATAAATTTTTTTCAGAAATTCTATAAAATTGGAAAAATTTTGATTCAAAAAAAAAAAAAAATTGAACCATATAAGTACCATAATGTCAAAGATGATTTTGGTATTTTTTTTTATTATTATTTTTTTATTTGTCTTGTAAATTTCATTATCACTTTTAGTTGTGTTTTTTTTAGTTGTAGTTTTTTTTTACTGAAATTTTCTATAGAATTTCTTCTCAGTCAGATTCACTTTTTCCCATTTTTTTAGCCACTTTTTATGAGTTTTTTTCCTGTCATCATCATTTTCTGTCAGCACCTTTCTATACAGGGTGTCCGGTGAGTGGTCTGCCAAACTTTAAATTTGTATATAATTTGATTACGACTAACAAAAAAGTTAATGTACACATAGTGCCCAATTTTCAAAATTAAGGAGCTACAAAGGTTTGAAAATCTTGAAAAAAAACGCAATACTGCCATCAAAATCCAAAATTTCGTTAAGCACATTTTCAAATTTGAAAAAAAAAATGTTGAAAGTTTTGTTTAATTTCCAATATCTACTACAAATTTTCAGTGAATTCCAAAAAAATTGAAAACATTTTTGCTGTAAAAAATTTTGAGATTTTCTTTCCAAAAAAATTGAAAGATTTTATTTTTAAAAACGAATAAATTAAAAAAATAATAAACAAATAAATTTATTAAATCTTTTTTTTTAAAATGAGATTTTTTCTTCACGAACTCGAGGAATATTTTTAGGTATGCCATGAAAGGCAAGGAAAAATTTGTTTTCTCCAAAAAAATTGAGAGTTCTTTCATATTTTTTAAATCGAATGAAAAATTGAGTTTTTTTTTTCCTCAAAAGAATTATTGATATTTATTTTTCTCTAAAAATAAGAGACATTTCTTTAAAATGAAAAAAAGAAACATAAAAATAGTAGGCAAAGATTTTTTTGAAAAAATTGAGAGCTTCTTTTCTCTACAAATGAACGACTTTTCCTCGAAAAATCGAAATTTTGGCGGCCAGTACTCGAATTGAGCAAAATTACGAAGCGAAACGCATTTTGATCCAAAATTTTGGCCCAAGTCATGTCGAAGTTACTTAATCCTTCTTCTCTCCATTTTTGGTCATTTTATATCTTTTTTATGGCAGAGTGTTCGATATTTTTTAATAGGGTTTTTAAACATATAAAATTTAAAAAAATTGATCCAATTTATTAATTTAGTTGCACTTATGAAGACAATTTTTTTTTAATTACCTAATCAATTGATAAATACTCCTATTATTTATGACTTTGGGGAGAAAATAAAAGAAATCGATTTAATTCTTCCGATTTAACTTCTTTCGATTTAACTTCTTTTTTGGCAATAAGGCATGAGAATTTTTTAAAGGGTCGGTGGTCCTAAAAAAATAAGAATACTTTTTATTCCAAGAAATTTTTTTTTTTTTTTTTGAAAATTGTTTTTCTTCTTCCTTGAGAATGCGAGATTTTCTTCTGCAAAAATTTGAAAAATATTATTGTGAATTGGCAAGATTTTGTTTTAAAAAAAAAAACTGAGAATTTTTTCTTTTAAAATGAAAGATTTCATTTTAAACATAAAAATGTTTTGTTTTTTTCTCCAAAATATTTAACGATACCTAATCACGATTATTTTTAAAAATAAGAGATTTCATTTTAAACAAAAATACCTTGAAGTTTTTTTTCTTCAAAAAAGATGAACGATTTCCATCTGAAAATTTGAGAAAGTTTCTGAAAAAATGGAAATTTTCTTCTTCAAAATATTGTACATTTTTTTGAAAAATTGAAAGTTTTTTTTTCTCATTTAAAATGTTTGGGAATGGGAATACCTAATTAAAATTTTATTCTTGAAAAATGAGAGCTTCTTTCTGCATAAAAAACGATTTTTTCAAGAAATTAAAGATTTTTTGAAATAAATTATTTCTTTTTTTAATTTTAAATAATTTTAAAATTATCTACTCACTTCAGAAGGACTGAAAAAAAATCAGAAGAATTTTTTTCTGGTTGGATTTTTCACGAACCGGAACGCAGAATTTTTATTTCTCGCGAACCGGGTGCGTTCCGGCTCAATTCGAGCACTAAAATTTCCACTCAAAAAAGTTGGAAATTTTTTCAGAAGAAGTAGAGGTTATACTTCGTCGAAGAATAAAAAAGATTTCTTCCCACTAAAAACTTTTTTTAAAATGATAAATTATTACCACCAATTTTTTTTATTAAAAAAAAAAAAAAAAAAATGTGACCAAAGTATTTAAAAGTACCTAATGTTCGAAAATTGAAAATTATTTCTATAAAAAATTGCTATCAACTCGTGAACTTGAAAGTCTCCAAAAATTGAATTTTTTTAAATAAGAAAAACGTTAAAAAATAAAAACTTTTTACAAATTTAAGAACTGATTTTTTTGCGAAATGAAGACTTTCAAAAATGAAGCTCAGGTACTCATTTTGCAAATCAAACAAAAACGGATTTTTTCAACTAAACTTATGATTTTTTTTAGGCATTTCAATTTTTATAAATTTTGGATTTTTTATTTGAATAAACATATTTTTAGAAACAAATATTTTTCAAAAATTGAAAAGTTTTCAAATGTTGAAAATTTTTTAGAAATCAAAATTTTTGAAAATTTGAAAATAGATAACTTCAAAAATTTGATTATTCTTTTGATCGTGTATCAAAATTTTTAAAAATTGAAAATTGTTCATAAATTTTAATTTAAATTGGAAATTGTTTGAAAAATAAAAACTTTGAAAAAGCAAAAAAAAAAATTGAAAATTGAAAATTAAAAAATTTGAAAGAATAAATTGAAAATTTTTCAAAAATTGACGTTTTTTTGAAATCAAAAATAATTTTGATTAGACCCTTCTTTCTCCTCCACTTTTGCATAGTACGTACGAAAATTACTTTTAAATCCATCTTGTGCAGCTAGCAGTCACCTTTATGTAACTTGAGCTTGGGGTACAGCCAATAGGTGAACAATCGATTCTGTAAATAGTCGATTCGATTATAATTCGACCAAACAATTAGATAACACAGGGAACTAGTATTCCATTTTCCATTTTTTCCTTTTTTTGAGGGTCTATCCCCTACCCCTTTTTTTCATCTCTGTACCTAGAGCTCCAATTGAAAAAAATTTCAAACAAAAGTTGTAGATTGAGGTCCTTGGAATAATTTTGGTTATGATAAAAATTTCGATTGGACACTTCCCTCCCCTCCCATTTTGCATAGAACGTATGAAAATGATTCGGTCATTCTCATACGTTCTATGCAAAATTGGAGGAGAAGGAAGGGCCCAATCGAAATTTTTGTCATAAACAAAATTATTCCAAGGGCCTTAATCTACAACTTTTGTTTGAAAAATTTTTCAATTGGAGCTTTAGATACAAAGATGTGAAAACTATTTGGAAAGGGGGATGGGCACGTAAATAAAGACGATCTTGTCTTTTAATAGAAGAGACAACGCCAAGAATACGTGACTGATGGCAACAATATTAGTTACAAATAAATTAATACCCGAGCCAGTGAGCCACGTTTCCGTATCCGAACAAAGAACTTAATACTTATTTACATAGTATTTTAATTTGGTAGCCGAATACGAATATCTCAACTAATTACACGACGAAGAATAAAATATCGTACTTACGTACGTATGGTACTTATATAAAAGTGAATTGCGACAATTTAGTAACCTATCAGGTCGGTGTTTTTTTTCTTTTATTATTTTTGTTGCCTGCTCAGCTATATTTACTCAGCCAATTATCTATTTAAGAAACGTATAACCGAACTGGGTACCTAATTAAGCAATAAAATTACTTTTTTTATGACGTCCTAATGGAAATTACGAGTAATACCTTATCACTGTCCCGCGAGTATCGTTCGAATGTATTATTTCTCTATTACAATTATTAAGAATCTAAATAGGCAAACAATATTATTAACGAGTGTAGCGAATTCTTTCACGCATTGTTGCGTAATTTAATTTGCCATTTTTCTTTCTCTCTTTTGGCTGAAATCGTGTTTTTCAAAAATTTTCTTCAATGTCAAGGTTAATGAATTTTATTTGTCTACCAACTTGCGTGTTTTTCTTTTTTTATTCGCGGTGCGGAAAATTGCCCGCGGATTATAAGATACTAAAATATATCGCTATACGTAAGACCTGAGAAAAGTCTGATGAGAATTTAATTTTGGGTATTTTATGATACTCGTTTTTTTTTGTTGTTTTTTTATTTTTAAATCATTACTTACAGTGATATTTTTTCGAAAAATATCCGAAAATTTTTGAAAACTCGAATTTTTTATTGGAAACATTTATATGATCTCGTTGATCAACTTGCATAAATTTTTCAACGAAAATAAAATCGATTACTTGTCGATTTATTTATAAAGAATTTTAGTTTATTAATAGAGCCTTGTTTTTCAATTCTTCAATTTTATATCTTTTGTTAGGTACTAATAATTATTTTGAAACCCATTGTACGACGAAAGATGAGTAATTCATGTAACTGTATAGGTACCATAATTCGGTAGGTACTTTTTCCGTAGAAATAAACCAGTTTTTCCTTTCTTCTCTTGTATTGTAAGTTGACTGTTTCATTAGTGGGTATTTTATTTATGAATTTAAAAAAAAATTCGATACAAGAATTTAGAATTTTTAATACGTATCTACTCATCGTTTTTTTTTAAATGACGCAAACGCTGTCTTTAACAATGAAAAAGTTATTTCAGGTGACGAAGTGAAATGGGAAGCGAAAATACTTTTAAAAATAGTGGAAAAGTTTTGTTACGATTAATGATTTTATAAACACTATGGGGGTTTATGGATCATTTCGAACACCTTTATTAGGTAATTAAATTGAAGAATTGATTTTTTTTGTGTCATTTTGTACACGAAACGAAAGCAAGCAGAATTACACTGAGTTTAATTTTTTTGGTGTGATTTTGAAGAAAAAAACTTTTAATTTTTTTGAAGTGAAAAAATTTCAAATTTTTGGAAAGTTCTTTTTTAATTTCAAATTTTTTAAAACTTTTTTTGCGAGAAAAAAACACATTTTTCGGAGGGGAAAAGGCTGTTTTTTGGAGAAATGAGAATTCATTAACTTTTTTGGAGCACAACAAAGTTTTTGGAGAAGGAACCCCATGAATTTTTGGAATAAAAAAATCAAAATCAATTATTTTGAGCTAAAGCATCTTGAAATTTTTTTGAGTAAAAAATTTTTCAACTTCTTTTTGGGAAAAGTCTTTCAATTTTTTTGGAGAATAGAACGAGAAAAGCATTTCTCAATTGATTCAAAACGAAAAAATTTTTTAAGAAAGTATAATTTTATATTTTTATAGAAAAAACTCTATTCTTTTTATGAAAAATGTTCAATTTTTTTAGGCAAAAAAATCTCAAATTTTTGGAAAGAATTATTTTTGAATTTTGATGGGGAAAACTGGAATTTTGGGAGAGATTTTTTTTTTTTGAGAAATCGTAAAATTATTAAATTTTTAGAAGTAGGCGGATGATTAAAATTAATGAAATAAAAATTTGATTGATTTTTTGAGATATTTTCGACTTTTTTCAAATCTATTCAATTGTGAATGATTCGTTCAGAACTGATTCAGTGATTTTTCGAATGATTGAAATTTTAAAAGAAAAAATGATTCCTTCTGAATTGATTCATTCGTTCGTCAGCGATTTCATCTCATTGAATGTATTTTTAAAAATTCTTGATGAAGTGTGGACGAACAAATTCCTTATGAACTGAATCAGTCTTCAGTCGTTCGCGAGGAAATCTTTCAAAAAATAAAAAATTCAAAATCTTGAAAAGTTTATTTAAAATAAAAAATTCCAATGAGGAATTTCTTGCATAAAATTATTTTAGAAAATCTCAAAAAGTGTTTTTGAAAAATCTTTTTTTTTTTAAATTGTTAAAATAATATTTGGAAGAACTTCCAATTTTTTTTTCAATATCTTTCTTTTGAAAAATTTTCAAAAATCTTGAAAAATTTTGTTTGAATCTTTCGATATCTTTTCTTGTAACAAAATATCTATTAAAATTGCGATAAAAAAAAATCCTAAAAAGCTTAAGCCGGCTTTTAGGGGTGATTTAGCTCTGAGAACCCAATTTCAAATTATTCAATGAAAGTTGGCCCTTATGGTCTTAAACCTCCGTGATGAAATTTTAGGCTCAATATTTCACCCCTTCAGTGGCGAAACTGGGGGTGGGCATGGGTGAGCCAGACCATTTCAAGAAATAGTTCGGCCATCCCAATTTTTTCCAATCTGGTCTAATTTTCCTATCAAAAAAGGCAATCGATTTTTTTTCATTTAAAAAATTGGAAAAATTGAAACAAAAAATTCTTTTTTTCTCTCGAAAAATAACAGATTATTTCTCCAAAAAATTAAAATAACTTATTTTTTCTTAAAAAATTTTTTATTCCGAGAAAATTGCGATTTTTTTTCTTCGAAAAAATTTTTCTGATTAACTTTCAAAAAAAAAAAAATTAAAAAAAAAATTTTAATTAAAAAATTTAAAAAAACTCCTAGGAAGGTATCAAAAAAATGTTATTTTCTAAAAAAAACTTGGACCCCCTGGTTGACTCTATTTCCACACTACGTTTGAAAGTATGAAACATAGTATATGCTTTTACTCGGTGACAAAATGTCTAAAAGTCACGAATATTAATTTCCATGGAAATTTAAAAATCTAAAAAGAAAAAATGTCCAAAAAGTCATAAAATTTCTTTAAAAAAAATTAAAAAGTCTAAAAGCCCTAAAATTTCTAAAATAATATCAAAAAGTCATTAAATTTATAAAAAAAATTCCAAGTTTCAAAATGTCTGACAAAATGTCTGAAAGTCATCTTTCTATTTATAAAAAAAATTCCAAGTTTCAGAATGTCTGACAAAATGTCTAGAAAATGTCTAAAGGTCATAAAATTTCAAAAAAATTTACAAGTTTCAAAATGTCTGACATAATGTCTAAAAAATCGAATTTACTAAAAATTTTCCAAGTTTTTTTATGCCATCAAACCTTTTTTTTTTTTTTTTTTTTTGGTCCCCAATCCCAATTGGGTGGGGGAAATGTATTCATAATATGAGGGTACATCACTCAGCATAGACAGTGACGCCAAACCTAACCTAACCCAATTTGGTGTCGCATTTTGGGGTCGGATTTTGGGGTCGTTTTTTTCCATTTTGGTCTCCGTTAAAGCATATTATGTACTATGCTAAAAAATTTGCAATTTTTTTAAATGATTTTTTTTTGCAACATATATTTTTTTGGGAAATATTTTTTAAAAAATGATTCAACAATATTTTTTGAAAACATTTTATGAAAGAATTTTTTTAAAAGAAACTTTTTGAAATAATTAACTAATAAGTTACCAGTTTGGAATTAAAATTTTTTTTTAAAGATTTCAAAAGGAAATTTTAAAGTAAAAGCTAAGAAAAATGAGAGATTTTCATAAAAATTTCAACAAATTTTTTTGACAACATTTAATTCCTTTCAGAAATTTTAATTTCTAAAAAAAAATTTGCGTTTGTTTTTCAAAAATGATTTTTGTCTGCAATAAGTATTTTTTTGGGAGAATTTTTTGGAAAATATTTTGAAAAAATGATTCAATAATATTTTAAAGAATTTCTTTAAAATAAAATTTTTGAAATAATTAAGTAGGTACCTATTAAAAATTTCATTTTTTCAAATATTTCAAAAAGAAATTTTAAAGAAAAATGAGAGATTTTCATAAAAATTTCAACAAATTTTTCTGAAAAATTTCACTTCTTTTCAAGAAATCTTACGAAGAATTTCGAAAAAAATCACTCGAGATAATTTTTTTAGCGAAATTTTTTAAATAAGTAAATGTTTCCAAGATGATGCTATTTGAGAATAATTATTTAAATATTCCTTTGCTCAAGATTTTAATATGAGATCTTCTATAGAAGAGAAAAAAATCTGAAGAAAATTGCAAAATTCTAAATTTTAAGAAATTTTTTTTTCAAATAAAAAAAAAAATCCAAAATTTTGTCATAAAAACAAAATGTCAAGTTTCTCAAAAATTAATATTTTTCCCAGCAGAATTTTTATTGAATTTTTTTTTTTCAAAGTGATATTATTTTTTCACTATTCGAAAATAGCTGCAGACTGATTCGAGCATTTTCAAATGATTTGGAATGTATACGTTTTGAATTCGTGGAAAACGCAGTTTTTATTTCGATGAAAAATACATCGAACCGAATAAATATTTAATTTAAAATATCGTACTACGTGTTTTTTCACCTTCTCGTTGAATTATACATTAAAATTTAATGCGGTAAAACTCGTATATTATTGACATTATTTTATTTTTTTTACAGACACCCAGACCCGGCTACCAACGAGCACTTACCTCGTATCGGTCAAACTCGTAGGTATATCAACGGAGACTGATGACATCAAACCAATGACCGATAACGACCGCGTTGTCCGCACGTAAAGAGCAGACCATTACGCCAGCATATTCATCACGTAGGTAAACAATAAGCTCGCTTATATATCTGCATTTTTTTACGTACAGATACGTGCATTAAACCGGTTTAAGGTAAAAATGCATGAATGAAAATATCTATATATTTATATTCTTTTTTTTATCCCTTTTCCAGCTTCCTCATATATCACATCGATTCTAAACAAGATGCTGCGATGTCCGGTAATTAAGAAGCCAACTGACCACTGCCGAAGCTAATTACGTACGTAATTATGTCTGAGAATTTGTATCGAATCGATGGCAGTACAATATCGTACGAGAACCAGGCTATTTATAGAGAAAAGTAAGTAAAATTCTCACGTAGGATTAGACAAAATTTCGACATTGAGTTCGTAATAAGAGTAGAAAGGCTTGGCTTGGCCGCTGAGGCTGCATGAGTAAAAATAGAGGCCCGAATGTGGTGGATTTTTTCTGCGAATTTTTTCACATTATCGCGTACTCAGACAACTATCGACACCTGTTTAAATGCTGCGTGGTAATTGCCAAAACACCGTATTACCAGCTGAATGTACCTATAGCTAAAGTATCCTTGTACTATATATCGAAAGAACAATAGACATCGATAAGTAATAATTTTAACGATAGATCGGCCGTTTAAAAAAAAACTCACAGCTCTATTAACTAAATAATAATTTACATAATACATATATTAAATTATACCGGTATGTTTGCGGAAAGTAATATTTTTACTAATTATAGCAATTATACCGAAAAATGATTAACCTGGCACACCTTTTCGCGCAGAGGAAAAAAGGAAATCGATGCGTTTTCAAGGAAGTGCTGTTCCTCTCCTCTGTATACAATTAAATATACGAGTAATACCTATACTACGAGTACGTATATAGGTATCTGAGTCTGTGCTGTGTACATGAAACACACAGCCTACAGCTGCGTACGTGTGAAGATAATAGTCCAAGATTTTGTTTTTGTTTTACCTCTTAGGGTTCAAATACCCTTTTACCCTTTATACTTACCTATTAGAGTTTTGGTGGTAGAGTGAGAGGAACAGAGGAGGAGAGAATTTGTAGTATGCGGATTGCGGAGCTGAAATCTAATTTATGTGTTAAATGGGCGACGAATGCGTTGAAAATCAATTTCGTAGTAATTATTTGATAATATTTTAATTCCTCGAATGGTATTCGTGGCGTGACCGGAAATTCAGATAAAAAGGGGAGGGAGAAATTGCGAAAAAAAAATGGTACATATTTTTTGTTGAAAGAAATACCTAGAATTTTGTGAAAAGATTCATACTTGCATAATTGATTTGTTTTTGGAGTTGGAAAAATAGTGGAAAAATTTTAGAGGGAAAATTTAACGATTTTTTCGTATAGTATGAGTTAATATGAGAAATAATTAAAGATTTTTTTTATTCCAAAAAATACGAGATTTTTCTATTGAAAAAAATTATCTTATTACCTACCTCAAAAATGAAAAAAAAAAATTAAAACGCGGTAGTATTTTTCAAAAATTTTAAGAATTTTTTCAAACCAAAAAAAAATTGTTCAAAATTTTCCATTTTTTTGAAAAAAATTTCTTTAAAAAAATTTAAACATTAGAAAAATTATTTAAAGAAATTTACTTCGGAAGAAAATTAAAAAAAAAAAATGAAAAATTCATTTTCAAATAAAAGCTTGTTTTTGAGCATGATCTAAAAAAAATTTGTTAGTTTCTTACTTACCTTATTTCTTAAAAAACCTAAAGAAATATATTTTTAAATTTTAATTTAAAAATTGCGGATTTGTTTAAAAATCAAAATGGCAGCAACAATATAGGTACCTGAACAGTTTTTTTTTTAAATTTAATTTTATTTAAAAGTAGGTACTGAAACATTTTTTTTTTTACATAAAAAAAATAAAAAACCTGTTTTTAACAGAATAAAAAAATCGGACTGTTGAAATACATTTTTTTTTTTAATATTTAAAAAATTGTTTTTTAATTAAATGTGAAAAAATTGATGTTTTAAAATTAAGTACTGAATTTGTTTTTTGAACAGAATTTGACATGTAGCATATTTTACAAACTTGACCAATTTTTGAAGGAAAAAAATACGTACAACAACAACAACAATTAAAACATGTATTTTTTGGATAGGATAAAAAAATTGGTATTTCTCCAGTTACTTTCACATAAATATTCTACTTTTTTTTTATTAAAGATAAAATTCAAAAATTTTTGATTTTTTACCAACCGAACTCTTTGTTTAAAAAAGTCTAAAAAATTGTAGTTTTGTATACTTACCTAATTATTTTTTTAAAGAAATATTTCATGTAAAAGTGTTTTTAAATAGTTTTATTTTTAGTAGGGCTAAAATTTATCCAACCTCATTTTTGAAAAAAAAAAAAAAATCTAAAACATTATTGTTTTTCAACAAAGAATAAAAAATTATAATTACCTAGGTACCTACCTACCTACCTTCAAATTTTGGAATAAAAGAAAAGAAATGAAATGTTTTAGATAGGTATATAATATACGAAAATTTACCATTTCACTTGAGTATTGCAAAAAATAAATAAATAAATAAAAATTTGGTTTTCACCATAAGTGATAAAAATATTCTGAATTCTAAAATGTATTCGCATTCAGGTAAATCTATTTATAATTTTTTTAATTGAAAAAAATTAACATTACCTAGGTATAAAGAACCTAAAGATTTTCAGCAGAATTTCCTGAAATGATTTTTGAAAAAAATTCTAAAAAAAATTATTTTTTAACAAAATGAAAAAATAATAAATTTTTGAAAATTATGTAGGCAATATTTCTTTTTTAAAATAGTATTTGAAAAAATTGAATTTTTAATGAATTGAATAACATAACCAAAATTGTCAAAAAAATCTGAAAAATAATTAATAAAATATTTTAATTTGTTTGACTGTTGGTTAAGTATATTACTCAATTGCCATTTGACATTGAAAACGTGCTCGAAATTTAGAGGGGGGGCATAAATTATCCCTAGTTTTCTCTACTATCCCTGCAAGTTTGAAAAAATTCGGTTGAAAAGTGATAAAAATTCCACCTCTCTCCAGAAAGTGTCAGGGGTGAGATATCGATCTAAAAGGGCCAAATCACCCTTCTAAACACTGCTACACACTTTTTTTTAAATTTTTAAATCGAATTTCCTATTTTAAAAATTAAAAAAAATTATTTGAATCGATTTTATTTTTAGAAATTTTTTTTGCGAAATATTAGGTTAAAATAAATTGTTCTGGTGCCTGATTTTTGTATTTTTCAGAAAGAAGTTTCTGTAAAAAAATATTTGAAAAATTGTTTATGTTTTCTAAATCTTAATATCCTGTTTTTTTCAGAATTTTTTTTTTAATTCTGAAGAGTGGTATGAGAGATTTTTTCTGTTTTTCATTAGATAGGTACGTAATTTTGTGAAAAAAAGTTTTAAAAAAAAAGTCGTTGAAAAAATGAGAATATTTTTTGTAAAAATTTTAATTTTTTCGAGAATTTTCGAATAAAATCGTAATAATTTTTTTTTTCAACATAGGTACTCAAAATTGAAATTTGAAAAAATTATATACCTACTTACAAAGGTGGTCTTTATTTTTCGAATTTGGAATTTTTGGTCTCCCATCCCCTAAAATTGTTACCTCTTGTGAGAAAATAATTCCCTATTTTTTGTTTTTCCCTTCCGTAAAAAACCCTCCCTGCGGTGCCCCCTAGGGTGGCCCTTATTTTTCGAATTTTGGAAATGTTGTCGGGACCGGGGGTCAATTGGTGATATATTGGTAGAAAATAATTCCCTATTTTTTATTTTTCCCCTAGCTGAATTTTGAGCCGTTTCTCAGGGGCCCCCAAATTTGAAAAAAATCAAAAAAATAGAAAAAAATAGAACATTTTGAAATTTTTTGAAAATTTTTAGCAAAATGGTCATAGGGATGGTATTTCTATAAGGCAAGACCATTTTCGATGATTTCTTATCTTTACCACCCTTTTCATGGGACATAAAAAAACGTCATTTTTTACATTTTTTTAAAAATTTGAAAAAAATGGCTAAAAATTAAAAAAAAAATTTTGAATAAAATGATTTTAACATACCTACATGTTATCACCCAAAAAGGTCATTTACGGCGATTTTTCATCCTTACCTTCATTTTTAGGAACCTCATTTTTTTCAATTTTTTATAGTTTTTGAAAAATTTTCACTGATACGGCAGTGGTGAAAAATCACCGTAAATGATCTTTTTGGGTGATAACATGTATGTTAAAACCATTTTATTCAAAAAAAAAATTTTCTTCAATTTTTAGGCATTTTTTTCAAATTTTTTAAAAAACGTAAAAAATGACGTTTTTTATGTCGCATGAAAAGGAAGGTAAAGATAAGAAATAATCGAAAATGGTCTTGTCTTATAGAAATACCATCCCTATGACCATTTTGCTAAAAATTTTCAAAAAATTTCAAAATGTTCTATTTTTCCTATTTTTTTAATTTTTTCAAATTTGGGGGACCCTGACGAGAAACGGCTTAAAATTCAGTCAGAGGAAAAATAGTAAATAGGGAATTATTTTCTACCAATATGTCACCAATTGACCCCCGGTTCCGACAACATTTCCAAAATTCGAAAATTAAGGACCACCCTAGTGCCCCCATTTTTCAAAATGAGAAAAAATACAGGTTTTAATCAACACACAGAATGAAAAAAATCAAATGGTTTTTGTTTTTAAGAAATCAAGTAATTTTTGTTCTTCTATAAAAAATTCTATTTTTTTTTCAAATAAAGCAAGACATTACATTTTTTCAAAAAAGTGGACGTTTGCTTTGAAATAAATGATCATTTTTCTTTACACCATCCCGAAAATATTACGATTTTTTCTAGAAAATTTAGCCCCCTCAAAAAAATACGTACCCAACTTGGTTTATGTTTTCTCCAAAAATTTCAAGCTGATAGGTAGATATTTTCAAGTGAATTTATTTAGTTTTTTAAATCAAATGATTTTTATTTCCGAACAGTTTGCGATTTTTTTAAAACAATTTTCAATTTTTTTACGTCGACTCCAGAAATAGCATTGAGATATTATTAATACTAAGAAGAAACAGTTTTTTCCCAAAAGAACGAGTTTTTTCTTTAAAAATTTTGGAAAATATTTTACTTGAAAAATTGATTTTTTCGCCAAAAAAATTGAGTATTATTTTCAAAAATTGATTTTTTTCGAAAATATTCAGGTAGTATAAGTAATAAAAATTATATATACCTAATATATGATATCAGAAGTTATATTTTTCAAAAACTTCAATTAGTTTTCAAACAGAATCTCAAAATACAATTTTTTTTCCAAAATTAAAAAAAAATAATAATTGGTTTAGCAAAATTTACAGAAAAAATTTAAAATGTTTCTTTTAAATAAATTGAAAGATATTATTATTTTTGAATAATAGATAACGTAGGGTTTTCGCTTTTTCGATATCCATTTTATTGACCATTAGGTAGTGTAACTTGTAAGCAACTTTTTGAAAAGGCTCTGAGAAAAGCCCAGAATTTTCTAGCTTAAAAATTGATAGTCTGTAGCCTAGAAAATTTAGCCTAATTATTGTTTATTATGTACCACCTACATTTTATACCTAAATTTAACTGAAGTACTAAAAATTCGTGCTTGTATTTTTCGTAGGTTCTATTGATGCTGGAAGTGGAAGTGGAAATGGAAGAAAATAATGAAATGAAAAGAATCCCTACAAATACAACATATGGACAGAGAGAGAGACGATTCTGACACCTTTCCACCCTCATCTTCATTCATCCCATGCTCGTATTTGCTGCCTACGACTTCTCTCTCAATCTGGCCACGAATTGCCCATTAGGCCCAGGCTCGCACGTTATGGACACCAAAACAGCCTAAAGAAGGGGAATCTACAGATGTGCTCTTACAAATAGTAGTATCTTGGATTTGTACACAAAGGTACAAGTTTACACGTACCCTCCTCCGCTCCGTACCGACTCACGTCAAAGAAGAAGACAAGAGAAGAGAGAGAAGAAAAGAAGAAGAAAAAAGCAACGCTGAATAAAATCGAGACTGCTGTATTAACTGTAACGTGGTCTAAGCCGGTGTGAAGATCACTCAAGGGAAGGTTAGAAATACGTAGCACGGTGCCTGGCTATTGGGTACGAGTTGGCCTTGCCATTGAGATATTACGTTTAAAGTTTACAATTAGCGCGACGGCGCGGTGGCGGTAGCGGCGCAGTGCGCGTGTCACGTCCGTTTTGTTCCTTTCGCGCGAGTTCACTCACTTCCTCGTAAGAAAAATCCTTCATTCGAAAGTGAGATTCGTTAGAAAGTGGATCGCGAGATTGACGCTTCTTTTTTTTTTACAAAATCCCCATAATTCGCGATATCGCACCGGTCGCGATTTTTTTACGAGTGATCGCATTCGCACACACGTGGATACTTGAAAAAAGCTCTCGAGAAAGCTTTACCTATCGGAGAAGAAGAAAAAATCATGACGTTGGAGAATTGTATCAATTCGGCGGACTTACTCCGTATGAAGGAATCGTTGGATTTGGAAGAAAAACTAGCCAAAGCTAGTCAGATGACTTCTCCATCGGCCGGACGACGACTTCGGGCTAGACAACTGGAACTCGACTCTAAAGATGACCCTAATGGATATAAGCCGCCTAAACACGTATTGCTCTATCTTGTCAGGTACGTACGACGATGCATATTTTAATGACCTGCTAAAGTCTTCCTTCCTTATTTGGCCAGCACGTGTGATTAGCACTGTTGGCCAGATTCGATATCGACGACGTTGTGCAGAAAAACGCAGTAATCTGGTGCGAAATATGGTGATAGTTTTTTACGTGAGATGGGTACGATGTAGGTGGAGCGAGATACGTGGTTAGGTATTTTTTCCATTATCGAGTTTTTGTGTAAAAATTTCTATTCGAATTGTGAGGCCAAGAATTGCCCAAAATGCATCTCATTTTTTCAAAAGCCTTACACCAGTGACCCGCCTCATTCTTCGTCAATTTGTCTGTTTTGTCGGTTTAAAAATAAGTAATTCAGATCTCATTCGGCTCCCCTCCTCCTCAGTCCCCTAGCTCAATTTTTCAAATTTCAATGTACGTACGTAGATAAAAAATTGAAAGTTTTCAAAATTCAATCAACAAATTGAAGAAAAAATTCGAAAAATTGAAAATTTCCTGAAAAATACAATTTTTAGTTTCGTTTCAAAAAGCATAAGTCTTTTTTGATAATTTTCAGCTGTTGAAGAGAAAGGGTCAAAAGTTGAAAATTTTTAATGAACAAATTGAAGAAAAAATTCGAAAAATTGAAAATTTCCTAAAAAATAAAATTTTTAGTTTCGTTAAAAAGCATAAGTCTTTTTTGAAAATTTTCAAAATTTCGTAAAATTTGGAAAATTTTCAATGAACAAATTGCAGAAAAAATTCGAAAAATTGAAAATTTCCTGAAAAATGAAATTTTTAGTTTCGTTTCAAAAATTATAAGTATTTTTTGAGAATTTTCAGCTGTTGAAGAGAAAAAAGTTGATAATTTTCAAGAATTTAGCAAATTTTCAATGAACAAATTTCAGAAAAAAATTCGAAAAATTGAAAATTTCCTGAAAAATACAATTTTTAGTTTAGTTTCAAAAAGCATAAGTCTTTTTTGAGAATTTTCAGCTGTTGATAAGAAGGGATCAGAAGTCAACATTTTTCAAAATTTCGTAAAATTTGAAAAATTTTCAATGTGGGCTACAAATTGCAAAAAAAAAAAATCGAAAAACTGAAAATTTCCTGAAAAATAAAATTTTTAGTTTCGTTGAAAAACATAATTTTTTTTTGAGAATTTTAACTTCTGAAGAGGTGAAAACCTGAAAATTTTTAAAATTTTGTAAAATTTAGAAAATTTCCATTACACAAATCGCGAAAAAAAATCGAAAAATTGAAAATTTCTTGAAATTTTTAGTTTCGTTAAAAAGCATAAATCTTTTTTGAGAATTTTAAGCTGTTGAAAAGAAGAGGTCAAAAGTTGAAAATTTTCAAAATTTCGTAAATTTTGGAAAATTTTTATTGTACAAATTGCAGAAAAAATTTGAAAAATTGGAAATTTCCTGAAAAATAAAATTTTTAGTTTCATCAAGAAGCATAAATCTTTTTTGAGAATTTTTATCTGTTGAGGAGAAGGGATCAGAACGTGAAATTTTTGTCAAGTTAATAACTAATTTTTAATACTTACTCTAATTTTGTATAAATATTCAATTCTGCTCCTTTTTAGCATCGAAGGGGTCTGGAGCACTTTCTTATTGTTCGAGAAAAAAAATCTAAAAATGAAGTCTGTAATGTTCGCCATACGATACTTTATGGAAATTTTTAGCGAAAATTTATTTTAAAAATTGAGTCAAAAAATTTATCTGGGCTACTTTTTTTCTAAAAAAAAAAAAAATGAATTCATTCGGGGCAAATGTGAAAAATTGAGAATTTTGCATTAAAAAAAGAAACTTTGATGATTGAATTTTTTAGGGGGGGGGGGGGGGGCTAATAAGAACCATTTTAAATTCAATTTTGAGTAAAAATTAGATTAGGAGTTATTGTCTTTCTTTAAATTTCTAAATTTATTTTGAAAATTTGCCCTTTTTTGTTTTTGCATTTTTTTTAAAATTGTGACTCCAAAGCACCACTTGTAATTGAAATGAGGGAAAATTTTAAAATTATTTTTCATGAAAAACCCGCAATTTCGATAAGTAAGAACGAAAAAAATTGAAATTCTGCCAATTTTTTCATTTTTTTCTAAGAAAAGTAGGAAAATAGACTCCACTTAATATTTAGTTAGGGAAAAAATTGTGTATTATTTCTCAAATAAAAAGAAAAATTTCATGGGTTAGAAGAAAAAATGGTAAAAGTCTAAAAATACCTCTTTTTTGAGAAATTGGGAATTAAATATTTTTTTTACGAAAAGAAACAGCTTTCAATTATTCTTACTGAAAATTTTGCTCATTTTTTATGTTTTTTTAATTTTTTGAGAAATCGGAGGCCCCATAAGGCACCTCAAAAATTCAGATAGGGGAAAAATAATTTCTCACGAGAAAGGACAATTTTGTTGGGTTAGAACTGAAAATTTTTGCCTATTAATTGCTACCAAATAAAATTAATTTGTCGAAGAAATATTTAAAAAAAAAATTGGATTCAATTCTCATGAAAATTGAGAACTTTGATGGGTTCGAATAAAAAATTACTCGATTGAAATTTTGTCAATTTTTGAAATGGGGAGGGGCTAATAGGTACCACTTCAAAATTTAATTTAGGAAAAATTAAATTCTAAATTATTTTCTTTCTTTAAAAAACAACTTTGAATTTTTAATTTTTAATTTTTCTCATTTTTTAATGCATTTTTTGAGAAATTGAGGGCTCCAAGGCACCACTTGAAATACAAATTGAGGAGAAAAAAATTGAGAATTTTTTCTCATGAAAAAAATAGTTGAATAGAACCAAAAAGAAAAAAGAAAATCTGTCAATTTTCCGTTTTCTTAATAAAAGAGGGCAACTAGGCTCCGCTTGAAATTCATTTAGGCGAAAAATGAAAAATTGGGAATATTTTCTCACATACCTAAAGGAACCACTTTGAATTCTAAATTTGAAAATTTTGCTCATTTTTTTTAGTCTGGCATTTTCTGAAAAATCTTGGGCTCTGAGGTACCATATAAATTTCAAATAGGGGAAAAATAAAAATTTTAATAAAAAGAAACAATTTGTGAGGGGAGGTAACAAAAAAAAAGAAGTTAAGGACCTCCCTGAGCCCTTTCTTTTTTTTGAGAAGAAAACTGAAAAAGTCACTGATTTATTTGTTTTTTTAAAACATTTTTTTACATTTTCTAAATTATTATTTTTTTAATTCTATACCTACTTATTTTTTGAAAATTGAAAATTTTCACGTTCAAAAATCTAAGAAAACAAGTTTTTGCAAAATTATTAAAAAAATCACTCGAATAAAAAAATTTAAATTAAAATATCGAATAATCTGAGTCTCGTAAAGAAATATTTTTTCCCTCATCACCACAATTTTAGTGACGTTGGTTTAGGTTAGGACTTGAAATTACGTATTTGGAAATTTCTCTCTTGATGTGTTATAATTTGGCCACCAATTGAGAAATCAAAAAAAATCCTGTTGAAATTTTTTTCTGATCGAAAACTCGTCCATGTTGATAAATAAATACCATTTCTTTATTCGCCCCTTTCCTCTCGAAAAAGTTCCCCTCGCTGTGTTTATAATTACTAAATTTTTTCAGGAAATTGTGATTTATGAATCAAGTAAGTACCCAAATCTTAGAAATTCTCCAAATGTGCCAAGTCGTTATAATTTTTTATGGCAAGGGGAAGAAAGGGAGGTAAATTGTATAAATGCCAATCTCGAATTACGTAAATAAATACACGTTTAAATAATCTCGATTAATTGAAATAAGTTATAAATTTTATCCGAGTTCTCGAGTGAGGAAATTTTTGAAGGAAGGCTCTAGCACAGAAATTTACGTTTTATGATTGTCTGAAATTTACTATACAAACAGCATAAAATTATTGAACCGTACAAATGTTGAATTTTAATTGGTAAATTTCCATTTAAATCGTATTATTTTTAAAATGTGAAATTTTGTAAAAAAAATTCAAATTGACTCAAATATTCGTGCTAAGTAGGTAGAATTTGAAAATTTGGGAGAAGTGACCTTGAAAAAAATCAGTATAAAAAAATTTGTTGTAAAAAAATTAATTCCTTGGAAATTGTTCCTATCTTGGAAAAATCCATCTCCTCTCAGATTTAAAAAAAAAACAAAAAAAAACGGAAGCATTTCAAATAAAAACACGTAATTAAATCAAAAAATTTGAATTTTCTTCAAAACAAAAAAAAAAGGTAATTATTAATTAACTAAGGAAAAAAATTACCAAAAATAAGCGATAATTTTAAAACTGAAATTATTTTTAAAAATTTCCATTTTTATTTAATTGCGTGTAGTTAAGTATCCATATACAAACGTATATTTTTTAATGACTAGGTTCATCGATCACATTTGTAAACCGATACTCGTGCGTACGTAAATTAACACTTTGGATCGACTTTCTACGCTGCACAGTGCACAGCCGCAGCACAGATCCACACGAGCATTAGAAATCACACCGCAAGTACCGGCTCATTGGTTCATTATTGTGTCATAAGCGTCAATTTCAATAATTAAACCGTAGAAGCCTCGAAGAATCTGGTATTTTCTTCGATGACGTGTTTGCATGATGCTATAAAACACCCTCGCGCGATACAACTCCAATCAATGGATAGCAGATGCGACAAATTTTGTAAAAAATATATCCGTAGGATATTGGCAATTGCGTAACGACCGCTGACGCGATTCATCGCGAAACGAAACGAAAACAGAAGGTGGAATAAGGAAATAAAAGCGAAAATGTGAAATTTTTTGTTCGGAGACAAAAGGGTTCGAATATAATCTCGAAGGTTAAATCGATTGTTTTTGTTTTGAAAACGAATAATAGGTATAACGATACGAACGTACTAGGTATTTAAACCTCTTAATTACCTAAATATTTGTTACAAATTAAGACCTGTAAATATGGAGGTGTGTAGTGTGTACTAACGAGTTTGCAGAGGTGGTGGGAGGGATACTGCGTGTTTTCGTCGAAAACACGATTAGTGGGTAATTCCTGAATTTTTGAATTAAAAAAGGATTTTAATCGGAGTATTAAAAAATTATTTTGAAATCAGAATTTTAATTTATTTTTCAAAAAAATACAGAAGATTTTTTGAACCAATTTTTTCAAGTACTAAAAGTTTATTATTAAAATTTCGATCACAATGAATTTCTGTTTCAAACGATTTTGATCAAAAATAATTTTAAAAAATTTTAAAAAGGTTTTGTTGAAAGAAAGTTATTATTTTCATTTTTCATTTTTTTTAAATATAAAATCTTGTCTGGGAGAAAATTTTAAAAATTCTTATTACCTACATAGATATTACAATTTTTTGAAAATTCTTTTTCAAGTTTTCAAAATTTTGTTATACATTTTTTTTTATCTATTGAATTTTTCATTAAAATCTTGTTTGAAAGGATTTCTTTTGAAATTTGGAAAAATTTTAATCATGAACTATCATCAATTTTTAAAAAAATACCTAGTTTATAAAAAAAACTTCTTTGAACTTTCTTGAAAAATAAATTAAAATTCTGATTTAAATAAATAATTATTAATTACCTATTTTTTAACACCCCGATTAATTTTTTTTTTAAATTTGAAATTTAACAAAAGTAGTGTTTTTGTGGAACAATATTACTATAGGTTCATTTTTGAATATTCCAACAAGAAGTCAAATGAACTAGGGCCATACATACTCGTATATAGAATTTTTTTAAAGCTGTGTGTGGACCCCTCGCCCTCTCCTCAAGAACAGGTTATTTCTTAAAAATTGAATAAATCGCAGAACTAAGCAAAAATCTGAAATCGAGTCATTTCTCAGAAGTTGAAGTTTGATCAAGTTTTGCTAATTAAAAATTTTAAAAAAAATGTAAAATTTGTTCATTTTATAGTTTTGATCAATTTTCTAAATTTGCAAAATTTACAAAAATTCCTTCTGCGGATCGATCTAAAACTTAGTAAGTAAGTAAATAAATCTTTGAAAATTGATAAAAATTTGAAAGTCATTTTTAAATTTCATTCCTTTCTAAAATAAAGTAATTTTTTTTATATATTCAATAAATCTTCAAATTTTTGACAAAAATATGATAATAAATTTATAATAAATTTTGAAAGTTCTGTTTCAATTCTCAATAAAATTAATTTTTTTCAGAACTTGGTATTATCGTATTTTAAATTAGGCTAATTTTTTCACTTTTTAAAATTCAGCTAAATTTTTAATAAAATATGTTCAATTTTCAAACTTTGTTGAATTTACATTATTAAATCTGTTTAAATTAGATAAATTTTTAAAATTTTGTCAATTTGTTTAAATTAAGCAATTTTTGAAATCTGGCCAAACTTTTTAAAAATTTCAATTTTCGAAATTCAATAAAAAAGTGTAATTTTCGGTCATTTTCTAAATTTAACTAAATCTTTACAAAAATTTGAAAAGGTCGATTTTTCAAAGTTTAGTCAATTTTTACAATTTTACTATAATTTTTGGTAAAAAAAAAAGTAGATAATAATAAATTGTTGAAAATTATATCAGTTCTTTATTAAGATTCCGCCAAACTTTCAAAAATTGAAACAGGTCAAATTTTAAAGTTTGATCAATTTTCACAATTTTAATAAGAGTAAACTTTACCAATTTTTGAGATTCAGCTCAATTTTCAATAAAATCTCAAAAAAAAACTTTTCATAGTTTGATAAATTTTTTAAATTTTCATAATTTTGGTAAAAATTTGAAAATGCCTAATTTTTAAATTTTATTAAATCATATATCAAGTCTGAAAATTCAGTTCAATTTTCAAAAGATTAAAAATAAACCAATTTTCATAGTTTGATTAATTTTTGCAATTTTAAAAATTCAATTAAAATTTGATATATATTTGCAATGTTAAAATTTTATTTTATTTTTTGAAATTTCAAGAAATTCCTAATGTTATTTCAGCTAAATTTTTCAAAAAATTTAAATTGCTCAATTTTTGGAACTTGATCAGTTTAAAAAATTTTGATAATTATTTTCAAATTTAAATCAATTTTTGAAAATAAATATTTAGCTAAATTTTCAAAAAATTTTAAATAGGTAAATTTTCTAAATTTTTAAAATGTGACAAGGGCTTAAAATTTTGGTAATTTTCGAATTTTGATAAATTTTTGAAATTAAGTAAATTCCTAATATTTAGCTAAATTTTCAAAAAAATGTTAGTTGGCCAATTTTTAAAAATTGTTAAAAACTCGAAGTTTTGATAATTTTAAATTTTATCGAATAAAATTTAAAATTCGATTAAATTTTAAAAATTCATTTAAATTTGTGAAAAATTTTAAACATTCAATTTTCGAAATGGGAGGAAAACTTGGAATTTTTCTGACTTTAAATTTTATTGAATTTTTGCAGAGGTCCGGACCCAAACCATTAACCCAAAACCCGTAACCAGTTATTAACCACTTATTTTGGCTAAATTTGAAAAGAGCTGAACCAGTTATAAACCGCTTTCCCAAAAAAAACCAAAGAACTGAACCAGTTATTAACCATATTCATTTTTGAACATGGTTTTGGACCTTAACCAGTAACCAGAAAAAAAATTCCAAAATTCAAAGTGGTTTATGGTTCACCAATTTTATTTTGTTATCGTTATCGTTACGTTACGGATTCAGTTACTTCACTATCTTGATTGAAAAGGCTGCACTGGTGTGCAGCCTAGATTTCTAGAAATACAAAAGTAATCGACTTGCGTCTATGGATCAACGGATCCAACCAAAGTGTCACATTACTCTTTGAATTTTACGAAGTCCAGCACTACATACCTAGATACTGAATATTCAAAATTGAAGAGGAGGGAGGGGTTCAATCAGAATTTTTGTCATAACCAAAATTATTCATAGAACTTCAAGCTACAACTTTTGTTTGAAAATTTTTTCAATTGGACCTCTCCCACCCCGCCAATTTTGGATAATACAACTTACGTTAGCCAAAGTAAGTTGCATTATCCTTTGGTGGGGACAGAAGGGTCCAATTGAAAAATTTTCAAACAAAAGTTACAAGTTGAAGTTTCAGGAGTAATTTTGGTTATATGAAAAATTTCGACTGGACCCCTCCGCCCCCACCAGTTTTGGATAAAATAACTTAACTTGGACTTATATAAGTTGTACGTATTATCCAAAATTGGTGGAGAGGGAAGGATTCAATTGAAAAATTTTTCAAAAAAAAGTTGTAGCTTGAAGTTCTATGAATAATTTTGATCATGACAAAAATTCTGATTGGACCCCTCCCTCCCCTCCAATTTTGAATATCCAGTATCTATGTAGTGCTGGGCTTCGTAAAATTAAGAAATTAAAATAATTATGTGACATTTTGGTTGGATCTATGGACCTAATATGGACCCAAGTAAAAAATTTTTGCTTTCGCGCTTTCACAGAAAATTTTTCTGAAGATTTGGGGGGGGGGGGGGCATGAAAAAAATTGAATACTTTGAAAAAAAGGAGCGTAACCAGGAACTGAACCAGTAACCAGTAATTTAATTGATTTTCAGGCGATCGTAACCCGTAACCATTAACCATTAAAACAAAAAGGTCGGACCGTAACCATTTAACCCATAACCACGTACTTTTCGTTGGTTTTTCAAAACCCTGAACCATAAACCAAGAACTCAAATCATAAGGGTCCGGACCTCTGAATTTTTGAAATTCGATCAATAATTATTCCTAATATTCAGCTAGATTTTCAAAAATCACACATTTTACGAAAATTTCAATGAAATTTCTAGAATTTTGCAAAATTATAAAAAAAGATGAAATTCGAAAAAATCTGAAAAAAATTAATTGAGAAATAGCTACTAGTTAAATTTTCAAAATTTGATAAAAATTTGGAATTTAATTTTTTTTTGTTGAAATTTGATCAAATTTTTAAAATTTTGCTCGATTTCAAAAAAGATAATGTGCTTTGATTAATTTTTACAATTTTCAGATTTTTTGGTAAAACCCTGAAATTTTGGTAATTTTATAATTTTAATAAATTTTTGTAATTAGATTAAATTTTTAGTAACCAGCTCAACTTCCTTTATAAAAATTTAATAATTTCAATTTCTAAAGTTTGATCAATTTTGAAATTTTTTATAATAATTTGAAATTTTTGTAACTTGTTAAATTGTTCAGTATTTAAAAAATTTTAAAAGTCAATTTTCATGGTTAGATTAATTACCATTTTCAAAATTTAAAATCATTTCTCCCTCCATTTTTAAATCTGAAAAAATTTGAAATAATTCTCCAAAAAGGTTTTATGATTACATTATACTTAAATTATGTTGATCAATTTTATTATTCCGAATCACAAAAGAAATTCCTATCACTGCCCAATTAGTCGCGATAAAATCAATACATCGACTCCAAAAATAGGAAGTTGATCGATGCAAATTCAGCGAATGCCGCCGCCTGCGTCTGCACAAGGAATTGTCGTCGCATCGCGAAAAACCACCGTCACAATTACAACTTCCATGACCTTATAGACTATACATTGTCTTTCAAATGAAAATAAACTCGATACGATTACTCGCCATTGCCATTTTTTAAGATCTATTTTTCGAAAATTAAAAATTCAAGGTTCGCAATCGCGTGTGAAATGCGTGACACAAGAGACACAACCGATCTCGTCACTGAAAAAGACACGTACCTAGACCTAACCTACGCGCGACCGAAAAATCTATTTGTAGGTATTTTTTTTTTTACATATTTTTTCTCCCAATATTATTATATGGACATTACTCCGGCGACGTCGCATGAATTATGTATTCGCCGGTTGCATTCTCTCTCGATCATCCGAACTATTGTCAAGATCGTCCTTTCGATGGAAATGTCTCACTCTCCGCTGCGTACTCGGTCTATTTCAGATCGAAATAATCCAGCTTTTATTTACCAAAGCGTAAAGTAAACGAGCGCGTGTGCCGGAGACAACATCTAGTGCTACTTTTTTTTTCTCATTAACTTGAATTTTAAATTTTCGAATTATCAAGATGAGCGAACTACGTCGGCGATCGACCGGAATTACCATCATAATGGGGTATAAAAATCCACGCCCGAACAAAGCGAATTGTTCGAACTGGTCGCTCGTGTACTGATCGCAGATACGACATTTATACGATTTCGCTCCTCCGCAGCCTCCGATCGAGCTTCGGTGACGTAAATTGTTTATTTTTTGACAATATCTGTGCGCATTAGCTTACCTTATACGAGACAAGAAAAGTCGTAGGTACTCGGTAGTTAGGTAGCTATTTGTACGTGTGCGAATTACCACACAATTATCGATACTTTGAATTTTAATCAGGGAGTCCTGAATTTCTCAGTAATTTCGAGTTTGAAAATAAATTCGCCGTGATGAATTTTCATTCAACCAAATTTTGTGAAGAGAATAGTTTTTCTTCCAAAATATGAAAAATTGAGAGATTTTTAAAAAAATACTTGAATGAATTTTTTTCAGCTAAATTTTTTTTTTCAAAAAAGTAAGTATTCATGATTTTTTTTTCCTGATAGGTACCTACTTTTATTATTTTAAAGAACATTTTCTGAGATTTTTGAAAAAAGTTTATGAAAAAGTTTTTCTCACGAATGAGATTTTTAAAAAATTTCATTTCTTGTAGGAAATTTTAATTAATTTTTTCAACCATTTTCTTTGAACAAATCAAAAAAAAATTGAAGAAATTATTTCAATTTTTTTTTCAAGATTTTCGAAAAAAAATTCAAAAATGTAAAGAGGGAAATTTTTTAGAGAAACTTTAAAGAAAATGAAAGATTCGTGCAAAAATGTATATAGACAATTTTTTCCAATGTCCACTTATTCTGCCAAGAGATTTTTTGGGGGAATTTTTCATTGAGAAACTTCGAATTCTCATCAGGAATTTATCTGGAAATAGAAAAAATAATAATTTTGTCCAATAAAATTTAAAAATTCTTATAATAGAATTGTTTTAAATTCATTTTTTTTGAGATATTTTCCAAGATTTCTAAAAGGAAACTTTCAAAAAAGTTTTTAAGGAGTAATGCGAAATTGAGTAAAAAATTTGAGAGGATTGAAAAAAACAAAATATATAAAAACAAATGAATTTTTCAAGATATTTGAGGATTTTCCCCCAAGATTTCAAGTGAAGATATTCAAAAAACTTGTGAGAATAAAAAAAAATACTTGATGAGATTTTTTCAAAGAATTGTAAATTAAAAAATAAAAAAATAGAAAAAACTAAGAAAAATTTGTCAAGAGATTTTGCTACGAAAGTTTTTCAATGAGAAAATTTCGATTATCATCAGGAATTTATGTGGAGAATTATTTATAAAAAATTTCCTTCCAAATGTGTTTTTTTCTACATATAGAAAATAAAAAAAATTAAAATTAACATCTACTTTTTTAAAAGTAATTTTTGGAAATTAAAAGAAAAGTGGAAGAAAATTGAGAGATTCATACCTACAAACAATTATTTTACATTTTTTTTTGAAATGTCATTTTTTTTTTTTTTAATTCAAAGAAAAAAAGAATTCAATTTTGTTTTTTTGATTTTTTGGCTAATTTTTCAATACAATTATTTTATATTAGGTATGTATTTCAATGAGACTTTTCCTGGTAAAATTAGTCAATGAAAAATTAATTTTCATCACTTCGCTCTGATATGGAGAATTTTTTCCAAAATTTCAAAAATGAATTTTCTCAAAATATGTTCTTAACTGAAGAATAATTTGAGATCAACAAAAAATATATATATATATTTTTCAATACACTTTTCTGTTATTTTTTTTGAAGAAAATTTTTTAACAAGAATATTAGGAATCCTATTTGAAAAAATTTAATGTGAGAAAAATGTGAGGGTTTGAAAAATTTTCATAATTTTTTTTTTTAATTCGTGAATTTTTTGCAGATTTTCCCGAGATTTGTTATCATAAAATTTTCTAAAAGAATAATTGGGATTTTTTTTTGAATAATTGGTACATATTTTTTAAAAATTTGGAATATTTTTTTTTTTTTTTTTTTTTTTGAAAAATTTTTATCGAGACGTTTTAGTATTTTTTTTCAAAAATTTCAAAGGGAAAAGTTCAAAATGTGAGATTTAAAAAAAAATCCAATTGAAAAATCCAAAAAAATTGCAAAAACTACCTACCTAAATCACAAGATTTGAAAAAAAAAATCGTAAAAATTTTTTCCAACTGAAAAATCCAAAATATTTTGCAAAAAACTAAATTCATTCTGATGAAGCTTTGAAAAAAAAATTAAGTATAAAAATTTTTTCAAACAAAAAGTCCAAATGTCTATTTTTGCAAAAATAAAATTTCAAAAATTCGATGAGAAAATTTTTTTTGCGAATAAGATTTCTAGTACCTAGAGTTTTTAATGAGAATTAAAAAAAAATCACTGGATAATTTTAGATGTCTTTTGAACTTTTGTAATTATATACAATTTTTTCTCAAAATAATTCTTAAAATTTTTGGAAAAAATCTTATTAAAAGGAACTTTTGTAATTTTTTAGAATTTTTCTTAGGATTTCAAAGGTATATTTTCAAAAGTTGTCTGAAGAAAATATGAAATAAAAAAAAATCATGATATTTTTTAAAATGAAAACTAAAAATTTTCCTACAGATTTTTCGAAAACATTAGAGAATTCTAAAATATTTTTTTTAAACAAAATTTTTGGATAGTTTTTTTTTTATGAAAAAATTTTTTTAGAGACATTTTAGTAGATTTCAAAGGAAATGCTCAAAAAATACGACTGGAGAAAAATGTGAGATTTGAAAAAAAAAAATCGTAAAAATTCTTTCCATCTGAAAAATTTGAAGTTAGGTAGGTATAAATTTCAAAATTTGAAAAAAAAAATTTTCCAACAAAAATACAAAAATTTTCGAAAGAATAAAATTTCAATAACTTTTTGCAAACGAAATTTCCAGTGGAATTTTTATTTTCGTGGCGTTTTCCCACTAATTCTTATTAAACAAAACTCTCATATACTTACCTAATTTTTTAGAAATTTTCTTAGATTTCAAAAAAATGTCTGATGAAAAATATGAAATTAAAAAAAAATCATAATATTTTTTAAAAATAGGTATAAAAACTAAAAATTTTCTAAAAAAATTTTTGAGACATAAAAGAATTTTTTATTAATGAGCTTTTCAAGAATAATTTTTTTTAAAAATATCCAAGTTAAATTTTCAGAAAAAATACGAGAAAATTTCAATTTACATTTGGAATTTTTATGGATAATTTTCTGGAAAAGAATTTTGCAAAAATTATTTTTTTCGACAAAATTTTTAAAGAAATTTTTTTTTCTAAAGGTAATCAAAATACCTATTTGGAAATTTCAATTATGATTTTTTTTTTTTTCAAAAATAATTTTCAATTAAGTTTTAATTCTTTTTTATACCTAGATAGTATTTAAGATTTTTTTTTGAAAATTTCTTTTATAAAGAAAACATTTGAAAAATGGATTCAAAAAAAATTTTTTCCAATAAATTTTTCTAAAATTTTTTCAAACGAATTTTCGTAATAAAAAAATTTCTGTTCTCACCAGGAATTTATATGAAGAATTTTTTAGGGAAAATTTCTTTAAAAACAATCATTTTTTCCAAAAAATTTAAGGGGAAATTTTCAAAAAAAAAAATTTTTTCTGAGAAAATTTTAATTCTTATCAAGAAGTTTCACGATGAACTTTTTGTAGAAAATTCTTCTGAAAATACGTTTTTTAAATAAAATTTTTGTCAAAAATTTTTCTTTCTTGTTTTCTTTTTTTTTTTTTGAAAAAAAAAATTGAGAACTTTTCAGATAATTTTGTTCAAAGAAAACTTCGAAACTTACAATAACAAGACATAAAGATGATAATTAGATTAGCACTCATAAAGAGTAAATTTGAACCTTGTAAACTTACTCTGCTATTACGCATCCTGCATTCAAAAGGAAAAATACTCCCTTCGAGACGTCAATATTTTTTTGAATTTTGATCAACATGTTTATTTATACGAAGCGATTTTTTTGTATTCAAATTCAGTGTAACCTTGAAAGAAGAAATTCCCAATTGAGATGTTAAATTGTATAGGTATCGAATCAACTATCGATCTAAATCTAACTATACCTACGTGCGATGTGGATCAGCTTAGCCTCAGGGCTGGCTGTATATTTATATGAATTATTGCCAACTCGGTACGCTAATTAAATGGTATCGTGTGTCGAATATGCATAAAATTGCCCAATAGACGAAATTCATCCGAGTTCGCTGCCTCTTGCACGATTCGATTCATACACCTAGGACGGTATTTCCTTCCTGAAATGATAAATTTAGTGATAGCGGAAGCTGAAACCATCGTAGATCACGTAATTGTACTCGTATGGACACGGGCTCGGTGCAGTTTCCTCGATATACGATCTTTATTCGATCAAATTAATCATATCTTTTGCTGGATTTTAGTTTTATGGTATAATTAAAGGCTCAATCGATTGCTCTGTGCTCCCTAAAGCGATAGGACGAAAGTTTGTTATATAGCCCATTTTGTGGCTAAACAGATAAAGTATGGGCATAGGTAGGCTGTACACGGATGTGGCACCGTATGATTGAGACAGAGAAAAAAAACCCACACGAAATATTTTTCTATGGTTTCCGAGTGTAGAAACATGCCACATCATGTACTCGGTGAAGAGCTCTGGGTCTCGAGTACCTACTATACCGCCCTTGCTATTTGAAGAGTACCTTGGATGGACAATGGTTGGACTTTTTCAAAAAGGTCTCTCTCATTAATCCAATTGTAACGATAAAAGGTCGAATTTGTCGAATTAATGTCCGCATCTGAGTCAGTACTATGACCTACCATCATACTTACAGTTTACACAGTGTTAGTTGACGAGACAAGTGAAAGTAATTTAAACAAAAAGAAATAATACACAATTGCCGCCTCTATTCAGAGTATCTATTGATGGATACCTCTAACTTTGACTTACCAGTCGGAAGCAAATAATACAGATTAGCGAGCTGATAGGCGATTCAGAGCCTGAAACCTGCAATATAGGTGTTCTCGAGTTATAATTTTCTCATTTGTGTACGTTTAAATTATAACTCTGTATCGTATCTATCGACTCGACGTGTATTTAATTTACGTACAAAATGACTATGGGCTTGAAAAAAAAATTCTTGCATAAAAATGATATTTTTTTACTCGTAAATCTTTCAGTTTTTTTTCGGATCAAAAATCCCCCTTCTCAAGAAATTGAAAAAGAAAAATTGTAAAAATTTTTTTAAAACCATCCTAACATTTGAAAAAATTCTCAAATCTTGAAAAAGTCATTTAAAAAAAATTTTCGGAAATTTTCTCATTGGAAAAATCGGTATTAAAAAAAATCAAGATTTTTTTTTTTATAAAAAAAAGTGAAAATTTTTGAGTTTTGATCCTACACAAAGATCAAATGTTGTCCAAAAGTCAAAACTCACAAATAATAGGCATTAGGCACATCGGGGATATGAACTGAACATACGATAAAATTTTGGGCTACCAGACAATTTTCGGGCCTGTATGGTCTGATTAATGTGAAAAAGTCTTCAAAAACCACTGTTTGGGCTCAAAATAGGATGGGGATGACCCAGGAAGCTGAGATTTGGATGTGTTGGAGATAAGAAAGGTGTTCATCAATTTTATCGTTAATTTACTCATCTCACATCCCAAAAATTTATATGATTTTTTTTTTATTTCAAAAATCATTAAAAAAAATTGAGGAACTTTTTTCATCTAAAAAATTCTGATAGATTTTTCATTTAAAACAAAAACAAGAATTTTTATAATGAAAAATCTATTCATCCACTCCCCCCCCCCCCCCAAAAAAAAAAAAGAAACTATAGTCCGAAAAATAGGAAAATTTTATTTTTCGAAATAAATACCCCTCAGTGATTTTCAAAAAAAAAAAAAGAATGTATGAAATCTATTTTGAAAATGTACTGTATTTTTCACCCGTCCTTAACAGAAGTTTTCCTATAGAAGAAATGAGAAATTTTTAACTTCAAAGGAATTAAAAAAAAATTTATTCCAAAAAAATTCTAAAAAAAATTTTTGCTCCAAAAATTTGAAAATTTTTTTTAAATGAAATGAATAATATCTTTTTTTTCAAAAAAATAAAATAAAATAAATAAATAAAAAAATTAAAAAAATAGAGAAATTCATTTACTCCTCCCACATCCCAAATATTTGATTTCTTTCAAATTTGAAAAATCAGAGGTTTGTTAAAAATTGAAGAACTTTTTTCATCTAAAAAAGGTTAAGAATTTTTTTATTTTTGAAAGAACGAGAATTTTTTTAATGAAAAATCTATTCACCCTCCCCCCCCCCCCCTCAAATGCTTATTCCAGAAAATTGCTCATCCCAAAAAATAAAAAAATTTCCTTCTTCAAAAAAAATTAGAAATAAATTCACCCACAAAAAACTGAGATTTTTAAATTTATTTTTCGCTTATTTTGAAAAAAGTTTTCCCATAGGCCTAGAAGAAATGAGAAATTTTTCACTTCAAAGGAATTGAGTAATTTTTTTATTCCAAAGAAATTCTAAAAAATTAATTCAAATCAAATGAATATTCTTTTTCAGAGTAGAGAAATTCATTTACCTGCCCACATTTCAAAAGTTAAAAAAATCAGAGATTTTAAAAAAATTGGGAAACTTTCTTCAACTAAACATGTTGAGAAATTTTTTATTTTAAAAAGCACGAGAATTTTTAAAATAAAGTATCTGTTCACACCCCCTCTGCCAAAAAATTACTTATTTCAAAAAAATTGTAAAATTTCCTTGTTCAAAAAAAATACCTACTTAAATAAATGAATAAAAATAAGAAATAAAATCGCCACAAAAAATTGAGATTCTAAACTACAGAGGTTTTCAAAAAAAAAAATAAAAAATTATATAAAATCTATTTTTAAAAATATGTTACCTTCCAAATTTTTCACACTTATTTTTAAAAAATTTTCCTATAGGTAGAAGAAATTAAAAAATTTTTATTTCAAAAAATTCGGAAAAAGTTCTTACTCTCAAAAAATTTAGAAACGTATTCTTTTACTTACTCCATTTTTTTTTTAATTACTTCAAATTTCTTCAAAAAATAGAAACATGCATTTATCCTCCAACCCAATGAGATTTTTAAAAAATTTAAAAAATCAAAAATGCTAGAAATTTTTCACATAAAAAATATGAGAATTGAGAATTTTTTGATTCCAAAATTTTCGTTTTGAAAAATTCCAAGATGAGTTCAAAAAAAATGAAAGAAAAAGAAAAAATTGGAAATACCCCAATCTGAAATTGGTTTATTTTGAAAATCTGAGATTTTTTTATTTTAAAAAATTACTTATTGTAGGTAGATAGGTACTTATTTCAAAAAATTTATAATTTTTTTTCTTTAAAAAGTTTAGAAATTAATTTATCCTAAAAAATTTGAAGTTTTTTTAGGTTTAATTAATAATTTAAAGAATTCCAAATAATAAAAAAAATAGAAAAAAAATGGTTGATTTTGAAAAAATCAGCTAATATTGATTTTAAAATTGTCACTAAAATTTTTATTTATTTTAAAATATTTTACCTATAGAAAAAAATGATGGAGAGAAACTAAGTGCCACTTGAAATTCAGTTGGGAGGGGATAAAAAATAGAGAATCATTTTCATTTCTCATGAAAAGATCAATTTTGAGAGGTTAGAACCAAAAAATTTTAAAAATTCGAATATTTCGTAAATTATCATACTTTTTTAAACTGAAGGGGTGGGGGGGGGGGGGGGCTAGCTGCATCACTAAAATTTAAGAGTTAAAGAGAAAAAGAAAAATGAGGAATTTTTTCTAATAAAATGCAACAACTTGAAATGTTGGGTAGAAAAATTTGCTCATTTTTTGACTTTTTTGAAAAATTGTGGGTGCTCCATGCCTCGAGGTACCACTTGAAATTAGGTTGATGAGAAAATTAAAAAAGTTGGAAATTTATTCTCATGACAAGGAACTGAAAAAAGCAATAGTATGAGAATTGGTGTTTTTCCTTTTTTTTTTTTTTTTTTTAGTTTTTTTTTCAGTTTTCTCAAAAAAAAAGGGCAACTAAAGTGCCCCTGAAAATTATTCAGATAGAGGGAAAATACCTACTAAAAGTTTGGAAATCATTTCTCTTCTCACGAAAATGAACAACACTTTGATAGGTTAGAACCAAAAAATGCAAAAATTTAAAAATTTAGTATTTTTTCAAATTTTTCTTTTCATAATTTGTAAAAATGAAGTAGGGGAAAATAAAAATAAGGAAACTTTGGGGGTAAGATATTTAAAAAATTCAAAAGTTCAAAATAAGGGTCACCTCAATCTCTAAATAATGTTATGCAAAAATTAAGAGGAGGGAAGAGTCCAATTGAAAAAATCTTCGTACAAAAGTTGTAGCTTAAAATCCTAGGAATAATTTTGGTTATTACAAAAAATTTGATTGGACCCCTCCCTCCCCTCCAATTCTGATTATTAAGCGTGTATTAAGTATCTACGAATACGACTACGTTTAACGTAGTATTATTCTTTGTAAAATAAAGACAAAGACAAAATTATTCATCTCTTCCTCTTCCATTATTATTTTATATTTTTTTTTTCAAAACTTGTCTTTGTTTTTTTTTCCCCCTGAAAGAAATGAAAATTCGGAAAATTCCGAGTCACGTCACTTTCCATTTATGAATTTTCCGGAGCCGGATTTCGGGATTTGTGATCCATACTGGATACAATAAAAAAACACGCTTTCTTGCGTTATCACTTATCATGAATATCATGATTCATTAGCAAATTTGAATTTGCGCACCAGTTATTTTTGCGTATGTAGCAAAATGTAAACAAAACTTGTAAACAATCGAGGAGGCCATTTCCCCATCTTAATTTAGATAACCTTATCAAGTAGTAAACAAATTAAAGTAATATTACTTACCGATCGGTTGAAACATGTCTGTCACGCGTACATTTAATATTCGACAAAATTAGCAAGTATTTTCGACCCAAGACGACGGATCGTATCGAAGACAAATGCGCCAAGGGAGTATTGTACGTAATCTGTATCTTATGACCATTCTTCATAAATTTCATACGTAGGCGTTTTTTATAAAATTACTACCAAGCTTTCAAATAGAAGTCATTCATCATTTTTACTCAGTATTCTATGTAGATTGGTTCCCATGCTACGAGTATTATCTATGTGTATGTGACGAATTGGTCGAAATATTATTCAAGTTGAACGAAAAATTCATCGTAAAAATACGTCAGATGATACGTCATCGAAACAACATCTCCGGTTACGTCTTTTCGAGCGATTGAAATATAAACATATCATATTATGCTTCTTTTCAGAATGGGAAGTTTCACATCGGCTCATATTTACAACAACGATGACCACGAGGATAATGATATTGAACTTCCGAAATCGATGAACGGCGACGACCTGTTGGCGGTTTTCGAAAATGACAGAACGAGCGCATTGCAACTGCACAGGGAATTTTTACGGGTCAACAATCAAGGTAAGAAATTGAAAAATATTCTAACGTGGAAAAAACCCTATCGTAGGAACTCGTACGTCGTGTATTAATCTATTTGTTTTTCTACAGCTTCTGATATCCGAGTGATGCAATGGAACGTGTTATCTCAAAGTATGTATCATCTTCATTATTATTATTACCTTCTAAACGTCGAAAACTTGACGTAAAAACTGACCCAAATTTTATCTTTAGCTATTGGCCAGCATTACGATAAATTCGTCAATACTCCACGTCGAGCTCTGGAATGGAAACATCGACGATTCTACATTTTACAAGAGATGATTACATACATGCCGGATATATTTTGTTTACAAGTAAATTTGAAGTTTCGTAAATTGGCAAACAACTCCGAGAATGTGATTTTGAAACTATTCATTTTTTTCTCTCTCTTTCAGGAAGTCGATCATTACGAATTCCTAAGCAGAACTTTATCGACTCAAGGATACGCTGGGATATTTTACCCTAAACCGGACTCTCCTTGTATACACGTCAAAGACAACAATGGACCCGATGGCTGCGCCATTTTCTACCAAAAAGATAGATTCGACGTGATCAAAATGAAAAAGAAAGTTTTACCAGTGTGGACCATAAATAGCAACCAAGTAATTAATTTTACAACCATTTTTCTCCCACAAAAAATTAGGCCGTGACTTCATTCTGAATTTTCTGATTTTTTTATTGAGTCAGCGTACAAAATTAAAAAAAAAATAGGTACAAAATCTTTTAACTTTTTGTTTTTTGGTGTAGAAAAATCTCACTCTTTTTTTGAGGGAAGATAAATCCTAAATTTTTTAATTAAAAAAAAAAAAAAAAAAATACCTATCTACTTACTTAAAAATTACATGGAATTGAAAATTTAAAAGGTTTTTTGAGTTATAAAATTTTTCAACATTTTTTAAATGAATAAATTTCTCAATTTTTGAAGAGTAGTGTATAATGGGAAAATTTTTCATTTGTTTTTATTAGTTTTTGGGGGAAGATAGATGAATTTGTCTATTTTTTGGAAATGCTTATCTGAATTTTTAGAATGGAAAATTTTTTATCAATTGTTTTTGAGTAAAAATTTCTTCAGTAATAAATTAAATACTTGATAATTTAACAAAAAAAAAAAAAAAAAAAAAAAAAACATTTGAAATTAAAATTTAAAAAAAATTGTAGTTGAAAAATTTTTCAGCATTTTTGAAATCAACGAATTTTTTTTTGAGGAGTGAAAGAATTTCTTTATATTTTTTTGGAATGCATAAATTTTTCAAAGCAATGAAAATTTTCTCAAGTTTTTTTTTAATTGAAAAAAAGCTTAGTCTTTGGAGGTAGATGAATTATTCCTCTATTTTTTTGGAGTGAAAAAATTTTTCATCTTTTTGAAAATATCTGAATCTTTGTAATGAAAAATTTTCTCAATTTTTATAGATTGAAAAAAAAAAAACAACTGAAATTGTGTGAAACTGTAATTTTAAAAAAATAGTTAAAAAATTGCTCAACATTTAATTTTTGAAATGAACAAATTTCTCAACTTTTTGAGAAGTAACCTGAATGAATTTTCATTTTTTTTTTAGAACGCCACGATTAAAAGTTTTCTAAACTTTTTTTGGATTAAAAAAATCTTAGTTTCCTGTGTTTTATAGATAGACGAGTTCCTCCCTTTTTTGGAGTAAAAATATTTTTCCTTTTTTTGGAAAGTCTGAATTTTTGGAATGAAAATTTTTTTCAATTTCTTTTAAGCAAGAAATTTTTTAAATTTTTATAATAATTTTTTTTTTCAATTTTTTATAACGAAAATTAAAAAAATATATAATAAGAAAATTAGGTAGGTATCAATTTTTTTAATTTCAAAAAAATAAAATTATTTCTAATTGAAATTAAAAAAAAATTGATTTGAAAGATTTTTCAACATTTTTGAAATAAACAAAGAGGAGTTAGGTGAAAGAATTTCTATTTTTTTTTTCATTTTTTTTGAAATGAAAAAAGTTCTCAAGTTTTTCGAAGTGAAAAAATAAAAATAAAAATAATGAAACAATTTCCCAATTTTTTGGATGAAAAAATTTCTTAACCTTTTTAGAATTACCAAATTTTTTCATTTTTTTAGAATATGTAAATTTCTCATTGGTGGGGGGGGGGGGGGGGGGTCTCAATAATCTGGATTAGAACACAAAATTCGATTCCGATATTTCTAAATTTTTTGAAATGATAAAAATTCTCATGTCTTTTAATGTGAAAACATAACCAACATTTTAGGAATAAAAAAATTTCTCAATTTTTTTGAATTAAAAATCTTACTCAATTTTTTAGAATTAAAAAATTTCTCAGCCTTTTTGGATATAAAAAAAATATTGAGATACCCATTTTTTTTAAAATCTCTGATTTTTTCAATAAAAAATCAATTTTTTTGAAAATATTTAATTAATTTCAAAGCATTTTTTTTTTCAATTTTTTGGAGTAGGTAAAAAAAGTCCTTAATCCTTCTCAGCAAAAAACTTCTTAGGAATTTTTGGAATATAAAAATCTCATTTCTTTTCGGTATAATATTTTTAAGATGAAAAATGTTTCAATTTTCATTTGGAAAATTCTCATTTTTTTCTAAGAAACAGATTTTCTCAATTTTCCGAAATGAAAATTCTCAAAATTTTTTGAAATTAACTCAGTTTGAAATTTTTAGGTGTAAATTAATTCATTTTTCCCCAATTTTTTCGAAAAAAAATTTCTATTTTTTTTTTAAATTGAAAGAATAGCAAAGTTTTTTAAAGTATTTTTAAAAAATATTTCTGAGATATAAAATCTCTCGACATTTTTGTATGAAAAAATTAGGATTTTCTGAATTTTTATTGAAACAAAATAAAATCGCAATTTTTTTTTGGGGGGGGGGGGGTAAAAGATTTTTTTTATCTTTTTGAGGATTTTTTTCCATTTTTTTGAGTAATTTCTCAATTTTTTGGGGTTAAATTTTCCCAATTCTTTCAGAGTGAAAATTTCATTTTTTTTTTAATTGAAAAAGTTTCAAGGTAAAAATTTTACACTTGGTATTTTTAGAATAAAAAAAATTCAACAGTTTTGAATGTAAAAAGTCTATTATTTTGGAAATCGCTAGATTTTTTGAAGAAAAATGAAATCAATTACCTTTTTTTTGAGAATTTTTTTCATTTGAATTAAAATTAAAATTTTAAAAAAATGGGGGAAAATCCCAATTTTTTTGGAAACCGTTAAATTTTTTGAAGCAAAATAAAATCTTGTTTCTCATTAATTTTTTTGTAGAAAATTTTTTTCACAATTGAATTAAAGTTTTAAAATGTTAATTTATGATAGGTACCTATGAAAAAAAAAGTTCAATGTTTTTGAATAAAAATTTTTCCAATTTTTTTAGTAAAAAATCTAAAATATTTTGAAACAAAAAATTGTTCATTTTTAAAAAAAAATTCTGAATTTGAAAAAAATCCTAATTTTTTTTGCGAACAATGTCTTAAATTTTTGGAAGTAAAAATGTCAATTATTTTAGTGTATAAAAAATATGCAAAAATGTTTCTCAATTTCTTAGAAAGAAAAAAATCTTTAATTTTTAGAGAAATAGGTAATATCTAATTTTAAATCGACTTAAAATTAACGTCATTATCTCTCCCACAGGTCGCCATCATCGTACAACTACACGACAACTGGTCCAACAAAGACATCTGCGTAGTCACAACTCACCTAAAAGCTCGCCCAGGAGCTCTCATGTCTTCCATACGTAAAGAACAAGGCCGAGCTTTAGTGGAATGCGTTTCAGCCTACTCGCAACAATGTCCCATGCTCATCTGCGGTGACTTCAACGCCGAACCAACCGAACCGGTATACGACGTCGTCTGCAACAGCTCCCTAAATTTGGCCAGTGCCTACGCCTTGGACGGCAAAGAACCCTCGTACACGACGTGGAAAATACGAGAAGAAGGAGAACAATGCCAAACTCTGGATTACATATTCTACACGAAAAATAAATTACGAGTCGATGCCGTACTCGAATTCCCTAACGATGGTGAAATTGGTGAAAATAGGCTACCATCGTTGGTCTATCCATCCGATCATTTGTCTCTGGTGTGTGATCTTTCCTACGTTTAAAACAATTCCGGTGCATTTTATAAACAAAAACAGAAAAAAAAAAAAAAAAAAAAGGTTGAGGATTTTGATTTCATTTTTTAAATTTAAAAAAAAAGTATACGTAATACGAGACACATAATTGGATTATTTAAAGTTTTCGGTGATTTTTTTTCCTCTATTTTTTTTTTAAATCACGGTTTCTACAGCAAACTGGTTTTAAAAAACACCTATCGAGATTTTAATTGGCATTTAGGTTATCGGCGAGTAATTTATATATTTTTTTAAGAGTATTTTTGTTGATATTTTTTATTTATTTATTTGTTAATATTATCAACGATGAGAAAATTTTATACGTGGTTGTGTTTTGTTGTTTTATTTCCATATGGTTAATTTTAACACCTAATTTCTGGGTCTAATTGGTGACTGGATGCTGTGAATTGAAATTTTTCAAATCGTGTCGAAGAGGTTGCCTAAGCGAAGAAATTCAAGGAGTGAAATTTATGCAAAATACTACGATTTTTAAATAATTACGCAATTTTGGTGTTCTTGATGTGGATTTTGACTAAATCGAGGTCCCGGATCACGAATATGGAGGTAATTTTGAGCCTACGGAGCCCGATGATCTCGAAATGAGACATTTTCGAACAATTTTTTTCGAAAAAAAAACTTTTTGTCTCACATCGACGTGTGAGGTGTCTAGGAGGGGGTAATCGGACCAGGCGAATCGATCCCAGCCATCAGTTTCCCGATCGGAGGCAAATTCGCAGAGATATGGACCACTTCTTGGAACTCAGAAACTAGTCATCGGATTTGAAAACTAATGGCATATTTGGGTTCAGCGACCTCACATTAGCCCATAAACCGAATTTTAGCTCGATCGGTCCATAAATAAGGTTTTTAAAAATTAATTAAAATTGAAGCAAAAAAGTCGATAAGTTTGCACTTTTTTTCAAAATTTGAAAAAAATTGTAAAAAATTGGGCATCTAGGGATCTAGATCGATAGAGTCGAATCCGACGATTGCAAATCTGCTTTCATTTTCAAAATCGGATCATTATTCGCGGAGATATAAGCGTTCAAAGATTTTGGTCGGGTATGAATCGGAAAATCCGACCTGATCCGACCATCCTTGGTACTTTTTTAATTTATTGCAGCTTCCAGAATAGCTAGAAAATTGTTTTTGGTGTCTAATACTACCAAATCGAGGCCTTAAAATTCAAATTTGCAATTTATTTCGAGCAGTGATGCCAACCTTGCGATATAAAATTTTTATTTCGCAAAGTTGGCAACCCTGAACCGTGAAAACCAAAAATTTGAATTTTACAGCCTCGATATAGTCCATTTTGAAACTTTACTCGACTTCGTAGGCCTTCTGGAAGCTGTAATATTGCCAAAAGCTTAAAACAATGACCTGCGAGGAAGGGACGACTTCTGATTAGCTGAAACTTTGACGCTTAATATCTCCGCGAATTTTGACCCGATTTCGAATCTGATTGCAGATTTGCAATCGTCGGGTTCAACTCTATCGGTCTAGACCCCTAAATCGCCCAATTTCGAAAAAAAATTTCAAACTTTGAAAGAAATCAACTTTAGGAGGTCAAAATTCAAAAATTCACCTCGCTCGTGTTTACGATCCGATTGAGCTGAAAATTGGTTTATAGACTATTTTGAGGTCGTAGAATTCAAATTTGTAATTTATTTCGAACAGTATTGCCAACTTCGAGAGATGAAATTTTTATATCGTAAGGTTGGCAACAGTGATTTAAACAAAATGCAAATTTGAATTCTTAGCCCTTCATTCACCCCATTTTGACTCCTTAATCAGCACAATAGCGCTTCTAGAAGTCGTAATCTGCTTGTAAAGTGACATTTCTGCCTTAATTTCTCCTTATTAGGCAACCACAATAACTGATCAAAAAAAATACAAGTAGATATCACGATTTAAATGAAAATTTCAACAAAGGGGATGCCTATGGGAGCGGTTCAAAAGTTTAGGGTGCATTATTCGAGTACGGGGGATCCAAATTTGTAATTAGTTTTGAGCAGTGTTGCCAACTTCGAAAAATAAAAATTTTATTTTTTGAGAATTGCTCTACACAACGTTCGTAGGAGCATTTTTGAAATCTCCGACCTCAAATTGGTCCATAAACCAAATTTCAGCTCAATCGCATCATAAACACAAGCGTGGTGAATTTTTGAACTTTGACCCATTAAAGTTGATTTTTTTTCAAAGTTTAAAAAAAATTGTCGAACTTGGGCGATTTAGGGGTCTAGACCGATAGAGTTGAACCCGACGATTGCAAATCTGCAATCAGATTCGAAATCGGATCAAAATTCGCGGAGATATTAAGCGTCAAAGTTTCAACCAATCAGAAGTCGTCCCTTCCTCGCAGGTCATTGTTTTAAACTTTTTGCAATATGAAAGCTTCCAGAAAGCCTACGAAGTCGGGTAAAGTTTCAAAATGGACTATATCGAGGCTGTAAAATTCAAATTTTTGGTTTTCACGGTTTAGGGTTGCCAACTTTGCGAAATAAAAATTTTATCTCGCAAGGTTGGCATCACTGCTCGAAATAAATTTCATATTTGAATTCTACGGCTTCGATTTGGTAATATTGAATACCAAAAATAATTTTCTAGCCATTCTGGAAGCTGTAATAATTCCAAAAAGTACCAAGGATGGTCGGGTTTTCTGACTCATACCCGACCAAAAACTTTGAACACACTTATATCTCCGCGAGTAATGGTCCAATTTTGAAAATGAAAGCAGATTTGCAATCGTCGGGGTCGACTCTATCGGTTTGGACCCCTAAATTTCCAATTTTCGACAATTTTTTCAAAATTTTGCAAAAAAATCTAAACTGACTATTTTTGCTAAAATTTTTAGTAATTTTTTTAAGTGTCATATTATGGTCCGATCAGGCTGAAATTTGGTTTATGGGCTAATTAGAGGTCGTTGAACCCAAATATGCCATTAGTTTTCAAATCCGATGACTAGTTTCTGAGTTCCAGAAAATGGCCCATATTTCTGCGAATTCGCCTCCGATTGAGAAACTGATGGCTGGGATCGATTCCCCTGGTCTGATTACCCCCTCCTAGACACCTCACACGTTGATCTGAGACAAAAAGTTTTTTTCGAAAAAAAATCGTCGAGCTATAGCCTTTGGTTTTTTTCGATTTTTTCGAAATCGAGATTATGGTGGTTCTTAACTAATTCGACCATACTGATTCCGAATCTGCCATTAGTTTTTCTCTACGAGGCCTAGATCGCCCATAAACGGGATTTCAAAATTTGACATTTCTCAAAAAAATCGAGATTAGAATCGTTATTGACTAACTCGAGGTCGCTGATCACGAATATGATGTTAGTTTTTTATACCCAGCCCTCCTTCCTCCTCGTACATGCAATTTTATTCAAAAGTGCCTCATTTCAAAATCATCGAGCTTCGTAGGCTCAAAATTACCTCCATATTCGTGATCAGGGACCTCGATTTAGTCGAAATCCACATCAAGAACACAAAAATTGCGTAATTAATTAATAAATCGTCATATTTTGCATAAATTTTACTCCTTGAATTTCATCGCATAGGCAACCTCTTCGACACAATTTCAAAAATTCCACTCTCCAGCCCCCAATCTAGTCCAGAAATTCCATTCAACTATCGATATCGTATAATTCATCAAAGCTAAATTCAAATCAGCAATTCGTTCCACGCAATGTTGCCACCTATCGCATCTAAATCCAATTCAACCAAAACACCTTTAAATTTGAAAATCATTTAATGAGCAATATTACAACTTACAATGATAATTTAAATCAGAATGATCCACATACATAACTTAATATTATGCATACAAGAGGAGGGATCTGAGGAGGGAGGGAGGAAATACTGCGGTTTCACACACACAAAAAAAAAAACTACTACAAAGTGAATATTATATACAAAAAAAAAAAAAAAAAATTAAATAATCCAAAGAAATTAAATAACTTTGAAAAAACACATCATTACAACGAAACCTTTACTTACAAAGAGGACCCAGGCCATTGCAAAAAAACCTCCTCATTTTTCAGTTTTTTTTTTCAATTACATCACAGTTAAAACCAAAAATAACAGTATATAAAACTGACGCTAGTGGCCGGAGAAAAGGACTGAGTGGGAGGGAACGGGGACATGGACAAGTACGACTCTCTAAGGAAGCATTTTTTTTCTTAATATTTTATATATTCTTACACCAAACTGGGACAACAACATTAAGGAGAGAAAAAAATTAATAAATCGATTACGCATTACTCGAATGATGCGTCTATCTATACAACATTATTGGTATTTTGGTACATAAATAAATAGTATAGTGATTTGATGGGCAGGTGAGGGTTGTGTGGCGTAATTCAATTTATATTGAAGGGGCCAGGGGGCGGAGAAACATCGTCAATTGCATGAAGCCTGGTAAAGCATTCCCAAAATATTAATAAAAAAAAAAAAAAAAAAAAAAAAAAAAGAGAAAAATAAATTATTAAGATAAAATTCACACTAATGAACGTTTACACGCGCCTCACGACGACATTATTATGTTACTTTGTACATAAAAAACAGGTGAAGGGGTCTAAGGAGGGGGTTGGGTGGGGGGTGGAAATTACATCAAATTACACACCAATAATATATCCGTTTGTGTATAAAAAATTAACAAGCTACAGCCAAGTATTGGACTATTTACTATTCGTCGAACAAACACGACGTAAAATCTCTACTAGAAAACAAAAAAAATTGGAATAAATAAGCCTAAAATTTTGGCTGCTGTTCGACAAATTGCATCTATACTTGGCCGATGAGGAAACAAAAAAATTAAGGGGATTGGTGAGGGGGAGGGGAGGTTTTACATATACTACGACGTAGACGACAAAATATACTATATAAAATCGAGAAGAGAAAAAATAATAAAAAATTCGCGAAATATATAATATAATTTCGAGAGATCATTGACGTTGCGGTTGCTTCGGCGTTGGCTGAGTACATTCGCTCCGAAATTTTGGGCGACGAGTGGGCTGATGAGGGGGCAGGGGGGCTAGAGGAGGCGTCGTTAGTTACGATATTTCGTCGACGATGATTTCTTCGATTAGATTATTCTCGTTGGAGAAAGCTCCGTTGAATGGAGCTGGCATTTTCTTAGGTTGATTCTGATTAGATGTATTGCTAGACTTCCTCCTGTTGTAGGTTCTTTTGGTTGGCGTCGTCGAGGATTTCTTCGCGTTGGCGTTATTTCTAAATGTATTGGCACTTTTGACGCATTTAAAAGGTAACACGTTGTTTTCGGCGGCGACCATTTTACGTTTGGTGGCCAGCGTGGGAGATGGTTTAGCTGGAGCTGTGGTCGAGCTCTCTACTTCTGACGGGGTGTTAAGTACTGAGCTCATTAGAGCGTCGTTTACGATGAGATCACATTTACCAGCAGCGCCGGAGCCGTTGGGAGGCGCGACGCTGATGGGTTTATCGGAGCCGGAGGCCGGAGCTGGGCAGGTCGCCGAAGTAGATAGGTTGGTTAGGCCTCCGTTGAGTCGTAACGTAGCTGGCGTTGGTTTAGGAGTGAACGCTACGAGGGTGTTGCCGTTGAGGCAGATGTCTGCGGCCGAGGTGGTCGCAGGGCCCAGCAACTGAACATTTTGGTATCGTTTCTTCATCGTCGACGAGGTCTTGACCTCAGCAGCTGGGCCATCTTGGAGATCAGGCTGCGTTTGCTGGGCTGGTGGGTCTTCGATCATCATCATCATTCTGAGATCGTACTGGTCGCTGATCACGACGCCCTCTTCGTCTTCGTCCTTCATTTTCAGAGCGTTCGCGTAGTAATTGTGCTCGAGCTGGGTCTCGTTCTTGCTAGCTTCTTCGTAGGCTACGTAATCGCGCCGGATATGCTCTTCGTCGTCGATGGCGCAGTTCATCGTGTTGAACTGGTTGTCCAGCTCTTCGAACATGTTCTCGTGATGATGGGCGTCGTCCACGGCCAGCGTATCGTCCATAATAGCCTCGTGCATCGGATCCTCGGGGCCACCGGGGCTGACTGCGGCAGCCCCTTCGCAGCCCACGATGGTCTTCTTGAAAGGTAACCTATTTATAGCGTTCTGAATGCCACCGGTGCCGTCGACCAAGATTTTCGTAATCAGCGGACTCGAATCGCCGGGGATTTCGATTTCGGCGGCCAGATCGGCCGAAGAAGGCCTGCTCGAGGTGTTGGCAGCCGCCTTGGCCGCAGCTAGCCGCTCGTTCAGCTGTTTCAGGGCTTCGATGTCGCTCGAAGATAGGACGTATTTTTCGACGCGTCCGTCTTCGGATATTTTGGTCAAGACCACCGCCTCGGGATCGTTCTCCAGCTCCGGAGCGGTGTCTTGTTTGATACGTTCTAAAATGGCCGGATCTGCCAGATTGATCAACGTGCCTGAAGCCAAAGGTGCATCGTACAGGTCAGTTTCGTCGACGGTATCAGGGGACTCGACGGGTATCTCTGGCTGGACCGAGATCGCCTGGGTGGCTGAGCCATTCAAACTGTTCAGCATGTTTTCCATGCTCACGTCGACGTACGTGCCGTCCGTCGTCTCGATTAAGAAAGGACAATCGTAAATAATACTAGATTGCAAGTCAGCAGCCGTCAATGTCGTAGTGGCATTTTTAGCCTTTTGGGCGACCTCGTACATCGTGCTTTTCGTATAATTATTCGCCACCTGCTCCATATCGTGATTGTTTCTAGTTAATAATTTGGCTAATAAGGATTTCTCGCCGGATCCGGAGCCGGTCTCGTCGTCGACGTCGTTCGAGTCGGCAACAGCCGCAGCAACGGTCGCCATTGATATCAATCCGGAACCGTCGCTGGTATCGTTAATAATTAAATTGTGCTCTGTGAATATCATATTATTACTATTGTTAATACTGTGCTGTTGTTGTTGTTGCTGCTGCTCATGTTCATGCTGCTGCTGTTGTTGTTGTTGATCAAAAGCCACAATACAATTTCCTCCATTAATTTCTTGCCTATTGCTGCCATGGTCGTGATTTAAAAACGCATCGTTCTCGATTTCTTCGTTGGCTAAATTACCATCGTCGTCGATATGGCTGGAGAATAATTTCTGATTATGCGATCTAGCCAGAGATAAGAGTATCTGAGCGGATTCGGTTTGAGGTGGCGTAACGACGAAGTTACGACTCGAATGGGGGGCACTGTGGTCTTGATGGTCGTCGTAAGTAGAGCCACCGCTGCCGTTGGTACTCTCTGTCATTAAATCGGAGCTGTTGGGGGCGTCGTAGAGGGGCACTGAGATGTCACAATGGTTCGTGTGATGCGGAACTGAGGCGGTGTTGGCGATTGCGCAGGTTGTGGTGTTCGTGTCTAGCATCGAGGTGCTGGTTGCGGATGTCGAATTTGATAAAGCTGCAGAGACAGAAATAAGAGTTGGCGTTAGGTTTGAATTTTTAAAATATAATTATGTAAATAGGAAATTCATTTCAATAAAATGTTCAAAAGTATGGAAAATACAGGCGAATTATAAATGGTGAATTATCATTACAAAATTACAGCTTTTCTAGGCTGATTTTGAGAATTGAAAGTTCCGATTTAAAAAATCAATTCTTCAGAGAAACCGAGACCAAAAATGTACAATATTTACCTACTCGCATTTTTTTTATTTAGAAAAAAAAAGAAAAAAAAGAAAGAGGAGTAGAGGAACTATTTTTATATTTTTTTATAAAAAAAAAGAATAAAAAAAAATTCAGAAAAAAAAGGATTCATTCTTATCGAAAAAAGAGAAGAAAATTTCAGTTGAAAAATAGCTTGATTAGATCACTCGAAAATGACTGATTTCGGCGGGAAAAAAATGAAAAAAAATGCTCAATTCTTTAGATCTTTAGAGAAACTAGAACCGAAACTTTTTGACTCATTTTTTGGTTTTGTTTCTTATTAAAATTTTTTTTTAAAATAACAACTTGGATTTTTTTTATTACAAAAAAAAAAGATCACAAAAGAAGAAAAGAGAAAAATCAATTTTGGCAAAAAAGAAACATATTTTAGATAATATTTTCTAAAAAAAAACCTATGGACTGAGCATTTTTTTTGGAGGAAATTTTATTCTTGTCAAAAATTATTTCATCATTCATCAATCAAAATGTTTTTTTTTCGATTATCTACATACAATTTTAAAAATCTCAATTTTTTGATTAAAAAAATTGTAATTTTTTGGACTCAACTTGTTTTTTCCACGGTTTTTCAAAGATTATTTTTCTCTCATATTTCATCTTGTACTTGAGACAATTTCTTTCCAAAAAATTCTCAAACTAATTTTTTTATCATTTTTTGAATTACATTTTCTTTTTTTTTTTCCAAAGAACTTTTTCATTGAATTTATTCAACTTTTAAATGCCTTTTTCAAAACTCAACTGGAAATTTACTAAAATTTTCCTTGAGAAATTACAAAAAAAAAAAAAAAAAAAAATGCGAGTCATATTTTCTCTACTTCCGTGAAATTTTCTTGTAAAACGCCACTAACCAGTTTTTTTTTTTTTTTTTTTTTTCAATAACAAAAATTTGAATTTAAAAAAAAAAGAAAGAAAGAAAAAATGGCAGAACATGAAACATGACAAAAAGACAATGAAAAAGAATTCCAAAATTGGAAAAATGAAGATTTCAAATTAGTATTACAACCAAGAAAGACAAATATAAAAATAACTTAAACGAGAAAATACTAAAAAAGAAAAAACGAAAAATATGTAATTTGGATTTTCAAAGTGGCGTATTAAAGCAATTTTTGAGAGGAGAGGAAAGAGTACGAGAGGATTAAATTCGTTTTTTTAAATTTTGAAAACAAACATTTTTAATAAAAAAAATATTCAAAATATTTCAAAAAATGTAAAAGTTTAATGTTTGTAAAAAAATTTAAAAAGTTAAAAAATATTAATTACTCGTAGTTTTGGCAAAAAAAATAATTAAAAAGATAGGTAATGATTAATTTTGGCATAAAAATTAATTATCTTGTAGGTAATAATTTTTCTAAGCGAACTTAGAAAAATTTCTTCTAACCAAAAAATTATTTCTTCAACTAAAATGTGTTTTTGTTTCAAATAATTTTTTTTGGTCACTATTTTTTTTCAGAGAATTTTTTGAAAACAATTTTTCTTTAAAAATTATATAGGATTTTTTTCTAAATTTTTTTAGGGTAATTTTTCAATTGATTTGAAAAAAAAAATGAAACTAATAATTTACTTGAGAGAATTTTCAAAAAATAGCACCTCCTTGAAAGGTTATTTATCAAAAAATTTCTAGAGGAAAATTTCTTCACTAGTCTTCTTTGTGGTGTTTCCACATGAAATACTACTAACTAGATTTTTTCAAATCAAAAATTTGGATAAATAAGGCAAAAGGACCAAAAATTACAATATTGAAAAAATGACATTTTCAAACACAAAAACGACAAAACATGAAAAATGACCAATTTCGAGCCTTGATTCAATGCTAATTGAGAGAAGAAAATTGAAAAATAAATTTTGATTTAAGAAATTTCAATTTCAACGCAAACATTGAAAAAAAGAGTGAGAACGTACATAAGAAATTCTATCACACAATCGAGAAACCAAACGAACATTTCAGTTTCTGAGAAACAAATGAATCACATGATCCTCTATCACTTATTAGACGAAAAAAAGTTGAACTGACATCCACACAATTTAGAATTAAATTTGAAAAAAAAAACAACGAAGAAAAAATTGAAACAGGCCTAAGAAAATTAGAACTTTTTAAAAATCAAAGACGTCATTTTTAAAGCTGAAAAATTACGCGACACACAGAATAAAGTAAAGGCGAGTCTACTTTTCTCAAACTAAAAATTTTGATACAAAGTTTTTCATTTGAAAAATATGTACAATAAAAAGTGATTTCAAAATTAGAAAATTCAAGCCATAAAGTGAAATTAAAATCTGAAATAGAATATAAAAATAACCTAAAGAATCCCCACCCCCCCCCCCCCCCACACAAAAAAAGAGAGGCAGAAATACTAAAAGCAATGCAGATCGTTAAAGTAGCCTAATGGAGCAATTTTTTGGGGGAAAAGGAGAGAATAAAAATTTTACCAAACGAGTTGCCTCTGAAAGGAAATTTGACAAAGAAAATACACTGAGAAATTTTTAAAAGCAATTTTCTATAAAAAAAAAAAAAAAAAAAAAAAAAAAAATTATCTCTATGAAAGACAACAACGAATACAGAATTTACAAACAAGATGAGTTAAATTATTTTCCTTCCATTTCACGAGAAAAAAAAAATGAGAAATGAAATAGAAGTTTGTAGAAAGATTCAGTCAACAAGTTACCAATTTGATGAATTCAAAACGACTATCCCAATTTAGAATCATATTTTTCTACAAATTTTAATGATGAAACCTGCCTTTGTTTTCATATTCAACACTTACTGAACTTCACAACTAAATAATAACCTCCTTCTCAAGTCACTGCGTAAGGGTCTAAATTTTTGGAAAATTTATCAATTTTCTAAGGTAGATACGTATTAGAAACATTTTCTCATAATTTAATAATCATTTGTTTACCATTTAAAAAAATAACCACGATTGAACTCAGTTTTCAAAACCGAAAAACCTAGGAAGATTTCCTGATCAACATTATCACTACAAAAAACATTTCTCACGAAAAAACCTCTCCACAGGAACTTCACAGGGAACTCAGTTATCTACAAAGGAAAGACTAACCACAGGCTCAACTTAAGGTCTAAAACCTATCAAACGACAGCTTCTGAAACAGCACGTAATATTTAATCAATCCATTTAGCACAATTCTAACTTGGTAAACAAGAAGACTAACGAACTCGAACTTTCCAAAACCTAGCACCTTTTTTTTTAGATAGCTCATCAAACAAACGAAATGTATTCTCTATCGATTACCACTAATCTCCTTCTTTATCTATCATCGCTCGTATTTGTACAACAATCAGTACCTCGTCAGCTACTACGACACAGATAAAAAAGGAACTCCAATCTTCTCACATACCTTCAGATTTCCAACGAGTGCTTCAAAACCAAGCTAGGCCTACTCTCAAACGACCACACGTCAAACCGAGAAATCGAGTTAATTACACAAATGACGCCAACGAGTTATTCGGCATACTATAAGGTAGCCATCAACTTAACGCTACAATTATCATGACCGCAGAATTGATAAGGACGCCGGTGACCAAGACATCGGTTTGTCACACACAGACCGCAGTTTTTTCTAATTAAACGATAAGTTCGCTCGTAGCTAACGAATTTAGTCGTTTTTTCTTACATTGTTGGAGGATGGTTGTCGCTTCGTAGGTTGCTTTGTCGATATCATCGGGTAGGCAGGAACTTTCAACGATGCAGTCGTTATCTAGCGTTGCGACCGAAGATATGATACCATTTTTACCATTAACTATATCCATTTCAGATAATCCTTTGACCTAGAAGAATAATACAGTCGATATGAGTAAACAGAAGAGTTCCCAGTTCTGGTAGCTGCAGAATTGCATGAGTTTTGGTATAAAAACCTCGAATATTTTAGCCGCCTCGATCAAAGACGTAAGATTCTCTTCGGTTATACGCGTTTCTCCGTAATACATGAATTCGATCAGAGCTTTCAACACGCTAAATTGCATATCTTTCACAACGATCGATGGGTTATTTTGTAGTTCTCGCTGTTTACAAACGTAATTTACACATTAATATATAATCTTCAACTTAGAACCATATTTGAACCAAATACTGACCTCGAAATACGGACTACAAGCTGCGAGAACTGAACGATGCACCTTCAAACTGTGCTTATTGCACGTAAGCGTACAGTCGACCAATTGCTCATTTTTGAATAAATACGTTAGCCTGGTTAGAAGATGAGTCGAATGATTAGGCCACTTTAATTGAAGATGTGTATGTACCATATTTCGTTCATATCAACACCAAACACCGACAGCCTGCAAAATAATCATAGGCGATTAATAAAAGTACACAAGGAACATCCCACAGAATGTTATTTTGCAACTAAACCCACTTAGGTATACGCTCAACTGAGAACCAATTTCGAAATTCCGACTATATCGACATTCCACCGACCATCTAAATCCATAATATTAACCCAACTACCTTCATCGGGGCTCGTACCCCTGCGAATAGTCGCCCAAATCGAAACACTCCACAGAGCCATATACTCGTACACAGCTAGACCCAAGTAGCCCAATTTTCAACAAGTCCTTGAATCAAAACATTGGTAAATTTTAGCCCAACTAAATTCGCACCTTTGTGAAACCATCGTACGTCTCGTACAACCAGAACATCGACCCAAGTACGAGATTAATTATCAATATCGAACGAATAATTACGTTCGTAGCCTTATAGGCTTGTACACCTTTTATAAACATACCTGAGAGAACCGTTTACACCTCGATAACAAACAACTCTGCTACGGTGAAAACACTATGTTTATATTAAAACAATACATTTCGAGATCGAAATAAATGAGATCTGACATTTTTACCAATATTTATAACTACGCGAACGACCAAACTTTTAGCAAATATTACTATAAAACGTTCAGTTTTGATATTGTAATCGTTCAGTATACGAGAAATACAGAAGGAATACAAAAAATACAGCTCAAAACATCGACTATTACCCTATCCATATAATCACCAACTGCGATTGGCGAATTTCAAGGAACGTCGCAATTGCGTCGTTTACGTATTTCACGCTCGCCCTGTGGCAGCACTGGAGATCTCCACGCTGCCAACATGCTTCGGTTAATTTTCGATCGACGACGCGAGTATTTAATTAATTATTCGTTTTAATTGCGATTTAATCGAATGGAGAAATTTTTAATCGGTTTTCTATCGAAGGTGGGCGATATTTAACAGTTTTTGAAACAGAATTAAGGCAGAGAGAGGTGTCTGGAAAGGTGATCGAATTATAGCAACGTTATGTCATCGGTTCGTGCGATTGTGGTAACCTTGTTTACTGATAACGTATTTGGCGGGAATCGAAATAATACATTAGTTTGGGCGGGACGTTGTAACAATACTGAATAAAATTATAAATAAACTTTTTTAAAAGGGATGGTTTTATTTATTAATTCAAAATGGGGGGGGGGGGGGGTGTAATTGTGACTGAAATTAGGGTAATTAATTCAGCATACGATGAAAAATTTCCAATAGTGTTATCACAAATTCTCAATTCAAACTGCAAAGTGTTATGTAAATAAATAAACAGAAAAATACGCCATTATTTTATTAGAATTACGTTACCTTAATTAAAATAATAATCCAGAGGTGGTTGAAGAATAAAAACTTGAAACTTACCATCAAACCAAAAAGAAAATAAATTTCTAATCGTAAAAGGATTTTATTAACTATACTATACAAAGCACCTCGAGGCTCAAACGAATACAAAAATATAGAAAATTCAAAATCAAAATCGTAGGTAAATACGGAATGCGAATGAATCTACAACAGCTTTACTAGAACCCGTGTAAGTTGTATGGCTCTGCCGGAGATCGGCCACATAGAAGAAGCTTATGTCTAAAAAAAAGAGATACACTATTAATAAAGAAATGCTTTAAAATAAAGTTACCGAAAAAGTACCTATATATTCTTACACGTCGAGCCAAGAGGAATCGAACACTTCATAACACATCGTAACCAACAGTCTCAACGTATTATCGCGTTGTTGATGCTGAATATAATACTGGAACAAATCTCGCCAGATCAGCATATTTCAGAGATGCTACTCGAGTGTACGAATTTTTATGCTAAAAAAAATCACAAATAATGTAGACACGATAATAACAACACACATACCAAAATGTCAATGATCAAACACTCACCACTAAAGCGATCAAGACTGAGTTTTCGCCTATGAAGCTAGCATACAGTTGGAAAACAATCCCGATGTGCCGGACTTTAAAGGTTATCGGCAAATTTTCTGCACTTACGAATTGACGTCAATTTGCACTTGTAATGTCTTCGATATAATCATCATTGTCGTCTACCGAAACCTAATAGATAATTATCCTTTTGAAGTGAAATATTGCAACAGCACTTGGGTTAAACATTCTTTGATTGTGAGTTCAGGTTGAACTTGCTGCTGATCAGCATCCGCCGGCGGGGGTAGATACAAAGCATCGAAAAGATGTGCAATCATATACTTCTCATTTCGGTTTCTAAAAGCGAATGTGACATAGAAATGGATCAATTCACAGTCTGTTAACGTAATATGATTAATTCTGAGGAAAACTAAAATCATACCTTTGTCAGAAGAAGTTTCAATAGGACAATTTTAGTTGAATACTTATTTCGCGTTCAGTGACACTTGAAGTTGATTGAGTTGATATCGACAAATCTGAACAGGTTTTTTTTTTGTTTTTGGATTTTTGTTTTTACATAATCGATTATTTTCTAACCAACCGATTAATCGATTATTTTTCTAAGTAATCGATTATCGATTAATCAAAAAATCTCGAATTTGCTCTCTCTAAAAATAATGTTAAATTCCAGATTTTTGCATCAAAAATAGTAATGTCGACCAATAATGGTTTGTGAGTGAGAAATTTCAGCTCCAGTTCCACCCGATCACAAAATTGTACGCGTAGGTAAACGGATTTTTTTACATTCTTTTTCATTTTAGATGTCAAAAAATAACAAAAAATTGAGACAGAATACTGAAACTCGACTCCCACATTCCTTTTAGTATTCTCACATGAGCCTATGAGAGTCCTCAAGAAACCTAAGCAGGTTTTACTAGTGCCTAGTGCCTACATCACACTTTCATACTTCACCAATGATATTTTTTTACCCATTTTGTGATTTGTGAAATAGGTAGCGAGTTATCTACTCCATTTGAAAATTTTTCGTGAATTTTTGAAATTTGAAATTTTGAGAAAATTCAAAAATTACAATAATATTAAAAATTTATTTCTTTGCCTACCCACCTTACAAAGCATGAAAAAACAAACCAAATTTATTATTACGTACATATTTTTGCCTATCTCTGAAATTGAAGGGACTCAAAAAAAAATGCAATTTTAATAATTCGATTTCCAAAAAAAAAAAAAAAATTAAAATAACATTTTTTCCCCAGCCCCTTCAATTTCAGAGATAGGCAAAAACATGTCATAATAAATTTTGTTTCTTTTTTCAAGTTTTATCAGATGGTATGCAAAGAAACAATTTTTCGATTTTCTCAAAATTTAAAATTTCAAAATCTCACAAAAAAATTTTTAATGGAAACGAGCACCTGCAATTATGGTTCCTAAATTTACATTCATAAAACTACATTTTAAGCATAATATACTCAATGCAATCTGAATTTGGCACTCTTAGAGGGATGAGCACGTCAAATTTGAAACAAAATAAATTATAGCTCAATTTGCCCAACTTTGAACTCAAAATTGTAAACTTTCAAAATTTTCAAAATCTCAGCAAATCCTGAAGAAACCCTTCAAACTTCTCAAGCCCATTAGCCCAATCACCTCATGTTGTAATTAATTGTGTTTTTTTTTAATTTTTTTTTTTTTAACAAACCAATAACACAAAATTACTTGAAAAAATAAAAAAATCAAAAACTACGATAACAATTCAAGTTTTTAGTAAACTGGAACTCAGAACCCAAAACCTAGAATGAGAAGATTGGATTCACAACCAGTATTAAAATCTAGTTCAAATTGAAATAATTTTTGAAAAAAATCAAAATTAATTTTACTTCGAATTTTATAGTAGGTAGGTAAAATACTTTTTTTTGAAAATTCAATTTTTTTTTCATTTTTTTTTTTTTTTTTTTTAAATGTCAAAAATGATTTTTAAATTTTGAAAACATTTTTAGAAAAATTTAGCACAACTTGATTTTTTTTAGAATACCTAACGATAAAATTTTGGTTTTATATTCGAAAAACAAAATTCAAAAAAAAATGGGGAAGGATTCTTCAAAATATGAAAATATTAAAAATGTTATCTTGCTTACAAATACAATAATATCGTCGATGACAAGTAACAATAAATCTTGTACTAAAAATGTGTAATTAACATTTTAATATCACTATTGCTTAAATTAGAAATAAAAAGAGAATTTTCCTCCCAATTCAAGAAGTAGGGAACTCACTACCTTTTGCCTAATTCACACAATGGGTAAAAAATACAAAATTCACAAAATCGACAAAAGATGCAAACTTCACAAAATCGACAAAAATTCCCACTTCAAAAATTCGACGAAAATTCCCACTTTACAAAATCGACAAAAAACGCATACTTCACAAAATCGAGAAAAATTCTCACTTCAAAAATTCGACAAAAAATGCCTACTTCACAAAATCGACAAAGATTCCCACTTCAAAAATTCAACAGAAATTCTCACTTCACAAAATCGACAAAAATGTCCACTTCACAAAATCGACAAAAAAATTCTCACTTGACTTGGGCATTTTTTGTTCATTTTGTGAAGTTGGGGTGAATTAGGTATTTTTGTCGAATTTGTGAAGTAGGCATTTTTTGTCGGTTTTGTGAAATGGGAATTTTTGTCGAATTTTTGAAGTGGGCCACTTCACAAAATCGACAAAAATACTTGATTCACGCCCACTTCACAAAATTGAAAAAAAAAATGCTCATTTCAAGTGGACATTTTTGGTCGATTTTGTGAAGTAGGAATTTTTATCGATTTTGCGAAGTGGCCCACTTCACAAATTCAAAAAAAATTCCCACATCACAAAATCGACCAAAAAATTCCTATTTCACAAATCTAGGCAATTACCCACACAATTTAGGCTCAACATCACACCCCTCTCACTCCACACACCTTTTTGTAATAAAAAATATGATAAAACATTGTAATTTTTTTTAATAAACAACAAAAATAGTAAATACACAAATAGTACACAAAGAGGGGGCAAAAAACACAAACTGTAAGAATAAAATCATCGTAAAATAGAGGGGAAAAAATAAATAAATGCCGAAAACGGTATTTTTGATCGTTCGTAGAAGATATTAATACTTTTTTCAATTTTCCAGCCTTTAATAAAAATTTTGTCTTCACGGTGAACACGACGTGATTCCCAAACATGTTAAATTAAATCGTAAAAATCTGCAACGTTGTTAATAAAATAATTACAAAAAACTCGATTAAATGCAAACGTTCGTTTAGTTCAGATTTTAAAAATTATTAAATTAGATAAATAAATTACACAAAAAATTCATATAGAAAAATTTCGACTCGATTACGAGAATCAGTTTGTACTTGTGGTTGTAGTATAATTTATATTGAATATGTCGTTAAAATTGCTTATAAAATTACACATTTATATAGCACCCTTGGCCAGGGACGAAAGAAAGCCCCTCACAATATTTTTTATTTCGTTGTCAATTTTAGGGGGGAAGGGGGCCTCTTCCATCCCCACGAGGGACAATTTTTATTATTTTTTTTCAAGATAATGAAAGATGAGAAATACTCATAATTATGATATGTTGGATAATAAATACAATACATAAAAGGTGAAAAATAAACGATTGTTTTTTTCGTTACGTTATCGTCGTCTTTGTCGTCGACTACACAACGATAACTCTAAAGAGATCATCGAACAAAATAGCCTCGTTTTTCTACGCAATTCGTTAAATAAATCTCGCCAGGCCTAAAAAAAATTCCGCCCAAATATATAATCAAATCATTTACATGCTACATAAATTAACGAGTATTATAAATACGTACGCGCGAAAATAAAAAACAAAATGGCGGATTTGGACGAGGAGAAAAAACGCAAGTTACGAAATCTCATCGATGCGATGCACGAATTGAGCACACATTCGCCGAATTTACAACGAAAATAAAATAAAAAATAACAGAATAGAAACGAAAAAGGGAGAAAAAAAAGTACAGGAAAAAATTAGGCTAAAAAAAAGGAGGAAAGAATGAACAGAAGGAGGAAAAAAACATACTCTAACTACTGTTGAAAATCCACAACACAGCCCATGCCTCACACCGAACCCTGCATCGAGAAAAAGCCAGCCAGCTTTGAGTTTCCATTCGAAGGCCGATTTAGCTGGCTTTCAGCGCTCTATCACTTTTTCGAAATTATGAAAACCGTACTAAGCGCGAGGCGTTCTTAAAAATTAACCGATTTAAAATTATACACAGTAAGAAGGCCTACCTCTGCGACCATCGAGAAAAAAGCACCATCGTACGAGGGTACATTTGATCCGCATATAGATATATAAAACGTATATAGAGCTAGAGATAGAGGTAAACACAACCGCACACAACTTACGATACACAGACATACATTCGAACATGTAAAAAAAAATAGAGCGAAGAAAAATAAGAAGACGGGTGAATTTTTAAAATAAATTTGGTTCGTCCAAGTCACATCGTCCCAGACTGTTCTTCTCTTTAGAGGTCCGACTCGGTCATTTTTTCTTACTTCGCTTTCTATAAAAATAGCAATTCGCAAAAACAAAAAAATAAATAGAAAAAAAATCCGAAATTTTTCTGAAAATAGATAGTTAACTAGGTAGTAGGTATTTCTAGGTACATTATCTCTAGGTATCGGAAATTCTGTAGGTATTTATATTTACACCAACACCAATGAAATTAACATGACAGAAGAGTAAACAAAAAAAAAAAAAATGAGGAAAATGGAAAAAAGCTTAAATAAACTATGCCAATTTTACACCTGTGCACCATTATTTACGAATGTATCGACGACGTAAAGTGAAACGAGGCTCACGAGGGACTAGATCAGACAGAGAATTGTGATTTCATGAATTCAGTACAGTTTTAAATAAGGAACTACTAGGAATGCTAGTGCAATCGAATCAGTACAAAATAATATACCTAGGAACAATAAGGCAGGAGTAGATTCAGGTCTACAATTCCCAAAGCTGGGCCTGTCGAAAAATATTTCAAAATTTAGCTCACAAGGTACTACCTATATTTTTCCAAAGTACATAAAATTATGAAATTTCTACTTGAAGTAAAATTTTGGGAATTTAATACCTATAAAAAAAAATCAAAAATTAGATTTGTAGGCAAAAAGTTTAAAATTAAATTTTTTGAAAAATAAAATTAAAAAATTTCGATTTGAAAATTCAAAAAAATAATTCGTAAAGAAAATTGAAAAAGAGAAACTTGAAGACCTAACCTTTGAAGGTTCAAGAGCTGAGAACTTTCGAAAAAAAAAAATTAAATAACTTGGGATCATTTAAAATTCTAGATTATTTTCAAAAATCTCGATATAGGTATTTTAATTTTTAGCGAGCAATTTTATCTCAAAAATTGAGTTTTTCAAACAAAAAAATTACAAATTTAAAAATAAAAAAATTGGTAAAAGTTAGAATAGACATTTTAGGAAAAATTTTGAGAGAAAACTTTTAGATAAAAATTTAAAAATTGAACTTTCAATAAAATTACAATTTCGACCAAAAAATCATGCTCGGATTGAAGTTGAATACTTGAAATTTTTTATGAGAAAATTCGAAGCTCAATTTTTGGAAAAAAAATAGATTGAATATTTTGAACTTTCGATAAAAAGTGAATTTCTGGTTCAATTTTTATAGAAATAAATTTTATTTATTTAAAATTTGAAAGTTGACGCTTGGGGGGGGGGGGATTTGATGAAAATTTTCAAATAAAAGTTTAAAAGTTGAACTTTGGATAAAAACTGAACTATCAAAAAAAATTCAATCAAAAATTTTTCAACGAAACTTCAAATGTTGGACTCCTAAAAAAGTTTTTTTTTTTTTTTTTGAGAAACTACGATGGAATTATTATGTAAAAAGTCACTTGAATACTGTAAAGTTTTGGTAAAAAAAATGAAAGTTGAACTTTCAAAATTTTAAAGCCAAATATTGTTTACTTAGACTTTTGATAAAAAATCGAAAAATTTAACCTTCGACAAAAATTGAACGTCTTTTGGAAAGATTTTTGAAAGAAAAATTCAAAGTCGAAGTTTCAACAAAATTCAAATTTTTACAAAAAATCAATCTGAAAAAACATTTAAAGGAGTGAATTTGAAAAAAAAATGACAAAATTCATATTTTTACAGAATTCCAAAAAATTTTCTTCCAACAAAACCAAAAAATTCGCCTTTTGATAAAATTCAAAGAAAAAATGTTTCGCAACAAAATTGTAAAAAATGTGCAAAATTATTTTTAAAAAATTGAAAAAAATTGTTTTTGAAAAAGAATAATAAAAATTACTTTTTAATTCAATTTGAGAAAAAAAAAAAATTCTGTGCTTACAGAGTTGAGATAAAATTCAACAAAAAAAAGAAACGAATATTATATTTCTGAACAAAATGTTATAAATTGAAAAAAAAATTCTACAAAACTTTGGAGAAATCTTGAAAAATTGTTCGAGAAAAATTCTAAAACAAAAAAATGATGATTTTTTTTTAAACAGGTAATCATTTTTTCACCAAATTTTTAAAAATATGACTTTTACAAAAAATATTTTTTGATTAAATTATTTAAAAAAAAAAAAAAACTTCAAATAAAATTTTGCAAATTTATAAAAAGTGCTTCTCAGCAAAAATTCAGAAGAATACAAAAAATTTATTTGAAAAATATAAGATACCTTTTTGAAATTTTCATGAAAAATTAAGATGAAATGAAAGTTAAGTAGGTAAGGTAAGCTTTTGAAAAACTCAGAATAAAATTTGAAAAATTCAATAAAACAGTGTTTTCCACCAAAATTTTAGAAAAACATCGAAAATTTATTTGAAAAAGGTACCTTCTTGAAACTTTCATAAAAAATTAAGATCAGATTAAAATTGATTAAACTAAGATTTTGAAAGAAAAAAAAAATTGAAAGTTCAAGTTTCGACAAAAACTGAATATTTTGGCAGAATTTCGAGAGCACTGAATATTTAAATTTTCAAATTTTCATAGAAAATCAAGATTCTGTTAAAAATTAAAATACCTACTAAGGCTTTCAATCAAAAAAAAAAAAAAAAAAAAAAAAAAAAAATCGATTAGAATCTGGAAAACTTTTGATACAGAAAATAACTTCCGACAAAATTTTCATTTTTGAAACTAAATAAATGGGTAAATATTTTGAGATTTAGATAAAAAATCATAAGTTTTACTTTCTACAGATTTTTTTTTTTTTTTTAGCAAAAATTTAGTAGAAATTTTTCAATGAAAATTAAAATATTGAACTTATGACAAATTTTAAACCTTTATGAAAAATTAGGCCTAGATTAAAGTTGGACATTTTAAGCTCCTGATGAAAATTTCAAAGTTTTTTTTGATAAAAAATTTCGAAAGTTCAACTTTTGACTTGGAAAAATTCAACCACATGGACAAAATTATTATTTTCACTGAAAATTAGGCTTCGAATGAAATTCAACAGTTTGAGCTTCGAAAACAAATGAATTTTTGGCCAACATTTTGATGAAATTTGAAAAATTGAATTTTTGGCGAAATTTGAATTTTTACGGAAAATTAAGGGAAAATGTTAAGAGTTTGAATAGTAGATTTTGATAGAAAATTGAAAGTTTATAAATTTCAACTTTTAATTTTTTTCAAGTCAGTAAAATTGGGGGGGGGGGGAGAAACTCAATGCTGAAATTATTAACCATTTTAGAGCCAATTTCTGTAGAAAATATCTTAAAATGCCACGACATTGGCGACCTATCTACTCCTGTCTAAAATTACATCAGATCACTGTTTGGATTATTCGCAGTACGATGAAAAATTATCGAGGAAACAAATGAATAAAAATACACGTAAATACATATTACAACATCAAAACCTTAACCATAAAATAAGAAATGTCAAAACCTAAGCAAAGATAGTACAGCTCTTTTTTCGCCACCGCATGCATAAACCTTAAAACATTGTGAAATAAAAATAAAAAATAAAAATAAAAAGAAGCGCACCCGTGCCAAATTACAACTCTGTTCTACTTCACGATACAAAAATGAAATAAAAAAAAATTATCCATAATACACAAATCACCGGTAGGTAATAATTATTGAAGGATCATATAGAAAGATTGAGGGATGAAGGAGCAGGTAAAAAAAATACATAAACTGTACAATAAAGACGCATACACACACAAAAAAAAATAAAAACAAGGTAAGCATGTAAAAAAAAATACCTTTCAAAATGAAATATTCAAACCAGGTAACTTATTAAAAAAATTAAATTAAATAAAAACCAAGACTCATCATCATGCTCACCACTGCCCTGCCACCACTAATCAACCAATCGCAACCATCTTCTCTATAAATCGTGTATACAAAGTAGAGGTCTCTCTAGGTACACATATTGATTTTTTTTTTAAATAATACAAATAAAAATAAAACACAATACACCAATCCAATATCCACCAAATAGCAAATACCAAATACCAATGCAAACTAAAAATGAACTCAACGAAAACGTCAACATGAACAACAACAATAATAATGATAACATCCATAAAGAAGATAGAAAATAAGAAAGATACGAGTAGTAGGGTAGATAGAGATGAAAAGAAGAGCTTCAGAATACACAGATCTTCCATAGTATGATAGTGTTACGGTAACTAGAACGTATTAGTCGCGAGCAGACCACTTTGATAAGCTGCTAAACTAAATAAGAAGAGGTATCATCCGATATCACTGCTGGAACCGTTGTTCGAGTAAATGGCTGCTCGGTAACTGTACCTGTTCGAGGAAGAAGGCTGATCTTCGTCGTCGTCTTCTTCTTCTTTCGGTATATCGTCCATTAGATCGTCGTCCTCTTCGTAGTTCGCCGTCGAGCACGAGGCCACCGGCTGCACCGTCTGAGGAGCTATACGAGATCGTAGCAGTAATACGTAGGCTCGGTATCGTTTTATCTGTAAAATGAAAAATTTGTCTTCAATTAGCACATCAACGTTTCAAGTTCAATAAGTTCACAATACATAGTTAAATTTAATTAAAACGACTTTTGGGAAGAAAAAAAAAGATATTTAGTCGTGAAAAGCAATTGAAGAATTTTTTGAGAACCTTCACCCATAGATTTGTAGAACGAATTTTTAATTTTAAAAAAATCTGAAGAAAAATGAGATACCTATTTTGTAAAAAAAAATTGCAATAATTTTTTCAACCAAAAAATTCAATTGTTTCAAGAAAGTTCTTTCATTTTTGTAACGAAAGAAATATTTTTAATAAGTTTTTTGGGAATTTTTGAAACAATCCTAAGTAGGAAATTTTATTCAAGAACAAGAGATTGTTTCAAGGAAAATTTTTAATGAGAAGATTCTATTTTGATAGAGAATTTCCTTCTTTTTTTTTTACAAAATTCAAAATGATCTAAATGTTTGCAAGAAATTGAAGAAATTTTTCAAGAATTTCTCAAAAAAATTAGAACACAGAAATTTTCTAAAAAAGAAAAGAGAATATAATTATTGAAAAAATTATTTTAACAAATTTTTTCTCAAGTAGGTAGGTAAAGTATCTGAGATTTTAATTTTTTTCTAAATGATTTTTTTGGAAGAATTTTCAATAAAATTCAAATTTTCACATTAAAAAAAAATAGAGAATATGAGAATTTTAAAAAGACTTTACAGGAAAATAAAAAATGTAAAATGGGTTTTAAAAAAAATCATTTGATTTTTATGATATCTTCGTTCTTTTTCAAAAAAATTGTTTAATGAGAAAATTTAAATTTTCACGAGAACTTTTTAATGTACAATTTTTCAAAGATTTTTTTTACCGACCCTTGTTTAAAATAATTTTTTTTTTAAATGGAGAATACTAACTTGGAGAATTTTTACAAATTCAGAATTTCTTTTTCAAAAACAAGAATTTCTCAAAAAAATATTCTGAAATTTCTTTCAAGACAAATTTTCAACGAGAAAATCGTAATTTTCACCAGGAATTTGCAATTGAAGAATTTCAATTTTTAAGAAAACCTGCTAACAATAATTGCATCTTTCAATGAATTTTTATTGGAAGAAATAATAATAAAAAAAAATTACAAAGATTCAAGATCTTTTTCAAAATAATATGTAAATGTAAGTAAAAAAAAAAATGTTCAAAAAAAATATATATATTGAGAAAGCCAGATTTAAAAAAAATTACTGAAAAGGTTTTTGAATAAATTTTTTATGAAAGAACAAAAAAAATAAAAAAACTTTTTAAGATAACAGAGAATTTTTTCCAAAATCTCATAGGAAAATTTGGAAAAAATTGAAAAATTTTAGTTTTTTAAAAGTAAATCATAAGTAGGTAGTATAAGTTTTTTTTTCAAGTAAAAGTTCATAGCACTACCATGCATCGGAGCGAAATTTGAAAAAATAAAAGTAACTTTAGTAACCTGAAATTCAAAAAAAGTAACCAAAATTATGGAAAAAAGTAACCAAAAATTTTCCATTTCCACTTGAATATAATGACTCATAACCCCCTCCCTTCCCCTCGTCCCCGTTTTTCTCATATTTTCGCTAAATTTGCCGTTTCACAACTCTTGAAATCAATGGTAAAAATTTTGAAAAAATCAAAAATTTTAATTCAAAAATAATAATTCATGCATTTTTTCTTTTTCTGTAATTATGACGAATTTTAATAGAATAGTTGGCTTAATAGGTGCTCAATTTTTATATCATAGGAAATTTCAATTCTTGAGAAGCTCACAATAAATAATTTTTGAGTTCCTATCAAATCTTAATTTTTTTTGAACTCAATATTGAAAATTTAAAAAAAAAAAAAAATTTTCTTGAAAATACTTGATATCAACTTTTTCAAGTTTTTGAACTCTTATTTGTTTTGAAATAGTTTTCAGTTTTCAAATAATTGTTGATTTCAAAAAACGTGAATTTTAGAAAAATTTTAAATTACAAACAATACTGTCCTTTTTTTAATTTTTTAATTTAATTTTTTTTTCGATTTTTTTTATTTTTCAAACAATTTTTAATTTCTATAAATTTAAATTTATTAACAATTTGTAATTTCTAAAAAGTTCTGGATTTCAAAAAATTAAACTTAAAATTCTCAATTTTTTGATTTTTAAACAATTTATATTTAATTTTAAAAAAATAGCCGTTCCTAAAATTCATGTTTATTCAAATAAAAAATTTCCAATTTATAAAAATTGTAATGCCTAAGAATTTAAAGTCTAAAAAAATCAATTTTTTGATTGGCTTATTGCAAAATGAGTAGATACAAAAAAATTTCAATTTTTGAAAAGTCTTCATTCTCCACAAAAAAACAATTTTTCAACATGTGAAATTCACAACTTTTCAAAATTTTTAAAAGGAAAGTTTTGCTCATTTGAGAAATATCAAATTTTTGAAGCATTTAAGTTCATTACGTCAAGACGATTTTGGAGGGGATTATAGTACGTTCGGCGAAAGATTAAACCTGGCAAATTTTGGCGCGAGAAAGGCGGAGCGAAAATGAACCAATCAACGCGCCAAAAAGAAAAATTCTCGTCTTCTAATTGCTTCGTTTTTTCACTGCGTCCCCCACTTTTTATTTTGCCAGGTTTAATCTATCGCCGAACGTACTATAGGAAGAGAATGGCCCAGTTACCCCAACTGACCTTACTTAATTCATTTTTAAATAAAATATTTCAAATTTTTTGGAAGCAAAATCTCTGAAAAAAACTTTCAAAATGTTTTTAAAGAAATTTTAAATTTTAATGGCAGCTGTTCGTCAGATTTTTGACGAAATAGTAACCAAAATGAGTCCAAAAGTAACCATAGTAACCAAAATGAGCCCAAAAGTAACTAAAGTAACCTTGCCTTTAAAAAAGTAACCAAGTTACTAAAAAGTAACCGTGTTCCGATGCATGCACTACAAATATGTACTTAGGAACTTAATATTTCAACATTTTTTCTGAGGGTTTCCCAGCAAAACTTTTTAGTGGATGGATTTCAATTTCCATCAAGAAATTTAAAAAAAATTATTTTCATAATAATTATTTAAAAAAAAAAAAATTTGAACAGAACTTTTCTTAAAAAGTTTTTAAAGATTCTGTTGTTTGAAAATTTTTTCCATCGAATTTTGTTTTTAAAAAAAATTTTCATACTGAAATTGGGAGAGGGTAAAAATAATTTTATTGAAAAAATTGTCATCAAAATAAATATCTCGAATTCTTTTCAAAAATAATTTTATTTTGTAATCAGACTTTTTAGGTGAATTTTTGTAATGAGAAAATTTCAATTTTCATCAGTAAGTTTTATGAAGAATTTTTTTGAAAATTATTTTTTACGCAAAATTTCATAGAAATTGTTATTTAAAAAAAAATAAACATTCAAGATTTTTTTCTAAAATTTTAAGGGAAAATTTTCAAAACAAAAAAGTTGTTTTCAAGAGTTCGAAAAATAATAAGGAGAAAATGAAATGAAAAAAATTACGAATTTTTTAAATTCACGAGAATAATTTTTAAAAAAATCCAAGAATCTTAAACAAATTATTCTGAGATTCATTCTACAAAAATTTTTTAATTAGAAAATTTTAGTTCTTTCTCAGTTATTATTAATTTCTTTGAAAATAATTTCTTAGAACAAATTTTCTTAGAATTTGTTTTAAAAAATACTTTCAGATTTTTTTCAAAAAGAAAATTTAAAAAAAAATTGAAAAAATTGTAATAATATTTCAAGAGAATTTTTCACTAGAAGAACTTTAAAAAAGTTTTTGTGATATTTCCACTTTTTTCAAGAGTTCAAAAAAAAAAAATTAGTAAAAAATCTTGTGATTTTTTTTTCTCACAAAAATACAAGAATTTTTCAACAGATTTTTCTAAGAACATTTTAGTTCCAATTCAGAATTTAACAAATAATTTTTTAAAGGAAATTTTTCTCCAAATAATATTTTCAAACAAAATTTAAAAAAAGAACTTTAAATTTCAATTTTTTTTTTTTCAATACCTAATTCTGTTTTTTGCGAATTTTTTTCCCACAAATTTTTGTTTTTGAATTAAAATCGAAATTGCTAGTAACATGACGTGAAAATGTTAATTTATCGAGCAAAGGAGTAAATTTGATCATGCTATGCCAAACTCGGCATCCAATAAAAAAATGATCGAAGTGATTACGTACTTCGTGAGCCAGGTAGGCTTCTTTCTCTTTATGATTCTGTATGACTAGACTTTTGGCTGATTTCTCTGGCGCTTGCTTACGATGGCTTTCGTATTCCTGCTCTAATCGTTCCAGTGTTTGTTCATGCTGAGTAAGTTGTTCTCTCTGCACAATCAATCAATCAACCAAACAAAATTAATCACCGAATGCTATCAAACAATCCACAAAATGTCTCGGTACTTTTATCAAATCACTCACTATATTCAATGTCGACGGAGTCGAAGGTAACAATGGCCTTTGGAACTTCTTCTGAGATCCGACAGCCTCCGGTAAAGCAGGAGCCGAAAACGAAGCGCACACTAAATTAATAGTATCGATCCAAGATTGCAATTCTTTATTATTACTGCGAACAAAAACCCACAGTAAGTCAACAAACCTTTTCGAAAAACTATACGAAAATGGTTATCTTCATGAATATGGGTTATTTTACCTCGCCCTAAACAAATACTCTGCTCGATCCGCCGTCTGCACCCGAAACACGAACTCTTTCTTGGTATAATCGACAGCCTTCGTAGCTAAAGCGTGATGTAGCCTGATTATCCTACGAACTACTCCGCTCTGAGGATCCTTATTATATAGTTGATCGTCTTTATATAAATATAACGCGAATTCTCGCAACGAACAGAATAACAGCCTCCATCCGCGTTTTCCTAAAGGAGCTGTAATCATTCAAAACAAATCGTCAAATGGATTCTTTTTAGCTTTTAGGGCGTTGGGTTGCATAATTCAAAAGTTGAACATTACGTACTTCTTTTGCCATTCGGCTCGACGCAGCATTTCCTCAGCACATAGCCTCTCTTGTAATCGGTAATTGGTGCTTCGGGATCGATCGTTAATTCGGCATTTTTTCTTATCAAAGTCGCTGCGGCTGTATCTTGACGTAATAAATAATCGTTCGGTTCGTCGAATTCCATACGACTGTGGGTAGGCAAATTGTTTATGTTTGCTGTGTTGTCTTCGATGTCGTCGTCTCTGTAAAATCCAAGTCGTTCAAAATTAATTAGGCAGGTACATGGGAAATTTTCCACATTCAACGTAGAATAGGAGTTCAAAAAAAAAAATGATAATAATGACTAATGGCAGTATCTAGAATGTTCAGGAAGAAGAGTGGCTGGTTTATTAAAACGACGAAAAAAAATGATCAAGATATCGAAAGATGAAAAAATTCAACAGAAAAAAAGACTAAAAAATTATTGAACAAAAACAGTCGATTTATAAAAGAAAAAAAAAAAAAAAAAAAATGGAAGAAATAATCGATCCAGTAAAATTGAAACATTGATTTAAAAAAATGATTAAAAATGATAGAAATTGAAAAATTTATTAAATAAAAAAATCGAATTCCGAGATTTGATCAAAAAATGTATCGATTCATCAAAAATTTATCAAATCTACAAAATCAAAAAAATATCGACGTATCAAAAATATTACTGATTCGATTTTTTGAAATGTGTTTTATTTTTATTTTTTTATTTTATTTTTTTTTCATTTTCTTAAAAAATATATAATATAAGTATATTTTTTTTATTCGTTAAGCATTGAAGTCTAGAAAAATTCATAATATCAAATCTGAAATCGAATTAATAATTTTTTTTTTAATTTTTCACGAATCAATTTATCTGGAGAAAAAAATTGGGTTGTGAAAAATTTAAAAAGATAAAACTAATTATTCGATTTCAGGTTTTGATATAATGAATTTTTCTAGACTCCGATGTGCCGATATTATTAGATTTCGATAGATCGATATTTCTAAATAAGAAAAATTAAATTAAAAAATTAAGCTATAATACGCCACTAATAGCCTTAGTTGCTGTACATGGGGTTTAAAAAAAAAAAAAAAAGCTAAAATGGTCATAATTTGAGATTTTTGCTCCTCGGGACTAAGCTTGCAACAAAAAAAAAAAAAAAAAAAAAAAAAAATGAAGAAGTTCGCTCGCTCATTTTTTCTTTGGAAATTTATCATTTTTTGATAAATTGGCCTACATCATGCAAAAAAAATTATGGGATTTTGTAAATTGCAACTTTGTGAAAAGCCATTGATTGCATTTTGAATGAATGAATGAATGAATGGTTTATTTATTTAAAAAAATTACGGGGTATTATTGTGAATTTAAATTTAGTGAAAAATTACCAATTATCATTAAAAATTCTGCAAACAATTTTTTTGAAAAAAATTTCTCTTGAAAATTTCCCCCCAGAGATTTTAAGAAAATGTTGATCAAATAAATTTTTATCCTCAAAAAAAAAAGTAAGTATAAGAAAATTGTTATTTTTCGAAGTATTTTTATTTTCTTTAGCAAAAAAAATCTACCCGAAAATTTTTCTAGAAAAATCTCTTGAAAAATTGAATTCAAAAATTTATTTGAAAACATTAATTTTCAATCCTAATTTTGAAAAAACATTTAAATATTTCAAAAAAATTTCAAAGACAATTTTCAGAAGATTAGGTACCTACTCTAAAATGAAATTAAACAAGAAAATTTTTTGGTAGAAATCTTGATAAAAGTTTAGTGAAAATTTTCTAAAAATATTCCAAATTATTTAAATTTCATTTTAAACTTTTTCAATACCTTTTTAAAAAAAGTTTCCCTCAATTTTATCTGTATTTTTTCCAATTTCAGATTTTTTACTATTTTTAGTGTTTCAATTCTCAATCATTTTTAGTTGAAGTTTTCCATAATTAATTTAAATTTTTTAAACCAAATACCTATTTAAGATATCATTTCAATTTTTGTATTTTTTTCCAATTTTTGAACGCATTTAATGGTTATTTTATTGATTATTTTTTAAAATTTTAAATTCTAATTTTTGTACCCAATATATTTCATTTAATTTCAATTTTCAATTTTTTTTACAATTTTTGATGTTTTAAAAATTATTTTAATTCTCAGTCATGCGAAATAAATTTCAATTTTTTCCAAATTTTCAACCATTTGTGATTTTATTTCAATTTTTGTAAATTTAAAAAAAATTTACTAACACCATAGGCCTAAGTCATTTTAAATTGATTTTTTTTCTTCAAATTTTGTGTTTCAAAATTCGATTTCATTCATTTTTATTTTCAATTATTTTTTTATTCAATTTCAATTATTGTAGCCATTAATCAATTTTTTCAGTTTGTCAAATTTTTTGCATTTTTTTCCATATTTTTTTAAAAAACTTTATTCAATTTTTAGTCATTTAGAATTTCGCTCAATTTTTTCATGTTTCTAAATTTTCAATCAGTTCACTTAAATGCACAAAAAAAAATTGATTAAAATAACAAAAAATGAGGAAAAATGTAGGAAAGTTTCAAAACAAAAATAATAAAAGAACATCTTCAATAAAAATTTGAAAAATTGGGTCAGGTATCAAAATTGAAAAATCGATCAAAATAAACTATAAATAACTCGAAATCGAAGAAGTCAATCGTTCAAATAAAACCTCAGAACTATTAAAAAAAAAAAAGTGAAAAAACCGTCCCCCTAAAATCAAAAGGAGAGATTGATTTTTTTCAATTATCAGGGTTTCAAAATTTTCATTTTTTTCATCAGCAATATTCACGTTCATCGCTCCTTCAAATTACAGATTAGGCAAACAAGCCTACAGGCCTACATCGTGAAATAGCGCGTCAGAGAAGAATTTAACTTCAAAGGAAAATTCAACTAAAAAAAAAATGCATACGAGAAAAAATCGAATCCACTTACACAGCCCATTCCAAAGGTTGAGCCTTGATAGCTTGATACAGCGCTTTCAGCGTCTCACGTGGAAAGTTTTTACCGTCGTTTAATCCGGATAAATTTTCTATGAAAGCATTACACGTCATCTTACGTCCTATATTCGGTCCGTGCAGATCCGTATTTAATAACATTATGGCACATGTCAACGTATGAATTGCATCTGTAAATAAGATAACGAGTTATAATTAAAAATGAAATTGTGAGATCATAATTATTCAACTTATACGTATAGAGAAAGAGACGTGGGTTATCATTTTCGATTCGATTACGATTGGAGCTGCATAGTGAACCAATAATATAGCGCCTCATTTCTGCGAGTACGAGCGATTTAATCGATTAAACAGTTCGCTGAATTTGTAATCGTATAAATAAACGTTGATAATATACTATTAAGCCATTAACCAGCCTAAAGTGTATTTTAATTACATTTCATCTTCGTTTTCCCCTCCACACAGACGATATTTCTTTTTAGAGCGTTTTTAACAACCATTCTAAAAACGAAAATTTGGCCAATTTTTTTCCTCAATTTAAAAAAAAAATTACTTTTTAATTGCACCAGCGCGTATAACGACTCGGTTGTAAATTTAGGCCGCAGTTCGCTTTTAAATACAGTTTAATTGACCTAGTTAGTAAATTTTTCGCAAATATATTACTTCGTTCTTTTGAAAATTTTTTTCTATACTTTCTTCAGCGTGTAGTGCAACTTGCAGTGCTCTTGTGTATATTGACATACAAAAGCGTTAGAAAATATGCTCTATTTATTCCAACAATGAAGAATCTCGTTTTTTAAAATTTAGATGAAAAATACAAATCGACGAATCGTATTTCGCAAATCGAATGCATCGAGTACTCTATTCTCTGAGTTACTACTTACATTCTTAACGTATTGAAAAAAAAAAAAAAAAAAAAAATCGAAAGAAAAATACAGGGTATAAGTAAAAAAAATTATATGTGCACCAGATGCCTATCTTCGTAAATGAAGGCGCTACAGAAGTTTGAAAATTGATAGATATTTCCAAAGAATAATATATTAGCAACACTGATTTTAAAAAAATCGACCCCCCCCCCCCTCGCTCAATAGATGACACTACGAAAGCCTAAAAAAAGTTCTGATCACATTAGAACGCTTATCTTTGAAATTGAAGGAATTACAGCAGAAAGAACTTCTTCCCAAAAATATTGCTTATTTTAATTCATTGAGGGGCATCAGAGAGACATGAAAATTGCAAAATTTTGTCGAGATAATACACGAGACAGGTTTAAGTTATCGAAGGAACACAAAAGTTGATTAAAAAATTTGCCTATCTTCGAAAATTAAGGATCTAAGAAACTTAAAACTTTGGAAATAATTTTAATCAATGAAAAAAGCTGCCCTAAGATCCAATGAAAAATCCTCCTCTGGCTGAACTTGAGAAAATTTCCATTTTCAGTAATTTTCAAAAAATGAGAAATTGCATTTAATCAATAAAAAAAAAGCTACCTTAAGATCCAATGCAAAATCCTCCTCTGGCTAAATTTGTAAAAAATTTTATTGCTAGAAAATTTCAAAAAATTAGAGTTATTGCAAAATTGCATTTAATTAATGAAAAGAGCTACCCAAGATCCAATGCAAAATCCTCCTCTGGCTAAATTTGGGAAAAAAATTATTTTCACAAAATTTCAAAAAATCGGAGTTTTTGCAAAATTGCATTTAATCAATGAAAACAGCTCCCAGATCCATTGCATAATCCTCCTCTGGCTAAATTTGAGAAAAAAAAAATTAATTTCAGTAATTTTTGAAAAATGAGAAATTGTATTTAATCAAATTCTCCTCTGGCTAAATTTGTAAAAAAAATTATTATTAAAAAATTTCAAAAAATTGGAGTTTTTGCAAAATTGCATTTAATCAATGAAAAAAGTTACCCTAAGATCCAATGCAAAATCCTCCTCTGGCTAAACTTGAGAAAATTTCAAAAATTGAATTTCATCAATGACAGTGCTCGGAAATGATTTTCCTAAAATTTTAAAGAGAATAAAGACTAAATCCTTCAAAATAAAGACTGATAAAGACTAGTTTTGGTCCAAAAAATCGCTAAAATTCATATCAGCTGTCTTATGTTTACATGAAACGCCGAGAAAAATAATTTTTACCAAATCAAATTCGAAAGGTAATTTTTTTATCATCAAAAATCAGCTGAATTTTCTGAAAATTAATTATATATTAGGTAGTTTGGTGGGTATCTGCTCATAAAAAATCAAAAAAAAAAAATACGGATTCATCTAAACCATCAGTAAAAAAAAATTGAAAAAAATTGAAAAAAATCAACCTATCTACCTAAACAAATTTTAGGTAGTTTTTCAAGAACATACTTCGATAGAGAATACCTACTGAGAATTAATCAACTGATTTATGGAATCAAGAAATTTCAACAGAAAAGAGAAAAATTCTCAAAATGAAACTTTTTCAAAAAATACTTACCTAATAAATAATAATTAATAACTTAAATATTGAAAATCTCTATCAAAAAAAAAAAAAAAAAAAAAAAAATGTTTCAAAATTTTTTAGAAAGAAATTTTTCAAATTTTTTTAGGATTCAAGTCTTACAAAAAACTTTATAACGATGTTTACTTCAAATCATATGATTGAGTGTAATTTTTCCACACTTTCCTGGATTCTATGTTGATTTTTTGTTTTTTTTCGGTCAAAAAGGGCGAAAAAGTAGTTTTTCAAGTAAGCATTTCGATAGTGAATACCACCTGAGAATTAATCAACTGATCTTTGGAATCAAGAAATTTCAACAGAAAAGAAAAAAAAATTCTTAAAATTAAACTTTTTCAGAAAAAAACCTAATAATGAATAAATATTGAAAATCTCCACCAAAAAAATAAAGAAAAAATTGAATACAAATGTTTCAAAATTTTTTAGAAAGAAATTTTTTGAATTTTTTTTTGGATTCAAGTCTTACACCCCACTCTTTCCTGGATTCTATGTTGATTGTCTGTTTTTTCCATCAAAAAGGGCGAAAATAAAGAGAATAAAGACAGAAGAGTGAAAATATAGACAAAATAAAGGCAAACTTGAAAATAAAGACAAATAAAGAGAATAAAGACCATTTCCGAGCCCTGCAATGAAAAAAGCTACCCAAAGATCCAATGCCAAATCCTCCTCTGGTTGAATTTGAGAAAATTTCAAAAAATCGGAGATTTTGCAAAATTGCCTTTATTAAATGAAAAAAGCTACCCTACGATCCAATGCTAAATCCTCCTCTGGCTGAATTTAAGAAAATTTCAAAAAATTAGAGTTTTTGCGAAATTGCATTTAATCAATGAAAAAAGCTACCCTGAAATCCAATGAAAAATCCTCCTCTGGAAAAATTTGTAAAAATTTTCATTTTCAGAAAATTTGAAAAAAGTTTCTCAAGATGACATTTTATTATTTATATTCATTTTAATTATAAAAAATTGCTCAAATTTTTAGTTTCTTTTTTTTAAATATTGCAATTTCTTCTAAGATACCGAAATTTTCTAATTTAAAAAAAAAATTGTTTTGTTTACTATTTTTAATAAAAAAATTTTTGTAAAAGGATATTTTTCAATTTGCCAATTTTTTTATTATAAGTATTTTTTGACCGATTTGATTGAAATCAAGAATTTCTCAAGAATTATCAATATTTATTCTGGAATTTAATTTTTTTTATTTCTAAATTTTTGTAACACTGGCAGTTCTGCTTTAATTGAAAATTTTCCAGTTTTTTTTATTTTTATTTTTAATTGATGTTTTTTTTTAAATTGTAATTTTTTAAAGATTTAAATTTTTTCAAATTATTTAAAATTTTTCACTTTTTTAGACTAGAAAATATTTGCAAGCTTTTATACCTACAATTTATTTTTTAAATTAAGTTTTTCAATGTTTGTTGGTATTTTCTATTTTTACTTTCAAAAATTGACGGTTTTTCTGCAGGTGCAAATTTTTCCAAATTTTCCGTATTTTTTTTTAAATGGGTCAAGTTTTTTTTTTTTTTTTTAATTGAAATTTTTTTCGCAAAACTGCGTTTTTTTTTCAATTTGTTATTTTTTTTGAATACCTAGACCTACCTAATTCAGTTTTTCAAAGTTTACTAATTAGGCTGAAATTACAAATTTTTCAATAATTCTTATTTTTACTGGAATTTAAAATTTTTACAAAGTTGGAAATTTTTCACAAATTTATACCTACTTACCTAGTTTGCATAAGTTTTTTTTTTTTTTTTTGAATGAAAGTGTTTTAAAAATATGTATATTTAGGTACCTACTTTTTTAAAACTATTTTTTTTAATTGTTAGTTTTTCTAAAATCAGCACTTCTTTTGAAATAACAAACTTTTCATCGCAATTTCCATTTTTTAAAAACTGCCAAACATTTTTATTGCAATTCTTCTCAATAATTCACAGTTTTTCAAAATTACCTATTCTGTTTTTTTTTACTTTTTTTTTAATTTTTGAGATTTTCTAATCATTTAAAAATTGTCAGGTTCCCTGCGTTAAATTTTTCATAAATTATGTTCTTTTTTTTACAAAATTGCAAACTTTTTAAGAATTTTCAGTTTTACTGAAATATCATTTTTTTTTTAAATTGCAAATTAAGTAGGTACATAAAATTTACAGTTTTTTAATTTTCAGTAGGTATTTTTCAATTTGCATTTTTCAAAAATATTTTTCAATAATGAGCGGTATTTTTTTGCATTTTTTCAGAATTTATAGATTTGGAATATGGCCCCCCCCCCCCTCAAAGATGTCATTTCTTTAATTGAAAATTTTCCAAGAACTGTCAAGTTACCTCCTACATGCGCCACCAGTACTCACTGGACAACTTAGACAACTTTGTTTTATTTATGGCGAAATTTTTTCGTCTAAATTTAAGGTAAAGGTGATCCTGATCGACTACTTGTCCGGGAAAAGGCTCTGGAAATCTGGAATTATTTTTTCCATCCATCTTGCTTTTTGATCTCTTATTATCCGCTATTAAAAGCTCTTAATAAGGCCGCCTCTTCATTCATTCAACAGCTCACCCCTTTCTCCCTCCAAAAAGATGATAAATAAATAAACGTAGGATGATACTCGTCATCTGATAAATTAAACGTATACTTCAAAAACGTCTCAGTCTTTTCAAATCGAACCAACTACGAAGGACACTAAAAATAAACGCCACAAAATTAGCTTTCTCGATAGGCTTATATTTTTGGCCTGTTTCGCGACGACGACTCGTTTACGAATGAAATAAACCTGAACTAATTTGAAAAATTTTCAAAACCAAAGTATGCCTTTTCGAATCCCTACGACTTCTGTATTTCGAATAAAAAAATATAATTTTGGTGGCGCAAAAATGTAGGGACATGTACAGACGACACTGACGACGTTACAGGTTAAATTTATAAAATAACCAACTCGATAAAAAAAAAGGATCTCTAACGGTAGAACGTAAGGTACCTTTCGGCAAGGTAACGTTTAATTAAAGAGGTTTCATCGTCAAAAGGCCATATCTGCTGCGAGCTGCCTCAATTAACCCTACGCCAGCTTCATTATTATTACGTTTACGCCGACAATAAATGGTAGAATTTACCTTGCGAATTAAAGGAACCAGGATTACAGTCTAAAAATCGTCTGGAAAAATGGACTAGGACTCTTTCGCGTTCTTGGGTTTCGCCGGTTAGGCTGAATTGTCGCAGAAATTTACGAAGCGCTTGTTCTAACGTGTCGTCTTTGAAGTCGAAGTATTTCAGGTATTCTTCGGCTACCGTCCGATTGAATTCGTTGCTGGAATGAAAAAGAAGTAAAAGAATGTTAGAAATGTCGTAAATAGTCGTAAAATAAGGCAATAATGATTTTCCAGAAGATGGTTCGAAATGAAAAGATTTGAATATTAAACACAATTCTTTCTAAAAATTAAATTTCGTTTTGATGTAAAGAAAAAGACTAAAAATATATTAAAAAAAACTCTTCGAAAATTTCTATATTTACTGACACACTTTTGGAACTCAGTTAAATTTCTTGACAAATTTTTGGAAGAATTTTGTTTGATAAAAAAAATTATTGAATAATTTCGAGACAAAATATCAAAACTCCAGAGTTGTTTCAAAATTCAAAAAATTTCAGTTTAAATTTTTTTTAGACATTTTTGAAAATTTTTACTAAAAATTCTGTGTGAGTTTTCAAATGAAGAAAAAATATTTAAATTGCTCTGAGAACGTCAAAAATTAATTCAAAAAATTTCCACAATTTTTTATTATTATTTTATTTTATGCTTTTTTAAAATCTCTAAATACGGTTTTTAAATTTTTAAAAATATTTCTAGACATTTTTTCGAAATTTTCACACAAAATTTCCTTACTGACAACAATTTTTTCAAAAATCGTCAAGTGATGTGAAATTAGCTCAAAATTCTTACAGTATTCGAAATTTCAAAACTACGCATTAAAGTGTCATAAACTATTTTGAAATTTCTATACACTGCTTCAAGCAGCAGATTTTTAAATATTCTGAACTCCAATTCTAAGACATCCAGATAAATCTTCTAGACAGTATTTTTACAATTCTCGAATTTTTTTGCAACATTTTTTTCCAAGTTTAGAACATTCGGATACTTCTTTGAAAATTTCAAATAATCGATTCAAAAAAGTCTAGAAACATGAAAAAATTTTAGACACTTTTTTCAAAATTCTCACTCAACATTTTTTGAATTACTTTACAAAAAATGAAAAATAAAAATTTTTGTACCCATTTATTTTTTAAAGAAAAAATTCAAACAGACATGAAAATATTTTAGACATTTTTTCTCAAGTTCTCATTTGAAATTTTCGAATCAATTTTCAAAGAAAATTAAAAATTTTTACTGAAAATACTATAGACATCGATTTAAAAATACGTCTAGTAATATGAAACAATTTATAGACACTTTCTTCAATTTTTCAAGTTTTTTTGCCAAACTTGAAAAAAAAAGACACTTCCTCGAAAAAATTAATCATAGACAGACATTTTTAGACGCAATTGAAAAAATCTGACATTTTCTTAAAAAAAATTCATACACGTACCTATTTATAAAAGTCATCTGGACCCACATCACACAAAATTTTTGCAAATTATTTTTTCAATTTTTAATCGATTTTTTTCTCAAAGTTTTTCTTTTAATTTTCAAAACAAAATACCTACATGACGCGTATTTTATAAAAAAAAAAAAAATTATAGACAACGATTTCTTAAAATCTAGACACATGAAAAAATTTGAGGCATTTTTTCAGTTTTTTCAGTACTTTTAGGAAAAAAATTAGACACTTTTCAAAACAAATCTAGACATTTGCTTCAAAAATTCCTACAAAGAAATCTAGACACGTGAAAAAATTATAGACACATTTTTCAGAATTTTTGCAGGAAAAAAAATGAAAAAAATGGGTAGGTATTTTCTATGAACATTCCAGACATTGAACATTAAAAAAAAAAATCCAAATCCAGATTAAAAAAAAAAAAAAAAATCTAGACATGTGAAAAAATTATAGACACTTTTCAAAGTTCTTACTCAAAATTTTCAAATTAAAATGTTCAAAACTCCACATCTTACAAAAAATCTATAAATCGATTTTATGAAATTTAGACACAAGAAAAAATTTCTATACACCCAATTTCTTCAATTTCAGTATTATTTTTTTCACTACTTACTCAAGTAGGTATTGAAAAAAATCAAGACACTTTCTCGAAGATTCAAGAGGTCGATCCTAAAACACCAAGACACGTGGAACAATTTTTACACACTTTTCAAAATAAATTTAGACGTTTTCTTAGAAAATTTAAAACTAAATTTTTAATAAGACTTACCAAAAAAAAAAAAAAAAAAAAATGAACGATTTCCTACAGATTATTTTAAACATAAATTCAAAGAAATCTAGACATTTTTCTTAAAAATTCCAAACATTTTTTTTTTAAATCTGGACACATAAAAAAAAAATCAAGACACATTTTTTTATCATACGTCTCATGGCGAATTTTTGAATAAGATTTTCGAAAAAATTTAGACTTTCCAAAAAATATCACCAATTTAAAAAATCTGAACAAAACAATTCTAAACATCATTTAAAAAATTCATAGATCAAAATTTTTCAATCCTTTCTTAAAAAAATTTGGACATTTCGCTAAAAAAAAAGTCTAACATCGATATGAAAAAGTCTAGACATGATTATGAAATAAATTTGGACCAAAATTTTAAAATCACTTTTCAAGACTAGACAATCTCTTGAAAAAATTACAAACATTGATTGAAGAAAATATAGACACAAAAAGATTTAGACAATTTTCTTCTTCTAATTTTCATGCATAATTTTTGCATTATACGAGACACTCCAAAAATCTGAGACATTGAATAAAAAAAAATCTAGACAAATTTTTTAGACACTTCTTTTAATAAATTCACATACAAAATTAAAATCATGAATTTTTCTAAAAAGTTTCAAAAATAAATTTTAAAAATTTAGACACATTTTCAGACACTTTTTCATCAATTTTAACAATTTTTTAATATAATTTCTCAAAATATTCAAACAATTTCTCAAAATATTCAAACAATTTATCAAAAATTGAATATTTATTCAAGAAGTCCAGACACAAAAAAATTATAGACACTTTTTCTTCAACCCGAAGAAGTTTTTTTTAAACAATTCACCAAAATAGTTCTAAAAATTTGAAAACCTAAAAATTTTAAACATCAATTCAAAAACATTGATAGATTTTTTCAAAATAAATTTCTTGGCAATTTTCTAAAATTTAGACACTAAAATTTTCAAATCACACAACATTGAAAAAAAAAATTGGAATTTTCAAAAATCTGTGCAATTTATTTTTTTATTTTTTTAAAGATCTGATTTCTATTTATTTTGAGAATTTTTAATTTTTAAGAAGGTCTAGTAAACATTCTTCTATAATTTCCAGACACAAAGCTACAAATTTCTTGAAGAATTTCATAAATGAAGGTAAGTTGATAGATTCTACTAAATATTTTATAATACTTGAACTATTATACTTACTCTCTACTCAAATGTCTAGAAACGTCACTCTTCCTGAATCCTTCTAAATTAAACAGACGTTTAGCCAGTCGCTGAGCCGAAGGGTAATCGACGGCTTTCGGCGAATAACGAAAACTATGCAGCGACTCCACATCAGATCCAGACTCCTCTTCGGAAGACCCACTATGCGATGGCGAAACCGACTTGGCCAAATTAAAAGCCCCTTCGGTTAAAGCCAGCAGTTCATCGTCGCACTCACCTAAAGCCTAGAAACAAATTCGAGAAAAAAAGAAAAGAAAATTACCACTTCAAATGGTCCGCCAATTAAAAAGCACACCGATTGAATTATAATAACATCGAAGGCTTATAAAACCCTGCGTGCTTAGTCGGTCGTTTGAGAGAAAAAAAAAGAAGAAAAAGTACTTATAAAGAGAGATGAATGATTATGTTGTATATTCTTACTTCGTATCCTACCCTTTTAGGATCAAGGTTATTTTCGTCTTCTTCGTCTTCTTCTTTTAAACTATTGTAACGTCTTAATTTGGAAACGTTGTTAAAGGTGTTATTATTGTTTTCGTTAACAACGTAGTTCATATTATAGAAATTATGCGTCCTTTCTATTTCCGGCGCCCCTTTAACCTGCCGCCAACAACAACAATATCCGTATTGATCAAAAAAAATTCTCAAGAAGTAGAAGAAGGAAGAAAGAAAGAAAGAATAGAAGAAGATATAGTCAATAACCTCCTGTTTACGGTGTCCTTTCTGCATTACCTTCGTAATTACTCTAAAAGCGCGAAAGTAAAAGTGCGCCAGAGTAGTACGAGCGAGAGACTAGAGAAGATGTTTACACGAAAGTTGAATTTTCATCCTTTTCAAACATCAATTTCCCTTTCTGGACTAATTTTCCAATCGCATATCTCGAGCCATCGTTTATTTACCTCTCGCCTTTCTTCGCTCCACCACACTCTATCTTCCATATTTCCATGCTCAACATCGACAATAATTCGACGATGGTTTTCTCCTCGTTTCGACGTGTTTTAGCATTCCTCTGGTTCTGTTTATTAAACTTTCGCGTATAATGAATGGGAAAGCTCGTAGCTAGTATTGTTATTTCGAATAATGAGAACAATTTCTAAAAAAAAAATTCCGAGAAAATTTATCTATTCTTTTTGAAAATTTTCCCACTTTTTTTTTTGTTGAGAATTTTGTAACATTTTGTAGAGAAGTTCTTTTAGATTAGGTATTTTTATTATTATTAGGTATCATTTTTTTTTAGGTGAATATACTAAATTTCTCACAAGATTTTTTCCATATTATTGCAGATGACTTTTGAAAAAAAAAGGTCATCGTGGATAAACTTTTTTCATCACCCCCCCCCCAAATACGTCCTTCTGAAGAGCTTCAAATTTTTCCTATTAAAAGATTTTCAATAAATTGTCAAATTTGTCAAAAATTCAAAATTGGAAAATTTTCAAAATTTTCAAAAAAATTGATAAAGTTTTCCCGATAAATGAAAATTTCTAAAATTTCGAGGAAAGTTACAAGAAAAAAAAATATCAAAAGTCGATTAAAATTAAGTACCTATTCCGAATGTAGCACTGCAAACATTTTTTCAAGTTTAACAAACTTTGACTTTAAACAAAAATTTATAAGTTCCTCTTGGAAAAAATTCAAAATTTTGAATGTTGATAAAATTTTTTTCTTTCAATTTTTTTTAAAACTGTGATTTCCACAAAAAAATTAAAGTTTTGATCTAAATAAATTGAAAACTTTGATTTATAATCAAAATCACAATTCCCAGCAAATAATCTAAAAATTCAACTTTGAAGAATAATTTTTGAAATCTCGGTTCTAATCAAAATTTGAAAACTTTTATTTTTAATAAAAATTCAGAAATTCGATTTTCAAATTTGAAAATTTTGATTTATTTATGATTTTCAAGCTTTATAAACTTGAATTTTTAACAAAATATCTAAAATATTGGTATTTGACCAAAGTTTTGACTTTCAACCTGAATTCGGAAATTTCATCTTTCAAAAAAAATTGAAAAATTTCAACTCCTGAATAAAATTTTAAAAAAATAATGAAAATATCAACAAAATTTTAAAACTTACGACTTTCAACATAGGTAAATTTAGAATTTCAACAATATGGTTTAAATGTTCTGATTTTTGGCCAAATTTTTGAAAATTTTGATTTTTAATGTAAGTACAAAATTCCAAATTTGATTTGAATAAAAATTCAAAACTTTGATGCTTTTGAAAAACTTTACCAAAGTTTTGAAATTTTTTGTTTCGAAAAAAATTAAAAAATTTTTACTTTTGAACAAATTTGGAAAATTTTTAATTTACATGAAAATAATAAAAGCGTTGATTTTTAACAAAATTTTAAAATCTGCAACTTTTCAAAAAAAAAACAAATTGAAAATTTTGGTTTTTAACGTAAAATTAAAAATTTAGTTTTGGACAACAATAATTTAAAAATTTTGATTTTTGACTAATTTTTTTTCTTTTTTTTTGGGGGGGGGGGTGTTCGGGTATAATTTTAAGATTATCACATCCGTCGGAAGAGTTTTAGATGAAGTCTCTTTACCCTTTTTACCAAAATTTTGAAATTTTGATTTTAAAAGAAATTCTTTAAACAGTTTGGAAAATTTTGAATTTTTATAAAATGACAAAATTTCAATTTTCAGCAAAGTTTTAAAAGTTGCAACTTTTCAAAAAAAAAAAACACCTTGAAAATAATGATTTTTTACATAAAATTAAAACAAAAATTAAAAAAATTGATGTTAATGAAAACCAAGACTTGAAAATTTTGACTTTTTTTTTTAAACAAATTGAAATTTTGATTTTTGACTAAAATTTTGTCTTTTTACCTAAATTTTGAAATCTTGATTTAAAAAAAAAAAATTTACTTTTGAACAAATTTGTAAAATTTTGAATTATTTAAATTTTTAACAAAATTTTGAAAGCTGCGGCTTTACAAAAAAAAATAATTAAGCCTACCTATTATTTGCAATTTTATTTTTAACTAAAATTTAAAATTCTGATTAACTATTGACAAAAATTCTTGCAATCAAAAATTTGGTTTTGGACAAAAATTCAAAAATTTGATTTTTTAACAAGAAAAAAGTAACGTTTGGATTTCTGACAAAAAAATTTTCTATCAGCCAAAATTCAAAATTTTGTTTTTCAACAAAAACTGAGAAATTTTCAATTTTAACAGATTTTTGAAAATTTTGTTTTTTAACCAAAATTTTATGATCTCGATTCTTGAAAATTTTTAAAATTTTTATCAAAAATTTGAATATTTTTATTTTTGTTTTTAACATAAAATTAAAAGTTCTTTGCAAAAAAATTTAAAAATTCAAGTTTGGGAATTTTCAGTTTGGAAAAAAAATTTAATTTTTGATTCTTGAACAATTTATTTTTCAAGCAAAATTAAAAGTCTTTGGATTTAAACAAAATTTAAAATTTTCAGATTTGAAAAAAAAAATCAAAAATTTTTGATTTCCAACAAAAAATGAAGTTTTTTAATAGGTACATTAATTTCAAGTAAAAATTTAAAAACTTTGGTTTTTGACAAAAATGTTTTTAATTTAAGTAGGTATATTAAACTTTTTAGAATGTAAGTTGACAAAAAATCTAAAAAATTTCCCAACGAAAAAAAATCGAGAAAAAATATTTTAGAAATGAATAACAAAAATGAATAAAAAACTAGAAAAATGTGTTTTTTTTTTCGCTCATCTCCTCGAATGCTGCATTCATTTCAAAACTAGTGTTGAAAATTTTTACACTTTTTTCTCGCCCAAAACACGATGAAATTTTCACCCCAACAAAGTCCAAATTTGACAAAAGCCTCGTAATTATTATTTCAACGAAACCGAAAGGAGCGTCAATTTCCGCAGACAAACTCTCCAGAAAAGCCCTCGCAATTGAAAAATTACGCACAGAAGAACAAAGACGCGGAGAAAAGATCGCATTCCCACATCGCAGTTTCCAATTTCACCAAACATTTACCACCGTATCGAAATTTCAACGAAACCCAAGCTGAGATTTGATATTCTTGCGCGATGCTCGTTCATTATTTATTAATTTCGCCGACTAATAAAACAACGCGAACCGAGCAATCCTTCTCGGTTCTCGACGTGGCGTTTGCCATGATTAAAACAACGCGTCTGTCTGTTTTTTAGGCCCACCAAACGAAGCTGGCGAGAAGGAAAAACTACATCAATATTCGAGCACGATTTCCCTGTCGGAATTCGCCGCTTTGAAATTCCATCATCGTGTTCGGCCAATCACTCGACCCATACACTCGTTGCTGCCTCTCTTTTTCTACACACGAAATGCAACCAAGCCTGGTAAATTGGCGGCCAGCAGCTCGTACTCCTCGCGTTATTTATTTCTCCATTTAAACTTCTCCATCTCTCGCAGGACGCTTTGGAATAAAAACGTCCGTCGGCCCGGCACGCGATCAAATTCACCAATGGCGTGTCGACGTCGAACTTTCGTCGATATAATAACGTTTTAAACTACGCCGATAAAGTCGACTCGCAGCTATAAATTTGCATCTAAAAGACGCCTCCCTTTGCTCCTTCCTCGAGCATCGCACACAATACACATACCTACTTCTCCTCTCCACTCCATAGTTTTCTCAAACAAGCCAACCATCTCACTCTACCACTCTACACCCACACAAATTTGTCACCACACTTCTCGAGTATACCCGTCAGAACTCATTTATATAAAGAAAAAGAAGAAGAAAACGAGTGAGTCGGAAACACGTGAATTTCACGTCGAACGAAATTTTCTTTCGCTCGTTCGCTCGTTTCGACTCGAGACCGACGACGACGGTTTTGTGTAAATTTGTCACATTTTTACGACCCCCTTCAACCCTTCTCCCCATGCCCACCCTCTGTCAACAATTTTCGATTCGTTCGTGTATGTACATAAAAATACACGTACATTGTAACGATTCTATTTTTAACCCATTATTATATGTACTGGGTGTGCTATAAATTCTCGAAATGCCTGCAACCTGATGATTCTGCAATATAAATTACGTCCGTGTGCGTTTGTTTGCGTTCTCGTTCGAATACAGGGGGTAAAAATAGTCTCTTTTCAACGCGAGTTTAACGTTCTCGTTGAATATTTAATTGCGTAAGTATCGATTTTTGGGTTTTAAAACCGACGTCTCGAATGAGCTATTTTCAGAACGATGAATTTTGTTAATTTAATTTGGAAACATTTTTCAAATTTTGACCTATTTATAATGAGTGAATTTTACAAAAATTTTATTGAAAAAAAAAAAAAAATTAATTTCTACCTGAAATCAATATCTACGTAAATTTTTTTCGAATTTTGATGACAAATTATTTTCTCATTTTTTTATACTCGTACTTATACTTACTCGTATCTTTCAAAAATTTTGATCAGAACATTTTTTTTTTTCATTGAACAAAAAAAATATACAGAAACAATTAATTGAACATTTGCTGAAATTGTAGATAAACAATCGAAATGACTCAAAAATGAATTTTAAAATTTTGTGAAAGAATTCTTATTTGGGAATGATCCATCATTTTTTTCTCAAATTTTTATTTTATTTTTTTAAATCTTACACCTACTCGTATTTTCCCGAGGAAGAATTATTAAAAAATTTTCTTAGAAACCAACATTTTTCAAAAAAAAAAAAAAAAAAAATGGAAATCAACAGATTAAAATTTTAATATTCCCAATTTTGTTTAAAATCAAAATTTTCAAACTTTTTGAGAAGATGAATTAAAACAAAGAATTGAAATATCAGAAGTTTTTGTTCAAAATTAAGAAACTAGAATTTTTATTTAAAACTTTTCATGCAACATTTTGAAGAAAATTGAAATTTTTCAATTTTGATAACTATAGGAATCAAAAATTTTTATTTAAATAGTAATAAAAATTTTACATCGGTACTTTTTGTTGAGAATCAAAAAAAATCAAAATTTTAATTTTTTCCACAATCAATTTTTTTTTTAGGTTTTGTACAAAATTAGAATTTCTAAATTTTTGATTGAAAATCAAAACATTAGACTAAGGTATTTGTATCATCAACAAAACTTTTTACAATTTTGTTAAAAATCGCTAAAAATAACTTTTTGAATTATTGCCAAAGTAAAATTTTAAAATTTTTTCTTAAAAATTAAAATGTAAACTTGCAATTTTAGAATTTTACCCAAAAATAATTTTTAATTTTCGCTGAAAATTAAAATTTCGGAATTTTTGCTAAAAATCAAACTTTGAATTTTTGATAAAAATTGAAATTTTCAAGTTTTTAATAAAAATTTAGGTTTTTGAAATTGTTGTTAAAAATCAAAATTTTTGAATTTTTGCTGAAAACCGAACTTTTTTAATTTTTGCTAAATTTTGAAATTTGTAAACTTTTGCTAAAATTGTTTTTTTTTAAAATTTTGTTAAAAATCAAAATTTCTGAATTTTTGTTGGAAACCAAACTTTACGAATTTTTGCTAAAACTTACTAAATTTTTAATTATTGCTAAAACTTGAAATTTTTGAACTTCTGCTAAACATAAATTTTTTAAATTTTCGCTTAACACCAAAATTTTTGAATTTTTACTAAAAATTGAATTTTAGCTAAAACTTGACAATTGTAAACTTTTGCTAAATTTTACCCAAAATTTCTGAACTGTTGCTAAAAATCAAAATATCTAAATGTTTTGCAAAAAATCAAAATTTTTGAATTTTTTTCTACAAATTGAAATTTTTGAACTTTTGCTAAAAATTTATTCGCAAAACACCAAAATTTAATTTTAAATTGTTGCTAAAAATCACAATTTTTGAATTTTTGCTAAAACTTGAGATTTGTAAATTTTTGCTCAAAATCAAAATTTTCGAATTTTTGTTAAAACCCGAAATCTTTGAATTTTTGCTAAAACTTGAAATTTGTAGACTTTTGTTCAAAGTCAAAATTTTTGAATTTTTGCTAAAAATAACAATATCTCTAAATTTTTGCTAAAAATCAAAATAATTTTAATTTTTTTTTACAGATTGAAATTTTTTTGAATTTTTTCTAAAAATTGAAATTTTGGAATTTTAAAATTTAAAATTTTTGAACTTTTGCTCAAAAAGAGTTTTTTTTTTTAAATTTTCGTTAAAACTGAATTTAATTTTTTTTTGTTGCTAAAAATGAATATTTTTGTATGTTTGCTAATTTTTGCTAACAAGGGAACCTCCCCAACTCGCCGCCGCCACCGATTTCGCTGACATTTGGCTCAGTGAAAGAGCATGCCACCCACACCTCACAACCAAATTTTGAGCTGCCGAAGTTGATTTTTCGATTTTTGGCGAATTTTTGAAATTGGCTAAAATCACCCCAAAAAAACCAACTTTTGGAATAAAAATCGCAAATTTTGAGATAGAATTCTGAAAATCGGGTTGTATACTAAAGTCGACTTCCCGAGTCGATTGGGACCATTTCTGAAGCGATCTGGAGCCTCCAGAAAAAGTTGACTTTTCTCCAGCACACTGAAACTGCTCCAGATAGTAAACGTCAACTTTTTCTGGAGGCTCCAGATCACTTCGGAAATGGTCCCAATCGACTCGAGGGGTCAACATTAGGGGGTAAACGAAGTTTCGAACGATAATCTCGAGAATCTGATTTTTTGGAAATTTTTAAAAAATGTCAAATTTTCAAGTTGTCATGAAAATACACGCCCGAACTCGTCACCTCGAATTTTCGATTCAACTATGCCAATCGATAGATGACATCATACTAACGCTAGGATTAAAATTTCAGCTGCCGAAGTTAATTACAGCGCCGTCTGGAGCAGTTCCAGTGTGCTGGAGAAAAGTCAACTTTTTCTGGAGGCTCCAGATCGCTTCGGAAATGGTCTCAATCGACTCGGGAAGTCGACTTTAGTATACAAACCGATTTTCAGGATTCTATCTCAAAATTTGCGATTTTTATTCCAAAACTTGGTTTTTTGGGGTAATTTTAGCCAATTTCAAAAATTCACCAAAAATCGAAAAATCAACTTCGGCAGCTCAAAATTTGGTTGTGAGGTGTGGGTGGCATGCTCTTTCACTGAGCCAAATTTCAGCGAAATCGGAGGCGGCGAGTTGGGGAGGTTCTCTTGTAAGGACCAAAATTTTTGAATTTTTGTTAGTTATCAAAATTTCTATTTTTTGTGAAAATTTAAATTTTTAATTTCTCATAAAAATTGAAATGTTTTAAATTTTTTAATTCAGCCAAAAAATAAACTTTTTGAAATTTTTCTAAAAATCAAAATTTTTGAATTGTTACTAAAGATTCAATCGCTAAAATAAAATTTTTCAGTTTTTCAAACAGCAACATTTTTGAAGTTTTGTCCAAAATAATTAAAAAATATAAATTTTGGATAGATTTTGGATAGGAATCAAAATCCACGTTAGAAATCAAAACATTACTTTCCTTCGTAACCGAAATCCAATTTTTTGACCAAAATTAAACTGTTTGTTGAAATTAAAATTTTTGTAGTTTTATCTTAAATAAAAATTTGTAAATTTTCCTTACAAATTAAAAAAAAAAGGTCTTTTATTCAACTGTGAAGTGAGTTCGATTGTACCTACTGTATGAAATTGAGAAAACACTTTTTTTTTTTTTTGAAAATCGAAATTTTTATATTTTGTTTCGGTTCAAAAATGAAAAAATTTTTACAATTTTTTTTACATTAATTTTGTTTGAAAGCAAATTTTTCAATTTTTTCTATAGAAATTTGTAATAGCCAATTAAAAATCTTTTGGTTCAAAAATGAATTTTACAAAAGTTAGTATTTTAAAAACTGTTTGATGGAAAGTAAACTCTTGACATTTTTTACTGAAAAACTAGCCATTTAAAAAAAAATGCAAATGTTTACAAGAAACAATTTTTTTAAATATCAATATGTAAGTGAAGGTACGTATTTTCTTCATAAACGTTTCTTTCAAATTTTATTTGATAGCAAAAATCCAATTAAAAAAAAAAAGTTAAATTTCTTGGATTGAGATAATTTTTTTGAATCGATGCACTTTTTAAAAAATCATCAAAATATGACCCGGTCTACGCGAAAGAAATTCCACGAAAATACAATGTGATTCAAGTTGCAGCTTTGATAGTTGAGAATTTAGAGCACACACTGTATACTTCAAACCACTGTCAGCCAAAATGTTAACATCAAAAATTTGAAAATCGAGTAAATATTTTTTTCACAAACATAGATAATTAAGAAAAATAAAGAATCCAATTTCTACATAAAAGCAGCCACCAAGAAAATAAAAAAACAGAACGACGAACGTTCCGAATACATAGATCACGTACCTGGACAACGACTCGATGGTTCTTCTCATTGGTCAGGTACTTAGAACACATACCGCCGACCGGATCAGGCCCATCATTTCCGACACGTTTATTCAATTTTCTTATTTTAGGCTCGCTGACAAGTAGGGTAGAATCGCTATCACTAGGATCGGTAACTTCCATACCAATATCGTGCGAATTCAACATATCAGAGGTCTCTTCTTGGTAATCAGGACTAGATATATTGGATAAAGCCTCCAATTGGCTTAAATCGATGCTATTGTTATTGGAATTAACTACAGGGTGTCGTTTGCGATCGGTCGATGAAGACATGGACGACATGACAGAAGAAGACACCGAAGTGGGCGAAGGAGGAGAGATGGAATGCTGCGAAGATCCGTTTTCCGAAGAGCCGGCAGTCGACGATGACGCTTCGGCGACGTTTTTGGGCGACTTGTACGTCCACAAGTGTTTTTCGTTGGGTTTATCGCCGCCTCCGTCCGATCCGGTATCCAGCAAGGTACGTAAGGACGACGTCAGTTCGTCGTCGTCCACCTGGACCGAATTCGTCGACACAGAAGGCTCTTTGCTGTAATAGATATCGTCGTCGGATTTGGAAATGGTGGCTCCGCCTTTGGAATCGGACTGCAGCGACGATAGAGATGCCGGAGAGGTGTTGGCTGAAGAGGATTTCGTATCGGACGAGTTGTACGATTCGACCGGACTAGAAGGCGTCGATTTGACTTTATGGTTGTTTTGACCTAACACGTTGTTCTTCCTTTGGTGGATCTTCAAACTGTCGATTTTTTTCTGGCTTTTGGGCATCAGCGATGTGTTTTTGGTCAGCTTGAGGACGCGCTCGCCGGTCATGACGTAGGCTTCGAACATCGGCTGAGATGTCGAGCTGCTCACGCTGACTGGCTCGTTTTCGTATCGACGACTTCCGGTGATATCTGCCAGAGGGGCTGAGTAAGATTGGCCTACGTCTTTTTTACGGCCTCGAGACGGTGGTCGATTGCAGAGCATGCCGTTACCGTTGGCTAAGGAGCCTTCGCCCATTGCTCCGAGTATTGGATCGTTTTCGACGTTGTTCGTAGTCGACGCCAGGTATGCGAGGATTTTCTCTTTTAGCACCGGATCTGTAACAAGAGAAGGGGATTCGAGATTACCAATGTGTTTGTTTCTTTTTTCAAAATTAAAAAAAAAATTAAAATAAAATAATCAGGCAAATTTCTTTAAAAAGTTCTCGAAAACGAATAGAGTTTTTGAGAATATTTTCAATTCTTCAAGAAAACATGTTTCTTTAAAAAAAAATCTAAATTTTTTTCCATCTTTTTTTTCAAAATCAATTTTCATATCGAACTTTTGGAAAAATCAATTTCTTAAACCTTTGAAAAATATTATTTTTCCAACGTCATTGAAAATCAATCAATTATTCTCCCTAGTAGGTGTAATTTTTCTTTAAAAAAAATTTAAAAAAAAAGAAAAATTGATTTTCTCAATTTTTTTTTTAAATTTGTTTTTCAAGTATTATTGAAAAATCACATCCTCTTTTTGATAAAATGAACAATCAGTTTTTACAATTTTTTTTAATTGAAAATTTTTTAATCAAATTATAATAAATTCCAGTTTCTAAAAAGTTGATTTTTAATTCTGTTTTTGAAAATCTTTTTTCTCAATATTTCTAAAATTTATTTTTATATTCTTTCAAATTTTTAAATTTTATTTTAAAAATAAATGTTTACCTAGTTACTTACAATTTACCAACCTTATCACTTCACTAATTTTTCCCGATTTTTTCTTTTTCCAATTTTTCTAAAAAATCCCTTCTGGAAGATTCCCAGAAAAATTGTTTTTTTTTTAATTTAAAAAAAAACAGTCTATGCCAAAAATCATTTTTAAAATTCTAAATTCAATAAAAAAATCGTTTTCTTAATTTTTCTTACGAAAATCAATTCTTTTAAATTCTTAAAAATAATTTCATCAATTTCACACATTTTATTCATTTTTTCGAAAACAATTTTCTTAATGATTCGGATAAATGGAGTCAATTCTTCATTTTTTTTATACCAAATTTGGACTTTTTACAAAAAATTTATTTTCCCAATTTTTAAAAAAGTAGTTTTCGAAACTTTTCTTTAAAAATCAGTTCAATTGATATTTCTGAAAAATCGATCTTCATAATTATTTTTTTCAAAGATTTGATTTTTTAAATTTTCCACTTTAGAAAATCAATCGTTGAAATTTTTTCTAAAAATATTTTTCTAAACGCTCTCTCTGAAAATCCATATTTTTCTAAAAGAATAAATTTTCCCAATATTTCTGAAGAATTAAGTTTCAATAAATTTTTTATTTTTTACGTACCTATTTCTAAAAAAATTAACTTTTTCAATTTTTCTAAAAAATTATCATTTTTGGCTTTTCTTTCCGGTTTTTAAAAGGACATTTTTCCACTTTTGATTTTTCAGAACAGTCATTTTTTTATGTAGAATAATTCTTCAAATTTTATTTTTTATTTTTTGCTTTTCAAGTTTTTTCAGCTTGAAAAATAATTTTTCAAAAAAATTACGTAGTTTTGCAATTTTTTTATTTAAAAAAATTTAGGTATCGATTTTTTTGTTGAAAAATCAATTTTGACAATTCTAAATTTTTTCTGAAAAATTATATTCTTTCAAATTTTTTTCGATCTTTTGAAGGGATATTTTCTTTATTTTTTTATTTTTCAGAACAGCAATTTTTTCCTAAGAATCGTTTTTCAAATTTGTCAATATCTGACACTTTGTTATTGTTTTATCATTTTGTTTTTATCTGTGATGTGGTGAGGTGAGTTCTATGTGTTGACTAAATCGCAGTTTGAAATTTGATGAATTTGAAAAATTGATATTTTCTTGAAAAAGATGGCAATTTGATCTTAGCTTGATCTGATACAATTTATTTTTATCTGATCTTCGATCTGAAATTTCAAAATCTGATCATCTCTGTTTATGTATTTTTTTTTTTTTTTTTTTTTTTTTTGAAAATCGATATATCTATAAAAATTAGATTCTTCTAATTTTTCTCAAAAATCTATTTTTATAATATTTTGTAAAAAAATTGGTTTTGCATTTTTTGTATAAAAAAATCCATTTATCGACTTTTCTGAAAAATCAAATTTTTTAGATTATCCAATTTTTCTGAAAATTCCTTTTTTTAATAATTAAAAAATTATAATTTCTTCAAATTTTCTAAAAAAATGATTTTTTCATTTTTTCTTAAGATTTTTTTTTATGAGAACACTGTTGAAATTGTTTTTTCAGGATTTTTTTTCAACTTTTTCCAAAAAAAAAAAAAAAAAAAAATCAAGTTGGTTTTCCTGAAGAATCAATTCTTTAATTTTCAATTTTTCAAATCAAATATAACAATTTCTTCAATTTTTCATTTTATCAACTTTTTATGAGTTTTTCTAAATTACCTACTTTGTTTCTACTTTTTTCTATTAAATCGATTTTCTTGAATTTTCTGAATTTTTTTTTTTAATTTTTCAAATCAAATCATTTTTGTCAATTTTTCATGATTTTTTTCAAATTCACATTTTTTGCAACTTTTTACAAAATCAATTTTCCTGAATAGGAATTCAAGAAAAAAAATAGTTAATTTTTTTTCTTCACTTTTTTACTTTTTTAATTTCCCAAAAAATCAACTTTTTCAATTTTTCTAAAAAATCCATTTCTTTAAACTTCTTACATAGGTATCCCCTAATTTTCAAAAAATAAAAAATAATCAATGCAGGGTGAGCCAACTATTTTCCCAATATCGAACCAGGAGATATCTGTGTGTTGGTGTATAAGGAGTTCACATTTATTATGTAAATGTGCCAAATCGTCTAAGGCAGAAGTTACACGGGGTTTAAAATTTTGGTCTAAAAAATACTTGAAATGAAAAATTCTCAACAACAATGCGTCTGAGAGAAAAATTGAAAGAATACTTTTTTGTGGAAAATTCAAAGTGGGACAACTTTTGTATGAAACATTTTTTTATATACTTAGTCAAAAAATCAAAAATTATGAACAAAACTTTGAAAAAAAACATATTGAAAAAAACATCAATTTTCAACTTATATTCATTTATTTCAGGAAAACTATCATCGTTAGAGAAAAATTCTTCAAACAAAAATTGTTCCCCATTAAATTTTCTATCAAAATGCTTCTATTCATTTTTTTGTAATTTTTCACTGAAAAAAGTTATGTACCTTGTGGCGTGTACATAGTCAGACGGCGCACCTCTTTTTTATTACGATAACTTTTACACTGAGAAAATGTCACCCTTTGCGTCGCATCTCGCCGCCTCGAAAATCATCTCATCTTAATGTTTTCATTTTTAAACTATCTACATAAAAACTCGCTCATCGACGGGTTTTTGCAAAAGTCCCATTACATCTTTTATCGATTATTCGCTCACAAAAGAAGTCACCCCCGCGCCCCTCGCTCCGAAAACTCGTAAAAGACTACTACCGTAAAGAGAAAAAACTTGCAACAACCGATAGCAGCATTTCCACGCAATTATCGTCGAATTTCCACTTTCTTCGGTATTAAAATTGAACGGTCGAGTGTGCGTCGTCTTCGAGAATCTCATCGTTATAATCTTCGGCAGCCTTTAACCCCGATCTGCTCGTCCCATGCTTCGAAAACTTTTTCAACTTTTGAAAAAACACAAAACTGCTAAGCTTTATGCATTACTCAAGGCGGCGAGACGGCCATTTCTCATCGACGAAGGGATAGAGGACCACAGCAGCAGCCACACCAGTCGCGTTATATGTAATGAATACCAAATCAAGCCGAAAATCCATCGAATAATTTACTTTTTTATTTCGCTCAACGGTAATTTTTTTTCTTTCAAGTTACCTTATGATATTTTTTTTCTAAATTTTTTTCTGGAGAGAACTGAGAGCGAAATGAAGAACAGGAGAGTACTATAAATTGTACAATGAGTAGCAAAAATTAAAAAATAATAATAACGAATCGAATTCTCCAATGAATAAAAGGTATGTTAATTAACAAAAAAAAAAAAAAAAATTAAATCCCAAACTGAATCCAATTTTTTGAAAAATGAAACTCCGCCATTAAAACTTTCCAAATCCCACAAGTAATAATACCACTTACTCGCGAGTTGAAAAAAAAAATCACGCCGCACCCCCGAAACCACAGCGATTGCAAAATTAGGGTTACGTTCAGAAACTCAATGTGAAGGAGAAACAGTGTAGCCAGTGTGATAATTTCAATTCAATTTAATTAATTTACCTAATAGCCATTAATATCTGAATGCATGTACGAGCTTTTTCCGCTCGTACATGCATTCTGATATTAACGGCTATTTGGTAAATTAAAGAAATTGAATTGAAATAAATTATCACACTGGCTACACTGTTTACTCCTTCACATCGAGTTTCTGAACGCAACCTAGACCTTAAACGCTGACCAATTCTCAGTGCTGCTTACTTCTTAGTCTCTTAGCTAATCCATACCTGTGACATGCCAACGCTTCAATATGGTTTAATCAAAATGTCAACCGATTTTCCTTGTATATGAACTCATCAACTAGAAATACCACGTCATTTGTATTAAGGTGGCTGTGTTTACCTTGCCCCTAAATTCATCCCTTTTCCCAAAACCCATGACAATTTCCGTTTCAAAACAGCCGCAACTTCGATGCCCGAGTCTCACAGAAATAATTACTCATGAAGTCATGATAGACTTTCGTTCGACTTCGAAGGTTAATTGGCTGTTTTTTTCTTAGACCTTTTTTAGCAGATTTATTTTTCATAGATTTCCAAAGCTCTTATGATTTTTTCAAGTCCATAGCATCATGAGAATATTGCATTCATTAGGACAAATTTGTAGAACTTTTTTATCTTTGAAAAAATAGTAAAATTTTAACAATTTCGAAAATTTTTGAATTTTGTACACAGAAATTTTTTTGAAATTTTTACATCGGAAAATTTTGGAATTTTTCGTACTGAAAAATTGTGGAATTACTTACACTGAAAAAGAATGAAATTTTTACATTGGAAAAAATTGCGGAATTTTCATGCTGAAAAAGATTGTGGGACTGTTAACAATGAAATTGTTTAACCCTTAAACCCCCAAGAAGATTCAGATGAGATACCGCAAATTTTTTCATATATCTGAATGTAGGCAAGTATGAATATCACAATGATCCATTGATTGCCTACCTGCCCCTTAAAACCTTTTTGGAAACAACAGAAACCTGTTTTCCGTTTTCACGGAAATCCAAAAGGAAAAAAGATTCAACTTCGTTCAATTTTACATAAGATGACATAAGGCCATTAGATATACACTACAATCCGAAAAAAAAATTTCTATTGCCATTCTTCTGTATTGAAGGAGACAAAAAGGGAGAAATGTGTGAAAAAGCAGGCGCCCAAATGACCCTATTTGTCTATGAGAAATAAAATACATTCTTTCCATAAAATACCTTGGGAAAGTATACAGCCAGAACAGTACGACGTCATATTCCCCATTTTTGGAAAATTCATTTTGGAAAATGGGAAAGACAAATGAAATTTTAGCAAACAATTTTTATATCATCATTCCAAAAGTAAAATTTAATGAGCTTTTGAACTTTTCATATAAGTGAAAAGTTGAACTTTGGGTTTGATAGACTGGTGGAAAACTATTCAAAAATCGCCATTTTTCTTTTTGGAAAAAAATTCCAATTGCTCGAAATTTTTGATGATATTCCAAAAGGAAAATTTAATGAGCTTTGGAACTTTTCATATGAATGAAAAGTTGAACTTTGGGCTTGATAGACTGTTGGAAAATTTTTCAAAAATCGCCATTTTTTAGATTGAAAAAATTCCAAACAAAGGTAATTGGAATTTTTTCAATCTGAAAAATGAGGGAGGGAGAGGTCCAATTGAAAAATATTTCAAACGAAAGTTGTAGATTGAGGTAACAGAAATAATTTTGGCAATTATAAAATTTTCGATTACACCCCTCCTTTCCCTTCAATTTTGCATAATACGACTTGGATACTTATATTATTGAAAACTGGGGGACGTAGGGTTCGAATTGAAATTTTTTTGGAACAAATGTTGTAGCTTGAAGTCTTAGGAATAATTTTTCAATTCGAACCCTACGTCCCCCAGTTTTCAATAATATAAGTATCCAAGTCGTATTATGCAAAATTGAAGGGAAAGGAGGGGTGTAATCGAAAATTTTATAATTGCCAAAATTATTTCTGTTACCTCAATCTACAACTTTCGTTTGAAATATTTTTCAATTGGACCTCTCCCTCCCTCATTTTGCAGATTGAAAAAATTCCAATTACCTTTGTTTGGAATTTTTTCAATCTGAAAAATGGCGATTTTTGAAAAATTTTCCAACAGTCTATCAAGCCCAAAGTTCAACTTTTCATTCATATGAAAAGTTCCAAAGCTCATTAAATTTTCCTTTTGGAATATCATCAAAAATTTCGAGCAATTGGAATTTTTTTCCAAAAAGAAAAATGACGATTTTTGAATAGTTTTCCACCAGTCTATCAAACCCAAAGTTCAACTTTTCACTTATATGAAAAGTTCAAAAGCTCATTAAATTTTACTTTTGGAATGATGATATAAAAATTGTTTGCTAAAATTTCATTTGTCTTTCCCATTTTCCAAAATGAATTTTCCAAAAATGGGGAATATGACGTCGTACTGTTCTGGCTGTATACTTTCCCAAGGTATTTTATGGAAAGAATGTATTTTATTTCTCATAGACAAATAGGGTCATTTGGGCGCCTGCTTTTTCACACATTTCTCCCTTTTTGTCTCCTTCAATACAGAAGAATGGCAATAGAAATTTTTTTTTCGGATTGTAGTGTATATCTAATGGCCTTATGTCATCTTATGTAAAATTGAACGAAGTTGAATCTTTTTTCCTTTTGGATTTCCGTGAAAACGGAAAACAGGTTTCTGTTGTTTCCAAAAAGGTTTTAAGGGGCAGGTAGGCAATCAATGGATCATTGTGATATTCATACTTGCCTACATTCAGATATATGAAAAAATTTGCGGTATCTCATCTGAATCTTCTTGGGGGTTTAAGGGTTAAATAGAAATAATTGCGGAATTTTTACTTGGAAAAGTATACAATCTTTTACACAGAAAAATTGTTAAGTTTCTTACACTGAAAAAATAGTGTAATATTGTTCACAGTGAAATTAGAAAAAAAAATTACACTGAAGAAACTGGAATTCCAGCACTGGAAAAAAATTTGGAATTGTTAACACTGAAAAATTAATGAATTTTTACTTCCAAAAAATTGTAGAATTTTATACCCTACAAACAGTGTGGAATTTTTCACGACGAAACAAAATTGTGCGATTTTTACACTGTAAAAAATTGTAAAATTTTCACTATGGAAAGAAATTGTGGAATTGTTCGAAGTAAACTTTTTTGAGGGTTTTGACACTGGGAATTTTTAAAAATTTTCACACTAAAAAACGTAAAAACTGAAATTCCAAGACTGCAAAAAAATTTTATGAATTTTTTACCCAACAAAAAGTGTGAAGTTTTTCATTTTAAAAAATTGTAGAATTTTTCTCAATGAAATAGTAAGAAAAAGTGGAATTTTCACTATAGAAAAAATTAGTGGAATTGTTCGAAGTGATTTTTTTTGAATTTTTTACACTGGGAATTTTTTTAAATTTGCACACTGCAAAAAAAATTGTGGAATTGATAAAACGTAAAAATTAATGAATTTTTCACTCTAAAAATTTATTGGAATTGTTTGAAGTGATTTTTTTAAATGAATTTTTTACACTAGGTATTTAAAAAAAAATTCACAATGAAAAAAATTAAATTCCAACACGGCAAAAAAAATCTGGAATTGTTAACGCTGAAAAAATTGTAGAATTTTCTACTCTACTAGAAAAGTGGAATTTTTCAATAAAAAAAATAAATGGAATTTTTCACAATGAAATGAAATTTTGGGATTTTTACATTTTTGGAATTCCTGACAACGAAATTTTCAACACTGATTTTTTTTTGAATTTTTACAATGAAAAATACCTTGCAATTTCTTATCCTGAAAAAACTGAAATTCTAACACTGCAAAAAAATTGGAATTGTTTACAATGAAAAAATTTCAGAATTTTTTACATGAACAAACAAATTGCTGATTTTATAAAATTATTGCTTTAAAAAATTTTTACACTGAAAAAAAATTGTGAAGTTTCATATACCTAATGAAAATTTTTTGCATTTCTTACATTGAAAAATCTGTGCTGATTGCTACACTGGAAAAAATAATGGAATTGTTGACACTGATTTTTTTCCCTGAATTTTTCACAATCAATTTTTTTATATCATCGAAGAAAATTGTTCACATTTTGAAAATTTTTTCGAATTTATCCACTGAAAACCTGGGTGGAACTTTTACACTGAAAAAATTGTGAAATTTTTTATACCTACTGAATTTTTTTTTGAATTTTCACCACGCTCAACACAAATTTTTTAGGTGATTTTTTTTACTAAGCTACACAAGGATTGTGAATTTTTAAATCGAAAAAATTGTGGAATTGTTTACATTGGGATTTTTTTTGAATTTTTCACACTGGGATTTTTTTGAATTTTTTCAATATTCACCTCGCTTAGCACCCTTTTTTGGGCGATTTTTTTTACTAACCTACACAAAAATTGAAGAATTTTCCATACTGGGATTTTTTTTTTGAATTTCTACATAGGAAAAAATTGTAAAATTGTGTATCCGGAATCTTTTTTTTTTTTTTTTTCGAATTTTTACCTCGCTTAGCATCACTTTTTTGAGTGATTTTTTTTTACTAACGTACACAAAAATTGAGGAATTTTTCAATCGAAAAAAATGTAGAATTGTTTACTACATTGGAAAATTTGTGGAATTTTAAACAGAAATTTTTTTTGAATTTTTACACTGGAAAAAATTGTGGAATTTTCAACACCAATGTTTTGGTTACTTATATTGTCAAAATTTCGGAATTCTTCAATCGAAAAAAATTGTGGAATTCTTTACATCGCATCGGAAACTTTGTATAATTTTCATTCTGGAGATAATTGAGAAAATTGTGGAATTGTTTACACTGAAAATATTTTGGAATTTGTTACACTGAAATTTTTACATTGCAAAAACGTTTTTTTATTTATTTTTTATTTTTTACTTACACTGAAAAAAGTTGTAAAATTTTTCAACAACTCAATCACACTGGAAAAAAATCGTGGAATTTTTTCCAATGAAAACTTTGGAATTTTCCACAACAAAAATTTTCTGAAATATTAGATAAGTAATACACATAGGTATTTATATAGAAAGATTTAACGTAAAAAAATTGTAGAATTTTTGTACTAGAATTTTTTTTGAATTTTTCAGAATAAGCTCAAGACTGCTATTCCATTCGACAATCGATTCTCTTTTCTTTTTCAGTACTTTACAATTTATTCGTCGAGATACAATACATATAATACCGAATGTGGGAACCGACAAATCATTTAATATTTCAAAAATAGCATCGTACGACATACGTATTCGTAGCATAATTTTCAAGATATACGAAGGAATACTTCACGTACCATGTATAGCATTCGTTTACGTTAATCCATTGTTTCAAAGTTTCATCCCTCCTGCCCCTAGTTCGCGAGTTTAAAATCAAACTTCATTAATCGTTCATCGAATGGTGCCCGAGCAAATTTTCATCTAAGTCGAATTACCTTAAATGAATAATTTCCAATTTAACTTAACCCTTTTACCGATCAACTTTCAACGCTTCCCCCCCACAGGATTATCATTTTTGTGTACGTACTACCTACTCCTACGTACATCGTGATACTGACGTTTTTTTATGAGCACGCGTGAGTATCTTCATTTGACCCCGGATTTAAGTATTCGGCGTTCTCGTCACATCAAAGGTGAGCCGATTCCAAATAAAATAATAGATTGTTTACTTAGCTCCGCGATAACGACGAGTCTGGTACGTTACGTATATGACTTTGTCGAATCTTCCTCAATAAAACGAGGATTCCAACTTTCTTAAATAGTTGGCATTCGAATATGAAATCTAGGTGAATCGTATGCCACGATTATACGATTGATAAAAATACAAGGTGTCCGAGGAGTGGTGGGCATATTTTTGAAATTTGGAAATAACCAAGTCTAACAAAAAAAAAAAAAAAAAAAAAAAAAAACTAAGTCGACAGATTGCTTATTTTTGTAACTGAAGATGGGAATTTTCCCAATTAAAATAGATTGGCAACACTGCATTTGAAAAAGATCTACCTCACCAGTGGATATCAAGCCAAAAATGCAAAAAAAAAAGTTCTATTCACATTTCACATATATTTTTCACATATATTGCATGTCTATCTCTGAAATTGAAGGATTTGCAGCAGCAAGAAGTTGTTGTCAAACGTATTGCCTATCGAAACTTATTGAAAGGCACTGAAGAGACACTAAAATAGCAAAACTCCGTCAAGAAAATACACGAAACAGGTTCAACTTTCTGAGAAGAACAAAATAAATTATGTGAAAAATTTACACATCTTTGAAAATGAAGGCGCTACAGAGCTTTGAAAATTGGTAGTTTCCTAACTAAAACGTTTGGCAACACTGAATTCAAAAAATTTTCCTGCCCCGCCAGTGGATAACACAGGGTTTGGAAAAATCCAAGAAAAAAGAGATTTAAAATCAAAATCCAAAATTATCATTTTTCGTGTAAATAATCCCTTATTACGTTATTACTAATCTCCCAATTTTCCAAAATCTCAATTTTTTGTACTCTCTTTTTAAAATTGAAAATAAAAATCTTTCAAATTTCATTTCGAAAAAAATCTACTTAATTCTTTTACAGAAAGAATTGCAATTTTTCTTGGGATACAACATTTCTTATTATTAATCAATTTTTTTTTTGAAGTCACGTAATAAAATTTATTTACCTATTTCTTTATTTTGAAAAAAGTCTCTCAATTCTTTTGAATTACAAAATATTTTTCAAATTTTCGAAGGATTTTTTTTTTGAAAAATGTGAACTTTCAAATTTCAAAAAAAAACAATTTTTCGAAAAAACATCTAAATTTTTAGTTAGATTTCAGTCTTATAAATTTTGTTTTATTTAAAAAAGTTCTGAATTTCCTCGAAACGAAAAAAAAATTCTCGAGCCAAGCTACAAAAATTCTCAATTTTTTTGAAAAAATCTCTATAAAAATAAATATTAGGTAGTTTGTTCGTTTGTTTGTTTGTTTTTTTTTGAGAAAAAATCTATAGTTATCTTTCAACTTGTTTGAAAAATAGCAATTTTTGGTCTTTTTTTTTCAATTAAAAATTCTTTGGAGAAAAAAATCTCTTACTCAACTTTTTCTGAACTAATTGATTTCTCTACTATATTATGATAAGTAAATATTTTTTTTTGCAATAAGAATTTCAACTGAATTCTTTTGCAAAAAAAAACCTGATTTTTTTTACAATAAGAAATATCTGTATAAATATACATATATTATTTTCTTGGAGTCATGTACCTATAGTAAAATTTTCAATTTTTTCGAAGTAAAAAAATTAATAACTTTTGTTTCAATTTATCGGAGAAAAATATCTGCTTTTAGTAGGTAAGAAATTGCACTAATTTTTTAATGTAAAAATTTCTGAGGTTGCTTGGAACAATACGAAATCAATTTTTTTGAAACATAATTTTAAGAAATCTCACAGAGCAAGTCCGCACTCACAACAACCAGTGCAACTAAGTGCAACAACCAAACCAAACAATTTTTTTTTGGATTTTAATTCTTTTTGATAACTTGAAAAACTCCAAAATCGTTTCCACTCCAAGATTCGAAATCAAAAATTAAAATCCTTTTAAGAATTTGATTGAAAATCCAAAATCCGAATTTCGTGGATTTAAAATTCAAAGTGATTTTAAATCTGCCAAATCTGAAATCATATGATAGCACATTGAAAATGCAAAAAAAATCTAATCACATTGGGACGCCTTTCTCTGAAATCGAAGGAGTATAGCAAAAAGAAATTCTTGCTAAAAGTATTGACTACTCAAACTTATCGAGGGGCACTAGCGAGACATTAAAATAGCAAAGTTCCGTCAAGACAACACATGAAACAGGTGCAACTTTTCAAGAAGAAGAAAAGAAGTTACGAGGAAAATTTATCCATCTTTGAAAATGAAGACTCTGCGAAGCTACGAACTTGGGAAATATTAAATTTTCAGAGCTTTGCAGCATCTTCATTTTCAAAGATGGACAAATTTTTCACATAACTTTTTTTGTCCTCATCGAAAAATTACACATGTTTCGTATGCAGGGTTGTGCGCGGATCACGAAAATTTGATTCGAATCACGGATCACGAATCAAAGAGAATTTTCAGACGGATCACGAATCACGGATCACATTTGAGAATAAAAATGTAAAAAAATTTTAAAAAACCACGCTTTTATTTAAAGTTGGTCACTTTGTAAAAATGTTATTCATAGGGAAAGAGTAATGCCTTAAAAAACAAAAAATAAAATTTACTTGAATACAAAAAAGTGTCATGAAAATTTTTTTTTCAAAAATTTTAATTATGAAAATCGTGGTGGGGCGTTAATCGAAAAGGCATTCGTTTGCTCCTCGCACACCCCACCACGCTTTTCATCATTAAAATTTTTGAAAAAAAAATTTTCATGACACATTTTTGTATTCAAGTAAATTTTATTTTTTGTTTTTTAAGGCATTACTCTTTCCCTATGAATAACATTTTACAAAGTGACCAACTTTAAATAAAAGCGTGGTTTTTTAAAATTTTTTTACATTTTTATTTAACTCTTTTTGTCGTTGAAAATATTTTAATTTCATAGTTTTGAAATTTTCAAAATGGAACCCCCTCATAGGGGCTCAATTTGGGGTAAAGGGTAAATTTAAGTCCGAAAATCGAATTCAGCGACCTCGAAAACCTACATTTCGATACCAATGTTGTGATTTTCTGAAATTTTCAAAACTGAACCCCCTCATAGGGGCTCAATTTGGGGTCGGGGTAAATTTGAGTTCGAAAATCGAATTCAGCTACCTCGAAAACCAACATTTTGATATCAATGTTGTGAATTTTGAAATTTTCAAAATGGAACCCCCTCATAGGGGCTCAATTTGGGGTCGGGGGTAAATTTGAGTTCGAAAATCGAATTCAGCGACCTCAAAAACCTACATTTCGATACCAATGTTGTGATTTTCTGAAATTTTCAAAATTGAACCCCCTCATAGGGGCTCAATTTGGGGTCGGGGGTAAATTTGAGTTCGAAAATCGAATTTAGCGACCTCGAAAACCTACATTTCGATACCAATGTTGTGATTTTCTGACATTTTCAAAATTGAACCCCCTCATAGGGGCTCAATTTGGGTCGGGGGTAAATTTGAGTTCGAAAATCGAATTCAGCGACCTCGAAAACCTACATTTCGATACCAATGTTGTGATTTTCTGAAAGTTTCAAAATTGAACCCCCTCATAGGGGCTCAATTTGGGGTCGGGGGTAAATTTGAGTTCGAAAATCGAATTCAGCGACCTCGAAAACCCGTAATGTGAGCACTATGTTCTTTCAATTCCAGTAAAATATTAAATGAGAGAGGATTGGTTGAAAACATACTTTTGGTTCCATGAGACATACAAACATACATACCAAGCTAATAAAAGCATGGTAAAAATGATCCGAATCACGGATCAGAGAGTTTTGATCCGTGATCCGGGTCATTTTTCGCGGATCATTCGGATCAAATTAAAAAAAAATTGTAAAATCGCTATTTTTAGAATTTATTCCGAAAAATTGGCAAAAAATTATCTTCTGGAACTTAATATTGCATCATAGATTACGGAAGCTACAATATTCTCAAAAAAAAGACGAAAACAAATAAACAAACACTATTAAATTGTGAATTTATTCACAAGTAGGACGAACATTGAACAATTTCAACACAAATGTCATTTTATCGAACTTTTTGAAGGCGAGAATGAATTTTCATTCAATTTGAATGTTTTTAGAATTTATTATTTCTGTTTTTGACATTTTAAATTGAATTTTGTTGCGAAATTGCAATCCAAAATTTTGATCCGGCAGCCACGGATCATATTCTAGAAATTCGGATCACGGATCGTGGAAGTTTTTCATGCGGATCACGGATCGCGGATCACAATTCAGAGAAAATTATACGGATCACGGATCACAGATCACACAAAAATGATTCGAATCATGATCCGTGATCCGCATCGTTTGATCCGCGCACAACCCGGTTCGTATGCATCATATTGATGAAATTTAGAAATTTTTGAAAAACTACTGCCCCTTCTAAATCGAGTTAAGACTTAAGACACCATGAGGACAACTGGACATGAAGTTTTTTATTAGTTGGACTCTTCAATTTTGGAATCTCAGAAATTGTGGTGGCACTCCTCGGACAGACGGACACCCTGTATTGCTATAAGAATTCTAATCAGTTTCAATATTCAAACAAAGATAACACCTTAAATATGAGAGATAGGAAAAATTTACACATGATCTCATTTATAGAGTTTGATGAAAGGAAGAAAAAACGTAATATAAAATTTTTGCCTATACTTGATATTTAAGGCGTTATCACGCTTCGAAAATACAAAAAAAAATTAATTAAGTACTTGATCGAAAAAACAGTGCACAACTTACACCCCGAAATCCCTTTCGAAACACCCTATACAAATTTTAAAATATCTGCAGCTATTCAGTCGCCAAGAAAAGACTTGGAAAACCGAGAAATTTACTTCATAATCCATCCAACTTCCTCTAAAAGCCAAATTTGGAGAACCGTCCCCACTCCCCACTCATTAATTCAATTCAACTTGCTCCATCATGCGAAAAAAATCACCTTCGAGTCTGTTGACGCTTGTAAATGCGGTCCCACTATTTAACATCTGTTAGCCATATACCGACCATATTTTCCGTAAACCGAAGGACCCTGCTCGTATAGCAAAGTACTGGCTTTTAAAGCTTATATATTTATACGACTACGAAACCTCAACGAGAAAAAAAAAATGAATGAAAAAAAAACCGAAGCCTAAACAAATACCGGCGCGTAATCTGCGTAAAAAAAAACGTTTAGTAATGTATTCCCATCGGATTCGAAATACATCTACATTTACGGATATCTTTTCGCATTTATTTTGGCGAAACGGGCAACTTCGTTTGCTCATAATTTATTTACGTATATTTTCGTTTCGCTAAGTATACATTCGAGCGAGCTGAGAATATCGAAGATGAGCGATGTGAAGTGAAACACGGCGAAAGAAACGTCTTTCGAAAAGAATTTCAAAAAACATGACATCCTTTTGATAGATTTTTATCGAGATTTAGACGATTGTTGGGATTTTGAAAAATTTATAGAGGTTCGAGCGAATTTTACAATTTTGTAGATTCACTTGACACGATTTTCAAATTTTGGCAAATTTGGATAATTTTTACGATTTTTGCAAATTTTATACGATTTGGGCAAATTAACAATTTCAATCGTTTTTACGATTTAGGCACTTTCATGATTTGAAAAATTATTCATTATTTCAACCAGTTTTACAGATGCGGTGATTTTCACAATTTTTTCGAAATTTGACGATTGCGATTCCACCAAATTCTTGATCATCTTTACTTATGACATTTTACATTTTATGATATTGGTAGTTTTTCTGATTCAGGAATTTCTCATGATATAGAAAAATTCACAATTTCGACCATTTTTACGATTTAGGAGATTTTAATGATTCGGAAACGATTTTGAACATTTAACAGTCACGTAAATTTTCATTCATCATCAGGTAATAATTAAGGGAAATTTTATGATTTTGGTAGTTTTTATGATTCAGGAATTTCTCAAGATATAGAAAAATTCACAATTTCGACCATTTTTACGATTTAGGAGATTTTAATGATTCGGAAACGATTTTGAACATTTAACAGTCACGTAAATTTTCATTCATCATCAGGTAATAATTGAGGGAAATTTTATGATTTTTGAGATTCTCGCGATTCAAAAATTATTATTCATGATTGGGGAAATTTCACGATTTTGATAACTTTTACAATTTAGGACACTTTCACGATTTATGTAAATTTTACAATTCAGGAAAATTTACAATATTTTTATCATTTATAATTTGAGAAAATGTTATGATTTTTGAGATTTTTCACGATTTGGATTACTTTCACAATAATAGCATATTTTAACCGATTTTGACAAATTCTATGATTCAGGTACTTAAATTAAAAAATATTTTATCATTTCTTCAATTTAAGAAATTTTAATATTTTTGGAAATTTTCACGAATCACAAAATGATTATTGGGGAATTTTACGATTTAGGTTACTTTTGAATTTTTTTTTCTTCAAATTTTACATTTTAGTACATTTTTACAATTTTTATCGACTTTACACTTCGGATGAATTCATAATATTTCTACCATTTTTCCATTTTAAAAAAAAAATCTCAATTTTCAAGGTTTTAATGATTCAGAAATTTCCAAAACTTGAGTAAACTCACGATTTTGACCACTTTCACAATCGAGCACATTTTCATTATTTTTGAAAATTTTATGACTTGAGGAAAAGTTACAAATTTCGACCATTTTTTCGATTTTGGAGGTGCTCGTGGTTCAGAAATTTTACGATTTTGAGAATTCTTGCAGTCAAATTAATTTTCACGATTTTTGCTAATTTTACGATTTACTTAATTCACAACTGACGAAAGATTTTAATTATTTTTTAGGTTGAGTAAAATTTCATGTTTTTTGAAGTTTTCACGATTGAAAAAATTATCTATGATCGAGGAAAATCCACGATTTTGATCACTGCTTCTGAGATTCAAGATATTTTTACGATTTTTTTTTCACGGTTATTAGGAGATCTTCACCATTTTAGGAATTATTAATGATTTAAGGGAATTCAGGATTTTGGTGGGTTTTGGTAATTTTCACAATTTTTGCAAATTTTACGATTGCAAACTAAAAATTTCCATCATTTTTTCGATCTGAGAGAATTTCATGTTTTTGGAGAATTTCATGATTGACGAATTATTCATAATCTGTGTGAAAGTTCAGGATTTCGATCTTTTTGTACAAATTCAGGTAATGTTCAAGATTTTTTTCCCTTCAAATTTTAGGATTCAGTCAAACTCACAATATGTATCAATGTATTTTAATCACTTTTGAGATAGAGAAAAATTTAATGATTTAAGAGGTTCACACGATTCATTTATGATTTTGACATCGAACAATTTCATGATTTTCTTCACCCTTTTTTGTGCGTCTTTTTAAGTACTATTAAAAACGTTATTATATATATATATATATATATAAATAATAACCTTTTTAATAGTACTTAAAAAGACACACAAAAAAGGTTCTAAGCATTTTTCATTTTAATGAACCGGTTCTTGAGGAATTCGCCATGGAAAATTTCAAAACAAACAGCTGATCATCATTTCCCATTTTTAAAAAATAAATGGCTAGCAAAGTTGTAAAAATTCAAAACTTTTGCAATGCCTATCTAACTGCCTACTTTTCATGATAATGTCGTTTCTTAAGGCTCGTTCACAATGCACCTTAACTTTTTACTTTAACTTTAACCAGCTAAAGTTAAAGTAAAAAGTAAAAAGCAAAAAGCAAAAAGCAAAAAACAGTCAAAACTCCTACTAACCAACCATTTCCAAAATGAATTTTAAGCTTTTTTATGCTTAAAATCGTTTTGAAAATGGTTGGTTAGTAGGAGTTTTGACTGTTTTTTGCTTTTTGCTTTTTGCTTTTTACTTTTTACTTTAACTTTAGCTGGTTAAAGTTAAAGTAAAAAGTTAAGGTGCATTGTGAACGAGCCTTTATTGGTTTAAAACTTGTTAAAAGTTTTTATTTATCAAAAATAGCTGGCTGTAAATTGTATAATTTTTTTAATCACTTCTTTTCACAACATTGATAATTTTCATGATTTATTTTATTTTATTTTTTTCAAATCAACCTCTTTTCACAACATTGATAATTTTCATGATTTGTAAAAAATATCTCTTCAAGAGATTTTAAAATTTGAACAGTTTATCAATTTTTTTTTGCAAATTTTACAAGATGACGCGGGAAATAAACGATGTGATTGGGAAAAATATCATGCTTTCAGAGATTATCATGATTTAGGAGCTGCTTAAGTTTTAAAAAAATTATTATACAATGCTATTTAGATATTTGACGATGAAAATTTTGACAATTTAAATTTTTTTTATGAATTCGGAAGATTTTATGATTTAGGCAATTTTCGTGATTTTTAAAAAATTTTCACGATATGCTGATAATTTTTACCATTTTTTCTGCTTTTACTCTCCATTTCATGATTAGAGAAATTCTTAAGATTTAGGTAATTATCATTATTTTGAACGTTTCACATTTGGAAAATTTTTACAATTTCAGAGATTTTGATAGAACAAATTTTTATTTATAAAAAAAATTTTCGAGAATTTTTTCTCAGGCAAATTATTTGTTGAGAAGACAATTTTTTGAAAAAAATTCAACAAATTTTTTTTAAAAAGATGGATTAATAAAAATATTTTTTAATCTTAAAATGAATTCAAAAATCCTGTCAATTTATTTTCAATCTAGGTACAAAAATTTTTTGAAAAAAAAAATTAAAAACTCTTTTGAAAAATATTTTTTATTACGAAAAATCACCTATTTCGGAATTTTTTTTGAGAAAATGAACATTTCGAAAAATTAAAAAAAAAAATCAATAATGACGTATTTTGTTCATCTTTCCGAACTATGCATAATTATGAATAATTCAAGATCCATTGAATTTTGTAAAAATAAAGGTACAAAATCATATTGCAAATAATTACCTCTTTTCAACTTGAGCATTACTGAATTTCCAGCTAATCGTAAACACTTGAGAACTGCAACACAAAAACATATTTGCATAAATATTTACCATTGCGTACTTAATAGGCTGAATAATATCATATTTACCAAAAATACTTGAACAGGCATCTAATATGTAATCTAAAAATAATGTAAATATGTACGTGGCCTTATTCGGTGGAAATTTCCTACAGACTCTGCTACGACACGACACACACTCGATGAAAAAGAACACAAAAATACTCAAATCATAGACATAAAGGGCATAAAAGACACAAACGCTTTTATCGAACTTTCCATTCAACCCTGATTCTCACATCCTTCGAGGGTTCTCTTCTCTCAATACCTCTTCTGTTCTCTGTACTCGTAGGTACGTGGAACAAATATGGTGATTTTTTTATCAATATACGAACCAACACACTCGCTATATTAAATACTGCTACACTTCCGAGAAATAAAACCCATACCATAAAAGCACAAGGTAACTGTAAGTATAGCACAATCATCTTTTAATATCCTTCTTCTGAGAAGACCCCTCTGCTTCGCGAACTTTTCTCCAAACAACGCAGAAAAGCTTCCATTCGACGTACCGACGGTTTAAATAATTAAACTTCTCTCGGTTCGCGTACCAGCCAGCATCACTTATCTTACATTTTAATAATCTCCTGCCATGTTGGCCCGTTCGACTATATTCTGCGCTGCAGTTGCTCTTTTTTCTTTTCCCTATTTTATTCATTCGAGTTTCGAGGGAAAGCCAGCCGTGGAGTAGGTCTTGGGACGAGTTGGAAAACGAGGCGAGGCGACGTCGACGAATACAAAACGTGAACTTGAAATAACTCTCGAATGTTTTCAAGTGTATACTAATTCTGCGAGACAGCGGGCCATTGTACGGTTTATGGAATAATGTTTTTTAGTTGAGGCTTTGTTATATCGAGTGTAGGCTAACATTTTTGCCTTTTCATTCGGCAGTATTGCATCTTTTTCCTATTCAGTCTGTATAACTTTTAAAAAATTCAAAACAATGCGTTACTTACTTATTAGGTATAGGGCATAAATCTAAAGATGAGTACGTAGCTACGTAGTACGTACCCAGTTTAGAATGTCTGAGAAAATCATAAAAATCAAAAAGCAAGACTTTTTAAATGTTCCATTCATTTTTTTTTTTCAAATTGAGAATTTATTCGCTTAAAAATTATAAAATTTCAAACTTTGATTAAGTACAAAATTCTTGATTTTTTCCATCAAACTTTAAAAATCTACCTATCAGTTTTTTTTTTTTTTTTTAAATTAAGTACCTAGGTATTAAATTTTTTTGATTTTTAACAAAATTATTAAAGTATCTAACAAGTAGCAATAAATTAAAAAAAAATCAAAGTTGATTAAAATTTTAAATTAGGCAAAATTCCAACTTTCAAAAATTTTAAAATTTTCCCAAATCTTGATCTTTCATCAAATTATTAAAAATTTTAAAAATCTATCAATCTTAAGTAACTTGAATTTTTAAGTACTGGATTGATGCCAACCTTTTCACTTCGAAAGTAAAACCATTGCAAAAATTCCATTTCGTAAAAATGTATCAAACTTTGAAAATTTTTTAAAATTCAAAAATGATCATACCTACGTACTTTTAAATTCAATTTTGATTAAATTTAGTAATTTTCGCCAAATTTAAAAATTTTTAAAATTAAAACACTTGGTGAATTTTAAAAATGGGCCAAAAAAATTTATTATGATTTAAAAATGACTTTCAAATTTTTATCTACCTACTTAATTTCAATGATTTTTTAAATTTTAATGTTTTTGAAAATCTGTCAAACTATGCAAGTTAATATTTTGAAACTATTTGAAAATTTAGTTTAATTTTAAAATTGATCATGCAACTTCAAAAATTTACCAAAACTTGAGAGTGATCAAATTTGGAGTTTTCATCAAATTTCATAAAAATAAACAATACAAGACAACCAACCAGAACCATTCTGTGATCTATGTGAAAAAAGAATAACAGTCAAACACATACTTATAAATTGCAGAAAATATACAGATCAAAGGACAAGAAAATTTTATACAAACTCACAATTACCCGACATACTAGGAGATTCAAACTCTGAGATATTTAATTTCTTAAAAGAATGTAATTTATATCATTTATTGTAATAATTTGTTATATCATTGTAAAAATAGTATCGCGTCGCAAATTACCGCCAGGTAGAGCGACGTAAAATAAATATATTTAAAAAAAAAAGATTGGACAAAAAATTCAAAATTTCAAAAACTGTAAAATTTAAGTGTCAAACTTTTGAAATCTAGTTTAATTTGTAAAATTTATTAATACTTAATCCATTTTTTAAATTAAATTTCAAAATTTTTATAAATAATGTAGAATTTTTAAAATATTTTTCCTAAATTTTGAAAATTTATCCAAACATTCGTTAATTTCTTTTTTTAATTACCAAATTACGAATTTTATCTAATTTTGAGGATACCAATAATATACAAATCTTCAGAAAATTGCAAAAAAAAAAAAACTAAGAAAAGTAAAAATAATCAATTTTTCTCTAATGAAGAACATTTTCTGAATTTTCAAGCTTGAAAAATTTACCAAAAGATGAAAATAACCGAATTTTGAGTGTTCAATAAATTTCAAACATAACACTTGAAAATTAAATTTCCAAAATTTAAATTTTTCACTAAAATTCTAAAAGTTTTCCAAATTTTGAACATTCAACAGTTTTGAATTTTCAACAAAGATTCGGTCAATTTTAAAAATTGATCCAGTTTAAAAAAATTAATGAAATTCAAAAATTATATTTTATTCATGAATTTCCACCAATTTTGAGAATACCTCTCTAAAATTCGAGTTTTATCCGGCTTTTGAACACAAATTTAAGAAATTTCATTCAACTTCTACAATGATGAATTCCAAAAATGTATTCAAGAAAATCAAATTTGAATTATGCTTATCAAAAATCTTCATTTTTTCAAATTGTAAAGATTTTAGAAAGGTACTTAGGTAGGTACTTACAAAATTTTAAAAATCAATCAAACTTGAAAAATTGACTTTTTAAAAAACATTTGGAAAATTTGGTCAAATTTTAAAACTGATCTAATTTCGAAATTCATCAAAACAAGAAAATGATCAATAATTGATCAAAATTTGAGTTTTCACTAAAACTCAAACATAAGACTTTTTTTTTAAATTCCAGAATAATTACTTAAAATTATTGTAAAAATTTATCAAACTGAGAATTCCAATTATTTTTTTTTAAATACCTTCATACCAAAATTCAATTTGATTTTCTCTAATTTCAAAATATTTCAAAAATTTTAATAATTCAAAGATTTTGTGAATTTTGAAAATTGCGCCAAAATTGAAGTTTAAAAATCACCTAATTTCGAATTTATACTAATTTCAAGGCCACATATTCGCATAAATTTTGTAATTTTTCAAAATTTATTCAACTTTTAAAAATTATTTTCCAAAAATTTAGAATTGTTTTCAAATCTTTTAAAATTCTAAAAATAATAATTGTTCTGACTTTAAAAAACGGATCAAATTATAAGAATGAACAAATTACAAGTTTTCATCAATTTTTAAATAGTTTTTAAAAATTCCTAATTGGAAAAAATGACCAATTTTACATTTTTAATAAATTCAGAAAATTTTCAAAATTTTGAGTTTTTGTCAAATTCCAATAATTAAAAAATAAGATTTACTAAAATTTTTTTGAACATTTTGAATTCTTATCCAAATTTAGATATTACCTATCTTTTAAAAAAATTTGAATTAAAAATGATTAAATGCATAGGTAATCTAATCTAGCACATAGTTAATTTCATCAAAGTGATCAAAATTTTTGGGTTTCATAAAAATTTTAAAATACCTACATCCCAACACTAGAATTAAACTAATCATCAAAAATTTTCAATTGTAAAAATTTATTAAATATTACAAATGCATCCAATTTTAAAACATTTTAAAAGTAAAAAAAAGTATCCTTCGAATTCGTCAATAAATTTTGAAAGCTTTCCTAATTTTAATTTTTTTTTTTCAAACTCTACCTAAAACTAAGCTGACGTTCAAAAAATTCCAATCGTTAAATTTTTGCTTGAATTCCCAGCAGCAGCATTATTCAATTCAATCTGAGTAAAAATTTATCAATTTATTAGAAACGATCGTCGTGTAAACAACCCACCATCAGTATATCAATTTCTGAATTTCTCAGCTATTTTCCTCATTACACACACGACCAATTTAAAAACATACCAATGAAAAAAGCAGAACCGTTGAAAAAATCTCAACAAATTTCATATAGAAAATATTTCTTCTCGAGTTAGATTTTCTCGTCGCGCATATTTTCCTTCGTTTTCTTTTCAATAAATCGGTATTTTGTTCGAAATAAATACGTCAATCAGACGAAATACCAATCGTCCTCGTGCTCGATGCTAGTAAACAATAACATTTTCAAGTATAATAATACTCGTATACATAGACGACATCGTGAATATTTCCAATTAGCTGACTTGGCGTTTGTTTACATTTATAATCAAATCAATTACCGCGAAGAAAATCTACGAAATACACCCACATTAGAGCGTAGCGTTTTAACTACTATAGTATATATGATACGAGTATAACATAACACGATAAGTGAGTTATTTTCTGAAATTGTATTATTTTACGTTGCCCTTTTCTAAAAAGCTTTTGCATTTAAAGCGAATAAGCAACTCATGTTGACATACGTTGCTTTCTTCCGTCGAAATTAATACCCCCGCATAAAACACTTATCATGAGATATTATTCGTCGTACTTTCTTAATACGATTTGATCTAGATATTCGGATTTATCTGCTGACTTGAAAAATTACCTATTTGCTCGTGGTGCCAGTGAGGGGTATTTTTTAGAAGGCAGAATACACATAAGCTTAATTATTAGGATATCTTTCGACGAGATGGTTAAGTTACATTAGTTTATTAATAAGTACGAAGAAAATAAAATTAATAAAACTGGATGATTATGACGTGGGAGATGCTTTTAGCTGAACCAATATTTTTAGCAGTGATAAAATTAGAGAATATATAAGATTACATAGAACGAATAATTAATCTTCAGGTTTTTTCCCCCTTAATCACAGTACACAGAACAGTATAAGTAATGGGGGTTTCATCGAGGAAGAGGACAAAAAAAATTTCATGCATTTTTTTTGTCCTCTCAAAAAAATTAGAAATTAGAAAAAAATTTAAAAACCGCAATTTAAAACAAAATTTTGAAACTTGGAAAAACTAAGTGAAAATGTTTTCAAAAAGAAAAACAGCATTTGAAAAAAATATATAAAAACTGCAAAACGGGTAAATAGGTACAAAAAAAAAAAAAAAAAAAGATGCAAAACCGGTAAATAGGTACCGAAAAAAAAAAAAAAATGAAAAAAGATGCAAAAATGGAAACTTATTGGTAAAAACTCAAAATCATTTGAAATTAAAGAAAACAAATGAAGAAATGTAAATTTACATTTATAAAAATGGGAAAATGATAAATAGATTTCAAATGCAAAGTTTCAAAAATCTTCAAAACTAAAAAATTAATTAAATTTTAAGAAAATAAACATTTTAAAATACTTACTGCAAATTTAGAAAAAAAATCAACTTTTTCAAAAATGAAAAAAATGCGTAAAACAGGAAAAATTGAGAAAAGTTGCAAAAATTGCAAAAAATTTAAAAACTAGAAAATTGGTAAAAAGTGAAAAAAAAATTATATAATTAGGTAGGTATATGAAACTTTTAAAAAGCTGAGAAAATTTGGACGGAAAAAATATTTGAAAAATTGCAAAATTTGAAAATTTAAATAAATTATCAGGTGTATCTATTAGCGAGCAAAATTGTAAGAATTAAGAATTTTATTGTTCAAGTTTGCAATCATAAAAATAATTGAAAATAACAAAACTGAAAAACTGTAAAAATTCAAAAATTCAAAAAAATAGAAAATTGATGGAAAGTAAACAAAGCAAAAAAAAATGCAAATAAAAATTTGACAAATTGTTAAAATATTGCCAATTTATCTAGAAAATTGCTGAAAATTGAGAAAGAACGCAAATTTTAAAATGCTAACAAAATTGATGACTGGAAAACTTAAGAAATACATAATTTATAAAATTGAACTTTTTTAACAACTGGAATTTTTGGGGGATGAGGGGGGGGGGAGTAATAATTTCAAGATTATCACACTCGTCGGAAAGAGTTTTAGATGGATTTGGTGTAAGTACTAAAAAAAAAAATCCGGATAATTTGAGAAAATTATAAATTTTAAGAACATGAGAAATTTAGAAAAATATTTATGAAATTGAAAATTCAATAAAGATTATAATACCTACCTAACTATTAAAAGATACTAAAAATGAAAAATTGCAACTTTCAAAAATTCATCTTTTTAAAAAATTATGAAATCCAGAAAAATGTAATAGAGAAAAATTGCAAATAAAAATTTAAGAAATTGGTAATAAGAAGCCAGTTAAAAATAAATAAAAAATTCAAGAAATTGAAAATCCTATCAAGAACTAAAATCTGATCCAAAAATTGTAAATTAAAAAAATAAGAATCTCTTGCAATTTTCAGAACCTAAAGAAATCTGGAAATTGTTCATCATAAAACATTTTCTTTTTTCAAGTTGAAAATTAACAAATTGGTAAGAATTGATTAATAAATTAGCAACCTTAAAAATTGCAAATGAAAATTTGACAAATTGGTAATAAAACGCGAATAAAAATTGAAAATTATAATATTGTGCAAATTATTTAAAAAATGATAACTTTAGAAAAACTACAAAACTTTACAAACTAAGGAATTCAAAAAAAAAAACAAGAAAAAACGGAAAACTTGAAAAATTTTAAAAGTAGGTAGGTAATCAAATTTTGAAAAATTTCTTTTCGCAGAATGTGAGCCGTACAAAATTTGATAAAGATAAAAAAAACGTTAGAAAGTTGACAAAATAAAATTGCAAAATTTTGTAAAACAAGGTAAGAATTTCTGCAATTTTCAAAACACTATTTTTTTTTTTTGAAAAACTGTAGGTAAATTTTATAAAAACCACTTTAATTAAAAACTGAGGGGAAATTGGAAAATTCAAAAGACTAGAATATAAAAAATTGATAAAATTTGGAAAAATTGTCAATAAAAAAAAATGATGTTTGATGTAGAATGATTTTTTTTTAAGTAGCAAATTGGTGGATTAAAAAAAGTAGTCAAACATAAAATTTCAAAAAAAAAAAAAAATCAAAAATTGAGTGACTTAAAAATTGCAACATTTAAAAAACTGAAAAATTGGTTTTAAAAAAAAATCGCAAATGATTTTTTTTTAAATCAACAAAATCGTAAAACTACAAGTTTGTTCCGTATAAAAAATTTAAAAAATTAAAAAAATTCTAAAAAACGTACCTACCTAGGTAAATAAAATCTGAAAATCCATTCAGAGTAAAATAATTATCATTAATGAAAAAAAAACGAAATTATGAAATTGTACAAAATATAAAAAACTGGAAAAAAGTAAAAATTAAAAAAAAAAAACTTTCAAAAGCTGAAAAATTAGAAAAATTAGTTGGAATTTTTAAACAATTGAAAAATTTTCACGACTGTCAAAATTAAGAAAAAAAAATTGGTAAAATTGAAAAGTTGAAAAATTAATTTCCATGAATTTTTACGTAAAATAATTACCATTAAAATGAAAAAAAGTAAAATTATGAAATTGTACAAAATATAATAATTAAAAAAAAAAAAAAAATCAAAAGCTAAAAAAATTGGTGAAAATTGAGAACATGGAAAACTTTTAAAATCTTGAAGGTGAGAAATCAGAAAAATCAGTTGGAATTTTTAAACAATTAAAAAATTTTCACGACTGCCAAAATTAAGAAAAAAATTAGTAAAATTGAAAAGTTGAAAAATTAATTTCCATGAATTTTTACGAAAATTGTCAGTATTGTTTCTAGAGTTTTTTTTTTTTTAGTTCTAGACTGTCTCTTCACTCTTCAGTGAGACTCACTTTAATTTCGGTGTAGGCAGTCTTATCACAAGTTCACCACATATTTGAAAAAATGCGACCTTTCGCATAATATTTGAATAAACTCGCAGCAACATTCATTTTTCCTTCAACTTTTATAAACCCAAGTTCGAAACAGTATCAAAGTTTTCATCTCGATTTTATCTCTTCTGTCTGGAAACTTCACCCGGAAAAATACATAAAATTGCCTTCTCCAAAAATACCTAACAAGAAAAAAAATTTTAAACAGGATTTTTTTTTTCATTTTCGCATATTTTCGAAATTCTAAAGTAAACAAGTAAAATATACCGAAAGTAAACTTCACCGGTTGTTTTCCTCGTATCATTAATTTTTCCAAGTGGAAATAGAACTGGCGAATTATTTACACTAACATATGGCAACTTGAAAATGATCTCACGTCCGAAGCTCGTTATATTCATGTTCATTCAGACATCATTACAGCAGTTTCTCAAAAGTTTTACTTTTCTCAAATCAAAATATATTCTGTCAAACGAGAAATTAAAAATAAGGCAGGAAAAAATGACCTTTGGACAAAAACACGTGGCAAAATACAATAAAAAATTATTAAGTTATTTTGTTAATTTAGAGAGACAAACAGAAAAACGATACTGAAATTGGTGGGTAGATAAGGTATCCTACTATCTTGTATAAATGTATTAGGGGAAAATAAAACTAGACTCGAACTTTAATAAAATCTTAATTAATTTTTAAATTAATATTAAAAGCGAAAAAATTACGTTAATGAAGTGATATGTTTCAAAATACATCTTATAACGAGTAAAAATTAATTAAAATTTTTTTCATTCAATTTAGATTAAAATTGACAAAAAATTGTCGTAATGAGTATAAAATTAATTTTGAATGTTTTCATTTATTTTGCATTAAAATTTACCAAAAAAGAATCATTTCAAAATTATACAATAAAAAATTACCAAAAAAAAAATGTAGGTAGAAAAAAAGAAGAAAAGCGACGAGGTTCGAGTTCGTCTATCTTCTTGCATGATCCCATATTCCCATCTATGGTCAACGAACAAACACTATTCCGGCGGTTCCCTGATAGAGTCTCTCCACCCTATCCTCCCACTTACCCACTTTTTTCCAATTTCACCACTCCACTGGCACATTTGCAAAAACCCTATTGGCCAAAAAACCCAGCAAAGAAGTGAACTACGTAAATTGAAAACCGAGGCTGGAACTTACCTTCTTTAATGGAATACTTGAGCACGTCGTTCTCGTTCACCATCATAATAACATCGCCAGCTTCAACCTGCGACAAAAAGAAGAAAAAAAACAATCAATAAAAATATTTTTCGCGCCGGTAATTCTAATAATATCTGAATTTAGTATTTTTCCAATCCCAATGCACCCTTCGTTTTGTTTGGCTGCGCCATCTTATTTAAAAATATCATTCGGCTTCGACCGAATTGAGACGCCGAGTTTATATATAAATAAACAGCAAAGTCTCCCGGTCCTTGTACTCTGACGTCAGGTCTTACATAGCGCAATTTTAATTATACGATCGTACCTGCGACTGCAAAATCTTACGCCATCGTCATATACGTCAAAGTCAAATACCAAACTGATGGTTTACAATCTCGAAACCTTTACAACTTTTCAAACAATGAAATCCAAAAAAAAAACTTGTATACGTAGTCGTACTTCTTCAATTTAATTTCTTCGTTTCCAATTATTTGCAAAGATTCAATTCAACTAGGCAGAGGCGAGGAAATACTCGGTTGCATTATCAAACTTCAAAAAAACAAAACACTCCAAATTTCCAAATTTACCTGAAAAACAAGTCGATTCGACAGATTCGACGATACTGCTAAGATATCCTTCGTCACATCGTCGTAGTTGACGCTGCCTTTTCGTCCTCTTTCTCTTCATTCCCTGTCCATTAATTCGTATTTCTACTCAATGATAAACTTCTATCAACTCAATTCATTCGCGGTGCCGAGCTAACGCAGCATTTTATAACATTCCTGTTACCTTACCCATTTAATCGATGTCAATTAAATAGCGAAACACGCGTCAAATAATAAATTAACCGAGTTAAAGCAAACGCGAATCTTTTTACCGAAAAAGGATGGAGTTATGGAACTCTACAAATCTTTCTTTTTTCGTTCGTTCGTTCGTTCGTCGAATTTGAATCGATCACTTGAAATTAATTTTATTGAAGTTCGCGAAATTATGGAAACAAAATTTGTCTCGAAAAACTTTTGATCGCAATAATGTTTTTTTTTTATTTATTTATTTTTTTATTGTAAATTATTATAAAACTTTTAAGAAAGAATAATAATTGCAAGAATTCAAAGGAATTGAGAAATTAAAAAATTAGTTCAATCAGAAAAATTGATAATTTAAAAACCATAAAAATATATAATTTATTTTTTCAACTTGAGAATTCAAAATTTTTGAAAAATAAGAAAGTAATGAAAAATTTGAAAGTCACTTGAACAAATTTTTAAAGATTCGGGAAATTAAAAATTTGAAAAATTAAGGGGGGCTATAAATTTTTTTTTTTTGTTGAATGCATAGAGTTGACAAGCGGAATTTTATAAGACCTTTGCATGACGTCAATTTGATTTTTCATCTATGAAGTTTTGAAGAAAAATTAGAAACTAATTTCATCTCGCTTTTTTTTACAAAAAAAATTTATTTTTGAGTTTTGAAAAATAAAATGCATGGAGTTTTCAAAAAAAAAATTATATTCATTTTGCATTTTAATGATGTCATTTTGTAGAAATTATTTATAAATTTTTTAGAAAATCAAAAATTTTAAGCGTTGAAATTGGAGAAAAACGCGACTTTTTCTTAATGCCCCGTTTCCAGAAAAACTATGCAACCCACGAGGTTTTTCATCAGAATGTTTTTTATTCAGTACAGTCTGGTCTGTAGTCTGACGAGAGGGTTTCGCGAAATTATAATTTGCCGACGACTTCTTTCGAGTTGAATGGAATACTAAGATGAAATTCATAAGAAAGTTAGATAAAATCAGGGGAAAAAGTAGGAATTTCGCAAAACCCTCTCGTCAGACTACAGACCAGACTGTACTGAATAAAAAACATTCTGAGGAAAAACCTCGTGGGTTGCATAGTTTTTCTGGAAACGGGGCATTAAGAAAAAGTCGTGTTTTTCTCCAATTTCAACGCTTAAAATTTTTGATTTTTCAAAAAATTTATCAATAATTTCTACAAAATGACATCCCCGAGCGGCACACTCGATCGATAATATCGGAAGATGTAACGTATCGATAATAAATCGTTTGAAAATCTATAGATGTTCTCACGATATTATAAAGATTTATCGGTACAACTTCATAGGCAAAAAATCTAAAAACTATCGTATTCGATATTCTTAAGATTTTATGACGATATTCGTCAACGATACTATCGACAAAGAATATTAAATTTATCGATTCCGATTTTCCACCGATTTTGTGCAGATATTTGAAACTACATTATCGACAAAGAATATTAAATTTATCGAATTCGATTTTTTAACGATTTTGTAAAGATATTTAAAACTATATTATCGACAGATTATATGAAATTTCTCGACTTCGATATTTTACCGATTTTTTGACGACATTTCAAACTATATTATCGACAGATTATATTAAATTTATCGAATCCGATTTTTTACCGATTTTGTAAAGATATTTGAAACTATATTATCGACACATAATATGCAATTTCTCGAATTCGATTTTCTAACGATTGCGTGAAGATATTTGAAACTATATTATCGACAAGTAATATGAAATTTCTCGATTTCGATTTTTTAACGATTTTGTGACGATATTTGAAACTATATTATCGACAAATAATCTGAAATTTCTCGAATTCAATTTTTTAACGATTTTGTGAAGATATTTAAAACTTTATTATCGACACGTAATCTGAAATTTCTCGAATTCGATTTTTAAACGATTTTATGACGATATTTGAAACTATATTATCGACACGTAATATAAAATTCCTCGAATTCGATTTTTCAACGATTTTGTGGCGATATTTGAAACTACATTATCGACAAATAATCTGAAATTTGTCGAACGATTTTTCAACGATTTTGTGACGATATTTAAAATTATTTCCAAATTGGTGAAAATTTTTCTAAGTCCAACACGTCTGGAAGTACTAAACTGCCTATTATAAGCGTTTTATTGCTAATTCCTCAACGATAAGGTATGGCATAGTGGTTAAGGAAGAGGATTACCATGCAGGAGGTAGATGGTTCAAGCCCCACGGGTGGCAGATTTTTTATAATTTTTTTTTTGACTTTTTCTGAAATGATCCTCTTACCGTAACATGAATAATGTGTTTAGGAAAAGTTTAATGTATTAATTATGCTAATTAATGATTTTTAATTATAGGAAAAAGCTAGTATAAGACAAAAAATCGGAATAAAAAATCGATAAAAAATCGACAGAATATCGAATTCGATAAAGTGTCGCGAAAGTTCCGCCTAAATCGTGAAATTATCTTTCGATATTATAGATAGATTATCGATAAAATATCTTACTATAATCTCGAAATTTTTATTAACTATAATTCGTCGATAATCTATCTATATATCGAAAGATAATTTCACGATTTATGCGAAACTAACGCGACACTTTATCGAATTCGATATTCTGTCGATTTTTTATTTCGATACTTTGTCGAGTGTGCTGCTCGGGTCATTAAAATGCAAAATGATTTTTTTTTTTTTTTTTTTGAAAACTCCATGCATTTTATTTTTCAAAAATCAAAAATTAATTTTTTTGTAAAAAAAAGCGAGATGAAATTAGTTTCCAATTTTTCTTCAAAACATCATAGATGAAAAATCAAATTGACGTCATGCAAAGGTCTTAGAAAATTCCGCTTGTCAACTCTATGCATTCAACAAAAAAAAAAAATTTATAGTCCCCCCCCCCCCCCCTTTAAGCAATTATGGAAAATTAAAAAATGGTGAAATTTGGGGAACAGGAAAAAATCTTAAAATTTAAAATAGGTAGTAAAAGAAATGGACACTTGATCATAAAAAATGAAAACGTTAAAATGATTAAATAAATTATTTAAAAAAATCGAGATAATCGAAATCGTAAAAAAAAAATTGAAAAAAATCAACAAATCGAGAAAAAGTGAAAATTTAAAAACTGAAAAATCGTGAAAAAATAAAAAGTTGAAAATTTGAATACGTAAGTATTATGTACCTCCTAATACCTAAAAAGAAATGTACCTAAATCAAAAAATTTATAAAGATAAAAGATTTTTAAAAATTCAGAAATTTAAAAAATAAATAAAAATGTTACAAATCGTAAAAAAAATCAGTGACATTTTAAAAATTAACAAGCATAAAAAATCTTAAATGACTTAAAAGCCCCCCCCCCCCCTCCTTTATGAAAAATTATTTAAAACCTAAATATTATGAAAAATTGAACAAATTAAAAACTTTAAATGAATCACACATGAAAAAACAAATTAAAGAGATATTTAAGTCATTTTGTTTATGTAAGTATTTACAAAAAGTTAGCAGAAATGGAAAAATCAAAAATCACATTCATTTAAAATTAAAAAGTAATAAGTGTTTTCATCTACCTACTCGTGTTGTGAACTTGAAAAAATTAAAAATCAGAAGAAATCTGGATAACTTAGAAAAATTGGAAATTTCAAACAATTTTAAATTCAGAAATTTAACCAAAAAAAAATCTGCAAAAATCAAAGTCATAAAAAATTGAAGAATTGAACAACTTTTGGATAAATGATTAAAAATGAAAATAAAAAATAAAAAAAGAAATTGAAAATTGAAAAATTCATGTGATAAAAAATGTTAAAAATCTGAAAATATTAAAAACTACAAAAACAGGAATAAATTAAGAAATTGAAATTTTGAAATAAAAAAAAAATCAAAATCAAAAAAAATTGTGAAAAGTTGAAAAATTTCAAATTTTACATTGCAAAGAATTCAAAAATTGAAGAAATCAAAATCGAATACCTAATATTGTGAGAAAACTTGGAAAAAAGAAAATTTAAAAATTACAGAACTGAAAAAAATTATGAAATTAGGGAAAATTGTAAATTTTGAATGCTGGAGAAATTTTTAAAAAACTGAAAATTTTTAAAGTGAAGAGTATAACATTTCAGAATCAAAAAAAAAAAAAAAATCTGCAAAAATAAGAGGCATAAAAAATTGACGAATTTAACCACTTTTAGATAAATGATTGAAAATACAAAAAAAAATACCAAGTCTTGAAAAATAAAAAAATTTAAAAATGCAAAAATTACCTAGAAATTAAAAAATTTATGCGATTAAAAGTTGTAAAAAATAAAAAATGAATAAATTTTGAAAATAAAATTTGGAATGATAAAATTTGAATAAAAAATTCAAAATTCAAAAAAATTGTGAACGAAAATTTTAAATTGCAAAAAATTCAAAAAAGTGAAGAAAATCAAGAAGCAAAGTATAAAAAGTGGAGTAATGTTGTGAGAAAATTTTGAGAAAAAAATTTAAAAATTACAAAACTGAAAAAAAAATCATGAAACTTGAACTTTAAAAAATTAGAAGAAATCACGATATGTAATTTAGAAAAATTGAACATTTTAAATAACTTCAATTTCAAAATTCAAAATTCAAAGAAAAAACTGAAAAAATTAAGGATTCATAAATAATTGAAAATTTTGACCGATTTCGAACAAAATAAAAATTTTAGAATAATCATCCTTGGGTTAAAAATTGAAAAAATTGAAAATTTCAAATGATTTTAAAATATGAAAGGTTTGTAAAAATTAAAAACTTTGACAAATTGGGAAATTTTGACAAAAATAAAATTTTTAGAAAAATCACGAGGTAGATAATAAATAATCACATAAAAATTAAAAAATTTCAAAAGAATCAAATGTTCATAAATAGTGATAAGTTTGAAAAAACGGTGAATTGCGATAAAAATAATTTTTTAATTAATTAAAAAATTAATTATTTTAATAAAATAATAAAAAAATGAAAATTCAAATTAAATCAATAAAATGTCAATATATACATATTATTTTAAATTCTAAATTTATTGAAATTTTTAATCATTAGGTACGGTAATAAATTTCTAAAAATTGAAAAGTAGAAAATTTCAAATCACATAATATTAAAATTGAAAAAACCATAGTATTAGGGGCATGAAAACCAAAAAAATTCAAAAATTGAAAATTTTGGTAAAAATAAAAACAATCGAAAAAAAATTGAAAATTTAATATTGAAAAAATAAAAATTTTAAACCTATGATTGAAAATTCAAAAAGTTGAATGATTTTTAAAAATTATGAAATATTGAAGAAGAAAAAAACGTTCAAAATTCCAAATATGATATGAATTGTGCCCTTCTTGCATCCACTTACTCAATTTCAGAATTAGAAAAAACACATTCCAGATTTTTCAAGCACCTTCCTCTCACCTTCAGTAGCAGATGATTTCAAACTTTCAAATATTTCAAACTGAACATATTTTAAAATACTAGAAGAAGAATTCATAAACTTTGGCAAAGCTTCTCCTCCTCCTCTAATTGTCTACGACTAAGTATATTATTGCACCTAAAGTACTCGAATATGCGAGTCACTCGAGGTCTTGAAAAAAAAACCGAATTAAATATGCTACCTTTGTACCCCATCTCTACCTCTTATTTCAGGTAATTTGAAACGAGTACATCGTGCGAACTTTACAGTAAAATGTACGCGTTACATTCTGTTCCAAAAAAAAAAGAAAGAAAAAGAAGCACGACGAGTCGAAAATTTCGCTAGAAGCGATTTACATTCATGTACGTTCTACGTTGGATTTAAAACAATGCGCACCAGGGAGATAGATTGATAGAGAGAAAGACGTACGAAGTGTATAAGGATATGATGGAAAGTTTGCGAGACGTTCAAGGTCGCCGAGCGCGGTGTCGAAAAAGCGAAAAAATAACGACGATTTTCGCTCGGTTGATTTACAGCGGCGCATACAGCTCTTGGAATTATTTCTCTGGCGAGCTTTTACAAAGTGAGAATTTTACTGAAAAACCGAAAAAAAAATTAAAAAAAAAAAATACAAACATATACAACGCCAAAGGAGAGAATAATATGCAGTATGTGGTGGTTATTTTTTTTTTTTCATCTCATCTCGAGTTCGTATTAATTATACATAATATACATTTATCGAAGAAACGATAAACTAATAAATTGAATAAAGAAAAAATTCTTCGCTGATGCTGGAACATCAAAATAAAAATTTTTTCTTGCATAGAAAAATCGTCAAAAGACAAGAAATAGAAGAGATACCTCGCGATTTTGGAATATTCAATTTACAAAAAAAATTTTAAATAAAAAAATTCAAAAAATAATAAAAAAAATTCTTTAAAATAAAAAGCCTAAAAGTCATAAAATTTTCAAAAATTTTCCAAGATTTAAAATGTCTGACAAAATGTCTAAAAGTCATTAAATTTATTTAAATCTCTAAAATACTTAATTAAAAGAGTCTAATAAAAAAAAATTCAAGTTTCAGAATATCTGACAAAATGTCCAAAAGTCATAAAATTTCTTTTAAAAATTTCTTTCAAAATGTCTGAAAGTCATCTTTCTAAAAAAATTTCCAAGTTTCAGAATGTCTGACAAAATGTCTAGAAAATGTCTAAAAGTCATAAAATTTCAAAAAAATACAAGTTTCAAAATGTCAGACATAATGTCTTAAAAATCGAATTTATTAAAAATTTTCTAAGTTTTTTACGTCATCCAAACCTAACCTAATATAACCTAACCTGAGCTAACCTAACCCAACGTAACGGATTTTCGTAACGTTTTTTTCCATTTTGGTCATCGTAAAAGCATATACTATGCTAAAAAAGAGAATTTTTTTCCAAAATGAAAAATTTTATATTCATTTGAAAGACTTTTTATTCAAAAAATTAGAAGATTTTTCACTATCTCTCTCAAAAAAAAATCCCAAAAAATCGAGAAATTATTTTTATGTATTAAAAATAGGTACCTACATGTAATATTTAATACTCTCACTCCGAAAAAATTGAGAACCCGCCCCCAAAAATGGTTCTTTTTTAATGAAAAATATTTCTACTCCCAAAAAATGAGAAATTAAAAAAAATACATTCAGAAAATTGGAAGATTTTTTACTAAAAAAAATAATTAAAACATGTTTGTGAAAAAAAATTTGAAATATTTTTACTCCAGAAAGTTCAAGAAATTGTTTTCTTAAAAAAAAAAAAAAAAAAAAAAAAAAAATAGTTTTAGCCCCAAAAAATTGAAAAATCTTCTTTTCAAGAAAATTAAAATATTTTGTATTCAAAAAAAAAAAAAAAAAAAAAAAAAAATGAAAGATTTTTTGTCTAAAGGAAAAAATTTGAATTCAATCAAAAAACTGAGAAAATAAAGTAAAATAAAATAAAAAACGGAAATTTTTTACAAAACTTAGACAATATTTTTTCAGAACATTTCAGATGATTTTTTACAAAAATGAAAAAAATTTACACAAAACTTTGGAAAAGTTTCAAAATTTCTGTAAATTTTTTCACAAATCATTGAAAAATGTTTCAAAAATTGTGAAAAATATTTAAAAAAATAGAATGATCAGAATTTTTTCAGAAACTATTCAGAGAACTTAATATGAACTTTCAAAAAATTATAGATATGCATACGCGGGATAAAAAATTATCACAAAATACAAGGCAATTTTTTCAAATTTTTGAAAACTGACTTCACAAGACATTGGAGAACTGTCACAAAATTTCTGAAAAATAATCAAATTTTCAGAGAATCTCAAAATTTGTTCACAAAATTTCAGAAATTTTTCTCAGAACTTTCTACAAAAATGTTCAGAAAAATTCAAAACTTTTTTTCACAAATCTAAAAAAAAAAAAAAAATTTCATGAGAGTTATCGAAGTTTAAGAAAACAGGTAACAAAATTTCCAACAAATTTTTCTCAAAACTTTGTATAAAGCTTCAGAAAACTGGAAAAATAATTCACACAAAATATCAGAGAATTTTTCACAGTTTTGAAAATTGATCTCACAATGCGTCAGAAAATTTTCACAAAATTTCAGAAAAATCCTAAGTTGATACTACGAAAAATTCTGAATTTTTTTTTCTCAAAAAATTTGAGAAATAACTGAAATACGTATGTAATTGCTTTATTTTAAAAACAAAATCTTTTCAACACGTGAATGTTTTTAATTTCAAAATAATGAAAAATTTCAGTAAGCTATTTAAAATTTAAAAAAAAAAAACTAATTTTTATTTTTTTAAAATTGGGAAATTTTTCATTTTAAAAATTTTGATTTTTTTTACTCCAAAAAATGAAAATAAAATTGATTAAATTTTTTTTTAAATATCCCAAAATAGAATTATTCCAAAATTTCAGTTACCATTAATTGCTGAAAAACATTTTTTCACTTTATTTTTTCAATTTTTGGGTTAATCTGAAATGATTTAATTTTAATATTTTGAATTATGTACATTTATTGAGTTTTTTTCTTCCTAATTGTCTTCTGTTTGTTGGACAATTTCTATAAAAAATTTTTGCAATATAAAGTTTGGTGGTTGCGTTTTTTTTGTTGTTTTTTTTTGAAAAAAAAAACACGAAAATTTGTTATTCAACTTTTCACGACATCCAACCTTCCTTCGTCCCAATTAACTCAGATAATCGAGTTCTATATTTTTAAAAAATTTCCTTTATGGTTAGAAAATTTTTTAGAGTAGAAATTTTTCAAACATTTTTCTAGAAATCTTCAGAAGAATTAAAAAAAAAATTATTTTTGCAAAACTAAAAAAAAAATCATAAATTTTCATGAGAGTTATAAAAACTTCTTTTTCACCCGTAAAATTGAAAAAAATCATAAACTTTCAAGAGACGTATCTGAAAAGCAACAAAATTTTCAACGAATTTTTCTCAAAATTTTCCGAAAATTTTTCACAAAACTTCGGAGACTTTTCACAACATTTTCAGAAAACTTCCAATGATCTCAAAAATGATTTCACAAAAGTTCATTTCTTATTCGCTTGAAATTTCGCAATTTTTTTTCTCATTCAAGTACTTGTTTTTTACCAACAGTTTTCACCCTTCAGTCATCAAAGCATAATTTCTCAAAATTGACAGTTTAATTCTAGAAAGCTCGAGAGAAGCGACAAAGAATAAGTGATTAGAAACTTTTAGAACTCTTCTCGGCCGAGAAAATTCGATCAAAAACAAAACGAAGACGGTAACTAAAACACGAGCCCCCGAACACAAAATGAAATTATATCCGCGCAAAACAACCACCTTTTTCAATTAAAAAATAATAACAGAAAAAAATAACGCCGGCCAACTTCTCCGCGAAGCTTTTCTCGTCGTTCTCGTTCGCCTACGAAAAAATAAAAAACATCCCAAACGGGTGGGAAAATTTCCATCTCGCCAAAGTAGGTCATTTTGCTTCGAGACGTCTCTCGGCCAACAAAAAAGTAGAAAGAGGAAAAACGTAGGTATGTAATGTACGTGTAACGAAAATAAAAAAGAAGATTTACAAGCGTGTAATTTTTTTCATTTCACACGCCCCTTCCGTCTGCGTAATTTTCACCAAGCAACGGTGTAAGTCGCGACATCGCAACGAAACAGGGGAAAAAACGAGCATAGAAATTTGATCAAACTTGTAAACGCGAACGGAACTTGCGTTTTTGTCTCGAGAGTCGTTGACGAAATTGAAATTCCATTAATTTCCCGAGAGCTCGCGGCCAACATGATAAGGTCGGTGAGGAAAATTCACTCGAGTTGGGCGAAATTTCAAGCTCGCGAATCGGATTGCAGTATTGTTCAAGGGTGAAAACCTGAAGGTACTTTTTGCAAGAAAAAATACAAAAAATGTATCATTTCAAATACTTAGTTGATGTGCTTGCAGATGGGTTAAAGAGTCAAATTCGCTACATATGGAATAAGAGTCGTTTAAGTAGGTACAGAATTACACAATAATGAGTACAAATTTGGGCTCATTTTAATGTTTTAAGATAGGTACTTGGAAAAATGTTGAATTTATGTGCAGGAAATAAAATAAAGGATGCTTTTGTTGTCACTTTATCGAGACTTGCAAAATGTATCCAGATCAAGAGTATGTTTGGGGGGAGATTGGAGTAGGTAGATAAGAGCATGACAAAATGGCTCTAGCTATTTGAAGCCTCTTCAATTGTGGACTTTTGGAGAACAACTGATATTCACAAGTTGCGACCAAATTAAAAATAAAAATTTATTTTATTTTTTCAAAAATTCAAGAAATTCGATTTAATACCTAAAAAATTGAAAAGTGATGAAGAAGGCAAGAAAATCACGAACAAAACAATACCATTGAGACAAATTTTATATTTTCGTTTTTCGTTCTTCTTCTTCCACAATGAGAAGAAAATTTCGAAAAAAAAGGTTTGAACTTTTGAACGAATCAAGTTTAAAAATTTGAAGCAACTATGTAAAAACTATCCCAAGATACAGCCCAATACGAAGAGAGCAACGCTCCATCTAAATTGGTTCGCGAATCTTAATTTTAAAAAAATCCCATTAATTACTCGACTACTTCATTTAAAACAAAACACGTTCCATACAGTTCATTCATAACTTTCTCACTGACCCTTCATTTGTTTCCAACCACTCCCTTCAGATACCATTTGCACCCAATAAATCTGTCTAGTCTGCGTCTACTCTCCCCACCTAGTTGCATCCGGTACACCTACCGAGTCAGCGAAAAAATAAATACCTCGAATATTTCATTTTCCAACGATCCAACTGTTGTCTTATTTTTTAAAATTTATTCTCATTTTACTCACACCAACCATGCCCATACAGCAGAATTTGAAAGCAACGAAGAAACAATTAGCTGTGTTTAACTTCTTCCTCTCTAGTCTTAAATACATTATGTAGTATGTTAATTAGCAAACAGTTCGCGGACGCCTCCTGCGCCGACATTACGCGATTCGAGGGCGCGCTTTAATATAATTAACACGCTTCAGCATACTCGTATGTACCATTTCATTATACTCGTATGTACCATTTCATTATACTCGTATGCTGCCATGATGCGATGTAATTTTCATACGTGTGATTCTTTAGGTATTATGTACGTTGTACGTCTACGAGTACACTGCCCAGTGCTAATTTTTTTCAACAGTTTTAATCACCTTCTGTTCATTTTGCCTATGTAATTTTTAGTTTTTAGATGTGAGCTTTCTGCGAAGAAAATCAAATTTCCCCCGGATTGTCGTTAATTAAAAGGATTAGGTTGAAAAATGGTTTTCAATTTGAAGAATTTGATGGAAACAGATCAAAAATTATCACAACAGTACAAGTGAAAGGCTCTGCTACCAAGTTGGTTTTGATGAACCACTGCTCTGCTACCATTTGTCAATTTTGTCCAAAAAAAGGTTCGAACTTACACAAAATTCAAGAAAAATTATTTAATTTACATAATATGTCTTTTGCCAGATAAGAGACTTTGCAACCTTTCCATCTGCCCCGGATGTTTTCAAAAATGACGAATTTTTCGAGGGGACAATTCTGCGAAGAAAAGAAATTCTGAAAAATATATATATATATAATTTTTTTTCTTTCTTAAAAGAATTACTTTTGAAAAACTAAGAGTGATTTCAAAAATTCCAAGAATTGAAAAATTTTTATCTGGAAAAAGTTTGAACATTATGTAGTTCAAAAATCAGGGATGGAAAACTGAAATTAACTGGAACTGAAATGGAAAAACTGAAACTGAAACTGGAACTGAAAAACAAAAAACTGAAAACTGAAAGTAAAAAATGGAGAACTTAAGACTGTAAACCAACACTGAAACTGAAACGAATTTCAGTTCAAGTTTTCAGTTTTTTCTTCTCTTTTTTTTGCATTTTTTTTGTTCGTTTTTTTTTTATTTTTTGTTTTTCTACTTCGAGTTTGAGTTTGTGTTCGAGTTTGTGTTCGATTAAAACTGAAACTGAAAACTGAAAACTAGAACTGGAACTGAAAAAAGTGAAAAGTGAAAACTGGAATTTGAACTGAAAAAATGAAAACTGAAAACTGTAAATTGAAACTGAAATGATTTCAGTTTTCCATTCCAGTCAAAAATCATCATTGGCTGCCCTCTATCGTGATAGCGCAAATGAAACACTCCTATACAGTTGGTTTTGAATTTTTGATAAACCACAGCTCTGCTACCATTTGTCAATTTTTCAAAACAATCAGTCCGAATTGGTACAAAATTCAAAATTCAAAAAAAAACTCACCCTTTTTCAACACAACCCACAAACTTTTCTGAACCCCTACGAAAAATTACAGAAAACTGAGGGCTTCTTTAAAAAATACCTCCTTAATAATTAGGATCCAAATTTACTAAAGAAAAATTTTTAATTGTACGAAAAAACTAAATGTTACTCACCAACATAAAGAAAAAATTGGCTATTTTGTTTTTAGACAAAAATGATATTTTGATTTTTGAATGGATTCAATGAAGACAGCTAATGCGAGGTCCGTGCGAAGGGCTCCTTTGATGTAATTTTTGAACATTTCGAAATGTTAAACTTTATAAAACTTTTATTTTTTTGATAATTTTCGAAAAATGAAAATTTTTGCAGAATTGGCTTTCAATAGTGAACAAAGCTACTGTAAATATCATGCAGATATCACGCAGAAGGCAGGCTACTCTGATTCATTTTTGAACAATTTTCGAATCTTGAACATTGAAAAATTTCAATTTTTTGTTAATTTTCGAAAAATGACAATTCAGCAACTTTTAGTGCAATGCAAAAGGCAACTCGGTTGTTTTCAAATATTATGAAATTCAGAAAAAAAATTGAGCAAAACATTTTTTTTTTCAATCGAAAATTCTGCTTAAAAATGAAATTTTGAAAAAAAAATTGCGAAAGGCTTCTGATATGAATTTTTTCAAGGGATATTTCGAAAAATAATTTTGAAAATTTAAAGAATTGAAGAATTTGATAAGGAAAAATTTTCAACAAAGCAGTTCAAAAATAATGCAACTGCAAGAATTTTAGGACTCTGCTACCAAGCTGGTTCTGACGAACCAATGATCTGCTACCATCTTTGACTATTAAACTATATGGACTGTGCCGAAGATAATATGAGAAAGCCAACATGAATTGGCATAAGATCTTTGTGTTAGTGTGTATTTACTTGGCTTTTTGTGTTAGTGTGGGTGATTATGCCAATTTTTTGGGCGTTCGCGGTCTGTGAGGGGAAAGACGGGCCTCCTATGTTGGTTTTCGATTCTTATCATTTTTATTGGCTTTCGCACAGTCCATATAGTTTAATAGTCAAAGGCTACCATTTGTCAATTTTCAGAAGAAATCGTTTCAAATTGCTACAAAATTGTAATAAAAATTATTTAATTATCAAAAATAGGTGATTTTGCGAAAGAAGAAACTTTGCAACCTTTTCATTGTCCTGGTTAGTTTTATTTCCAATAAAATTAATTGTTTTCAAAGATGAAAAAATTTAGACAAATTCAAGCAAAAAAATCATTTTTCAAAGGGGCAAATTCTGAGAAAAATTATATTCTAAAAAAAAAGTAGTGAATATGACTTAAATTTTTCTTCTTTCAAAGGGATTATTCTGAAAAATTATTTTTAAAATTTCAAGAAAAAAATTGTAGAATTTAACTTGTAGAATTGAAAAAAATAGTTCAAAAAATGCCATAGTTGCCCAAATTTAGGGATCTGCTACCAAGTTGGTTTTAATGAACCAATGCTCTGCTACTATTCCTTGATTATTTGAAAAATCAGTTCGAATTGTTACAAAGAAAAATTACTCAATGATAAAAATTATGACTTACTGCCAGTGAAGCGACTTCACTACCCCTGGATGCCCCAGTTGATCATATTTTTAAAATAATTGATGAAGAAATAATAATTTCGTGAAAATATTGAATAAGACCTAAATTTTTCTTTTTCTTTGTACCTACGATGGAATTTTTAATTTAATAGTAACTGTAGTTTCATGTCTGCAAAAATGTTTACAGAATTTAATTCTTTCATTCTTTTATATTTCCCAATAATTGTGCAAATGCTTCAAATCAACTAATGCGGAAGTTACACGGGTGTTGTCAAGTATTTTTTTGTGTCGTTCGGTAGAAAACTGTCATTGTTCGAGAAAAATTCTTCAAACAAAAATAAAAATCAGCTATTAAATTTGACCGTAGGTAATTAAATATTGAAGAAAGGAAATGAATTCCATCATAATTCAGGATCAGGTAATTTTATAATTGAATGAAACCTACAATGATATGACAGGAGTGAGAGACATTCATAAGAACAAGAAAAATAGAAAAAAATCAGCTTGTCTACCGCAGATGCTGCGGTAGAGTTTTTCCATATTATAGCTGTGTCCTTCATTTCGTCGATAAGACATAACTTCGAAACCCATTTGTTTTTAAAATGAACGATACATTGGGAAATGGAGAGTGTTGGAGGGGGGGGAGGGGCCACGTCGTCTATGAAATAAAAATTCGCAACTTGAAAGTTCTGCAGAGCGCTTCGTTATTGGTGTTTGCGAGGGTAACCTAGTTTAAAGCTCTCCACATAGTAATACAGGACGAGCCAAGAGGAAACGCTTCGTCATCGTAGGTGGTATACGACGAGTTAACGTGTTGCTCCGTAGTACATACGTATGATGCTTTTACTGGCGTATAATGTACGTACGAAATTATTAACTCTTCCTATGTGTACACAGACACACGTATACGAAAACACCATAACTCCATCGAGTGTTAGTTGTTTTTATTTTTCCTCCTCTTCGATTCTCTCGCTCGACTCTCTTATGAGGAGCTTATTCCATCTCATTCAACATTACGCCACTGGTGAGGCTGTTGTGCTGATGTTATGTCGCGCAGATTTGACAAATCCAATAACGGCGGAGTATTTTCGGGAATTACTATATAAGCTCGCACGTAGGTATACCCGCGTACAGTGTACACATACTATATACTCGTATTTGAAAGGAACGTTGTTTTTTCCTTCGTAGTGTATACGCGATTCTGCTCTATTAACTACGCACTGCTGACAGTTGTGCTATGTTTTGCTTCAGTATACAGTAAATTGAGTTATCGGAATGAGACGAAGGGTACCGGCAGAGTTGATCGAAATTTAATACGACCAGCCCTGCAGAGGGAAGAGAATCTTTTACAACAAGCAGACCATTTTTTCTTCCTCTCGCAAGATGAATTGTAGAAGAAAGAATTCCATGTCAGGCATGTGAAGAGAGGAGCAAAGATTACATCTGTGCTTTTGTTGTAAAGCCTTAATTTCAACTTGCATTTTACGATAGTTTGCAACTTTGAAGAGCTTTAGATGATTTTCCATCTTGAAAACATCAGCTATAAAAATTGACCTAAAGACTAAAGTGGAAATTTGGATTGCTATTTGTACAGGGTGTCCTGAGAGTGGTGGAAACATTTGACATTTGTATTTAAACGAGTCGCTAACTAACAAAACCCTTCAATCATGCACACAGACACAATTTGCTGACTACTTCCTGTTCTACAGTGATAGACCCGATCACTATGAACTTGCTGATCTGTATGCCTAGTAAAATCATGGTCTTTGTGGTGATCTCAGATCAGTTTTTCAACAGTGATCTAGATGGAGATTGCTCTGGGAGTGATGGAAACTTTTGAGATTTGGATTTAAATGAGTCCAACTAACAAAAAACTTGATGCACACATTGCTGACTGCTGCCTGTTTTACAGTGATGGACAAGATCACTATGAGCTTAGTGATATGGAATGCCTAGATCACTAAGATCATGGTCTTTATGGTTATCTCAGAGCATTTTTCAACAGTGATCTTTATGGCAATAATTGTCCTGGGAGTGGTGTAAACTTTTGAGATTTAACTAACAAAAAATTGATCACACGTTGCTGACTGCTGTCTGTTTTAAAAAGATGGACAAGATCACTATAAGCTTAGTTTGAAATACCTAGATCACTAAGATCATGATTTTTGTGGTGGTTTCAGATCAGTTTTTCAACAGTGATCTTGATGGCGGTTTTAGACCATGTTTAGATGATCTTGACAAATAATCAAGCTCACGATCATTTTAAGATTTCAGTTCATTTTTCTGTGCTGCCAACAATAATTTTTGTACAGAGGTGAAACAGTGAAGTTGAACTCGGAAATTTTTATCAAGTAAATGAAAATTTGAAAGAACTAAAATGACCCTCATCTTGATCTTGGATCTCAGATCTGATGATCTTGGTGGTAATTTAAGATGAATTTTTCAGGTATTAAATGTGGTAAAATGAAAAAAAGGAAAAATAATTGTTGATCTTAATCTTAGATCAAGTGGTCTTGTTGGTAATCTCAAATTAATTTGAAAAATGTAATTTTAATGGTGACCCTCACTTACCTTCTCCAAAAAATACAACATAATAATTATGTATTTTTACTATGAAAAGATTGATAAAAAAAAATTTTCTATTCCAAAAAAATTGTGAATTTTTTTTAGTTGCAATAAAATTTTAAGATTTCTTCTTTTTCCAAAAAATTGACATTCTTCTAAACAAATTGTTTTTTTTTTCCAAAAAATTAGGATTTCCCCCTAAAAACACTCGAAGAGATTCATAAATGAGATTTTTTTCTTTCAAAAAAACAAAGATAGATTTTCTTCTTGAAGGATCAAAAAATTGATAATTTTTTAATTTAAAAAAAAAGTCAAAAAATACTAAATAAGAGATTTTCCCCTGCAAATGAGTTCCATTTTCTTCTAAAAAAAAATATTCTCCAAAGAAATTCGGTATTTTTTCCCAGGAGATCGAGACTTGTTCTTCAAAAAAAAAAAGAGAAATTTTTCATTTCAAAGAAATAAAAAAAGTATGAAATTGCGAATTTTTTCCAGAAAAATTTAGATATTTTTTCTTCGAGAAAAGTGGAATATTTTTTACTACAAAAATTGAAAGTTCTTTTCTAAGAACATGAGACACAAAATTGAGACATTTCTGAAAAAATCAAAAATGAGAGATTGCTGTTCCCATAAATAAGACATTTCTTTCTAAAAAACAAAATCATTTCATTGCTTCAAAAAAATTGGTAGTAACTGGTTTCACGTTGACCACAATGACTCCAAATAAATAAATACTCGAGATGAGCTCTAGGTAGGTACATAATTATTTCAATTTCATAAAAATTCAGAAATTTTTTTTCTGAAAAAATTAAAAGGATTTTCTTTATAAAAATTTTTAAAATATCTTTCACTACAAAAATTGACGACAAGAAAATAATTCAATAAGGCAATCAGACAATAAAATAGGGACTTCCTCTCAAAAAAATTGAAAATTTCATCAATTTTTTTTACTTTTAAAAAAATGGAATCAGTGAGTTTCAGAGTGGCCTCATTCCAAAAATGTAGTTTTGAGATAATCAAAAAAACTATCTCACTTCATTCCGGAATGAGTTCCTTTTTACACTCAATGTGTTCGTCAAAGGTATATCAAGCCTTGGGAAATAAGTGGAATGAGCACCTTTCATGTCTGAAGGATTTATCATACGTACGTAACTCAACAACCCAAAAAATGGAATGAGGACACTCTGAAACTCACTGATTCAATGGCAAATTTTTTCATGCTGACTTCAAAAAAATTGAAAGCAGAATTTTTTATTTTAAAAAAATCCTCTTTTCCAAAAGTTGAAAAATCACATATTTTACTCTAAAAAAAAATCGAGATATTTCTTTCCAAAAGAAATTGAGACAAAAAATTAGGACCAATTTTTTGAATACTCGGGATTTTTTCTCAACAGAAATGAATTTTTTTTTTCTAAAAAATTAGTGAAATATTTTGTATGTACGCATACAGTTCTTCCAAAAATATACACAAAAAATTCTGAAAAAAAGCTTCCAAATACTCCAAAATGTCCCACACAAATATGAAGTGGCGTGCCTCTGTAACAAAATGCCCTCAAAAAAATTGAGAGCTGGAAAAACCTGCACACCGCCCGCGCCCTTTAAGTAACTGCACGAGCCCTTTCACAAAGAGCCCTCCAAATACATTTCAAGGACAAAGCTCCCTAAAATGTTTTATCGATGAAAGATTAAAGTAAGATTCGAAATGGTAAAACTATTCGCCATAAAAAGTGGTAGGTATAAAATACAAATTCCGAGAGTTTTTAAAAATGACTTAATTTCTGAACGGGGTATTACACCAAAAGACCTTCTTTTATCGCGACATTTTAATCCGAAATACTTTTAAACTTTAAAGCGGAAAATGCTAAAAAGCAATAACAACTAACGGTGAAAACGTCACAATCAAAGAACCATGAAAGAAGAAGTACTCGACAAAAAAATACACAAGAAACAAGGGATAGGTGAAATTTTCCCATCGACATCAACATCGACCATTAGTGTTGTGTCTCGTTGCGTCGAGTCGTATTTACTCTCAAAAGCGAACGCCTATTTTGAAGGTTTATTCGCCGAATAGGAACCATAGATTGTAATGTAAATCTTTTAGAAAAACCTCATATTTACGTGTTTTTTTTTTGTGTCGGCGGTTCACGTGTCCTTCCTTACCATCACCAATCTCAAATCTGGATGAGAGGAAGCCTAGTAAGGGTTTCCCCATTCATATTTTGTACTCTATCTCTGTTCAACGTTTGTTCAGACTCCTACGATATTGTTTTTAGAGAAGGCTTTTGTCTTTTTAGCATAGAATATTAAATTATTCGCGATATTAACTTTTATAATTTTTATTTTTAGAATCTGAAATTCTCGTGGGGTTATTTTTAACATGGCTGCGAATAATTTGAGCTATTGTAAGAATTTCCTGTTTACGAAGCAAGTCTGTTCTATTAACCCAAAACCCTCATACTTTTTTTAAACGTCCTTTTTTCAGCTTTGAACTTATTAATTTTTTTAGAATTTAATTGAATTTATTTTTATTCAAACTTTCTATTTTTATTTGATTCAATTTTCATTTTATTATATTTCTGTTTTCATTAATTTTGATATTTGGGTTCGAATATAAGAACAGAAAAAATTTGAAAAGAGAAAGCCAATCACTTCAGTCAGTTCAGTCCTCTTACATCCATAAAATTTGAAAAAAACTTCGGCCGAATTCGGCGGTACTAACATCTAGATCAGTCATCCAATAGGTGAACCCGCCTAATTAATTTTTTTTTACGCTAATTAACCTCGCCTCGTGGGTCGTTTATTTTTTCTATTTGGGGTCCTCATTTTAATTCATTCGATAACATGGTTCTTTTCAGTTGCTGAATCGCTAAATCGACCCAGTTCCAAAAAACACCAAGCCATGGGCATGGGCACGTTCACTGCTTCTGGTCGAGAGTAATAAAATTCGGATGAGTGCATCAATACACAATGGTTCCTCCAGCTACCCAGAATCAGATCGACGACCGTACAGAAACACCAGACAGACGAATGGTACATGCAAAAATTACTTTATTTAGGGAACACCCTGTATAGCTACAGAATGTACTCGGTTCCAGAAAACTTCCACGAAAGATGACTAAAAATATTACCTACTATCTTCGGTCGACACTTTTTCAAAACAACTGAATTCAAGGTAAGAGGGTAGATGGAGAGTTTACGTTAATGAAACCCTATGTGCATCGAAGCAACACTAACGATTCGAGTGTCATACTTCCGACTTCATCGTCGAGCTGATGTAATTGGCATTTGTTCAAGAAAATAAATGAAGAAAATGACCACGACTGGAGTCTGTTTAGTAATCGATTTATTTTTTGAATATTTTTCAACGGATTTTTTGAAGACGAGATTAGAAATTATTTCAACCACAATAATCATACAAAAACAATCAAAGAAATGACAAATAATGACAACTAGTTTTGCTGATAAAAGAATTGTAAAAAAAAATCTGGTTAAAAAATGCTTCCACTAAAAGTTTATACAAAGATTATCCTACAAAGTTGTGTTTACAAAAATGTTTTTAAAATAAATTCAAAGAGATTTTCTGATAGTAAATTTTTGAGTAAAAAAATACAGTTTTTTTTTTTTAAATTTGTATATAAAAGATGTGTTTTTTTTTCAAATGAATTTTCCTTTAGAAAATATTTTTTGACAATCCTTAAAAAATTATTTTTTCGACATTCGTTCTTAGGTAGAATTTTTTATTTTTTTGAGTACCTTATTTTTGGAAATTTTTTTGACAACTTCTTGGAATATGTAGTTGTCAAAAATAGTTTTTTGATTAAACATTTTTTTTTTCAAAAGAGCCTCCTCTGCAGATGTTTTTTGTGACAATTAAAAGAAAATTTTATGATTTTTTCCAGAAAGATTTTTTTTGAAATTTTTTTGACACTATATTTTGTTAGGCCAATTTGTCAATAAATAAGTGTTTTTTCATTCAACTATTTTTTTTCAAGTGAATATTTCTTTAAAATTTCTTTTGATACTTCGTTTTTTTTTCAGAGAAGTAGGAACTTTAAAAAAATCTTGAGAATATTTTTAAATAGAATTTTGGGTCAAGAGTTTTCGATGAATGTCTATCTTTCTTTTATGTACTTAAAAATAACTTTTTCCCAAAAAAGTTTTTCAGAATGATGATTCTTTATTCATTTCTTTTTTTTAGATACCTAATAAAAAAAAAAAATCATGATTTTTGGCAAAAAAAATCCATTAAGTAGGTATTCGGTATTCCTTTAGATACCTATTTAAATTTTTGAATAATAATTTCTTTTGAAAAATATTCAAGTTGATTAACTATTTTTGAGATAATTGAAAAAAAATCTTCAAAAAAAGAAAGGAAGAAAAAAATGAAGAGTGAAAGAATTTTTTTATCAAGTGAGTAATTTTTGGCAATTTTTTTTTTTTTATGTTAAAAATCGCAAGAAAAATTGTATGAACAAAAAAAATGAATAAAGATTCGCTTGAAAAACTTTTTTGAGGAAAAATTATTTTCAAGTAAAAGGAAGATATCCACAGAAAATTCTTGAAATTTTTTTTAAAGAAATACCTAGTCTCTAGAAATTTTTTTAAAAAGTTTCTAATTTTCGGAAAAAATTCTTTCTGGATAAAATCCTAAAATTTTCTTTTAATTTTCACAAAAAACATCCGCATGGGAAGCCCTTTTTAAAAAAAGAAAGAAATCCATTATTCGTTTACCTATTTAGATTTTTGAATAATCATTTCTTTTGAAAATTGTTCAAGTTAATTGACTATTTTTGAGATAATTGAAAAAAAAATCTTCAAGAAAAGAAAGGAAGAAATGAAAATAAAAATGATGAGTGAAAGAATTTTTTATCGAGTATTTTTTTTGTAATTTTGATTTTTTTTTTTTTTTTTACTAAAAATCATGAAAAAAATTGTATGAACAAAAAAGAAATGAAGTACCACCTGAAAAACTTTTTTGAGAAAAAAATATTTTCAAGTATAAGAAGGGAAAATTCTTGAAAATTTTCTTGCCCAAAATTCTTTAAAAAAATATTCTCTAGATTTTTTTAAAGAGTTCCTAATTTTCTGAAAAAAATATAAAAATAAACTGTAAATAGTGTCAAAAAAATTTCTTTCTAAAATTCAATTGTAACAAAAAACATCCGCAGAGGAAGCCCGTTTTCAAAAAGAAAAAAAAAACTTTCAAGCAGGCCAAAATAAGACAAAAATAACTTTTTTCTTCATTTAAAGACAATTTATCAATTAATTTTTTGAATAGGTCGAATAGAGATCATTAGCTTCAAATCGAAAGACCTTCAAAATCAAGTACCTAACTCGAATTGAAAAAAAAAAACACGAAAAAACGACATTTTGGAATATTTTATCTCACAGGTTAAAACCCTGCTCCACGTTTATGCTTTTTATAAGAAACACAAGTTCACCTTTTTGCTTTCACTAACATTTTCTCAAGTCAACTCGAAAGAATCTTTAAAAATAATTTTTAAAAACTATAAATAAATCGTATCAACTCCTTTCTCAAAGGTAGTAGTATTATAATTCTCGAGAACTCGGCAGATACGTGGGCGACGAACAAAACTCCATTTTCCGCATGTATTCGCATAAATATTCTCAACAATGTCGACATTTTTGGGGCTCGACGAAAAATTTAGCTACTTCGTTTCTGAAAATAACATCGATATTTTGTTTCTAAATCATTCGAAACACTCGAACTAGGTACATGAATTCACGTCGGTAAAAAAATTCCAATCGTTCCCGTGAAATTAAAATAAAGAAAAGCTTTTTTCAATGCATCGAAAATAATTATTATACGAAGAAAATTTTCAAAAACTTTGATCAAAGGTTACATTTTCGTTTATAAAAATATTCTTCAATTTTCCCATCTCGTGGATCTGCTTCGCTTTTTATTATCAGAATGCAAAAATATTGTAGGTAGGTAGAGGTACGTTGCGTTGGTTGCATTTCGAGTTCTTCGACGTTGTTATCTCTAAATAAAATTACCCCTCGTTCTGCCCATTCTTTATATTTTTCAATTTGAAATACCCGAATAACGAAGAAAAAAATTCCGCTGTTGGAAAATCCGATTCGAAAACCGAGTAATATTCGAGCCTTTGAACGCGGGCGTTTTTTTTTTCTCTCTTTTTCACTTTGCGAGCTGCGAGTATTTTTTCTTCATTTTTTACTTTCTATTACGAGAGCGAGACCAAGGCACAGAAAAAGTAACGAGTATAATCGAGAAACTTTCGTTTCACGGTTTCTTTTGATGAAAAATAAACAATACGGCCAAATCCCATTGTTACCAACCTATTAATATTTGAAAATTCGCCTTCTAATTTTGAATATGTAGCTATTTTCGGAACAGTGTCGAACCATACAACTCGATGGCCATATCCTCAGACCTTTCTCAGTTCCTCAACGACGGGAAATTCCCCTTTGTACAAGAATAAAAATTTATCCTAATTTATAAGGTCGTTCTCATCGTTCTTGAAACTTTTAAAACAGATTCGAATTCTCTAACTTTTTTTACGTCGTGTCCACACAGCGGACATGTGACCAAACATTCAACCATACAAATTCTTGAACACGCACCCGAGGCTGAGTAGGCGGAAAAATCAATGTATTAGAAATCTATCGCAGGCCTCCTCCAACCTTCATTCACCACCACACGAGCCAAATATAGATAAAGCATTTCCAACCTTCGAAAATGTAAAAACCAATCCACCACGTAATGAGAGAAATTTTAAGTCCATGCCACGCCAGGCACATCGATGGAAAAATTTTCCACGACGATAAAAATCCAAAAATGTAAATTAGGATTCCAGAAAAATCGCAAACAGCACACACCAACACAGGCTAAATAATTTCCTCTCGTTTATCAAATTTACTTACCCAGGGTAACCCCTTAAAGAGGTAAAAGACAACGGTGGCGACAGCGATAAAAAAAAAGCACGATTGTTTGATTAAGCATTTTCGTATATTTGTTTTTTTTTCTCTTCTTTTTGTACTTCTCATCGGCATTGTACGAGTTGTTATACAAGCCCAATCGTTGTATAAGAGAGTTCCATTTCATTAGCCGTGTTTATTTAGTAATCGAGTAATTCCTTTCGTCTTTTTCCGTACCTATCGTTTTTTTTTTTTTTTTTTTTTTTTTTTTTTTTTTTTATCGAAGTGAATTAATTTTTAAAATAAATACCGGCGAAAAAAAAATAAGGTAGATCGATACGAGGTACGAGATGTTTTTCTCATTGAGCCACGTCGTCGATGCTGAAGCAAATTAATGGCTGAGATAATGAAAAAATATACATTGAGTAAATTTTTGGTAGATAGAGTTGATTTGCCAGAAAAATTCAAGACGAAATTTTATAATTTGGCTGAAGGATATTATAAAATGGGTGGGGAGAGGAATGATTGAATCGATTTGAGATGTTGAAAGACCACGAAAATAATTTTAATTACGTCAAGTTGATTTTCATTTATTTTAGATTTTTTTTTTTTTAATATTTGAAATCCTGTAAAAAATTTAAATGTTAAGGGGAAAGTAGAGGGTGGTTGGAAAAATATTCGATTTTAATGATAACAACCAATTTTCTTTAAATTTTTGATTCCGTTTCAATTTTTCTTCAACTTATAAACTTTTTTTTTGAATTTCTTCAACAATTTTTATTCATAGTTTTTTCATTTTTTTTTTATTCAAACGAATTTTTTTAAACATACCTGACTACTAATTCTTTACGATTTTTAATATTTTCTACATTTTCCTAAAAATACTCCTTTTTTTTTTCTTTACACTTTATTTTTAAATTTTTTTTCAAAACTCATTAATTCTTTCCTTCTTTTTTGCAAACTTTACATTTTTCAAGCACCCAAATTCAATTTTTGAAATTAACGTTCAATTTTGTCTCAATATTATTCCATTCCATTTTTTAAATTTAAATCTTAAAATTAATTTTTAGCCTAGGTATTTTCAAACTCGCCAATTTTTTGATTTTCAATTTTTTTCCAGCACAAATTCAAGTTTCAATAGCTTCCAATTTTCCATTTTATCTCAATTCCCGATTTCAGTTTTTTTTTATCAACATCTTTTTCTTCAATTTTCTGAAATTTCTATTTTCATTTTTGTTTCAATGTTTAGACTTTCCTCAAACTTACAATTATTTCTCTATTTTTAAAAATTTCTATTTCTCATTATTACCATTTTTTTTTTCAAAAAAGAAAATTTTACTTCGTTATAATTTTTTTAATTTCTTGGAATTTTTGATTTTCTTTCGACATCAGTCAATTAGTCATTTTTTTCAAAACTGAAATTCTTGGAACTAATTTTATTGCAAACTTGAAATTTTTTTTTGAACTCTCAAATCCAATGTTTTCCCGATTTCTTGAAGTAAACATTCAGTTTTGTTTAGGCTTTTTTAAATTTAACTTTTCTCCAAATATCATTTTTTTTTTCATTTGAAATTTTTTCTGCAAGTTTTAAAACTGTTTTCTGGTTTATTTGCAATATTTCCCCATTTTTCATTTTTTCTCAATTCCAAATTTCATTTTTTTTTTCAAACACAGTAAATGGTTTTCGGAAGTTTTTTTTTTCTTTCCATTTTTTAGAATTTACCTTTTAATTTTCAATTTTCTTTCAAAATCGTTCTCAATTTTTTTTTCTTCAAATTTCTTGAAATAACATTTTTTAATTTCATTTTTTAAAAATAAATGTAACGTTCAAATCGTGCAATGATATAGGTAACTACTGAACAGAGCCCGGATTTTTATGAAACGTCATATTTTTCTGTGTTAATGATAATGGGGCAAATCTGGCATTTCTTTGCGATTCGTAAAATTTGCTGCATTTTGAGCCCTATTCGTTAGGTCATATTTTGCATATTTTGACCTTAAAGTCATATTTTTGCATATTTTTGGCATTTAAACAGCACCTACGGTGATATTTTGACCTTTTTAGCGTTTTTTTGATAGATTTTTCCTAATTCTTCGTTTTTTTTTTGTTTTTTTTTTTACTTTTCCATGTATTTTTCAGATAAAAAATTCCAAGTTCATTTAATCAATAAATTACGGATTCCTATTCATTTTTATTATTATTTTTTTTAATTTGGTTATTTTTAGTTCATTCAATCAATTCAGTACCGTTTACTGCTCATTTTTATCGTTTTACCTATTTTATTAAAAAAAAATTAATTTTGTTTATTTTTGGAAAATTCAATGATTTTTAAACAATTTTTAGTGTTACCATGCTGTTCTACTGAAAAAACTCTTTTCGGGGACACCCATATTGATGTGAATGATGTGTCATATTTTTAAATATTTTGACCTTTAAGGGCATATTTTTGATGCTATAAAGTCATAAAATATGGTCATATTTTGAAATTTTTAGGTCATAAAAATCCGGGCTCTGCTCATGAAATAGACCATTTTCTTGCCTATTTCATAATTATTATGATAAAAGTATTAGGAATATTTTTTTTCCCCTTTTCTCACGATTTATTATAGGCAAGTGTAATATTCAATGGTGAATAATCTTAATTTTTTTGTCTAAATTGAAAGAAAAAATCAATATTCTTGAAGTGAACATTTTTTTCTCTTGTGTTGCAATGGAAATAAATATTCCTCAAATTTTTTGGAGAAAAAGACCTTAATTTTTTTTTGTAGGGAAAAAATTTATAAATTCCGAGGTAAAAATTTAGAAACAGAAAAATCTATTTTCGTTCTCAATTTTTTCGAAAAAATGAATCTTTGGTTTTTTGGAGTAAAAATTTCTCAATTTTATGATAATTTTTTTTTAATTTTTCAGGAAAAAAAAGACAACTCTAAAACATTTGGAGCAAAAATTTCTTGACCGGGCCTTCAAGTCGAGCGTAAGTTCACATTTGCCTCCCCCTCTCCGTCACTATGTTAGTTTTTGCACATCCAAATGCACCACATCTCAACGTTATGTATAAACATCGAAAGAGTTTTACTCCAATAAAGTCGACAGGCAAAGGAATTCAGAACAAAGAAAATTGGGAAAAAATTCTTCCAAAAAATTTAGTGATTTTATTCCCAAAAATTGAAAGATTGTATTTAAAAAAGAAAAAACCAAAAGTTGAATTTTTCTCTCCGAAAAAAATGAGAAGTTTTTTTTTCAGATTTTTATGTCGAAAAATGAAACATTTTTGTTTGCAAAAAAAAAAGGAATTTTTTCCATTTTTTTTTTTTTTTTTTTTTTTTTTTTTTTAATTGAGACAATGGACCTTAAAATTATATTATCTATTACCTACTCGTATTTTTATTTTTATTTTTTTGAAACTTTGATTATTGTTAGGCTTTGTTCACAATGGCAATGACTGAATATTTGTTCTTTTTTTAATCAAAGCGTTAATTAGTCGAGGTAAAAACCAAAAAATATCATTTGAAATCATAAATAATGTCAAAATAAATTTCTTTAAACTCATTCATGCATCTACTCTTCAGTAAATTCTATGAAAAAGATAGAAATTTTTCTATCCTTTTCCCTGAAACTTTGCCATTTCATTATAAACAAACTCAATGATTTCTTATCGTATGATTCTACTACTATTTCTATCTTTTCTGTGAAAATTTCATTGCCATTGTAAACGAGCCTTTAGAACTCACAAATTCATTTTTTTTTTACAATTACTTGAAATTAACCTTCAATATTGTTTAGATATTTCTCAATTTAATTTTTTTAACAATTTTTTTTTTTTTTTTTTTTTGAAATTTGCATCAATTAATTCTTTTTGATTTATGATTTTTTCTGCAAAGTTCAAAGATATTTAAAAAAAATTGATGGCTTGACTCTCCACCCGAGCAGCACACTCGACAAATTATCGAAATAAAAAATCGACAGAATATCGAATTCGATAAAGTGTCGCGTTAGTTCCGCATAAATCGTGAAATTATCTTTCGATATATAGATAGATTATCGACGAATTATAGTTAGCAAAAATTTCGAGATTATAGTAAGATATTTTATCGAAAATATATCTATAATATCGAAAGATAATTTCACGATTTAGGCGGAACTTTATCGAATTCGATATTCTGTCGATTTTTTATCGATTTTTTATTCCGATTTTTCGTCTTTTACTAGCTTTTTTCTATAATTAAAACTCATTAATTAACATAATTAATACATTAAACTATGCCTAAACACATTATTCATGTTACAGTAAAAAAATTATAAAAAATCTGCCACCCGTGGGGCTTGAACCATCTACCTCCTGCATGGTAATCCTCTTCCTTAACCACTATGCCATACCTTATCGTTGAGGAATTAGCAATAAAACGCTTATAATAGGCAGTTTAGTACTTCCAGACGTGTTGGACTTAGAAAAATTTTCACCAATTTGGAAATAATTTCAAATATCGTCACAAAATCGTTGAAAAATCGTTCGACAAATTTCAGATTATTTGTCGATAATGTAGTTTCAAATATCGCCACAAAATCGTTGAAAAATCGAAATCGAGGAATTTCATATTACGTTTCATTGATATAGTTTCAAATATCGTCATAAAATCGTTGAAAAATCGAATTTGAGAAATTTCAGATTACGTGTCGATAATAAAGTTTTAAATATCTTCACAAAATCGTTAAAAAATCGAATTCGAGAAATTTCAGATTATTTGTCGATAATATAGTTTCAAATATCTTTACAAAATTGGTAAAAAATCGGATTCGATAAATTTAATATAATTTGTCGATAATATAGTTTCAAATGTCGTCAAAAAATCGGTAAAATATCGAAACCGAGAAATTTCATATAATCTGTCGATAATATAGTTTTAAATATCTTTACAAAATCGTTAAAAAATCGAATTCGATAAATTTAATATTCTTTGTCGATAATGTAGTTTCAAATAACTGCACAAAATCGGTGGAAAATCGGAATCGATAAATTTAATATTCTTTGTCGATAGTATCGTTGACGAATATCGTCATAAAATCTTAATAATATCGAATTCGATAGTTTTTAGATTTTTTGCCTATGAAGTTGTACCGATAAATCTTTATAATATCGTGAGAACATCTCGATGGCCCATTTAGAAAAGGTGCTATCTCCATTTCAAAATTCTCACTTTTTACGAGTTTTTTCCTCCTGTAGAACACAACACTGCTGATAGAACGTTCCGCGACCAATCATTGCATTCTCTGATAGTTCGACTTGAAGTGCGGGACATTCGTTTGCAGGTTGGCTCGTTCATCGGAGAAAAAATTCTCTTCAAAGTAGAGAACTCCAAAAATGGAGATAGCACTTTTTCTAAATGGACCATCGATCTATAGATTTTCAAACGATTTTTTATCGATACGTTACATCTTCCGATATTATCGATCGAGTGTGCCGCTCGGGCACTGATTTTTTTTAAAAACATAAAAATTCGTTTCTTCCAATAATTTATAAAAAAAAAAAAATCGATTTCTCGTCCAAATTTTCAATCTTATTCTATTATTATAATAAATACATTTCAAATATCAAGAGTGTAATGTAAATCATTAATTTTTTTCGGTGTTGAATATTTCTCAAATTTTCTGCTTTTCCCCGAGTCAAGTGAATTTCAAAAAAATAAATGAAATTAATTTTACTGTATTTTTTTCAAGTACCTAGTTATACCTACTCAAAATCAACAAGAGAAAATTTTCAATTTCTTTTTAAAAATGCAGTAAATTTTAATTTTTTTTTATTTCTTTCAAGCATGGGCTACTTTTCAATTTTTGTCAAGCATTTAAAAATTTTTCCATTTTCATCAATTCTCAATTCTTGATTACAAATGATTCTTCTCAAAAAAATAACAGATTTCTTTTTCCAACTCATTTTTCAATTTCCGATTTTCAACTTCAATTTTTGATTGTATTTTTCTTTTCTAATTTCTATTAGAAATGTTTTCTTTCAAATTACAAATATTTTCTTCAATTTCTTAGAATTCACGTGTAAATTTTCAAATTCCTCACAAATTTTCCAAATTTATAATTTTTTCGACCTTCATATTTATTTTCTCCAATAACCAACTTTTAAAAAATGAATTTCCGCCCATTATATCGCTGCTTTTGACAACACCGAAGAAAATTACAATTCTACCGGACCCTCGACGGAATTGGTGAACCCCGTATTGGGAAATTATCGCAAATAACTCCACAAATTCACAGCCCCTGAGGTCCCCTCACGCTTCACTGCCAACAGCAAACCAATCGAGTGCGCAGGTAAAGACGGCACCATCCGAACGCTGCACAACTCCACCTTCCCACATCGACGATTCTACATCCGCGTGACTCTAATACCCAAACAATGAAGAAAAACAATACGAAGTCGAAAAATAGCGAACTTCGTGACAAGACCACCGTACACCAATCAATAGTATTCCGCCAACTCTCGAGAAACGCTTCGACGAGATAAATCCCCAGAGCCGAAACAACCCACAAAACGATAAAATCGCTTCAATTCGTCCCTGCCTGCTTTCCCTTTCCCACCGCAACCACACATACACACACCCGCTATATACGATCCAATACCGCATAATATTCCAACGTAATTACAATTTCATTATATAATAAAATCGTCACAATGGCGATAGAATTACCAACGCAGACGATTTCTTTGAAGTGCGTCAATGAAAAAAAAACCAACGAGCAAGTACAGTATACAGCAATTTGTCGTGCGCTTGCGCCGGCTTCTCTCATTCATGAAAATATAAAACAATAAAATTCCAATCTCCGCGTACGTATTCCATCGTTTTTATTTACAATTTCAACGGTATCCGTGAATCGCCTTAATACATTTTCTCTTCTCGCCAATACTCGACAGAATACGAGTAAATACTACTACAATGTTATCAGAATTGATGTTTATCGCGCCAGTTATGTAATACACTTCGGTTGGTCGTCGTTGTCGTCATTGTCGTTACCCCAGCGCAGCTTCTCGCTTACGTATTTTCTAAGTTCATGTACGTACGAACGTAAATCGAATATGAAATCTTTCGACCAAATAATATTACACGCTTAAACGATTTTTTATACTTTAGCTCGATTCGTACAACTTATTTTCCAGCTAACCTTTTCTTCCTTCCTTTTCTAATGCAGTTTCCAATCGTCAAAAACAGACACGACGTTGAACTGGAAAAACACGTTGGTTCTGTATGCTGTCTAGTAGTACCTCAAATTGAGTAGTGATATGTATCCGACAGGTTCCCCAACGATGTGGTGAAATAAGCGTAAATTTCTATCAGAAGGTGTATCTTAAATTTTACAAGGTTTTTTACAGAATATTCTCAGAAAAAGATAGGACTTTTAGAAAACTTGAAATAAAAGATATGTACGTGGGAATTTTTCGGAATATATTCATCAGCTCATCTCACTCAATTAATATTTACAGTACATGATACATTTTTTTTAAATGAAATAACACAGGGAAAATTATTTAAATAAAATTCAAAATGACTGAAAATCGAGCAAAATTTGAGAAAAAGAAAAAATTTCAAAAAAAAATTGAAATAATTTTAAATTAAAAGTTTGGAAAAATTGGATTTGCATAGAAAACAACAGTAAATCATTTTTAAACAAACGTTCTCAAAAAAAAGAAAAAAAAATTGGGAAAAATTGAAATTCAATTTTTTTTCAAACTGATCAACTGAAGAAATGAAAAATTAGCAAAAATTAAAACTTGAAAAAAAAACCGACTGAGCCCTGACAAAAAAAAATAAGTAGATCGAAAATAGCCATAGCGTAGCTAATAACTTTTGGAAAAAATTATAAATTAGCAAAAAATAGAATTATTGAATAATACGTAAAAGATTGAAAATTTAAAAAAATATGAAATTTCATAAGAGAATCACACCCAAGTATAGGTAATTAAAAATTGAAAAAATCAAAGAAAACGAGAGGTTTGAGCGAAAATGGGAATTTTTGTAAGATGTTATAACTTATAAATATTATCTTGCAGAACCTTCTACAGGTTTAGTAGGAATGATCTTAGCAAACTCAATATACTTCTCATGTTGCCAGTGCGCAATGAAAAAAAAAATCGTTCCTGTTCGTGAAAAATAAAAATCTAATCATGTTCCCTTTTCACCAAAATTTGAAAACGAATTTTTTGATTTTTTTTTCTTTTTTCGGTTCTTGTGAAGTGATAGATAAGTGAAAATTATTCTCGAATTTTTAAAGAAAATTTATTCAATTTTCTTGAAAAAAAAAATGGTATATATTTTTTTTATTTGAGAAAGGGTCTCTCTTTTATGTAGAAATAATGTTCACGATTTTTTAAGAAAAATTTTCTAATTATTCCCCAATGTTTGAAGAAAAAATCCTTTCATTTTTTGAAAAAAAATTTTTTTTTTTTAAATTTAAAATACAATTTTCTGGAGAAGACAATTTCTATTTTTTCTTAACAAAAATATTTCTCAAATTTTTGGATTAAAAAATCATTCATTTTTTTGGGAAAAATAAAAATAGGTATAATGAAGAAAAAATTCCTATTTTTTTTTTTAAATTTTTGAAAAAAAAACAATTTTTTGGAGAGAAAAATTTCTGTTTTTTTTTTTTTTAACAAAAATATTTCTCAAATTTTTGGATTAAAAAAATCATTTATAATTTTTGGGAGAATTTTTTTTTTGTTGTTTAGGATGGAATCGCTCATGTTTACAGAAAAAAAAATGTCAACCCTTGACCACTGTCAAATCACTTTTTTGTTTACAATGATTATTTCTCATTTTTGGAGAAAATTTCAAAAATAAATCTATTTTTATTTTTTGAGGGAAAAAAATCTAAAAAATAAAATTTCTAGATTTTTCAAGAGTAAGTACGTATTTTTCAAATTTTTGTAGAATTTTTTTTCAAATGTTTGAAAGAAATCTTTGTTGTTGTTGTTTAGGATGAAATCTCTCATTTTTAAATTAAAAAATTCTCGGCTTTTTTTTTGAAGAAAAAATGTTTTTTCAATTTTTGGAGAATTTTTTTTCTTTTTTAATGAATCAATAATTGAATCGGCTCATGCAAAAACAGGTCAAGTCACATTTTTGAAAATGTCATCGAAAATGTACAGGAGGCAAAAAAAGTGTATTGCACACGTTTTTTTTCTCTCCTCTAAAATTTCAAAAAAATGTGACTTAACCTGTTTTTGCATGAGCTGATTCAATTCTGTGATTAGATTTCAATTTTTGTGCTGTTACTGGTCTAAATGACAAAAAATAATATTTTTAATTTTCAGATGGACAGAAATATTTTTTAATTTTTGAAATTTTGAGCGTTTTTTTTTTTTTTGACTTTCAAACCAAAAATTCTGAGGAAACTTTTCTCTAAAAAATTCAAAAAATAATTTGCAAAAGAGTTTTTTTAATGCACTAAATCAGGCATAAATAAATTTTCAACGTCGTTGTTATTGTATTTTTTTTGAAAATTTAAAACAATTTCTTCACGGAATATCATTTTTTCAATTATTCAAAAAAATCTCTACTTTTGCCATATAGGTAAAATTCCTTTTAAAAAATTTTCAAATAATTTTTTTGATTGTAAAAATTTGCCTGTGGAAAGTTTTAAAGGACAAGAGAAAATTGAATTCCTTTAAGGGGGGGGGGGGGGTATAATTTTTTTTTTTGTTGAATGCATAGAGTTGACAAGCGGAATTTTCTAACACCTTTGCATGACGTCAATTTGATTTTTCATCTATGAAGTTTTGAAGAAAAATTGGAAACTAATTTCATCTCGCTTTTTTTTACAAAAAAAAATAATTTTTGATTTTTGAAAAATAAAATGCATGGAGTTTTCAAAAAAAAAAATTATATTCATTTTGCATTTTAATGATGTCATTTTGTAGAAATTATTGATAAATTTTTTGGAAAATCAAAAATTTTAAGCGTTGAAATTGGAGAAAAACGCGACTTTTTCTTAATGCCCCGTTTCCAGAAAAACTATGCAACCCACAAGGTTTTTCCTCAGAATGTTTTTTATTCAGTACAGTCTGGTCTGTAGTCTGACGAGAGGGTTTCGCGAAATTATAATTTGCCGACGACTTCTTTCGAGTTGAACGGAATACTAAGATGAAATTCATAAGAAAGTTAGATAAAATCAGGGGAAAAAGTAGGAATTTCGCAAAACCCTCTCGTCAGACTACAGACCAGACTGTACTGAATAAAAAACATTCTCATGTAAAACCTCGTGGGTTGCATAGTTTTTCTGGAAACGGGGCATTAAGAAAAAGTCGTGTTTTTCTCCAATTTTGACGCTTAAAATTTTTGATTTTCCAAAAAATTTATCAATAATTTCTACAAAATGACATCATTAAAATGCAAAATGAATATAATTTTTTTTTTTTGAAAACTCCATGCATTTTATTTTTCAAAAATCAAAAATTAATTTTTTTTGTAAAAAAAAGCGAGATGAAATTAGTTTCCAATTTTTCTTCAAAACATCAATCATAGATGAAAAATCAAATTGACGTCATGCAAAGGTCTTAGAAAATTCCGCTTGTCAACTCTATGCATTCAACAAAAAAAAAAAATTTATAGGCCCCCCGCCTTAATAAAATATATTTTGAATTTCCAACGAACATTTTTGAAGAAATTCTCTATTTATGTAAATTTTTTTGTAAATGCAGTAAATTTTAACTAAATTCATTTTTTTACATAAAGTCAATTCTTTGATTTTTTAAAATCTGAAACAAAACGATAAAAACAGGGTTTTTTCGTTATTTTCAAAATTCAAGCTTCGTTACGTTTTTGTTTTTTATTTTATTTTATTTTTTCGTTATCAGTTTTGTTTTATTTTTTGCTCTTTTCAGATCATGTTTCCCTTTGGTTTTTACGAATTTTTTCGTTATTTCGTCTTGTTATGTTTCACAAGCATGATATTTTCATAAAAATTTTCTCAGTGTAAATTTTAATAAAATTTTATTCAGTTTGTAAAAAAAAAAAAAAAGTTAAAAATTGAAAAATCAACTTTTCATGTTACACATTTCGATTTCCATAGATTTTCTAATATACTCTTTCATCGATTAAAAATTACGTTCAAATTGGAAACAACGAGGTTAATTCGGAATTGCTCATAAATCTTTGAACTTCAATATCTATTCCACTCATCCCAAAATTCTCCTCATCTTCACACAATAACAACAACCTCAAAAAAAATCACATCTACTTCTACATACTCACACAATTTACAAATCCAACAGTTGATCATCTTGAAAAAATCACTAAGGCTGGTAAAACGATCACTGCAGAATAGAAGACCCGAGTGCTGGCGTACGCTACCGCAATGCGACGTAAATTTAGAACTTACGACACGATTTTCTTCTTACTTGGCGCAATAAAATACGTGATAATGCGTATGTTTCGATACTTACGCATCTACGGATTATCAGAGCAAGTGTCATTAACTTGACATGTCGCCGTCGCCATGTTTGATTTAATAATAAATTCGCGTCGTTGTCTCCACATTCATCTCTCGAGCTTCAGCATCAGCTTAATTTACACACTCTCGCAATAACTCCTCCGCTTCTCTGAGTTTCAATTTTTTTCTCCTCCAAAAGAAAGCGCCCACTGACGGGAGATTTTTCTCCGGACTCGCGACTGAGGCGATGCTATGTAACGGACGCGGACGCATCTGGAAATATACCCAGTCCCTCGTGCCTCTCCCCTCTTTCCACTTTCACTTCTCCCAAGAGTGATAAAAAACCTCATATACAACATGTGCTCAACAATGACACTCGCTCTGTCATGCGGCGTCGCGGCGGCTATTCTGACCTGGCTCGTATTTTTAGCCTTTCCCCGAACGCCATTCTCCATAGATGAGAGAAATAAAGACGGTTTTTTTTGGAAAGGTTGCGCGGTTCCAAACGGAGGATGCGACTGTGTCAAGAAGACGCCTCTAAATACTTATCATGTACACAGTGCTTCGAAAAGAAAATGAAAGTCTGATTAATCACATCAGTATACGATTTTTCACAAAATATGGAAATTTCCGAACGTAAATTATGCTAAAAAATTACCATCAGTTGGTAAATTATCGTGAAAGAGAAATTCCTATCTAACGAGGGAACCCTGGCAACTCGTCCCCTGAACACGAATATGACCTTAGTTTTGCGATTGCACCTCTGTGAGGTCCCCGGAGGCTGTAATTATGTTTTTTTTTGATAAAAATTCAAATTTTGCTAAAAACCTACTCTCCAAAAGGGGTACTTAGAGGGGTGCAATCACAAACTAAGGCCATATTCGTGTTCAGGGGGTTCGATTTATGTGATTTCGACACTAATATCTTCGACTTACCTTCACCCCTGAATAGGGAGTGGGGGAGGGGCTGGGGGACCACAGGGTAGTTCGTGCAAGGTGGCGGGGGTTCTCTAAAATTTTTAATTCGCCCAAGTAGCAAATATACCAAATTTCAAAACTTTATCACGTTCTGGCGTTTTTTTTGAAGAAACTGCACTTTGCCATTTAAATGCATGCAACTTCACTGGCAATAAAGCGCGTTCTTTACGCGACTCTTGCATCGCAACTATTGATCGCACCAAAAAATGATAACAATCATTTTTGTTCGAAATTTTATCAGCTACATTTTATTACTGAGCTATTTTCTGCATTAAGTCACGCATTAACGAGATAATTGCGAAAAACTGATTTGGGGGCACATTATCCACAATTTGGGGGGAGAAGCAAGCGTCGTAGGAGTGGAGACTTTTAGTATGTTTAATAGGACGCGTAAATCTACCACTTTATGAAGAAAAAACAAATCCGGCAATTAGTCAGAACAAACGTGTTTTTTTCAGCTAATTTTCCTGGACTATAAGGGAACTTCGTCAATTCGCCAATCTAATTTAGCTGAAATTGGCTCATTGAAAAAGATAAGGTAGGTACGAGTATTTTTTTTATTTATTTTTTTTTTTACAAAAATAGTAATTATGTGATAAAATCCTAAAAAATGGAATATTTCAAGAAAAATTGGTCGAATTCATCAATTTTTAATATATTTTGAGCCTCATTGGACTCCAGGCCACTAAAATGAATTGTCATAAATTTCAAAATTATTCGAATTAAGTATTCATTTTCTCTTTCACAGATCATAGCAAAAAACCACTTACTCCTTTTCAACTTCTTTCAATCCAAAATTGATAAATCGATACTCACCTAAAACAGAAAAAAACAAAATAATCGATTAGTAGGTTGCAAATGATTGGATAAGATCTATTATTATTATTTTTAATCCACAGTGATGAGTTGATATAAATCTTAAGGGGGGAAAATTAGGTATCTAAATAATTTTTTAGCATAAAAAATTCTAATTTTTTGGAATAAAAAAATCAGATTTTTTCAGAATTAAAAAAAATAAAATTTTTTGAAATACAAAAAATTGAATTAATTTGACTTTTTTAGAAAATAAATAGGTATTTTTTTTAAATGAATATTTCTTTAAACTGAAGAATTTTTTTTAAATTACCTAACACTTGATTTTTTATTTTTTGGAAAAATTTTCAATCAATTTTTTCAACATTTTTTTTGGAATGAAAAATTATTTTTCTCAACTTTTTCCACCAAAAAAATTTGAGAAGCATCAATATAAGGTCGTACTAGTATTTGCTCGGAAAATCGAGAAATCGGATAATCAGAAGTCGGATAATCGAGGTTCTACTGTAAACCAATTTTCAGAAATTTATCTCAAAATTTACAATTTTTGTAAAAAAATTTAATCAAAAAAAAAACTTCCAAAGCTCAAATTTTGGTTCTGAGGTCTAAGTAACATGCACTTTTAATGAGCCAAATTTCTGCTCAATCGAAGTTTAAGTGTTGCCAAGGTTGCCTTTTGATAGGTAAGTCAAAAAGATTTCGGAATGGGAAAGAGAGAAATTTATTTGTTAATTTGATTCTGAACATTTTCAGGTGCTCTTTTCTTCTTCCCTTCAACTTCTAAAAAAGTAAAATTAGTCATTATTTGTCGTTTTTTTTGTTGATTGATTCAGTCATTATTGAGATTAAAATCAGAGTGAAATCATTTCCAAGCACACCAGTTTGATTGACTCAGTCATTATTGTCATTAAAATCAGAGTAAAATCATTTCCAAGCACACCAGTTTGATTGACTCAGTCATTATTGTCATTAAAATCAGAGTAAAATCATTTCCAAGCACACCAGTTTGATTGACTCAGTCATTATTGTCTTAAAATCAGTTAGTCACGTGAGCCAAAAAAAAAAAAAGTAAAATCATTTCCAAGCACTGAAATTACTAGTCCACGAGGTGGCTCTTCTCAAAGGACTTCCTCAATTCAGTCAATTCCATCTCGCCAGCTCACATTTCCCACTAATCCTCTGGAACCTTTTCCACTGAAAGAATATTAAAATTACATACAATTTTTCCAAAAGATTATTATTTTCTGAACACCCTATACTCGTTGACTTTGCACTAGTCGGTTTCATACGCGTACAACGTGCAGCGCCAAACAAGGCAGGAAATAATAACCGTTCTATTGCTCCTACATGTACTTGTACTTCATATTATTATTGTTATCGTCGAGATGAGCCGCTCCGCCGAATACCAGATATGTACCTCTAGGACTGTGCTGTACCTAATACCTCATCCACGGATGAATTTTTCACCTAATTACAGTCGTTAATTTAATATACACGTGCGGAAAGTGCAGCCATTACCCCTATGGTGTTTCTTTTCACCTCTTGCTTCGCAAAGAATTGGCAAAAGCTACTCGACTCGAAACAATACAAGTATCGTAAGCCTTCGGGCTGTACTTAATATGTTTTGCCACTTTGCAGAAAACTTTTTCTCCCTCGTCTCGTCAATGGCTTGGCTCACAACAGCGGAAAATCTGCTATATTACGTGAGTGCACGGACCAACACGTATGGTATATTTTCAATGCGAGTCGTGATAAATGTACGACTGGTATTTTGTTATAAACTCTCTTCAGAGATGTATTTTGGACGTATAGTCGAGCTGTCGCGATGTGTTGTTTCGTTATATAGTATCTAGATTGGCTGCCGACGACAAATTCTCCCCAGTGTCGCAGAGAGGCTTTAATGTTATCAACTTGCTCGACCGAAAATGACAATTCAATTGTTCGCCGTTCGATAATTTAGCACCGAGCTAAAGATATTATATTTTCAAGTCGAGAGTATCGCCGACCAAATAAAATTCGACTTATGAAAAAATATCTTTGGAAGCTTTTCTTTTTTTTTTTTGGTCGCACATTTTAGCGATAAGATGAGCACGAGCGGAGCCAATATAATATTTTGAATACCATAAAGTACAAGGTTAATTACTTTTCAAAGATTTACCTTATTTTGAAGATGCGCTTCATGCAGGGTTTCATAAACGAAATTGGAAATTTTACGACTGCAAAAATTGCAAATATTTGGGGAAAAAATAATTATAAACATCCTGAAAATGCAGAATTATCAAATAAATTTCCAACCACTGAGAATTCAAAAAAATCAAAATTTGAAAAAATTGATTGAAAATTGAGAAAAAAAATTTAAAATTTGAAATAAAAAAATGAGCACAGAATTTTTTCAGAAATAAATAATCAATTGAATGTCTAACAAAATCAACACGAAAAAAAAATAATTGAGAAAAGTACTTAAAAATTGAAAAATTGCAAAAAAAATTAATAAAATTGAGAATTGAAAATGAGAAATGAAAAAAAATACTTTAGAAATGATTAACATTAAAGAAAATTTAACATTGAAAAAATTGAAAATTAAAAATAATAAAGTTTTTAAAAAATTCTAAAAATCAAAAAGTCTGGAAAAAATTGAAAATTGAAAAATTAACAAAAAGTTGAATATTTATTCAAATAAAAAGTTAGGTATAAATTAATTCATATTGAGAAAAAAACAATCAAGAAAAATAAGCAACAAATGATTGAAAATTAAACAGATTTGAAGATTGGAAGAAATTCCACGAAAAAAAGGTTCAACATTTTTTAATACTTTAGTTACCTCTGAAAAACATGAATCACTTGGGGGAAAAATGGAAAAACACTGAAAACTTGAAAATTGGCAGTGTAAAGCAAATTTTTAAGGAATCTTATACATGAGATATTTTACTATCTACAAGTTTATCATCAAATATTAAAAATTATAAACATTGAGAAAAACTTGATCCAATCAAAAAAATACGGTAAAATATTTTTAAGAACTTAAGGGGGTGGGGGGCTACTTTTAAATCGACTTTTTTTTTATTACATAGAGTACAAATGTATTGACAGTATAGTTGAATACGCCAAGACCGGACCATCCCCGGCTCCACTGACTCCAAAAAAAATAGGAAATTAAAAATTTCAAAAATTCCAGTTGAATATTTTTGAAATTGTGATTTCCTAGATTTCGAAGTAAAAAATGCATAGAGTTTTTGAGACTTCAAAATAATTCTGTTTCATTATACTTTGGTCAACAAAATAACAAAAACATATGAATGGTATTATTGGAAAATCAAAAAACTCTAATTACCCTTTTTCTGTCCTACCCATTTCACATGAATGCCCCATTATCTCAATAACTAATGGAGGTATCGAGCTCATCTTTTTTTGGGGTTGTAGAAGAAGTTCTCCCCCATACTTTAACGAGAGGATTTTGCAAAATTTTAATTTGTCGACGATTTCTTTCGAGTTGACTGGAATACTTCGATGAGAAACTATGAGAGGGTTTGATAAAATCGGGTAGAAAGTAGGAATTTTGCAAAATCCTCTCGTTAAATTACAGACCAAACTGTACTGAATACAAAACATTCTGAGGAAGAACCTCGTGGGTTGCATAGTTTTTCTGGAAACGGGGCATTAAAAAAAGTCGCATTGTTTTCCAATTTTGACGCTTAAAATTTTTCATTTTCCAAAAAATCTATCAATATTTTTTGCAAAACGACATCATCAAAACGCAATATGAATATAACTTTTCTTTTTTGAAAACTCCATGCATTTTATTTTTCAAAAATCAAAACTTAATTTTTTTTGTAAAAAAATGCAAAATGATTTTTGTTTCCAATTTTTCCTCGATACTTCAGATAAAAAAAAATCAAAAATGCATCATATAAAAAAGTCTTAAAAAATTCCGCTTGTCAACGCTATGCATTAAAAAATATATTTTAAAAGTATCCCCCCCCCCCCTTAAGAACTGGATAGAAAATGATTTTTTAGATTACGAATTTAAAAATTGAGAAAAAACACTAGGTAATTTGATCATTAAAAAAAAAAATTAACTTTTTTTAAAAATCAATGAATTGGAAAAAATATTTTAATAAAATCTGATTTAAAAAAAATAGAAAAAACAAAAGAATTGAGAGAAGAATGAAAATTGTAAAAAATTAGAAGATTAAAAACTAAGAAAAATTTGATTAGGTAGATACCTAAAAAACCTAATTTAAAAGAAAATTAGAAAAAAATCTAAATCTTGAAAAAATTAATAATTTAACCATCAAGACAAAAATTCAATGAATCAAAATAAAAAATAAAAATTGATAAACAAATAGATGATTGAAATAAGAGTAGAAATTAGGAAAGAATGACAACTAAGATAAATTGAAAAAGAAAAAATATAGGGAAGTACCAATAATTATTATATTATTAAAAACTTATACTTAATATTAGAAATAAAAAAGTAAGAAAATAAGTATCAAGGATTGATATGAAAACAAAAATTGGAAAAACTCGATAAAATCGAGCAAAAATCATGAATTGGGGTAAAATGAAAATAGTTGTAAAAAATTTTATTTTAAAAAAGAAAAAAGGAGACAACAAGAATTGACATTTCAAAAACTTAAAATCGAAAAAAAAACTGACACTTTAAAACAATGAAAAAATCAATGAAATTCAAAATAATTTTTTTTTTAAATTTACTACTAGAAAAACTTGAAACATGAAGAAAATAAAATAAATCAAAAAAAACTTGGACGAAAGCATACAAAAGTGGATAAATATTAGATATTAATGTAACAATTAAAAACATTTAATTAAATAAAAAATAAAAACTGAAAAATTGAGAGAAAATAAAGGAATGAAAATATAAAATTTGAAATAATTGAAAAATTGACAACTCGAAGAATTGGGAAGTAACTAGAAAAATTAGAGGGGAAAAAATCAAGAACTGAAATGGACACAAAAATTGAGGAAAATTCACATCTTGAAAATTTGGACAAAATTTTCATAAAACTAAAAAATTCAATTGAGAAAAATACAGAATTAAAATAGAAATAAAACTTTTAAAAATGTTTACTAAATCAATAAGAAAAAAATCTACCGCAGATGCTGCGGTAGAGTGGACACAGCTATAATATGGAAAAACTCTACCGCAGCATCTGCGGTAGACAAGCTGATTTTTTTTCTATTTTTCTTGTTCTTATGAATGTCTCTCACTCCTGTCATATCATTGTAGCTTTCATTCAATTATAAAATTACCTGATCCTGAATTATGATGGAATTCATTTCCTTTCTTCAATATTTAATTACCTACTCCCATAAATTGATAAAGGTTATTGGACACAAGAAAATTGTGAGAAATGAATAATCGAACACATTTCGTCAATGAAGCGTTATAATGATGGAAATCTCACACAAATAGTGGATACGTCATAACAACAATAACATAAGTTCAAAAACATTAAAATATAGTTACTGTAACGTTATTGTTGCGTTTTTTATTGAATCTTAATCACTACTACAGAAAAAGTTATGAACAAATTTTTTTCAACCGAAAACGAAACAATAACGTTACAATAACTTTATAGAAACGTATTGTAGTGATGCTATTGATGAAATATAACGAAAAATGCAAAAATAACGTTACCGTAACGTTACTATAATAACGTTATTGAAGCGTTATAATGATGGTTTTTCACACAAATAATAGATACGTCATAACAACATTAATACCAGATTAATAACGTTACAATAACGTAACTGTAACGTTATTGTTACATTTTACAATGCTATTGATAAAATAAATGGAAGGAGCAATCTTAATCCGACCACTCTGACTTATATTAAACCCATCAACACTGGATACGGGAAATAAAATGCTTATAGAAACTGACACAATTTTTTCCTTTCAGAAAAGCGAGCCAGGAGGAGCTTGCAGATCGAAATGGAAAAAAATGCCAACATTCACGCTTCGAAAGCTGCACTTATTAATCAACTCAAATTCAAATCGATTCTGCCGGAGCTTAAGCGAGTTTACAGCCTTTTTAGGGCTCCATGCAGATGCTGGCAGATGTGCGGGGGTGTAAACTTTTAATAAAATTTACCGCCCGAATGAATGGGCTTGTTTGAGAGAAGCTTTTTCTTCGTGACTTTTTTTCTCTCTCTGGGTCGTTTTTTTCATTTAAGTAGTTAATTCTTTTATTAGACCGAACCGGTGAGAAAGGTTGTATGGCGGATGAAATGTGTTCTATATATTTCAGTGCAGCATTTTTGTGTTGCTTGATATTGATTTAAATATTGTAAAAATATGGTAAAGAAAATAGGAAGGGCTTATGAGATACTTTCAGCTATTTTTGCAAAAATTAGAATGTATTTTGACAATTTTAAAAACATTTTACCACCTGCTCCATTTTTCCATCTCATTTTCTTTTTTTTTACCTCGTTCTTTCTCTTCCTTCTCATCGAAAGAATTCGTGTTTTTCTATAATTAACCGTTTCGAGGCCGATATGAATATTCTGCTCGATTCGTTCTTTGTTTCAACCCCTCACGACAACATCCGCATCGCAATCGAAGAAAATAACCGGAGACGTGGGGAAATTCCGCAGATACGATGCAAATGACACATTTCATTCGACGAATCGACCAACACAACAGCCAAGTGGACTCTCGACGAAAAACCATTCACCTATTTAAAGAAATTAATTAGAAAATTCATTTCATTCAAATGGCCTGAAAACAAATTCATTTTTTCCTGCGTGTTTTTCAATTTTATTAATTTGTTTCCCCCAGTCGCTAAATTCTCATCACACCTTGAGCTATGTATGAGTGTTCGACTGTAACCTTGCCCTTTGCGAATTTTCCTAAATACGTACGTCATCGCGTAAAAACGAAACGTAATTAATTTCTAATTAACGGCATTCGTATGAAAATAATTATTTTCCAAGCAGCTTCGTATTGTTGATGAAAAACTGGCAATATACATCATATTATACTCTTATCGACTTCCTACGAAAAAATTATAAAATAAATTTAATTTTTATTTTGGGTTATTCTTCATCATCTTATAGCAGAAAGTTTACAAAAAATACACTTTTTTAAACGTGAAATTTAATTTGCTTCAAATTTCAAGGTTTCATAGAGTTCTTTTCACGTTGCTGTTTCTTTTTCATCGAAAATTTCTTCTTCATTTTTTCTTCACTGTTTTTTTTTTTTTTTTTTCCCACAACTTTCATAAACGTGTTTCTCCTTCTGTCCTTTATTACGTGTGAATTTTTCTTTCACTGGGAGTAAAAAAATTCAAGGATTTTAATTTTTTTTTACAATGAAAGATCGCGTTTTCCTTTTGCTTTCGTTAAAAAAAAATAATAATAAGTTAGCATAAAACGTTTTATTTTTAATGGTTGGCAGGTTTGATGAAATTGAAGGTCGAATTTCATTTGAAATTTGCCAAATGTTTTGAAAATTTAATAATGAAATCCTACTGACTTTTCACCTTTTTCGAGCGCACGAAATTTCATCCCTAGCAACAGGGTGTTCAAAAAGTCGTCAAATTTAAGATCACTACTAAAATTCGAGTAGAGCTCATTTTCATTTTAAGAATAAACGGTTAATTTTAAAACAAATGAAAAAAATTGCACAAAATTTTTAAACCACTGAAAATGGATTATTTTTGTTTATGCTATAGACACTGGACCTAACCCAAGACATCCAACTCCGGGCTGGAGGGTACCGCGTACCCTGCCGATAACCTGTGTCTTTCCAATTTATCCCGCTGGGTGCAGATGATGGCGCTGCAGTCGAATTTTTATAAAGACCAACTCCTGAAGTCCAAGATATCATTTAAAGAGTTGCATTTTTCATAACTGATACAATCCAACATTATGTCATGAGAGGCGAAATATTTTTTTAGTTTTATTTATTGCGAATTGCAATTTAAATTGACAATTTTCACGATAAATAACCAAAATCAAATAATTCAAACCACATACAACGTGTTTTTCCGCGTATTTTTTTGTTTATCACTTTGAAAAAACGACTACAGCGCCATCATCTGCACCCAGCGGGATAAATTGGAATAACACAGGATATCAGGTCAATATGGTGGCGGGTTGGATGTCTTGGGTTAGGTCCAGTGTCTATAGTTTATGCATTTTTGAAACCGGTTCAGTGATTCGCAACATAAAATATTTGAACAATAAATAAATAAAAAAAAAATAAAATAAAAAAAAAGGGAGTAGAAAAATATTTTAAATATAGGTAGGTACCTAAATTATGATTTTTGAAATTTTTTGAACCACTTTCAAAGTTACCAATCAGAATAATATCGTTTGCAAATGAATTACTGAACCCAGTTATGTGGTATTCCAAAAAAGAGGGGGAAATGTAGAAATCATTTTCAACATAAATTATAATTTCTGAAAGTTGTTCATCTTTGAGCTTGAATTTTTTAAACCAGTGCAAAAATTACCAATTAGAGTGCTTACTCAAGTAAATGAATTATAGAAACCGATTCAATCGTTCCCAACATGTGATTTTTCAAAAAAGGATAAAAAATTGGACTCGAAATACATTTTTAACATGAATTGAATTTCTGAAAGTTGTTCATCTTTGTCTAAAAATTTTTAAAACTGGTTCAAAAGCTACTAATTGAAGTAATTTCGTTCATAAACGTATTCTTGAAACCGGTTCAATACTGACCAGCATGTCGTATTTCAAAAAAAAAAAGTCTCGAAAAACATTTTTAACATACATAAATTATATTATTTATTATTTCTGAAAGTTGTTCAACTATGCCAAAAAATGTTTTAAACCGGTTCAGTGGTGTTCAACATGCGGTATTTTGAAAAAGAAAGAAATTGAGGTAGAAAACCCATTTTCAACAAAAATTATGATTTCTGAAGTTGTTCATCTTTGCCTACAAATTTATAACCAGCTCATAAGTTATCGAATTAAGTATTTCGTTCATAAACGTATTTATTGAAACCAATTCAGTAGTTCCTAACATGCTAAAAAAAAAAAAAAAAATGTATTGAAAAAGCATTTTTAACATCATTTACTACAATTTCTGACAATTTTTAATTTCTGCTCATAAATTATTGAAACTGGTTCAGTGGTTCCCAATTAAGTATTTTTGCAAATACATAAAAATAAAAAAGAGTGACGCGCAAAAATACATTACGAAAATTTGTAAGAACAGAAAACTGAATAATTATTCTACAAAATATATTTTTGAAACCAGTTCAATGATTCCTAAAATGCTTTTAAAAAAAAGGTTGGAAGAATTATTAAACCGAAATTTCAATTTATGAAAATTAATCATCTTTGTCTATAAATTTTTGAACCAGTTCAAAAGTTATCAATCGAATAATTTCGTTTATAAATTATTGAAACTGGTTCAGTGGTTCCAAACACATGGAAAAATATTTTTTTTTTAAATATTAGATATCAACCTGAATTTTAATTTTTAATCTTTGAAAATTGATCATCATTCTGCATAAATTTTTCAAACCGATTCATGTAATTCTATTTACAAGTTTTGGAAACTGGTTCAGTGGTTCTCAATCAGTTTTTAAAAAAAATGTATAATAATTATAATTTTTAAAAAACCGTGAGAAACAAAACTGTTATCAAACAAAAATTACGAAGAATTGAAAACTGAACCACATTATGTTCGTACATTTTTGAAACCGATTCAATGATCCTCAATATGTGCTCAATTTCTTTTCAAGAAATAAATAGACAGCACTAAAGAGTACAATTAAAATGAAGTTTGAACAAAAATATCAGAAAATCAAATGGAGTAGGTATTATTGCTAAGAATTAATTTTTTTGAAACCGGTTCAGTGGTTTCCAATCATTTTATTTCATCGCTAATGAAATTATTTACAATAAATAAATAATAAATAAATATTGAGCAACATTTCAAGCCACAAAAAAATAATCCACTTCAGCCCCAAAATTCTTAAAACTGGTTCAGTGATTCCCAATCTAAGCACATCAAATGATTGCTCGAAAAAAAGGTCAAATCGAGATTCAAGAATGGTATTCTTGAACATAAATATCCATAATGACTAACAACATCAACGTCCACGTATAATACAATTACCTGATGCACAGATCGCACTTATATCGCCTTAAATAGGTAGAAAATTACATTTCAAGGATACCGCTTGCCATTATTTTAAACACCTAAAGTTAAAACTAAAAATATCGCCTACGAATGGTTTTACGTTGCATATGGAAGGGAAGACAAGGGCGGGTGACACGATGTACGATGTTTGTGTATCTGTTCAAGTAGTACACTCTCGTATCATCATAATGTACTCTACTTGTACGTACTATTTGTATATTTTTTCTGTCTTACGTCGGACTGCACTTCCCTTCCTAACTGGAAGTGTTTCATAATTACGTACAAATGGTTTCTAATTACTTCGACTGTGCTATGGCATACTGCTGGAAATAGTTAGTGGCTTGGGATCGGATTGGGATGCGACAGCACACAGTACACATAACGTAACGTAACCGTAAGCGAATGTATAGAATGCGAGCAACCTGCGAGAGTTTATTGAAAATATTTCAACTATGTTGACGTGCTCGTACTTTCATCATAATATGACTTCGAGTCGAGATTATTCACCGCGAGATTGCGATTTAATTATAAGCAATTAAAATATCCAAGTGCCAGTGCCGGGTACCTTCCTGCAAAGACATCTTTTACCGTTTCTTATGTTTCGCTTTCGGCCTCCATCAAAAGATTGGCCGCCAATTGTCACACTTCGAGTTGATTAAAAACATCGAAATATGGAAATCAATTCGAAGAGTGACGTGTTCGAGTGATATTCGAGATGATTAACAACATAGGGGAAATTCGATAGTTGATTTGATGAAAAACTAAAACTGAAAATAATTTTTTAGCCAAGGTCATAATTTAAGAAGATGGATCTACAGGTATCAAAGTACCTATCTCAAGAGTAGACTTGCTCGTAAATAGAGATAATGTTCTAAGATTACAAACAACAATAAATTAACGCAATATTTACCTATCTGCCGTAATAAAATATGAAATCAATAAATAAACAAAAAATTACGAAAACCCACTTTAGAAAAACGTCGAACTTCTTTCCACCCTCTCCACAGATAATTAATAAAAAATTTTATCAAAAAATCATCTTCAGATTGACTGCCAAGACTCACTCATCGACCACCGTACCGAAAAAATAAACGAACCTTGAACCCTTTTCACCTATTGAGAAAAATTTGCTGCCATTGAAAAACAACCAAACTAACTCCAAAGTGCGATAAATTTCACCTCGATTCGTTCAGTTAAATTCGAACGCAGACGTTGAAAAACAGTTCTAAGTCTAGGATAACTCCTAAAGGAGCTTTTGGCACTTCCCTCTTCGCCATTAATCAGTCTCGAAACGACTTATGAGACAATCGCGTGCCAATACTGAACTTCATTCGTCAAAATTAACAACTAATCTTTTGACCTTCTGACTACCTTTTTTCGATTTCTTTTTGCTGAAAATTTTTCTTCGAAACTATCCCTTCAATTTTTTTTCTTTCAAACTTGCTGATTTTAATTTGAAATTGTTTTTCTAGTTTTTTTTTTTTTTTTTAATCAACATGACATTTTTGTACAACCCTTTGATTTTTTTTTAGTAAATAGAATATGCAAATTTTACCATAAAAAATTAATACATCCTAAAAAAATGAAAGAAAAAAAATTTCAATCCATCGATTGAGATCAGAAAATTCTGTACATAAAATATGGAGAGAATATTTCCAAACTACCTAATTTTTAACAAGAAAAATGTTTTATTAAAATTTGAACAAAAATTATTTCGAATTTTTGAAAAATAAAACTGAAAAAATTTTGTCAAAACGAAAAATTGAAAACAAAATTTTGAAGGAATATATAATTTTGATATTACTCCTGTGGAAATTGTTTTTTTAATTTTGAAAAATAAAATAAAATGAATGAGTGTTGACTAAATAAAAATTGAATAAATTGAAAAATTACGACCAAGCAAATTAAAAATGACTAAAAATTAAAATTATGAAATGAAAATTTAAACACTGAAAAAATAGGAATGTCGAAAAAAAAAAATAGTTGCGAAAATTGAAAATCGAACCATAAATAAAATAATACTTAAATTGAAAAAAATGAATAAAATTCAATTAAGGATGCCTTTGAGTTCATTAAAAATTGGGAAAAATTACAATTTAATCAAAATGACTATAAATAAAAAACCCAAAAACATTCGTAAATGAAAAATAGGAAGAAATCTAGAAAAAAATGAAAATGATTACAATTAAACCGAAAACTACTAAAAATTCAAAATTACAATAGGTAAATTATGACAATTTTATTGAAACATCGAAAAAAAAATTAAAATTGGAATTTGAAAAGAAAGTTGGAATTTCAATTATGGAAAACATTGACAAGAAAAGAAACCGAAAGTACAAACAAATTATTAAAAAGTACAAAAAAATTGGAAAAATTTAAAGCCAATTGAAGAAATCTAAAATTGAAAAGGATTCAAATTAAGCTAAAAATTACTAAACCTTGAAAACAATAGACTTGGTGAATTAAAAATTGGAAAATTCAGAAACAGTAACTCTTCAAAACCCAATAGGAAAAAATTTAAATGATATATAATTTAAAATTAAAATTATCCAGGACAAAATTTTAAAATTCAAAACAATCAATCGAAAAAAAAATTGAAAAAAAAATTACAATCAAATTAAAAACCGCTGAAATCGAGAATAAAAATTAAAATGAAATTAAAAAGTAGGAAATCAAGAAAAAATTACACTGAAAAAAAAACTGAAACACAACAAATTAAAATTGGAAAAATTGAAAACTAATCGAAAAAATCATGAAAAATTTCTGAAATTACAAAAAAGGAGGATAAAAGATTGAAAATTTGAAAAAAATTACACCTGAAAAAAAAAATGGTTTCAATTTTTTTTACGAATTTTATTTTCAGTCTTTCCATTTACTTTCTAAAAATGAGGAATTTATTTTATTAGAAAAAAATAAATAATATAGATTTCAATATTGAATGTTTAGAAAAAAATTTGAAAAAAATTAATGCCGAATATTCGACTGAAATGAAAAAATTGAGAAATTAAATTTGGAGAGTATTTTATGGAAAATTTCAAACCAGAACTTTTTTTAAATCAATTTTTCATGCATGATATTACGTTTTTCAATTATTTTTAGTGCCTTGAGTGACCTTTTTCAAGGAAACTAGAGAGTGACTCAAATTTTCAAAAAAATGTAGTTTAATTACCAACCAAACTTTTACGTTAGTAGGTAAATCCCCCTTTCTTTTAAGGAAAATATTTCAAAACTTCCTTGGAAAAATTTAAAAATAATTTTTTTTTCAATTCATCAAAAACCTTAATCAATTTTTTGTGAAATTAAAAAATATTCTATATATTTCAGTAAGACTAGGAATTTTTTTAAATTTTTAGTGAACTGGAAAAATATAAGATTTTTAAATTTTTCAAAAAAAATAGAAATATCCTGAGTTAATTTTTAAAAAAGAATGGAAATTTCTTGGTGAAAGTAGTTTGAAAAAATGTTCAATTAAATTCCTGAATTTTTTTCATAAAAATTTTGAAAAATTTTCTAAAAACAAATTGAGACGAATTTTTGTTGAAAAAAAAATTTTTTGAGACCGAAAATTAGAAACTGAATTTGTAAGAAAATTTTTGAAAGAGAAAACAAATTAAAATAATACTACATTCACCTAGTCAGGCGACAATTATTACTTTACTCTAAAAAAATATTCCCCTTAGCAGCACAAAAAAAAGAAGAAAAATTGACCAATTCCTGAGACTCGAGTAGAATAAATTACTCTGTACAAAGACATATGAGTTTTTTCAACTCTCTAAGCCAATCATAATAATAATTTTACAAACACACTTTATCCAAAAAAAAATCTATCATGCTTCAAAGAATCTGCTCAGCTGCGCGTAGGCGGTCATAAACAATGCTTCAGCGATTTATCCTACGAAATAACACACGAAGGAAAAATTTCAATACGTATAGTCCTGCGGTATGAACCTCTACGACGAAGCAACAAATTGGTACTAGGTAATTTATCTCGTTATTATACGTATTGACAGGCTAAGCAGAAGCAGGAGCATCGAGCAGCCGTCAGTTTCGGATCCCTCATCCTCATCCCTCATCGCTCGTTCCCTTCGTGTTCTAAATTTGCTGTGTAAGCATTAACAAATCACCGAACCGGACCGGACCCGATTGTACGACCTGTCAATCGTACCAATTGTTCGATAAAAATATGAAAAAGCGTTTGATAAATAGTTCGACGAGACGCTAGATGCTGGATGTTTTCCTTGTACGGGCTCCGCGCACAAGATATCGAACAATTCGATAAACGCAATTTTATACTGGGAGCCTGGGACGACAAATCGACGAAAGAAACTACCGGATTAATTGTTGGTGTTTAAATGCGGATCCAAAGTTTGGACAAATTTGCCTCCGCATCTCTATTTACCTAATTGGTTTATTCGACTTTTGGAACAATTACAGCCAAATGAATTGTTTTTTGCCTTCAGTTCACCGAACTTGCCCAAGACTTTTTGATGGAGCTGTGACGGAGGTTAACTTTTGTATAGATACACCTTTGTAGTCTGACGTGAACGTAGTTTCGTCATCAGCAACTTCCCATGGGGATGAACCTTCGTCGTTGCTACACTCTTAACTATATCGTCGTTTTATATATGTGGATCGAATGTGCTATGGAAATACATTTATTTATATGTATACGAAATAGGGAATAAAAGAGACAAAAAATTCGATGGAATTGTTTTCAAATTGATGGAAAAGGACAGAGTGGGTTTTGGCGGAAAAGTTGGGTATAATTGGATTAGAAAAATTCGATTTGAAATAGGCACCTCCCGTTGATGGAAATTGCAAAATAGTAGGAATGAGAGAAGTTGCAATTAGCATTATTTTAAAATAACTTTTACGATTAGTTGGTCACAATAGCTTTTCTACCTCCTACCCCCCCCCCCCCCCTCCTTCTAAATCAGGGTCGGACACAATAGCCATCATTTTTTTTTTTAAATCGGGTAAAAAAAAAATTTAAAAAACAGAAAAGACTACTTATTGATTTGAAGAAATCGTAAGATTGTTTTGATTTAATAAAAGTTAAAAATATAGGTAAATCGAATATTTTATCATTTTTTGATAAATCGATAAAATTTTGAACTTTTATTAAATTAAAACAATCTCACGATTTTTTCAAATTGATAGGTAGTCTTTTCAGTTTTTTTTCCTTCAATTTTTCTTATTTTAAATGTATCGAAATTAGATTCTTAATACTCGTTGTATTAAAAGCTGAAAATTTTTACGAATCATCAAAAAAAAAAGAAGAAAAAAAAATATCGATCAACTGAAAATTATTCAATTGATCAAAATAGAAAAATCAAGCATTGGTCGATTAGTCGAAAATTGAAAAAAAAATCGATTTGAAGAATAATCGTGAAATGATCAAAAAATGATAAAATATTTGATTTATCTAAAATTAAAAAACTCATAGATTCATTCAACATTGAAAACCCGATAGATTTGAAGCAATCGAAGAATTGTTCGATTTATCAAAAATTGAAAAAATTATCTATTTTTTAGAAATTTTACCAAAATTTGGAAATTAATAGATTGAACGAAATCGAAGATTAATCGATTTACTGAAAATTAACAAATCAATTGATTCATCAGAAATTGAAAAAATAATCAATGGAAATTAATGATTGGTCAATTTATGGAAATTTAAAAAAAAAAATGTCGAAATAGGACAATTATTCAAATTATTGAAAATTTTATTCATTTTAGTTTCAAAAATTGGAAATTATTCTATTCCTAATCAAAATCAAACATTGATGAAATTCGTTATGAATAAGCTGACAAAAATTTCAAATTACAGGATTTGTCAATTTTTCACAATCAAATGATTAAATTCGATTTTATCGAAATCGAACATCGATTGGTTAATCGAAAATTGAAAAAATACTCGATTCATCAAAAAATTGAAAAAACCTACCAATTCGTCAAAATTGTGAAATTAATTATGATTAATCAAAATCCAACATTTGATCGATTCATAAAAAACCGTAAAATTAGCTAATCGATTAATTGAAAATAAAAACGATTTATCAACGGTCGAAATAGGAAAATTATTCAATTTATTCAAAATTGAAGAAATAATCTATTTATCGAAAATTGAAATTTTTTTCGATTTACCGAAATTGAAAAGTTAAAATCGATTACCTAATCAAAATCGTGGAAATGAAAAAAAAACAAAAAAAAAAAACTATTAATCAATAATTATGAAAAAATACTCGACTTATTGAATATTAAAAAAATGTATCGCGGTCTATCAAAATAAGTTTCATCGATCAATCGAAATCGAACTCTGATCGTAACTCTTTCGAAATATTTTAAATGATTCGATAATCAAAAATTATTCAATTTATCGAGAATTGAATTTTATTAATTCATTATTTTGAATAATCAAAATTGGAAAACTGAGCTTAAAAAAAAAAAGGAAATTGATCGATTAGTCAAAGTGGAAAAATGAATCGATCAATCGAAATCAAACTTCGACCAATTTAGAAAAATTACAATAAAAAAAAAACAATGATCAATTGAAAACTGGAAAAATTGGAAACATTTATCGAAATCTTAAAATTATTCAACAATCGAAAATATCTAAAATTATTCGATTCGTCGAAATCGAAAAATTACGTTAATTCATCAAAAATTTTTAATTTTTTCAATTCATCAGAAATTTAAAGCTTATTGAAAATTGATCAAAATTGGAAATTAGTCGATTACCTCATCGAAATCAAATCGTAAAATTTTTCGACAATTGAAACTTAATCAATTTATCAAAATTGATCACTCTACCAAATTGCAAAGAAGTTTCTCCTTTCTGCTTTGTTTCAATTTTTCTAAATAAATTCTTTATGTAATTTTTTCAACATGAAAATCTAATTTTTTCTTCGCTTCATGAAATATTACGTTTTTTGGTAGTTTACACCAATCATGAATTAAAAGAAAACATATTTTTTGACTAATTATTATATTTTGTTACCAAAATATTGAGACTTCCTATTCTTACACAAATCTTTCAAATTAATTCAATTTTTAAAAAATATTAAAAATATATTTTTTTCAATGTTAGGTACATAGAAAATTAAAAAAAAAAAAAAATTGACGAATTTAATAAATTTTAAAATCAATTAATATTTTTTTAGAATACATTTTCCAAACCTCTATCATACATTTTGCATTAGCTGAACAAGTCCTCGCTGGTTTTTTCTTATCAGGCAAAGAAATTATCATCAGATGACATTCATTGAAACAATACTGACGATAAGAAACAGATAAATACTTCCTACGTACAGTACCTCGTCGCACATTTCCCAAATTGATCATCATTAAATATGATTGTTTAAAAATTCACACATTCGCGCAAACAATCCATCTTTTTATTTATCTAATTATTAGTTCGCTTTAAAACGCCCAATTTATTAGATTATCTATCAAACGGAGCAGTTTCTTCGGTTGTTCGAGATAAACTCCACTATCAGCACCTAATCAATTACCTTCGCTTTGAAAAGGTAAATAAAAAGACAAACATTTTAACCCAAAATTCGCACTCGTACAACCAAATAAAATTATCATTTCTGATTAAAACTTTACCAAGAAAATTACACCCATCGATTTAGAAAATATAAAAAGATTAACCCAATCGACCCAGACCGAAAAAATTACCATCGACGAGTGTGAAAAAGCTCAACAAAGTACTTCGTCAGATTAACAGTATCTTGGCACGTTCAATCGACAATTAATCTTATCCTAGAAGGTTTTTTTCTCAAGAGTATTCGACGACGATAAGCAGCACGATTTTTTAACCACACTTTTTTGAAAAACTCTCATTTGAAACACAAGCAGAGACACCAGAGAGACCCTTGCAGGGTGAAAAATGAGGCCGAGTGTGCGTACATGAGGAAAAATTACACGAGCCAAAGATTCTACAATTTTTCTGCCTTGGAGAGTGGAAACTGGAGCTGGGAGTTGGCCCACACTTGCGAATCAATCAACTCTCGTGTATATGGACGTGGCGACGAGTTGATAAATTTGTTTCGGCGATGGACGTCGGTATCAAACACGTTGTTGAATTTTTCATCGCACATAGTCGATTGCTTTACCAGGGCCAGACGATCTGTAATCGAAATTCTACCTCCGCATTGGGTAATTAATCAGTTTTATCGACTGGATGTATAAACATTGTAGAGTTTTCGTTCAGCATTCAGCTGTATCGTAGCATAACGGATTAATGAAACGAAAGTATTAAAAAGATTTTTCGCTTTTTAATTTGTTTACACGATACAGACGATATAAAATTGCTAAGTCTAGTTGGAAACGAGTTTTTATCTAGGAACGTTGCAACTGGCAGATTATCATTATACGAGTTGCGAACGCTGAACAGGGAACAGTTTTAACAATGGGTTGAAAAACGCCTTGACTGCGAAGCCCACACATTCGGTATCGAAATCACCTCTCTCGCCATCGTCACTTCCTTTTTATTTTCCTTACTAATACGATTAAATATTCGTATCGTGGCGATAATAACCCAAACTATTCAATGACGATGCATTTCGATCACTTACTTTGCCACATTCGGCGGCTGGAGAATTTTCTTCGATGTCGTATATGACCGGAGGGAAGCCTGGCTTATCCAGCAGAGAGAAACCCAACCCAGCGGTTGGGTCGTCTCGACGGTTCAATACCACGATCAATTCTTCACCCATAATGCACTAACTAAATGTCTTTTAGAAAAAAATTTACGTAACCGAAATACGACAAATGCGAACCGTGTTCAATACACTCGACAAGATCACGATACTTGCGAATTTGAAAAATTCCCTAGTTAATTTCATATTAATTTGAAGAAGTACACCTCGATCGCGATTTTTCATTTACTAAACGAACTACGAATTTTTCAACTCGCGATTAACAAAATAAAAGCTACGACATTTTATTCACTAAATTTAAATCCCAGGTGCAACGTCGAACTACAACGAACGATAACTTTTGAACAGTTCAATGTAAACAAACTTCAACGAACGCGACAAAAATGAAAAATTCTCCAAAGAATAATCAGTGCAGCCAACCTTGACGCAGGATTTCACAGATGACACTTGTGTAGAACAGATCCAAAGGAAAGTGCAAACAAAAGGTTGTGAAATTTGCGTTTTTTGAATGTTTTTACGACTGTTTTGGAATTTTAAAAGAATAAAACGATTATTTTTGTTAAGAATAATTTTTAATTACAATAATTAGTTTCATTTGTTCGGTTTTTCGAATTATTCGTTAAAATAAGTGTTCATCTTGTCTAGTTTTTTTTGTTCTATGCGATTGATATGAAATCAGTGTGTTCTGTTTATGAAACTTAAAATTTCTTTCCATTTTTTATTTTTTTTAATTTCACCTCTTCACCCAAAAACGAAGATCAAAGTAAACGAAGCGTTTGATTACTCGTTAAATTCGTTAATTAATATCAAAACTTCTATAATTATTAGTGGAATCGGTTTTCCATGAAATTGATATCGTTATATTGCAAAAAATACAAAATCAAACTAACGAATGATTCCGAGTCAGAGTTGGGTTGCACTTTTTATTTCAATCATTTTTGCTAAAGTGGAAATTCTAGGATGCACGTTGTCAAAAAAATTCTTCTCATGATCTGAAAATTTTTTCGAAATCGTGTCCGGTTGCAATTTTGTACGTTTTGTTCAAGTTATCCTAGGATTATTAATTTTATTCTTAAGATAAATCCAAAATGGCAGTCCAAAAGAAATCAGTAAGTGTTTAAACATTTCAATTAATTATAAATTATCATATTGCCATAGCTCTGATAGCGTATCACTCATCTTTCCATACTGCATAGAGATGACCATTGCTCTCTATCTTTGTACTCATCTCTTCGAAATGCTTTCTGTTTACAGAAGAAAGCCATGGAGTCGATCAACACCAGACTCCAGCTGGTCATGAAATCGGGAAAATGCGTCCTAGGATTGAAACAAACTCTCAAAACGCTACGTCAAGGCAAAGCAAAATTGGTCATAATTGCCAGCAACACACCTCCGCTAAGGTGAGACTGAGAAGTAGGCTACCCCTGGGTGTGATTTATTTTTGAAAAAGGGGACCTATGGAGTAGTCTCTTGTACTATTTTACGAAATATTTACAATCGTGTCGATGAATACGTTGTGTGATTAACTGCTAAAATGATACACGAGTCAGTCACATGTACTGAAAATTCTACACTAGCCTACGATGTAACTCATGTTTTAATCGAGTACTCGTTTCTTGGTGGTGTTTCTTCGTTGCATTAATTAAACGTGTGTTTTTTATAGGAAATCTGAAATCGAATATTACGCCATGTTAGCGAAGACCGGAGTCCATCATTATTCCGGTAACAATATCGAATTGGGAACCGCTTGTGGTAAATATTTCCGCGTCAGTACTCTGTCCGTTACCGATCCAGGAGATTCAGATATTATCAGAACTATTCCCGGGGATGCTCATTCGTAAATCTGTGTGCGTTGTTTTTTTATTTGAATAAACCAATTTTTAAATTTACCAATTTGTAGTCATTTCCACGTGTTGTATTTTAATTTCGAGTTCGTCGTGAAATACGATTCGAGTTTCGAGTAATGTTGTAATATAGATGATCGAAAATAGATAGAAATTTTACAGATATGGTCGCTGGTTAATATCTATATGAAAATAGGCGAAGAAAAAGAAAATAATGTTGGATTTTGTATTCCATTCGCCCACCACCTTGCGCCACTTCTAAAGTATTCTCTTAGAAAGATGAATCCCTAATTTTTTACGAATTTTTTGATCAATTTATGTATTTTACATTATTTTATGAAACTTGCAACTACTTATTTTGCATATTAAGCAATTATTGTGAACAAATTGTGCCTTGCAGTTCAGAAAATTTAAGCAGTTTTTTGAAAAAAAAAAAAAAAATTCTGATGCATTTTTCAACTTGAACTGTTTGGTTCGATCGAGACTTACTTGTACATACAAAATATTGTGAAAAGATCATTTTTTCAAATTCTGCAAAGAAAACAATCCCCCCTTTCAATAAGTCTTATTTTATTGAATAACGTAATTTTCAAATTTTAGCTAAAACCTAAAACGCCAATTTTGGAGGTATCAAGAAAATCAGTTTCTAAAAAATCATGTCTGAAACAAAATTTTTCACTCATATTCGGGCTTATCCAATTTAATTTCGAGTTCAAAAAAAAACTTTAAAAACAACAGAACGAAAATTGTCATCAAACATCATTTTTATAGCTTCAGCCAAAAAAAAATAATAATAATAATTTCCTAAAATTTTTATTTTTAAAATTTTTGTTAAAAAGTGGATTTATTAAAGAATTTTATTTTTCTTGAAGCCCAAAATTTTCAAGTTGTTGACAACTTGAAAAAAATTTGTGTTGAAAAATAATTTTTTTTTAAGAAAGTTGAATTATTTTTCTCTGAAAATAATGTATGTAGGTACCTGACTGATTACCTAGTACCTACCTCAATTCAATTTCTGTTTAAAATCAAAATTTTGAAAATTGTGATTTTTTAATATTTTTAAAAAAGGTTTGGATTCTACTTTTAAAAATTGAAAACATATTTTGTACTTACCTAATTCTCAAGTTTTTGTAGAAAAATTCAATTTTTGTGTAGAATCAAATTTTTATGTTTTGATTTTTTTTCCTTTTCTTAATAAAACAACTTTTCAACGTCTTTCTTCAAAATTATTTTCTATTTATTAAAATTTAGAAATTATTCTTGAAAAATAATATTTTTATAAAAGTTTTTCTTGAAAATCATGATTTTAAAACAATTTAAATTTTGAATTATTATTTCAATTCCAAAAAACTTCCAATATTTGAAAAAAAAAGTTTTGAATTTGAATTTTTGTTGAAAATCAAAAATATTGGCATACGTCTTACTCTTACTGACTTTTACTTCAATTCAATTCAAAATTTTTGTTTATAACTTTATAAAACTATTTTTTTCAAAATTTTGTTAATTTTTTTTTTTAAAAACATATCCCAACTTTTTTTTGTTACACGATTTCAATATTTCAAATTTCATGTTGAAAAATGAAGTTGTTAAATTTTTGTTTTAAAAAAATTACCACTTTTTGTTTCAAAACAATTTTAAAATTAACAATAGAAACGAACATACAACTTCTATTCGCGTTTTCATAATATCAATTTTCCTAAAAACAGTTTTTTTTTCTTTCTTAAAAAACAAAATCATTATCAAATCTTTGTTGAATAACACATTTTGAACTTTTGCTGAAAATCATAATTTTTGAATTCTGATTAAAAATTACCATTTTGTGTTGATTTTGTTTTAAACAGATATTTTAATTTTTTTTTAATTTAAAACAACAACAATTTTCTAAAGTAGGTACCTATCTACAATAATTCCACATTACATTTAAAATTTTTGTGTCATTTGAAGAAATCAAAGTTTCGTTGGAAAACAATATTTTTTCATTTCTTGTTTGAAAACATTTTTCCTAAATTTTTGTTGCAAATCAAAATTTCAAAAAAAAAATCCAAAAAGAAACGGACATAATTATTTCAATTTATTTTGAAAAGCTTAATTTCAATTTTTTGTCTAAAAACAATTTCTTTTTTCAAAACATTTTTAAAAAGTTTGTTAGCCTTTTAAGTTTGTTAAAAATCAATGTTTCGAATTTTTGAAAAAGAAATTTTAATTTTTCTTAGAAATCAAGATTTTTAATTTTTTTCAAAAAGCCTGAATTGAAATTTTTTATTTTCATTCAATAAAATTTATAATTTTTGTTGAAGAATGAATTTTTATTTAAACAAAATTTTTTAACAATTATGTTTAAAATCCAATTTTTTAATTTTTCTCAAAAATATATGTATTTTAATCATTTTTTTAATAACACGCGACTTTTAATTTTTGTTGGAAAATAAAGTTTTAGATTTTTTTAAAATCCAGTTTCTTGTTTAATAAAACAATTATTCCTAATCTATAGGTATTAAAACGAAATTTTTGAAATTTATTAGTTTTACAGAAAATTGAAATTTTAAATTCTTCCAGAGAACAAAATGTTATTTACATGTTCATCTATTTTTTTAAATAACATGTACCCAATTTATTATAAAATTTTAGTTGGAAAATGAAGTTTTTCATTTATTTGTTGTTTAAGAGAAATTTCCAAATTCTGTTTAAAAGGTAACAAGTTTTTGATTTTTTCTCGAATTCCCAGATTTTAATATTTACCTTTTTTTTTTTTTTTTTTTTACCAATTTTCTGTATTTTTTTTTTCAAATTTGGTCATTCTTCATCTCAAATTACAAACAAATCATTTCCTTTTTTCTTTTTTTTTTACCTACCAACTCACAGCATAGCAATATAGGCCTCAAAGCTCTGTTCCAAAGATTTTTGTACAATTAAGTATTCTTGCCTCAATTTGATTGATTTATAAACTTGTGTAAGTGTTTTAAACTATTACTAAGCATCGTTCTGTGATACAGAAAAGGAAAGGGAAACTTTAATTCTACTTTACCATTCATTAGATGTTAAATTAATTAAAGTACTATCATGCCTGTGAAAAGTTAACTACCTGAAAGAGATAAACATCGCTGAAAGTAATCCGTTAAAAATCTCATTACACTAATAAAAATTTTATTCCAGGTTTTCAAAAGCTAGGTATGGTATATCTATAGCTTATAAAAAAGTTTGAATTATTTAGCACATTCGTTACCTACAATTTTACAAAACCCATAAAGTTGTTTTTCAGTCAAATATCAAACCCCTGCGATATGATACTTCACAACTCCCAACGTCCCAAGTATGTGCAATTTTAACTGAAACCTAGAGTTTATTTCTGCGTTATAATTGCATAATGTCAAGTCATCAATTAATTCGCGCATTTTTGAAGCTAAACATTCAACACGAAATGAAATTACACGCTAAAATTAAAATCGATGTATTTTCTTCGTAAAAGTATAAAAAAATAGAGGAAAAAACATGGCAAACAAATTATTTTAAAAAGAAAAAAATACACGAGCGTAAAATTATTAAATAAATAATAAACGCATCTAAAACGATGCGAAATATAAAAAAAAATTAAGTAGACCTATAGAAATTAGATTATTTACAACGAAAGAAATTTTGAGATCACATTTAATAAATTCTTATTCCTAAGATTTAATACTTCAAACACTGTTCAAAAAAAAATTATACTATACATAAGATCAAAATTTGTTCGTTCAATACATAAAATTTTTTTAAAAAGAACACGCAAAATAAAACAAAAAGAGTAGGTAGGTAACGATAACAAATAAAATAAAATGAAAAACGTACAACTACGTTTTTTGTTTAAATCTCGATATATAAAAATCGCAATCGTTACAATACACCGATGGCGGTGAGATCTGTTTTTTTCGACATAAATTACAAGGCACGACATTCGTTCCGTTAATGGGCATGCCTTTCTTGCCGTCGAACTGCTGCTTGGGCGCGGGAGGATGCTGATATGGCGAATATTTCATGCCATTTGGAGGCAAATTGTAATCAGAGACCGAAATACGGTTTTGCTGATTAGGCGTAGGAACTCTTTGGTAAACGGAAGACGGGATATTTTGCTGGGGCTGAGGAGGATGCTGATAAGCACCTGGTGAGCTCTGACTGGGATTCTGAGGAGGTGTTTGATAGTTGGGATTTAAATGCTGGAAAGCATTTGATGAGCTCTGACTGGGATTTTGAGGAGGTGTTTGATAGTTGGGATTTGAGTGCTGGTAAGCACCTGGTGAGCTCTGACTGGAGTTCTGAGGAGATGGTTGATAGTTGGGATTCGAGTGCTGATAACTGTTCGTCGACGTGTTCTGATAACTTTGCGAATGCCCATATCCATTCAGAGTATTATTAGCAGAGGTGTTAGGGGAGCTCTGAGATGACGGGTAAGTCTGCGAATAATTTATGGATGAGTTGCTCGATGTACTGGGCGAGTTTTGAGACTGCGAGGACATTTGATAGTTTTGGGAATGGGGGTAGTTGGACTGAGTGGGTTGCTGAGGTAACTGATGATTCTGATTGAGGTATCCGTTGCTGGTAGCATTGACAGGTGGTGGAGGCGGATGATGATAAACTGGTGGAAGGCTGTTCCTATGCGTTGGACTAGGTTTCGACTGCATCACGTGATAATTGGATGAATTGGCCGGAACACTGGGTGAGTTATAGGGCACGTGTTGATAAGGCGAGTTATTCGGGTACGTACTCTTAGCAGCAGGTGCTTCATTGGGCACATAATGAGAACTAGAATGAGGTACAGGCTGGTAAGGAGATATACCAGAGGCTGAAGTCCTCGATATACTTTCAGTGCTACTCGAACCACTCTGATAAGAGCTGGTAGATAAACTAGGCGAGCTCTTCTCCGCATAACTATACGAGTTACTCGAGCTAGGAATGGTCTGATAGGGTGACACAGTACTGACAGCATGTTTGGTCGGATACTGATGACCATTATAAGGTGGTCTTTGATTCTCCACAACAGGACGACAGTTCGTATTGACAATTCGATGATCGGTGGGTTGAGTCGCATTTGGAACTGAACGTCTGGGAGTTTGAGGAGATACTTGTCTATTGTAATGACTCACGTTTGAGTTCTGCCTGGTTAACGATGAGGTATGATGCGAACCATTTTGGTATTGGTTTGGCTTAGGAGGAGGATGGTAAGGTTCTCGGTTAATTTGAGGACTCGATCTGATATTCTGCGATGGATAATACTGCAAAGACATTGGTTGATAAGATTGACTTTGGTAAGAAGGAGATGGGGCTTGCTGATAGGACGAATGCTGATGTGGATGAGGTTGCTCGTGATTATGACCATGGTATCCATTATGAGTAGGTTGGCTGTTGTTGTCCTGATTGCAAATGGGCGAGCATCTGACATTATCTCTGCTGTTAGAAAACCCAGCATCGTTGAATTTGCGATTGTGAGATACATAGCTATCGTTAGAGGTCTGATCAGCATAGTAATCCTGGCCAGAGTACCCGTTGTATGAGCTATGGGGTGGCTCATTCTGTAAAGATATCGGTTCAGGGTACTCGTTCCTGTATCCTTCGCTGGTCTTATTAGCGGAAGAACACAACGAACTGGCTGGAATATACGTTGGACTATAAGAATTAGCAGGCACATTACTGAACGAATTGCCAACACTGCTTCTGACTCCTCGACCATTCTCATGTCCATACTGATTGGTTGGTGGAGCACTAAACGAAGGACCATCCACCTCATCCGGAGGACACTCGTTTGAACTAGCAGATCGGCCCAAAGGAGGTTTGCTGGCCACATCAGAAGCCATCTTCATGGAGTTTTGGATCTGCTTAGCAGCCTCCTTCTGAGTATCAACTCCTTCGGCATTCTCACCCTCAGGATATGGTTTCAGCGGCAACCCTTGAGATAATTTCCACGAGTCTGTGCGTTTCAATGGTACAACAGAATGGATAGCTCGTTCTTGAACTTCACCCTGTTCCTTAGGTTCCTTATTCAGAACAGTTCTGAGTACCCTTTCGAGGATCGGATTTGGTATATAACTGCCAGCTTCGTCATCATCTGCAGTGGCCACCAAGACGACTTGTTCGCAAAACGTGACGTTCTTCTTTTTACCAGATTTACGTCTAGGTTCGCGACTATCAAAGTTGCCTTTCTCATCGTCGTCGGGTTTCAAATTGGGCGATGGACGAGAACAATTCTGCAGAGTATCTTTCAGACAGGATGGGTAATGGGCAGTTTTGGGTTCATCTTCGATATGCATTTGTTCGAATTTTGATTTCAAGTCTTTAAAGTTGTGTTTATTTTCTGCGCTGATGGAATAAGCTTTGGTGTCCGCTGGTTCGACACTTTTACGCCTTTCGGCCTGTTTAGCCTGTAATTCCTTGAGCCAGCTTTCACCTCCCGTGCTTTTCTTTTGCTCTTCGACTTCCTGTTTCATCGAAGCCATATTTTCTCGTTTCTCCTGCAGCATTGATAAAAAACTGGATTCGTCTGAGAGCTCAGGAGGTAGTGGCAGTGTGGCTGGAGGAGGTGGGAAATCTTCGCTGGCCTGTCTGGAGTGCACAGTGGAACCATGCGGACTAGGATACGGTGGCAGTTGGAATAAATCGTCGGGTTTATTTGCTCTGTGGAAATCTGGCTCGTCTATCGCAGGTGGCAATGATTGGAAAGGAGGTTCGTGATGTACTTGAGCCTCAGTAACCACTGTATTGGTTCCAGAGTTGTCATGCAGCATGTAACCGCCGTTGGAGTACGTGACAGCGTCAGTTTTGGGTTTTTCGTCGTAGCCTCGTGGCATATAAGGCAGTGAGGCTGGTTCTTGGCACCAGGAACGATGATTTGCGTAGACTTGCTGATCCATTGAGGGTCTTTGTTGAGTTGGTAATGGATCTTGATACTGTCTGTTATTTTTACTCAATTGAGACGTGGTTCTCAATGGTGGTGGTGGGGGTACTTTATTAAATTGCAGAATTTTACTGGCATGGAAGCTCTTCCGCATTAGTTTGCTTCGTTCCAAATTTGGATTACCGGCGTATTCGAGATTACCTTCGGAAAGATATCCGCTCAGGTTGGATTGTATGGCAACGTTAGAATTAAGCATAGAGTCGTCTTTCGATACGTCTTTAGGAGCAGGTTCGCCAGGAGAGTCTTTGGCGATATCTTGATCTTCTCGAAGATCCGGCATGCTGCGGTTCTTTCTCCTCATCAAAGCACCCATGAGTAATTTACGACGTATTTTGTGCTGCTTCTTGTTCTGCTTTTCTTCTTGTTTGGATTTTTTGCTCTCTTTTTCTTTGGTCTCCTTAGGCGGTACAACTGTAATGGTTTCTTTGACATTTTTAGTATTACGTTCTTCGCTCCGGGCACGTTTTTCGATTTCCTTTTTCGAAGCAGTTTTTGACCGGTTGCCTAACAAAGATCGGCCGGGTCGTTCTTTCATGATGTATTCTTCATCCTCGACGACGTTTTTCACTTTGGTCGTCAATGATCTGGATAATAAGCCTTTTTTATTTTTCGGTAATGTGGCGTAGATTTCTATATTCTTGCTGGGTGAAGATTTTCCGGTCAGGATTTTCGTCTCTGGGGATCCCTTCGGTTGAGCTGGGATCGACAGGTCAAGCAGGTCTTGGCTATTTTGCCTCGAATGGTTGTGAGTTTTATCTTTGGAGTTTTGACGCGAGTGTGAGCCTGTTGAGCCACGAGCACTGCAGCCACTTCCTTCTCTACTGTGACGAGCTTCTCCATCTGCAGAAATAATCATCAAATTAGTTGAGATAAGAGGAGGGCTACGAATTGCTTAAAATTTTCTCAGCATGATACTTACACTTCAGGTTATTATGAAGAGGCTCTTCTAAGCGGCGATACAAGCTCCGAACTCGCATAACACAAGCATTATGCTTCATTCTGGCAAAACTGGCGGTTTGTGGATTGCTGTATGGAGCATCCATAGCAGCACGAGCTTTATTTACGGCAGCATTACACAAAGTCAGTGCGGTTAACAAATCTTCGGCGTTTTCTGAATGATTCAGTAGCTGATCGACTTCAGCGCAGAGTCTTTCGCAGTCGTCTAAAAAATCATTATTTTGGTAAACTCAGGACTTCTCAAAATTAATCCAATGGATTGAAATTAAAACTCACCAGCAACGCGATTATTATTATCGTATTGTTCCCTCAACAAGGCACTGCAATTTGGAGGTTGATGGCCTTCGGGTATTTGAGCAAGCTGTCAAAAAAAAATACAAGATTAGTTGAAAATTGAAATATTTCATATTACCTCACAAAAAATAATTTTCAATTTAATTACCTGAAAATTATGCTTCAACGTTTGCTGCAAAGGCAGACTATCAGTAGAGGAAAGTGAAAACGAGTCATATCCCGGATCAGCCGGACCACCACTGCTGTTTCCACTACCACTAGATCCATCGCTGGTTTTATTAGGACTTCGTGGCACAGCTCCATAACTCCTGTAAATGATTGGACAAATTAACAAAACCATTCTCTCTTTAGTGAGTCATAATAAGATGATTTTTATATCATCATCACGTCTCAAACAAATACCTCAAATGCATTTTCCCAATAATGTAATGATAAGGATTTTCCAGCGAGGTGGACGATGACGACGAAGCACTATTTCGATCACCGCTCCAGTTGCCCGAGTCTCTGCGAACGAGTTCTTTTCTCACGGGTTGAGTATATTTTTCGGTGATATCTTGTCTTTGATCGTCGTTCTCGCAGCCATTGTACCGATTAAATACTGCTTCTTGGAAGTGCAATAAATTCTGGTAATCGTTATTCGGTAACACTGGTTTCTGCTGCAGAAAAAAAATTGTAAAATTAATCGATAAAGAAAATCAGTGAAATTTGGAAACTTGAAAAATTTCCAACTTACCCCAACATGCCCAGGAGACTGTTCAGGATTCGGTGTAACAGCCCTTCTCTGAGTCATATCTCCATTACACCTTGGTTTCTCCGGGCTCGGTGTCAAAGATCTCCTCCCTCCAAGGGCCAAACTACCATTAGGAGACATGGAAGACCTCTGAATGGGCGGCTTGCCAACCATATCGTGTCCATTTCGTAAGTTCATCGTCGGTTTATCGACCATTGTGATGGATTTAGGCGCATTAGATGCGTCGATCGGAGTCCCATTCGGGGCAGCAAATAACAAAAGCAATGGTTGATATCTGCCTCGTCTGCATTTATCAACAACCTATCGAAAAAAATGAATCGATCAAAATCTGAATTTCTAGAGTCGCACGAATCGCTGATAAATCCGAAAACTTACGTGTTCCCAGTGAGGTCCTACTTCTCGGACGTTGGCATCGTCGAAATAAACCCACACTCTGAGCTTTGTATGGAAGAAAAATGTCGAGTAATGTTTGCCATAATAGGTAACTACTCCTACCAACTGATGGTAGTCGTTTTGATCTTGAGTATGGTCGAAGGTTCCGTGAAAGACGTCGGATAATCTCAAATGTACCCTCAGGGTATCCAATAATGACATAATGTGTTCCAAAGATGGCCGATCTGAGTCCCAAACGATACCAACTGATACTATTTCGGGTCGGTTCATTAGCATTCTTCGGATTTGAATTTTAGCTCCGCAAGAACTCTGCAAAAAAAGAGAATATCCAATGATTCCAACAATCGGTGGTTTGGATGGTTCAATGCGAAATGCGAATACTTACGGGACAGTCTCGAATGTCACCCATTCCTCCGGCTTTGTTTAAAAGCTGTCCAAAGAGATCAGGATGTGCTGATCCGTTTGTTTGTTTGGCTTGCGATATTAGTGCTGAAGCGGATACATAATGCACCATCTAAAAAAAAAAAAATTAAAAAAAAATTGAAAAATCAAAAACTAAAAAAAAAAATATTGAAAATAAAAGAAATAGAAAACAAAAAATTAGCAAGAAATTGAAAAGCTAAAATTGAAAACAAATGAAAATTATTAAAAATTTGGTATGAAATTACATTTTTACAATTTTTTTTAAGCAGATAGAATTTTTTAAAAAAATGATAAAATTGAAAAACTATTATAAAAATTGCAAAAAGCCCTAAGAAAAATGTAGACAAATTAAGTAGGGTCTACCAATATAAATGCATTAAATAAAAATTCCAAACAAAAACAATTGAATTTTAATTTATTGAATGTAAAATTTTACTCATCTTCAAAATATTAAGAGGTAAAAAATTGAAAATTTTGTTAAAATAAAAAAAAAATTAAAAATGTAAAATCAAAACAAAAAAAAAGTGAAATTTCTTTAAATAAAATTCATTTAAAAACCTTGAAAATAAACATAAAAAACAATGAGTTTTTCCAGAAAATAGCAAAAAAATAGAAAATTGAAATAAATTTAGAAAAGTGTAAAATTGAATTTGCACTATTTTTCTATCATAAAAAAATTATTAAAAAAATATTTATTAAAAATATTTTTTTAAAAATGGAAGATAAAATCGTAAACATTTGAATAAAATTTTCAAAAAAATATATTTTCAAAAAAAAATGTAAAAATTGAAAAAATGAATTTGGTAGTCAGAAATTTAAAATTTGAGCAATTTTTTCATTTTTTTTACAAGAATAACAAATTTAAAAAAAAAATGAAATTATGATCAAAAAGCAAAATAACTATAAAATAAGAAAAATATTAATAATATTACATACAAAAATTTGGAATTTAAAAAATTTGGAAATTAAGAAATTCATCTTCATCAAAGAAATGTTTTGAAACAAAAAACAACTAAATAAGATTAAAAATAATAGTAGTTTGTGAAGTGTTGAAAACGTTGAAATAAAAATAATAATAATAATTTTACTAAAAACAAAATACGTAGGTACTTGAAAAAAATAGGTAAACATATTTGTGTTGGAAATTGAGAAAACTTTTTTGGAAACAAAAAAGGTAAAAATATTGAAAATAATGATAAAATTTTTAAAAAAAACAATAAAATTAAAAACAAAATTAAAAAATCATCAAATTTGATTAAAAATAAAAATAAAATGAAAGTAAAAATAAAAAAATTAATTAAATAAAAAATTAATGAATTTTATATTTTTAAATTCGAACTCAGGTAAATTTATAAAATGAAATTGAAAAAGTTAGAAAATCAAAAATTCTGAAAAAAGAAAAATTAAAAATGCATTTAAAGAAATCCAAACAAAAAAAATTTCAAATTGAATTTGAAATTACAACAATGTATAAATGTGAAACAAAAAAATTTGTAAATAAGAGAATTAAAAATTAATGAGCTGGAAAATTCTTTTCAAATATGTACTTGAAAAAAAATTAAATTAAATTAAAAACAATGAAATTGAAAAACTTGAATACTGCAAAACCCAATCATTTTAAAAAAATAAAAAAGCAAAAAAAATGTAAAAATGTGAAGTCTAGAAAATGAAAAAACTGAAAAAATACGAGAAAACCCGACAGTTGATTAGAAAAAATCAGCTCAAAAAATAGTAGAAAATTCAACTTCATTGCAAGAAAAAAAATGAAAACTGTTGAAAAAATGGAAAAACAGAACATAAAAAATTTACTCATTTTGAAAAAATTAGAAAAAAATTTAAACCGAAAAAATTACCCCCACTCGTACAATAAAATTAAAAGTTGGAAGATAACAATTCACAAACACTCACCTGAGTAAACGTCAATGGCTCCGAAGTGGCATTACACGCCTTGCAGATACTCTGTTCGACCAAAGTCATGGCAAACTTCTGATGAGGAATGCAATGCTTAGCATTACACATATCTTCAACTTCGCTCAACGCAATATGGAAATGTATCCTCAACAGGATATTCTCCTACAAAAAAAGGAAACAAAAAAAATCACTCATTGCCCTCACTTTCTCCACCTTCCCTTTCATCGTGCCGCCGGATACGAATAAAATCTACTTACAAAGCATTCTGCAGCATCGTCCATAAATCCCAACTGGAATCTCTGCTGGTCGGAGAAAGATTGAGCGAGGGCTTTACGCAGCGCATCGGGCGGTAATGCCCTCTCATGACTGAATTGCAATTGCCCAAATAAATCCTGAAATGAAAATTCAATTTTAATTTCATGCCAGACGTCGACTCGTTTCGAAATTGATTACAAAAGGAAAACGTCAAATGGTATTGTCTTCGTATATAAAATAATGCGGAACTCGAGTTTCCGCCTCAGCCTCTCATCTCGTCACGTGCTTCTTTAATAAATTGATCGATTACAATCGATAAAAATTACTCGTACATAAACGACCAGTCGTAAATTTAATACCATCGTTTCATTACGCGTAATTAGCCAATATTACACCACAGAGACGTGTACCTACGTCGGGTTTGGCGCGAGCTCGATCAGAAGCATCACAACGTGATGGTGAAAATTTACAACAATCTTCGTACTACGAGATAAACATAATAATATCGTCACCATTACTTACAAAACGTTCTTACGTAATTCTTTTACATTTTATCTTAAACGATTGAAAATTTTCAACAAGAAAAAAACTATCGTTCGTATAAAGGAACCGGTTCTATCATCTTATGTGTATTTTTTTTTTTTTTTTTTTTTGGCCATCCGCGAGTATTATTATTTTCTCCTCACTGGAAAGTCTTTTCGGACCAGGTTATTAATTTTATACACATTAGGTATATTGCCAAGAAATCCAAACGTTTGGGTCCTATCGACCGAAAGGTCACCATCACCAAGCGAGATAACCTTTCTTCGGCTTTTAAAAAAATTATACCTTTTCAAACTTTCTTTACACACATTTCCATTCCTATGTCTACAGATAGGTTAATGTTTGTAAATCGACTCTACATATAATTTACTCTACGTTCCTCCGATTGAGATATACAGTGCGCGGAAATGCTCAATTAACGATACTTACATAGGCTTGAATCAAAAGAAAACCAGTTCCATAAGATAATTTCCTCGATGAAAATAAAGCATCAGTGTATACGACGTTTTAATGTTCGAAATTTATGTAACACGAAGGTCAATCATTTTGTGGTCAAGACCAAAGGCGGTATGCTGTCAAAGTGATCTGCCCAAGTGCCCATTGAAACATAATCCAAGAATGTTTCAACATTTCCCTTTCCTAGAAGTCAATGACGAGGTAAGAGGTGCCGAAAATCACGAAAAATTACCAATCGATTATTCGTACGAGATGACTCATTTGAAATGTTTCGAATAATCGAGCTCTATTTTGAGAACCATTGCAAGGAAAGGGGTGATTTTTATGTTGATTGGTAGAGCTCGAAATTAGCTTTAATTTGAATACCTACATGACGAGGATGGAATTTTCAATGAATTTCTTAACACGAATGAAAAAAAAATATACATATATATTCGTGATTTGACCATTTTTTTTTCTTCAAATTTTTAGTTTGCGAAGTATTTGATTTTGATAGGAGGTCGAATGTGGGCTTTGGAGTGATATCTAAAAAAAATTTGAGCATTTTTACAATTTCATTTTTTTTTTCTTTTGATTTTATAAATTTAATAAATTAAAAAAAAAACTAAGCATCCATGAAGAGTTTTCAACATTTTATAAAAATTAAAAATTTGATACTCTTCGATGTTTAATAAATTTTTACAATTTTAAAAAAATTTTAAAATTTAGCAAAATTTGAAATAATATGAAATTTTTTTTAAATTTGATAAAAAAATTAAAAACAAGGAAAAATTGAAACTGATAATATTTGGAATTTTGAGCCATTATTTTTTTAATTTCAATAAAATTTTTGAAATTAGAATTTTTCCAAGTAGGTATGATGAGTTTTCTTTAAAATTTAATAAACCCTCGAGATAGTTTGATAACTATAAAAATTTGGTAAGAATGCAAAATTTGATAAAAATTGAAATTTTGATCATTTTTCAATGTCATTAAATTATTAAAAACGGATCAATTTTTAGAAGTTTTGATGAATTTTCTAAATTTCTTAAGAATATAAATTCTGAAAATTTGACAAAAATGACTATCTTGATCATTTTCAAATAGTTTGAAACTATGTCAATTTTTCAAATTGCCTAATTTTTAAAATTTGAATTTTTTTTGAAATTTCGTAAAAATTCTAAATTATGATAAAAACTAGAATTTTGTTTAATTTTAGATTTTAATAAATTTCTAAATTGGATAAGTTTTCAAAGTTTTATCGATTGTTTATTAAAGCACGTACGAGTAATTTTTGATAATTTGAAAGAAATTCCAAATTTTGAAAATATGCCAATACATTTTTTTAATATTTGATGAAATTTATCAATATTCTTAAATTTAGCGAGCCCTCAAATTTTGAGAATTTCATAAAATTGGAAAAAAATCATCAAAAACGTGATAAGAATTGGAATTTAAGTTACTTTTCAGTTTAATAAATTTTTGCAAATCGATCAATTTTTAAAAAGATTGATGAACTTTCTTAATTTTTCAAATGTATTGAATTCTGCAATTTTTGCAAAATTTCAAAATTTTACATATACTATGAAATTTGACAAAAACCAAAATTTAGGTTATTTTTAAATTTCAATTTTCAAAGTTTGGTGAATTTTCTCAGTTTTCTCAAATTCTTTAATTTATTAAAATTATATACAAAAGTTCGGTAAAATTTCAAAATTTACAAAAATAGAAAAATAAGCAATTTTCAAATTTTAATAAATTTTTGAAGTGATTAATTTTCCCAATTTTCTCGATTTTTTAAAGTAAATTCTGAAAATTTTAAAGAAATTCAAAATTGGAAAATATAGGTATTTAAAAATTTGTTGGAAATTGAAATTTTAGTCGTTGATAAATTTAAAAAAATATGTAGATCAATTCTTTTTAATGTTTGATGAAATTTATCAATATTTTTAAATTTATCGACCTCTTAAATTTTAAAAATTTCATAAAATTTGGTCAAATTCAAAAATTGAAAAAAATTTTAATTTGAATAATTTTTCAGTTTTAATGCTTTTTTTGCAAAATGATCAATTTTTAAAAGTATAATGAACATTCCCAATTTTTCGAATTTAGTAAATTCTGAAAATTTTGCAGAATTTCAAAATTTGGCAAAAACTAGAATTTTGGTAATTTTTAAATTTCAATTCTCAAAGTTTGACGAATTTTCTCAGTTTTCTCAAATTCTTTAATTTATTAAAATTATATACAAAAGTTGGTAAAATTTCAAAATTTACAAAAATAAAAAATTAGAATTATTTTGTGTCCAAAAAAATATATCGTATTCACTGCGGATTGAATTTTTTTGCACCGGAATTATTGAGCATAGCTCGAGTTGTCAAAGCTCTATAACTCGAGAACAATTTGTACTTGAGCTAAGAAAATCCAATTCGACATAACTGAATAGAGCTTCAAATATACTAAAATTTAAGCACTTGTTTTATATTAAAAAACAAAAAAGCTATTCAGTTTTCATGCTTCATTTCGAAACATTTAGAAAAATACTCGAGGGAAAATGAATTACGTTGAAACTCCAGAAAATCACTCAAAAATGGGTTAAATCCGCTTCGAAACACTCGAGCATGAAAATTCAAAATATACAAGTTCATTAAATTTAGCGAGCTCTTAAATTTAGAGAATTTCCTAAAATTTGGTCAAAATCAAAAATTTGATAAGATTTGGAATTGTAGTCATTTCTCAGTTTTAATAAAATTTTTCAAGTCGATCAATTTTTTAAAAGTTTGAATGAACTTTCTCAATTTTTCAAATTTAGTGAAGTCTAAAAATTTTGCAAAATTTCAAATTCAGGCAGATCTTCTAAAAATAATTTGAAAAAGTAGAATTTTGGTAATTTTTAAATTTCAATTTTCTATGTTTGGCAAATTTTCTCAGTTTTTTCAAATTTAGTAAAATTATAAAAATTCGATAAAATTTTAAAATTTCCAAAAATATAAATTTTAGCAATTTTTATATTTTAGTATCTTTTTGAAATTTTGTCTAATTCAAAAATTTGATAAAAATTTAAATTTTAATAATTTTTCAGTTTTAGGTAACGAATTTTTTCAAAATGATCACTTTTTAAAAGTACGATGAACTTTATTCTCAATTTTTCAAATTTAGTGAAGTCTAAAAATTTTGCAAAATTTCAAAATCAGGAAGATTTTATAAAATTTGAAACAAGTAGAATTTTTGTGATTTTTATATTTCAATTTTCAATGTTTGGCGAATTTTCTCAGTTTTTAAAATTTAGTAAAATTATAAAAATTCGATAAATTTTTTTAAAATTTTAGCCATTTTTATATTTTAGAACCTTTTTAAAATTTAGTCTAATTCAAAAATTTGAAAAAAAAATAAATTTCAATACTTTTTCAGTTTTAGGTAATGAATTTTTGCAAAATGATCAACTTTTAAAAGTATGATAAACTTTCCAAATTTTTCAAATTTAGTAAGTAAATTCTGAAAATTTTGCATAATTTAAAAAATTTGGAAAAATAAACTAGAATTTAGGTAATTTTTAAGTTTCAATTTTCAAAGTTTGGTGAAATTTCTCAGTTTTCTCGATTTTTTAAATTTAGTAAAATTATAAAAATTTGATAAAGTTGTAAAATTTGCAAAAATATAAATTTCAGCAATTTTTTGAATTTTAATACTTTTTGAAATTTGGCCAGTTTTTTTAAATCGTTAAAATTTGGTATTCAAAAATTAGAAAATTTTCAAAATCATAAAAAATCCGGAATTTTGATATTTGGTTATTTTGAAATTTTAATAAATTTTTACACTCGGATCAACTATTGTAAAAATTCAACATTATTTTCAAAAAATTATCTCAATAAATTTTTAAAATTAAATCCAAGTTTGATTATTTTATCGATTTACAGATTTAATATATCATCGAAATTTAGAGCATTCCATTTTGAAAAAGACATGTTGAAAGACGAAGACCAGTTTTATTGCTTTGCAAATGAAGGTAGCATAGCATTGAATAAAAGTTGATTCCAACAATATTTTTCGAATCTTCATTATTTTAGGAACCACTAGGAAAATTCAATTAATTTTTTTTCAAAAATTCAAAATTCATTCACACACGAATCGTAAAGTAATTCCTGAAATTTGGCTCTATCTGCACGAACTACGCCAACTCGTCACAATTCAAACAAACCTAACGACATATTGCTATCAACTCTTTCAGCTGAATGCACTCCTCACCCCCTCGCTCGTTTTTCAAATAAATAATTCACTTTAGTAAAACAGAAGTGCAGGTGTAAAATTCGAAAAATTACACATTTTCCATCGTCTTCAGTCGATAAAAATTGACACGTAGGTAAACTCGAAAGTGTAGTTTATGTTTATCGTTGTGCTCGGTTCAACTTCTGTTTCTCTGCTTTAAAAAAAAAAATCATTATAATGAAATTGAGATCGATATTATTGATAAATTCATGTTTAATGATATGTTCGTCGTGGGCAGATGAAAATGACTGTCTCCAAATGAGATTCGTAGCAAATCCAGATCAGAAGAAAATACAAAAAGAAATTTACAATCAGATGACCTGGAGATCATCTGGTATGTTGAATTGTTAAAATGTTGATAGTCAATCAGCAATTATTTTTTAGTTAATTTTCCAAATTTGAGATTTTTCGTCTATTTTTTAGTACATAATTCGCTCTGGTTAACGAATAGTGGACCAGAACTGACATATGGTGCCATATCGACAAATCTTTGTAAATGTGTTTTATCGAAGATAACTCCAAACCGCATCAATTACGCCAGTTTTCCCGAGGTTTCCGGCCAAAAAGACTACATCGATGCTGAATTTCAGGGCGTAAGATTATTTGGCATTAAAGTCATCAGATGTATGAAAAGTTATACCGAACACGAGTACTTTATTATGAAATCAAATTATGCTGCAAGTTCTATTGATTACGTTTATGATATTTACGTGCTGCATAAAGGAAGTGGGATGTATGAGTATGTTTGCGATGGAGTTTTAAAATATGCACGGCTACGTGCCTTTGAGTTAAAACTAGATGAAAAAAACAAACGCCAATCTTATTAGCCACACTGTAGAAAAAATTGATTTATAAAAATTATTTTGTGCCCTAAAAAAATATATCGTAATTCACTGCGAATTCAATTTTTTTGCAACAGGAATTATAGAGCAAAGCTCGAGTTTTCAAACCTCTATAACTCTATAACCATTAAACTTAAGCTGAGAAAATCCAATTCGACATTGTGAAATAGAGCTCGAAAAAATTGTGTCGAAAATCAATTTTAAATTTTTCACAAGATTGTGAAACAATTTTACGGCCCTTAATTAAAAAATGTTTCAAACAAAAGTTGTGTATTTTAATCTCAGGAACAATTTTTGACATTACATAAATTTTGATTGGACCCCTCCTTCCTCTCCAATTTCACATTTTGCGTATGAAAACTGCATGTGCATAATGCAAAATTATTATTCGTGCGTACGTATAATGCAAAATTGGAGGGGAATGAGTGAGCCAATCCTGGAAAATTTTAAAAGCATTGGAAAAAATCGAAATTTTACTGGAGGCTCCAGAAAGCTGGGAAAATTGGTTCGATCGATTTTGAAAATGAAAAATATGCATTTGGGAAAATTTTATACATCACAGTTAATTTTTACTCATTTTGGAGAATTTCAAAGCCATCAGCGAACATTTAAATTTTACTGGAGGCTCCAGGATGCTAGAAAAATGAGTTCGATTGAATTGGAAAATTAAAAATATGCGTATTGGAAAATTTTATAACCCTTTTAGAGTCAATTTTTACTCAATCAGCTAAAAGTATGCCTCTTGGAAAATTTCATACATTACAGTCAATTTTCACTCATTCTGGAGAATTTTGAAGCCATTGGAGGAAATTTAAATTTTACTGGAGGCTCCAGGGTGCTGGGAAAATGAGTTGAATCGATTTTGAGAATTCAAAATACGGATTTTGGAAATTTTTTATAAAACTTCTAGAATTCTGGAAATTTTATAGAGCATTTGGAAAAATTGATTTAAAATAATTTTACTCGAGGTTCCAGGATGCTGGGAAAATTGGTTAGATCGATTTTGAAAATTAAAAATATGCATTTTGGAAATTTTATACATTACATTACAGTGATTTGTTTTCATTCTGGAGAATTTCGAAATCATTGGAGAAAATTTTAATATTTCTGGAGGCTCCAGGATGCTGAGAAAATGAGTTGAGTCGATTTTGAAAATTCAAAATATGCATCTTGGAAAATTTTATATACCTTTCAGAGTCAATTTTTACTTAATCTGGAGAATTTCAGAACCATTTGAGAAAATTAAAATTCTACTGGAGACTCCAGGATGCTTGGAAAATGGATTAGATCGATTTTGAAAATCAAGAAAGTTACGAGTTTCAATTTTTTTTTGTACCAGAGTCAATTTTAATTCATTCGGAGAATTTCAAAATCACTGGAAAAATTGTAATTCCACTGCACTGGAGGCTCCAGGATGCTAAGAAGATGCGGGTAAGGTCGATTTGCAAAATTAAAAAATATAAAGGTATTTTAAAAATTGTTTTCCACCGGAGTAAATTTGGCTCATTCTGGAGAATTTCAAAACCACTGGAGAAAATTGAAATTTCACTGGAGGCTCCGGAATGACTGGAGAACGTTTAAAATCAACTTGGAAGTTAAGAATTCGAGTATCAAACACATTTTTGAGGTTTTCACAAGCCACGTATTCGATTCAAACATTTCAAAACTTTACTCCGCTTGTTGGAATTGTTTTTTAAATAACCATAACTTGGGAACCACTATAGTTGGAAAATTCATTTTGGCTTCATTGAATAGAGCTTGAAACGCCCTTCAATTTGAGCCCCTATTTTACTATTTTAAAATAGATACAACATTTTTGAAAAATGATTCAAAAATTCTTCCAATCTTGGCACCATCATGAAGTACTCTATCATGTCCCATATTCTCCACTTTCGACTTCCTGCGGTCCAGCCCACGACAATCGGAAGTGTCCAACGTCTGCGGCCAGAAAACCGGCTTCATTGGACTGATAATAATCTCGAGATCGATATCCAAGTCGTATTACAGTTTATAAATCCTCTCTAAGCAGTGGTACCTACGAGATAAAGGTACGAAATTCGTTGTAATGGTCATCTCGATGTAGGTTATGTTGACAACGGTTCTACTTGGACAGGAAGACGAGCCGTAGGAAGCGGGCGGAAATACTAGAAAAAACAATTAACTCGAGTGGTCTTTGTTTGGTCATTGGTGTGATCGGACATCGGACATTGTAGGCCTATCTTCCAAATAATAATATCATCTATATACAATCTTCGACCAATCATCTTCGTATTAGGGAGGGAAAAAAACGATACAGCGTAAAATTAACTTATCAAAGAGACATTATACGTATTCGTATGTGGAGAAGAAGATACGATGGACTCGAGAGCATGTAAAAAGGGTCATTTACAGACACCTAGGTTCCCATAGATTTGGCGTATTGGCCACTCTAGCTTATTACTATCGTATTACACGCTTTAAATAGCATATGTTATACTAAATTTCACGTTGGTGTTCATCACCGTTACTCATACGTATTGTGTATAGGTGTACTCAGCTCTGTATAGCGTCCGAATCGCCACCGAACGAACCAGTTCTCCACGCAGGTAAAAAAATCATCCGTGATGTCATCGAAGAGGCCTCGATATTTCGCATTTTTATGTATTTTCTCAAGCTTTAAAAAAATCGAGTCCGAATGCTTCAACCGTTTGGTATTTTTATTCGGTCGATTAAAAAACAGCTCAGCTCATCTCTTCTTTCCAAAGTTATTGCACCGAGCACTCGAACCAGTTTATCGCAAATGTACGTAAAATTGAAAGTGACGTTGACTCCGACTCCGGTAGGTAACAAGATTGTCAGCGAAACGTCAAAAGGGCCATTTAATATTTTGACTTATGGCTCAACGCCAATGTCGATGTCGTCGACTTATCTGCACTGCACAGATTGCCTCGAAATCGAAAGCAGCCTAAAAGCAGACAATTTGTCAACATTTCCGTTTTCTGCCGAGTACATCGAACCGGATACTTCTTGGCAGAACTGCAGAAGAGAAAAATTAATGGACTAATTAATCCTGCGAGCTGACCGATGATGACCATATAGCTTGGCAACCAGTTCCAGTCGTACTCGTGGTATAATAATAGTCCCTAATACGGAAATTAGAAATAATTTATACCGCTATTAACGCCATTCTTAATGGATGTAAATCACGATCTCAGAGTAGTAAAAAATATCTGTATCGAGTCGTGCCATCCAAATCATATCTTCCGAGCTTTGGCAAAGTATCTCGGGGTGGTTCGCCTTGAAAACCTTAAGACGCCTTCAAGCCGTACACACCTGGATTCTGGCCACCATAGTACGCCAAGATCGTCTCCACGGTGCTGGAGAGCTGCAGACTGCTTCACCTGGATGAAATCGCGCGCCTTTACAAAATGGCCGACACAACGTTGCCGTCTGCGCCGACTCATCTACCTGGACTGGTTTTCTACGAAGTCTGTGCGCGCTGCATGCTGCGCCAACGACAACAACAACAAGTTGTACGTGTACTACGAAGCTGAAGCTGCTGCAGCGACATCGTAGATCGATTTCTTAGTTCATGGCCAGTCGAAATGGGGGAAATGGCGCGCTACAAGAACCGCTTTTTTCCTTACTAGTTACTCCAGCTCCTCCAGCTCGTACCTGTGATCGTCCTCGCTGGCTGTTGCATCGTATACGCACTTACAGAGATACACGAGACCATCTTCAGCATAAACAATGGCCCTCTTCTATAGAAGTTTGCATCTTAAAGACTGGTATCCGTTCGGCGGGCAGTGGCTGGCGTATGGTCAGTACTTGAGACTTGCGAGTCTGTCCAGCTCCAGCGATAGATACGACGCGCGGTATACTTTAATGATGGCGCTACGACCACCAATTGTATCGGTATTCTTTTTATATGCCGAGTCCGGCGTGTTTTAATTAAATGCCAAGTACAGATAATTGACTCCGTTTACCACCGACTACCTCGTTCGCGATCGCGTATCAATTGCTGGTTCAGGTCAGGAGACGTCAGAAGGGAGACAGTCTCACTACCCATTGTTTTTTCCATAATTGGAACGTAACCGAGAAGAATGGCGAGGTGACGTAATTTTATAAAATATTCTCTTAGTAAATCATCTCTGTTGACCGTTAAAACCGCCACCGCCATTGTCAGCGCCAACTAAATATCGCCAATCATTTAAAAAACGTTGCAATTTCCTTCTTCTTGCTTTTTTTTTGCCATTCCTAGAACGAGGCAGGCCACAGGCCGATACGCATCGTCATCATTTTTAGCATTGCGAGCCATCAGAGACATTGGTACATTTCCGAGTCATCATCTTTTGGCGTTCTTTATTCAATAATGGGCACCGATAACAATGGGATTGAAGTGGACTCGTGTTAGGAGGTCAACGGTGACGAAATGGTTGCTATACAGTTCGAAAAATTTGGAACACATTACTCGAATTTTTACATTTTCCAGAGTTGATTTCATTTCGTTGTGGAGAATTTCGAAAATAATGTGGAAAATTGAAATTTTTCTGGAGGCTCCACAGATCTCAAAAATAATTTGAATTGATTTGTTTGATATAAAACGGTGAAGAGCTAAATTTCTAGCTTCTTTGATAAATTTTTTTTTATTCATTTTAAAAACTACAGGAGAAAAATGAAGCCATCATTGGAGACTCCACACATATTTTGATCTTTTTTTATTTTGAAGTACTGCAAAAAATTGAATCCTTGCGAAAAAAGCCATTTCAGATTGCTTTAAAAAATAACAATTTTTGAAAAATACTGGGAAAGTTGAAATTTTACTGGAGGCTCCAGGGTGTCCAAAAATTGGATAATTCAATTTTCAGGATATTAAACGTGCATTAACTAATTTTCCAGCTTTCGCTTTCAATATCGACTCATGTGAAAAAAATTGAAAAAATACTGGAGAAATAGGAAATTGTAGTGAGGACTCCAGAAACATCGAAAAATAGTATTAAAAAGCTAAATTATCAGATTTTCATGTTAATTTTCAAACAATATTTTGAATCATGTTCAGAAATTATGGGAAAAATTAAAGCTTTACTAAAAGGTGGAGGCTCCAAAAAGTCAAAAAAAAAATTAATAAATGAACACAATCAGAAGATCTGAATATGGTTCAGCCAATTTTTCAGCAATTATTGCATTCGAATTTAACACAATATTTTGCTATTTTTTTAAAGGAGAAAAATGATTAACTTCAACTGGAGGCTCCAGTTGGCCTTAAGAACACGTTAAACCTATTTGAAATGTGTAAATAATAGTGAATAAAATGAATTTTCAGCTCGTGCAGCGGATCCTCGGGTATAATTTTGGAAAATTTTCTCAAACACTGGAGAAAGTACAAATTCTACTGGAGGCCCCAGAATGACTAAAAAATGGATTAATTTGATGTGAATGATTTTTTAGAATAAATTTTGCCCATTTTTGAGAATTTTAAGATTATTAGAAAAATAATAATGGACATTTACTGGAGGCTCCAGGTAGCTTAGAAAATTGGTTAGGTTGATTTGAAAAATTAAAAATATGCATCTTGGAAAAATTTCATGAACTTGAGTCAATTTTTATACATTTTGGAGAATTTAAAACCATTGGAAAAAATCAAAAATTTACAGGAGGCTCCAAACTGGTTAAAAAATTGAATAAATCAATTTGAAAAATTTGGCATATGTTTTAGTCAATTTTTCAGCTTTTGATTTCAATTTTTGCACATTGAGAAAAATTTAGAGAAATACTGGAGAAAATGAAATTCAACTGGAAACTCCATAAACTCCGAAAAACACTGGATTAATGAATAATCAATTTGGAAAGTCTAATACGTACTCCAGCCAATTTTTCATATTTTTTTATTCAATTTTTAATTATTTAGAAAAATACAGGAGAAAATGAAATTCAACTGGAGGCTCCAGGAGGCTTCAAAAACGTATTAAATCCGCCTTGAAGGACTAAGGCATGAAGAAGATGAATTTAAAAATTCTGCACTTGATCTTTGCAAATTTCGGAAAAAAATTTGAAATACTGGAAAAACTTCGAATTTTACTGGAGGCTCCAGAACATCCCAAAAATAAGTTGAATAAATTTGGAAGTTCTAACACATGCTATAGTCGATTATAAAGATGATTTTTTTACTCATTTTGGGTAATTTTTAGATAACTGAAAAAATTTAAAAATTCACTGAAGACTCCATAATGCTGGAGAAGTACGTGATACTGATTTATAAGTTTTGAAATGTAAATTTTCAAACGTTTCCACATACTGGAGTAAAGTTTGACCCATTCTGGAGAATTTCAAACCCGCTGGAGAAAAATGAAATTTTACTGGAGGCTCCAGAATATTGTAAAAACGTGTTCGATCGACTCGAAAAATTTAAAATATACGTTTTTAAAATTTTTATGCATCGGAGTCAATTTTTATCTACTTTGGAAAATTTCAAAACCGCTGGAGAAATCTGAAATTTGACTGGAGGCTCCAAAATGCTGAACAAACGGGTTAGATCGATTTGAAAAAATATAAAATAAACGTCTTCGAAATTTTTATGCATTGGAATCCATTTTTGTCTATTCTGGAAAATTTCAAAACTGCTGGAAAAAATTAAAATTTCCCTGGAGGCTCCAGAATGACTGGAAAACGTATTAAAATCAGTTCAGAATGTTGAAATCTAGTATTAGACGTGTTTTTAACATTTTTAACGTGCCACATATTTGGTTCAAAAAATTTTGGAATTCGGCTTTAGTCTCTGGAAATTTTTCAAAATTTTCCAAATTTTTCAAAAAATCGAAAATCAAACTAAATCAGCTAAAAAATCAAAATCGGTATTGAAAATTTCTTTGCCTACTTTTTTTTTCATTCCACCCCCCCCCCCTCCCCGCCAAATTAAAATCCTCTAAGACAACAAACTTCACCAAAACATTTCATCGCAAGAAATCAACCGCAATCGAGCCACTTTACGAGACACCCTGTACTAATTGGCCAAATAAACACCGATTTTCGTTCCGCAGACCCTCGTAGTAAAACCCGCAGCAATAACTATTTCACCATTTCCAATCGCTTTGGAACCGTTAAACCTGTCATTTTACATTCGTGTATTCGTACCTCATTACCTCGCCTAGAACCACCGTTAAATCGAAAATAAAAACAAGAAAAAAGTCAACATCTCGTAAATCACATCCAGACCGAATATATTTTCGTATAACGACCCGTCATTAGGAAGTAAATTTATTCACATCCCGGTATAATCCGGTCTACTTCATTGATCATCATTGTCAACACATTGACAAGAACGTATTTCCAAAGCCATCGAGGCATCGATACCATAAACTAGATCACTACTTGGCTGAGAGGCTGAGACTGGAGAAGAAAAAAAAAAGGTCTTAGATTGGTGATTTTTTGCTCATTAATCAACTTATCTGATCTGTCTATAACGATGACGACTCGACGGTTTCCAAGATCTCTCCTGAGTATCTCACGGATGATGAGGGGAAGGGGTCGCCAGGTTGGTTGGTAAATATTTTTATTTTTGGCGCAATCCACACTTGTAATTGGTTGATTTCGCAAACGTCATCGTAAGCAATATGTAAGTCGTATACGTGGACTCTACTTGGCTTCTAGGGATATTATATGCTCGTAGTTTATAGTACACGGTAATTAACATTAAATGTGTAATTATCGAAGAGTAATTAGGTTCAAAGTAGAGAGAGACGCGAGTCCTAGCCCCAGAGGTAAATATTACGGTACAGGTTGGCTTAAAAATTAGATTTTATTGTATAGGAAATTAGTTTTCCCAATAACAATACCTGCTTTGTATTTATACGAGAGCTCCTTCTATGTATGCTACGTATGAAAAAAAATGGAAGCCTGTACCAAGAAAATCTCCAGTAGAGAAACGTGTATTATGAAGGGAAAAAAGAGCGCCAAAGTAATTAAAATCTCACTTGGCATATTGGGCCATCTCGCGAGGTATTTAGGTGACTGTTTGTGTATTTCGACGACGAAAAAATTGAGTAAATTTTTCGTTCCGGAGTTGAGAACTCGAGATATTTGAAAATTTCCATAGCTACATTACTGTTAAGATTATTTAATGTTTATTCCGAAACTCCACGACAGTGTTCTCGATGGTCTCCAACTCTCCATGTATACCACAGATATTTCCAATCTGTTCGATCTGGATCTTTGTTCTATCTCGTACGCAGCATCCAATCATCGTGTGGCTTGTCCGATGTAATCTGTTTTCATTTTTCATTGTGGTTTGCCGCGTGATACGGTTCCCTGCTGCAGTCACGATTTTTTCCACAGCCTGATCGCTCCAGTACCTACGTATTATTATCTCGCACGTCCGACCACCAGACATTTATATTTTTTGCTCGTCTGTATAAAATAATCTAGTTTTGTCATTGCCTTAGACCAAGATAACAAATCTGCCAAGTATGGAATTGCATGTCCGATCCAATAACCGTGTATGCTTCGGATATGAGCGTATTTTCATGGTTTTGGAGAGAATAATTACCAGCGTGTCCAGTTCTTTGCATCACGATCGCCATATTCCAGGTAACCCTGCTTGTAATGTTATGTATTCGCTCAATATATTACGTTTTTATAATATAATTAAGTAGGTATGGACCAATGACATAGATTTTTCGGACCATAAGGCGTTGGTCACGATATTCTAACTATGAAAAATCCCCAACTCGTCAATAATATACTCGAACTGGCGGACACTTCCTCCATCAATAATATGTTCAAATCAATTAAAACAACTCGTTAAAAAAAAAATCCCATTCCAACGTCCGACGTCTCACGACCAATACTTAATTACCATAAGCGTGATGACAACGCCTCTCTCATAATGCAAAACTCGAGACTCGATTTACAATATTACGAGAAGTATAGGTAGGTATGGCTGTCCGCATGTCCATGTCGCCATCCAGCATATACCTACGAGAGTCGAGAACTTACATATGCGAGTCTTGTGCTGGTTTGGAAACGAACCTATTTCGAGATAGATGAGCAAATTCGACTCGAGCTTGCTATGCTTTTTTTTAAAGCTCAAAGCGATGACGTTTTTTTGAGAACCCCTGATGTTCGCGGCGTCGAGAAAGCTGCCTATTTTAATGTCTCTCGTGAGAAATAGGTAAGGTAACCGAACAACCAGTTGTTCCCATTTGTGGTACACGAAAAAGTTTCACTACAAGCGAGGCAGGCGTGATCGAAGAGAAGTTTTTTTTACTCTTTGGCTCTTTGAGGAGGTAAACACGCGTTGTTTGATGGAAAACTGTCGATAACTTTCTTTCTTTCTTTTTTTCTTTTTTTTCTCAAAAAAAAAATAATAATAAAAATAAAATAAATATCTGCCTAGTAAAAAAAATATAAGAACCAGTTATTCAAGTCTTGCTTTTTATTTGGGGACTTTAAAAAAATAAAATGCCACTTTCGTCAAAAATTTTCGATTTGATCACAATTTTTTTTTTTTTTTTTTTTAATTGACATCTATAAAAAATTGATATTTTCAATGAGATTAATGATTTTTCCAAAATTTATGATGTTGTAAAAACGAAAACTTCATAATTTGTCAAAAATTCAAAAATAAAAAATAAATTGTCAAAAATTATAATTTTTGAAAAAATCAAGTTTTTTAAAAATAGACAATTCTTTAAAAATTGCCAACTTCATCAAAATTGAAAATTTATGAAAACTTGTTGATTAAAATTAAAAAGCGTTTGATGGATTGTCAAAAATTGTAATTTTTTAAAATTTGGTGTATAGGTATTTTTAAAATATGAGAATTCTTCAAAAATGTTAGATAAAAATTGCAGACTTGATCAAACCTGCTATTTTTTAAACCAAATTTTTTTCAAATTAAAAAAAAAATTTCTCAACTAATATACCTTACCTACAGATTTTTTTTAAAAATTAAAATTTTTGAATACTAAAATTTTTTGAAATATTACAGTTGTATAAAGACTATTTTTTATCACAATTTTCAAAAATTGAAGAACATTGGGAAATCACAATTTTTTGAATACAAAACATTTGAAAAAAAAATTGTTGCAGATTTGAGATTTTTGAAAAAGTGCAAATTTTTTGAAAGCTGATAATTTTTATAATTTATTATGAAAACAGAAGATTTAAAAAAAATTAATTTTCCAAATTTTGAAGTACGTATTTTTGAATACTCTTAGCTAATTAATTAATGAAAACTAAAGTTGTTTTTTTTTTTTTTTTTTTTTAGAAAATTATAATTGTCAAAAATTGAAGTTTGAAAAAACAATTCATCAAAATTGAGGAATTTAAAAAATCACAATTCGAAAATGAAGATTTGTGAAGAATCGCAATTTATTGCAAGCAAAAATTTAAAAAAAAATAAGAACTTGAAGGGTTTCAAAAAAAAAAAAAATGTAATTTTTGAAATTGGAAATTTAAGATTTTAAAAATTGAGGATTTTTGGAAATGTTGTCATTTTTATTGAAAATTAAAGATTTTTGAAAAATCACAATTTTATTAAAAACTGAAGATTTAAAAAAAATAGAATTTATCAAAAATTGTAAATTTGAAGAAAAAACTCACAATTACTCAATAAAAACTGAGAATTGTTTAAAATAACAATTTTCGAAAATTGAAGATTCAAAAAAAATCGCAATCATTGGAAATTGAAGATTTTTGAAAAAAAAACATTTATTTGTTGAAACACGAAGACTAAAAAAAAATATTCAACATAATTTTCAAAAGTTAGAGGTTTCAAAAGAATCATAGTTACCTAATTTTTTGAAAGTAAAAATTGAAAAAATTTTCAAAAAATTACAATTTTCCAAAATTGAGGATTTCAAAAAATCACGATTCATTGGAAATTATGGATTTTCGAAAAATCCCAATTTCTTGAAAACTAGAGATTTTAAGAGGTTTTTAATAGAATATAATTTTTGACTGGAAAATTGAAGATTTTGAAAATGTAGGTATTTATTTGAAAATAAAATAGTAATTTTCGAGAAAAAAAAACACAATTTATGTACCTATTGAAAAATTGAAAACTGAGGATTAAAAAAAATCTCAATTTAATGGAAATTCGAAGATTTTTGAAAAAAATTATAATGGATTGAGAATCGAGGATTTTTAATAAATTACAATTAATAAAAACATGGACTTTTTTTCACCTACGTGAAAATATGACATTTTTTAGGATTTCAAATGATCAAAAATTGATGATTCAAAAAAATCAAAAACTACTGAAAATTGAAGATATTTGAAAAATCACAATTTATTGGAAACTGAAAATTAAAGGAAAATTATATTTTTTTAAACATTTTATAATTTTCAAAAATTGGAGGCTTTTAAAAAATTGTAGTTAATTTTTGAAATTTAAAATTGATGATTTCAGAAAAAAAGTAGAATTGATCTAACATTAAGGATTTAAAAAATTATAATTTATATTAGTGGAAATTGAGGATTTTTGAAATTTCACAATTTACTTAAAGAAAAGTGAAGATTTTCAATTAGATCTTGATTTTCAAATTGAAGATTTTTTTGAAACACTAAAATTTTATATACGTTTGAAGATTTTTAAGAAATCACAATTTTTTGAAGGTACCTATGTAATAATTTTATGAAATCGTAATTTTTGAGACTTTGAAAATTCACAGTTTCTTGAAAACTTATAATTTTTTGAAAGTTGAAGATTTTTCACAAATCAAAATTTTTTGAAGACTGAAGGTGTTTAAGAAATCACAATGATTTTGAAAAATTCAAGTTTTTCAGTAATTAAATCACAATTTTTGAAAATAGAGATCATTGTAATAAAATTAAAATTACCTAAAGATACCTAGGTGATTTTTGAAAAATCAAAAATACAATTTTTTTTTAAAATTGGCAAATTTCACAAAAAATGACGTTCATCAAAAATCATAATCCTACAAAAAACATTTGTATAAAAATTGAAAATAATGACTATTTCCAAAAATTTGTGATTTCCTAACAACTCGAACTTCAATAACTTCATACTTATAGTCGAAATTTCAAGGAAATAATATCTTTTCAATTCGAAATAAATTTACAAAAAATTTTAAAACACAATTTAGTTGAAATATTGATCACTCTCGTTAAAAAAAATCCCAGGATAAAAGGGGCTCGAAACGATACCAGTTAACTTCAAAGTCCAAAACTATCTCATCCTAATAATTAACTCAAAAAAAAAAAAAAAAAAAAAAAGATTAAAACATCCACATCCGACACCTCGTCCACTCGGTCGATGACCATTACCCAGCGCCAAAAACATCGCCATCGTTCATCTAATCAAAACAAAACAAGCTTCCACATGGTTAATTACCATTCATCGTCTAATTTTCCTACACCACCTCCACGTTCGTCCATCGCAATTAAAACTGTACACGTTTTGAACGCGTTTCTGGCAAAAAAAAAAAAACTTCGCTCACGAACGAAGATCATTAACTTCTTAGTTCTTAGGTCTGTAAATCGCATTTTAATTATAATTTTTTATATTTTTCGCTCTTTTCCTCTCTGTGCGTAATTTTCACATCAGAGTCGATGAAAATAATTTCAATTGAGTCGAGTATACATATGAAAGAAAATATACGCGTGAGATAACTCTATTTTAAATATAATAAGTTAATTTTCTCGTCAAGTTGTATAAATGTGCGTATTTCCAGGAAACGAGTAGAAGAAGTGAGTGGGAGGGGGCAAAGCAGAAACAAAATCAACTTATGCAATAATACACTCGAGTCATTCGAAATGAGATATACTACGTACGTAGGCATAATATGATTTTACTATAGAATTTTTACGAGAATTTCAAACGGTTCGGTTCGTATTTAGGATCACGATTATTTTTGGCGCGAAGTTCTCGCTCTATCTAGAGTCGCAGTCGCGTCCTGGGGCAACGATTTCGTAAAAAAACGTGCCACCAGTACCGTACGAGGTCATCGAGTGGAGAAAAAACCGTACATGAGGAGAGTATATGGCAAAATGAGCAAAATGGCCGACATCGTCGATATTTTCTAATCCACATGGAGTTGTTTCTCTCGATCCATGGCATATACGATCGTGTTTTTAATACTTACACACACCTAGAGCAAATCTCATATAGGTAAGGGTTCTCCAAACCGAACCAATAGCTTCGATAATATCGATAGTAGACTCGTATCGATTACAGAGACTTCTATGTGTGCCACACTGACGAGTCATTATACACAACACAGGTTAGATAAAAGTCGAGCCATACACGAAGGTGGTGAAAATGAGAATTTCCACAGCACTTGAGCACACGTGCAGTGCCAGGTACTGCTTGGAAGGGTTCGTTTATTTATTTATTTTTTTTCAGAGTTAACAACAGGTAAGGGGAGCCAGGCTTGGAAAACTTTTCATACTTTTTCATTCGAATAACTATACGAACAAGAGCAACCTATCCCAGGGTGGTCCAATCACGCAGATATTTGCAAGGCAAATCTGCATCTTCATCTCGCAGCAGATCCAATTTCACTCTCTACCTCTCCGTGGCATCACCCTAACCCGCACAAACCCTGATTGTGCATATGCATAGAAAACCAGGTCGTCACGTAAACTGAAAACCACTGCGTTCGATTACTATCTTAAGGTACTCTGACCTCGGTACACACGAGAAACCGGTTTCGTATTAGAAAAGAGAAGAAAAAAAACATTTTACAACGCCAATAGCCGCAGATACAAGAAGAGAATACGAGCCAGGTAAAAGAAACAAGGCATAGGCCGAATGCCTCTCCTCTTCACCACCCAATCCTCCTATCCAGGTACAAAATACTCTAGTTGTGACGACGTCGTCGTCGTCGTCGTCGTTGTTGTTGTTGTTGTTATTGGTTCTGTTACATAACCAGGTATGAATTTTAATTGGCGCTTTGTCAATTGATTTATCTTCTCTGTTTCCTAGGTACGTACTTCGACCGTCATAAAATGTATTACAGAATTACCTTCGCGGTGATCGCGAACGCATTCTATGCCTCGTAAATTTACAGCTTCTTGTCTTTACTCTCGAAAAAAAAAATAAAACTTTTACCTACGCAGATTTATTAGGTATTCGATACCGCTACGTTAAGTTGCCCTTGGTTTAATTATCAGTTCGGTGTTGTGTTTTTTTTCACCAGAGACTTTCGTCGCGCTGGAGAATTACATTACGTGTACTGCGAGATTATGCAAAAGTTGGGTAAAAAAATTCCGAGATGATTAATGTCCTCGGTCTAACTGTATGCGTTGTATTACGATGCGGGCCACTTGCGGACTCGTGGTTAGCTAACCAGTTGCCAAAGTTGTATTTTTCAATTTAGAAATTTATGGATGGCTCGAAGTTTTTTTCGAGTGTTTTTTCCCCCTGCCATAGGTGATGGTTGTGTTGGTTTGTATGAGGTCGTTAATCGATCAAAAATGTCGAAAAAGTGGTCGTTTTTTATTTCAAGATGTGCAACGATGTTATTTTTATAGTTTGGGATGTTTCGGGTTTATTTTTGATTTATTTATCATTTTTTATGATGTATGGATACGAAATACGATTATAAAACGTGCTGAGAACAAAAATACTCGAAAAATCAGTTTTTTCAGCTGTACAAAACAAAGTGACAACACTGATTTCCCATCCCAAAAAAATTATTAAGAATAGAAAAATAAATTGGAAAAAATTTTAATTGAATTTAAAAAGATCGCAAATTGAATAAAATTGAAGAAAAAAAATTGAAAATCATTCGAAAAACTGGAAAAATTGGAAAATTGAAATAAATGCCAAAAATTAAAATTTAATGAAATTGACCTTTTAAAAATAGGGAGAAAATTATTAAATGGAAAATGTCTATAAATTTAATAAAATTTAAGAAAATAAAAATTGAGAAAATTTTCTGTTTTGAATTTCAAATGATTCACAAAATTTCCAAAAATGATCAAAAATTGAATAGAATCTTTAAATCACCAGAAAATTGATAAAATTGTAAAAAGAAATTGAGAAAAACAATTATTTAAAATTTTTAACGATTCAAAAAGATTGGAAAAACTGAAAAAATTCATGAAAGTTGAAATTGAATTTAAAATAGCTTAGAAAAAACGAGATTTAATTTTTTTAATTTAAAAAAAATCAATTCAAACTAATTATTACTTAATACCAAACTGCAGGAAACTCAGATTTCAAAGGATTTAATGAACCGAGAAAATTGGAAAAAATTCAAAAATTTGAAATGAAATTAAAAATGCCTGAATAAAAAAATTATTTAAAAAAAAGAAACAGAAATGAAAATGACGAATTCATCATACGTTGAAAAAAACTAAAAAAAAGTTGAATATTTTAGACCAAAAATTTAAAGTTATTCAAAAAATTGGAAAAATAAGAAAATAGTCGCCAAAAAAGAAATTAATCTCAAAATAATTGAAAATTTCGGGGAAAAAAGAAAAGAAAATTAAAATGAAAAAATTATCACGAGTTTTTAATAAAATTGAAAAAAAAATGGAGAAAAATTCGGTTTAAATTTTAAATTTTTTAAAAAAACTAGAAAAATTAATAATTATTTACAAAAAGTAAAATTAAATTCAAAATAATAAATTTGTTTTAATTTTTTTTAAAAATGACTAAAATTAAATGAAATTTAAAGAAATTTGAATGAAACTAAAATAAAAATGATTGAAAAATGAAAAGAATCAAGTTGTTGAATTCAATTGAAAATTGATAAAAACTCAATAAATTTGCAGGAAATCAAAAATTATACACTGAGAGTTGAAAATTCTAAAAAGTGGGAAAAACTTGGGGAAAGTCTTTAAAAACAACCAAAAATTGAAATTTAATTGAAAACTAACTTCAAAAAATAATCACAGTTCGTTCCATAACACTTTTATTTAAATTAATTTGAAATTTTTTTGACGTTTTAATGGGAAAAAACGATTGAAAAAAAATCAAGAAATTAAAGCTTAATTCAAATTAAATTGAAAAGAACCAAAAACAACAACAACAACAACGACGAAGTCGACGAAAACATAAGTGGAAAAATTGTTTTCTTGAAAATCATAAAAAATATCGCACACAAAATTTTTCACAGATCAAAGATCGTGATCTGAGACAAGATATCGAGATGTTTTTGGTCTTTTTGATCTAGTTGGCAAATAATTGGTCTGGTCTTGCTCATCTTTGCTCAAAACTACTCCCAAGGTACCTAACTGATTAGAAAATTTCCAACATCAAGATTTCTTTTCAAATAAGTGATTCTTTGCATTTTGAAACGAATCATTCACAAACAATTCAATAATTATTTCAATAATTCTTCAAAAAAAAAAAAAAAAAAAAAAAAAGTTGAATAATTTGTAACAAACGATCTTTTGGAAAATTTCGCTCGAGTCGTTCGCGAACGATTCTTTGATTTTAAAATGAATCGTTCACGAACGATTAGAAAACACGAAAATTTAACCTAGCGAAAATTTTTCTGAAAAACTAAAAAAAAATCGAAATTTTTTCAGGCATACTTGAAGGCATTTTTATAGTCATTCGCGAATGATTCGTTGATTTTTAAACGAAGAGTTCACGAACGACTGGAAAATACGAAAATTTTACTCTATGAAATTGTTTTCTGAAAATATAAAAAATAATTGGAAATTCGTCCACGAAACCATTTTGGAATTTTTTGTCGTTCTGTGAATGATTCATTTTTTTTAAACAGACGATTCCAGAATGATTAGAAAAAAAAATTACTAAATCAATTTTTCAAGCTTTTCTGCAATGAAAATGAAGACAATACCATTCGATTCTTCAAATTATGCTATAATTGTAAAAAAAAAAATGAGGGGTGGCCTCATGGCTTACCTTAAGAGCACAAAAAATACACGATTCTGACATACAAGCATGTCCGGAGAGCTCTCTGAAGCTCCTTCGAAATATATCCAAATGCCATAGCACCTGAAAAATCGAAAAAAAAATTAATATTAATATTTCAACTATTGAAATTCAAACATACTATAAATCATAATCCTACAAAAATAGCCTTCAGCTCCAGGTCGAGGACACAAAATACTACCTCACAACAACTCAATACCATTCACAAATAGTCAATTTTTCAGGTATTTCAAAGGTGATGATGAAGCACATATTCGAGAACCTCAAACGACATATCGAAACTTTTAGCTTTCTCCTTCCTGTATTATTATGGTTCAACTAGACAATCTCGTGTCAATTTCACGGTCACAGCTTCTGTATACACTATAAATATGACGAGTGCTTATAAATTTTATCGAGCGTACGCGTACCACAGGTAGTCTTCCGAATATGCAGAGAGAGGAAGGGGCGGGGGAGAAGGGCACACTCTGCGCGTATTTCGCGAAGCGCAAAATCAGCTCGCGTCCTGTTACCGAGACGGAACTCGTCGGAGGCGTCGATGGCTCTGCGACAATACCATGCGACTGTAGAAAGCTACACTAGACTACGTCGCTTCGAACCATGTACATAGATAACCCTTTTGTTACAATTTTCTACGTAATTATACGCGTAGATCCGAGTTCCGAGTACACGACTGATATAACACCACAGAAAAAACCCGACCACGACGTCGTATAAGAGACATATCGATAATAGACGCCAACGCATTACGTCTTCTCTCTACGCTTGAACGGGTATCAACGTCGAGGGTCTGGCTCATCTTCTCTGCTGCGTCTTCTCTTCGTTGTCGACGCATGTACCGCTCGAGCTACGCCTCTACTCATCACGTACTCTGCCATAAGTCGCTATGTAATTGTCGATGTCGTTGACCAAAAACAATACAAAGACGACAGCATGACGTGAAATAAATTTACACACTGTTCCGTCTGCAGTACAGTACGTTCCAAGCTGCCTGCGTTGCTTCTGTATAGTCGTAAATGTCGTACGTAAAATTAAAACAAAACGGCGCGCACGCTGATCTATTTTACTCCTTTACACATCTGTATCCGTAGGGGTTGCCAATACCATTGTAAGCACGCGCAGAACCCTTTATTGCCAACGAGTTTGGTTTTTGTCTCGAATCATACAAAAGTTCCGCGAGCTTCGGCTAGACTCGAGCACAATTTACAAGTCTCACCAGCAGCCAGACAATGGCGTCGTTTCGTCATTGAAACGAAAAAAAAAACTTGGTAGGTAATTTGCAGCCACTCGAGTTCTCTTATGATGAGAACTGATAGTGATCTTGAGCATGTAAAGATAGCAATCAGTCAATTCTTATGAAATCTACAAGCACCTGGAATAATCATTTTTGTAGACTTTTCAAACGGCGTCTTGCAAGAAGTGAGGACGTGTACTTGATAGAAAGAAAAAAAAAGACCTCGGACTATGAAAGAATTATTGTTCCACTGTGTTATGTACCCACGATTCCATAATTCTAATTTCTATGTTTTAGAATTGGGTGATTTGGTCGTCTGGTTCGAATTTGTGAAATTTTGGGATCTCCAGAGAACTCGGTACTCAAAGAGAGACTCCTAATAAGCGAAATTTCTCAAAAAGGAGAGGGGATGGAGGGGAATGTCTTAGGAAGATGCTTAATGTACAAAATTTCACGAAAGAGAGTGGAATGTCTTGTGTAGACTATCAATATGTAAAATTTCTCAAAAGGGACAAGGGAGGGAGGGAATGTTTCAGGAAGACTCTCGACGTACAAAATTTCACAAAAAAAAACAGGGGAAGGGACGGGAGGGAGAAGAATATTTTAAGAAGACTCTCCCCATGAAAAATCTCTCAAAAAGAAATAGAGGGGGAAGAGAATGTCTTAAGTACACTCTCAATGTACAAAATTCCTCGAAAAAAGAAAGGAAGAGGGAAGCTAATATCTTAGGAAGACTCTTGATAAGCAAAGTTTCATGAAAAGAAATGGTAGAGGCTTGATAATATCTTGGGAATATTCTGGATGTGGAACATCTCACGAAAAGAAACAGTGAGATGAGTGAGAATGTCTTGAGAAGACTCTCACATGTCCAAATTTCGGCAAAAGAGAAAGATGGAGGGAGGTTCATATCTTTGAAGAAGCAATATACAAAATTTCTCGAAAAGAAACTCAGGGAAGAAGGCGAATATCTTAGGAAGGAGCACCCTTGATATGCAAAATTTCTTTTAAAAAAACTTTGAAGACGGAGAGTATCTTAGATAGGCTCTCAATGGGGAATGTTATTGAAAAGTTATGTTCCCCAACTTTTATGATCCAATGTAATCAATTAAGAAGCTCGAGAAAACATCTAGTTAAATGAAATCTACTTTAGGAAGACCTCAGACTGTGCTAAACCGTAAGATTTCAACTGAACAAGAAATAAAATGCCCCTGAAAAAAACTTAAAAGACTTGATAATTTGCATTGACAAAATATTTCACGTAACAATTTGCATATTCCTAAGAAGTCCTCAAGTTCTTCAAAACATCCTCAAGTTCAATAATGGAAGAAAGAACATCTCCACCAAAAAGTGCCCAGTTGGTAAAAACCACTTCCAAAAAACTGATAAAAACTGCTGCATTCACAAAAAATTTCATGTAACACCTCATTTGAATAATTGGAGATCCTTAGGAAGTGCTCAGGTTCTTTTTAAAATATCGCCAATTCAATTTGAAAAGAATGAAATGTCCTCGAGAAGTCGTCATGCAATAGGAAATACTCCTAGGAATAGCATTGTTGCAATTCGAAAATTTTCAGATTCCTAGGAATTCATCGATTTCTTCAAAACATCTCCAATTCAACTGGAGAAGAAATAAAATACCCTCGAGAAGTCCTAGATCAGTGAAAAATGCTCCTAGGAAGACCTTATAGTTCTACTCCCAAGAAATTGTATACAACAACTAATTTGGACAACCACTGTATTCAAGGGAAGATCTTAACTTAATCAGAAACCCAATCAGACAGAGAAGAAAGAAAGTAAGCTCGAAAGATCATCAGACATCAAAATATCCATAAAAAGATACCACTATCACTAAATAATAATTAACTGAAGCAGATTACAAAATATTCTGGACATCTTTGCACTGTGCCCACAACAATGTAAAAATAGTTGTGAAAGGTTCGACATCATCCATCCATTATACCCGGAATGAGTTTCCAAACTTCAAATTCCCATTTACTGATGATAATCCATAAATCTAAGTTTCTGAACAACAACAAAATTGACAAATTCTCCAGGAAGACCTCGAGATCTTGAAGAAGCAAGAACGCAATACTTCCAACTATAGAGTCTGTGCGCTTTTGAAGGACGCTAGCTCTCAAAACATCCTGACAAACACTCTGAAATGGGCACCAAGCCACCTTTTGCAACTCAAACACGATCTCTTACCTTCGTAATATGGAACACAGCTCTCCTTTTGAAATTACCACGTTCCTTCATCTTGAAATTTGCGAATATTGGTCACAAACTCACATCAAAGTCAACCACATTATCGCACTACATATTCAACGCAAAATCGACCGAACAACACAAACAATTCGAACGCGAGCATCGTTCTGGTTCTCGCAACAACACAACAAACCCTACCACATTACAGTCCCGATAGCGAAACATGAATACTCGTAAGTCAGGTACAACTGTACAAGATACTCGGTATGGGTACATCAGTCCGCATAGAAAGGCGTATACCTGTACAGGTGGCGGAAAGACGCTCCGTTGCACAAGTAGTGGTGGTGCGTAGCTCTACGTAGGATAGGTATAGGTACGGATGCGATATAAGGCGTACAGGCTAACAGTGTTACCAATGGTGGGGCATTTGTCGCATTTATGACTCATCATCGCGGTAAATGCTCAATGCTCATGCTGCTGGCTTTCTGCGGCTCTAAACCGCCGCCTGTGTCTTCTTCTATCACTGGTGGAGTTAATTTCTCGATTGTATAATTAACGAAATGTGTTCAATTGCGAAGACATCTGCGGGTTAGTCAAGCTTGCCGGTGAATCATTTGCATATAGACACTAGCGCCAGGATTTGTTTCAAGGTTAAGACATCAACCCGCAGAATACAGATAGAGGATCACTCTCCAAGGAAGCTCGCAAGTATACTTCCATGAAGTCCACAAGTTGTATGGCCAGGCTAGCTTGAAGCAAGCGTAAAAAACATACAGAATTGGGCACTGATTAGGTCCAAGGAGAATAAGGCCATAGAGTTGGTAGTCGATCTGTTTAGCGAGATAAAAATCTTCGATCGATTCGCAAGATGAAACATCCAACTGAGTGAAACGAGTCGTTGCATTTTTAGGCCAAACTAGGGAAGATGATAACTTGAGCGTTTAACGAGCTCACCCTTGAACCACGATGGTGATCGATTCACCCTAACACAACTGTTGATACAGTTACTAAGTTACCGAAGTAACTGATGTGTTTAGAAAAAGGCGTATTACCCTTTGTTAGGATCCGTTTAATGAGCACTTCCCTGTACTCGTCGGAGCGTGTCGTCAAAAACATAATTAAAACGTCTGTCTACCGAATTCGTGTATTATTTTCATCCAATTGAAAATTATCAACATCCCTTCTCGATGACGTAATTGCACTCCAACTCTTCCCCTGGGAAATCTCACTTTCGATAAGACATCCAAAAAAAAATCAAAAATGATTTCCTTACAAATTGCTGCAATAAAAAAATGAAGGATTTCCGCGCGTAATTTCGGAACTTTGCCGGCTCAAGACTTTCAACCGGTTAATTCTGGTTTGTCATGCGTACTCCTAAGATTTTCCCAAATGGTAGCACTGATTTATAAAACCGCGGCTTATTCCAAGAACCGGTTCAACATTTAGAGACAACTTTTACTATGATTTTTTACTACAAACGTGAAGAGAACATGGAGACCAAGAGTACAACGGCCGCACTGCAGCCGCAGCAGCACAACGCGACTTCGTCCAGGTGTCGAGATAATAATATTTAGATACGGCTAATGCGTGCTCCGAGAGTCGACGTATATTCTTATAGAGGCGCGCAGCCGCGCACCACGCAACGCGGCAAACCGGTTTTTCTTACCTTTTCTCGCGTACTCCGAGAGTATTATATTTTACTACACAACGCACGCTGGAAAAGCGTAGCTGTCGCCGCTGCGCCGTGCACGTCGACTTTATACTATACGATTTTTGTAAAAACTCTGCATCGTGCTCTGTGGAAGACCACTTCGTGTCTATCCGATCTTACCGCGCTTAAATGTCGTTACTAGATCAATAAAACTCAACACTTATAATGTCCTGTTCTCTTATCTAAATGTACATCGCCATCGTCATAAATTTACTACTTAAAAGCGCTAAAAGGTAATGCGGCAGCGGTTTTTTTCAAGGTGGTCATTGTACGGCGAGTAGTAAAAAAATCGCCGCTATTAAAAATAGATAAATCTTCAGAAATTTGACAAATAAGGGACGAAATATGTCATAAAAAATCATGTTTATTATTTCAAATGCTACCTAATCATTCACAAACGATAAATTCTCCGTTAATGGGTATCATCTGCGAACCATTAATACCATTTCTAAAAATACAAAAATTTTAAATTTGATATTATTTAATTAATTTTAAAATTTGATCCACTTTCAAAAATTTAATGGAAACTAATTTTTAAAATTTGATAAATTTTTGCAATTTAAAAAATTTGAATTTCAAGTAAGTATCTACTTATCTCCAAAATTTTATGTTTTTTTTCCTTCAAATTTCAATAAGTTTTTGAGGTAAGATCTATTTTTTAAATTTAAAAAAAATTAATAAAATTAGTACGTTGAAAAAATTTCAAAAATTGACAAAAAATACTTAGAATTTTCTGATAATTTTTAAATTTTAATTTTTGAAGTAGTATTCGTGTGTTTTTAAAATTTATTCGACTCATCGGCTGGATCAATTTTTCAATTTTTTTAAATTAGGAAAACCATTCAAATTTAAAAACGAAAAATTGGTAAAATTCGAAAAAAAATAGAAAAAATTTAAAATTTTATACAAATTTGAATTTTGGTGATTTTCAAGTTTCAATAAAATTTTAAAATTGGTCAAATTTTCAAAGTTACATAAATTTTCTGTAAATTTTTAATTTTGTGTTGGATCAATTGTTCAATTTTACAAAGTTTTATAGGTAAACCATTAAAATTTGGAAAGATTTTGAAATTGGTGCATACAAAATTAAAAATATGGAAAAATGTCAAAATATCATAAAAATAGGAATTTTGGTAATTTTTCAAGTTTCAATAGATTTTCAAAATTTGATAAAAATCAAAACTTAATGGTTAAACTGAATGGCAAATAGAATTTCAGTCGAATATTTTTATAGTTTTATTTTTAATAAGTTTTCGAAGTTTTTCAAAATTGTTCAAAAATTAAAATTTGAAGAAATGCTAAAATTTGATGAAAATTGGAATTCTATTAATTTTTAAATTTTTGAAATTGAATAATTTTTTCGAATAGCAGGCAATTTTCTTCTACGTATTTTTCAAATTTTTCAACTAAAAATTAAGTAGGTACCTAAGTAAATCTTGAAGATTTGGAACATTTTTCATTTCAAAAAAATCATGTTGAAATTCCTGCAAAATGCCTGCATTTTGGTTTTGAGATTTTCTTAGGTTTTTTTTAGCTTATTTTTTTCTAACAATTGAAGCCCTTCATCTCTCTCTCCCCTCCTAACTTTTTATATGTTTTTCTGAATTAACCATATTCTCAAATTCAATACAAATGCGTTACCCACAATTTTCCAACATAGGATGTAAATAAAATTGGAGAGATTTTCAAAATTTGACAAAATTGGAATTTTGATAATTCTTAAGTTTTAGGTAATCAATTTTCGAAAATGAATAAATTTTTAAAGTTAAATAAGTAGATTGGTTCTCCATTCATTCTTTAAAAATTCGGTGAAAACTAAAAATTTCTAATTTTTAACAAATTTTTAAAATTGGGTCAATTTCTGAAATTCTGTTGAAATATTTAAAAATTTTTAAAGTTAGATTTGCAAAGTTTAACAGATTTTTAAAATTTAAGAAAAATTCAAAAATTCAAAATTTCGAATGTTTTTAACATTTGACAAGAATTTGAAATTAGGCAATTTTTTAAAATATTCAATTTTAAAAATTTGGTATTTTTAAAAAATTTAGTCAATCTTTAAAATTAGGAGGATTTTTAAAATTTCTAATTTTTTTTAAAATTTTGTAGATCATTAAAATTTGGAACAAATTTTAATTTTCATAAAGTCCTGTTGAAGATCCTGCAAAGGTCTTGCAAAATCCCTGCTTTTTGGCATTGAAATTTAATTTTTAACACCCTGAGATTATTCACGAACGACTGATTCTTATTTTGAGTGAATCGTTCGCGAAAGATTGATTCTTATTTTGAGTAAATTGCTTGCAAACGACTGATTCATGTTTTGAGTGAATCGTTCGCGAATCACTGATTCACTTATATTTTTTTAAGAAAATAATAACGTTTGCAAATGATTTGCTCAATTTCAAGTTAATCGTTCATGAATTGAACCACTTACTCTTATTTTGAATTTGAGTAATTCTCTCTTAATTTAATGTGAATTGTTTGCGAACGACTGATTCATATTTACAGAAAATCGTTCGCAAAAGACTGAGTCATTTCTCGAAAAAAATTGTTCGCGAATAAAATACTCATTTTTTGAGCGAATTATGAATTGAGTTTGCCTATTTTGATAATTTTACGCATTCAAATCTACAAAATCTACACTCTTTTGACATGGAAAACAAATTGCCTTCCAATTTTCAAACACTCATCGAACTCAACATCAAATAACAAAAGCGAAAATCTCTGAAATTCGCCAAAATAAGGATTCAGAAAAACCAGTAGGCAGATATTTTTCATTATTAACAGTTAATCGCCCATCACCTTCCTCACCCTTCCAAATCCCGTTAAAAAACCACCTTACATAATGAAAAAAAAAATCATCTCATCCCTCCGACCAACCCATCAACCATATTTCCTCGATAATAAAAACCGCAGGAGACGCATGGTGTTCAAAGAAAGTCGAGCCCGCACCATATAGATTCGTGTCACAGCTACCGTACCTACGTTTTTATTTCCGTACCTAGGCTAGGACGTCGAGACAGGTTCCAAAAAAGCCTTAAGTGTGCCGAGCCGAGCAATACAAACAAACCAATATAGGTAGAAAGGCGAGAGGCGGCGATAAAAATGAAAATAAAAAAGTTTAAGAAAAAAAAAAGAAGGTAAGTATACACGTACAGTACATCTCAACCGACGTACGTAGTCGTATAGGTACGATAAAAGAGCGTATAGGTACGATTAAAAAACCTAATGATCTGATAAATAGAAAGAGGCAAACAGGTTGAACCTGTTTCTCGGCGTAGACCAGGCAACAACATATTGTCAGCACGTAAAAGGGAATACGAATTCGACGAGGGTTGATTGTGTATGTTTATAAGTCGCAGGTAAATCCTACGATCGCACCATCTGCCTTGCAAAGGTAAACGTTACCGAACGCGTGGTGGTTTCGAGACTCTCTTCAGCCACATTGACCATCTCTTCGTCTTCGGGCAGATGCAGCTGCAGCAGTAGGCGTCTTTGTATGTTTCTTTTTTCGGTTAATAAATTTCAAACGGCCGGCGAAAGTTGGAAATGGCCGAATAGAGGGAGCCACAGGACTGTTTTTTTGGTACCATCGAAAATTTTTCCAAGTCCAATACTACATAGATATTTGATATTAAAAATTGAAGGAGAGGGAGGGGTCCAATCGTAATTTTTGTAATAACCAAAATTATTCCTAAGACTTCAAGCTACAACTTTTGTTTGAAAATTTTTTTAATTGGACCCCTCTCTTTACCAGTTTTTAATGATAATATTAGTATCTATGTCGTCTTATGCGAAATTGGAGGGGAGGAAGGGGTCCTATCGAAATTTTTGTAATGATCAAAATTATTCCTAGGACCCTAAGCTACAACTTTTGTTTGAAATTTTTTAAATTGGACCCCTCCCACCGCCAGTTTTTAATAATAATATTATTATCTATGTTGTCTTATGCGAAATTGGAGGGGAGGGAGGGGTCGTATCGAAATGTTTGTAATGATCAAAATTATTCCTAGGACCCTAAGCTACAACTTTTGTTTGAAATTTTTTAAATTGGACCCCTCCCACCGCCAGTTTTTAATAATAATATTATTATCTATGTTGTCTTATGCAAAATTGGAGGGGAGGGAGGGGTCGTATCGAAATTTTTGTAATGATCAAAATTATTTCTAGGACCCTAAGCTACAACTTTTGTTTAAAATTTTTTTAAATTGGACCCCTCCCACCACCAGTTTTTAATAATAATATTATTATCTATGTTGTCTTATGCGAAATTGGAGGGGAGGAAGGGGTCGTATCGAAATTTTTGTAATTATCAAAATTATTTCTAGGACCCTAAGCTACAACTTTTGTTTAAATTTTTTTTAAATTGGACCCCTCCCACCGCCAGTTTTTAATAATAATATTATTATCTATGTTGTCTTATGCGAAATTGGAGGGGAGGGAGGGGTCGTATCGAAATTTTTGTAATGATCAAAATTATTTCTAGAACCCTAAGCTACAACTTTTGTTTAAAATTTTTTTAAATTGGACCCCTCCCACCGCCAAATAGCATAGTATTTAATAATAATATACAGGGTTCGGACATTCTTTCTCGAAAAAACGGGAAATATGCGCATAAAAATTCCCTTAAAAAACACGAAATATGCGCGAAAAACCTAAAAATATTCTCGAACGATATGGGTGTCAATTTAAAGAGGAAAACGCCAGCTACATGATTTTGATTCATAATTGGACGTATTTAGAACACATATTGAGAAATTACACAAAAAAGAACGAAAAATGAATTTTATTTTTACTCAAAAGCAAAAAACGTTCTAATTCTTATTCTAATTTGGTAATTCTACTGATTCTAATTAAATCAGAGAAAATAACGAAATTGTATTTTATCAAAATAAGTAGGTATGTTTGAAAATTAAATCGACTCGCCAAGCCGACATATGCAAAAAAGTACCACCAGTGTTGCACATTCGGGTGAAAAAAAATAGCGGTATCAGTTTTGCTAAATTTTTAGGTGAGAAATTGCAAATTTGTCAAAATATGCTCGAAAAAACTCGAAAATTGTGAAATATTCTCGAAAAACCTAAAATATTCCCTAAAAATACCCAAAATATGCTTTTATATGCGCTGAAAGGTGAAATATGCTCAAACATGCAAAAACAAGTTGGGTGTATTTTACTTAGAATTTTCTGAAACGTAAAGATAACTTGAAAATTCTCGATCTAGTATTAAACAAAAAAACATGCTTGAGCATGAAAATCCGAACCCTGATAATATAAGTATCTATGATGTCTTATGCAAAATTTGAGTGGAGGGAGGGGTCCTATCGAAATCTTTGTAATGACCAAAATATTTCCTACGACCTCAAGCTACAACTTTTGTTTGAAAATTTTTTTAATTGGACCCCTCCCTCCACCAGTTTTTAATAATAATACATAAGGATGTATGTCGTCTTATGCCAAATTGGAGGAGAGGGAGGGGTTCAATCGCAATTTTTGTTATAATCAAAATTATTTCTAGGACCTTAATCCACAACTTTTGTTTGAAAAAAATTTCAATTTGACTATTCTTCCAATTTTGAAAAAGTATCTGCCTGTTGTCATGTGAAATAGGAGGAAAGGGAGGGATCCAATCGAAATTTTTATAATGACCAAAATTATTTCTAGGATCTTGATCTACAACTTTTATTTGAAATTTTTAAATTTCGATTTGACCCTTCCCTCCTCTCCAATTTCGAATATCAAGTATCTGTTTAGTATTGGGGTTGGTAAATTTTCGATGGTGCCAAAAAAACAACACTTCGGCGATCCACTAGTGCCACAGGTACCACAATGAGCCGCCAGAGAATCCAACTCCAACGTATAAAGATGGGTACAAAAGTAAACAAGTAATTCATCACGATGCTCGCCAGCTCGAGCTCGTACAATACGAATTTCTTATTATAATTACTCTTCGAATAGAAAACCAACTGTGTTGTATTTATTCCGAACACGCTCCTCTTTTGACACCTGACTCTGTACTTCGCCGCTCCACAGTCTAGACTCGCTCAAAAAAAAAAAAAAAAAAAAACTTACAACGCGATGCACTACACAAGTCTATATACATACGTAGACTAATTGGTCGAGTAAACGAAGCGGGTTTATGGATTATATGGCACACTGACTGATGCCAGTTCGTAGCAGTCTTCACCATCAACAGATGTGCCAGCTTGGTAATTAAACACGATCTCAGCAGACAGATACCAAACATCATTTCGAATGACAGATTTCCACTCGCAGATAATTCAAATTGACCATACACCTACTCGAGAGTCGATTTTATCTCGTTCGAAAAATATTAAATGTCCAAATACGTCGCCTACATTGTCGGCCCATAATTTCCACCACACTGGCAAGTGGCAGCCGATGAACCCCGTGCAGGCTGCACACTTGAGACATTGCAGCTCCTACGCACGGTCATTACACCAACGTCCGAACATAATTTTTAATAGAAAAAAATATAACACGTAAGTTATTAGCTGGACTGATAACTTCCTAAATTAAAACACACCATCGTACGTCGTGTATCGTGTTTGGTTATATAGGAAATAATGATTGAAAAAAATACTGTATCGTCTAATTAATCCTATACCAAGCCACATACTACGTGATTGGATTCACCAAAAAATAAATAAAAAATAGTATCAGATTATATAGCGCCATTCCCGATGTGAAAGTGATTCTTAGGTATATAATATTTATACACTACGTTGGCTAATTTTATAACATATGGTGGGCTGTTTTTCGAAATAGATTTAAAATACACCTTAAATTATATCGTACCTGTACGTACGTCGTGTGTATTTCTTCGCACAACATAACACGATGCACCGGAAAAATTCTAATTATTGGATAGCTCGATTTTGTTCTTTTTTTAATTTACGAATAACCTCTCGGATGGGACGAAAATACTGCACGCAACCCACGATGTCATTTAAACTATACTTACACCTATTTTTCTTCGTTATATATTTTCTTTTTACAAATAAATCTTTTCAGGTAGTAATTTTCGTATTAACATATAGATCGAATTTTGCTTCCCTTCTTTTACCTACACGTCGGTTTATGGTGGAAAAAGGTAAAAATGGCTGAAAAAAGGTTCATATTATTTTTCAAACTATCCTGAATTTAACCTAAAACGCCTTGTTTGATTTTTTGTATTTATTTCATAATTTGAAAAATTGATTGTCTATTGTTTTGATTAGTTTTGAATATTTTTAAAAATTATGGAATTAAAATTCAAACAGAAATTAATTACTTTTTAAAAATATATTTCTTGATTTTTTCATTTAAAAAAAAAAAAAAAAATGAAACTGAAGAATTTAAATAACTGAAAATGAATGAATCGATCACGAAAATAAAAAATGACTTTTTCTAAAAAAATTGATACCCAATGATTTAGTGATAATTTCTTAACGCCATCTTTGGAAATTTTTTTGAGAATTTGCTATCGAAAAGCCATTTTTCCACTGTAAGAATTGTTTTTTAATTTTAGAGATTTTTTTATAAATTTTCTTTAGTTTTTTATTCATTTCTTTGATGCAAGAAAACGTTAAAAAAAATTCAAAAAGAATTTACTTCTAAGTAATTATCAAATTCGAAAAAATTAGGTAAGTTTAGGTACTAAAATTTTCAAAAATTTTGATGAATTTTTAAATAATTTTAAAAATCAATCTGAATTTATTAAAAAGTTTCAAATTTTTAAGAATTGTAGGTAAAACTTCATCAAACTTCAAAAACAGATGAATTTTGAAAATCACTACAACTAGAAAAATTTATCAAAATTCAAAAATGACCAAGTTATGAATTTTTCCTCAATTCTGAAAATTTGTCATTCTTACCAAATTTATAAAAATCTTGAGAATTAAAAAAAAATCGTTTTTTTTTCTTTTTTCTTTTTTAAGTACGCAATTCAAATTTATTATCGAAAATTCGTTCTGATCAATGGTTTCTTCAAAAAGTCCTCAAATCTGAGAAAATATTTTCTTTGGTTGCACAATATTTTAGAAACAAAAAGCAGTAAGTAAGTATTGAAAAATTATTTCTGTAAAAACAGATTGCAAATTTCCTGATCTAAGTATAATTTTGATCATTAAAAATAAATTTTTTGCTAAAACCGACCGTTGATGAGAAAAATTGAAAAAAAAAAACAAACAATTGAGATAAAAATTAAAAAATTGATTCCGCACCTCGCCTCTCATCTTCAATGTACGAAATAGGTAGGCAACCCGTTTCACATTCGTGATGAAGCGTTTTAGAGCACGCACAAGTACCGGAGTAGGACTTATCGCCGAACCGGTTCCCTTTCCACCGCTGCCGCTTCGTTTAACATTAAGATGGTGAATTTCATCAAGTGTACCATTCAAAGGTTTTATTTTTTATTTTTTCAGGTGTACTGGAGAGTTTGACAAATTTTCAAAACTTAGTGAAAATTAAAAATTTGGTACTTATTATTAATTTTAATAAATCTTTGAAATTAAATCAATTTATTTGTAAAACTTGATTACGTTTTGAAATTTTGCCCATTTAAAAAAACAATCAAGTTCAAAAAAATTTTACAAATTTAAAAAATAAGTAAATTTTGAAATTTTATAAATTTTATAAAATTTGGAGAACTTTTGAGATTTGGTAAAAATTAACAATAATTTAGAAAATTTTCCAAAATATGATAAAACATTAAAATCTGTAAATTTTTATAAATATACTTTTATTTTAATTAATTTTTAAATCTGACCTAGGTAAAGTTTTTAAAATTGTCAATTTTTTCAAATTTTTATGTATTTTTGAAACGGGTATAATTTTTAAAATGTGGTAAAAAGTCGTTTTTCAAAATAATTTAATAAATTTTCAAAACAAAATTTGGAATTTCAAAATTTCAAAATTTTAATAAATTCACGAGTAAGTACAGATCAATTCGTAAAATTTGGTCAATTTTTGAATAGCAATGCAATTTTTTCATTTTAAATAAAAGAGCAATTTTTAAATTGTGCTTCAGGTTTTCAAATTTGGGAAAATTCTCAAAATTTAAGAAAACTGAATTCTGCCAATTTTTAAAATTGAACAGGTTATTTTCAAGTTTTTATTAAATTTTAGAAGTTGAAACAATAAATTGTTAAAATTGAACTACCTATCTATATTTTTTTTTTTTGAAATTTTGAAAGACCATTTTTGAAATTTTTTCAAGAATTCAAAATTTTGATCATTTTTCACTTTTAATAAATTTTTGAAATTAAATGAATTCGTAAACTTTCGTCAGTTTTGACTAATTTAAAAAATATAATGAAATGTCAATTTTCGCATTACAATAAATTTTTTCAATTTCAAAAATCGGTAACTTCTGAAAATTCAGCAATGTTTTTAAAATTTTATGAATTTGCTGCTTTTGATAGGTATTTTAATAAATTTTAAAAATTGAACTTTTTACAATTCCTAAAACTTGTTTGGAAATTTTTCAAATTTCAATACATTTTAAAAGAGTTCGAGACAATTTTTAAAATACAACATTTTTTTTTTTAATTTTAAAAATCCATTTTCAAAGGTTCAAATTCAATATTTAATAATTTTTGAATTTTAATAAATTTTCAAGATTAGATAAATTTAAAATTTTTTTACATTTAAGTAATCTTCTTTTTTTCAATTTTCAAAGTTTGATATATTTTTTAAAAAACTTGACTAATTTTTAGAATGTGGAAAATTTTGCAAATTTAAAAATAAACTGATTTTTTGGTTTTCATGTTTTCATGAATTTTTAAAATCGACCAAATTTTCAAAAATTTTACGTGCATTGGGTAAATTTTTAAAATTGAATAAATTCAAAATTTAGTAATGTTTAAAAATTTTAAAATATTCAATAATAAGGCTTTGAAGTTTGTCGGATTTTAAATTTTAATGATTTTTCAAAAATTTGGCGAAAATTTAAAATTTGATAAATATTTAAAATTTTACAAAACTTATGGAAAATCATTCAAAATTTTGTACCCATAAAAAGTTACCAAAAACGGCTATATTTTATTTCCTCCTCAAGGCACCCTTTTATTTTTCAAAATCACTTGAAAATGAAAAAAAAAAATACCAACAATAACTACCTCTATACCACCCATACCATTTTCTTTTATTTCTTATTTTATTTTAATTTGCACCTTAAAATTTCATCGCCAATTTTCAAACCACCCATGAAACCAAAAATTACTCAAAGTTCCGCCAATTTCTTCGAAAAGCGCCATTAAACGCCAACCTCTCAAGTACCCACATCGCCCGCTTCGATTTCTCCTTACACATACATAAATCTCAGTGGGAAATCAGCACCTCGAGGGGACATCTTCTCAAAGCAAGCCGACCACAATAAAACCCTTTACCAAAACCTGGGTGGCACAAGCGCACACTTCAACCCTGTCTTTGGTTCGCCCACACTGCTTACACAATCGCTCGATTCGCATCTTTAGCCCAGACCTTCGTCGAACTGGACCACTCAGTACAATGATCATGAACCATTCCCAATCTACCTTTGATTCTCCTACAGATACCTAATCGTTTCATATCGTATTGTGTACTTATTCTTGCGAGTTGTTGGTTACAGCTTAATCGAGTACGTATTTTTTTCGATAAAGTCATCCAAGGTGGAAGCGGCAGCAAGAGAAGAGCTGAGTCGCACCGGGTACCGAGATAGCCGCCTACTATTGAATAATACCCACAAAACAAAGGAATTAAATTTGCATAGTGATAAAGGAAGGAAATGAGACCGAGCATCGAAAAAAAAAAACCAACACGCTACAGTATGGGAACTTCCTTCGCTATTATGTGCTTTTTATTATCCATTATGGGAGCTGAACTGGTGCCGAAGTGGCCGAAAAAATAAGTAAAAATTGAAAAAAATTGGATCGTGCTGAATGCAGATGGCTTCAGCAACATGACGTCATCTTATTGCATGAAGGACTTGGAATAATTTTCTACAAAAATGAAGGTGATGTGATTTAAAGGAAAGGGAGGGGCCCGATTGAAAAATGTTTGAAACAAAAGTTGTAGATTGAGATCGGAAGAAAAATTTTTGTCATAATAAAAATTTTAATTGGACCCCTCCCTCTCGTCTAATTTTGTATAATACTACATAAATACTTATATTATTCAAAATTGGAGGAGAGGGAGGGGGTCAATTGAAAAAATTTTCAAACAAAAGTTGTAGATTAAGATTATGAGAATAATTTAGATTATTACAAAAATTTCGATTGCACACCTCAAACCCCTCCAATTTCGAATAATAAGTATTTATGTAGTATTGTGATTTTGAAAAATAAAAATTAGAAGAGAAAGGGGTCCAATCGAAATTTTTAAAATGACCAAAATTATTTCCTAAAATCTCATTGCACAACTTTTGTTTGAAAAAAATTTCAATTGGCCCTCTCCCTCTCCTCCAATTTCGAATAATACAATGATTTACGTAGTATTATCAAGGTTTTTATCTTTAAAAAATAAATTTAAATTTAGTACGAAAGGATTAGTTTAATTTTTTAAATATTTTATTAATTAAATTTAGAGTTTAATTTAATTTATTTTTAAATAAATAAATATTAATAAAAATATTAATTATTTTATTAATAAATATAATTTCAGTGGGGTTTTTTACTTTAAAATTAGACGAGAGGGAAGGGTCCAATCAAAATTTTTATAATGACAAAAATTATTCTTCAGATCTCAATCTACAACTTTTGTTTCAAACATTTTTCAATTGGATCCCTCCCTTTCCTTTAAATCACATCTTTTTTTGGTTCTTTTTTTTTGTAGAAAAATATTTAAAGTCCTTCATGCAGTAAGATAAAAAATTAATTCGAAGGAATATATATTTTGGAAATATATTTTTTTTATTGGGAAGTGGAATCCTTGGGGGGGGGGGGTATTGGAGAAGAATACAAGGTTGAAAGAACTCTTTATAGGTGGGTAATGTTTACTTATACCATCAGCTTTCTGTAGGCATTGGTTTATGTTTGCCAACTCGTCGCTTGTTGTTGTTTGTTTGTCAACAAAAGAACAAAAAGGTTCTTTCGAAATTAGCCACTTTGTTGTACGTACCAAAATCGTATACTTATTATCGAGAACCCGTTAACTCGTCGATTAAATGCAAAGCACCGAGATCACAATATTATATAAGGTGGGCTACTCCTAAATTCTATTTTTACAGCAAGACTCTCAGAGCTGATCCCGAAAAAGAAGTTTCCTCGAGCTTACAGTCGGTAATTAACATATAACGTCATTTTGATTACATATCAAATGCTCCATTATTTATTGCATTTCGTCACAAGATACGCTGCTGAGCATTCGGATATCTATTATTTTACCAATATGTACAGTTATGTACGTGGCACGAGTCGTCTAAATTCTGATTCTCGTGTACGTTATGCAACCAACTGTGAGATACCTCCCGCAACCCATAGAGCACCATCTCTTTTGGGTGTTCCACTTCTAGGAAGCTAGCCATATCTTCATCCTTGGATGATCTCATTTTTATAAGCGACCACTCCGGATCATGATTCATTTAATCCTTTTCGGCGCTAGAATTGTTCGTGTAGCTTTATGTGCGATGACTAATCCGATATTACTTTTTTTTTCTTTCGTACAACTCCGCCTAATTCCCATGCTTCTTGTATATACGTACTATTACCTACTCGTAGATGGTTCCCTTGGACATGAAGAACAATTGATTTTTTTTTTACTCTGGTTTCATTCATCGGTTTAATGAATCAGGCTCTGGAGAAGCCCCACTATACATAAATTACGGCCAATGTGATGAAAAATTGCCTATGTACTGTATAGTTCACCGGCCACGATGAATTTTACGTAGGTACCTCTTGTACGAGTATGTATGGTTGGGTCGAGTACATGGTGTACAAATTTTCCATTTTGTAAGCTTTAATTATTGCGTAGTACGGTAATTGGATGGTTTAAATTAATTGTCGGCGCTGGTCTGTTGCAAATCCATTTATGAGATGGGTTTCTTAGGCGAAAGATTTACTACCTTTTTTGCCAGGTCATTCCTCTCCTCTTCGAGATTTTGCTTTCCGGTGCGATGAGGCAAATTAGGGTAGAAAAGGTTTTGGAATAAATAGAATTATGAGATAATCATCCTAATAATTTAGATAATTCACACTAAGTACGAGTGTATAAATCTAATAAATTTTTTTAGATTTTTTTTTTTTTTTTTTTTTTTTTTTTAATTTTGACAACAATTGACTTCGAAAGCAAGATTTTTCAAAATTTTTATTTAAAAAAAAAGATAAGTACCTATATACTACCTATGGGGAAAGACTACTTGAATATTTTCAAAAAAAATTTGTTTGAAACAATTTTGTAGTTTTTTGAAAAATTAATTTTCGAATTTTGTGAATGATTTTTTTTACTTTTAAAAATTTTGCTAAAACTCGAAATTTTGTATTCTTTGAAGTTTTTGGGGGATTTTTTTCTTCAAAATGCTGTAGATGCAGAAAGACAAAATTTTAATTTGATGAAAATGAAAATTTTCAAATTTAAAAAAATTTTGTTGTGAAACAAATTTTGTGATTTTTGTTGAAAAAATTTCTTCAAAACATTTCTCAAATGCGAATTAATTAAATTTTTGAGTTATTTTTGGGAAAAAAATTTCAGACTCTGATAAGAAATGGAGTTTTTTCGCAAAAACAGATTCATTAATTCTTTGGGTGATCAATTTTTAGAAATTATGTTGAATTTTTTTTCTAATCTTCTTTGATGAAAAATGGATTTTTAAAATTTTGACGAGAGAAAGGAGTTTTATTTTCAATTTTCAAGAACTAACAAAAAAATAAATAAATTACAAACATTTTAGAATTTTCATTTTATTTAAATGAAAATTTTCCAAATTTTGGCGGGAAACATTTTTTTAAATAAACATATTTTTCCTTTTATTTTTTTTCGGATAAAGTTGAAAAAAATTTTACTAATTTTTTTACTTCGAGAAAATTGAAAATTTTACTACTTACCTGTATACTGAGTCTAAAAAAAAAAAAAAAAAAAAATTATAAAGACATTATTTTATTGTAAAAATATTTAAATTTTTTTTGCGAAATAAAACAGTTTTTTCCTCCAAATAGAAAAAAATGCTAATAATTGAACTGTTTTTTTTTCTAGCTTGGCTCGAGAAAAAACAATTTTATTTTTTTTTATTTTGAGGAAATTCAGAAATTTTTAAATAAAAAATTGAAAAAAATTTCAACACTGAGGCCAAACTAAAAATTTAGTTTTTTTTTCAAAAAAATTTCCTTCTAAAATTTGAAAAATATTTTGTAGGTAATTAAAAAAAAAATTGAGAAACTTTTTTTCAAAATAGATAAATAAATAAATAAATTTTATTACCCTAACTCCAAAAAAAGAATAATTAATTAATACCTAAGAAATGTTTTATCCAATGAAAAATTAGAATTCTTTCTGCAAAGAATTCGTTTTTTTCCTCAAAAAGAAATTGAAAGATTTTATTTTCAATTTTAAAAATGAAAGACAAAAAATTGAGATTTTTGAAAAAATTAAGAGAATGAGTACCTAAGGGATTACCTAATTGAAAGTGAACGTGGGCCAGATGTCAGAGTAAAAGAAAAAAAAAGTGGATTTGGGATTTCAAATCCATGCGTGAAAAGTATTTTGGATCTTGGATTTTAAGTACAAATATCACACAATAATTTTGGAGTTTGATTTTAAATCCCTTTTTTCCTGGATTTTTCCAAACTCTGGTATTTGGAAGATTTCACAAAAATTCAGTCATTTCGACCAATTCATAGTTGTTTGGAAGATATCTCAGAAATTCAGTAATTTTGGAGGATTCACATGCATTCGGAAGGTTTTATTGAAAATTCGTTATCATTCGCAGAAATACAGTAAATTAAAAGAATTCACAGGCATTCGGAAATTTTCATAGGAACTCTGAGACATTCAAAAGAATTTAGTCATTTAGGAAAATAATTCACAAACATTCAGACGATTTTAGAGGAATTAAAAAGATTTTATGAGTAATTTTTGCATCCCGTTGACAATTGAAAGATCTTAGAAATAAATCTTGAGCCTATCAGAGCCTCCAGTGATCATGTTTTTCACACATTTTGATCACCTCGACCTTCTTATTAACATGTTATCGCCTTATTCCGACCACAAAATTATTCTCCATCAGTAATAGCAATTCATATCACCTCCACATTATTATTTACTCCCCCATCATGAAAAAATAATCAAAAATGTGAGATAATCCATCTTCCCAAGTTCTATAATATTATAATAAACGATCAGTCCATTTTGAAATGACCGGTCATCGGATACTCTGGTGAAATACTTCTCCCCAAGGGGCCTACGACTTCCATTACTAACATACGTCGTACATATAGGTATACTTTAGTACATACCCAGTAAAATAATAAAGATTTCGTTGAAAAAACATTGTGTAGCCGGTTGTCGGTGTTAATTGGCACCTTTCTAACTCGAAGCTGGTTATAGAGTCGGAGTCGAGTTGCCCCTTATTAATGAGATCTCAAGTCCATACCATTCAATATAAGTAAATTAACATGCAAATGCCTATACCTACCTACATATAGTATATGAGCTGTCTATAGACATGTGAAGAAGCGAGTACCTATTAAGTACGAAGTATAATTCGTTCCACCCCCTAAAGCTATTCTAAAACCATCAAAAAAAATTTCAAACGTGTTGGATATATCGGAGAGGATTCAAAAAATGGAGGCGTGTCTGGTTATAATGTTATCGTCACGATTGCCAGATTTAAACCATATTTTGTGATTATTTAATTCGGAATTCGGTCGAATAAGTTGGAAGAGGTTTATTTTGCTTCGATATAGGAATAGGATGCATATAAATAGTTCTTGGACATTCGAGAAGATGTTTTGCGATTGTTGATATATGCTAAGTGGGCATATTGGCATTGTTTTGAAAAACTGATGTTCTTGGAAAATAAAACCGATCGTAGTACAATCGAACGGTTATTACGAGACATGAGACGACATCTGCGCTAGCAAATAGACCTCTTCGCCATAGTCTTGTTTATATCATAACGACTCTTTATGATGGAGAATCTGAAGCCATCAAGGTCTCGTGTCAATAAGAAGAATCGGCATCCTTGTGTAACGACGCAGCTTCGAAGTCCGCCATTGGTATAAGCAATGGCTATATTAATGGCGATCATTATCATTAGTTGGAGTACATTTATTTCTCCAACCGTGTACGTGGAACTGGAAGCCCCCAACTTGGCCCATCTTAAGTATTGGAATTGGAATGTTAGATGACAAATGAGCATCACCGTTGCTCTAAATGCAGTGCCAGCTTCGAGATGTGTGACTGGGCAGAAAAAAAAATTAAAAGCGGAGCACGTGTTGTGAACCAGTTAAGTCGATCGTGCCGATGACGATGTAGCCTATCTCACACGTTGACGTGTACCATACATGGTTGAAGTTAATTATGTTCTATTATTACACGTCGCTTGGCCCAACTAGGCAGCTCCATCCATTCCATAGCCATGCAGCAGGAAAAAGAGAGTTATAAAGAGATTGCCAATCAATCTTGTACAATGTGTGAAGGTGAAACGTTATGTACTGTTCTTCGAGTTCGATACGATATAGGAAATGAACCACAACAGCTCAGCCGAGTGGTTTCTTTGTTTCTTCATCAATACGTCCTTTTTTTCTTCCAACTCTGAATTGAAATTGCGCAAAAAACTCATACGTAGTGCAACTTTTCGATTAATGAACCTCTCTCGTAGTACGTAGACGTACCAATAATTCGCCCACCATTGTAAAAATATTACACTCGAATGTCCAAAGGAAATGAACCAGTTGTAACCAAATTCGTCACTGAAATCGATCAACGATTAGAGTTATTAAAAAGTACCCACGCGCTCTGCTCTGCAACTCGTGCAAGCCCACGAGTACTCGTAGGCGCCAGGATGGACTTTAATGCACGTGGTCGCGCTGCACCATCCCCGACATATGTGCTTCGGGCATGTATTCGACTCCAGTAGCCGGACAGCTTTACCTAATTTGGTGGGCAACTGGGCACTCGTACTCGGCGGTTATAAATAAAGCTTTATGGTTATTTAACAGCCGTCCTGTGATGAATTGGTAACACGACCGGACCAGCGAGACGAGTTGTTTGTTTTTCAAGTGGGTTATTAACAAGTGTGATCGAAACGATGCGATGGTTTGATCAAAGATGATGATTTCCAATGGCAAGAGACTCGTGTTTGGTGTACGTAGAGTCAATGTATTCTCGGGTGTTTACTTCGCTCGCAGGCGTTTCGAGAGTTGGTTTATCGTCGGGTTGAATCGGGAAAATGGCATTTTGTATCGCGTGCTCGTCTATTTGATGAGCATGAGATTGGTGTTTAATTCGTATTTGGTTATGTGGTAAGTTTACATTGTCAAGTTCAGATTTGATTGGGAAGAAGGCTCGGGGGTCAATTGAATACAAAGTTAATTTTATTGGTACGAGTATTTTTATGAATTTTTTGAGGATTTTTTTTTTTGGAAACTACATGCATCCATCGATACTTAAGAGTACAAAAAATATAAAATCGATCAAAAAATTTAAAACTTTAGGTACTCAACAAATGATGTACATGCTAGACTCAGATGGTAATAAAAAATACTCTAGACAAGAAATTTCAGATTTAGTTACAAAGTTCTACACAGACCTTTACGATGACCCAACTAAAAACTCTCAAATATTACCTCCCTCCAGTTCGCATGAAAAAGAAGCTACAATTTTGAAATCTGAAATAGAACATGTGATCTCTAACTTGAAAACTAACAAAGCGGCTGGTAGCGACGGACTTCTGAACGAACATTTCAAATTTGGAGGCGAAGGTCTTGTTGATTTTTTGGTCAAATTTTTCAACATGATTCTAAACTCCAAAAAAATACCAGTAGACTGGAAAAAATCCGATATAATTTTGTTACACAAAAAAGGCGATAAGCACAAAATAGACAATTACAGACCAACCAGCTTAAGTTCTACCTTGTCTAAGATCTTTTCAAAAGTAATTGAGAATAGGCTAAAAAATAAATTACTAGATCAACAGCCAGTTGAGCAAGCAGGTTTCAGGAAGGGCTTCTCGACAGTTGATCACTTATTTGCTATAAATCAGTTGATCGAAAAGGCCAAGGAGTTTGGGATCGACGTCTACCTCGCCTTTGTTGATTACAGAAAAGCCTTTGACTCCCTATTGCATTTATTTATGTTACTTGCATTGAAAAACCAAGGCATACCAGACGACCTTGTAGAGATGATAGAAGAACTTTATAATGGATTACTAGCAAGAATTATAACAGACGTGTAGGGTAAATATTTTGATGTTAAAAAAGGGGTAAAACAGGGTGATTCACTATCACCGTTAATTTTTAGTTGCGCATTGGAAGAAATCTTTAAAAATTTGGACTGGGAAAATAAAGGTATAAATGTAAATGGTAAAAAACTAAATCATCTCAGATTCGCGGACGACGTCACTCTGTTTGCTAGCAGTGAAGAGGAACTTAGGGAAATGCTTCTAGAGCTAGAGAGGGAGAGCCAAAAAGCGGGTCTTATCATTAATACTTCGAAAACAAAAATCATGACTAATCATTCACAACCTATAGAAATTAAAATTGGGGATAAAACTTTGGAAACCGTGAGCGAAATGACATATTTGGGCCAAATTATAGCTTTTGATGATAGATCCGAAAAAGAAATTAACAAAAGAATATCCCAAGCCTGGAAAAAATACTGGACGTTGAGTTACATCTTTAAAAAACCTTATAGAAATGAACTTAAAGCCTCACTCTTTAATAGCTGCGTTCTCCCTGTGCTGACCTATGGAGCTCAGACATGGACCTTAAACCATAAATTACGTAATAGGCTAAAAAACAACCCAAAATTCGATGGTGAGGTCAATGTTAGGTACAACGAGGAAACAAAGGATTAAAACGGCAACCCTCAGAAATAAATTGAAAGGCATGAGGGACGTCGTCTGCGAAGCGAGAAGATGTAAATGGTCCTGGGCAGGCCACATCTCTCGAGTGGAGGACAGTAGATGGGGCTACTCTTTGCTGCACTGGCACCCCAATGGCAAAAGAAGGCCAGGCAGGCAAAAGGCGAGGTGGGACGACGAAATAGTCCATTTTCTGGGATATAATAAACATTACTGTAGGGTGGCGCAGGACCGATCCGAATGGGCTCGGTTAAAGGAGGCCTTTGCCCAAGATTGGGCTCGTTAAATTAAGCTAGTCTTAATTTAATTCTAAGGCTATAAATAAACATGCATCCATTTCAAAAGTTTCAATGCCTGAATTTAGTCTCTCGAATCGATGAAAAAGTAGTGCCAAAAATTAAGTAAGTATAACATGAAAAAAAAAACTAAAAATTTTGTGCAAAAAGATCGTTCGTGTTACAAATTGTCCTTTTTATTCTTATTAAATGTTGAAAAATTTAGATTTAGGAAAAATTCGAAAAAAGTACCTAGATAATCTCGGCGCAGGTCGATTGCGGGCCAACTAATGATTAGGCCCGCAAATTTTCGACTCTATTGCGGGCCAAAAAATACTGCTGTCAGTGCCTTTGTTATTGAGAACAATGGTCAAATTTTAATGCCTATTGCGGGCCAAGAAAGTAAGGTTGGCTCATTCGATTCCTTCGTGTAGGTATACATATACTTCCAAAAATTTCCTCGAGTTTGCATATGAACACACGAGTTTTTCAATCAAAGTGGTATTTTTATGAAAAACATAATAATTACCCCAGAAAAATGAGAATTTTTTTCATCCCCCTCCAAAAAAAAGGGGAAAAAACGAAAAATTAAAAATATTTTTTCTTCCAAGAAATAGGAAATTTCATGGTGCAAATAATTTTTTAAAAATCCAAAAAAGTGGAAAATTATTTCATCTAGGTACTTATTCCAAAAAAAATCTGGAAAAATCATTTTTCAAAGGAATGAAAATTTTTTATCAAAAAATTTGAAAGAATTTTTATTCCAAAAAACTTGAGGAATTTTCATTTTCATTTCCAAAAATATTATCTCCGCTAAAATTGAGAAAATATTTTTCTTCTCAATAAAATTGAAAGACATGAAAACAAATTATTTAAAAATTTTTTTTTTTAAATTATAAGTGTTCCGCAAAAATTGAAAGATTTCATTCTGGTAAAAAGTAAATTTTTTATTAAAAAAATTACTTTCAATGGATTCTTGTCCATTAACTTTTATTTTGGCATATTTTGAAATTATAAAATTTGGAGCCCTAACTTGGATTTACAGCCCCTTTATCAAGAGGACCCCTATTGCTGCCGCAATACTGCAACTTGTCTCTGGGCGCCTCTGATGTTCCGAACTAAAAATTGAACGATGAACACTTCAACTGGTTTACAGCTGAATCTTCGTTCACTTCTTGGCCCGCAATAGACCATTTTTTTGCCACCACATCATTAATCACTTCCATCTTTTGTTTACACTTGGCCCGCAATCGTACCGCTTTTTTAGGGGGAGAAAACAATAGCTGGCCCGCAATAGATCAACGGCCGATAATCTTGATCGAATTGAAAAAAAAACAACAAAAAAAACTATCGACTACTAACGATAGTTTTTGATAATTTTTCAAAGAATAGGAAGGGGAAAAGGAAAAAAATTTCTAGAAGCCTAAAAATTTGTAAAATTGCTAAAATGTTTCAAGATTCACTAATTTTATTCAAAAAAAAAATTTTTTTTAAAATCATGAAAAAATGAGGATAAAATCAGGGTTGTAAATAACGAAACTTTTTTTCGTTATTGCAGTAACGTTATTACTTATTTCAGTACTGAATTCATGTGATTTTTCGTTATCGTTTCGTTAAGGTATTTTGTTATTTTCAATTTTTCGTTACGTTCCGTTATAACGTTACTCAGATCACCAAAATTTCGTTAATTCTTCAGTTTTGTAATTTTGTTACGTTATAACGAAACGTTTTCGTTATTTCGTTACGTTATTTTGTTACTATATACGTGGGTACTCAAAATTTGAGATATTTCACCCCAAATACACTTTTCTAGCTTGTTTGAAAATTGAACCGATACCAATAGCAAAAATAACGAAATTAAGAAAAAAATAAAGTAAAAACTTTGTATGAAATCAATTCTACTGCATATCAACTGGCTTCAACATAAATATCAATAGGTTTTGTACCGAAATAATAACGTTACTGAAATAACGAAAAAAAGTTTCGTTATTTACAACCCCGGTAGGTACTAGGTAGTATTAGTGATCGTGATTTTTTTTTTTTTTTTTTTTGAATGGAACAATCTACATACATAAATTGCAATGCTAAAAAAATAACGTAACGAAAAAATAACGAAAAAAAAAGATTTTTTTTCGTTATTTTGTTACGTTATTTTTGAAATTTTAATGTTACGTTTTCGTTTCGTTATTTCATTTCGGTACAATTTTTCCTCTAGTCAGATTTCGATATTTCGTTACGTTTCGTTACAGTCAAATTTTTCGTTACGTTTCGTTATTTCGTTACGTTACGACCCTGGATAAAATGAAAATGTTTTATAATTTTAACTATAATACGAAGCTGTTAATCTGAATAAAATCACAACAGTGTTGCCAATGGACTGCACTAATTAGAGTAAATTTTAGCGCGTGCACGCAAACTCCAGTTTTTCAATTGAATTCGCATACCGACATCCAATTCATAATTATTATTAAACACGATTTAATTAATGTAGGAGTCGCTACAGGCTCGGGCTTTGTAGAAGACTGGCCTGATGAAGGGGTGTACTCGTATACTGTGTACAGCGTTGATGTGTTTTAGATCGATTCCAAATCCCACGCCGAGTTTCCGCTCATTTTTTTCCTTCCGTTTGGAGGAAGTGTAATGAGTTTATGTGAGAATTGTATGTACCAGTACGTATATTGAACGAGTGCGCGATGTATATGGTCGAACTTCTATGTACTTCTGTTGCTGTTGCTGCTGCTGCAGTTGTTATTGTTGTGTGAAGGTGTAGGTGGAGGTTCCTTGGCGAGCTTTTTATACAGTTCCTATAAGAGTTTGCTAATTTGATTTGGTATATGACAACGTGTTTTGCCAATACCATGCTCGTACATGTAGACTATATTCGTACGTAAATTTGCATTATGAAATTGCGGCGACAGTGGCAGCCTTATGGCCTTATAGTATAGTACGATTTAGCAATACGATAGACACGATTTATGGATAAAGTTGCGCGCATATGCCAAGAGAATATTTTAATTCGAATAGACGTGTTGTCGGATTTGTATCGCTCGATTTACACAATCATATACTAGGTATATGAAGTTGAAGTTGAAGTTAATCTTATTTTACTCGAAATAGTATGTTCGACTTGTAACGGAGCTCTTTCTCAAGGAGATATTTAATTGGATAAGTCGTCATGTTTATATGATTATCATCTCCGTATAAAAATATTATCCTTTGTACGTTGAGTTCGAGACCGAGATGTTATGTATAGTTCGGTGAAAGTATCCATTTCGGAGTAGATTTTCCAAGAGTTACTTGATACTCGTTTGGTTTGCATTTTAGAATACCGCAAATAATACGGTTTGGAGAGACGTAGGTGCTAATTTGGCTGATGTTGATGGCGTAATAATAATGATGAATTTTGCTCTCTTTTACACTGGTGTAATTATTTTGATAAGTTTGATAAAGTTTGAAACTGGTCAGCTTTGGAACAGAAAAAAAATGTTTGGTAACTAATTCCAAAAAATTGAAAAAAAAAAAACACGAGACATTTTGGTTACCTAATTATCCTAACTTTTTTTTTTCAAAACTTTGAACATTAAAAAAAATGGATTATTTTTGAAGAAAATCTTGGAAAATTACTCGTATTAGGTTTTAAAAATTATTTTTCCCATAAGATGAACCATCTCAGAAAATTTTTCGTTGAATTTTGGGAGAATTAAAAAAAATATATCAAGAGCCCATGCCTTCTTCGAACAAAACCGCTCAGCCTTTTTTTGTAAATACTTAAAAAATTAATGAATAAAAATAAAATTTTTAGTCCATTTTTTAAAAACATGATAGAAAATTTCTCAATAAATATTTTCCACAAAATTTCAAAGATTTTTTCTTAGAAACCGAAGATGGTTTGTCATAACTTTTTCGTTTTTACAAATTCTCGAAGAATTTTTTTTTTTTTAGTTTCAGAAAATTTGCCAAAGAGGCTCGGAAATTCTATTATCAACTATCGAAAAATCCCTCACTAAATATTGGAATATCTTTCTTGTGTTTTTTTTTTTTTTTTTTTTTTTTTTTTTCAAAACCTGTAGAAATTTTTCTCAAAAATTTTTATTGGATTTCAAAAAACTTTTATAAGAAACTCTCAGAAAATGTTTCCCAAAATGTCAGAAAATTCATTCAAAAGAAATTTTGAAAGAAAAAAAAATTTCTCGTGATTTAAAAAAATAAAGAAAAATAACAAATACCTAATAAATTAAAAAATAATAATTTTCCGATTTTTTTTTTTTTTTTTTTAATTTTTTAAATTTATTTCTCACAAAATTTTAGAATATCTACAATAAGATCCCTGAAAAAAACTCAACCTCGCAGAATAAAATCTCAGATTTCATAATATTCTAGACCATTCTTTAAAAATATAAAGTCTAACAAAACTTTTTACCAAATCCCAGGAAATGTTTCATCAATCCCATAAAAATTTCACCAAAGTTCGGAAAAATTTATACTGTAGAGCAAACAATTTTTAATATTTCACATTAGAAAATTTTCCCAACATTTGTTAGTATTTTCTTAACCTAAGTTGGAAAATTTTTCACAAATTTGCAAAAAAATTGCTATAGGTAAAAATTTTCATAATCTTAATTTTTTACGAATTCAAAAGATTCTCTTTTTTCTATCAATTGGACAGATTTCTAAATTTTCTACTCCAAAATTGAAACTTTCAAAATTTAATTTTGTAAAAAATCCAAAAAATGAAGCTATCCTCATTAAAAATTTGAACAAATAAAAATAGAGATCAAACACTGATACCTATTTATTTAAAGAAATTAAAAAATTCAGATATTTTAAAGAACATGGAAATTGGAAGTGTAAAATTCATGACGAAAAATTCAGAAAAAATCAGCTAAAGCGAAAAAAATTGAAAACAACCGAGTACTTTTTTTTTAAATTTGAAGAAAATTTTCATTTTTTTTTAGATTGTGAATTTTTCAATTTTCTTATTGGAAAACTACATATAATTTTCGATAAAAACTGAAAAAATATTTTTAAAAATTTTTTACCTTCAAAAGTTTCGTCATTAATCAGAAAATTGGGTAATTTTCAAAATAAACAAAAATTATTTTAGCTAAAAACGTAAAACTGATTTTTAGGAAAAAAAAATTACCTATTCGAAAAAATTATTTTCAATGAAAATAGGTACCTACCTAATGTTCTGCAGAAATTTAAAAAAAAAATCATTTTCAAAAAATAAACAAAATTGAATACATTTTATTCTTAGAAAGGTTTAAAATAAAACAACAAAAATTCAGAAAATAACATTTTCAAAAATTTTGATAATTTTCCAGAAAACCATTTTCCTTTAATTTCTAAAATATTTCAGCCCAATCTTACATGATCAATTTATTTTCAAAAAGTCATTTCTAAAAAAAATAGAAATTAAAAAGATATCACTTCCATAAAATACATTTTCAAAAAAAAGATGAACATTCCTCAAAAATAATAAAAATTTATTTTATTTTATTTTATTTTTTTTGTTGAAAAAAATATACTTACGTAAATCAATTTTTTGAAAAATTTAAAAGAGCTTACTTTGAGTAAAAAAAAGTGTATAAAAATTAATTTTAAAAAATGATTTTTTAATTTTAAAAATGCTCAGAAAATCCTGGAAAAGTATTCTGAATAAAAATGCAAATAAAATCGTTAAAAAATCGAAAAAATTGATTTCGTATAAAATCAAAATTGTAGAAAAATTTTTCTTGAAAATCACTCGAGATTTTTCTTTTTGGCTGAAATCGTGATTTTTACAACTTTTTTTATAAAATAAAAAATTGTCACATTTTGAAAATAATTTGTCAATTTCAAAATTACAACTTACGTGCATAATTTTTCGAAAATTTCGTGTTTATAATATCTAAAAAATATTGACTATGACAGCCCAAAAATTTTGAAAAAAATCGTCCCTTCATTAAATTTTGGGAAAAATCATGACAACGATCACGTTTTCGGAGAGTAAAATCTGACTTACACACACACATGCAAAAAAAGAACTAGATAGGCATCACCTGCTCGAATTCGTGATTACAAGAAATCTACGAGGGTATGAAATATTTGACCATATTTGCTAACTTGGACATACATAAATATATACTCAGGTATAGGTAGGTACGTATTATGAAAACTGTATAATCTTCTCTGAAAAATTCATCATCTCGTCCCAAGGTACACACTCGACATCGGTGTCCGAAGCCCTAACAACACTTCAGACACAGCTTGTCGCCACTCATTGCCTCCTTAATTGAATCCAAGCTAGATCTTTCGTGTTGACAATTTAAAAAGCGTTCTTTTACAGTATAAAAAAACACTCAGTCATGGCTGTTGATTTGATCTCGATCATAGCTCGCTAACTCGAGCACGTGAAAAGTAGGAAATTTAGCTTTATCGAGCGGCACACGACTCTCGAGTGAAAACCGCGAGTAAAAAATTATATAACGAGCAACTGGAAGGAAAAACTTCTTTATAGAAGCTCGTCTATTATAAGCATTTTAAAAAATTACATCATTCGATAATATCGGGTTACCTGGGGCCAGGCTTGGCCACGCGGCCACCTCAGAATCACACATTTTGTACACCATTGTCTAGCACAATACGCATCGAGTATTTGTAATTAAGTAAAGCAGAAGAAGTAGAAGTAGAAGAAGAAGAAAAACTAAAAAAAGCACCTAGGTGCTTAATATGTGGGAAAGTTCGTCGACGCGGAACAACCATGTGAAAATAAGACGCTACTATTATACTATTTGTATTTATACGATATCTTGTGTGGAGCTTTTTCATTTTTTTCTACTTATACTTTGCATCTCTCAATTAATCCTAATTATCGTCATTATCTTTATTTAACGCATGGCAACACTTTTACGCTAATTTTTACCAATGTTCGATGAAACGGGTCAGATCGCAGGGCAACAGCCAGAGCGACACACACCAGTATGTCATAAATCCAACACCACCATCTTTTAATTGGATATTTATCCGAAGAATCTACCAAGAACAAATCTTCTAATCCAATCTGCAACGTAATTACAGATTAACTTATATAGTTTTGCATTCCCTGCCCTGCCATCTCGGTCTCGGCTCGTTCCACACTTCTAGGTAAGTTCACGCTCGACCAGTTCAACTATTGCAATTAATGTGTTGACCGAGAGCCAAGTGACGTCTCTGGTAATTGAACTGCTTTTGCTAAATCATCGCTGGCGCAGCCCTTTTCGTCGTATCAAAATCCCTGTGGATCCACTGGCGCCCAATTTATTCACCGTGGGCTTCTTCCTCAAACCTCTATAACGAATTTTCCACTCCAGCCAATGGTCGAGATCCCGTCGAGCTCAAAATCGCACTTCCCTCACGTAAACACGAGATGAGTATAAAATTCCATAATTATTACAATACGTTCCATTATTCATAAATCAACCTTTTACCCTGCGAACCTCGCCACGTCTATGCAGATGTACTCGTACGTAGCATCATTGTCGTATAATTTATGCTCGCGCCGTTTAAAAAAAATCTTAATTTTATATTTGTATAAATTATTCATGCCATTCGCACGGTATCTATAGTAGATTTTCATACTCCTATATAATTTAATTCTTCTTAACGTCTCCTCAACGACACTGATAATTATATCGTCTTATTTCACTTATACAAATATGTACGAGTGCTATAGAGATAGGTAACAAAAAAAAAACAAAAAAAAAAAAAATGAAGAATTACTACGATGAAATATCGTTCCGCGAATTATCTTTTTTTTTCTATGTGCGTAGTAAAAACCTAGTAGACAGTTCGTATATGCAAATATTAGCTCTCAATCGATTTATCAATTGTTCGTATCGATAGTTGGGTTAGCTTTTCTGACGTTCCAATCCTACGACCTTTCGATGGTAACGTGATATTGCGAATCTGGAGCTTTGTGGGCGCTTCCGCGAGTAAATGAACTCCGCAAGTGTTTGGGCGCTGGTGCCCGTGAAAAATTGGCGAAAGGTGGATTAGAGTTGAAGTCGATGAGAGTAGGCTTATGGGAGATGACAGGATCCATTTTAGATTTTTGGTGATCCAAAGAAGTGCCAGGAATTCGCTGATTTCTGCAGCTCTTCAGGATTGAAAATATCGATTTTTTGTGGGGGAGGGAGGGACATTATACCAACGTGATCCAAATTATTGTATGAAAATTGAGAATTATTTGCAACGAAGTTGATTTTTATTGGAAGATCAATATAATTTACATCAAAATTTAAATTTTATCTCAAAATTAAAATGATTTGCAGTAAGATTGAGGTTTAGTTTAGTGCAAAATCAAAATAATCAACACTAAAATTCAATATAACTTGAAAATTAAATAAATCCGAATTAAATTTTAATTCTAATGACTTGAATCATTCAAAAAAGAAAGAGACAAAAATTAATTAAATAAAAATAAATCTGTTTTTAATTTTTTTTTACCAAGAACTGGGTAGGTATAGGTAAGTATTTTTAAAATATTTTTTGAACACTTTTTCAAGATTTTTTTTTTTTTTTTTTTTTTTTCAATGAAAAAAGTTTGTATTGGTAAAGAAATTATTTTTTCCATGAATAATTTTTTCTGAGCAAGTAATCATTTTTATTAATGTTTTTACCCTTTTTTTCTTCAGAAGTTTAGTCTAGCATAACTTTTCTTTGAACGTATAAAAATTTATTGGTGAATTTTTTATCTATTTTTTTTCTCAAAAATTTACAGGCTTTGAAGTGAAATTCGAAAAAAAATGTACTATTAGTATCCTATAAGGCATCGAAAAAATTAACCCCAAAAATAAACAAAATTGTTCAATTATTTCTTTACTAATGACTGAGTTACAACACCTTCCCGTCAATCAATCTTATTTTTTTTTGTACTTTTTTTTTTAAAATTAAATTTCTAAAAATTCAGTTTTAAAAAAAATGGATTTTTCATTTTAAAACAGTTTTTCTTTCAAATTTTCAAAACCTTTCTTCTTCAAATTTTCATTTTAAATTTTGCTCAAACTTTATTTTCTTCTGAAATTTCGTTTTAAAGCCAACTTTTTCAAAATATACGTGATTCAAATGTTGAAGGAGAAAAAATCCATTTCAAAACAGAATAGTAGTTTTCAATTTTTTAAAAAGAGTTATGTTTAAAAGAAATTTCGAAAAATTCAGTTGGAAATTAAATTCTCTTCAAATTTAATTTTAAAAGTAATTTTTTCAATTTTGTAGATTTTTAAAATTTTGTTTAAAAGAAAATCTTTTAAACTTCGTTCAAATATAAATTTTTTAAAATTGAATTCAAAATTAAATTTTATATTCTATTTCTTAGAACTTTCATAAACTGATTTTTTTTTAATTTTTGACATTTTTTCTTCATGCAGAGGATTTTTTAACGTTTTTTTTCGACTTCTATCTTTTACTCAAGAATTTTTCCCAAAAAAAGTTTTTAGCATAATTTTTATCAACTTTTTTTTCATTAAATAATTTGTAAAGTTTTTTATTATACCTACGTAATTTAGAAGAAAGTTATTGAGAAGATTTATTCAAATTTTGTAATTTTGTAATTTTTTTAAAAACTGAGCTGACAATTTTTTGAAAGAATTTCTTCAAAAAAAATATTGACTAAAAGAATTTTCAATGATTTTTTTATTTTTTTTTTGTCATGGGGTGATTTTAGAGTCATATTTTCCACACTCATCTATGGAATTCAACTTTCATGTAAAATAGGTAGCATTAACGCAAGTTACAAGTTATTTTTCCCGAGCGGCACACTCGATCGATAATATCGGAAGATGTAACGTATCGATAAAAAATCGCTTGAAAATCTATAGATGTTCTCACGATATTATAAAGATTTATCGGTACAACTTCATAGGCAAAAAATATAAAAACTATCGAATTCGATATTATTAAGATTTTATGACGATATTCGTCAACGATAATATCGACAAAGAATATTAAATTTATAAATTCCGATTTTCCACCGATTTTGTGCAGATATTTGAAACTACATTATCGACAAAGAATATTAAATTTATCGAATTCGATTTTTTAACGATTTTGTAAAGATATTTAAAACTATATTATCGACAGATTATATGAAATTTCTCGACTTCGATATTTTACCGATTTTTTGACGACATTTGAAACTATATTATCGACAGATTATATTAAATTTATCGAATCCGATTTTTTACCGATTTTGTAAAGATATTTGAAACTATATTATCGACACATAATATGCAATTTCTCGAATTCGATTTTTTAACGATTTTGTGACGATATTTGAAACTATATTATCGACAAATAATCTGAAATTTCTCGAATTCGATTTTCAACGATTTTGTGGCGATATTTGAAACTACATTATCGACAAATAATCTGAAATTTGTCGAACGATTTTTCAACGATTTTGTGACGATATTTGAAATTATTTCCAAATTGGTGAACATTTTTCTAAGTCCAACTCGTCTGGAAGTACTAAACTGCCTATTATAAGCGTTTTATTGCTAATTCCTCAACGATAAGGTATGGCATAGTGGTTAAGGAAGAGGATTACCATGCAGGAGGTAGATGGTTCAAGCCCCACGGGTGGCAGATTTTTTATAATTTTTTTTGACTTTTTCTGAAATGATCCTCTTACCGTAACATGAATAATGTGTTTAGGCATAGTTTAATGTATTAATTATGCTAATTAATGATTTTTAATTATAGAAAAAAGCTAGTAAAAGACGAAAAATCGGAATAAAAAATCGATAAAAAATCGACAGAATATCGAATTCGATAAAGTGTCGCAAAAGTTCCGCCTAAATCGTGAAATTATCTTTCGATATTATAGATATATTATCGATAAAATATCAATCTCGAAATTTTTGCTAACTATAATTCGTCGATAATCTATCTATATATCGAAAGATAATTTCACAATTTATGCGGAACTAACGCGACACTTTGTCGAATTCGATATTCTGTCGATTTTTTATTTCGATAATTTGTCGATTGTGCTGCTCGGGTTTATTGTTTTTTTTTCTTCAAATAAATAGGAAGGTAGCTAGGTACCTACTTTGAATAAAAACCCAAAAGGAAAAAAACAAAAACGAAAAAACATGACATTTCAAAAAGTTTATCGATGTATTTTTTTTTTGAAAAAAATCTCGAATTCTTTTCTTTTCTAAAAAAACATAATTTTATCATTTCTTCTTTATTCTCTCTCTCTCGAAAAAAAATCGATGCAACAGTTCATGATAATAATTCAAACTATTTCTTCAAAAGCACCTGCGCAGAAGACTCATGCGCACTTAAACCACCCCAGTTGACTTTCAGACGTCAACCAAGGCAGGCGTGAGTTCCTGCGTTAAATTCCACCCACAATATTGTGACAGGTTCTGCGCGTGTGCCGCGTCTATAAATCCTCGACACAGAGTCACCTTCTTGTATTCAAATTTTCAACTTTCTGGTCATAATTTCGTGGAAATTAGCTACTTATACGAGCACGTGATTACTGAAAAAATAGGATTCTCAGATTTTCAGGTAATATTTAATCGAGAATGTAAATGCGACGATAGATACAACTAAAAACACCGCAGATTTGCATTAAAGAGCCATTTAATTTTCAAATAATACTACTACGACATCGTATAAATGCAAGCCATTTTTTAAATGCTATTACTGCGTTGTACACACAGATTGACCCGCGTTTTTTCTACATTTCCACTTTCGGGGGCCTGATAATAATTCACCGAGTCGATAAGACGACGAGCAACTTAATTAAACCGGCGATTTCCATCATCGCGGAACAAGGAACATCTAAAAGGTATCTTGAAATCTATCTACATGCAACTAGTATATAACTAGTTGACGCTGCAAATTCGGCTATTTATTCAAATCAATCTAACCAGTTTGCAGGAGTGTAAGTATGCTATGGTATAAACGAGAGGCTATAAATCGTCTACTGATATGCCCAAATTTCACGTTAGCTCGTTTATCGGATAATTAGAGACAATTTCGGTGCTGTGGACATGGAGGTCATCCAATAGCAGGACAATTTTGGTCCAGTGTAATTACAGGATCGTAATACGAGATCTTTGAAGCATATGTACAGCTGATCGATGATGATGGCACATTATGCGAAAATAATTACAATTTTGGGTACTAATATCGAGGTCAATCGAGCTGGTTTCGCGCTTCGCTAACACTTTCGATGGCATGAGATGAGTATTTATAAAGTGGCCACCACCGATCGAGCGAGAAAGATGTGGCCGGAATCAGGACATAATGTGAAGAATGCGGTATTGGGTACTACTGGGGGCCAGCATCGCTATAGGTATACTACACGATTACCGATTATAACGGCGACTTGTTTATCAGTGCTGATGCATTGGTCGGTCTCCTCTTCCAGTATCTTATAGCCTTTAATTATAGCCTATTGATGAATTGAAGACAAGTTTGGATACGGTTGGTGAAACTCACAACCTATTCTTTTCTTCGTCATACAATGTTGTTGGTTTTATATGTACATTTGAAAAGACGCTGCGTGTAGTGTCACATAATAAACGAGAGCTTCAAATGGAGAATATACTCAGAGGTGCCATAATGAACCGGCTTTTAAGAAGGTATTGTGTAGAACAGACCGTGTATGAAATTGCTCTTCTTATTCAAAATAGACTCTTACTATGTACAGGGTGTCCGGCGAGTGGTCTGCCAAACTTGAAATTTGGATACAACCGACCCCTAACAAAAATCTTCATGTAAGTACACATGGTGCCTATCTCAATTTTTAAGGGGCAGTGGTGTACAAAAATTTCAAAATTTTGTGAAAACAATGCACCAATCAGGTGTCACTTTTTAAAAGAAACAGAAATAGTTACATCAAAAATTTGTCTATCTTTGAAAATGAAGACGCTACAAAGCTTTAAAAATCGATATTTTCGAAAGTCAAGGCTCCGTAGCGCCTTAATTTTTATGGATAGGCAAAATTTTCACATGAAGTTTTTTGTTCCTCTCAAAAATTTACACCTGTTTCATGTATTTTTTGGACCGAATTTCGCAATTTTCATGTTTCAGCACTGCACCGTAATAAATTAAGGTAGGCAATATTTTTGACTGAGATTTTACGTTGCTGTAACTCCTTCAATTTCAAAGATAGGCAATCCAATATGATTACAACTTTTATTGCTTTTTCGAAGATCTATCCACTGCCGGTGTTGAAAATATTTTTGAACGCAGTGTTGCCAATCGATTTTGCTAGGTAAAATATCGATTTTCAAACCTGTGTAGCTCCATCATTTTCAAACTTGGGCAATATGTGTACATAACTTTTTTGTTAGTCGTACTCGGTTATATCCAAATTTTACTAGTGATTGAGCTGAATTTTTTCCAATATAAATTAGGGAGAAGAGAGGGGTCCAATCGAAATTTTTATAATAACCAAACTTATTTTTAGGATCTCAATCCACAACTTTTGCTTGAATTTTTTTTTAAATCAACACCTCCCTCACCCCCCCCCCCCCCCATTTTTCAATATTGAGTGTCGTCATAGGAATATGCGAAATTCGAGTGGGGGAGGTCTAATCGAAATTTTTATAATGACCAAACTTATTTTTAGGATCCTAATCTACAACTTTTGTTTTAAATTTTTTTTAAATAAACCCTTCCCTCCCCCATTTTTCAATTAATTAGTGTCTTCGTACTAATATGCGAAATTAGAAGGGAGGAATTTCTAAGATCCTAAACTAAAACTTTTGTTTGAAAATTTTTTCAATTGAAACCCTTCCTCCTCTCTAATTTTTCATATTAATACATGGATACTCATTATTAAAAATTGGAGAGAGGTAAGGGTTGAATTGAAGAAAATTTCAAACAGAAGATATAGATTAAGACCTTAGAAATAATATTGTTTATTATAAGAATTTCAATTGGACCCTCCCTTCACCTCTAATTTTGCATATTAGTAGAAGACACTCATTATTGAAAGGGGTTGAATTAAAAAAAATTCAAAAAAAGTTGTAGATTAAGATTTTTAGACCTTCCCTCCCTTCGAATTTCGCAATATTATAATGAAAAATAAGGGGAGGGAGGTGTTGAATTTAAAAAAATTTTCAAACAAAAGTTGTAGATTAAGTTCCTAAAAATAAGTTTGGTTATTATAAAAATTTCGATTGGACCCCTCTCTTCACACTAATTTCGTATATTAGGCATTTATGTAGTTTTGGACTTACAAAGGAATCTCGCCAACTCGTCACCTCCAATTGAGCTGAAATTTGGTTCATTGAATGAGCATCCCACCCAGACCTCACAATCAAATTTTTAGCTGCCGAAGTTTATTTTTCGATTTTTGGCGAATTTTTGAAAATGGCTAAAACCGCCTCCAAAAAAACATTTTTTTGAAAAAAAAATTTGTAGATTTCAAGATAGAATCCTGAAAATTGGTTTGTACACTAAAGTCGACATCCCGAGTCGATTGGCACCATTTTTCAAAGCGATCTGGAGCCTCCAGCAAAAGTTTACTTTTCTCCAGCGCACTGGAATAGTTCCAGACGACGCTGTAATTAACTTCGGCAGCTGAAAATTTTACCCTAGCGTTAGTATGATGCCAATTATCGATTGACGTAGTTGAATCCAAAATCCGAGGTGACGAGTTCGCACGTGTTTTTTTTGACAACTTGAAAATTCTGCATTTTTTAAAAATTTCCAAAAAATCAATTTCTCCAGCGTATCATTTGAAACTTCATCTACCTCCTAAAGTCGACATCCCAGGTCGATTGGCACCATTTTCGCAACAACCTGGAGCCTCCAGAAAATGTTGACTTTTGACGTCTGGAGAGATTCCAGTATGCTGGAGCAAAGTCAATTTTTCCTGGATGCTCCAGATCGCTTTAAAAATGGTGCCAATCGACTCGGGATGTCGACTTTAGTGTACAAACCAATTTTCAGGATTCTATTTTGAAATTTACAATTTTTTTTCAAAAAATGTTTTTTTGGAGGCGGTTTTAGCCATTTTCAAAAATTCTCCAAAAATCGAAAAATCAATTTCGGCAGCTAAAAATTTGGTTTTGAGGTCTGGGTGGCATGCTCTTTCAGTGAGCCAAATTGCAGCTCAATCGGAGGTGACGAGATGGCGAGGTTGAAAATTCAGCTCAATCACTAACGCCGCAGTGCAAACTAGGAGCTAGTCCAAATTTGGCAGATCACTCACCGGACACCCTGTATATTCTTCATGTACTCATACTACGTGCCTAATGGTGATGTATGATTTCTGCTCAGGTGTTCAATATCCATTGCAAAACCTACTCTTATGGTACCGCAAATGCAAAGTGACTTTGATCACAGCGACATCGACAAAACCGTGTGGGAAAAAGCCAATGACAACACCGAAGCTTGGTGATTTGTCAAGTTTTATGAAAAGCAACGTTAATGAACTTGCAGGCTGCAGAGTTTTCCTACACATACGCCTTTGGACTTACGCCTCTTTCTGTTCTGGATGCGACGCACAGATATCCATAATTCCACATGAGCATATATAAGCTGATTAGCTAAATGATCCAATCGTCGAAATCTTTCTACCTGTAGCCTAAAACACTCTGTACTGTCACGCAGCTTGATCCGGGCGCCATAACGACGCCCACGACGTGTCTGCCTCCAAGATGTACTATCTTTTACCACTATTGGTCATTTTTTCTTTATTTCGGTGTAATTTGAAGACCTGACGAGTCGTTAAAGTGAGCGATTCTATCATGAGATTTTCATTCTCATTTTTTGGAGAAGTCTCGTCTCGGCTGCAGTTGTCTACGTAGGACGACGCTGATCTAGCTCCGCTACTATCTAATCTTTGGCTCATAAATGCTAAACATACGAGTTGAGATAAGTTAAGACATTTATTACTAGGTAAATCTTTTCGGACGCCGGGTTAATTGCCAGGCTCGATAATACACCTTATGTAACGATAAATATACGCCTGTTTCCGCACCTATTTAGTAAATATACAACGTTGTTGTTTCGGTTTATTGAAATCGTACCAAGAGTACCTACATGCGGTTTGCTGGGCTGGTGAAACAGGTGCACGATGCACCATGTTCTAGAGTTTGGGATTATTGAAAGAAGCTCGCTTATTCTTATATAAAATTGCATTGTTCTTACCACCCCGACTCTTGTTGTGGCTCGACTAGTCCGCTGAGTACTTTATATGTTACACTCGAGTTGGCATAATTGTTCTTCCGTTTTAAGACTCGTATATACCTATGTACCTAGTACAATAGATGCTTAGTACAGCGTAGGTAGGTACCTCTCTTTTTAGTATAAACCTGGGAAATACGTACGACTATGGTCGTATCAACCCTTAGATCCTTTTAAAATACTGTGGGAAGAAATTACTAAAACAACGGAATCCTGTAAGTATAATATAACAACCGAAAGTGTTTTCTTCATCTGTCCCTCTCTATCTGTTTCGCCTACTTATTATTATTATAGGGATTTGATACCATAGCCACTGTTTATTGCTGCGCTGTTGTTGTTTTTTCGTAATAAATGCAGATTGAGTAATACGCTGTAAGAAGGGTCAGCTTTATCAGAGATCTGTGAATTGGAAAAACTGCCATGGCTATAGCCGGAAATACGTCTATATAGTTTTATATTTCGAATATATACCAGTACGTAGGTATACTAAAAGGTCAATATCCTAAGAGTATACCGCCGAAAAGGTACGAGTGTGGTGTATATAGAAATGGATACACTGTAATGAAATTTAATAATATTTTATCTGATTACCTTGCGCAGTATCAACATGAAATCCGATGTATATTTTGGGTGTACAAGCCACGCGGTTACGAATAACTGATTATTATTTATGATTGTTTGTCTATGGTAAGGAATCAGTCAGACGGATATTGTAATCCGTGGATTTGTATTGGGACTTGCTTCTCAGGTAAATATTATTGGCGAGCAGGTGGCAGGTGTGTGTACAATGTGCTGATTGAACTACTTTCGACATTTGCGAGATTCGCGAAAATAAAGGTAAATAAAGATTTGAGGGGGAAATAAAGGTTTAGAATGCAAGGTGAATTCAGGAGTGCTTGAAGAAAGAATATTTTTCCAAAGAGATCTAAAAAAAAAAAAAAATTGAAAAAACTGGCTTTGAATAAGAACTTAAGAAACTGAGAAAAATAGTTTTTGAATAAATAATTTGAAAAAATATGTTTTAAGGAAATAATAAAAAAAAAAGATTGTTTAGAACAATTTTTTCAAAAGTTGCTTAGAATGAAGAAAAACTGAAAAATTATTCTTGTTTTTATATACAAAATTTTGAAAAATTGGGAATTTTTCAAAATCTTGCCTTTGAAATTTAAAATTGATACCTATCAAAGAATTTCGTTTTCAAACAAAATTTAGAAAAAATTGTTTATAAATAAGGTTAAACTCTCAAACGAATTATTTTAAAGCTAAATTTTTATAATTCCTCATGAACAAAATTTCATCGCTAATTTGCTCATAAAAAATTGAAAATATTGTTTTTGGTCACAATTTCGAAAAATTAGATTTTGAGCAAAAATTTCGATAAATTTGCATCTAAAAAAATTTCTTGTTTTTTATTTAAAAATTTAAAATCCGTTTTATACAAAATTTTGAAAAATTGATTTTAAACAAAATTTTGGCTTCAAAAACATCCCCAGCAAATTATTTTAAAATTGCTTCCGAACAAAATTTTGATAATCTTGCATTTGTGCGCAATTTTGCAACATTTGACTTGGACAATATTTTGAAACATTTGTTTAAAAAAAAAAAAAAACTAGACACCTGCGCAAGCGCAGCTCTAACAGTGTGCGTAGCTTGAATTCTAAAATTACTGAGTAGTATTACTGGAATAACTTTTATGAGAAGTTATCAGTAAGTAGCCTAACCTAACATAAGCATACTTACTTTGGTATTTCAATTTGCCGTGCCCCCCCACCAACATCGCATAGTCACACCACCTCCCCATTCACTCAAACTGAAAACTAGATCGACCCATTGTTCGATTTTGAACATTTAAAATTTATTGCCCCAAAATAAGATAAGACTGCAGACCACAAGTCGGAATCATTGTTCGATTTTGAACATTTAAAATTTATTGCCCTAAGCAAAGATAAGATAAGAACTAGACACGAACCATTGTTTGATTTTGAAAATTTGAATTTATTGCCCTGAGCGTAAGACGTGATTTCTGATTTTTTACCACCTGCTGTGCTGAAAAAATGTTTACCGCCTGCTGTGCTGATAAAGTTTGATTTTGAACATTTTAAATTTTTATTGCCCCAAAAAAGATAAAACCGCAGAGCACAAAGAGGACGTTGTGACGTGACCATTGTTCGATTTTGAACACTTTAAATTTATTGCCCCAAGATTAGATAAGATATGAATAGAAGAAAAGTCCCCTTTTCCCTTTTTTTATTCAAGTGAAAATTGCAATTATCTCGATAATTACTCATTAGATTCACACACAAATCTCATTGGCCCTCCGCCTTCATGAACTCTACATTCCTTGAAAATTTGAACCAAATCCATCCCATCATTAATGAGTTAACCTCGATAAACCTATTTCAAAATTTTATATTTCAAGACTGAAACCAATAGTGTGCTTACTCACACTAAAAAAAAAACAACTATTACCTATCATCGTTTTTTTCAAAAATTGTTTTTAAATAAATTTTTAAAAATCTTGTTTTTTATAGGTACCTAAGTACACAATTTTGAAAAAAATGATTCAGATGCAATTTTGGAAAAACTGCTTCTAAATAACATTTTGAGAATCTTACTTTTGATAAAAATTTTGAAAATATTGATTATAAAAAATCAAAAAAACAATTTTTAAGGAAATAAAAAATTTCTTTCGAACAAAATTTTGAAAATTTTGCTTTTGAATGAAATTTTAAAAATTTTGTTTTTAAACATGAAATAAAAAAATAATTTTGCATAAAATCAAAAAATATCTGTTTCAAACAAAATTTTGAAAAATATGTTTTAAAAAAATAATAAACGAGTTATTTTTAAAACAAATTTAAAAAAAAAATGATTACGAATAATATTTTAAAAATCAAGTGTTCATGCTAACTTTACACAGTTTTGAGAAATTTTCATCCAAAAAATCTGATTTTCAAACAAAATTTCAATAATCTTGTTTTTGTAAATAATTTTTAAAAAATGGATCTAAACGAAATTTTGAAACTTTTTTACTAACTTTTGATAAAATTAGAAGAATTTTATTTTCGATCAAAATTTTGAAAAAGAAAGTTTCAAACGAAATTAAACGCAAAATTATTTTCAGACAAAATTTTAAAAATTGTACCTAAATAAGATTTTTTTGAAAAATTTCGTTTTGAAAAAAAATTGAGAATCTTGTTTCGATCAAAATTTTGAAAAATTGGTATCGATGGCACGTTGAAAAAAATGAACAAATTATTGTTTCAAATTTAAAAAAAAAATGTAATAAAATTTTGAAAAATTAATTTCTGAAAAAATTATATTTTTGAAGGAACTCAATTTAAAAATTTTTTAAAAATTTTGTTTTGATACCCAATTTTAAACGATTTTGATCTGAACTAAATTTTGAAAAATTTGCTTCAAAACAAAGAAATTTAAATCTTGTTTTTGGTCACAGCTCTGAAAAATTTGTTTTGAACAAAACAAAAAACAAAACTTCGGTCAAATATCCTCTCACGTTTTCGTAGGGGTTCCAAAATTTCAGAGTGAGTTTGATTTAAGTCTCTGGTTTGTCTTTTAAAGGGGTTTTAACCTTGGAAATCTCTCAATTTTAAAAATCATGCCCAAACACAATGTGAAGAATTTCTTTTTGAACAAAACATTGAAAAATTTGCTTCTAAAAATCTCATTTTTAAATAATTTTTAAAAATTTTGATCTGCGCAAAAATTTTGAAAAATTTGCTTCTGAATAAAATTTTAAAAATCCTGTTTTAGGTCAAAATTTTAGAAGTTTGTTCAAACAAAATTTTGATAATTATTATTTTGAACAAAACTTTGAAAATTTGCTTCTAAAAAATTTCACATTTAAATTTTTTTTTTTTTAAAAATGACTTTACAAAGAACTTCAAAAATCTTATTTCTGTACACAATTTTGAAAAATTTTAGTAAATTAAATTTTAAAAGTCGTGTTTTTGTCAAAATTTTGAAAACGTTTGTTTCAAGCCAAATTTGAAAAAATAATGAAATATTTAACAAAAAAAAAATTGCAAAATCCCCAGATTTCATGTGCTTCAACTCCAGACTTCTCAACTGCCTTAGTCTTTATTTCGATTTCAAATCACTGTCCAGTGATCTCAGTTCCGCGAAGGTCACCCTCAAATTCACAAAACCTCGTTCTTCGACAGATTTATAATGATAAATAGACGCAGATAGGAAAATAAAAATAAAAAAAATCAGATACGACTTCGACCAGACCATAAATTAAGGCGTATAAAATCCATTTCAGCGAAAAATGCGATTCTATAAGAAGAAAAAACCAACAAAAAAGGTGAATAAATTTCCTCGATCACGAATCCTCTCAATTCCACATTAGGAATTTTATTTTTCAGGTAAGAATAGCCTAGCTTTTACAGTCTCCATCGACTCTTCAGTCTTCAACAACACTGACAATAAAACGAACTCGTAAAAAGTAAAAACATCCGTTGCATTTCAAAGTATAGGTATAGACGAGTTGTCAGGTGAACATTTTATATAAACGGTTTTATAATAATTTTATCTTCGGTAATTATAGGTTATTTATTGTTTTTTTATTATCTCTGCAGACGAGTGACGAAAAACGACCACGGTGGAAATTTTAGATACAATAAAGGTAATGAAAAAAAAACAATTTAACTCTACGGATACATCGAATGGATATTTGAGGGAAAAAAATAAAAACGATGATACGAGACTAACTATAAAGGGAGAGAAAAATCAAGCATAGCATGAAACAGCTACTTAGAAAAACCTTCACTTTTAACACTCTATATGAAGTACCTATTTGAGAAACAAGGTAGTTGAAAAGAGACCCTGGGTACGGATGTGATGATACGCGTAAACAATTACCATCGTCATCAGTAGAGCTGTCGAGTATAAAAGCCGGAAATATATTACTACCAAGATCTGCAGGATAGATTCCCATTAATCGTATATTCGACAATTACTCTAGGTAAGTACGTATTTATTTACCTATATCGATCGTTATTCGAGCCTATTGAATGCGGAATTCAAAACTCACAGAAACTTTCCTTAAAACGAACTTCATCTGAGGCTGGCGGCGTTTATGAAACTCGTTCAAAACCAGAAGACTACCGTAGACTGGGTGTAAATAAGTCGACAGTCCAAACTAGTCGGTTTATACTTGGAAGATGAAAAAAAAAATTTCTATTCGAAAATAACAGGTTTGATAAAAGCTGAGGCGCTGAAGCTGGCGCGGCGAGGGGATTATCAAAAGTAAGTACACGGTTCATCAGACAAGCGACGAGTAAAAATCACGCAGCCACTTCGAACCAGTTGATTAGCTCCTTAATCTATCTCTGCCTTGCTCGCCATATCCAATCCATACACACAGCACACTTACAATAGACACGATGAGCGTGCCCCGTGCTGGCCGCAGAACGTGGATGCTGGAACCTGAAGCTGGAACTATCTTCGAGTTCGACGAACGAAATTATTTATTATATTCGATAATCGATTACAACCGCGGACAAATATGGCCGCTACGACGCGCGTAATCTTTTCACCAGGACGTATCGTGCTCCCTTGACCGGTTTACCATCACCCTCAACATTCGATGGAGAACTTCTTTCTCGACTCTTATGCTATTTATGAGCATCCTATAGTTGTAAAAGTTGACAACGAAAATTTGCAACAAGATAAATTTACATAAATGCGGATAAATTTCCAAGAAGGGACCATGTTGTTGCCGAATTAAATGGAAGAGTCACCGAAAAAACAATATGGCAATATGGTCATCCAGTATGGCCACTGCATGATCGTGAAAAGTAGGTTCAAATGTATTGAGTATCAGCTTTGGATCATAGACAGAATAAATCTTCCAGTCGTGGGAAATTGGTAAGTCGTGGCCAAACATAAGTTGTACCAGGAGTTGCAATGTGAAAAGGGTGATAAGAATCAGAACAAGCCTTTCCAAAGACCAATAAATATCGTTGCCGAAGAGCTAGCAAGAGATATAGGAGTGAGATTCCATTTTGCAGAATCATCTTGTACTTGCATTAGGTGAAATATCGAAATGTGTTAAAATTTTACGATGAAATCGAAAATGAAATCAAAGTGAGGTTTCATTGAAAGCAGCATCTCTTTGGAAAACCCTAACGATTTTTTAAAATTTAAGTGATGAATGAACAACCCCTTTCTTTGAAGGACCCCCAAATCTTCTCCAGAAGCCCCAAAAAAATTTTCCTCTCTTGAGAAAAAGTCCAAAAACTATTTTTTTAAAAATCATTTAAAAAGAATCTACTTTCCCATAAAAAATTCGTCTGGAAAAAATCTCATAAAATACAACTATTTGGAGAAAAAATGACCTGAAAATTTTTTCAATGAAAAATTTCCTTGCATGCCTACCTTTTTTTTTAAATCCACTCCCCCTCCCCCCAAAAAAGTTTTTTTTCAATCAAAGTGATATTTTTTGAAAAAAATTATTACACTCAAAAAGTTGAAAAATTAATTTTTTATCAAATTTTTTCTTTTTAAATAAGAAATTTCATTTTGCAAGAAATAGAAAAAAAAATAGAAAAAATATAAAGTTGTTTTATTCCTTCAATAAAGTTTAGAATTTTTTACAAGTGATTCAAAAAATTAAAAGATTTCTGATGTCAAAAAATCGAGAATTTTTTTTATTATAAAAAAAGAAAAAAAATATAATATTACAAAAAAACTCGAGAAATTTTTATTTTCATTTCCAAAAAAAAATGAGATATTTTCTCTCTAAAAGCATTGAGAAATTATTTTTCTTTCCAATAGATTTTTAAAGATTTTTTATCAAAAAAAAAAAAAAAAAAAAAAAAAAAAAATCAAGAAATTTCATTCTACAAGAAATTGAAAAAAAAAAATTCAAAAAATGAAAAGTTGTTTTATTCCTTCAAAAAAGTCCAGAATTTTTTACAAGTGATTCAAAAAATTAAAGATTGCTTACACCAAAATTTTTTTTAAAAAAAATTGAAAACATTCTCTAATTCCAAAACATTAAAAGATTTCTGATGTCAAAAAATCGAGAATTTTTTCACTATAGAAAATTTAAAAAAAAATAAGTATTACAAAACACTTGAGAAATTTTTATTTTTATTTCCAAAAAAATTGAAAATTTTTCTCTCCATGAAAGCATTGAGGGTGTATACCAAAAAAACGACAATTCCTGTTATGCCTAAATGAGATTTTTTCACCAGAAGAATTTTTAAAAAATTTCATCAAAAGGATTTTTAAAAATTTTGTTCAAAAAAATGAGAAATTTTCTCTGCAATAAAATTAAAACACATTGTATTACAGCAAAAAAAAAAAAAAAAAAAATGGAAGATGGAAAGTGGAAAATAACTCTACACCTCGGTATTTCAAAAAAAAACACGAGTTTTTCTTTAAATGTTCCAACAAATTTGAAAAATTTCTCATTCAAAAAAAAGTTTTCAATTTTTTTTCTTAGAAAAAATGAAGGAATACCTACTTAGCTTACAGTTTAGAAAAACGTCAAAAAATTTAGGTATTCAAAAATATTGAAAATCATTCTTTATTCAAAAAAATTGAATGATTTGTGATCCCAAAAATATCGAAAAAAATACATTTAAAAAAAATTAGAAATATTTGTTATGCTCGAAAAATAATAGTATATTTCACAACAAGGGAGTAAATCGTTTTTACTCCAGAGTTTTGAACGAAATTTTTCATAATCGTGGGAGGAAAACGCGTATTTGAGCCCGCGAGCGATAGCGAGAGTGCGTAAAGTAGCGTTTTACTCCCACTATTATGAAAATAAATTTTCTTCTCTGAAAAATGGAAATGGGAAAATTTTTTAAAATGAAGTATTCTGAAAAAAGTAAATAGATTTTTAATTCAAAAAATTGTTTTGAATGGATACTTTTGTCCATTAATTTTGGGATACTATTTGAAATAAATGAAGGGCCCCAAAGTTTCGATTATCGATATTTTTGAAGTTCAAGGCTCCATATTTCTCACATAACTTCTTTTGTTCCTCTTAAAAAGTTACCCCTAAAAACAATGTTCTAAACTTTTTTGTTTTGAATATTTTTTTTTGTTTTAAACGTGATTTTTTCAACACTAGAAAAAAAACAGTAAGAAACAATGTTGAGGGGGTGTCCAGCTGTTTTTTCATCAATTTTTCGAAAATTTGCAGAAAAAAATTGGAAAGTAAAATAAAAAACATGAGAAAAACAAAGTTGCAAAAAAAACAGTTTCAAATCGGTTTTTTTTTTTTTTTTTTGGTTCTAAACTTTTTTTTTTTTTTTTTTGGCTAGGTTACATACCAATTTTCAAAGCTTTGTAGCTCCTTCATTTTCTAATTAAGGCAACATGTATACATATTATTTTTTGTTAGTGGTACGTTGTTGTATCCAAATTTCAAGTCTGCTTACTTTGAATCGGGACACCCTGTATAATGCGAAATGAATGCGAGTGGTCCAATCAAAATTTTTGTATAAACCAAAATTGTTTTAAAGACCTTGATATGCAACTTTTGTTTGAAATATTTTACAATTGGGGCCTTAGGTACAGATATAGTGAGATTTTTTGGAAAAGAGGGCTCAACTCAGTCTCCAAAAATCTCCCTATCTTTTACCTAAGCCCTCAATTGGATACAACCAGTATATCAAAGAAATTATTTGATTTAAGATGAAAAATCAAACAACAGTTTCAGATTCAAATGAATTCAATTGTTTAACGTGCAAAATAAATTGCACGACCGTTTCAGATTACAAATACGAATTAAATTGTTTAACGTGCAAAATAAATTGCACGACCGTTTCAGATTCCAAATACGAATCAAATTGTTTAACGTGCAAAATAAATTGCACGACCGTTTCAGATTACAAATACGAATCAAATTGTTTAACGTGCAAAATAAATTGCACGACCGTTTCAAATTCCAAATACGAATCAAATTGTTTAACGTGCAAAAGAAAATTTTTCAAAAAAAAATTGAATATCAAAGTTTCTAGAACAATTTTTGTTATTACAAAAATTTTGATTGGACCACTCATTCCCCTCCAATTTTGCATTTCACGTACTTACACACGAATAATAATTTTGCATTATACGTATGCGATTTTCAGACGTAAAATGCGAAATTGGAGGAGAAGGAGTGGTCCAATCGAAATTTTTGTAATAACCAAAATTATTCCCAAAACCACAATCTACAACTTTTGTTTGAAACATTTTACGATTGAGGCCTTTGGTGCAGTAGTGGGAGATTTTTCTCTTTCAAATTTGCAAAATACATATAGAAATTAACGAGGGAACGAGTGGTCCAATCAAAATTTTTGTAATAAATAAAATTGTTCCTGAGATCAAAATACGCAACTTTTGTTTGAAACATTTTTCAATTGAGGCGTAAATTTTTTTCAAAAATTCAAAATAAATTTTCGACGCCATTTTTTCGTTTTTACAAAAAAAAAAAAAACCTCGTAGCCCTTCAGAGTTCAGGCAATCCCATTCAACATCCCCGCAGTTCTATACTACGATTATGACACAATTTCATTTCATACGTACGTAATCCATCATTAAACGGGTATATTTCAAAGAACGCTTCGTACATTCTGATCTCATATACGATCAAAATGTACACCAATTAATCATACTTTTCAACTTCATAATCGCTGCTAACTGGTAAGTCACAAGAATGTTTACGAAAACCAACGTTTCTCTTCTTCAAAACATACGACTATATCAAACACAATGACTCAATCCACACATCCCAATCAACAACTCGATCGAATTTCTACGATATTTTCATGATTCACACATCAACTTGGTCACCAATTCCTCGCCCTAAAATCGAAATAAAAATCTTTACGAACCTGTACTGCGCTATTCAGGAAGCAATTGTTCTGCCCCGGACCATTGAGGAGTCCTTTATGATACATGATCGAAGGCGCCATCACCACAGCATCATCATCACCGTCCGCAATCCGAATTCCGAAATTTGCTTATCCATTCTGGAATGAGAAAGAAAAATCACATCAATTAGCCCGCTGTCGTCTTGGATGTTTGTGTCTAAGAAAAACGGTACATAGTGACAAACGACGAGACACCTAATTACATTTTAACTCTTCTGTGCAGCGTTGATTTACGCATTCGACTCGAGCATTTCGTACATTCCCACGTTTAACGCCTTTACACTCGTAGAAAGCAGCCAACTCTCGGGTACCTACAGAGCTACGTGACAATCATGTCAGAGTATTCGGAAAAAATCTCCAATTGGCTCTTCCACGTACTAAATATGGTCATTTATTATTCGTCCCATTTCCGACCATTGATATCGCACATATAAATGAACTCACACCAAAAGCACGCACCGCAGACAAATGCTGACCACGTAGATTTTAAAATTCAAACTTATTCCGATCTCGAGGTGGAAATCGGTGCCAGAAATCCAACCATGGGTGTGTGTACGAGTTTCTAACGGGCTAATCATTCTTGGAAGTTCAATGTTGACATCGAATATCACGTTCGATTACAGCGTGCAATCAACTATCGACGAAGGGGCTCTCTAAGTATACACAAATTGGGCGTAAAATCTATAACGTAATACGACGATGCGTTTATATCTTAAGAACGTCTCGTCCTCGTTCAGTATCCCAAACGGTTCTTTTTTTTTCTCTGTCATTTTAACTGTATTTATAAATTAATCGAGTCGAGGACTAGGTGTGAGAAAATTCTGCCATAGTGATATTCATCTCAGCCAAGGATCTCCCAAAATCTCAACATGGGTGATAAAGGGAAGCTTATAAGAGAATGCACGATGCTGCATTATAAAATTTATACAAGTACATGCCACGAGTAGGTATTAATATGGCTACTCTCAAGGCGAGAATTATTACAGTTACGGTAATTTGGCCAGTTTCACGGTAAATAACGTTACGTCGTCCGAACTATACACGTACATTATGGTTAAATATACGATCGAGTTTATTGTTCGCGAATATCGCATTCAAGGTTACCATAAGCGCGAAATAAACCACCATTGCAAGATGCCAACAATGTTACAGAGACCTGGGCCTGGCCTATGCCAGCCGGGTGCCTTTTTTTTTATTACACTGTAGTATATTAATTGGCAAGTAGTTATAATCAAAGCTCGCGAGATACGTACGTACATATAACGGAATGAAATTATATAACGCGTGGAGCTGTGCAAAATACACATGGCTATGGCTCATGGACCCGCATCTTTCTGCATCTTGTACACAGATTGATTTGAAAAATACATCGTGATGATTTTTTTTTCTTTCTTCTTAGGAAGTTAGGAAGCCTGCCATAGGGTTGGCATGTGTCCAAAATACAAGCCGGAGTCGTCATTTACATAATGTGCAGAAAAACACATCTTATAGGTTCGATCATCTCTGCATATTGCCAGCGAGCAGATCTAGCTTTAATTTATAGCAATCATTACCCTCCTCCCCCGAACGAGTACTCTTCGTCTTGTCGATGGCCAACTGATTGGAATGGTAACTTATACAGGGTGTCATGGCCTAGGCAATCGTTGAAATTTTTTCAGATTTTAAGATTTTAGCATGAGATTAGAGAAAGAAAACTAAAATTAGTGCAATTTTAAACAAATATTATTATCAAGTATTTTTTGTATGTTGAGTTTATTTTTATTTTATTAAAAAAATATTTATTTTAAATTTTAATGAAACATATTATTTTGAATTCTTCATTTTTTCGAAGTGCCTATTTTTTTTTGAATATGAATTTCTTCAATTTTTTTAAACAGGATTTTTTTTAATCTTTCAGAACTGCCCCCCCCCCCCTCCTCCAAAAACATCGTTTTATTATTTATTTTTTTTTGAAATATGTTTTGTCCAATTTTTTGAATATATAGGTATACCTATTATATAATTTTTTAATTTTTTTCAGAAACGAATATTTACATAGTAATTTTTCAATTTTTCAATAGGTGGTGTTTTTTAGCATAGTATATTATGCTTTTACGATGACCAAAATGGGAAAAAACGACCCCAAAATCCGAGACTAAAATCCGACACCAAATTGGGTTAGGTTAGGTTTGGATGACATAAAAAAACTTGGAAAATTTTTAATAAATTCGATTTTTCAGACATTATGTCAGACATTTTGAAACTTGTAAATTTTTTTGAAATTTTATGACTTTTAGACATTTTTTTTAGACATTTTGTCAGACATTCTGAAACTTAGAATTTTTTTTAGAAAGATGACTTATCTGATATTTTGTCAGACATTCTGAAACTTGAAAATTTTTTTATAAAGATGACATTCTGACATTTTGTTAGACATTTTAAAACTTTTATTTAATTAAGCATTTTAGAAATTTTTAAAATAAATTTTATCACTTTTAGACATTTTGTCAGACATTCTAAAATTTATTAAAATTTTTAAAATTTTTATGACTTTTAGGCTTTTTATCAGACATTCTTAAACTTGAGACATTTTGTCAGACATCCTGAAACTTGGAAATTTTTTTAAAAAGATGACTCTCAGACATTTTGTCAGATATTTTGAAACTTGGATTTTTTTTTATTATTATACTTTTTAGACTTTTAAATTTCCGTTGAAATTAATATTCGTGACTTTTAGACATTTTGTCACGGAGTAAAAGCATATACTATGTTTCATACTTTCAAACGTAGTGTGGAAATAGAGCCAACCAGGGGGGTCCAGGGGGCGAGGCGCGGAGCGCCGAGTTTAGCATAGTATATGTTTTTTCAAAAGTTACTTTTGTTGAATTATGCGTTCGTCACAATTTTTCAAAAATTAAATTATCTTTATTAAGTACATATATTTTTCAAAAAAGTGTTTTCAATTTTTTGAAATACCTAGTATGTTCCTTCCTTCATTTTTGAAAATGAATTTTTTTCCACATTTTCTCAAACTTCCAATTTTTTAATTTTTGGAAAAATAAATTTTTAACGTCATTAGATAAATTAATTAATTTTTTGAGAAAATTTTTTATAACGATTTTTTTTGATTTTTCAAGAAATCATTTCTTCTTTAAAAAAAGAATCAATAAAATTTAAAAAAATAATTTTTATGATTCATCAAAAAATTATTTTTTTAAGTTTTCAAAATATTTTTTAATTTTTAAATTATTTAAATTACTTTTTTTTAGGAGTTGGAAAAAAATTTTGATTTTCAAAATCGAATTAGGTACGTATATTAAATTTCCAAATATGCATTTCTGTTCATTTGTTCAAAAGTGTCTTTTTTATCAATTGTCGAGAAGGAATTTTTCAATTATAGAAAATTATACTCTTTTTCAAAAATTTTCACAAATGAATTTTTCCAGTTTCTTCTTTTTTTTCCTACTAAAAAAAGGAATTTTATCATCAAAATACATATAATATAGGTAGGTATCAACTTATTCTATAAAAAAATTATTTACTAAAAATTTTGTTTTAAAATTTCTTTTTTTCAATTTTTTAAAAAATGATTTCAAAAATCAATTTTTTTAAATTTATTTTTCCAGAATTTTTTGTAAAAACATTGAATTTTCATTATTGTTAGTTATTTACCTATTATGATTTCATTTTTTTTGAAACATCAATTCAATTAAGTACAATTTTTTTTAATCATTAGATATCTATTATTGCACTAAAAAAGAAAAAAAAGAACATAATTTTCATGATTTTTCAAAAAAAAAAAAAAAAAAAAAAAAAAAACTTTCTTAATTTTGCAATTTTTTAAGTGATTTTTCCTCAACTTTTGTAAAATAAAAAAATGTGATTAAATTTTCAAAAATGTATTCCTTTCAATTTTTCAAAATTTTCAGGAGATTGACGATTTTTTTTAATTCTCAGATTTAAAAACAAAAATCAAAAAAGTTTTGTTCAACATTTAAAATAATTTTTCAATTTCATTTCTAGAAATTAATTATTAATTTTTTAAACATAAATTTTCTCGTAAGTTCAGTACGCTTTTTCATTTTTTTTTTTTTTTAAATTTTTGATACAGAATTTTAAAAAAAAATCAAGTTTTTGAGTAGCTTAAAACGTTTTTTATCGTTCTAATAATTATATATTTTTTTTAAATTCCTTTTTGGTAGTTTTTGAAAAAAAAAATCGATACTTCAAAATAGAATTTTATGAAATTTTAAAAGATTTATTTCTTATAATTTTTTCAAAAATCCTTATCATCTTCAATTTTTCAACAATTTTTTTAGAAGCTAAAAAAATAATTTTTAAAATAAGTATAATGTAAGTATACTTAATATTTCTTTGAAAAAAGTTTATATTTATTTATTTTTGTTTTTCAGTTTGTTTGGTTTTTCAATTTTTTCAATTTTTAAGGGAATTGCCCTCTTTAATTTATTTGTATTTTTCAGATAAAAACAAATGTTCTGTTTATTTTAGCAAATATTTTGTTAACGATATTTTAAAAAAACAATTTTTTACTTTTCAAAAATAATCTTTCAAATTTTTAATGCAGTTTGCTGCCTCTTATTTTTATTTTACTTTTTGAACGACGAATTTTCCCATTATTTACTTATCAAGTGTCTACAATTTTTAGCAAATTAAGAAATTATTATTATTTAAAAAAAAATATTAACAGAGTTTGTTCGATTTACCAAAACAAAAAAAAAACAAAAAAAAAACACGTAAAAATCAACGTTTTTAGTTTCCCAAATCGCTTTTTCATTTCTTCCATTTTTTTGTAGTTTTTGAAAAAAAAATCAATTAAAAAAAATGATTACGTGTGCAATGAGTTTTTCTCCCGATTTTTTCATTTTTTTTTAAACTTGAGTATTTTTTACCTTTAATTTTTCAACTAGGTATTTTTTGTAATGAATTTTTTTATTATTCTGCTTTGAAAAAAATCCCAAATTTTAAAACTGAATTTTTTGATTTTACACTATTTTTTTGAAGGGGGGGGGGTGGGTAGTATTTCCTAGATTACTTTTAAGCTTTTGAAAAATAATTTTGTTAAATTTTCACATATGCACCTATTTTTCCGATTTTTCAGAAAACATTTTTTTTTTTTTTTTTTTTAATAAAAACGAAGAATATGTAATTTTGCGCGTATAGATTCATATAATAAATACGAAAAAAAAAACAATTTTTTAAAAATAATATATTCATGATATGATTTTTTTTTATTTCTCAGGTTTGAAAAAAAATGCAAAAATGTTTGGTTCGTTTTTTAATTATTTTTTCTCTTGAATTAATTTTTTCTACTTTTCAACAAAAAAATTTATTTTATATTTTTTGAGATTTAAAAAAAAGTTAGAACAGAACTCTTTTGATTAAAAATAAAAACATTTAAAAAAAATTTCTAAAAAAGAATTTTTTCAACTTTTTGAAAATTATTTTCTGGAAAATTACATTTTTTTAATTTTTTAGTTTTTTTATTTATTATTATTTTTCATTATTCTCAAACGTGTTGTGTTCTTCGATTTTTTAAAAGATTTTTTCCAATTTTCTAAAAAGAGAATTCGCCCATAAAACAACTGATTTTTCCAAAATTATTTTTCAATAAAATAAGTACTCATCAAAAACTTTTTCAATTTAGTGGGACACTCTGTATAAATGAAATAATTAAAATCAAAATCTCCAACCAAGCACACTTGATAGTTGATTAGCGGCCATGCTGAAATTGGTCCCCGATCAAAACAACTCTATGGATGCTGCGACCTGCGACACATGCCCAGATACGCCTCCACAATACCATTGTCTGTCACACAATTTTTCGATCGTGTCACACAGATTCGTATAAACAATAATAGCCATCCTGTCGGCCACATGAAAATACCCAATCCAGACGTGTGTAAACCAAAACACATCCATACGTGTACGTTCACCTCTGGCATTGCTCTCTCTATGCATACTGCATCTCTCTGTGCAGCCTATTCCAGTTCTCTGCGAGTATAAATCTATAGGTATATAGTTAGAATCGCTGCGATATGCCTAATAATTAACATACCAAACACGAAATCATAGTAAGCGTGTAATTTACAACAAACAATACCCTATAACTACCTACGATAGTACTTTAAACTCGATCTTTGTTCGTCGTCGTGTAGCACATCCTCCTAATCGAGATCACTTGAACGCACAGTGAGAGTTTGACCAACCGGGTAGGTGGAGGGGGTTGGACGAGGTGAAAAAAACACCATCGTTGATCGGATTATCGGCACGATTTACTCAAATGTCCCCTTACGCCGTTGTGTATTTTTTTTCCAAATACCAGAAATGGACTAGTCGACGTCGAGCGACCGGAAATAGACAGGATTTTTTTTTTGGTCACGAATTTCTCGTGTTTCTCGGCTCTTTCGAGTCGAATGTTTAACACGCCGGGTAATTACTGGGTTTTGCGAGATAGCAGAATGCTTAGCTGCGTAAAAATTCTACTCCAGAATGGAGTCCAAGGATACGTGTGATCTAGAGCTCTGCTGACTCGCAATGGGTAATTAGAAAGGTCTCTCGAAGTAGCTCTGATTTGTACTCTACACGTAGAGGTACATAAATGTAATCGTTTTAAACGAATTAGTCAACATAATGGCAAATGGCAGCGGCAGCAGGGTACAGCGAAAATCACGCTTTTGTAGGTGCTTCGCGCCGTACAAACAATAAAATGAAAAAAAAAACACAGACATTACACACGCGGATGATAAAAGCGAGGTGTTTTTACGCGTGATTAAGCAATACACGTTCGCCTCGTTTATCTGCCCCGCGAACACGTAATGTCTGCAAATTAGTACATTACCGATAATTGTATCTCTTTTGTGTTTGTTTTAAGCGTACGTTTGCATTTAAAGAATGCCGATCGACTATATGCCATGGCAGACTGTTTTTAGTATCTAATCGATTGGAAAATATCATTATTTGAAGAATTGCTATTTTTATTGTTCATCATATCGGTGCCATATTGTTATCGTGGAGAAGAATTCCAATTGTGTAGACTTATATCTTCCTATTAGAGCGATAAGTGCGCGAAAGAATTTAGAAAATCGACCACACGGTTATTGGGGTTAGAGCAGAAAATGGAACGGTATTCGCGTTATTATCGTAATTTCGCATTTTTGTTTCAAATGTAGAAAAAATGTGCAGATAAGGTTCTTCGCAGGAGTGAAAATGCTACAGAATGTGGGGAACTCTTTTGTTTTAATTTTATCTTCTTTTTTTTTTTATGTGGAATTGATAAAAATTGTAATGATTACCGTTTTTGAAAAAAATAATCGAAATTCTTTACAATTGAACGAAAAAATTCAAATTTCGTGACCTCAATGTTTTGGCTACAAATTGAAGCAATCTAAATATTTTTCTGGGATGAGAGGAGAGGAAGGTACAAATATTCTTTTAAAAAAGTAGGTACTTTTCTCATTATTCGAACAATGTTCAAAAATCCAAAATAATTCCTTTGGACATCAACTTAGAACTCAAAATATGACACCCCCCCCCCCAACACAGATTTATGATTTTTGCCATAATCACCATACATTCGTTTTTTTTAATCGACAGATTGTATACCTAATTTTTCGTTTTCACAAAAATGGACAATTTGTTTTTCATCAATTTTCATTTTCAATTTTCAAATTTACTTCTTCATTTTTTTTCGAATGAGCTGATAGATATTTATTGATTATTGTTTATTATTTTCAATAATTAATCAAGACAAAACTGAATAGATTAAATGAAGAATTCTTTGCACCTAACGTTTCAAGTTCAAGTTCTATATTCTTGATTTTTTTTTCGTAATAAATTGTTTTGGGGTTGAATTTTATATTTCGAATTCATAATCTATTTCAATAGCTAACAAGGAAACCTTGCAAACTCGTCTTCCTCTTTTCGAGTTGAAATTTGGCTCACTGAAAGAGCATGTCACCCAGACCTCAGAACTGAATTTTCAGCAGCAGAAAAAGATTGATTTACCAATGGGCTATTTCATCAATTTTTAAAAATTTGCCAAAAATCAAAAAACCAACTTTAGCACCCAAAAATTTGGTTCTGAGGTCTGAGTGATATGCTTTCAGCTTAATCGAAGGTGATGAGTTGGCAAGGTTCCCTTTGTATGTGCTCACTTAAAAGCTCTTGAAAAAATCGTGAATTTGATTTTTTGAATTTTGAAACCGGTTTCATAAATCTTGACCATTCTTCAAAAAATTTTCATGAAATAAAATAACAATTTTTTTAACAAATTATAATGAGAGCAAAAAATCTACTACAATCTTCAATTTTTCATATTTTGGAAACCGGTTTAATAATTTTCGACCAATTTCCAAAAATTCTTCAAAAGCCTCAATAACGAAAAATTATAAATCGAAAAACGGTTTAGAATTCGAAAGATCGATAATTCTCCGATTTTACATTTTGAAAACCGGTTCAATGGTTCTAAAGCCAATCTTCAAAAAATTTTCAAGAAATGAAATTACGACGAAAAATTGAAAAAAATTATGAAGTGAGTTGGACAATTCATTATTTTTATTTTTTCACATTTTCAAAACCGGTTCTATAATTTGAAATAAAGTTTTTAAACTTCTCAAAAGTTTTAGTTACAAAAAAAAAGTATGAAATAAATGTTCTACAACTGAGAAAATCGATCATTTCAGGTTTTTGCCTATTTGCAGTTCAATGATTCAACTCAGTCAATGTCCAAAATTTTTTCAAGGAATTTAATTTTGAAGGGAAATTTGAAAAAGTACCTATACGTCTTGAAAATAGTTGAAAATTTGCTATTAAAAATGTTTTACAATTTAAAAACTGGTTTGACCTTTTGCAACCAGTTTCAAAAATTTCTCAAAGGGTTTCCCACAAAAAAAAATTATAAAAATCCACTGTTTTGAATTCTTCACATTTTAGAAGCCAGTTTGATAATTTGCAACCAGTTTTTTAAAATTAAATTTAAAAGGTATTTTAACCAAAAAAATAGATAAAAAAATTAAATTAGTGAATTTTGAAAAATCGTCAAGGTTCCGTTTTTTCATATTTTGAAATCGGTTTAAAATTTTTCAAACCGGTTTGATAATTTGCAAACGATTTTGAAAAATTCTTCAAAGGTGCTGTACCAATAAAAAAGTAAGTATAAAATAAAATTTCTATAATAATTAGACAAATCCATAAGTTTTCGTTTTCAGATTTTTGAAACCGGTTCAATGATCCTCTGCAGCTCAGCAAATCTTAAATTAATTTTAAAAAAGAAACTTTGGAAGAAGTCATCAGAGCTTTTTATAGTTGACTACTTATTTTGAACTTTTTACTTTTTTCAAAACCAACTATTTCGACAATTTTCAACCAATTTCCATCTACGTGAAATGAAAAATTATGAAAAAATTGCCTGTTTTCAATTTTTACATTTTTAAAATGGAGCTAATGATTTGCAACCAGTATCCAAAAATTCCTCCACATGTGTAGAAAAAGAAAGTAAAAGTAATCGAATTCAAGAAATGGACCAATTTCTGTTTTTTCATTTTTACAACTGGTCCAGAATAATTTTCAAATAGGTAGTCTCAAAAAAAAAAAAAAAAAAATGAAATTCTGAAGGAAAATTGAAAAAAGTCATAAAAAGAGCTAATTAATTCACAATTTTTAATTTTCACAATTTCCGAACCAGTTTGATCATTGCAACCAGTTTATAAAAATTCGTTAAAAGGTGAAGTAGATAACTAAAAAATGTGTAAAAGAAATTTTAGATCTAAAAAATCAATCATTTTCATATTTTTATATTTTTTTGAAACCGGTTCAGTGATTCTCAAATATTCTCCAAAAAATAAATTTTGTAGAAAATTGAGGGAAAATGACGAAGAAAGCCAAAAATCTATCGTTTTAATTTTATTATTTTACAAAACCGGTTCGACCGAACGTGTGGTAGGTAACAAAATAAAATTTTCATACAAAATAAAAAACTTGTGTTTTTCGGATTTGTGATCTTCCTAATTTTTGTTTGATAAGCAATCATTCGTATCGCTATCACTCATTGAATCAGTTAAATTCTCCTGACTCTCTTCCATATTCCCTCCGCTCACCCTCTATACCCTAAACGTGTTGGAAATTTTAGCCAATTTCCTCCGCCCATTTCCAATCTCATCCCAGATACTTTGAGATCTGTTCAACTCACCTATCTCCAAAACTCCTTGAGAGATTCTTCAGATAAAGAAAATCTCTTCATCATCGTAAGATCACGTACAAAATCAAAGGTCTTTGACACAGCCGCATCACTTCAACCATGCAAGCTATAGATACCTAATGGTACATACAATAGCCACACTGTACTCAAGACGACGCGATGTGCTGACATTTGAACTCTGGGTTAATTCACGGTCTAATATGTAGATCACACATGTACCTGGTATATGTAGCTTTCATGTAAGTCTGCACCTCCTCTCTTAGCACACGCGGTTTCTTTAATGTACTTTATTCAGATTGGCGTGAAAATAACCGCTCGAGCTCGTAAAAAAATTAACTCGATAGAGAGAATTGCTAAAAAGCTTGTCTCCTTTTTTTCACTTCCCTCTTGTAATGGACTTGACCATCGTCGCCATAAAGCTACTACCGGCGCATTAGAGCGGACTTATCTTAATAATATATAAATGGCGCGATGTATTAGCTACTTATCTTTATATACAAAGAAGAAGGAACTGGTTCTCGATCGTACCTACAACTCGCGACCATTTAAAAAAAAAAAGTAAACTTTTTACGCGCGTTTGACTCGTGCATTGGGATCGAGATAATACGCTGCATTGGTTTCTTGACCTTCGTTACGCGGAGATTGGAATAATGAAATTTTACGCTTTGTAAAATCCATCCACTATAAGCCGAAGAAGAAGTTGATATCATATACGTGTAATATGTGGACGAAGGGAGGGGAAGGGGGCTCATTTTACGCATTAGCTCGAAAGATGATACGTGTGTGCATACTAATAACGTCGTGATGCTTGGTTTTTTTCTCGTACTCGTCTTAAGATGTGATTTGCCATAAGATTTGGAAGGCATCAGGCCTTTGTTGTCTGCTGATCGACTCGCTAGTTGCCAATGGCCAATGGGTGAATTGACTCTACGGACTAGTTGGCACATACGCGCCAATATTTACCTTTAGATTCGATCTTCGCTACACGACAAAGTAAATAAAGGTGTTTTTAGACAATGTACCGCACTTGGCTCTCGACTCTATGCATGAATAATCGGTCATACGTTAATCGCCACTTTTGATGTGGAAACCAGTAAACTCATCAGAAAACTGGAAGTCGAAGCATCGTGCTGCAGATGGCTTCAGTAACATGACGTCATCTTACTCGATGATGGACTTTGAATAATTTTCTACAAAAATTAAGGTATGGTGTGATTTAAAGGAAAGGGAGGGGTCAAGCTGAAAAATTTTTCAAACAAAAGTTATAGATTGAGATCTGAAAAATAATTTTGGTTATTATAAAAATTTTGATTGGGCCCCTCCCTCTCTTCTAATTTTGTATAATACTACATAAAATACCTTTTATTCGAAATTGGAGGAGAGAGACAGGGCCAATTGAAAATTTTTTCAAACAAAAGTTGTAGAATGAGATCTTGAGAAGTAATCTGGGTAATTTTAAAATTTTCTATAGGACCCTTCTCTCTTCTAATTTTCATTTTTCACAATCACAATACTGAATAAATACTCGAAATTGGATGGGTGTGAGGGGTGCAATCAAAATTTTTGTAATGATCAAAATTATTGTCAGAATCTTAATCTACAACTTTTGTTTGAAAAAATTTTCAATTGGTCCTCCCTCTCTCCTCCAATTTCGGATACAAGATATTTTATGAAGTATTATACAAAATTAGAAGAGAGGGAGGGGCCCAATCAAAATTTTTATAATAACCAAAATTATTCTTCAGATCTCAATCTACAACTTTTGTTTGAAATTTTTTTTCAGTTTGACCCCTCCCTTTCCTTTAAATCCACTTTCATTTTTGTAGAAAATTATTCCAAGTCCTTCATGCAATAAAATGATGTCATGTTGCTGAAGCCATCTGCATTTAGCACGATCCGAAGTGGAATGGGAACTGGAAACTCGCGCGAATTTCAATTAACGTTAGAATAGTTTGTTATGCTCGCAATGGTAATTTTTTTGACGATTTCACTGAAAATATACAAAGTATACACGAAGAGACAATGCATAGCGATGAAGAAGACGATTGTTGAAATATTTGCATTTTTTTCTTACGCATATTTATCCGGTTTCACTTTCGTATGTGGATTGTGGCTGGATGATAAAATTACTGATGGGCTTTTTCGTCGACACTGGACTGGAAACCGTTATAAGAATACGCAGAATTTATAATAGAGGACATTGCGCCAGCCGTGTATTCAATTTCAATTCTGGCAATAATAGTAACGAAATACGATGCCAGCTCGCCAGCTCCTTATATGTGGCCTGGTTTTAATACATGTACTGCCCATAAAATATACTCGATCTCGATATACGAACTCGCCATTTACTCGTACCATGCGTAGATACACACCTTGGCCATATAGACGAGAAGTAACATCCGTTATGATGTATTAGTCACGTGCTTCCATAGAGTACTTTATTTATCATTTTTTTCTCTCTTCTAAACCCGAGCACCTAAACGAGTTCGTTACGAGTAATTTTCTCGTTGAAGATTATAACGAAGTGCCGGAAATTTCTTCGATATAGGATCCAATTACCCTAAAGAGCAGGCAGGCGGCAGGCTAGAGATGAGAGCGAAATGAATTTCACGAATAAATAAGGGATGCTTGTAATTAGACGAGTTTCGTTGATATTCGAGGTAGCTACCCTCTTTCCGGTGTTTTGTTTACCATTGAATCGAAAAGGGTGGATTGGAAAGTGAATTTTTGAATTAATTCGATGATAATGGTGAGATTGTTAATCAAGTCGACTTCGTGGAGGTGATATTTTCGTGGTTGTACCTGCGTTTTTACGGTTTGTGTATATGTAAATAATAAACATAGGTAATATGCACGTGAGTTATCGTTTAGGGTTTGATTAAGATGATTTTGTATCAACTGTCAAGGTCGAAGTGGTGGATTTGTAGGAGATATGGATTATTGTTGGTATTTGTTTTTTAAATAAGATTGAAAAAGTGAATGTTTTTTTTTTTAATTTTTTACATTCGATTTGAGAAGAGGTGTGAAATTAAGATTTTTTAAATTTAAACAAATCTCTAAATTTTCAAAAAAAAAAAAAAAAATTATACCTAAACGAAGAAAAAAATATTTTAATTTCAAAAATTAGAATTGAATGAGCTGAAAATTAAAATTATGAAAAAATATGACGATTTTTTAATATTTTGAAAAAATTATTGTTTTTAGTATAACTAAATTCAAAAAATATATTTTTGAATAAAATTTTAAAATATTCAATTGATATTTTTAAAAACTCAAATCTACACAAAATTCAAAAAAAAAATGCGAAATTTGAACATTTGAAAAATTGAAAACAGCAAACGATTAACATTTGTGATGAATTTAAAAAAAAATTTTTTTCGTAGTTTCATTTCTTGAGAGTTCTTAGAAGATTGGCCAAACTGAGGATCATTGAACCAGTTTCAAAAATTGAAAATTTCTAAAACATTCATTTCATACTTTTTTATTGCTAAAGCACCTTTTGAGGAATTTTAGGAAACCCGCTGCATATTGTCGAATCATTTATGAAAAATAATGCAAAAAATAAAAAATGGTGCAGTTTTAGCTTTTATGACCTTTTTTTTTCATGATTTCATTCCTTGAAAAATTTGGAAATTGGTTCAGCTGAGAATTATTGAACCGGTTTTAAAAAAAAAATGAATAATAAAATGGGAATGAAAAATAATGGAAAAAACGAATTTTTCCGGCTCGGAAATTTTTACATTTATTTTTTTATTTTCCTATACCTACTAAAATATATTTTGAGGAATTTTCGGAAAATGGTTGCAAACTGGTAAACTGGTTTCAAAAATGTGAAAAATTAAAAGTAATATATTTTTGTCTTTATTGATAATTGAAAAAAATCATGGTTTTATTCCATGAAAAAGTTTTGAAAAATGGCTGAGAACTATTGAACCGGTTTCAAAATGCTAAAACCGAAAATTGGGAATCACTGAGCACATTGGTCTTTGGTCGGTCGAGTCGATGATGATGATGATGATGGTGATGATGGATATCTAAAATCGAACCTGTAATACGTAATACTAATTGAAAATCGAATTTGTTTTTCAAATTATTAAACCGGTTTTGAAAAGTAAAAAACTAAAATTTGTAGTTAATGCATTTTTGGCTCCCTTCATCTTTAAAAAAAATTTGAATCTTATTTTGTTTTATAACTGTTTTTTTTTGGGAGGGGGGGGGGGGTTACAACTTTTTTGTGGAATTTTAGGAAAGTGGTTGCAAATTGTCAAAACGGCCGTTTTAAAATGTAAAAATTTTATTGTGATTTTTTTCGAATTTCCTATAGAATTTAATTTCTTGAAAAAATGTTGGAAATTAGCAAAGCTGAGGATCACTGAACCGGTTTCAAGAAAAATTTCAGAAATTGATTGAAAATTATCAAACCCGTATTAAAAATGTGAAAAATGAAAAATAATGAATTGTCAACTATCTTCATGATTTTTCCAATTTTTCTCCACAATTTATTTTTATGAAAAATTGTTGAAAATCAGCTTAGGACCACTGATCGGGTTGGAAGGGTAAAACTGGAAAATTATCAATATTTTCCGTTCTAAAACTTTGTTTTACACCTTTTTAGTTTTTTCATTAATGTGTCTTTTGAAGAATTTTTGGAAACTGGTTGAAAATTTATCAAACCGGTTTGGAAAATTTGGAAAAATATATAGTATTTTTTTGATTTTCTTTATAATTTGAAAAAGAGGAAAAATCATTATCTAAACTGATGGAAATTTTTCAAAGCGTGGGTTGAGAACCATGAAACCGGTTTCAAAATTCAAAAGCAAGAAATCGAAGATTTTTTGATTTTAACCAATTTATTTTCAATATTAAATACCTATATATTTTTTAGTAATTTAAAGTTGTCAAACCAATTCTAGAAATTTGAAATATGTAGTAAGTAAATTTTCAACTCTATTTATTTATTTGTTCAATTTTTCATCAAAATTTGATTTGTTGAAAAAAATTGGTAATTGGCTGAACTGAAGATCATTGAACTGGTTTCAAAAATGTAAACACATCGTTTCTTTCAGTTCTCAGACTTTTATTCTAGGTGAGTATACTCTTTTAGAATTTTTGGAAACTGGTTTAGTGGTTAACAATTATCAAACCGGTTTTGAAAATGAGGAAAATTGAAAATATTATTTTTTGGCTTTCTTCATAATTTGAAAAAGTGGAAGAATCATTATATGAAACTGGTTTCAAAATTCAAAAATAAGAAATTGCAGGTTTTTCATTTGATTTTTTTTACTGATTGAAAATGTCAAACCAGTTCTAAAAATTTTTAATATCTAGTGAATTTTCAACTTTCTTTATAATTTTTTTTTTTTCAATTTTTCTTCAAAATTTTATTTTTGGTTGATAATTTTTTAGAAATTGGCTGAACTGAAGATCAATGAGCCAGTCTAAAAAAAAATGTAAAAATATCGACTCCTCCAGTTCTCATACGTTTATTCTAGGTGACGTGAGTGCGTATACTCTTTTAAGAATTTTTGGAAATTGGTTGAAAATTATCAATCCGGTTTTAAATGTGAAAATCAAATATTGAAAAATTCTAACTGTTTTTTTTAATCATTTTTCAGATTTCTTTCTCAATTCAATACTTTTTTTTTACATCTACACTATTCGAAAAAATTTTGGAAACTGGTTTCGAATCATCAAACCTGATGCAAGAATATGCAATTTCATATTGGTATATTTCAAGAGTCACCAATTTTTTTTTCTAATTTTTTTTCACAAGCTCATGTTGTAATTTTTTTATCGATCATTTTAGAAACCACTGAACCGGTTTCAAAAGTTGAAAACTGCCGATTTCTAGGAGTATAGATAGTTTTATTTGATTTTTTTTTTCTGCTTTGCCATTTCAATCTGTATCGAAATCGCCCTGAAAAGGTTTCATGATGAGCGAGAAAAAAAATGTTTTGCTTCCCGAGCAGCACAATCGACAAATTATCGAAATAAAAAATCGACAGAATATCGAATTCGATAAAGTGTCGCGTTAGTTCCGCATAAATCGTGAAATTATCTTTCGATATATAGATAGATTATCGACGAATTATAGTTAGCAAAAATTTCGAGATTATAGTAAGATATTTTATCGATAATATATCTATAATATCGAAAGATAATTTCACGATTTAGGCGGAACTAACGCGACACTTTATCAAATTCGATATTCTGTCGATTTTTTATCGATTTTTTATTCCGATTTTTCGTCTTTTACTAGCTTTTTTATATAATTAAAAATCATTAATTAGCATAATTAATACATTAAACTATGCCTAAACACATTATTCATGTTACGGTAAGAGGATCATTTCAGAAAAAGTCAAAAAAAAATTATAAAAAATCTGCCACCCATGGGGCTTGAACCATCTACCTCCTGCATGGTAATCCTCTTCCTTAACCACTATGCCATACCTTATCGTTGAAGAATTAGCAATAAAACGCTTATAATAGGCAGTTTAGTACTTCCAGACGTGTTGGACTTAGAAAAATTTTCACCAATTTGGAAATAATTTCAAATATCGTCACAAAATCGTTGAAAAATCGTTCGACAAATTTCAGATTATTTGTCGATAATGTAGTTTCAAATATCGCCACAAAATCGTTGAAAAATCGAATTCGAGGAATTTCATATTACGTGTCGATAATATAGTTTCAAATATCGTCACAAAATAGTTAAAAAATCGAATTCGAGAAATTTCAGATTATTTGTCGATAATATAGTTTCAAATATCGTCACAAAATCGTTAAAAAATCGAAATCGAGAAATTTCATATTACGTGTCGATAATATAGTTTCAAATATCTTCACGCAATCGTTAGAAAATCGAATTCGAGAAATTGCATATTATGTGTCGATAATATAGTTTCAAATATCTTTACAAAATCGGTAAAAAATCGGATTCGATAAATTTAATATAATCTGTCGATAATATAGTTTCAAATGTCGTCAAAAAATCGGTAAAATATCGAAGTCGAGAAATTTCATATAATCTGTCGATAATATAGTTTTAAATATCTTTACAAAATCGTTAAAAAATCGAATTCGATAAATTTAATATTCTTTGTCGATAATGTAGTTTCAAATATCTGCACAAAATCGGTGGAAAATCGGAATCGATAAATTTAATATTCTTTGTCGATAGTATCGTTGACGAATATCGTCATAAAATCTTAATAATATCGAATTCGATAGTTTTTAGATTTTTTGCCTATGAAGTTGTACCGATAAATCTTTATAATATCGTGAGAACATCTATAGATTTTCAAACGATTTTTTATCGATACGTTACATCTTCCGATATTATCGATCGAGTGTGCCGCTCGGGTTGTAAAATCATCACTGATTCTAATCAACTCAACAATGATTCAATCCAACACGACTTCCAAACTAATTTGTATCACGCACTAAAATTGATAATAATTTTTGAAATCAAAATACTCTATTTCTATTCTAAATGGCATTTTTGATATAATCCACGAACAATGAACTTCACAACGAAAGAATTTAGTATTTACAAAGCCAGACTTTTCTCAAGAATGATATGTTTTGACTCGGTACGAGCTGGCAATCTGACCACTGAATGGATTGCGTGACGTTTGGAAAATGAATTATCAAAGAATCGCATCGAGGTTGATTTTATTTTATATATTTAATAACACTGGTCGGGCAAATACGTGTCCGCATGCTTGGAACGTTTCGATCCATATGGCGCATACCTGATCGTATCGCAACGTCAAAATTTCAAATTGCTTAGCAAAATATTTCCAATGCGAAAAGAATCCAGTACCTTTGATTACAACGAAACGTACATCAGTCGAACAATGTGTTAATGCAATTGTCCCGTACGATTAACTAAACCGCCTCATCTTTATACTCATGTCTCCGGATACACCACTATTGGAGGCAACTCCAGTAGCACGTCCACCGCGTCTAACACGTCCGGCAGCGCCACCACCTCCACCAGTCGTATCTTCCAGAGGACGTACCAATTCGATAAAGCGAAAACCTTTGAAAATATTCAAACACCCTTACTACGAACCGATCAAAAGCAACGAGTACGTGGCTTCGAAGAAAATCCACCGCGACCAAATCCAACTCTGCAACTGCGAAAAGGTGATCGGAGTGCTCGGCTGTAAGAATCGCAAATGCATTAATTTCCGAAATCAACGCGAATGTCCGGCTAATTGCGCCCTGGGCGAGTTATGCGCTAATAAAAGATTCAATAAATTGAAACAACCAAGGTGCTTGAGGTTCCGAACTGACGAACGAGGATACGGGGTAAAGGCCTCGGAAAGGATCCCGAAGAACACCCTGATCAGGGAATACGTCGGCCAAGTAATCGATAACGATGAAAAACGACGCAGGCACGAGGAATACGTGAGAGCTGGCTATCCTCCGGATTATTTCATGATCGTCGACGACAATCGCATCATCGACGCCACCATCAAGGGCAATATAGCCCGATTTGTGAACCACAGCTGCGAACCGAATTGCGAATTGCAGTCGTGGACGGTGGATGGAGTTAAACGTATCGGTATATTTAGCATTAAGACTATCATGCCTGGTGACGAGATCACGTTCAATTATGGGCCCTCGTATCATCACATAGAATGCCACTGTGGGGCTCCGACGTGCACTGGTTGGATTAATGGATTCGTTAGTTCTTATCAGTCGCGTTTGTCGTGAAATAACAAAAAAAATAAAATAAAAAAAATTGGTGTATGTACTTTACGAAATTTACGAAAGAATTTTATAGCATGCAGTTTCTTAGCAGCTTCGCGAGATTTAATTTTTTTATAGGTATCACAGATGCCTCTCCCATGTCCTATTTAATATTTCCAACGCGCAAGGTAACATTCCAGCGAACACGTTGGAGCTTCGTGTAAACGGCAGCACGCTACCACTCCTTTTTCTTGCAGCTCCTCTCGCTCTGCCTCGATCAGTGGTGCTTGTGCTTGGCAATGGCAATTAAACGCGTCTTTGGAATAATCTCAAACGAGAGTAAATTCACCTTTACCGAGTTGAATTAAACTTTAGTACATCGCTCTGCAAGAAGAATTAATCGTTCAGGTCCAAGTTGAACCTTTTTGAACGAGCCGGTCCGTGAAATCGTTCGAATCCGTTTGACAAGTTACAAATGTCCTAAATGAGTTCACAGCTCAAATGTAACTTAACCCGAGCCCTGCGAGCCCCTTTTTTGACATTAAATCATCGGACGACGCATATACGAAGAGGTAAAATATGACACCTCATTTGTTTTTTACTCTTACATACGAAAAAACAAAAAAATCAAATACCTCGAATTTACATAGCGGAACCAACAATAGTGTACATTTTATCAACTTTTATATGTAGGTTATTAACGTTGCTGTTGGGGCTTTCGGAGGAAATATTGTCAACGGAATGTCCACTACGTGGTGATGTATTGGACGGTGGACTTAATTACCATCATTTGTATGCCACCGAGTACGAGTAAATATGCGTGTTTGTAGTCTTTTGTCTTGGTTTATTGTTGATGTGGCGGCTGCTGCTGCTGTTGCTGCAGCTGGTAATGTCGAGTCAAAGGTACATCGTGTCACACACGAGTTTCTAAATTACGCGAATATTTCGGCGATGCTTTTTCACTTTCGCGGTCGCGAGCCCAAAAAGAGGTTTGTACAAGTGGCACAAATTAGGTTCAGTTTGGGTCATCGAGAATATTAGTAGAATTTTTCATTGTTGTTTCGTTTCCTGCGGAAATGGTGTTATACCTAATCCTCGATCAAAAGAGGAGGTACTTGGAACAAAAAGAATTATTTTTCAAAAGCAACTAATTTTCATCTAAAACTATTTCTCGCATTCTTATTTCAAAGAAAGTGAACACAAGTTGAGAAACAATGGACCGGTTTCAAAAATTCAAGAATGAAAATGATTCATTTTTAGAAGCCCAGAACGTTCGTCTGTCATTTCCTATTCCTCAAAAAAAGCCAAAAACTGGTTGGGAACCACTGAACCGGTTTCAAAATTTTGAAGAAGAAAAAATGGTCAACTTTTATGAGCTTGTAACATTCATCTAGAACTTTTTTTGAATTATTATTTTAAAAGAACCGCTGAGAAAAGGTCGTGAATCCTTGAACCGGTTTCAAAAATTTAAAAATAAAAACTGGTTCATTTTTAATAACTTGAAATTTAAAACTGACATTTCTTTTTGTATAATTATTTTTTAAGGAACACTAAAAAGTGGTTGTGAAGCCCTGAACCAGTTTTATTTAAAAATGTAAGGGTCAAAAATGCTCCATTTTTAGAATCTTGCAACGTCTCATCTTTTTTTCGTATACTCACGTTCAAATGCCAAAAACTGGTTAAAAATTACAGAACTAGTTCGAATTTCTTTTTTTAAATTAGTCAATTTTTATGAATTTGAAATATTTATTAAGAACAACTTTTTTTGTACCTACTCTTACTTTCGAAAAAATACTAATAACTGGTTGGAAACCACTGAACCGCATTCAAAAACTTTGAAAAAAAATTGGTTCAATTTTCTGCACTTATGGCACTCATTAAAAACTGTTTTGTTCTTGTAATTTTTTTAGAAGAAACATTGAGAAGAATTTGAGGATTCCTGAACCGGTTTCAAAAATTTAAAAACAAAAATATGTTCATTTTTATGAACTTAGGTATAACTTTTATCTTGGACTGCTTTTGTTTATTTTATTATTACTTTTCTTAATGCTAAGCAGTGGTTAAGAACCCTTGAACCGGTTTTTAAAAAAATGTAAGAATAGAAAAATGATCAAATTTTATAATGATTTTTTTTCGTATTGCTATATTCGAAAAAAATGTCAGACACTGGTTGAGCATGTTTGAAATTGTTTTCAAAATATATATTTTTTAAATTATCAATTTTTATAAACTAATAAAATTTGCTTAGAACTTTTTTATAATTTTTTTGTTCTTCAAAAAAATACTAATAACTAATTGGAAGTTAACGAAACCGTTTCAAAAGCTTTGAAAAAATTGGTTCATTTTTATGCATCTTGAAAATATTATTTTCTTACAATTTTTTAAATACGGTAAACACTCAGAAGTGTTTGAGAACCGCTGAACCAGTTTCAATAATTGAAAACAAAAAACAAATTTTATCTGACATTTTTTTGTACCAAATTTTATTTAAAAAAACAACAACAACTAAGTAGTAGTTTTGAACCGGTTTCAAATTTTGAAAAAACAAAAATTAGTCAATTTTCATGAACTTACAACTTATATCTGACACTTTTTTCATATCAAATAATTTTAAAGGAAACCCTGAGAACTGTTGAGAACTCCTGAACCGGTTTCGAGAATTAAAAAACAAAAATTGGTTTATTTTCAAGAACTTATAAATTTATAATTTACATCAAGACATTTTTTTTCTCTCAAAGTATCATTATTACTAAATAAAGTCTACGAAGAGGTTGTGAATCACTAAACCAGTTTTAAAAATTTAAAAACAATTTTTAATGACTTAGGTGTAATTTGTTTCTAACATTTTATTTTTGTATATTATTAATACTTTAAATGGAAACACTGAGAATCTATGAGAAGTGAGAACCACTGAACCAGTTTTTAAAATTTAGGAAAAAAAGGGGGTTCAATTTTTTCGATTAGAGAATTATTTTATTTAAAACATTTTTTCCAATTTTTTTTTTTTTTTTTTTTTAATGAAACATTAAGAAATGTTGGGAGCTCCTGGAACAGTTTCAAAAATTAAATACTAAAGTTGACTCATTTTTAGGGAATTATAACTAGAATCTGACATTTTTTGCACTTCAAGAAAAAAGTTGCGCACATGAGAGAACCCCTGAACCTGTTACAAAAATAGAAGAAAAAAAACAAGAAATGGGGTTTAAATTTATTTTTACTTTATTTAAACTTTTCTCTTTCCGAACGTAATTTAAAAGAAAAAATTACGAAGCACAACTGGTTGATGGTTGGGAACCCCTGAACTGGTTTTTTAAAATTAAGAGATAAAATGGATTTATTTTTGTAAACTTGGGACCTTTATTTGAAATTTTCAATTTTGTGCGTGTTGATGTTTTTAAGGAAACGTCAAGAACAGAACTAGTTACTGAGAATCCCTGAACCGATATCAAAAATACAAAACGAAAATGGATAATTTTTATGGACGTACCTAACCTAACATAACTTTTTTTTTTTTTTTGTATTAATTTATAACTTATAAAACTTTTTTTTGTTATATGGAAACATTATACACTGGTTGGGAACCACTAAACCGGTTTCAAAAATTAATTTAATTTAATTTTTGTAAAATGAAGAACATTTTGTGATTTTTTAAACACCCGATGAATCACCAGCAACTAATTCGACAAAAATGTTGGAATAAATTTGAGAACCACTACATTTAAACCCATAGATAATACATACCAGGATAATACCCTAGGACAATAATTAGCAGCTACCAACCCCGAAATACGTAGTACAAACGTGACTCAAATACCATGTTTGGTTTTAGAATCGAAATCAGCTAATTTTTCTCTCAAACTGAAAATACTTCCACAGACCGAACGAATCAAAGGTTTCTTCGAATCTCCGTTACTTTACTTTTAGGTTTACCTATAATTCCTCCAGTTTGGGAAAAAATCACGTAAAAGTTTCCTTTTAATATTCTAGCGTTATTTTTTATCCCGCGTGTGTAAGGTCTGCCCTACGAACCAAATCTTTTCAACGTTTTTCAACAATATACTAAATAGAAAAGATAAAAATCACCTGCGCAGATACGGCAAAGGCGACCTGTCGAGAATCGTTAACACTCCGGCGAAGTATGCTATGTACCTGCCTATACAATGAAAGAAGAGTCTTATCTGGATACTTTCCTCCGGCATCGCATTTCCAGCAGACATGAGGCAAATCGTAAAACCATCGAGTTCCGAATAAAAGAGACTTGACCTACCATAAAGGTATTCGATAAAATGAGAAATTTTCAAACATTGGAGGTGGTTGGAGAGAGAAAAAAAAAGTGAACGTCGAGCAACGATTATAAAATCATTGTTTTGGCGCGAACAAATCACAACAGGAGGGTCTATGCAGGCAGTCAAAGGTAAAGGTTGTAGAGTAAAAAAAATAAAACAAAACCTTGAATATGGTTAATAGTCACCTTTAGGGTATGTTTTCCAATTACATTATGGGAAATGGATGGCGGATCGTATTAGGAAAATTATACCTACGTAGATATTATCCCGAGGCGTCAATACATTAGAGAGTTGCTTGGACAAATTTCTGCTTAATAGATTCCGCGCGTCCTAATTTTACCTGCAGTATGTTCTAACATACTTTTTTAAATACAACGTCTATTCAGTTTCTATTTCCTTATACTCGATTTGCTCTCAATTCCACTTTTACACCATTTTATTGGCGAAATTAATCCAACAATTGCCGCATTATAGGTGAAAGGTAACCCCATACGAATGTTAAATCTGCTAAGTGCAAAATGCACCAACCTATGAGCACAATCTTCTACTCAACTATGTCCTCGTAGCCAAAAGCTTTTACACATTTTCGTAAGCTGTCGTATAAAATTCGTAAATAGCTTGTTTTATGGTCCTAGAACGAAGCTAGCGTATCATCTAATGGCACTTTTCGTTTTTATTTATTGTTAAAATACCTTCAAATTGCGTAAATTACTGGTGATTTGCGATTCCTCAAGTTGTTCACGCTGCATCTTTTAATTTACGATCGTTTGAAGGAATTTATCGTTATGTAACTTCTGCCTTGTCGTAAATATCAATTTGCGATGGAAGCCATACGAGTAGAATAATTAAGAGGAGATATCAGAGCAATGGAAGTTCATTTTCACTGATGAAAACGAAAAACACTTATCAACAAAGTTGAATCATTATGCCATACAAAAGTTTATCAAAATACATAGAGGAGGAAAAATTGCACTTTTCATACCTGAATGATATCAAATATTTCATTAAATTCTTCATAAAACACTCAGCGACACAAAACTTGTTAAAAATTTGAAACAGAAATAAGTAGAAGAGAACCGAGGACAGCGATAGATGTAAACAAACCAAAATTTTCAACTATCAAGTCACAGAACCAAAAACCAAACATGGAAAACAATCGAGTACGGTTTCGAATTCCAAAATCCCACACGAGTAACTTCAAGTTCAACTTATGAGCTTTAATACTCCAAAAAATATCGAAAAATTGAAAAAAAATTCCACCTACCTTCAAAAAAAAAAAATGCCCTCTCAAAATAGTTTTGTTGTCACTTGTCATGCAACTGCTGAAAGCCAATTTTTGAAAAATCAAAAAAAAACCACCAGCCTTGAGTAGTTCACTGAAATGAATCAAGTGAATCTACAATTTTATCTGGACTTGGAATATTCCTTTCATGTTTGATTGACATTTATTTTATTCAAAATTGGAGTGGAGGGAGGGGTCCAATCGAAATTTCTGTAATATCCAAAATTATTCCTAGGTCTTCAAGCTATAACTTTTGTTTGTAGTTTTTTTTTTAAATTGGACCCCCCCCCCCCACTGATTTCGCATAACACTCCGAAGATATTAATTAAAAATTACAGGAGTGAGCGAGGAAGGAACCGATTAAAAAAATTTTCAAATAAAAGTTAAAGTAGTAGATTAAGATCCTAAAAATAATTTTGATCATTATAAAAATTTCGATTGGATCTCTCCTCCCTTTCCTTCGATTTTACATAATATCAGGTGTATACTTTTTCAAAATTTGATGGAGGGGTCCAACTGAAAATTTTTTCAAACAGAAGTTGTAGATTGAGGTCCAAAAAATAATTTTTACTGTTATAAAATTTTCGATTAGACCCTTCCCTCCCTTTCAATTTTGCATAATATGGCTTAGATACTTATATTATCAAAAACTGATGAAGATCGAGGTCCAATTGAAAAATTTTTCAAACAAAAGTTGTAGATTGAAGTCCAAGAAATCATTTTTGTTCTAATAAAATTTTTGATTAAACCCTTCCCTCCGCTCCAATTTTGCATAATATGACTTACAAGGGAACCTCGCCAACTCGTTACCTCCGATTGAGCTGAAATTTGGCTCACTGAAAGAGCATGCCACTCAGACCTCACAACCAAATTTTTACCTGCTGAAGTTGAATTTTCGATTTTTGACGAATTTTTGAAAATGGCTAAAACCTCCAAAAACCATTTTTTGAAAAAAAAAATTGTAAATTTCAAGATAGAATCCTGAAAATTGGTTTAAACACTAAAGTCGACCTCCCAAGTCGATTGGCACCATTTTCCAAGCGATCTGGAGCCTCCAGGAAAAGTTGACTTTTCTCCAGCGCACTGGAATAGCTCCAGATGGCGCTGTAATCAACTTTGGCAGCTGAAAATTTAATCCTAGCTTTAGTATGATGCCATCTATCTATTGACGTAGTTGAATCGAAAATCCGAGGTGACGAGTTCGCACGTATTTTTTTTGACACTTCAAAAATTCTGCATTTTTAAAAAATTTTCAAAAAATTAATTTCTCCAGCAAATCACCCAAAACATCGTCTACCCCCTAAAGTCGACCCCCGAGTCGATTGGCACCATTTTTGCAGCGATCTGAAACTTCCAGAAAAAGTTGACCTTTGCCGTCTGGAAAGATTCCAGTGTGCTGGAGAAAAGTCAACTTTTTCTGGAGGCTCCAGATCGCTTCGAAAATGGTGCCACTCGACTTGGGAGGTCGACTTTAATGTACAAACCAATTTTCAGGATTCTATCTTGAAATTTACAATTTTTTTTTCAAAAACTGAGTTTTTGGAGGCGGTTTTAGCCATTTTCAAAAATTCGCCAAAAATCGAAAAATCAACTTCGGAAGCTAAAGATTTTGTTGTGAGGTCTGGGGGGGGGGGCATGCTTTTTCAGTGAGCCAAATTTCAGCTCAATCGGAAGTGACGAGTTGGCGAGGTTCCCTTGTTAGATACTTTGATACTTATATTATTTCAAACTGATGGAGGTGGAGGTCGTATTGAAAAAATTTTCAAACAAAAGTTGTAGATTAAGGTCCAAGAAATAATTTTTGTTCTTATAAAATTTTTGATTAGACCCTTCCCTCCCCTCCAATTTCGCATAATCGGCTTACATACTTATATTATTAAAAACTAGTGGAGGTAGAGGTTCAACTGAAAAAATTTTCAAACAAATGTTGTAGCTTGAAGTCTTGGAAATAATTTTAGTTGTTACAAAAATTTCGATTGGACCCATCCCTCCCCTTCAATTTTGAATAAAAGAAATAATATTACAAGTCCAGAATCTGAGTTGGTGGAAAGTAGGAAGTGTGAGCGATTTCGTTCATGTTCACTACAAATCCGAGTAACTACTCACCCAGGCAGGCTGGTGGAAATAACAACACCCAAAGGACCCAAACAATCGAGACAAAAACCGTTGCACTTTGAAAGTTTTGAAAGTTTTCTTTCCCAACTCAATTCAATTAAAGTTTAGAAAGTTCAAAGAACTTGAAATCATCATGAATCGATGTCTATAAATACATAATTACAACGACATACGAGGTACAGTAACGTAAACAAACCAGGTAAACATTTCGAAAAACTTACCTCAACGAAAGCTGAACTCGTAATCCAAAAAAAGCACACCAAATAAACGAACTCAACACATTACACACGAAAAAAAGAAACGACCATCACTTCATGAAATTAGAACTAAACGCGCCACAAAACCACGTGTTTGGCATCTCGAATTATTATTTCACCGAAACAACACAACACCAACAACAGTCAACGATTAAAATAAAGGAGAAAAAACACCGCCGAAAGTTCACCGAAATAGTAAGTAAATTGTAAAAATCTTATCAATACTCGAAATAATGTATGAAAAACTTTACTCTAACACATATTCCTATCCCATTGCTTCTAATAGCTCGTGGATACTGCTAGTATGGAAACGTAAACAACACTGATGATGAGGAACTAGCGTATTTAGATTTAGAGGGGTGGGGATTTCTATGCATGAACTAAGCCATGCTGTAAAACTCGTATTTGTAGATGTACGTATGATGCTAATACTCCTATTTGCTTGGCTGTTGTATGGTTTTTTCTTTATTTTTATGATTTTTTCTTCTATCTTGGTAAATTCGTATGTGATAGACTCTGGTTGGCTCTTCGCAGTAGGAAAAATTATTGTCAATTGAAAGATTATCTAGCAATTCTAGCATCATCTTTCACAATCGCAGTGGATATTAGAAGAGAAACTGTAAAAAAATGAAAAATTATGTATCTACAGATTTACACTTATAAGATTTTTTATTTATGTCTAATCCAAGAATTAATTTTAATATTTTTATTTCTTTCAGGTTTTTGCAAGATATTATTTATATGATGCTACCTGATGGAATTAATTACCGATACCTTGCTTCGTCAGTAACAACTTGAATCAATTTCTATTTTAGAATAAAAATCAAACCACTGAAAAATGAAGTATGTCCTTAGGTTCGTTATTCTATGTACATTTTGTATTTGTATTTTGTATACATGATTAATAGTATCGATTCGATCTCATTTCCATTCCCCCTCTCGTACCTCATTTCTTTTTAAAGATTTAGATAATTAAAGCTAGTCCTATGGTGCGACTACAACCATACTCTAAAGTAAGGTATCTTTACAATAAGTCAAAATTAACCGATCTGATTTCAAAACCATGTTCATGTGCTGAACCCTTTTTATTCGATGTCTTGAATTATTTGTGACCACTTGTTGACTACGAGGCATCTCGTTATTATGTTTTAACGTCTTTTAATTATTCCTGTATCCAGCTTCTCTATTCAAATCCTAATCCAAACCACTTCTCTTGGAAGGGGAAAGAAGAAAGGGAAACAAAAACATTTGCTTAACGCGTTCGAATAAAAAGGTTCCTATTCTTGAGATGAAGAAAAGTAAACTCGATCATCGATAAGAAATGTGTTCCGATTACAGTTACGATACGACTTACGACAAATGTGAAATATTGTTCGCTTAATTACAACAGCAACACTTTCAAAGCTTTAGATTGTAATCAATTAATGAAAAATTGTTTTCAACTGTGCGAGTTGTGGTGAAAAGCTTTTATTATTTGAAAAACTTGTGAAGTATGTGAAACAGAGATGAAAATAATAATAAAAAGAGAAAAAACTTCTTAAATGTTTTCATTTGAGTGCATTGTACTAAAGCATACTAAAGCGTATAATGGTAATAGAAATTTTTATGCAATCGATTGGAAAATAAATTACCAATTTCTAGTTTTCAGATTTCTTCCTATATGACTTCCTACTTATTAAGGTATTTCTTTAAGAATTATTTGTGCTATTGAAAATTTGTATGAAGAGATTTTTAAAATATTGAATCTGAAAAAGATTTCTTCATCAAAAAATGAGATTTTTTTTACTCCCAAAAAATTAATTTTTTTTTTCTCCAAACAAGTTTTTAAAAAAGGTATTTTTACTAAAAAAAAAAAATGAGATTTTTTTTTTCTTGGAAAAACTTTCCTCAAAAATTGAAAGATTTTTTTCTTCGAAAATAGTTAATGAGTTTTTTCTTTTTAAAAAAATAACTGATTTTTAAATTTAATTTAGAGATACTACTGAGATTTCTTCTTTGAGACGTTTTTATTTTTAAAAAATTCAGATTTTCCCTCCAATAGAATTGAGTTAAAACATAAGATTTTTTTCCTGCAAAAGTACAGAGATTCCTTTCTAAATAAAAAAAATAAGCAAATAAATAATGTGATTTTTTACCTGTTTTTCTTATTTTGAACCGACTCCAAATCCAAAACAATTAAGTACCTATTGAGATATTTTTTTCAAAATAAAAATCGTTTTTTTTTCTTCTGGGTACCTATTTTAAAAACATTTTTTTAAATTTTCAAACTGACTGCCAAAAAATTTTTAATTCACAAAAATTAATTTTTTCCCATAGGTAGGTATAAGATTTTTTTTGAACGACTGAGAAATCTTTTCTCAACAAAGAAATTACATAATGAGATTTTTTTCAGAGATTTGAGAAATACTTTTTCTCCAAAAAAATGAGAAATTTTTTATTGTTCCAAAATTATTCAGATTAATTAGAGAATTATTTATTCCAAAAAAATCAGAAAATTTTTTATCAAGTTAATACAAAATTTTCTAAAAAAAAAAAAAAAAAAAAAAAAAAAAAACATACCTAAGTATTAAAAATAAAATTTAGGTATACTTACATTTTTGGAATATTTTTTATTCAAAAAAAAAAAAATGGAAGACTTGCTTTTCAAAAAAAAAAAAAAAAAAAAAAAAATGAGAATTTTTTTCATTACGTGCTCATTTTTTCATTTCAAAAAATTCTAAAAATTTTAGGTGTGTTCCAAGAAATTTTATCATTTATGTACGTAGATATTATAAATATTTTTTATTGACAGAAAATTAAGAATTATTTTTTTTTCAAAAGAATTGAAAGATTATCTATTGCAAAAATTGAGTAAAAATTTTTTTAAACAAAAAAAAAAAATGAAAACCCTTAATCTCTAAAAAAAATTGAGAGATCCCCCTCCAAAAAAAGTAAATTTTTCACAAAAAATAGGACATTTTCCTTTACAAAAAAATGAATCAATTTTTTTATTTCCAAAAAAAAATGAAAAATATTTTACTTCTAAAATTGAATTGAAAATTTTTTACTCCTTATTTGCTCAAAAAAAAAATGGAAAAATGTTATTACTTCAAAATTAAAGAATTTTGTATTTTTTCTTACAGAAATTTTTTAAAAAAAAGATCCAACAAAAATTTTAAATATTTTTTATTCCAGATAAAAAAAATTTTACGATTAAAAAAATTGAAAATTTCTTTAATGAAATTTTAGGTATTATTTCAAAACCTTTCAGAAAGTTTTTATACCAAAAAACAAAAAAAAAATGATTAGGCACAAATTGAAAAAAAAATTATTCAAAAAAAAAATAGAAAATTTTTTATTCCAAAAATTGGACATTTTTCAACTCCTAAAATATTGAAAGACTATATTTTTATTTTTTTTTCAAGCTAGGTATTACTCCAAAAAATTGACATCTTGTAGATATGTATTTCCAAAAAATTCGGAATTTTTCCTCCAAAAGAAATGAGAGATGTTTTTTCAACTCCAAAGGAATTGAAATATTTTTATTATTTTTCGAAGTGATTCAGCGATTTTTTTTGTTTACTTAGACATTTTTTAATAAAAAAAATTGTTTCATCCGAAAAAATAAAAACGTTTTTATCTCGCAAAAAATTAAAATATAGTTTTTAAAGAAAACTCATTTTTTAGGGTGGAATATTATGTAGGAAAAAATTTCTCAACCTAATACAATTTGAAAAAGTTTACTTACCTGTTTATAAAAAATTTTCAATATATTTTTATGATTTTTATGAAAATCAAATTTCCACAAAATTAATGAATTATTTCTCGAATTCATTGCATGTCAAGTTCTACAATTTGTAGGGTTGAATATTTGGAAAAATTGCACACTTTCAGAAAAATTGAAAAAATTCGTTCTAAAATTTTTTTTCAATAGGTATTTATAAATTTGGTGAATATAAAATTTCCACAAAGTAAATAAATTTATTACTCGTAGAATCATACATATTTTGTAGGAATATAAGAAAAAAATTTCTTTCTCTAAAAATTGAGTCAAGACATTTTTTTTTTCATCTTACTTACAAAAAAAATGAGAAAAATTAATATTTTCTTAATGAAATAAGATTTTTTTCTCTAAAGATTGATTTTTTTTCTCCAAACTAATTGAAAATGTTTTTTGCACTGACTTCATAGAAACTGAAATATTTTTCAATCCAAGAATACTTATTCAGAATTTTTTTCTCCAAAAGAATTGAAAAATTATCTTTCCCAATGATAATTTTAAAAAGTTAAGAAATTTTATTCTCTGAAAAAAATTGAAAGATTTCATTTAATAAGTAGTGTTGTGTGTGTGGGTATTTAAATTTTTCATTAGAGTTCTCTGGAGTGTAGCATCTCAGTTTTAAAATTTTGAATGTAGCACAAGCACCGAACCCAACCTTTTGCTAGATTTCCAGCCATGTTTCTAAACTTATAACCTCACTTTACCATTGAAAATTGAAAAATAACAAAATAATATGTAGTTGTCATTTTTTTTTCTCAATTTCTAATGTTATTCCCTCAGCATATCAAATCCACGCTGCGCACCACGTACTCGTGTTCCTATTTTTTTTTCTAGTAGCAAATATGAATTAAAAATGAATCAATCTAATAAACCATTAAACATGCAGGTAATTTCCTACATGTTGCCTATATGTTGTCGGTCGTACTTACGACTCGTTACATTTTTACAACAGCCATAAATTTCTATCAATAGAGGTATAAAAAAAATGAAAAGTTGAAATAATTACTCGACTTATCATTCGAGTCACTTATTAAGCGTAACAATAAAAAAAACACTGCTACGATCAAAACTTTTGTGTTAAGTATTGTAAAAAGTTCAGGGCCTTGGGCTAACAATGACCTAACCACGTGCCTCAGGTAAAATTACCGTCTTCTTTCACCTCGGTACATGATTACTACAGAAGGCTGTATCGCCGCTGGCAATAAGTGGACCCGACTAGCCTTAGAAATTCTCCACAAATGTATTAGCTTTCATAAGCCATGTTTCGCTTGTCTACCGTCGATGATTTATTATTTATCTTGTTTTTTTTTTCCTTTACCTGTACCTGCGTTTTTGTTGGACACAAACTCGTTGCTCTGTCAATCAGGACTCAACTTCGTGGACTTGAGGAATATATTAACACTCGTCATCGATCACAGATCACTCAATTTTACGTTCGTTTGTGATTCGAAATTTTTTCCCCAACTGATAGGTGATGTAAGTATAGCGAGACAAAGAGGTCATAAATTTTCATTAAAGTGAGCTATTTTAACTATCCGAGCTCTCGATTTTATTCAGGTGTTAATGGGATTTCAAATTCCACGTATTATTGCTCGTCTAGGATCATTCATTTTATCATTTGACTAATCAAAACATTAGTCTTCGTAAGATTCGAAAATACGTAAAACAAAAATCCCATCATTAGCTCCATTTTAATACCTGATTAAAAATTCAAGAGAAAACGCCTGCTCGCTAATGTTTTGAAAAATATAGATGTAAATATTTTTTGAATAATTATTTGCATAGTTATGTAAATCAATCATCTTCAAAGCTGTTTAGTTAATTATAATTTGATGATGCGTTAGGAGAAGAAACGCGGAAGTGACTATGACAACTGTGTCAATAAAAATACTCATTAAAACTTTTCTCCGGGAGTACAATGTGCCTATCGATTTGTTTTATAAATGGGTAGTTTTTCACGTAGTCTGGCAATTGAGCAGAGATCGGGTGCTTGAGCTACGTCCAAAATTTTAGAAGTGAAATCAATCACACACTGGACAGAAAATTCGAAAATTTAGAAATTAAATTATAAAAAAATTGTAAATTTTTGAAGTAAAAAATTGACTTCTCTGCAGTAAAAATACGCCCTGAGATATGGAAATTTTTTCAGTTTTTTGTTAGGTACCTACTTATAGATATTTAAATTAAAATATATCTGAATTTTTGAAATGAAAAATTTCTCAATTTTTTAAAATTTAATTTGACGATATAAAATATTCTTGATTTTTTTACAATCAAAATTCCAATTATTTTTCATTTTTCAAAGTGAAAAATTCATAATTTTTTGTAAAAAAAAAATTTGTAGTAATAAAACATTTTTAATTTTTTTTTTTTAAATAAAAAATTTCTCAATTTTTTGAAGAATATTTTTCAAATTTTCGAGAGTGTAAAAATTACATACCTAGTTTTTTCAAAGCAAAAAAATCTCAAATTATATCTAGAATAAAAATTTTTAAATGTTTGTAATAAAAAATTTGAATATTGTTGGTTATAGAAAATTTCAATTTTTCTTGGAAAAGCACATTTCCTTATTATCAATATATTTTTTTTATAATTATGCTTAAATAGGTATATTTTTTGGAATAAATTTCTTAATTACTTTGGAATAATAAAATATATCAATTCTTCTGGAATAGAAAATTTTCCCATTTTTTATTTTTATTTTTTTAAATATAAACTTTTTTAGAGTAAGAAAAATTTTTGCGAGTGGGTAGGTAGATAAAAAAATATTGCAGTAAGTAAACAATTTTTTCAGATTTTTAGCAATGAAAATTAGTCTCTAAATTATTTAAAACAGTAAAATTTTTCAATTTTTTCGAGGAAAATTTTTTTTTAATTTTTTGGAAAAGAAAGTCAAAAGAAAATTTTTAAATTTTATGGAGTAATTTTTTTGGATAAACAATTTTCTATTTTTTCAAATTTCAATTTTTTTAAAGAAAAAAATTCATTATTTTTTGAAATTTTTTTTTTTTAGTAAAAAAGTTTTTGAGGTAAAAAAATTATTTTTTTGAAGTAAAAAATTTTTAAATTTTTTTCGCAAATAAAAATATGCTCTAATTTTTGGTAGGTAATCATAGTTTCCTAATTTTTTGGAATAGAAAATTGTTAATTTTTTTCAATTCATTTATTTTGAGATATTTCTTAGGGGGTGTTATTTTATTTTTATTTTTATTTTTTTGAAGTGCCTATGAGAAAATTAGAGTAAAAAAAAATTCAATGTTTTTGTAAGTAGGTACTCAACTACTCACCCAGATATACAAAAATTTTTATCGATTTTTTTCAATTTTTTATTAATAAAGGTATCAAAACTTTTTTAGAGGAAATAAATCTCTGAATTATTTTGGACTGATGAAACTTTTCAATATTTTCGGGATAAAAAAATTTCTCAACTTTTTTGGGATAATTTTTTTTAAAAGGATACTTTCTAATTTTTATTGAAAATTTTTCAAATTTTATGGAGTAAGACTTTTTTTTTTTTAAGTGAAAGAACACTCAGTTTTTTGGATTTAAATTACCTATGTTCTCTTTTTATGGCGGAATAAAAAATGACCTAATTCTTATGGAGGAAAACTTTTTCATTTTTTTTCCATCATAATTTTTTTGAAATAAAGTTTGTTTTTTTTATGTAAAAAAATTACTCAATTTTTTGAGTAAAAATTTTTTAATTTCTTTGGAATACCTACTTCATTTTTTTATGTACGAAATCGAAAATTTATATTGTTTTTTTTATGAAGTAGAAGAAAACTCAATTTTTAGAAGTAAAAAATTTCTTACTTTTTTTAAAGTAAGAAAAAAAAACGCCAATCTTTTAAAAATTAATTTACGATTTTTTTTTGGAAGTATTTTACATTTAATTTTAATTTGTAATGAGAAAATATCTGAATTTTTTTGGAATAAAACATCTGAATTTTTTAAAATAAAAAAAAGCTCAACAATTTTTTGGAGACAAATTTTTTTTCATTTTTTTGGAACTCACGATTAGAATACTTGCATGCCTCAGAAGGAGTTATTCCTTCTGAGGCATAAAAATATTCTAATTTTTTTCGAAATGAGTACCTACTACCTACCTAGAATTTTTTTCAAATTAGAAAACTTAGCTTTTTAGGAGAAAAAATTTTCCTATTTTTTTTTCAAGTAAAAAAATTCCGTCAATTTTTTGCTGTGATGGGTAAAAAAATAAAATTTAATTTTTTTTTAAAATCAAAGTTGATGTTTTGTGCGAACAATATTTGTTTCAATTTTTTGAAGTGAAACATTTAAAAAAAATTGTAAATTATTTTTCAATACCTAATAAATTTTTTTAATTTTTTGGAATATAAAGAATCTCTTCAATTTTTTAACATTGAAAATTTTCTTATTTCTTTTGAAATATGTTTTTTACTTTTTTTAAAGCAAAAAATCCATTCTTTTTTTGTAAATAACTTTTGAAAATTTTTAAAATAAAACATTTAAAAAAAATTTGTAAATTATTTTTGAATAATAAAATTTTTCAATTTTCTGGAATATAGAAATTCTTTTTTCAAATTGAAAATTTTCTGAATTTCTTTTTGAAGTATATAAACTATTTCAATTTTTTTTTGCAAAAAATTTCTCATTTTTCATTTTTTTTGAAAAAAATCATTTTTGCATCCAACCTTTAAAATTTTTTAACTTGTCATCTTTTTCTGAGAAAAATCGAGCCACTGTTTTTCAGTTTAGGTGTTTTTAAAACATGATAACTTTACTTTATGGGTCAATTACCTCCAATACCGTGAAGAAAAATGACAGATTTGATGTGTTAGGTATTGATAAATCATCTATCACACCTACTTGCCTATGTATTGAAGAAATCATTTTACAATAATATACGATTATGGAAGCTTTATTATTTTCTCGAATAATTTACACAATATACTTCTACTGACCAAATACTTCCAAAATTATTTACAAATCATTCTTGGACAAGAAAAAGAATTATTGAAAAGAATGTCAAGTCATTTACTCGAGATTTTTTTTCCTAGGTTTAACCTATAAACACTTTTTATGCATATACGATAACAGAAGACTTCACTAGTGATAAAACTATTATACCTAATCATATTGTTTGTAAACCAAGTAGATAGGTAGGTAATCGGTAACAAATAAAAACTATTTACAATGAAGCAACATGCAATTCATTTAAATAGATACTTAAAATTTATCGATACCAAGATGATCGATTCATATTCTCGTTTATCAAAGATCACAAAAATAAAGGCTAAAAACATAAGAGTCCAAAAGAGGGCTCAAAAGCTCATTATAGGTACATTCACACTCACGGACCTAGCCACAATAATCATACGTAGGTACCTATTTTGTTTTTCTTCTTCATATTCCATCATCTACACGTTCATCTTTCCAAACGACGAGTTAAATTAAAACTGAACACATACATTTTGATTGATAATGACAGAAGAATTCCATCAGATAAAAATTTTGATTTTCATAAGTATAAGCTCATCTCATCATTTATATGTAAATTTCAGATCTCAGACTTGAAATTAGGGAAAAAACGCCATAAAATACAAAAATAAGCGGCATAAAAATAAAAATGCTTCACATGTTAACAATAATTCGGCTACATGACGCAGCCTCGTCATTTACAAAAGATGGGTACTTCAAAAGCTCAGCTGTTTAATAAAAATCAGATCAACGAATAAGACCACGATTACAAAATGTAATTTAGATTTCGTCATTTCTCCAGCGTTATCAGGCTCGTCTGCTAATTTGATAGGTTCGACTCTGTCCAAGGCCCAATTATAAGCGTTATTCCAAGTGAGCCTTTTTAATTCTTCGACAACTTTTTTTGTTACTCGATCGTTGTATTCGTTCAGCCACATTTTCTGAAAAATATTTTCATTTGAAAATTCGTTTCGTTTTTGATAAATCATTTCATGTAGACGTGTGAAATGAGAAAGTGAAATTGCACTTTGTGTCACGTAAATTTTTTTAAAATTAAAAAAAAAAAATTTTGTGTCCTAATTAACCATCAAAAAGTCCCCGTGAACCTCAACTCTCAAGGGAAATCTCTCCCTCATGTGAACCCAAAGTTAGCCCTTCGTTTTTTGCTTATAACTCTTCAAATATGAGTTTAAACAGAAAAATCATTTCAAAAAATTGAAACAAATATTGTTCGCACAAAAAATCAGCTTTGATTAAAAAAAAAAAAAATTATTTTTTTACCCATCACAGCAAAAAATCGGATGGAGTGAAAACAGCTTTGTACAAAATCTCGCATAATTTGACATTTATTCCAAGTTTTTTTTTGAGTTGCTGAGAGAATGGTTTTAAAGAGTTATAATTATTTTCATTTTTTGAAAAGGAGTATTCACACGTTCCCACATTTTTGATACTTCGAGGTAAAGAAGGGGATGGGGACTTTTTTGAAGTCTGTGGGGTGTTCTCATTTGCATGTATTCGATCCATTCCAAAATTGCGTGTTACTCGTGGAAATAGGGACAATCTTTATTTTTTCCGCAAGCGCAATGTATATTTTGACGCGTTTTTTTGCACCACTCGTTCACTTTTAGAAGAAATAAATATAACCTTTTTTGTAGAAAATTTAATCTACTTTAATTTTAGTGATGACTGTTTTTCTGTTCAAACGCATATTTGAAGAGTTATAAGAGAAAAACATCGAGGAAGTAACTTTTAGATCAACATTTTGGGGATACTTCCGGAGGGGTAAGTTTTGGGGATCTTTTGGTGGTTAATCCGAACATTTCAAGTGGGGTCAAATGACACTGAGGTCGAATTTCAAAATTTTTCTAGTTCATAATTTTTTTAATTTTTGTCGAGAGGGGAGGGGGGGGGGGTCATATTTAAAACTTTAAAAAACCTATATACCTATTTTGTTATTTTCCACCATTAAACGCTAATTTTTGATCAAATTTTTTTTCCTCGAATTACATCATTGGGCACTCATTTATATGCCTCTTGCTCTAATTTCACCTGAATTTATTCATTTTTCACGATTTTGGTTTTTTTATGGCTGTAAGTTGAATGTGATTAAAATTCCAGTGATCACATAAATATAAAATGATCGAATAAAAAAACTGAGTTTTTCAGGTCAATTCTACTACGATTTAGACCCTTTCATCGATAATTTTTCTCAAAATTGAAAAACTTGTCATTTTTAGGTACAGAAAATCAAAATTTGGAAAACGAAAAAAATTGCCTGTAAAAATATCAGTTTTTAAATTTTGAGCAAAATGATCGCTCGAAGAGCCTAAATCAGGTTAGTTTGACCTGAAAAACTCGAAGAAGTGATTAGTTTTTTTATTCGATCATTTTATGTGATCACGGGAATTTTAATCATAAATTCAACTTATGAAAAAAAAATTGTAAAAATTAATGAATTCAGGTGAAATTGGAGAAAGAGACATTTATAAATGAATATCCAGTGATGTACCTCGAGGAAAAAAATTGTTTGGATCAAAAATCGGCGATCAATTGGGTGGTGCACGAATATACCGGTTTTCTAAAGTTTTTGAGCCCCCCCCCCCCATAAAACCTCTAAAAAAATTCTGACAAGAGAACCTTATGCCATCTTAATATCATCTCCGATTGGGCTGAAATTTGGCTCATATTATGAGCTACCGAGTCATTTTTTCGATTTTTGGCGAATATTTGAAAATAGTGAGAGTAGCACACGGGTAAATCGATTTTTTACAAAAATTGTAAATTTTGAAAGAATTGAAGAGGATTTTTGCATCAGAAAAAAATTGAAAAGCACGAGCTTTTTTTTAAATAAAAAAATGAGAATATATTTTCATTTCAAAAGATGAGACTGTTTTGAATTTTAAACTATAGTTTTTTTTTTAATAGTCTGAGAATTTTTTATTTAAAAAAAAAATCAGTGAGAATATTTTTATAAAATAATTTGAGAACTTTTTTGGAATTATTTCAAAAATGTGTGTAGATGATCAAAAAATTCGAAAAATTGAAATGGTCTTAAAAAGTCGAAAAATTGATGATTAATTGAAAACTAAAATACTGAAAAATCAAAAAATTGCAAATCATAAGAAAAGTGTTTAAAATTTTGAAAAATAAATTATCTAAAAATTGAAACTTTAACGAAAGATTAATACCCTTGTATTTAAAAAAATTTATGAATTAAAGAAGTAAAGATAAGGAATGTCGACCCTCCACATCGATTCCGATCATTTTTGAATCAATCTGGCAGAGATTGGACCTATTTGGAATTTTAAATAGAAATTGCGTATTAAATAGTTGAATAGTGTAGCAACATTTAAATAGTCTGCTAAAATACATTTTGTCATCTATTTAAATATTTAAAACAATTCTACATAGGTAATTAAATAGGTTTTGGATTTTTTTCTTCGTATTTTTCTTTCAAATTTTTGTGAAGAAAATCAATTTTTTTCTCAATTCAATTTGTATGTTTTTAAATTTCAAAATCTTATTATTTTTCAATCTTTCTAATAAAAATTTTTCATTTCTGCAAGTTTTAGAATATTTTCTGATTTATTAAGTTTTGAAGAATTTTTTGATTTACCTATTCAATTTTTTGAAATTTTTAAGAGTTTCTGGTTTATTGAATTTTTAATCATGTTTCACTTTATTTTATTTTTCTAAAAATTTCTATTAATTATATTTTTTGGAATTTTAGATTCTTATCATCTAAAATGTTTACAAATTTTCAAAATTAATCATATTCATATTTGTGGCATTATTTTAGAAAAGGTTCCACTTTGATTTTTTCATAGTTTTGAGAAAATCACATTCTTAGGTAAAAATGTTCAAAGTGGGACGTTTTGAGTTATTGATGGATTCAGTAAGTGGAAGGTGTATTATTTCATGTGGACTAAGAATTCACTAGCGCAACTCGCGGGAAGTTGGTTAACTAAGGCATTTAAGTTGACCATTTATCAAAATCCATATTACGACAGGCCCAATTTTGACTCAAAGAAAATTTTCAACACCACCATGTTGTAGAGCATAAAATTTCCTTTCAAATGAGTAGTCAATGCAATTTTTAGCTATAATAGGGGCAATTCTACAGTAATAAGAAAAATTGGGGGCAAAATTTTAAAACTTTTTCCCAAAAGTTTTCATTTCCTGAACTTTCAACTTTGAAGAGCTGTAAAACGCTCAAAAATTATCAAACAGACTTCGAAAACATCACATTGGACGGAGAATTTTCTACCCTACAAAGACCCGGTCTCAACTCATTTTGGACCGACAAGTCAAAGTGGGACCTTTTCCAAAATGATGCCACATTTTTATAACACTTTAGATTTTTTTCAATTTTATTTTATTGACATTTTTGAGAATTTTCAAGTCAATAAATTTTTGAAATTTTTCAGACTTATGAAACTTTTTTTTGTTTTTTAATTTATTAGGCAGGTACTTACCTATCTAAATCCCTATTATTTGGTTAGTTTTTTTTTTTTGTGTGAAATTTATTTGATTTTTCCTATAAATTTTATGAAATTTTTGTAAAAAAAAATTGACCTCTGGGTTATTTTTGCCATTTTTAAAAATTCACCAAAAATTGAAAAACTGACTTCGGCAGCTCAAAATTTGGTTCTAAAGTGTGGGTGACATGCTCTTTCAGCGAGCCAAATTTGAGCTGAATCAGAGAGATTCTCTTGTGAATATACATAGTAAGTACAAAATAATTTTGGAAAACGAAAAAAAAAAAAAAATTCCGCCTGTTAGCCCCAAAACTGTGTCTCCCAGGACGAGACGAAATTTAAAAAAAAGTCGTTTTCAAGGTCATGAAATTTTTAAGCTTATGATCACTCATTTCTTGGCACCAGCCCCCAGGATTGAAGTAAAAAATCGTTGATAAGGCTCTAAAATCATAATTTACCATCACAAATCGAAAACTTGAAAAATTTTAAAACTCAACTCGGGACCACTTGGGCACTTGACCCCCTTTCCACAGCAGATCGAGAGCCTTATATCGGTTCAAAACGAGTTTTTTTCCTAGTTTTAAGAACTGTAGGTAATCTGAGAAATCTCGACGACAATTTTTCACTCCAGTGTAAAATTTACATCTAAATTTAATCGATTTGAAATTCGATTATGGTGCCTACTGCCTAGAAACTAACCTGTTGAAGGCTCAGCATAGTCACGTTAATCATATTTGACTCGAATGGGACCAGCGTTGCAGGTCTGAATGTCAAATACGAGTTATAAGAACTGGAACTGAGGTTCTGCGAAAAGAAAAAAAATCATAACGAATTATAATTGATTTCGTTTGGTAAATTAATTATTCACGTTCATAGTTTGCCAGGCTTACTTGACGAACGACTTCTAAAACCATGCTAAGCTTCATTCCGTGGTCGTCTTCTAGATAATAACCGACCTCTGAAGGTAAAATATTCATTATTAGAGCGCGTTTAAGATTTTAATAATTAATTTTCGTTCGTATAAGTTATTACCAGCTAATAAGAAATATCCAGCTTTTAACGTGTCGTTTAGAGTATTTCTATAATTTAAGTCGATCGGAGCTGGAAAATACAATTTATAAATGAAGTTATTCGTTTTAATAGCTCGAAAATGCAGCACTTATTACAAGTTGGTTGGTAACTTACATTCGTAAAGATTCAAGAATACTCCGATACCGTGGCCGGAGCCATGCGGAAAATCGACTCCGATCTCCCATAATGGCATCCTCGCTATAATATCTAATTGACTAGTATACAAATGAGAAGGAAAGGTAAAACTGGCTAGATTTATAAGTCCCATTAACAGTCGAGTATAACGTTCTATATGTAGCTCGGTAATTGCTGCTTTATTCATCATAAAGGTTCTCGCCAAAGCAGTCGTGCCACCTGCAGTTGTGGAAAAATGGCATTTTTTAAAGCAACTTCGGCGCCAGACCAGAATTTCGAAACCAATAAAGTTGACGTAATTCACTTACCCCAATAATGTGCTCCGGCGTCGATCATTAATAATTTATCCTTTTCTACCATTATATTGGTTAAATTATTTGGCACGTATAAAGGCATTCCGGTATTTGGTCCTGATGCCACAGATGTAGGATAACTTATACTTCTACTGGTCCCATCGACCAGACGAAGATCATTGGTGATGTTCACTACTCTTAATTCGTCCACAGTTTCGGGCAATCTTTCCAACTGTAGAAATAAATAGGTATTTTTAATAGGAAATATTTTCAAAAAAATATAAAAAAATTTTAATCTGGAGTTATCTTACCTCGTCGACGATTCGAGCCATTATATTACAAAATATCATCGCGTCTCTGGTTTGGGTCTCTCGCATGCCTTCCTTTTCGGCGTCGTTTTTCTCCGCTATCATGTTAATCAAAGGAGACGGCATAGGTTTACGTTTTTCTGGCGAGACCTACAGATGGAGCAAAATTTTTATCTACAATGGCTCAATGTGACATGGATGCAAATTTGGCGAGCTATTCTCAAAATATCATAAGTAAGTGAAATTATAGAAAACTCCGAAAATTCAAAAAACATTTCTACATTATCATGGTAGATTCTCCGATTTTTTTTTCAATTTCTCAATTTTGTGGAGTAAAAATACGTAATTCTCAAATTTTCAGAAAAAAATTCAGTACCTAGGTTTTTTTTTTTTTTTTAGGGGAAAAGGTTCATATAGATTTGAGAGAATAAAATTCTCATCCTTTGGGGAGTAAAATTTTAAAAATATAAAAAATTAGGTACTTAATTTTTTTAAAGCAGGTAATTTTTTAATAATCATATTTTTTGGAGAAAATTTTTTCAAATTTTCTTGGCTAAAAATGATAATATTAGGTAATAAAATTTTTGGAGAAGATTAAACTTTTGGAAAAAATATCTGAATTTTTTGAGAGAAAAATTGCTCAATTTTCCGCAGTAAATTTTTTTTAAAAGTAAACTTTTTGGGGAAAAACTTTTCTTTCTGAGTGAGAAATTTCGCAGTTGTTTTGGAGTAAAAAATCGCCAACTTTTTAAAAATAAAAGCAGTTCACAAATTTTTTTGAAATCAATTTTTTTTTTAATTTTTGTAAGAGAAAATTTTTTGTTTTTATCTTTGTAATAAAAAGAAATCTCTGAATTTTTTCGTAGTAAAATCTCTCCTCATATTTATTGTAGAAAAAATTTCAAATATTTTTTAAATAAAAATATTTTGCTGAATTTAGGGTAAGAGGTTCATCTTTTTGGAGAAGAATTTCTTGGAAGTAAAAATTTTCTCATTTTTTGTTTTAAATTCTGGAGAATTTATATCACTCATTTTTTTGGTAATGAAAAATTTCAATTTTTCATTTTATTTTTCAGGGAAGAGGGAGGTGGGGTGCTTGATTTTTTTGGAAAATGAAAAATTCTCAATTTTTCAAGAGTAGAAATGTATCTCAGAAAATTTTTTAAAAAACTTATTCATTTTTTTGTAGCTACCTACTTTTTTTATTTTTTTTAAATACCTACAATTTTTTTATTTTTTGGTAGTAAATTTTTTCATTTTTTTTCAATGAAAAAAGGAGTTTTTTTGGAATTGAATTTTAAATTTTTTTTTGTCTTCACTTTTTTAACAAAAATTGCTTTGGGTATAAAATCTTAAACTTAATTTTTTAAGAAAAAAAAATCCAGGTTTTATTCTGAACAGCGAACCTCTATTTTTTTGGAACACAAAGTTTCAATTTTTTTATTACAAAAAAAATGCCTTATTCATGTTTGTAAAACAAGGAAATTTTGTTTCGTTGATTTGAGGGGGGGGGGGGGGGGGGCTCTCAATTATTTTGGAATAGAAATTGTTTTCAAATTTGTGAAGACTAAAACGAGGAAAAATCTTCAAGCTTTTTTGAAACGAAGAAAATTTGTAATATTTTTGAATTTGATAAAACCACTAATTTTATCGGAGAATAATAAGTTCTCTGCTTTTTGGAATAGAAAATGAGTTTTTAGAAGTTTTTGAAGAAAATAAAATCTCAGACACCACCCCCCCCCCCCCCCAAATAATCTTTACCCAACTTTTTTGTGAGATGAAAATTTTTCAATTTTTTTTTGTACCGTCTACCTAGTGACAAAATTTCTGAACATTTTTTTTTTTTTTTTTTTTTTTTTGAAAAAAAATAATCTTTTTTGAAATAAAAATTTCGCAATTTAAAAAAAAAGAATGTTTTAATATTTTTAAAGAAATTTTTTTTACAATTTTTCAAGTAAAAATTTGGAAAAAAACTTTCCAATTTTATTTAGAGAAAACAATTTCTTAATTTTTTAGGGTTGATGTTTTAGAGAAAAAATTTCTCGATTTTTTTAAAGAAAAAAATTCCTTAATTTTAAAAATTGGAATTTTTTTTTGAATTAGGTAGGTAACAAATAATCTCTTTTTTTTGAAAAAAAAACTCCAATTTTGGAATTAATGATCTCACCAGTTTTAAACAAAAAAAATCTCATTTTTCGAAATGAAAATTCTCATTTTCTTGGAATAAAAAATCTATTTTAAAAAAATTATTTTTTTGGAATAGATTTCAGTTTTTTGGAATAAAATTTTTTATTTTTTGAAATAAAAAATTTTCATTTTTTTGGAATAAAAAGTTTTTATTTTTTGGAATAAAAGAAATCTCATTTTCATTATACACGGTGCGAAAGTACTTTCTTTCCCCATTGAAATCAGTAGGGAAAATAAAACTTTTCCTCACAGTATTTACGCGCGTTGCACACGCAATATAAAGTAACCAGCATCGGTCATACTACTCTATGATTCACAAAGTGTTAAAAGTAGGAAAGAATATCGATATATCAGTGTTTTAGTTCTTTGATTTTCAGTTCATTCGCACCGTTTATAATAAAAATTATATTACTTAACAGGGTGCGAATTGAGCTTTTCCACAGTAAGTATTGTTTGCTTAACTCGCCTACGGCTCGTCCAGCAAATGTTCCTACTGTGAGGAAAAGCTCAATTTTCGCACCCTATTAAGTAATATACTATTTTTTGAAATAAGAAATTTCTTTCTTTTGGAACATGAAAGCTTAATTTTTAAGAAATGAGTTTTGTTGGGGGGGGGGGGAGGGTAGGGCTCTTGGTTTTTTTTTTGGATTTAAGAATGCTTCTCTGTGGAGACAAATACTTCCAATTTTCATAACGAAAACAAAAAAATCTCTATATTTTTTCAAATCAGGATTTTTCAGTTTGCTTTGGGCTTACAAAATTTCTCATTTTCTGGAATAAAAAGGTAGGTACTTGAAAAATTTTCCATTTCATGGAGGTAATTTTTTTTCGTGATTTTTTTGTAATAAAATACTTGACAAGTTTTTTTTGTAGTCCTTCTATACCTAGTCTTTCAAAAAAAATTCTCGATTTTTTTGGGTAGATGGGGGGGGGGGGGGGGGAATTAACAAATTTACGAATTGTTTTCAATTAAAAAAAAATCTTAATTTTTTGAAAATGAAAAGATTTTCAATTTTTTTTTTTTTTTGGAAGCAGGCTTAAATAATTAATTTTTTAATTTCTTTGATAGTAACAACATTTTCAATTTTTATTTATTTTTCTTTTTTTTTTTGAATATAACAAATTTTCTCAATTTTTTTTTTTTTGGAGAAAAAAATATTTCTCGCATTAGAAATGAAAAAAATGTAACCTGCCATCCCTTCGGAAAAAAATAAAATTCCAAATTGTGAAATTGCCACATGCCCTAAAATATAAGATTAAAGTAAGTATTTAATAAAATTGCCTCACCACCAAATGTATCGCTCTGCTGACTCCCGGACTGAAATGGGACATCGAAGGTAGTAAGACTTTTTTCCACGTTTGAGTGAATTTCCTCAGATCATTCCATATGTTATCGTAATCATGCGCTCTGAAAAGAAAGGAAAAAACCAATCATCTCGTTTTCTCTTACCTTAGTTATTACATGTTGATTACCATACGGGAGATTCCTCATCGCAATGTAATTATTCAACTGACCTAACACAATTCGCTGTGGTACACGATTCCAAGGCCAAATGACCTTTCAAATCTAGCAATTTTTCCTGAGCAGTGTATAAATGAATTTGATCTTTGGAAACGAGCAGATAGGCTTTTAAATAAGGCGCGTATTGCAGATCAAAACCTCGTATGTTCAATAACCAGGCAATTTCGTTGAGTGCAGTTATTACGATGCAGTCGACGTCTAAATTCTTCGTTACGTTGCGTAACGAGTTGACTTTTTCGATCCACTCCTTACCTGCGAAAAATATAAACCTAGGGTTAGTAATTTTGGTAATTTTACAGTTTACGCACGACTCGAGTCGCCAGCAGTGGCCACCGACCAGCGTATTTTTGATCCCAGGTGTAGGATTTCATAAAGGGCGTAGCTGGTCGTTCGTTTTCGGGCCAAATTATATCGACTAGATTTTGAGCTATTGGCATTAATATCAGAGATTTGGACGGAATGGCGATGGATCGACCGAGTATTTCCCACTCGGTATTCGGAACCAATTTAGCATCAGCGCCTACTCTCTGGCTGGACTGTAATTCTTGAATTATCCATTCTGCGGCTGCTGCCTGTCGGTGCAAATTTAATTATGATGCTATGAAATTGCATGTAAACGGACTCGACGCGTTTGGATTTATAATATAAGGCGGCATGGGTAAGTTTGCGTGGTACTGTATGACACCGGGTCTCAAATCAATATCATTCGAAACGAAAAACATTTTGACAAATTTATAGGTACCGGGTCTGTTTTGTTTTATCGTATAAAATATTACAAGATGCTTAATGGTACCTATGACTGACAGAGAGTTTTCTAAACAGCATTAAGTAAACTGTTGACTAATTTTATTCCACTTAATGTAAGTGTATTACGTAAATGGATGGTATTTTTCGATAATTTAAAATAAACCATTTTCCTAGTCCATAATGCTTGTTTACTTTTGAAATTAATAAGTTAATTTTATCAATTTTTAAATCATCCAGAATGTAAAGATCGCGGCTTATGTCACGTTTTAAAACCTCTAATCAACTATCTTCTATACGTTGGAAAGAAAAAAAAACTGTCGAGTCATTTTTCAAAAAGTAACAATCATCACTTAACATCAATTACAGCTATTTTCAAATGTCATATCTTTCATGATATCGTAGAGGATTTTTTTTTTTTTTTTTTTTTTTTTTTTTTTGAAACCACTTTATACATCAAGTCTTTATTGTGGGGTAGTTCGTGGTCAAGATTTTTTATACGAGATAAAAAATTATATACTTGGCAGGTGTTTAATCGATTGATTTAAAATTTTATTCACTAATGAAGCCGATTTTCAAACTTTTCAAAAGTTTTATAAGTTTTAAAAGGTAGGTGTACTATTTGACTTTCCGTTTTAACCTCGTTTAAGCGAAGAGTGAAATTATTACAACTTAATTACTACCAATACCACCAGTGGTGCCTCCCTCGTTTGAGAGTCGATCAGAACACTTTCAAAATTTGTGATCCTATCCTTCTTTTTTTTCTTTCTTTTTTTCAAGACAGCAAACTTTTCAAGACAAGGGGTATTTTTTGGCATAGGTAATTGTAATTTTGGAGGAAGAACTCTGTTAATTTTCGGGAAAAAATCTCATTTCTTAAAGAGAAAAAAAATTGAATTTTCTTGGAATAGAAAAAAATATCAATTTTTGCCCCAATTTTTCGAAAACAAAATTTTCAATTTTTTTCGAGGAAAAAATCGATTTTTATTTCTTTTCTTATTTTTGGAATAAAAATATTCCCTAAATTCTTTGGGGATCCCAGTTTTTTGAAGAAATAAAATTCTTAATTTTTTTTGCAGTGAAAAAGTTTTTTTAGAGTGGAAAATTAGTGGAAAATTTTTCATTATTTTGGATTTTAAAAAATGCGATGTTTTGGAATTTGAAAAAAAAAACATTTTTTTGGAGCATCAAATTACTAATTTTCCCCAGAAGTAAAAATCCATGATTTTCCTTTTTTTATGCAGAAAAAAATTAAAACCTCAAATTCCATTTTCAGAGGAAACAAAATTTCGATGTTTTGGTTACAGAACAGTTTTATAATTTTTTAGGAACAAAAATGGAAGATTTTTTAAAATTTTTTCTAATAAAATAATAAGAAAATTCCATTTTTTGAAGTGATTTTTTCTTCTATTTTTGAAATTAAAAAAAGTATATCTATTTTTCGGATTGGAAAAATTTTTCAACTAATTTTTATGAGTAGAAAAAGTTTTCAGTTTTTTGGAATTAACAAAAATTCATTTTTTGATTTCCAATTTTTGGAGCGGAATGAAGTGGGAAACTATTTAAGTGTTTTTAAACGTAAAAATCTATCAATTTTTATATTTAAAAAACTGCAAGTAAACTTCTTATGCAGAAAATTTTTCGAAAAAAATTCTTCAATTTTTTGGAACCTATTTAGCAGAAAAGTTTTACAATTTTTTTGAAGCAAAAATCAAAAATTTTCTTCATTTTTTTAAATAAAAAGTTATTTTTTTGGAATAATTTTCGGATTATAAAATTTTCCATTTTTGGGATAAAATGAATTTTTAATTTTTATGGAATGAAATTTTTTCAAATAATTTTCGAAAAAAATCTGTCAATTTTTTGTGAGTAGAAATTTTTTTCTTTTTTTGAAATTATTGAACATCCATTTTTTTAATATCACAATTTTTTGAAGCGGAAATATTCATTTTTTGAAAGTAGAAATCTATATTAGGTAGGTAATTGATTGTTATTCTAAAGAAAATGAACTGCAAAGAACCTTAACTAATTTTTATGCAGAAAAATTTCCGTGAAAAAATCCCTGAATTTTTTTTGTTGAATCTTTCAATTTTTTGGTACTTTTAAATTTTTTTGAATAAAAAGTTACATTTTTGGAATAATTTTTTTCCTAATTTTTGGATAATTTTTTATTCTATTTTCGGAGTAGAATTAATTTTTAGGGGTTTTGAAGTAAAATTTGTCAATTTTTTGTGAGTAGAGAATTTTTTAATTTTTTTGAATAATTGAAGAAATTTTTAAGTTTATTTTTTGGAATAATTTTTCTTCCAATTTTTCAAAGTGGAAAAATATTTAGGTACGTAGTCTTTTTGGTGTACAAAACTATTCATTTTCTTTAACTTGAAAATATATCAATTTTTATGCATAAAAATGTTGTAAATTGATTTTTTTGCAGAAAATTTTCATAGAAGAAAATTTTCCAATTTCTTGGAACAAAAACATTCAATTTTTGAGATAATTTTTCCTCAAATTTTTTGGTGTAGAAAAAGTTTATATTTTTCGGAGTAGATAGAAATTTCCATTTTTTGCAGTTAAACTCAATTATTTTTAAATGCAGAAAAAAATCTCAGTTTTTCTTTGTCTCGATGTTTAATTGAGATAAAAAGTCAATGCTTAAAGAGAAAAAAAAAATCTCAATTTTTTCGAATAAAAAAACAAACTCTGAAGAAAAAGACATGAGGACTTTTCTCAATTTTTTTTTTTTTTTTTTTTTGGAAAAATTCTTGAACTGTTTTGGTGAGAGAAGTCTATATTTATTTATTTATTTATCTAAATTATTAGGTATTTTTATTTTTTATTTTTTTGGCAAAAAAATATCTCAATATTTGAAGAAAAAAAATCTTGCATTTTTTTTTTTTTGTTAAACAAGTTTCTCAATTTTTTCGGAGCAAAAATGAGGAATTTTCTTATTTTTTTTTGAAACGTCATAAACGGCAACAAAGGCAAATTTTTTTCTAGAAGAAGAAAAATTAAAAAAAATTTCAGTGTTTCCAGAAAAAAAAATCCTTAAATTGTTTTGGTGAGAATTTTTTCAAGGATAAAATCCCTAAAGTTTTTTGGGAGAAAACTCTATTTTTCTCGGAAAAAATTCCTAAAATTCATTTAAAATAAAGATCCCTCGAATATTAAATTTTTTCTTTAAAAAAATAATCGCTTAGATATTTTTAAAGAAGAAAATTTTAATTGCTTGTTTCAATTTTTTTGAAAAAAAGTGGGGTTTCTGAAATTCTCTAAGTAAAATAATTACGAGTAGGTATGTATGCAGAATCATCCTCTGATTACGTTTAGAAATTTTCTGATTTTTTTGTCTTCAGCCAATTTTCAACGGGTGAAAAAAGTTGCCTATTTGTTATTTGAAGGAGTACTAAACTGATTATGTAAAACTTGAAAACTAATTTAATTTTCAAAGAATGAAATTAGGTATTTGAAAGTACGTACTATGAATGTATTTTGTGTATAAATTAATTTCAAAAATAAGAATGGTATAAGTTGGTTACCAACCATCAGGTTATCCGTTTTGTAAAGCGTCCACTCGCAGGACAATTCGTTATTTGCTTGGAAATGATGAAGCTCATCGGTCCAAAAACCTAATTTATTTTTGGTCACGATTGCTAATCCATAATTCCCACTGTATCCGGAAATGAACTCCAATCTTTTGTCAAAGTCAGCAATGAAGTCATTCTGCAAGACGAACAAAGCAAAAAATTTGCTATTTAGTTTGATAATTCATAATTATACAAAAATACATAAATTTCCACTTTTAACATAATTATCAAATTTTTCTCAAAAAAAAAATTGCCATTTTGCAAAAAAAAAATCAACTGATAAGAAAAATCATGCCAGATATTGATTTTGAGATAAGCATCTTACATAAGCATAAAAACGTTCCCAACTTTCAAAAATGATCAAAAAGGGATTTTTGGGTCATGAAACAGATCTTAATCATATTTCTCTCCCTATCGCAATACTTGACAAATCCTAATAGCTTGGTTTTATTTCTCCACGACAAAAAAAAAATTGGGATCGGGGAGAAGAAAATCCAGTAAACAAAATAATTACGTATTAAAATGATTAAGAATTCAAGTACTTAATGCAATATTCAATGTTAAAAGTTGAAGGTTGTTTCCGAAATGAAAGCTGTAAGCTTTCTATACCTACAATCAAAGTAGTAAAAAAAATCGCGTGCGTCTAAAAAAGGCAGATTTTAAATGCGAATAAATGAGCCAAATACCATATGATTAGCCCCACATTGTATACAAAAATACCCACTGCCGCCGCAAAATTACCAACATCTAGAAAACCACTGTATTCGTGCGAATTGCCAATAAGTTCTTTTTTTACGAGCTCTCTTACCCATTCGGTTACTTCAGGTGTATACCTTTAGGCAGAGAAATCCTCAAAATTGACTTTGGCCATTCGAAAAATCCCCACAAAATATTAAAGCTCGAGAACATTGCCCTTTTATTACAGGGTTCCGTCTATCTAAGGTCTGAAATAACTTCGAAGATAAAATACGCTTAAAAATCGAGCTTTAATGTGAATGAACTTGATCAGATAATTACGGTCAATGCGGATATCCGAATAACGTAAAACTTAAGTACGTGAAAATTAAATGGAAAGGTGCTTTTAAATATCTGGCTTGATCTTTCTATCATCGAAAGTTTCATTGTTTTAATATGTATGTTGTGTTACGCCTAAATCGTGAATTAGGCAGAAAATTTTCCTCTTTTTTCACGATTTAGGCAAATGTGATGCTGAACTGCAATAAAGTACCCAGTAAATGGACGAATTTTGCATAATGATATGGACTGATCTTGAAAGTAAGTTACACTTGAAGAAAAAATCTGTCAATTTTTTTTCTAGGCCAGTCACATTTTTTCAACTTTTTTGGGGAAATTTTTTGTGAGTTTTTTTCTGTCAGAGGTATATTTTTTTGTAAGAGTAACTTTTTTTTTTTGTCAATGTCACGTCTTTCAGTTGAAGTTTTTTTTTTTTGTCATAGGTTTTTTTCTGAAATTTTCTATCAAATTTTTGCTCAAACACGGTTCGACTTACTGAGGATTTTGAGTTAATGAGGGTACGAGTTATCGAGGTTCGATTGTATAATTTTTTTGTCTGAATAAATTTTCATGAAAAAATGATTTTTTGACAAGAGAATTTTTCCTAAAAGAAAAATATTTAGACAAAAGTTTTTTTTTCTTTTTCAAAAAAAATTGGTAGGTATTTTTTTGGAAAATAATGTCTCCTCAAGAAAATTTTTTGAAAATAAAAATGTTTTAAAAATTTTTCTCAAGATTTTATTGACGAAGAGGTAGGTAAGCAAGCAAGTAAGAAAGTATTTTGTGAAGATTTTCTTGTCAGATAATATTGACCTTTTTAGTCGAAATTTTCTTAAAATATTTTTTAAAACTTTTGAATTATGGTTCGAAATTCTTTTCAAGATTTTTTTAAGAAAAGATTTTGTAGTCAACAAGAAATTCAAAATATAATTTGCAAAAAAAAATATTTTTTGGATATTTTCTATCAAAAAAATATTTTTTGGATATTTTCTATCAAAAAAATATTTTTTGGATATTTTCTATCAAAAATACATTTTTAGAGTATTTTTTGGTCAAAAAACAATTTTTCAAATTTCATCCAAAATTTTTTTTCCAAAATGAGTAATTTGTAAACAAAAAATCAAGATAGTTATAATAGGTCTATCTTCTATTTTTTCAAATTTTACTATCAAGAAACAGCTACTTAGTTTTGAAAAATTCAAGATTTTTTTGGAGAATTTTTGACCAAAATTAGTTTTTGGTCAAAAACATATCTTTTCAAAGAATTTTCATCCAAAAATTACTTTTCAAGATTTTTTAGTCAAATAAAATATTTTTTGAAAATTTTTTGTCAAAAATTAGTTTTTATGGTAGGTTGTGGTCAAAAAATAATTTTTTAAAGATTTTTGTCAAACAAATAGTTTTTGGAGATTTTTTTATCAACATTAGTTTTTGGTCAAAAGCATATTATTTTTTCAAACAATTTTCATCCAAAAATTATTTTTCAAGATTTATTTCTTAGTCAAAAAAATATTTTTTGAAAATTTTTTGTCAAAAAAATATTAAGTAAGTAGTTTTTTGAAGATTTTTTGAAGATTTTTTTTGTCAAAAAAATATTTTTTTAAAGATTTTTTGTCCAAAAATTATTTTTTTAAAAATTCTTTAGCCAAAAAAATATTTTTTACAGATTTTAGTAAAAAAAAAAATTTTGAGATTTTTTTGTTGAAAATCAGTTTTTAGGGTTGTTTTTCAATCAAAATAGGTATACTTATTTTTTCTAGATTTGTAAAAAAAATTAAAATACTCGCAGTTAGGTATAATATTATTATTTTATTTCATTTTTATTTATTCATTTTTTGACAAAATCTAAAAGAAATATTTTTGCAAGATTTATTGTCAAAAAAAAAATTATTTATTTACGAGTTTTTTGTCAATTTTTTTTCAGGATTTAGGTAGGTACCTGTTTTGGAAAAAATATATTTTTAGAAAAATCACTCTGTCTGAGAAATTCAGAAAAAAATTGGCAGAAAATTTCTATTTTTTTTTTTTTTTGTAACCATTGCATTGGTAATATAATGTGTGTTTATCAAAGTTTTTTTCAAGTGTAGCTTACTTTGAAGAGCACTCCATAACATGATATGTAAAATTCTTCCACTACTGTGTACGTGACTGTCTAATTCATGAAGTACTCAAATGTTCCCTTTTTTGCCTACTCAGCCTACTTCATGAAATTGGCATAATTCAAGGAAATATAAAGTTATCTAATATTAATTGATACATATTTACCATGTGTTCGTCGTATCTTGTGATTACATATGCATCCAAAGGAGGTCCCTGAACTGACCTTACTTTGATCATTTCTTCTCGTAATCTATAATACAAAAAATATACAAGTTCAAAGATACTTTCTGGAATATTACATAAAGCAAACTAAGAAAAAACATCAAGTACCTCCTAACACGATCCGACGTATCTATCCTATTTTGAATTGGCATAACACCTTTCATAGGTGGACACATCTTTCTTGTAACTTCTTGCGTTATCGTTTGTCCATTTACCAGCAAAACGACAAACAGCCAAAACACAAGGAAACCTGTTCAAAGAAGACAAAAGTTTTCAATCACCTTCACGTCTCATCGACCACAAAGCTAATTAATTTTGCGACGAATGAAATTTACACCAAAGCCCGCATACAATTCCGCATCGCAGATCGTACTGTATTGAAATTCAAAAATAAAAATAAAATCATCCTTGAACTATAAACTTCGCAGCAGCAGATTCGATTTCAACGAGTAGGCTAAAAATTCGTCTAAAGGTTATAGCAGCCGGTAAGGAAATAAATTTTTATTATCTAAAAAGGTGTCACGTGAGAACTGCTTATAATTTAATTTAAGACATCTTCGAACAATTTTCTTATACTTATACTACCATACTATATACAACTGATAAACAAAGGAGTCGGTTTTTTTTTCACGAAAATCTTGACAGCTGAATGATAGTTGGACTCCATTAAGGAAAAAAAAACTCCCCAGGCGATATTAATGTAACTTCCTCGGAAGCGCAGACAACGCCCAAAATAATGGCACACTTCGGCCCACGACATTTAATTGCGGAAATATTTATCTTTTTTTTTGACAATAAATTATTAATTCCAGTTTTGTAAAGTGTTTGTAGTATTTATCGGCTTATTGCCTCGATCGAGATTATGAAAATCTTCAACTTCTGAATGAATAAAATGAATAATTAACGCAGTCGGTGCTACCAATATTTATACCCATTAAAGTAATAACCTCTGTTATGGACAAGGGCGCTCATGCAAAATTTTTGAAGGAGTCAGAATATTTTCAAAATCTGTAGCCTCATTTTTTTTCAAGTAGGAAAATTTTTTGTGGGAAGGGGTACTGTTTTTTTTTTTTTTTTTTTTTTTGAAAAATAATCGTAATTTTTGGTAGAAGAAAGCATCTCATACAGAATACACCTCAGCCCCAGTCCTTCCATTAAGCCTTCAAAAAATTAATACCTACTCTTACTCTATAACTACTTTTCTTCATAAAATTTTTAAAAAACCACTCCTTCAAAAATGAACAAAAATCATTAAAACTCAAATTCCTTCCATTTTTTTTTCAAATAGCAGAAAAAACTCTATTTTAAAAACTCTTATTTTGGCCTTTCGTATTCTTTTCTGTCGTACCTACCCCTCTTCAAGTTGTTTCTTTTTTATGAGAAAATATTTCCCTTTTTTATTTCCGCTCTAAATATTTTTTTTAGAAAAATTGAAAAAATTTATGAATTTTCAAAATCATTCCTATTTTTGGTTATAACCCATCAAGGTGGTTGCTTTTCATGAGAATGAATTCAAAATTTAATGTTCCCCTCAGTTTAATTTTAAAAGAGGATGAGAACGTGTCGATCTTCATGGCTTCATTTGTGAGGGGAGGTGGATTCAAGTAGAAATTTATTTTGAAAAAAAGAAGAAAACGTTTCTAAGAAAATTTCAAGTAAAAAATGTTTTAACTAAATATTTTCAAAATCAAGTAGGTAAAGTAAAAATTTCTTAGAAATTTTGACTAATCAATTTTTTTTAGATACCTTCAATTGAAAAATTTCTCAAAAATTCTGAGTATCTAAAACTAGTGAGAAAAAAATTTTAATGTTTAGTAAAGAAAAAAATTTATGAGAAAATTTCAAATGAAAATAGCAAAAAGAAATTACATTTATCAAACTTGTTTAAAAATTAGAAAAAAGAGTGAAAATTAAAAAAAAAAAAAAAAAAAAAATTGAAAAGAACTTGAAAGTAATTTTTCAACATGTTTCAGATGAAAAAGTTCAAAAAATGTTAAGTTGGAATTTTCAAACAATTTTATCAAAAATTTCAAAAGTAGGTAGGTAAAATTTCAAGTATTTTTTTTTAAATTTTCAAAACAGTAAAAGTTAAATTTATAAAAATTTTGATTACCTATAAATTTTTTTTAAATTGAAAATTACTTAAAACTTTCTCAAGATTTCTAATAAGTATATTTAAAAAAAAAAAGTTGATTTAAAATTTATTTAAGAATCGAAGTAAGTACCTAGATATAATGTTTTGCCTTTTTTTTTAATTTATTGAGAAAATTTCATGTGAAAATTTTGTGAAATTTTTAATTGAAAATTTATACAAAAAATTAAACATAAGTAGGTAGCTAAATTTATTTATTTCTAATTAGGAAAAAACTTCTAAGAAAATTTCAAGTGAGAGTGATTAAAATTTCAATTAAGAATTCCTATTTAAGTTAGTGAAAAAATCTTTTGTTATTTTATCTTACTCATTAAAAAATTCTGATCTCAGCACTTTAATTTTGTTAGAATAGGGATTTGTGAGGACCCAAAAAAATTTCTCATCGGCTCCAGATCTTCTCTAAGGGGCCCACCTTGTGGTGTCCCCAATCGGAAAAAACAAAAAACTAAAACAAAAAAAGTATTTGTCACCTGGCATTTGAAGTTATTGTAGAATTTCATTAGAAAATAATTTATTTTTTATTTTCTCCCTAACTGAATTTTAAGCGGTGCCACCAGCCCCCCTCAAAATTGAGAAAAAATCCAAAGTTGCTTATTTATATAAAAATTATTACCTAGGTACTATTTTTTGGAGTAAAATTTTTAGAAATTTTTTTAGAGTAAAAATCTTTAAATCTTTATACAGGGAAAAATTTTTATTTATAGGGAAAAGAATCTCCATTTTTTTTGTCTCAATTTTTTGAAGAAATTGTTCCATCTTTTCGCAGAAAAAAATCTCAGTTTTTTGGAAGGAAAAAAATTTTGGAGAATAAATCTGAATCAATTGGGTATTTTTATGAAAAAAATTCAACATTTTTCAGTGTAAAAATATCATATTTTTCAGCTAATTTTGGAAGAAAAAAATTTCGAATAATCTTGGAATAAGAATATCTCAAATTTTTTGCAATTCCTAATTTTTTCAAGTAATAAATAAAATACCTAGGTATAAAATTTTTTATTTTTTGAAAATTTTTCCAGTTTTAGAAAAAATATCTCAATTTTTCGTAGAAATTTTTTTAAAATTTTCTTGCAAGTTATAACATAAGTATACCTAAGAAAATTCTCAATTTTTAAAAGTAAAACAAATCGATTTTTTGGGGAAAAAATCTTCTTGATTTTCTTGATAGTAGATAAATTCCTCAATTTTTTGGAACAAAAATGAAAAATTTTCAATTTTTTGGATTAGGTACTTAATTTTAAAAAAATCAATTTTTTTAGATTAATAAAAAAATCAACTTTTTGGATTAATTAAAAAAAAATGTATTTTCATAGAGAGAAAAAATCACAACTAAAAAAAATGTTTTAATCTTGTCTAAAAAAAAAAAAATGTAGAAAAAATTTCCTACTATTTTTCGGCGAAAATACATTTAGGTAATTTTTTGTGGTAAAAAATATGATAAAAAAATTTTCCGATGTTTTTGGAATAAAAAAGCTTTCAATTATTTTATATGCAGAAAATTTGCCGTTTTTTGGGAAGATTTCTTTTATTTTTAGAGAGAGAAAAAGTTGATCTGAAAACATTCTTCAATTTTTGCACCATTCTAAATCAGCTACGAGTTCATACATTTTACGAAAAGTGGGAATTTCAATTTTTTTTTAAAATGCAGACTCCTGATTGGTCTTCTCTTTTTTCTTTATAACTATTTTTATTATCATTTTGTGTGTCTTAATTTTGGTGCCCCCAAAATTGAAGGCATCCAAAATTCTCTGAGAAAAATATGCCCTAACACGTCCACGGTTATAGATGTTTAATTGATTAATGAATAATAATCATCAATAGGAAGATGTGACCGGAAAATTTATTTGTATTGCTTAATGTAGTTTTTTTTTCTCTTGCAAATAAAGATGAGAAAAAATAGTGACAATCTAGGTTATCGATTGTAACCCAATTATAAGTAGATTCAGCTGGTTTATTCACAGTATGACATCTCTACCAATAGATCATTGTTGTCAATATGGTCGTATCATTCTTTCGCCTGTCAAGTTGATTTTGTTCGAAAAGTAGACCTTTTGTGAGTACCACATCTACAAGTATTCAGATACATTTGTGTAATGCCCCTTCATCAATCGACACGCACAATGAAATAAAATTTCAAAACGATTTCACTTTCATTTAACTCCCTAATCAACGAAAAATAAGTGTTATGGGTACGTTATCGTGTCATTCAGTTCCTGTTGATTAAAATATGAACTAGGAAGTGTGGATCTAGAGTAACTTGCATTTTTTATCTTTATAAAAAATAATGATAAATTAAATAATAAATATTTACTAGTTGAAAGATCGTGATAAATGGAAACTTTTTATTATTAAATCGGATCTCCCTTTCCCAACAAGGGCTTATTATTATTCTAATGAACCGTGCACGAACTTTTTTTCTCTATCAAAAATTTAAACCGAACGTGAATATAACACTTTGCCAATTGACGCTATATTAAAGAGCGAAATTAAAACAAATTATTTTAAAAACTTGAGTAAAAATCGATAAAGAATTTCGCGTGTTAAAGAACAAATATTTAAAGAGAAAAAGAAGCAAAAGTTGCATGATTTGTTTTAAAAAAAAAAGAAAAAAAGAAAGAAAATATGAAACGATTAAAAACAGATATCCAGCTGTTAATTCGTCTACAGAGCCGGAAATTTGCCGGTTAATTAAAGCACCTTGGAAAGAGGTGTAAACGCTGAAACCAATCTAATTAACGATATCGGGAACGGAAAATGGTTTCGATGAAATTAAGTGTCCGAGATAGCGGCTTAGCGAAAACACCCTTATACATCGAGTAGAAATTTTTCTAAAATTAGAATTGAAAAATGAAAGAAAAACAATGACCTAGATTTTTAATTAAACCATTGACTGGCCATGGTAACACTTCTTAATATTTACGTTTATTTTTCAGCTCATTTTTATCGGCAAACTGATGCCGTGACCGAACCGGAGGAATTTCACGACCGAAAGTTTTAAAAAGGTTAATTGATACGGGGGTTCGAGATTGAGGCACAAGTATGCTAAATGTCAGTTTGTTAGTAGGTTAAATTTCGCGTTGGGCTACCCCCGGTGACTTTATTGGAACGAAAAGTCTGACATTTTACGGTATATTGTTAGTGTAGAGAATTCTCCATGCAGATTGTTTTTTATGGTGGTGAATAGGTATAAAAAGCAACGTGAATTAGGGGTTCGCGACGAGGTCTTGATTGTAGAGATAGAGATATACCTTTTTGTACTTCTGTAGGAGGAAAAGGAGAACCGAACTGGAATTAACTGGAGTTTCATTCTTGGCAAATAATCTAGATTTTGAATTAACGAATAAAAGCATTAAAAATAGTATTCGTAATCAGAGACTTTGTAAATCGTAAAAATATTTAAAAAAATCGATTTTTATCTGGCATTGTTAGAAATGCTCGTGGGGTACCCATAGGCTTGGCACAAACTACTTTGTTTTTAATTCTTCATTTTCTTAAAATAAAAAATATTTCAATTTTTTCAAGTGAAAAATTATTTATGTACCTATAGTTTAAAAAATTCCTTTTTTTTGAGAGGTAAAGTAGGTATAGAATAATCTTCCAATTTTTCAGAAGAAAATCCATTTCACATTTTTTAGGGAAATAAAAAAAATCTTCAACTTTTTATTTTCTCAAGAAGAACTTTTTTAATAGTTTTCTAGAACAAAATATTCTTCAAATTCTTGGAGAAAAAATCTCTTATATAGTTTTCTTGATTTTTTTGGAGTCAGCGTGAAATTGTTTTTTTTTCAAATTTTTTTTAGGTAAAGACATAGGCAAAGAAATCTTTCAATTTTTTCAACAAAAAAAAAATCATTTTGTTATTAAAAAGAAAGCTACGTTCATAATCGGAAATGAATTTCTCGGTGAAAAAAAGGAAATGAAAAATTCAATTTTTTCAACTTTTCATTTCCTAAGATATGAAAACAAAATTTTCGTGATATTGTTTTTTTATCAACTTGTGATATATGTCACAAATATCAATAAATATCACTAAAATATAAGAATATTTGCATTATAAATCGTAAAAATTGAAGAAAAAAAACTGAAAGTTCTTTATTGTAAAAATTCCAAAAAATTCATTTCCTATTATGAACGGTTTCATAGAAAACACTCGGTTCAACTTTTAATTTTCCATTTTTCACAAACCGCAAGCAAATCATTTCCCATTATGAACTTAGCTTGAGTATAATGCTACATATTAAATTTTTTAAAGTAAAATTTTCAAAATATACAATTTTTTAAAATAGAATAATTTTTAAATTTTTTAAAATTAAAAATACTTGTCAAATTTGTTGAAAACATTTTCTGATTTTTTTCTGAAATATAAAATAATTTTTATGTTTTTTTTTGAATTGGCCAGAGTGGGTAAAGAAATCTTTCAATTTTTTCAATTGAATACATTTTTTATTATTTTTTTTATTTTTATTCATTTTAAAATCACAAAACTTTATATTTTTTAAGATAATTTTTTTTGGAGATTTTTATTTTATTTTATTTTTTTTTTGAGTAAAAAATATTTTAATTTTCTCGCAGAAAAAAGACTAATGAAGTACGTACAAAACATATTTAATTTTCAAGGGGAGAAAAAAATATCTCAAATTTTTAGAGACATTTTTTCCCAATTTTCTTATGCTTACCTTGAATTTTTTGGAGGCAATTTAAAAGCAGTTTCTTTCTCATTTTTTTGAAGTAAGAAAATAGGTAAAGAAATCTTTCTATATTTTCAAAAAAACAAAAAATCTTTTCTTTAAGAAAATCTTCCATTCGTTTATTTCATTTAGATAGAGGAAAAAATACCTCATTTTTTGAAAACAATTTTTGGGATATTTTTTTTTTAATAATCATTTAAAATAAAAAATCTCGGGTAATTTTTTTCTAATTTAGTGCAGATATTTTTTAAAATTTTCGTGGAGCGAGAAAAAAAAACATTCAATTTTTTTTAAAGCGGAAAACTTTTCAATTTCTTTAAAGTATCATTTTTATAGAAAAAATTCTCTCAATTTTCTTGAAATAAAAATTAATGCTCATCTTAATTTTTTTTGGAGGCAGCGCAAAAGCATTTCTTTTTTTTTGGTCTGAAATAAAGAAATTGGCAAAAAGTAGGTAAGTAAATATCTCACAATTTTCTTTTTTTGGTGTGGGGGGGGGGGGAGGAGGAGTCTTTCAATTTTAGTGGAAAGAGAAATAATTTCTCAATTTTATTGCGGAAAAAATTTCTCACTTTTCAAAATAAAAGGGAGAAAAAAATCATGGATAGGTATCTATAGGTAGGTATTTTTTGGAATACCTAAGTAAAGCAATTTTCCATTCAACAAAATTCTTCTCAATATTATTGAAGAGAAAATTTCTCAATTTTTTTTGGAGAAAAAAATTGTTTCAGTTTCTTTTTTTTGTAAAAAAAAATCTTGATTTTCTGGAAAAAGAAATCATTCAATTTTTTGGATTTTCATAATTTGTAGAAAAGGTGGGAGCTTGCGGGCTCACTTGAAATCAAGTTGAGAGAAAAAATAAAAAATAGGGAATTATTTTCTCATAAAATGAAAAAAACTTTTTGGGTAAGACATTTAAAAAATCAAGAAGTTGAAAATAAGTGTCTCTCAAGACTGACTATTTTTGAAATCATAGCAGATAGAAAATTTTTAAAGAAGTTTCTGGCTTTATTTGATTTATTTTGAATAAGTGCCTACCTAAAAAAGTTAATTTGGGGGGGGGGGAGATATTTCTTAATTTTTCTGTAGTTTAAGTAGGTACCTATTCCTCATATTTTTGGAATGAAAAATCTTTTATTTTTTTGGAGCATTTTTAAGAAATCTCGTTTTTTTGGAACCCTGATAGATCAATTTTCCATTTTCTTTTTTTTTTTAAATTAATTTAATTACATTTTTTTGAATAAAAAGTGTTTCAGTTTTATTGGAAAGAAAATTTCTTATGAATAAAAATTTTTTCAATTTTTTGGAGGGAAAGTTTTTTAATTTTTGGGAGAAAAAAATGTTTCAGTTTTTTGATTATTTTTTTTTGGTAAAAAACGGGTTTTTTATTTATTTTTTAAATAATGAAAAATCTTTCAATTTTTTAAATTTTAAAGAATGTTTTTTTAAATTTTTTAATTAGGTACCTATCGTATTTTTTTTATGATTCAAAAATGTTTTTTTTGAGTAGATAGGTACCTTCTTGCAATCTCTTAATTTTTTGTATCACTTGAAAAAAATTCAAGGTTTTTTCGGTGATGGGGGGGGGGGGGGGCAATTTTACAATTTTTTGGAATTTTTTTCCTTCAATTCTTCGCAGATTGAAATTACCTACTTATTTTTTTGGAAGAAAATACGCATTTTCCATTTTTTTTTTTGATGAAAAATTTCAATTTTTTGTGAGAAAAATTTTTCAATTCTTCGGGTGTAACGATATTTCTCATAAAAATATCGCTTTGATTGAAAAAATATTTTTTGAAAGAATTTTATGCAAGACAATTTTTCAGGTCATTTTTTCTCTAAAATAATTTTATTCTGTGAGATTTTTTTTTTCAGTAGTCTTTTAATGAGAAAGTAAGTACCTACCTAAAATTCTTAAAAACATTATTTTTAGGAATTTTTTTTCAAATAATTTTTTATTTTGCCAGATAAAAAATAATTATGATAAGATTACTTTATAAGAAACTTTCCAAGATTTGCTCCGAAAATTCTGTCAATCATTCCATTTTAAAAGGTTCAAAAGTTCACTCATTTTTCTCAAAGTACATAGGTATAAAATCTCTTGGTTCGGCCCTCGGAAAAATGGGGCCCGATGCAAGTGCACCCTTTGCACCCCCTTTTACCGTCAATGTGGATGCCAATTGATTCCAAAACGATTTCGTTACATTGGTGGCCCAAATACGAGTATCAATCAAGTACCTACCAATCGAAATCACTAAAATATCAATGCAGCGAACGCCAACTTATGTACATATTACTAAAACGTTAACAACAATCTGAAATTGATTTATTTTTAAGAATAGTTTTACTAAATATACCTTTAAAACCCGGGAAGGTAGGAAAGCCAAAAAGGAAGATGTAATGCGTTTGGTCACGGATCGTATCGTACTTGGGGTTGTTCCCCTCGTATTTTCCTCAAGCCCGCCGGAAAAGTCAGACTATACGAGAAACTAGAAAGGCACCGTATTTATACGTATGATTTTCTAAGTATTCGATGATTCATTCATTATGTTAAAAAAAAAAAAAGAATATACCGAATGAAACCTACGTACGTATTACTTGCATTCTTTTCTATTTTCAGCAACCATTTAACCCGTATTAAAGCTGCGTCCGAGCATAAAGGTCGAGGTATTTTTTTCTTTTTGGACATTGGTATCAGATAAGTGCTGGTAGCGGTTGCACAACTTCTTATCCATCATTGTGAAGTCTCGAATTTTACCCGTGTCGCTGGTTACGGCGTATAAATAAAAAGTTGACACGCGAAAGCAATACAGCCGAGTTGTATTTAGAGAGAAACGTACCTAGACCTTACGTACGTAGGTAGGTATAATACAGCGAAAGGGGGAATTTTAAAAATGGCATAAAATTATTAGTGCTTCTTATCACGAATGTAATGAAAATTAAATCTTTTTTTTTGCTTCAAAATTTCATCACCAAAAAAAAAAAAAAATGAAACAAAACGATGGAAAAAATTTTCCTTCAGCTTCAGCTTCGGTTATAATTTTTTCTTCGCTGAAAGTTCTTGACCTTTGAAGAATTTAGCAACTCGCGCGGTAGACGAACTATGCAAATTTAATACCAAGAGGTGGTTACATTTATTTCCTATTTTGGTGAAATTTTCACACTATGAAGGAGCTCCTCGAACGTTGCGTCCTCAAGAGTGTTCTTATACTATAGTGTAAAGGTGTATTATGTAAATTGGGTATAAAACAAGAGGTATAATGGTATTACTCACGTAATACACCCCGAACAAATAGATCGCGTTACGAAATTTCAAGACATTTTCGAAAAAAGTAACAATTTTAGGTTTATTGCTTCGCAGAATAGCATATACTCGTACAAACGATTAGTATATTTTTGCATATTTTTTTTCTTCACTTCAACAAAACGCAATTCCATAATAAATTACACTTTTAAATGTCGCTAAATAATTTCAATATGGCTCATTAATCCGAAGTGAATTCTAAATAAATGACCTTTAGAAACTGTGTTGCGGAATCGATGTGAATTTACGTATTTGACTTTGGGATTTTCCGAATCTTTAATTGAATTTTTCCTTTTTTTCCAACCAATGAGAAAGTAAAGTGTAGCCTTGAATGGAGTTAATAATTTGCATTTCATCATACAGGGTGTTTCATATTCATAGTTGATTGAGTTCCTTCCACTGGGTGAATAGGCAACCCACAAGGAACAAAACAATTTATATAAATATGTTGTATATCTTGAAAATTTAAGGGGCAATGGAAAATCAAATTGAGAAAAAATAATTTTTGATTGGGCCAACTAATGGTACTAAAATTTTTTTTATTGTTCTGGATATTTCTTTACCTATCTTTGAAAATGAAAGTGTGAAAGAACAGGTTTTTCAATTTTCAAAGCTCTGCAGTTCCTTCATTTTCGAAGATAGGCAAACTCATCATCAGTGCACATCATTGGAAAATAAAAACTGCAAAATGAGTCAAGATGTTACATTACATGAACAGGTGTAACTCTTTGAGATAAGCAAAAAAGCTAGGTGATGAATTTGCCTATCACCGAAAATGAAAGAGCTACAGAGTTTTGAAAATTAAAAACCTGTTCTTTTCAAAGTGTAAAACTCTCTTGCGCCTACATTTGTGACCTGTCATAAGAAAACCAGGTTATGGTCCTAAAAATCTTTTTTTTTTTTTTTTTTTTTGTTGATACTAGTGGTACTTTTGACTTTGATTTCACTGGTTATGGAAAAAACGTTCTCAAACGATTCTGTTCAAGCACACAGGCCACACAGCAAAGTTAAAAATTCAGAGAAAAATCAATACTTCTCTTCAGAAAAATATTTTTTATTTTTCTTGGAGGGTAGTTCAAATGGTGTCTACGTACAAATTTACAGCCTGATCGGGTCAGTTTTGAGCGGTCTGAGACAATTTCATGAAATTTTTAGGAAGCAAAAAGTGGAAAATTCAACTCTTCTTACTTTTCATTTTGTATATTAGGTAGCTCAAATTTTGAGCAAATCAAAAAACCAAGACTAATACATGGTAGGAAATCAAATTTCCAACAAAAAAGGTTCTTTTCACTTTTTGCCTATCTTCAATATTTCAGGAGTTATTTGAGAAAATCAAAAATAATTATAGAGGTAACTCCTGAAATATTGAAGATAGGCAAAAAAGTAAAGAGAGCTTTTTTTGTTGGAAATTTGATTTCCTACCATGTATTAGTCTTGGTTTTTTGATTTGCTCAAAATTTGAGCCGATATCTCGACTTAAAAATTTGAAATTTCATTCAAAATTTAGAATTTTTGTTTTAAGAATGGCAACACTGCCTGTAAAAATTTTTTTCAATCACCCTAAGCAGTGAATTAGGATTCACTTGGAGTGGCTTAGGCTTAATGATGTCCCAAAAATCAGCTGAATCAGATGAACGGAATGAACAGTGTGAGAATTTAAAAATTTGTAGATTTGTTTTTCGGACTATAACCAGGGAAGAACCGAAGTCGGAATATTGGAGGGGCAAAATCTTGAAAATTTACATTTTTTGTCGATTTTCTGACTTTCGACCCATCCAAAATTCAAAATGACTCAACTTTTCCCAACTCGAACTGAAAAATTCCCAACTAAAACAGAAAATTTTCAAATATTGGAGGGGCAAGCTGCCCCCTTGCCCCCCTTTCGAAGCGTCCCTGACTATAACCTGGTTTCCTTATGACAGATCACATTTTCAAAGATAGGCAAAAAATGTCCAGAACAAAAAAAAGTTAATTTTTTCAGTAATTCATTGGCCCAATCAGAAAATTATTTTTTTAAATTTAATTTTTCCCTGCCCTTTCAATTTTTAAAATAGGCAACATGTTTTTAGAAAACTTTTTGTTCCTTATGGATGGTCTATTCACCCGGTGGAAGGAACTTAGTCAGCTATGAAACACCTTGTATAAACATGTTGCCTATCTTGAAAATTAAAGGGCCAATGGAAAATTAAATTGAGAAAAAATAATTTTTGATTAGGCCAACTAATAGTACTAAAAAAATTATTTTTTTGTTCTAGACATTTCTTTGCCTATCTTTGAAAGTGAAGGCGCAAGAGAGCTTTAAACTTGAAAAAAAACAGGTTTTTTAATTTTTAAAGCTCTGTAGCTCCTGCATTTTTGAAGATAGGCAAATTCATCACATAACTTTTTTTGCTTATCTCAAAGAGTTACACTTGTTTTATATATCGTCTTGACGTAATTTTGCAATTTTTATGCCTCATTCGTACCTACTGATCATTTGAGCTTCAAATTATCAGTGCACATTTTTGGAAAATGAAAACTGTAAGATTTGTCAAAATGTTACATGAAACAGGTGTAACTCTTCGAGATAAGCAAAATAAGTTATGTGATGAATTTGCCTATCTCCGAAAATGAAGGAGCTACAGAGCTTTGAAAATTTAAAACCCTGTTTTTTTCAAAGTTTAAAGCTTTCTTGCGCCTTCATTTTCAAAGATGGGCAAAAAAATGTCCAAAACAAACATTTTTTTTTTTTTTTGTACTATTTGTGGGCTCAATCAGAAATTATTTTTTCTTAATTTAATTTTCCCTTGCCCCATAAATTTTCAAGATAGGCAACATGTTTATATAATATTTTGTGTTCTTTATGGGTTGCCTATTTACCCGGTGGAAGGAACTCACGTCAGTCAGCTATGTAACACCCTGTATGTAGATTGTAGAGGTATTATTTTTATACCATTTTGGAATTTTTTTCGGGTCATCTGAGTTTTATTTTTGGTAGGTATTCCAAGTCGTTCGTTCATGTTTATAAGATTATTTTGGATAAACGTAAAAATTACCAGTATTTTGGAATCGTATGTAAATAGGTCGGAAACGGAGTACTTAATGCACGCAATATTCATCAACCGTGACCGTTTTACAAATGAACTTCTGAGAAATGAATTTGACGCTGGAAAAACTTTACAACTTTCGTATCGCGATCTAAAGGGCGAAAATTTATTTAATTTTTCCATAACCGTGTTAATGTCGCCGGTGTAAATTTTTTTTTCGTCGCTGAGTCACTTATATTAACGAGTTTTATGGCTTTGACTGTGAAAAAAATTCTATATAAATTGTACGTAAATTTTTTGCCCTAAATTTGTACCTAATCGAGGATTTAATTTAGAAATTTTTGAAGGTCGTTTAAAATCAATTTGCAGGGCAATTTTTTTTTTTCAATATCGTTATCAAAACCGACTGATTAGGTTAATAATTTGCCAAAAATTTTAAAATAATATTCTGATTATATTTTTTCTCAGTACCTATCTCATATTATAGTAGAAAAGCTACATCAGTGGGTTATCATTTCTTAAAAAAATAAAAAAAATACTTAATAAAAAATAGATTTTAAAAAATAATAAATTCCTCGGCTCAACCTTTACTTTTTTTGTGAGTTTGTAGAGAAAATTTTTCCATCTGAATAACGACTCATCTTGTGCAATTTCATTACTAAAAATTTATAGAGCTTTTGAAAAATAAATTCCACTTGATGAAAAACTACATCTAAGTATAAGTAATTTTTTATTGAATTCCAGTTCGACGAATCGAATAAATAGAAACTTAATAAACTTTTCGAGAGCATTTTTCAAACAAAGGTGAAATCAGAAGTCTTTGATGGAATTCTCGTTTCGATGTGAACTTCGTCGTGAAAATAACAATAATTTCAAGTACGAATAAAATATCTTTAAAGTGTGGCTTGATTTTTATGATTTTCAAAATACGATAACCAGTGTAATTTTTACTGTTTTGCAGAGAAAACTTCAAAAGCCGGTACACCTTGCTTGTTCGAGATAGGCAAATGTTTAAACACATCAGTCTGATACGATAAGATAATTAGAAAAATTATTTGATGAGATGGCAAACGCAAACGAATTGATTAGTGAGTAACTCAACATTTTTTTAGATTTTAGATTTAAAATTTTCCAAAGAAAAAAATAATAACGAATCGATTTCTCAGAAGATTTTTTTTCTTCTACAATTTTCAAATTATAATTAAAAAAAAAAATAAAATGATGATTATCGAAGGAAAAAAATATATATGAAAATAATTTTAAAAAACTTACTTTTAAGTAGCATATTGTCAGAAGTTCGTACGAGTAACATTTATCACCGGCACCATATAAACATGAAAGTTACCGCTAAACAATACTGAATCATGTAATAAACTATTTGAAAATGTAGGTGCCTAAAATTACGTTTGAAGGAGTCGCCGTCTAGAAGGGAGGTAAATCCATCACCTTGTGTAAATCATTCGGCGCAGTCTCTAATTAAACTAAGGTATTTGTTTTGTTTTTCTACTCGTACATTTGCCTGATACGTATGTAATATGTATGTACGCGAGTGATAAAAAATTATTCCTCTTTAAAGAAATTTAAAAAAGAGGGAAGGAAGAATGTAGTAACTAATTGTAATTAAGTACATGGATTTGCTAAAAAAAACTTTTCAGTTTTTCACCTTTTTTTTCTTATTTTTTTTTTTTTGTAAAAAATTATTTTTGGAATTTTTAAAGTTTTAATAAAATTTTCATCCAGTTCTGGAATCTTTTTTTTGAATATAAAGCAAAATTTTAGTAAAAAAATGTGTACTTATACCTAGTAATTTAAAAACTATTAGATAAACGAGATAATTTAAATTTTTTTTTCGAATCTCATTTTTAAACTTTTTTTTCAACTCATTTAAGGTTCCTACATTTTTTATTTTTTATTAAGAGTGATACTGAATTCTTATATTTTTCAAGTTGAAATTTAGGACAAAATTATTCAAATTAAAATAAACTGTTCATAATTTTGAAGTAGGTATTTTGTTGAATTTCGATTCCAAATCACACGCTCATTGAAGTAGTCGAGGGGTAGAGGGGGTAAATTTAGAACACATAGACAATATTTGGTGCGAATTTTTGCCACATTTTGCTTGGATATTTTATTTAAAAATTGCTTTCAAGTTTTTTTTTTAATTTTTTTTTTTATAAAGTTTATTGTTTATGAATTTTTCGCAATTTTTTAGGCAGAAAATACATGCAGGTGTAACAATATTCAAAAAATTATTTTGAAATGATTTTTGAATTTTTCTCAATGAGAATTAACTGTTGAGAAAAAACATAACATTTTTTTCAATTAAAAAAAATACCCATACCTAATTATAATTTTTTTCAAAAAAAAATTTTCAAATTAAAAAATAGCATTTTTTTCTAATTAAAAAATGGAATTTTTTCAAATAAAACAAATGGAATTTTTTCTAATAAAAAGTTGATTCTTTCAAATAAAAAAAAACATTTTTTTGAAATAAAAAATTGCATTTTTCCAAATTAAAAAATAGAATTTTTTCAAATTAAAAAAATAGAATTTTTTCAAATTAAAAAATAGAATTTTTTCAAATTAAAAAATGAGTATTTTTTCAAATTAAAAAAATGAGCATTTTTTCAAAAAATTATTTTTCAACTTTTTTTAAATAAAAAATTCTACAATTTTTTAATTGATTTTTTTTTTCATAATTAAAAAAATGATTGGAATCTTTTCTTCTAAAATGGATTGAATTTTTAAAATAATCTTTTCTGAACTTTCAATATGTAAAAAAATTGGAAAAGTTCTCATCATTAAAAATGATACACGGTACCTATTGAAACATTTTCAATATTGTTTTCATCTAATTCATTTTTTAAATTTTTTTGGGGAGAATTTTTCTTCTTATATGTAAAAATATAAAATAAGTAAAATTTTTCTTTCCAAATTTTCGTACCTAATTGTTTTTGTGGTTCTTTTTTACTTTTAAATTATTTTCTGAAAAGTATTATTTTTTTCAACAACTAATTTAGCTAGGTATTAATTATTTTGAAACATAAGCAAAGTTTTGAGAAAAATGTTTTTTATTTCATTTAAAATTTTCATCGAAATTTTTTATGAAAATGTTTTCAGCATTATTTTTGAGATTTTGATTTAAAATGATTTCAGATTTTCTATAAATCATAATTAATTTTTTTTTTCGCAAACATTTCCTCTAAAAAAATTTTAAATCATTTTTTTGAATATGCAGGTACAAACTGCTAAGAAATTTTTTATTTTTCAAATTTTTTATCGACTTTTTTTTTAAATCTAAAAAATACTTTCTATAAAAAGATCTTAAATTTTTTTTTAAATTTGAACTTTTTACGTGTGAAAATTGAAAATAAATTGTCAGCAGGTTAACCAAACATACGCTATGTGCAGAAATTTTGAAGAAAAAAATAGTTGAGGGCTCAGTCTCACTTTTTTGGTAAGTACATAATTATAAAAGACTGAGCCCTCAACTATTTTTTTCTTCAAAATTTCTGCACATAGCGTAGTAGTTATATCAATGCATTCAACCCTAGGTGCAGAAAAGGGGAGGAAGGAGGCGGAAAGGGAGGCGGATTATTAAATTATATCATGACATTTTTTACCCACTGTTTCAATGTTTCGAGAATTTATATATTTAAAATATTAGGAGGGTGGTTAAATTAATTTATAGATATCAGTACATTTTTTACCTGATGTTTCAAGAATTTATTTTTAAGAAATTTTAAGAAAGTAGGAGAGTGATTAAATTAATTATGAAGTTATAGGTGACACAAGGGAGGCGGATTATCAAATCATTTTCAATAGTATATATCACAAACTTTTTTTACCGAGTATTTTGTTTGGTACACTTTTTGCTTTTTCCATTTTCTCATCATGTCCATTTCAACTTTATTTTCAATGTTTTTTTTTAAATTTTTCTACAAACATTTTTTCTTGATAAATTTTTCTCGGTTTTTTTCTTTCAAAAATAGAAGTTTTGTTTGTGAATATGTATATGTTTTGAAGTTCATTTCTAAAAAATAAGATTTCTTGTTTATTCACATTTTTTTTCAAATTTTTAGAAGTAATAAAAAATTAGGAATATTTTCTTTAGGTTTTAAAAAATAATCGTGATTTTCTTTGAATTTTTTTTTACTCAAAAATTGAGAATGTTTTTTCAAAACTGAAAATAAATTTCTTGAATCACCTATCAAAGCAGTGTGATCACTTTCAAGTACACCAAATCACAAGACCTCAAAAAAATAATCTATATTATGAGAAAAATTACACAACAGGAAGCACAGATTTTATTCATTTCCTGTTCACATTATTTTGTAAAACAATAACAAAATTTTAATAAAAAAAATAAGGAAAAAGGAGAGGTTATCCGAATAAATTTTCAAAATTTCTGAAATCCGGTACAAATAGAAAGTATAATATGTAATATGATACATAAACGGTTAACATCTTTTATAAACGCTGTTTTAGCTCGACGATAGGTGCTCGAATTTTCATCTACATAAATTGGAAAAAAACTAGACTCCATAATAGATTGAAGCTGCCTAGCTTAAAAATGAAATTAAAAAAATGTGACTCGACGCGTTACCGACAATTCTCGAGAAGTTCGGGAGGGGGTTGGGATTAAAACCAAAAAAAAATTATAAGTAATAATTAATAATAAATAACCACTTAGAAAAAACGTCCATTCAGTTTCGATTTCTTTTAGCATATTTACAAGCGAGATGACGAAACTTTTACATAAAATAAAATTAAACAGGCATCTGTTAGAAATAGTATGTGTGAAAAAAAGTATACTCGTACGTACGAAACGGTTTAGCGTCTAAAACAATATTTAAAACGGCGATTTAAAAATCATTTTTTAAATTATACTTTGTTTATCGTCGAATAAAATTTTTTTATCAGAAAAACAAACAATGGCAACATTTTTTGTTGTTGTAAACATTCAAATAATTCGTTATTAAAATTAAACGAGACAATATTGCATACGTAATGAGGTTCTTAATTTGAAAGCTAAAAATTAAACCCGTCCATTGGTACGCTTTGATCGGCAGCGAATTGGTATTGCTCGGTGCCTTGGGGACCAGTTTGTACAGTTGGGACGAGCGTTGTGCGGGTGGTTTCTTCTTCTGTACTGAAGTACTGTTCGATTATGTCGTACGCTTTGTGGTAAACGTCCATGTTTTCGTGAGATTGCAAGTATTCTATTTTATCTAGACCTGAAAAGTACAGAAGTAGGAAAATTAGCTCAGATAGAACTTCGAGAACGGGGCGAATGAGACAATGACGACGAACCTGAACATTCTTCTACGATCACCGCGTAGGGATTCACTGTCGAGTGTAATTTGGCAGCTTGATCGCCTACTCGTAGGATATTCTCGAGTCCGTTCAACGCGACTTGAATTATTTTCACATCTGGTACTGTGAGTAACTCGCAGAGCGGTGGGATACAACCCTAGAATGAGAAAAATATTCGCATCTGTAGAAATTATCTTTAAAATGGCTAAAATGCATCAAGAAATAGTTACCTTGTTGACGAGATAACGTATATGTTCAACGGTACCTCCTGAGGTAGCATTGGTTATAGCCCAAGCAGCTTCTTTTCTCGTTTTGAATTCGGATTTCGCTAAGATTTCGATTAATAGAGGAAATATATTGGCATCTATGACAGCCTAAAGATGAAAAAATAACAAAATTAAGATCGCAGCTGGAAAATGGTCGCAGATGGAGAACATGTGTAAAGATGCTGACTTGAATTTGATCTTTATTTCCAGCAGTAATATTTGAAATAGTCCAACATGTTTCTTTACGAATTGATTCTTTAGAGGCGGTAAGTAAAGTTTGAAGACATGGTAATACGGAGCAGTTAATTATAACTTGAGTCTGTGAATCGTCGCCTGTAACTATATTACCGACAGCTCGCAATGCTGCTGAAACGACCGAATGTTGATGGTGCCTGAAAGAAAAAAGAACACAGTTGAATGAAATTGAGCAAGATTATCATTAAAATAATTGCATTTTGGGTCATCAAAATTTTTTTCTGATTTTAAAATGTTCCTTTCGGTGTCCTGATTAATCACCAAAAATTCCCCTAACCTCACCTCTCACCTTAGGTAACTACCCTAAACGTGGACCAAGAGTAATTTTCTCGTTTTTCGTTTATAATTCTGCAAATATGCATTTAAACAAAAAAATGATCATAACTAAAATTAAAGCACGTAAAATTTGCAACAAAAATCTCTCATTCATGTTTTTCGAAAAGTGAACGGGTGGCGCAAAAACTCGCGTCAAAATATATACAAGGTGAAAAAAAAAAAGATTGTCGTATAATTTCGGATGGAACTGCATTTATATTATGCCTTTAAAAAAATCTTCACCTCCCCCCCTTCCCCTTCAAGTGTCTCATACGTATGTGAACACCAGGGTGGAATTTTTTTTAAATCTCAGATTTTGATCATATCCCAAAGAAATCGTGCTAAATGCAGATGACTTCGGCAACATGACGTCATTTTACTGTATGAAGGACTTATAATATTTTTCTAAAAAAATAAAAGCGATGTGATTTAAAGAAAAGGGAGGGATCAAATTGAAAAATATTTGAACCAAAAGTTGTAGATTGCGATCTGAAGAATAATTTTGGTCATTATAAAAATTTTGATTGGACCCCTTCCTCTCGTCTAATTTTGTATAATACTACGTAAATACTTATATTTTTCGAAATCGGAGGAGAGGGAGAGGGTCAATTGAAAATTCTTTCAAACAAAAGTTGTAGAATGCAATCTTAAGAAATAATTTTGGTCATTTTAAAAATTTCGATTGGACCCCTCTCTTCTAATTTTTATTTTTCACAATCACAATACTACACAAATACTTATTATTCGGAATTGGAGGGGTGTGAGGGGTGCAATCAAAATTTTTGTAATGATCGAAATTATTCTCAGAATCGTAATCTACAAAAATTTCGTTTGAAAAATTTTCAATTGACCCTCTCCCTCTCCTCCCATTAATATAAGTATTTATGTAGTATTACACAAAATTAGACGAGAGGGAGGGGTCACCAAAATTATTCTTCAGATCTCAATCTACAACTTTTGTTTCAAACATTTTTCGATTAGCCCCCTCCCTTTCCTTTAAATCACATCACTTTCATTTTTGTAGAAAATTATTCCAAGTCCTTCATGCAGTAAGCTGATGTCATGTTGATGAAGCCATCTGCATTTAGCATGATTCTATGCAAAGGGATGGATTATCTAACTCAAAAATGAGGAGAGCTAGAGGCTCTCAAAGTAAGATCATTTTGGAAAAAGAAAACACGAGATTTTTTCCATTTTTGGGTAGGACTACCTGCTTGAAACCTCGGCCACTCCTCTAAAAAAAGTGTAATAAATTGAAGTTTTTATAACCCTCAAAACTATCGACCTTGAAATTTGATATCACTTTTCATTACAAAAAAGGAAATACTATTTCTGATGTAAGTACAAAAATTTGACTTGAATGGCTTCAACTGATGCAGAAAAAAAAACATTTCGATATTAAAAAATTGAAAACTTTTCATTGCAGGGTTGCCAAATTTTTATTTTTCGGGAAAATATTTTGATTTAATATGAAAATCGAAAGTTGGCAACGCTGGAATGAAATTTTTTCAATATTTTTATAGAAATCATTTTTTGGCAACAATACGAGTGGGAGACATTTAGGTCCAGTTTTCGTACCAAGCAAATAATATTTTCTTTTTTTACAATTCGAAAATTTATTTTTCAGCAATTTTTCAACCCCCTGGTAGAGGTAAAAGTGGTATCCAATTTTAAGCTCAATGGGCTACCCCTTTTTCTAGATAATTGAGAAAATTGCCCGAATTTCACAATCTCGTATTTTTTGCTTATAACCCATTAAAAGTGTTCCCATTCATGAGAACAAATTCTAAAAATTTAATCCCCCCTCCCCAATATATTTATGAATAATAGCTTAGAACGCCTCAATTTTTCATAGAAGAAAAAAAAACAAAAAAACAAAATTTTGTTCACATAATGGCGGAGCGTTTTTGTTGAATTTTACCAAGTCCAATACTACATAGATATTTGATATTTAAAATTGGAGGGGAGGGAGGGGTCCTATCGTAATTTTTGTAATAACCAAAATTATTCCTAGGACTTCAATCTACAACTTTCGTTTGAATTTTTTTTTAATTGGACCCCTCCCTCCCCACCGATTTTGCATAACACTCCGAAAATACAAATTGAAAATTAGAGGTGGGTGGGAAGAAGGGTCCAATTGAAAAAATTTTCAAACAAAAGTTGTAGATCAAGGTCCTAGAAATAATTTTTGTTATCATAAAATTTTCGATTACACCCTTCCCTCCCCTCCAAATTTTGCATAGTATGATTTAGATACTGTCTTATAAGTTATAATATTATTAAAAATTGGTGGAGGTAGGGGTCCAATTGAAAAAATTTTCAAACAAAAATTGTAGCTTGAAGTCTTGAAAATAATTTTGGTTATTACGATAATTTCGATAGGACCCCTCCCTCCCCTCTAATTTTGAATATCAAGTATCTATATAGTATTGAACTTGTTAAAATTCAACAAAAATGATCCGCTACCATGTAAACAAATTGAGTAAACTAGACACTAGTTACCTATTATTTGAAAATGTTGCTTGCATTCACTTAGAAAATAATCTGCTATTTTTTTTTCAACTGAATTCTACCTGATGCCACTAGCCCTCTACCATTTTGAAAAACTATCGAATTTTCGAACGTTTGAATTTTTTTTGGTTCTAATCTGTCGAAATCGTTTCTTTTCGTGAGACATAATTCCCAATTTTTTATTTTTCCCTCAAGTAAATTTTACGTGGTTCCCTATCACCCCAATGAATAAAATTTTTAAAAAAAGAAAAAAAGAAAGAAAAATGTTCACTTCTTGTCATTTGAAATCGTAGCTTTTCATTGAAAATAAAAAATAAAAATTATTCCCCATGTTCAATTTTTCGCCAAACTAAATTTTAGGTGGTGCCTCTAGGCTTCCTATTTTGAAAAAATTACGATTTTTCGAAATAGGTTTTGTAGAATTATAAGCGAAATACAAACGACGAGGTTACTTTGGGTTGGCATATAAGGAAATTGTCGAAAAATGAGGTTAGAAAACTTTTTGGTAGTTAATCAGAACCCCGAAAGGAACACTTCTAAAATCAAAACATCTTCGATGACCTTATTCCAGTGGGCAAGGGCAATGATGGTTACAACTCACATCAATAATTCGACGAGTCTTCGGCAAACGCCGGCATCGATGACTGCTTGTATTTTATCATTAGGCCCGTCGGATAAGTACGACAATGCCCAACACGTATCAGCCAATACATCGGGATCAGAATGAAACAGCAATCGAGACAGATACGGAAGTGCTGGAGAAACTTTGCTAAAATCTGGAGGAGGTGTTTTGCCTCTGCATAAATTCGATAAAGCCCAGACTAAATTCCTTATCATAGTTAACTTCGTAGACGTGTTCAGCAATCTGCGTACATAAAACAAAACACTCCATGAGAGTGGAAGGTTCGTCGAAGATGATTCAAAGTCGAGAATCTACGTACTTCAATAGAGGACTTAGTGCGCCGCATTCTAGAACGTAATCGCGACACTGAGGAGAGTCGCCGGCAATATTACCCAATGCCCAGACGGTCTGTTCTTGAAGGTCTTCGTAAGGAGAATTCAATAAAGTTACAAAAATAGGTACAGCGCCGGCCGCTATGACGACGCGAGTTTGAGCCGAAGTACCGGATGCGATATTCGTTAAAGCCCACGCTGCTTCGAACTATACAATCGAGGGTGTTGATTAGAGAGATGAAGAATACAATATTGTTTTTCATAGCCCATGGGACATACCTGTAAAGTCTGATTCGACTCATCTTGTAAAAATTCGACAAACTTTGGTACGATTCCTTCTTTAATTACGTCATCGATAGGTGGATTAGGTTCACGAGATAGTAATTTACGAAAGTGCTGTGTGGCTTCCAAACGTTCTACAGGATTCAACGAGCCTAAAGCGTGAACCATCTTTTTCGATATACCTTTCTCAGTGGTACTGACTGTTGTAACGGATTCCTAAGAAACACATCGTGTTAGGGAGTTTTCTTCTATTACAAGAGCGGTACATCAAAATGCCACTGTTCACTTACTTGCATCTCATCGTCGGATACATTTTGTAAGTTAACGTTTCGTCTTTTCGATAATTGCTCGTCTCGCTTCTGTTTACGTAACTGAATACCTTCTTCTTCTCGTCTTCTACGCAATTCTTCGGCGTCAACCGACACATTTTTGTATCGTTGTTTGTGGGCGGACATGATTCTGTTTACAAAATATATCGTCGAATAATCGTTTAATTAATTAATTAGAATACGTAGAGTTGGGTCAGATGATGTAATACGTTAATAATTTTGTTACTGTAGGAGTTTTAATCGAGGGATAAAAATAGATTTGCTAGTGAAACAGAAAAAAATCAATTTAGATAAGGAAGTATAGCCAAGATGGGTATGTGTTTTAGAGATGTTTTACGCTACGAGGTGTTTTGGAAAGTAAATCAAGATGAAAAGTAACTGCAGCACTTACTTGTGAATATCAAGAGACCGATACAACCATGAAATATATGGAAAATTATACCTTTTAATTGAAATTTCAATAACTACATGAAAAATTCGCGAAAATATTCATTCACAATGTTTTTCAAGGTTTTTTCGTTTTGTTTTTTTTTTATTTATTTTTTTGTTGACTCGCGGCGTAGTTGGTAGTGCAGCCAGCGTTGTGAGCGAAACTAGGTACCTAACTCTTCTTACCTACTTTTTTTCTGTGATTTATATTTTTCTGTTTTTTTTTTTCAAAATTTTGAAATTTTTATGCAAAAAATGAAATGCTCTTTTTTCGTCTTTGAAAGACGAAAAGTCCTTGTGTCCTTGATTCTTGCAGGAAAGAAAACGAGCCTTAATAAAAATAAAAATATTTTTTCTTTTAAGTTTTAAGTGACTTGTTTCGCAAGTGAAATAAAAATAATTGTAAAAAAAAGATTGACAATATTGTCATTGTCTTTAAAAAATTGAAAATTAATTCTAGGACAATTTTATTTTCATTTCTCAAAGAATTTTTACCCCCCCCCCCCAATTTATAATTTTTACAACAAAAAAAATGTTCAGAGAACTTTAACTATTCTTTAAAAATTTCTTTTTTTACTGATTTTTTTCAGTTTTTTATTTCTGCTAATTTTTTGAAATAGAGTTTTCAAGTTTTCTTTCGAGAAAATTTTCGGAATTATTATTCATCTACTTCTGAGAGAATTTTTGAAAAAAAATCTTAATTTTTTCAAAAAAAAAGAGAGAAAGAGAGAGAGAGAACTGTTCATAAATATACATGATTTTTGATTTCTTTTTCATAGTTAAGATTTTTTTCTTCTTGTATTTTTTTTAAGAGAATTTTTGAAATGTTTTTTGAATTTCTATAGAGATTTTTTTTTGAAACAGTTTCTCGTAAAATTGAAAAATTCTTGGTACGACATTTTTTAAAAGAAAATTTTCAAAAATATTCATCTATTTCCAATACAATTTCTCTATTTAAAAAAATCTAGTTTAAAAAATATCTAGTTTGTTGAATTTTTGAATTTTTCTGAAAATTTTCCCAAGTTTCTTTAACAATTTTTTTAAGGCAAATTTTTTGAAAAAATTATGAATTTATTTTAGAAAAAAAAAAAACAGTGAAATTGTAAAAAAAAAAATCTTGATAATAATATTGTCTTTGAAAATTAATTCGGGGACAAATTTTCATTTCTCAAAGAATTCCCCCCCCCCCCCCCCCAAAAAAAAAAATTCAAAACTATAATAAAATTCATAATAATAATTTTGAAAATGTACCGAGAATTTCTCCTTTGAAAATGTTTTTTTTTCGGATTTTTTTGTTTCTGCCAAATTTTTGAAAGATAATTTTTCAAAACGAATTTTTGAATTACAAATGAGTTTTTATTTTTTCTTTCGAGAAAATTTTCTGAATTATTCATCTACTTCTGAGAGAATTTTTGAAAAAATTCTATATTTTCTCAAAAAAAGAGAGAAACAGAGAGAGAACTGTTCATAAAAAAATGATTTTTGATTTCTTTTTCGTAATTTCAAAAATTTTTTCTTGTATTTATTTTATAAGAGAATTTTTTAAAATGCCTTTTTTTTTTGTACAGTTTCTCGTAAGATTTAAAAATTCTTGGTAGGACTTTTTCAAAAGAAAATTTATACCTAAAACACTCATTTATTTTCAAAATAATTTTTTGAAAAAGTTTCTGAATTTTTATCCCCAAAAAATTGAAGAAAGATTTTTATTTTTTAAAAACGTATTTTTTTATAAAAAAATTTCAACCAATGTGTCATATCATGTATTTGGAAAAATGACCTTTTTCAGAAGAATTTTTAAAATTTCATTTTACTGTTAGCTTAAATTTTGAATTATTTCTTTTAGAATTTTTTTTTAATTAAAAAAAATTCTTGTAAAATTAAAAAAATTCTTGATATAGGATTAATTTTTTTTCGGGAAAATTTCTTTTATATCCAATATAATAATTATAATTATGTATTTGAAAAAAATATTTCCAATACGATTTTTCAGTTTCTTTTTTTTCTTCAGGAAAGTTGAAGTTTTCAAAATTCATCTATTTATTTTTTTGTGCCTACCAAGAAATATTTTTCAAATATTTTTTAAAAAAGGTTCCAAATACTTGATTATATTTTGTGAAATAAAAAAATTGAGAAAATTTTTTATAAAAATTTGATTTTTGATTTTTTCAAGGAAGTTTTTTCAATATTTTCTTTCTTCAAGTTTTTCAAAAAGAGTCAGAAAATTTATTTTAGAAAAACAAAAAAATCAAGAAATTGTCAATCTTTTTTCAAATATTTTTTCAAGAGAATTTTCGACGTTTTTTCTAGAATTCATCGTGTCTATTTTTCGAAATTTTAATTCATCTCAAAGAAAATGTTTGTGCAAATAAATTGTAATTATCAGCAAACCTAATTTTAAAAATAGCGTACTTGCGCTTGATAAGCGCACAGTAGGCAACTTACATTACAAAAACAAAAACATTCAATCTCATTAGATTGGTGTCAAAAAAATTGCATACGTTTTTCGCCGCAAATAAATATGGCAAGCGCCGTTCATCGCCGGTAAATCAAACGATGGATATTCGGATTCAGTTTCAGTATTTTCCTAGGTATGAAAAATCCAACATGGTCAATGCAACCTGCATTTCTACGGTTAATAAAATAAAATTATCGTAGGTACTGCGATACTCATAACAGTCATAACACACCGAATTAAAGCATTAAACTAGACAGTAATGCTTCGATTTGATTTCTTACGAACCGTTTTACTGCATTTTCAATGTCGCAGTTGAAATTGTAAATATTACTTATAGTGGTATTATACGGTTTAATCATTTTTTCCCTTCACGTTCTGGCACAAACACATGACGATGAATCGATTTGAAGAAAAAAAAAAAAAAATTAACCATGAAATTATAAAATTCCTATCAAATGAAGAATTTATTATAGGATAGTGTAACATAACGGTTTTTGGAATAAGACTCCCAAACGTGATAGTACACCAGTAATAAATTCCGGTTAAGGGTGTAATTAATTCGGTTTAGTCGTGAAAAAGTGACAGATTCAGTTCACCGATGATAAATATGCTAGGTTTATTGAGCTTATGATTTCGTTAAGCACCTACGCACTTATGAGAAAATTTATTTTTAACGTAAAATTACGCGAAGATTTTTTAAAGAATATTAATCATCAAAATATATAAATATTTTTAAATAGAAGAAATAGGTATTTATCTACCAGTTTTTGACATTGTAAATTTTAACGTGGGCGAAAAAGTGAATTATGACGACGCAACTTGGCCCAGTAAAATTAGGCCAAAAAATGGAGCAAATTGAATTTTATGTTACGTATGGAATTTTTTGATTTTAAAATGTTTCCTTCAGTGTCCTTACTCTTGACTTCTTATTAAGTAGAATTCGACAATTACCTTCGAACCAAAATCTAATGAATCAAAAACGAATGGAAATTTTTCGCTCCAAAATAAAATTTTTGTTCTCATCAATTTTTGCACAAAACACTTCGTTTACCCGGAAAACGTAGATTCAAGTTGCCCAAGTAAGTTCTTTATTTTCCCCGCCAATTTTAAAAGATCATATTTGAGCAGAATTTGTAAAAAAAAATTGAAAATTATAAGTTTTTAAATCAAACAGAATTTTAAAAATTTTCAAAATAAGTAGGTACTTGAACGTTTTTTTAAAACGATTTTTTTTTGAAAATTTTGTTTTAAAAAAAATCAACGAAATTTTAAAATGGGTACCTATTGGAATTCTTTAAAAACCACAACTCTGAAGTTCTAAATTTTTTGATAGAAAATTTGGTAAAATTCTCATTTAAAAAAAACTGATAAAAAAATATGATTCTGATTAAAAAAATTGTTAAAAATGAATTTTTCATACCAAAATTGAAAAAAAATTAATGAGAAAATTTGAAAACATTGAAATTTTTTCAAAACAATTTTTAATAACAAAATTTTGAAAATAAGAGTGACAGTACCTATAGTGAAGAAAATTTTTTATAAAATATTTCTTGGATATATTTTTTTTAAATTCTCCCACAAAAATAGAAACACATTTTACAATACAAATACCTATATAATAGGGCTCATTTTTTTCTAAAAATTTTTATTCGGCAATAAAATTAAACTTATATTTGGTTTTTAAAAAATGCCTACCTATTTGTTTAAATTCCAAAAAAAATTCAAAATCTTGAAAAATTTATTTTTAAAAAGTTTCTTCAACGTTTTTTAAATTTTTTCCAAAAAAAATTTCTAACAAAAAAAATAAATAAATAATTTTTTTTTTCTAAAAAATTAAAAAAAATTATATGTCACCGAAAAATTGAGATTTTTTTTCATGAAAACGCAAAAAAAATAAAGTACCTACCTACTTATCCCCCAAAAAATACCTACCCAATTAAATTTTCTAATCCAAATTTTGAAAAAAATATCATTTTAAAAAAGAGGAAATTTTTGTGCCATGCCATAAAATTGATTTTTTTTAAAGCCAATACCATTTGCTAAAAAACATTTATAAAATTTTAAGCCAAAAAATTGATAAAAATCCATTTTTCTAATCGTTGTTATGAAAAAAGTTCATTCAATAAAAAAATCCATTATATTTTCTATGGCATAGATTTTTTTATTCAAGTAAATAGGTATGTACTAAGATTTTTTTAAAATTTTGTCAACAAAAATCAGTTTTTCCAATTTTGTTTGAAATAAATTTTTTTACGATCTTTTGTGAATTTTCCATTAAATTTTTCAGTCATAGTGACTTTCTCCATTTTTTTGGTCGATTCTTATAAGATTTTTTCTCTTTATCTTCATTTCTTGTCTGACTGTTTTGTTCATAGTTTTTTTTTTTTTTTTTTTTTTGTCAGCTAAGTTTTCTGTCAATTTTTGTCTCAGACAGAGTTACTTCGTTTCAACTTTTTTAATAACTTTTTGGTGTGTATTTTTTGCCACTGTTTTTTGTCATCATTTTTTTTGGTCAACGTAATTTAATCAGAGTGACTTTTTTCTGTGACAGAGTTCATGCTTGTCGAGATTATCATTTCTCAGAGTTGAGTTTGGTCAATTTTTTTTTTATTTTGTGGTCTGTATTATTTATGTATTCTGTCATTCTTTTGTATGTCAGAAGTATTTCTGTCACTTGCTTCTTTTCTGTCATCATTATTTTCTCTCGAGAGCTTTTTTCTTAGAATTATTTTCCATTGGACATATTTATTTATTTATTTTTTTGTCAGAATTAAGTGTTGTTTATTCAATTTCTTTTTTTTTCTTTTTTCGTTTATTTTTTTTTGTCAACTTCAATTACCACTGGCGTTTTTTAAATCATAGGTAGGTTATTTCTTCACTGAAATTTTCAATCAATAACATTTTTCAAACTTTTTGGTCGATTCTCATGAGTTTTTTTCTTGTTATCGTCTTTTTCTGTCAGACTTTTTTGGTCATAGGTAGGTAGTTTTTTTTTTTTTTTTTTTTTTTTTTTAGCAGAATTTCTTGTGAATTTTTTTTCTTAGTCAGAGTCACTTTATTTCAACTTTTTAAATATATTTTTTGTGCATTCTTTTGCTAGTGATTTTTGGTCATATTTTTTGTGAATGCAATTTGGTCAGAGTGACTTTTTCCTATGACAAAGTTCATGCTTGTCAAGATTATAATTTCTGAGTGTTGAATTTGGTCAATTTTTTTGTTAATTTTGTTGTCTGCATCATTTTCTGTCATTCTTTGTATGAATAGAATAGAATTTTATTTTATTTAATGACGCCCAGCGTATAGGCCATGTCAGAACTGTTTCTGTTACTTTCTTTTTTTGTCATCATAATATTATTAGGTACTTTCCCTTCCCTTCCCTTGAGAGCTTTTTTCAGAATCATTTTCTATTATACATTTTTTTTTTTTCATTTTTTGTCATAATTAGGTGTTGTTTATTCGAATCATTTTTTTGGCATTTTTTTTTGTCAGGGTTCTTTTTTTGTGATTGTCGTTTGTTAAAGTTAATTTTTGTCAGAAAAAAGACTACCTAACAAAAAAATGCTGACAGGAAAATATGATGATGAGAAGAGAAAAACTCTTAAAAGTTGACCAAAAAATTTAGGAAAAAATCACTCTTGACTGTGAAAAAGTTTGATAGAAAATTCCAGTGAAAAAATTACCTATGACTGAAAAAACGCCAACTGAAAATGACGTTGACAAAAAAAAAATCAAAAAAAAAATTACTAAAATAATCTTGACAAGCAAGAATTTGTTTAAAGATAAAAAATTGTTAAAATTCACTCCTACAAAAAAATAAAGCTCTAACAGAAAAAAAAACTCAGAAAAGAATTACCAAAAAAAGTTGAAAAATGCTTCCTGATGGTTGATCAGAACATCGAAGGGAAAATTATGACCAAAAAAAATATGTTGACCGAAAATCATGATGGCAAGAAAAAAAAATCATAAAAATTGGAAAAAAGTAACTCTGACTATGAAAAAATTTGATAGAAAATTCCAGTAAAAAAATAACTTATGACTAAAAAAACATCAACTAAAAGTGACGTTGACAAAAAAATAAAATAATAAATAAAAAATTCACTAAAATAAAAATCTTTGACAAATGATAATCTTGACAAGCAAGAACTCATTTAAAGATGAAAAATTGTTAAAATTTACTCTTAGGTATAAAAAAATAAACCTCTGACCAAAAAAAAAAAAAAAAAAAAAAAGTTGAAAAAAGCATTCTATTGATTATAATCAAAACACCAAGAGGAAGATTTTCAAATAAAAAAATTTCACGTATCCCAAAATGCAATTTCACTCCAAATTTGAAATGCACTCGGGGTACCTAACCGTGAAATCTCGAATGCATTTCTCTAAAAAAAAAAATCACTTCGACGTTTCCTCGATGAAAAACATTAATTTCCGTTTACCTTGTTTGCTTGAACGCAGATTGTGCGGTTTGACGACTTTATTCGCTAAATTGATTTTTTAGAGGTCTTTCGTAGTAAAATTTTTAATTACAGCACCCTTAAGTAAATTTCAAGTGTAATGTAAAATTTTATTTATTTACTTTTACAGGAAATCAATACCTGTCTACGTTCGTGACGCAATTCTGAAGAAGTGGACGTGTTTCGAAATACCTATCTACTTCAAAAGTAAACTTACTAACGTAGGTAGGTATGTGTGGATATGTTTTTCTCTTATCTATTGTTTCTTTTTTCATCAACCATCTTATTACCTTCCGAAAAGTAATTTTTTACGCTTTTACATTTCGCCAATGAAATTTGTCATAACGAATGCGACATCGTGATGCTATCTTTACCGAGACTACACAAAAGTATATGGAGCACGATTCCTTAGCTAATTCAAAGATAGGTACATTTTGGTCAAGGCTGACAACACGAAATAATAAGAAATATGTAATTATAATTGTTTGTTTCGCGGATTCGTATATTCGTATCGTAGTTGAAGGGCGTATAAATGGATGTTAGATTGGTATTCGTTGGCGTTTCATCTGCGCTGTGCTCTGTGCTGTATAAAACAATCGAACTTACGCATGTATACCTAATCAAATCACTAGCTGGCCACGATTTGTTAATTAAAACATCGGTCACGTTTGTTAGCCGAGCGAAGAGCGGCGATACGATGGTGAAATGATTTTGCAGGAAATTGTGAAAAAATGCATCGTGTCGTCAAATCATTCGATATACTATTAGAGTCCGTCTTTGTTAGTACAAAGTAACATACTTTGTTCGTATGTCTACGTAGACTACGAAATACGCAAATGATAACAAAGAACAAAACACCATGAATTTTTAATCTCAATTTGGCAATGAGTACGCGCGTATTTTGTTGATCAGGAACTGATAAGAATAAGTAAGCAAAGCATACATGTAACCAATCGTACAAACAAATTGGTTTACCATTTTTATTGTCATTAGAACTATAAAGTCTGCGCTGCGTGATTTATTGTTATGGATATTTGATATGTGTGGTCAGTTATTCTCACGTTTCTTGTTATTGTTGCTGCTTTGTAAATCAAATCTTTACAAATTCATGATTAATTTTTTTTTTTTTGGAAAAAAAAATTTCTTGGATTAAAAATTTTTTATTTATTTTTTTAAAACATAAATTCTCCGTCTTTTCTCTCGTTTTTTAAAAATAAATAAATGTCTCAATTTCTTAAAAATTTTCTCACTTATCTTGGAGAAAAATCTTTTAATTTTTTGAAGAAAACTCAATTTTTTGGGGCAGGTAAAAGTGTACGAAAAAATTCGCAATTTTTTGGGGCAAAAAATCTTTCTTGGAACTAAAAAATTTTCTCGTTACAAAACTTTTCAGTTTTTTTGAGATTAGGTTTTTTTTTTAAATCTCTTAATTATTTTAAATGAAACAATTTCTCAATTTTTGAGAGGTAAAGAAATTATCAAATTTTTTAGATCGAGAAAAATTTCAATTGTCTCGAACAAAAAATTTAAACTTTCAATTTTTTTTTTCGTTAAAAAAGTTTTTCAAATTTTTCAGGGTCAACTAAATATGTATCAAATTTTTTTTGAATTTTTTCAAACAAAAAAAAATGATTTTGAGACGAAAAATTAAAATTTTAAAAATCTTTGAACCAAAAGAAAACAATCCTTCAGTTTTTTGCATAGAAAAATTTCTCATTTCTTCGAGATCAAAACTTTTCTCTTTTTTTTTAAACCAAAAAATTGGAATTTTTCTTTGGGAAAAATTTGTAATTTCTCGATCTAAAAATTTTGATAATTTCTTTACCTCTCAAAAATTGAGAAATTGTTTCATTTAAAATAATTAAGAGATTTAAACTTGAGAAATGAAATAGGCATTCCAATTTTTTGTTTCAATAAAAGAAAATAGATTAAGTTTCTACTCCAAAAAATGAAATATATATATATTTTTAAAATTTGATCCCAAAGAGATGAAAAAATTTTTATACAAAAACTTGAAAGTGTGTTTTTTTTTGCTTAAAAAAATTCAGATCTATAAAAATTGACCTTTTTTCATTTAGTTGGCTCTGAAAACAAAAAGTTTTAAAATTTTAATATTTTGTTCCAAACAATTGAGAATTTTTCATTGCCAAAATTATTATTTTTTTTTAATTAGGTAATCAAATTGAAATTTTTCTCAATCCAAAAATTAATAATTTTTTTATTTCAAAAAATTCAGAGATTCCCGAGCAGCACACTCGACAAATTATCGAAATAAAAAATCGACAGAATATCGAATTCGATAAAGTGTCGCAAAAGTTCCGCCTAAATCGTGATATTATCTTTCGATATTATAGATATATTATCGATAAAATATCTTACTATAATCTCGAAATTTTTGCTAACTATAATTCGTCGATAATCTATCTATATATCGAAAGATAATTTCACGATTTATGCGGAACTAACACGACACTTTATCGAATTCGATATTCTGTCGATTTTTTATTTCGATAATTTGTCGAGTGTGCTGCTCGGGAATCTCTGAATTTTTTGAAATAAAAAAATTATTAATTTTTGGATTGAGAAAAATTTCAATTTGATTACCTAATTAAAAAAAAATAATAATTTTGGCAATGAAAAATTCTCAATTGTTTGGAACAAAATATTAAAATTTTAAAACTTTTTGTTTTCAGAGCCAACTAAATGAAAAAAGGTCAATTTTTATAGATCTGAATTTTTTTAAGCAAAAAAAAAACACACTTTCAAGTTTTTGTATAAAAATTTTTTCATCTCTTTGGGATCAAATTTTAAAAAAATATATATATTTCATTTTTTGGAGTAGAAACTTAATCTATTTTCTTTTATTGAAACAAAAAATTGGAATGCCTATTTCATTTCTCAAGTTTAAATCTCTTAATTATTTTAAATGAAACAATTTCTCAATTTTTGAGAGGTAAAGAAATTATCAAAATTTTTAGATCGAGAAAAATTTCAATTGTCTCGAACAAAAAATTTAAACTTTCAATTTTTTTTTTCGTTAAAAAAGTTTTTCAAATTTTTCAGGGTCAACTAAATATGTATCAAATTTTTTTTGAATTTTTTCAAACAAAAAAAAATGATTTTGAGACGTAAAATTAAAATTTTAAAAATCTTTGAACCAAAAGAAAACAATCCTTCAGTTTTTTGCATAGAAAAATTTCTCATTTCTTCGAGATCAAAACTTTTCTCTTTTTTTTTAAACCAAAAAATTGGAATTTTTCTTTGGGAAAAATTTGTAATTTTTGAGGCGTATTTTTTAATAATCTCTGAATTTTTTGAAATAAAAAAATTATTAATTTTTGGATTGAGAAAAATTTCAATTTGATTACCTAATTAAAAAAAAATAATAATTTTGGCAATGAAAAATTCTCAATTGTTTGGAACAAAATATTAAAATTTTAAAACTTTTTGTTTTCAGAGCCAACTAAATGAAAAAAGGTCAATTTTTATAGATCTGAATTTTTTTAAGCAAAAAAAAAACACACTTTCAAGTTTTTGTATAAAAATTTTTTCATCTCTTTGGGATCAAATTTTAAAAAAATATATATATTTCATTTTTTGGAGTAGAAACTTAATCTATTTTCTTTTATTGAAACAAAAAATTGGAATGCCTATTTCATTTCTCAAGTAAAAAACTTTTCAATTTTTTTGAGATTAGGTTTTTTTTTTAAATCTCTTAATTATTTTAAATGAAACAATTTCTCAATTTTTGAGAGGTAAAGAAATTATCAAAATTTTTAGATCGAGAAAAATTTCAATTGTCTCGAACAAAAAATTTAAACTTTCAATTTTTTTTTTTCGTTAAAAAAGTTTTTCAAATTTTTCAAGGTCAACTAAATATGTATCAAATTTTTTTTGAATTTTTTCAAACAAAAAAAAATGATTTTGAGACGAAAAATTAAAATTTTAAAAATCCTTTGAACCAAAAGAAAACAATCCTTCAGTTTTTTGCATAAAAAAATTTCTCATTTCTTTGAGATCAAAACTTTTATCTTTTTTTTAAACCAAAAAATTGGAATTTTTCTTTGGGAAAAATTTGTAATTTTTGAGGCGTATTTTTTAAAAATCTCTGAATTTTTCGAAATAAAAAAATTATTAATTTTTGGATTGAGAAAAATTTCAATTTGATTACCTAATAAAAAAATAATAATAATTTTGGCAATGAAAAATTCTCAATTTTTTGGAACAAAATATAAAATTTTTTAAACTTTTGGTTTTCAGAGCCAACTAAATGAAAAAAAATAAATTTTTATAGATCTGAATTTTTTTAAGCAAAAAAAACACATTTTCAAGTTTTTGTATAAAAAATTTTTCATTTCTTTGGGAACAAATTTAAAAAAAAAAAAAAAAAATTCATTTTTTGGAGTAGAAACTTAATCTATTTTCTTTTATTGAAACAAAAAATTGGAATGCCTATTTCATTTCTCAAGTAAAAAACTTTTCAATTTTTTAGGAGAATTGAAAAAAATCGCTGAATTTTTAAAACAAAAAAAATCAATTTTTTTAGGTAGGACAAAAAAAAAGTTCAATTATTTGGAACAGAAAACTTTCCTAATCTTTTTGGAATAAAATATTAAAATGTTTCAATTCTTCTTCGAGAAGAAGTTTTTCTTTAGAAGTAATGGAAGGTAGGATGGAAAAAAGAAAAGTTGTCCCTACTTTCTCGCGATTAATGTACATTGTACACTTTAGAAAGGGGTTCAACTTATGATAATGAGGATACAACGTAGACTCCAAAAAAAGGCTTCAACTCTTCTCTCCCTCGAAGTGTAAATGTATTTATAAATTCTTTTTGAAATAAGAACTTTTTGGAATTTTTTGAAACGAAAGATTTGAATTTTTCAAATTTTCTTTATAGAACGCGCTGTTTAATTTTTTGTATTAAAAAATTTCTTAATTTTTTGAATTGGTAAAATATTTATAAATCAAACAGAAAAATTTCTCATTTTTTCAAGTTGAGATTCATCGAATTTTTATACTAAAAAATTGAAATAAAAATTGAAATTACGTCAATTTTTTGGAAATACCTAAAGAATAAAATTTTTAAGTTTTTTGGAGAAAAATATTTTAAAATTTTTTTTAGAGTGGAGCAATGGAATAAAAATTGTTTTGAAGTAGAAAATTTTAAATTAGGTAGGCACAATATACAATATTTTATTTGGGAGCAAAATATTGAAATTTTTCTTCTACATAGAAAAAAGGTTTTCATATTTTTTGGGGGTCAATGATATATGCGCAAAAAGTTTATAAATTTTTTGTGAGTAACAAATTGAAAATTTAGAGGAGTAAAAAATTATGAAAAAAATTTTGGGGTGAGAAATCAAAAAAATTATAAAGTAAGTAGTGTAAAATTTAAAAAATTTTGGCAGAAAAAAATTTTAAAAATTTTTGTCAGTAAAAAATTTTTAAAAATTTTGGGAATGAAAAATTGAAAAAAAAATGAAAAAAATTTAGGGTTGAAGAATTCAAAATTATGCCCCATCAATTTTTCTTGAACTAAAGATTGAAGCTTTTCTTTTTTTTCTCTGAAAACCTGGGTTTTCTACTTTCATTTTTTCTTTTTGGGAACAAAAATTTAAAAAAAAAATCAAGTTGTTTGGAATAAAAAGAAACTAATTTCTTGGAATAAAAGATCCAATTTTTCAACTTTTCTCACAGAAAAAAGTTTATTTTTTTAGGAGAAATAAAATAGAAGCATTTTTCACTTTTTTGGAACAAAAAATTTTCAAAATTTTTCCAGAACAAAAAAAATCCGAATTTTTTGCAAACAAAAAAAAAGAAATTGCCAATTTTTTTTTTTTTTTTGGAGAAGAATTGAATAAAGAAACTCCTTGGACTTCTTAAATTATTTTTTTGCTATTTATTAGTATACCTAGGTATAAAAAAATTTCTCAATTTTACCGGAGAAATTGATTTCTCTATATTTTCTGTGCAAAAAAATCTCAATTTTATTTCCACAAAAAAATTTAATTTCTTTTGAAGAATTTTTAAAATTTTACTTGAATAATTTTTTTTTAGTTTTTTCTGTACACATTTTTTTTTAGGAGGGAGTGAAATAGAAAATTTTTGCATCTAATAAGTGAAACAATTTTTCTTTTTTTCAATATTTTTTTTTACACCAAACATTAAAAAGATTACCCCCTTCGCGAAAAAATCACGCTACACTCCATTTATGGACCATTTTTACAAAAAAAAAAAAAAAAAAAAAAAAATCGTCTAAAAGCACGATATATTGTTTACCCTCAACTGGAGTAGGTGCATTTTTACTGATAAGAATGTTACGTTTTGTAATCACGAGTAATGTGGCAATGAAAATGGAGTTGTAGGTATTACTCATAGTCGGCTTTTTATCGCAGAATACCTCCAGTAAAAACAAACTGTTTCAGTTTATGGTTGATATGGTTTACGATACCGCGAAGTTATATGAACCGTATAAAATCAAAGTATCATAATCAATACCTCTACACCATACATTTTTACAACTGCAACTGCAAAATTGCAATGTGTAAGATTCATAGTTTCATAAGTCGAATATTTTCTTCTGTTGCAGCATTCCAATGCAATAATTATACACCTTTCTTTACCTATTTACGTACGTATGATTGGGAGAGTAGGTATAGAATTTCGCAAACGCAGCATTCTTCAAAACTATGCATCACGATACCTACCTACATGAAATTTACTGGATGCTCGATTCGATTACTCGAATACGTTAAACAATACTTTCTTTATTCGTTGCTCTCTTCTTTATGTAACCAGATGAACGAACTTGGAATACGACGAAGAGTTTTTTCCCCTACTGTAATGAGTGTATGGTGGACGAATAAGCTTATACGCACGATTACGAAAATTATGCGCGAAAGATGGTTTCAATGAAGATTAAAGCACATTAATTCGAAGAAAGACGATCTCGATGTCAGTACACTTGGACATATTAGACACGCTATATTGATCCCTACATACATGGAACAGATTTCGTTTATGGCAGTCTTCAATTTCATATTCTCTATAATATGATATATTGTCGCAATATACTTATAGGTAGTATATTTTGAAGTACCATCCTATACTTTGATGGTGGTAAATAGGTATACGTTATACAGAGTAAAATGTGATGCCCGCACGTATTTGAATGGGATCCTCTCTCTCATCGCCCAGAGCATAAAGTGCGTCAGTAAATGTATTTTAAATCGAATTATAATCTTTACGTCATTTTAATAGAAACTTAATTAACGAGAGATTTCCGTTTATTGTATCCTAGGCCCTAGGCATCTATTGTTTCACAGATCTCGAGAGAATGAAATTTCCTGTGTGGAGTCTAAAAATGTTGGTGCATGTACCACGCGTTTCGTATTTCCGTTTTGAACACAGACTACTGCACTAGAGAAGTGTTTATCAAGTACATAATTAACTATTATTAGATAGGTATTTTTCTCACTTGTTATACTCAATTTTGCTAATTTTTTCATAATTCTAAACACCTCAAAAAAACACCAACTACTGTAAAGTGGGGCTATTTAGTATTTAGGAATTCACAAAATGAAATATGTAGAGGTAAGCAAATTGCGTATATTTCATGATTCGTGAAAAGGCAAAAACAGGGGGAAAGTTGCACATTTTTTTCATGAATGTGAGAGAATTTTTTTCACGAATTGGACAAACGTACCTAATATTGAATGAAAAATAGATCGGTTTTTTATCTTAATTAAAATTATAAATAAATTTTTTAAAAAATTTAAAACTTTCAATTTTCTTATAAAAGTAATTTTTTTTCTTGTGTTGTAATGAAAATATTTCTTTTAAATTTTTGAAGAAAACAATCTGTAATTTTTTCCCTTTTTTTGTGATAAAACCTTTCAATTTCTCGGGGAAAAATTACCAAACTTTTTGGAGTCAACATTTTTTTCAATTTTTTTAAACTAAGTTTCAACTCACAATAACATACCAAATTCTCTTGATTTAAAAAAAAAATGTTTTTTTTTCTTTTTCTTTTTTTTTGGAGAAAGAAATTTTTTAGGAAGGTATAGTAATTCTCAGAAAAAAATCTCATTTTTCGTTCTTAATTTACTCATTTGAAAGGTTTTTTTTTTTAAGGAGGTATTTTCTTGATTTTTGTGTTTTGATTTTTTTTTTTTTTGAGAAAGAAATCACGAATTTGAGAGATAATTTCCCATTTTTTTCCAATGAGGGACATTCCACGATAATTACGTAGCAGTGGACGAATTTTCCATACCATGTTATTGTAAGGTTATGAAACGAAACAAAACGAAAAACAAAATGAAAAATAACAAACTAACGAAAACATTTCGAAAAAACGGAACGAGACGAAATAAGGAAATCTGAAATGAGCAAAAACCCGAAAGAAATAAAACTTTAAATTTTGAAAATAACGAACCGATTTTAGGTTTTAAAAAAATCGAAGAACTGACTTTGTGTAAAAAAAGAACAATGACATTGCGTTGATATTTTTTTGAAAATTTACATATATTTTTTTTCAAAACTTTTCTTATTTGGAAATTTGAAAAAATATTTTATTGAAAGTAAGTACCTACCTGTTTAATTTGTCTTTTCAAACTTTTTGCAAATAAATTTTTATACCAAAAAAAATTATTTGAAATTTTTTTAAAAAAGAATTTTGCCTAGGCATATAATAAAATAGCGCTTAGATTTTTTCAATGTTTTTTTTTGAAGAATTTGCTTCAGTTTTTCAAAAAAAAAAAAATAATAAATACTTAGGTAAATATCTAAATGAAAAAAAATAACAACAACGTTGACAATTTATTTATAAATTATTATAATTTATACTAGATACACTATAAAAACACTCTTGCAATATATTTTTTGAATTTTTTGAGAAGAGTTTCTGATTGGAAATTCCAAAAAAAAACACTCAAAATTTAAAAAAATCAAAAAATATATTTTTTGTCATGCAGACTTATTTTCAAAAAAAAATAATGAATTTTAACAAAATTTTAGTAAAATTGTTACCTACGAATGGAAATTTCAAAAATAGGGGTTTTCAAGGTAGGTAGTTCAAAAAACTAATTAGTTTTAATAAAATTTTGATAACAAATTTTTAAATCAAAAAACTTTTAAATTTTTATTTCGTTTTTAATTTATAAGAAAAATTAAAATTTTAATCAAGTTTAGAAAACTTCGAAAAAGATGTAATTTAAAAAATTAAAAAAATTGAGTTACAACCAAAATTTCAATAAAAAATATTTTAAATGAAATTGTGAAAAAATTACCAACGACGAAGTGAACCCTTAAAAATTGGACTCTGAACAAAGTTCAAAAATTCAAACATTAAATTTTTAAACCTAGTATAGAAATTGTATTTTAAGTATTTTTTTTTTTTATCATTATACTCGTATATGAATTGAAATTTGAATACTTGGATTTCAAAAAATAATAAATAAAACTGAATTTTCACCAAAATATTAAAAACTACTGATTTATTAACTAAACTTCTAACGCTGATAAAATTTTAAAAATTCGATTTCAAACGGAATCTTGAAAAAATTGTTGCATTGCAGAATTTAATTAGGGACAAAATTTCCAATATTTTGAGTACCCATATATTGCGATGCCAAAAGATACACTTGCACCGGACCTAGAGTTTTAGCTAAGAGTTTTTTATGCAAGTAGGTATCGGTATTTACTTCAAATATTTTAGAGATATTTTTTTAGACTAAAAAATTGATTTTTTTTTCTTCAAAAAATTGAGAACAAAATTTGAGATTTTTTCTGTAAAAGATTAAAAAAAGAAAAAAAATATGAAAATCAGAGATTTCTTCTGCATGAAAATCGAGAGATTCTTACCTACATAAGTACTTCATCAAAATTTGAAAAAAAAATTTACTCTAAAAAAACTCTAACGCAGTAATGCGTTAGAAGAGCTGATTTTCTATTATTTTTATTTTTATTTTTTATTTTCAATTTTATTTTTATTTTTCAAAATCTATGTAAATTGAATTATTTTTATGTACTTGATAACAACATCATCAAATTGATAATTTTAAAATGATTAAAAAAATTATACAATTTACAGCCAGCTATTTTTTGATAAATAAGAACTTTTGATAAGTTGTAAACCAATAGGAAACGACATTATCATGAAAAGTAGGCAGTTAGATAGGTATTGCAAAAGTTTTGAATTTTTAAAATTTTGCTAGCCATTTATTTTTCAAAACTGGGAAATGACGAACAGCTGTTTGTTTTGAAATATTCCATGACGAATTTTTCGAGAACCGGTTCTTAAAATAGAAAAACGTATGGAACCTTTTTTGTGCGTCTTTTTAAGAACTATTAAAAAGGTTATTTACTAATTTCGCGTAATTGCTTAATTCGAGGCGCTAGAGGTATTTGAAAATTTCAATTGCTAATAACTCGAGAACTGGTTCACCGATTTTTCTCAAAAACAATAGGGTTCTATTCTCAGTAGAAACAAACCTCTTAGAAAAATTTCAGCTCAATCGGTTAATTCTTACTCGAGTTATCGTCTGGACAAATTTTCATGGATACATACATACATACATACATATATATATAGATTTATCTATGGATAAAGTGGCTTCATTTTTAGATGTCTAACGGTAATCATGCTTCGTTTTGGTAAAGTGGCTTCATTTTACTGAAGTCAGATTACCAACTTTTGCCAGTCAACTCAGCAAGGTGCCAGGATGCTAGAAATGTGGTTATTTTGGTGATGCCACTTTACCACTTATACAAGTGTAGAATAAAATTTCGGTCTAAGGTCGTACTGGCATCGTTTTTTAGATGTTAACGGATAAACTTGCATCGTTTTGTAGAATAGCTTTTTGATGTCTAAAATTGAATAATAAGCCATGGGAATCATAATACTTTCGATAATTTCAAGTTTGAAGCCATTTTACCGAACATACAAATTGAAGTCACTTTGACCTTAGATCGATATGGGAGTGGCTAAATCCACAACAAGTAATCATCAAAATGAACGAACGAGAATTCATCTCAACATATTCTTGTTTGAAAACTTGTTTTCGTGGTCGTGTTGTCGTGTTTGTCATTGCAAAGTGGACTTGGTCCAAATTGATTTTTAATCCAATTTTAATTTTTCATAAACGATTTTCTCAAATTTTTCATCGAGATTTTTTCGCCAAGTTCAATAAAATTTAATAAAATATTTAAAATTTTTCCAAGTTTTCTATTCTTCAAATTTTTCATTTTTTTTGTTTAAAATTTTAATTGTATTTTTGAAAAAAAATTTCTTGAAGAAATTATTCATCACTCATCAATCTTATTTTTTCCTCAAATTAAATTTTTCATTAAATTTTTTCTGTTTGTCGTTTTAAAATTAAAACTCATTATTTAAAAAAAAAAATATATGTATTGTGTATTTTTCAATTTTTTCATTCAAACTTGCCAATAATTTTTTCATCAAAATGCAACTGATCTTCATCATATTTTTTGAAATTCATTTTTTGAAATTTTTTTATTATATTGTTAATTAAATTTAAATTAAATTTCCATTTAGATTTTTAAACATTTTTCATAGAATTTTCTCATCAAAAAATGCTTCTAAATCTCTACCATACTTTTTCAAATTTTTCTTTTGAAATTTCTTTCAAGTAAATTTTTTATCAAGTTTATTTTTCCGAAATTTTTTCCGACTTTTTTAATTTTATTTTTTCAAGAAAATTGTTCATAACCCCCCTCCCCCTCATTTTCCAATAAAATTGTCAATTGATTTCATTCTCCAATTGGTCATCAAAATGTTTCTATTTCATCTCCCAACTGGCAACCTGACTTCTCATTCGAATTTTTCCAATAATTTTCATCACCATTTGTCTTGTCTTCTAGTTCTAATTGAGGAATTTCTAAATTTTTTCAAGTAAATTCCAATTTTTCTTCAAATTTACTAAAATTTTAATATTCAAAATTGAGTAAGTAGCTAACGCTAAGGTACTTAACTACTAACTTACTGACTTGTTGAAAAAAAAAAATTGAAAAATTAAATAAAACATAAAAAATACCCAGAATGAAAAATATTTTGAGTATTTTGTGAAAGAATAACTTTGTTTTAAATAAAACATCAAAGTTTTCAGAGAAAAAATTTGAAAAAATTTGTTTGAAAAAAAAAATTTGTACGAAAAAAAAAAACTCGTACAAAAATAAAGATGAATAAAAAAGAACGACATGGCCCTTACAATGTGATTACTTATTGTGGATTTAGCCACTCCCGATCGATATATATATATATATATAAAGAAATGCCAAAATGCGAAAATCATGCCAATCGTCTTATTTTGACCCAAAAGTCGAGAAAAATACCCCTCACCCCCAACTTCCATCAGGTCAAATTTAATAGCTGACTTTTCTCTTTGAGAAAATCAGCTAAAATTTGTTCTTGCTGCCAAAAAATTACACAATCATGTTTCGTAATTATTTTGATTGAAAAAGTTGAAATTTTTTTATTATACGGTGACCAACTTCTGATTTTCTAAAAGAAGTCAAAATTTATTATTTTTTCATTTTAGGAATCAATTTTTAAAAAAATTGGAAGTTGGTGACCCTGCGATGAAAAATTTTCAACTTCTATCGAAATAATTTTTTTGCATCTGTAGGGACTATTTAAGCCCAGTTTAGGTGCCAAGTAGGTGCTTTTTCCTTTTGCTTGTTATTCGAAAATCTTGATATGCTTGAAAATAGAGGAATTTAATTTTTTCTCAAATAGTCCCGCTTTCAAAAATTTAGAGATTGCAGAGGTGTAGCAAATAGGGTTGTCAAGAGGGCGTTTACCCCTGAGATGATAAAGAATTGAAAATTTGTCAATTTTGACTTCAAAGTTGGAAAAATTGAGTGATAGGTAATTACAAAAATTACGAAAGGTTTGCAATTTTGAATTTCCAAATAGGTTCACTCTACACTCGAGTGATTTTTTAAATCGAGCGATAGACTATAACAAAGTCATCGTAAATTAAGTATGAGCCTATTTAGTTAACCGTGTACCTAATGATTCTGTTTCAGCTAGAAAGTTTAGTATCAATCAATACCCAAGGATATTTAGCGGAAAGTGATAATCATCCATGATTCGTTGAACTTACACACGAAGGTTTCTGCGTCAACTTTCGGATCATCTATCAATAGGCTCGTACACTTCCGAGTAAAACTGAAGAATCATCGAATTTAGAGAGTGATCACCTTGAATTGATAAAATTTTGACAAGTACATACACTGGTTCTACGTCATTAACATACGTGATAGAAAATTGTATAATCGTATTATTAGGGAACATTAAGTATAAGTAATTTAATCATCGAACTTTAACGAGAAAACGAGACGTTGTACGAAGACAAGTCTACACCAATAAATATTCAACTACGTATTTTTCTGACATATTCCTAGATTACATAATCGCATTTACACGTGTAGGCTACGACTCTACTCTATACCACCTACACAAATATTCGCGACAGCTTTTGCCCTTCCAGAGATTATTGAATTAATTCTAACGAAAGCAGCGAATTCTTTATTCAATTAAGTACCTATAATTATTCGTATTTGATAAGAAAAAAAAAATTACAAATGCAGAGAAAATATCAACTCATGAGTTTGATTATCTTGTCTGGATTCGTTTTTCATCGTTTAGATAATTTTACTTTCAGGTACCACTAATTATAATAGTAAAGTGGTATATTTTAATTATACCTAGCCTATAAATAGAAATTAAATAAACGGTTAGTCATAATTAAGAATTTTTTAATTGAATATCATAATTCATAACGTAGATTTGGAAAAGTACTTGATAAAATCACGACTATGAGTGAGTTCACTAACGAGACAGTTTTCTTTTTTGATGATTCTATTCGCGTGTAAGTATGTAGGTAGTTTATTTAAATAGAATTTAATTAATTATTTGTCATCTCGTAATATTTTGTTAATTGGTTTGAAATCATGTTACAGATGAGAACACTTTTTGAAAGTATCGAGGAAAAAGCAATAAAACGTATAAAATTGAGCGACCTATCCTCAAAGCATAAAGTTGCAGATCTTATCTATTTGGTAGGTCTGGTCTAGTACAATAAAAGCGTTAATTCGATCATTTTACTTAAAATTACGATAAATTCAGTAAGTATATATATATGTATAATACACATCGTTAATACGTATTACGAGTCACTGGTCGACATGGTATGAATTTTTGTTAAATTGATCGTAGCGTTGAAAAGCACATTATTTTAATTTATTATTGAATACAAACGATACACTTGGTTTGTTCCAATTACCTATCATCAGTATCAATAGGTACACGTACACGTACTTATAGTGCTGTAGTTGTGTAATCATGGCAATTTTTTTCTTGAAGGGGTGGCGAGGTTGAAGACTTCCTACTTGGACGTGAGAATGATTATTTTTTGTCAAAAAAAAAAACAGATTATTTTCACTAAAAAAATATAGAGAAATCTTTTACTTCAAAACAACTTAGAAACATTGTACCTAGACCTACTTGATTCCAAAAAAAATATAAAAAAAAATTAATTCCAAAAAATTTAGAGATTTTTTTATTCCCAAAAACCTGAAAAAATTCTTAGGTATTTAAAGAAAATAATTTTTTAACCCTTTTCTCTTAATTTACTTCCAGAGCGAAATGTGAAATTCTCAAAAAAATTAGGAAATTTTTTCATTTCATTCTACTCTTAAAAATTTAGGAATCTTTTACTGCAAAAATTCAATTTTTTTTTTCTTAAAAAAATTGACGAATGAGAAAATTTTTTATTACGAATTTGCTTGAATTTTTATTTTAAATTTTTTCACTTTCAAAATAGAAATTTACATTTTTTTATTGTTGCAAAAAAATGAAATATTTAAAAAAATTGTAAAATTCGCATTAGGTATATTTCCGAAAAGTTTAGAAATTTTTTCATGACAAAAAACTAGGATTTTTATTCCAATTTTTTTTTTTTGAATTTTTATTACTCCCAAAAAATTGAGAAATTTGCTCAATTCCAGTTTTTCTATTTCAAAAAAATGAGGATTTTTTTTATTAAAAATGGGTTATTCAGAGATTTTAACTACAAAAATATGTTTTTTAAATATTATAAAAAATTAGAGAATTCCATTATATTTCCGAAAAGTTGAGAAATTTTTTCATGACAAAAAAACTAGGATTTCTTATTACAAATTTTTTTTTGAATTCTTATTAGTCCCAAAAAATTGAGAAATTTGCTCAATTCCAAAAAATTAAGAAGTTTTTCTATTCCAAAAAAATGAGGAAATTTTTGATTAAAAATGGGTAATTCAGAGATTTTAACTACAAAAATATTTTTTATACTGAAATATTTCTATTCATAAGTGACGATTGTAAAAAGGGTGGAAACCCTAAATTACTAATAAACGATTATTATTAGGTATTATAATTTCATTTTCATTCCTAAAAAGATTGAAAAATTTTGTAGGTATTAAAAAAAATCAATAATATATTTTTTTCATTACTAAATACTTACTAAGATTTTCTTTCTTCAAAAAATTTAAAACTTTTTTCATTTTTCCCCAAAAAAATAAGAAATTTTTTTTCAAAAAAATGGGAAAAAATTATTTTAAGAAAATTAGGTTATATTTTTTATATTTATCACAAAAAAAAACCATAAATAATTTTTACACTCAATTTTTTTATGTCAAAGTTTTAGGTAGGTATGATATTATTTTATTCGAAAAAATATCATTCTATCTATGATTTTTTTTATAACAAAAAATAAAATAGTTTTCATTTCTGAAAAACTGGTAAATTAAAATAAAAAACTTTTTTTTCAAAAAAATAGAAAATTTTTGAGTGAAAAAATAATTCAGAGATTTTTTTGCTACAAAAAACAAAGATCTTCTTCATCGTAAAAAAACTACTTACTAAAGAAATTTTTTCATTTGTCAGACCATTTTTTTCTTATATTCCATTTCAAAAAATTGAAATTCACCACAAAAAGCTAGGAAAAAAATTTTCAGTTGGGCAATTAGATACGTTTAATAATTTTTCATTCCAAAACATTTTTTTTTAATTCTAAAAAAATTGTGAAAATTTTTTATTTCAAATAATTGAGACATTTTGTTCTCTCGAAAACTGAAGTAAAAGATTTTTTTTTAAATAAAAAAATTGGAAACTTTTTCTCTCAATTTCAAAAAAATTTCTCCTATTAAATTAAGAGGTTTCAAGTATTTTCAAGTTTCTATTTTTTTTTTAAAATGATAAAAATTTTTTAATTAAAAGTTTTACCATTCCAAAATTTATTCCCTAAGAAGTAAACGATTATTTTACAAAAATTTAGGGGTCGCATTTTTTCTTTGAACTACACAAGCTCTAAAAACTTTTAAAGTTTTTTGTTCAAAAAATGTTGTTTAAACATGAGAAATTTTGCTACTCCAAAAATTTGATTTTTTTACTCCAAAGAATTTGAAAATTTTTACTTAAAAAAAACATGAAATTTTTTTCTGCAAAAAATTAGGTATGATTTTTTTTTCTCTAATTTCAAAAATATTTTTCCTTTGGTACAAAAAATTGAGAAAATGTTTTATTCCAATAAATTGCAATTTTTTTACTTATTAAAATCGAAAAATGTTGTTGCACTCAATAAATTTATTTTTTGCTTGGAATTGGGAAAAAATTTTACTTCAAGAAAATTAGGAATATTTTTCTCCAAAAAATTAAATTAATGATGTTTTTTCAAAAAGAAAAAGATATCTGCAGTCATACGTTATTTTGCTCAGATGATTTTCAATTCTTGTGCAATTTTCATGCCATAAATATTTCTCATTTTATCAATTACCTTCGTTGCTTCGTGATTCATTATTAATCATTCATATCCGTTCACGTTTATTTTACGAAATGCTGGTAAAAAGTACTCCAGTGTACGTGGAGTGATTAGGTAAGCACGTTTAGCTCAACTCTTTAATCATTTCAACGCATTCTTTGACAGAACATGTTTCAGATTGAAATTTCCTCTATTCTGTCGTTTACGTACGTACTACGTACGTATTTGTAGGATATGCGATATGAATAACCATGATACCATGAAAAATTACACTGGTATTGATATTCGTCTATTTGCATTTTGGTCTACTTATCTATGGCGGTTTTTTCTTTCTCGATAGAATTAATCAATAATGGATTACGTTCATAATGCGTTTGCTTTATGAGTTTAATCCTTGTGATTATAAAGTTTGGTATGAATAAAGTTGGAAAAAGTTTATATTGGGTAGGTACTCGTAAATGCTGGTAGGGGTACCAAACGTACCGATTCATCGATTTTTTATAATATTTCATTTTACAATCATCTGCTTTTAAATTTTCGTTGGTTGATTTTTTCGACTTCAGTGGGCTGAATCTGTAACAAGATCAAGTTTGGTTTGTAGGGAACATATTTTACAGAGTGTTCTTGACATGAGTCATACTAAGGTGTAGCTAGCTATAATAGGTATTACGTGGTGAGGTACGTTGTAGTTGACTCAATAGCCAATGTAATTATTGTTGTAAAATTTTCTAATATTTCGTTTTGTTAGCTATACCTAATTGAAAAAAATCCTAGTAAACGTTAAAAAATTGGCGATTATTTTTAAGTAGGTATAGGTAATAAAAAACTAACAAAAAACTTTCAATTTTTGGAGTAAAAAATTATCTAATTTTCTTGGAAAAAGAAGTAAGTAATTACTAATTACACCTATTTATCGCAATTCTTTCGAAAAAATTTAATTTCATTGATTTTTTTCCTTTTTTGGCAAGACAATAAACTTTCTGATTTCTTTGGAATAGAAGAATCTTTTGATTATTTTTTGGAATAAAAATTCTCAATTTTTGTTTTTGGTGAAAAAGTCTCCATTTTTCGAGAAAAAAACCATTGATTTTCGTTGGGGAAAAAACGCTAAATTTTTTGACGTAGGTAAGTGTTATTCCAAATACATAAAAAAAAAGTTTTTCATCCGAAAAAATTAGACGAAAAATTAAGATAGAAAAAAATTAAAGTTGGAATAGAAAAATATTTTAGTTAATTTTTGGAATAAAAAGTTAAAACTCTCATTTAAAAGAAAAAAGAATCAATTTTTTTTGGAAAAAGTCTCTAATATGTTAAAAAAATTGTTGAAAATCTATGGAGGAAAAAATAGTTTTAAGTAATTTTTCAAGAAAAAAAAATTAACTATTTTTTTGAATAAAAAGATTTTTAAAACTAAAATATAGGTAGGTATAAAATAATAATGATTTTCAATTCTTTTGGATTATTTTTCCCCTCATTTGTTTGTAATTATGTAAAAGAATCTCGAGTTTTTTTTTGGGAGAAAAAAATCCTAATTTTTTGAAGAAAAAAAAACTTAAGTAATTTCCATGAAGCAAAAAACTAATTTTTGGAAAAAAATACCTATATTTTTTTTAAACAATATTTTTTAATATTAGAAATAGAAAAGAAATGAAAATCCCATAATTCCTTGATAAAAAAAATCTTGGGTTCTTAGGATAAAAATGATTTTCAATTTTTTGAATTAAAAAAATATCTCATTCTTATTTTTTGAAATAATTTTTTTTTGAAAAAAAATCATTCAATTTCTTTGGAAAAAATCTCCTTAATTTTGGAAGATAAAAATCTATTTCACAAATTTTAAATGGTCTAAATGGGCCACTATTGGACCAAATGGACTACCGATGGTCCGAACGGACCATCAATAGTTCAAATGGGCAAAGGGCAAACTAATGGTGTAAATGCGCCACTAATGTTACAAATTGGGAGGGGGACAATTATTCAATATCCCCTAATTGTTCAAATAAACCACAAATGACCAAAATGGACCATCAATAGTCTAAATGGATTACAATGGTCCTAATGAACCTCTATAGTTTTAGGAGAAATCTATTATTTGTTTTTTACGTAAAGAATTATTTTCAAAAATTTCTTTGAAGAATTTTTTTTTTAATTTTATGGGAGAAAAAAAATCCACATTTTTAAAAAGAAATGCATATTTTTAAAAATGTCTTGGAGAAATTTTTTTTTCAGTTTTCTTGAAGAAAAAAAATCTTAATTTTTATGGATTTTTTTTAAATTTTCAAGTTTTTCAATTTTTTTTTTTTTTTTTTGATTAAACAAGTTTCTCTGACCTGGTTTTCAAAAAAGTATCTGAAAGGGGCAAAAAGCCGTAATTTCGGAGTTTAGATGTTTTTTATATTTTTTTCAAGTAAAAGATCATCAATTTTTCTCAAGGAAAAGGATGATTCAATTTTTTTTCAATGAAATGATCGAATTATCAATTTTTTCAAGGAAAAAATCATCAATTTTTTTTCAAGGAAATGATCAAATTATAAGTTTTTTCAAGGAAAAAATCATCAATTTTTTGCATGGAAAAAATTATTACTTTTTTCAAGGAAATGAATTATTAATTTTTTTCAAGTAAAAAATCATCAATTTTTCTCAAGGAAAATGATTAAGTTAAGAATTTTTTTCAAGGAAATGAATTATCAATTTTTTGCAAAAAAAAAAATCATCAATTTTTTGCAAGGAAAAGGATGATTCAATTTTTTTTCAATGAAATGATCGAATTATCAATTTTTTCAAGGAAAAAATCATCAATTTTTTTTCAAGGAAATGATCAAATTATAAGTTTTTTCAAGGAAAAAATCATCAATTTTTTGCATGGAAAAAATTATCAATTTTTCCACAAGGAAAAAATTATTACTTTTTTCAAGGAAATGAATTATTAATTTTTTTCAAGTAAAAAATCATCAATTTTTCTCAAGGAAAATGATTAAGTTAAGAATTTTTTTCAAGGAAATGAATTACCGTATCAATTTTTCTTAAGGAAATGAATTATCAATTTTTTGCAAAAAAAAAATCATCAATTTTTTGCAAGGAAAAGGATGATTCAATTTTTTTTCAATGAAATGATCGAATTATCAATTTTTTCAAGGAAAAAATCATCAATTTTTTTCAAGGAAATGATCAAATTATAAGTTTTTTCAAGGAAAAAATCATCAATTTTTTGCATGGAAAAAATTACCAATTTTTCCACAAGGAAAAAATTATTACTTTTTTCAAGGAAATGAATTATTAATTTTTTTCAAGTAAAAAATCATCAATTTTTCTCAAGGAAAATGATTAAGTTAAGAATTTTTTTCAAGGAAATGAATTATCAATTTTTTGCAAAAAAAAAAAAATCATCAATTTTTTGCAAGGAAAAGGATGATTTAATTTTTTTTCAATGAAATGATCGAATTATCAATTTTTTCAAGGAAAAAATCATCAATTTTTTTTCAAGGAAATGATCAAATTGTTACTTTTTTCAAGGAAATGAATTATTAATTTTTTTCAAGTAAAAAATCATCAATTTTTCTCAAGGAAAATGATTAAGTTAAGAATTTTTTTCAAGGAAATGAATTATCAATTTTTTGCAAAAAAAAAAAATCATCAATTTTTTGCAAGGAAAAGGATGATTCAATTTTTTTTCAATGAAATGATCGAATTATCAATTTTTTCAAGGAAAAAATCATCAATTTTTTTTCAAGGAAATGATCAAATTATTACTTTTTTCAAGGAAATGAATTATTAATTTTTTTCAAGTAAAAAATCATCAATTTTTCTCAAGGAAAATGATTAAGTTAAGAATTTTTTTCAAGGAAATGAATTATCAATTTTTTGCAAAAAAAAAAAATCATCAATTTTTTGCAAGGAAAAGGATGATTCAATTTTTTTTCAATGAAATGATCGAATTATCAATTTTTTCAAGGAAAAAATCATCAATTTTTTTTCAAGGAAATGATCAAATTATAATTTTTTTCAAGGAAAAAATCATCAATTTTTCCACAAGGAAAAAATTATTCCTTTTTTCAAGGAAATGAATTATTAATTTTTTTCAAGTAAAAAATCATCAATTTTTCTCAAGGAAAATGATTAAGTTAAGAATTTTTTTCAAGGAAATGAATTATTAATTTTTTTAAAGGAAATGAATTATCAATTTTTTGCAAAAAAAAAAAAATCATCAATTTTTTGCAAGGAAAAAATCATCAATTTTTTTTCAAGGAAATGATCAAATTATAAGTTTTTCCAAGGAAAAAATCATCAATTTTTCCACAAGGAAAAAATTATTACTTTTTTCAAGGAAATGAATTATTAATTTTTTTCAAGTAAAAAATCATCAATTTTTCTCGAGGAAAATGATTAAGTTATGAATTTTTTTCAAGGAAATGAATTACCGTATCAATTTTTCTTAAGGAAATGAATTATTAATTTTTTTTAAGGAAATGAATTATCAATTTTTTGCAAAGAAAAAAAGTCATCAATTTTTTGCAAGGAAAAAATTATTACTTTTTTCAAGGAAATGAATTATTAATTTTTTTCAAGTAAAAAATTATTAATTTTTTTCAAGTAAAAAATCATCAATTTTTCTCGAGGAAAATGATTGAGTTATGAATTTTTTTCAAGGAAATGAATTACCGTATCAATTTCTCTTAAGGAAATGAATTATTAATTTTTTTTAAGGAAATGAATTATCAATTTTTTGCCAAGAAAAAAAAAATCATCAATTTTTTGCAAGGAAAAAAATCACCAATTTTGAAAGAAAAAAAGCTCTTTTTTTGAAATAAAATAATATTATTAATTTCTCAAGTTTTCTGAAGACAAAATTTCCAATTTTTTGAAAAAAATCACTGAACTTGTTTGGAGAAGGAAATCATTTTCACACACCTAAGAAAATGTCAAATTATAGCCTTTGAAACTGGCACAATCTATTGAAAAGGTCCAGTTCCGCCTATGGTAGGTAGATAGGTAGGTATTGATTGAAAACCATTCTTTTAATTATGGCAGACTTGCAGGCAGCAGACATCTGGCAGAGAGCAGTCATGAGACGAATGAGTACCTAAAATAATGCCCAATACGTTTTTATTCCTTTGACTATACTTATTGTAGTCGAAGTTTTATTCTAGTCATCAAAACAAATAATATTATTCAAGCATTCATGATGCCTTTCAAAACAAGTCTCAAGTCGAATTGCGTAGGTATGTACTTTTTATCATAATTCAATCCCAATTCCCAAGCTGAAAATTTTGAAACTGATGCGAACATTGGTCATTTATATATCAAAAATAATATAAGGGAAACAAAACGAGGGGAAGCTGAAAATAAAATAAACAAAAGAATAAAAAAACAAAAAATTGAAGACCGCGGTATTCTATCCCCACCACGACGCTATCACTATTCAACTTACCCATCACATCCCCGTTTGTAGTTTCGTTTCTAACAGTTGGTGGCTGTGACGTAGTAGAAACATTCGAAATTCCAAACACGAGGAATCGCGTCCATAGTAAAGTAAACACTAAAACAGTAACAATTCGCCGGTAACGTTGTGAGGATGTTAAATTTAGTTCGTTATTTTTTTCACGTGTTGTAAATAAAAATTGTATATTATAAAAATTAATAATGTGTTTGAAATAGTTCGCTTTTTTAATTTATTTTCTAATCATTTCGCGTTAAGTTTTTTTTTTTAGTTTTTTTTTTTCGTCCGTTGAGAAACCTGCAGTGTTATCAGTAGTTTTAAAATTATGATAATTGAACTCTAATTAGGGTTTAAAATTTTTTCATTTTATCTATTCGACGTGTGTATTGTGTGTGTGTGCGAATCGGTTGACGGAAAAAAGTGACAAAAATGGAACACGATCACGATCATCTTCACGAGCATCATGATCACAATCATGGACACGGACACGAGCACGATCTTCACGATCACCACGACCATACGAATATTACGGATACGGCTGCGATCGTATTTTTGGAAATGAATCCCCTGTTGCAGGCTAAATTAGTAACCATGTTTGTATTATGTTTCGTATCATTTTTACTGGGTATTATTCCGCTGAAGCTAGTCAGATTAATGAGTATGAAAGTGCCATCGTGTAAGACACACTCTCACGGAGGTGACTCCGAGCCACCCTTGCTGATGTCGTTGCTTCTATGTTTCGGCGGCGGTGTACTTTTATTTACCACATTCCTGCATCTGCAGCCCGAGGTACGAGAAAGAATGGAGACATTCGTTCACAACGGCCAGTTACCTGATTTCGTGGTGAAAAATCACCTGCATTTCGCCGATCTGGTCTTCTGCGCTGGGTTCTTCCTCGTCTACATCATCGAAGAGGTCGTCCACGCTATTCTCGACCTGGGCTCGCATCATCACGAAGACGAAGCCGTGCTTCATCGTACGATGAGCTTGAGAAAATGCGCCAAACATTCGATGGATTTCCAACGCAGACACCACAAAGGCACAATGATACCGCGTGTTTCGCTCGCCAACAACCCGATCAAAAACGACATACCTGACTGCAGTTTGCTCAGCGTTTCGACGACGAGTCGACAAGGGCTACTCGAGCACGGATCTAATACTTTATTAAAAAGACCCCAGCATCTCACCGTAGACACCTTACCACAGATTTCGGCCGCTGCCTCATCCACCGACGCCGAAACCGAATCTTCGGCCGGCAGTACGAACGAAATCACCACCAAGAAATCGTTCCGAGGCCTGTTCACCGTTCTAGCTCTATCTTTTCACGAAGTTTTCGAAGGGTTAGCCGTTGGATTGGATAACAACGTTCAAAACGTATGGTATCTTTTTGCAGCCATCGCCACGCATAAATTCGTATTGTCCTTCTGCTTGGGAGTCGAACTGATCTCGAGTAGAACGAAAGTACCCCTGGTGATATTGTACATTTGCACGTTCGCCATCGTAACACCGATTGGAATCTCGTCTGGAATTTTATTGTCGGCGACGAGTGACAAGTCGACGCCCGATGGTACCTTGGTTACCGTCATCTTGCAAGGAATCGCTTCCGGTACGCTGCTCTATGTGACTTTCTTCGAAATACTGCAAAAGGAAAAGGCCAACGCGAAATCTGGGCTTTTGCAGTTGCTCGCTATTATGGCTGGATTCGGATTCATGCTGGCGTTACAATTTTTAAGTGAGTTTGGTTGCGAATCTTTAATTTGTAGACGTAATTAGCATTTATATGGACGTCATTTCGTGCCAATTTAATCGAGATTTTTGTGTGGCAGAAAGATGCGAAAAGTTTACGATGTAATTAGAATACATTACTGTCATGACCGGCAACTTAGCAGTATATGAAATTCTCGAGCTCCCCCCTCCCCCACACAATATTTCGAAAGTGAGAAAAGGTAAACCGTAGACAGCTCCAAAAATGTGAAAACTAATCATATTTTCAATTTTTGTAGTCAATAAAATCTGCATTTTCTTGGAATAGAAAAAAATTTCACAATTTTTTCAAGTCATAGTAAGAAAATCTCATTTTTTTGAAACTTTTTTTTTTAATTTTGGAAAACACTTCAATTTTTTGGAGGATTTTCAATTTTATTGAAATTTTTAAAAATTTTATTGAAAAGAAAATCTCATTTTTTTTTGTTCCAACTTTTCTTAGAGAATTTTAACTACCGACTAAAAATATTTCTTATTTCTTATGAGAGAAAAAACTTAATTTTTTGGAGAAAAAATGTAGTTTTTTTTGTAGGAAATGATTTTTCAATTTTTTGGAGCAAAAATATTTCTTTTTTATTCCTAGAAAATTCGTAATTTTCTTCTTCAGAAATAAATATTTTTACTCCAAAGTCGTTGTGAAATTTCTTGTTCTAAAATAACAAATTTCTTTCTCCATTAAAAAAATTTCTCAATTTTTTTAAAAGAAAAAAAGTTGAAAAAATAATCAGTTTATTGAAAAAAAAATGAGCTCCAAAAAATTCTAAAAAATTATTTTCCAAAAATATCGAAGATTTTTTTTTTCCAGAAAAAAAAAACATTTTTGTTCCAAACTTTTGAAAAAAAATTGGTTTTCAAAAATGAAATGTCTTTTTTAAAAATTCTTCTCCAAGTAAATTGAGACAAAAATCATTTTCTTCCAATGACATTTTTTTTCAGAATTTTTCTTATTTTAAAAAATTTAAAAAAATATTTTGACTCCAAAAAATTTAAGAATTACTTCCTACAAAAAAAAATATATTTACGATGACTCCAAATAATATAGGTAAGTAGGTATTTTTTTATACCAAGAAAATTTAAATTGAAAAAAAAAAATTGAGGTTTTTTATTTAAAAATTTGAGAAATACTTACTCCAAAAATTGAAAATTTTGAGAAAATTTGGATTTTTTTTTCTATGGTCGAAGGAAAAGATATCAATTTTTTGGAGGGGAAAAATTTGTTTATTTTTTTGAACAAAAAAACTTCTTTTTTTTTGAGGAAAAAATCTCATTTATTAGAGAAAAAAAAATCGGAAATTGCTTGAAATCAAATTTATCTCAATTTTTTAAGGGATTTTTTTTTTTTGAAGAAAAAACTTCCCATTTTTTTTTGGAAAAAATCTCATTAAGTCTTATTTTTCTTGAAATCAAATTTTTAGGTAAAAAATTTGTTGTTTTAGAACTAGAAACTCAACATTTTCAGAGTAAAAATATTTCACAAATTTTTGAAGAAGAAAATTTTGAATTTTCTTTGAATAAAAAATTACTGAATTTTTTGAAGTGAACGTAAAAAAAAATGTTTTTTTTTTTTTGTAGAAAAAAGTTCTCAATGTTTTTGAACCAAAAATTAATAAGAAAATTTTGCGAACAATTTCATAGGAAAAAAATCTGCGATTATTATCTCAATTTATATTGGAGAAGAAAATCTCCACTTTTTTGGAAGAAAGAAAATTCTCAATGATTGTTTTAAAACCAAGAAATTTCTCAGCGTTTGAAACAAAAAAATTTCTCATTTTAAAAATGCATTTTCTCAGAAACAAACCTATCAGTTTTAGAGAAAAAAATCTTTCAATATTTTTGGGATATCATTTTTTTCAATTTTTCGGAGCAAAGAAATTTTTTTGTGAGAAATTTTTTCATTTTTTGAAGGAAGACATCTCAAAATTGATCTTATTGAACAAAAAAAAATCCTTGATTTTTTTATAACAAAACAGTCTTTTCAATTTCAAAAAATCTTAAAATTTTTTGGAATTAGAAAAAAAAAATGTAGAAAATAACTAATCTGTTTTTTCTCTAATCGTTCAATTTTTGTAAAGAAAAAAAATCAGAATTTTTCGGGGAAGAAAAAATCCTTAAAATCTCTATTTTTGCAGTGTTTCTCAAATTTTTGAAAAAAAGGTTATGATTTTTTTTTGGGATAGAGGAAAAAATCTCAATTTTTTGGCGTAAAAATGTTTTTCATATTGAAAAAAAATTCCAGTATTTTTTCTGGAGAAAGAATCTTGTAAATTTTTTTAAATAATGTATTTTTTTTCAGTTCACTAGAAGCTTTTTTTTATTCTTTGGAACACAAAAAATTTTCTCAAATTTTTGAAGAAAAAAATTTGCAATTTTTTGGAGGAATATCCATTATTGATCTCAAAATCGACCGTTTTCGCGAATATATCTTCTTCTCCTTCTTCCTTTTCCAGGAATAATGGGTAAATATCCTAATTTTAAATATTTTATTGTAAAAGAAAAAAAATCACGTTTTAATATTTTTTCTTGTTTTTTTGGCACACTTTTTTTCATTTTTTTTACGTAAAAAAACTTTATACATTTTTGAAGAAAAAATTCTACATTTTCTTGGATTAAAAAACTACCTATTTCAATTTCTTTGTACCTATAGTGAAAATATTTCTCAAATTTTTGGAGTAAAAATATTTTTTAAACTTATTGACGAAATTTTTTTTTTTTTGGGAGAAAAGAATCTTTATATATTTTTTTTTTGGGGGGGGGGGGGTTATAGTTTTTTTTGAAGCGCATAAAAATATTTTTTTAACTTTTGATGACAATCTGGTTTTTTTTGATAATAATCTCCAAAGAAGTACTTTTTTTTTGGAGAAAAATCTTTCATTATTAGGTACTGGAGTAAAAAAATCATTTTTAAAAAAAATTATCTACCTATCAATTTTTTAGTTTTTTGGTCGATAATATTTCTCTCGAGTTACCTATTTTGGGCAAAATAAATAAAAATGATCACTCTTAAATTCAACGTTAAAATTTTTCAAACTATTATTCCTTCGGTCAAGTTGCAGCCCTGTTAACTGAGATCAAAATCTCTTTAAATTGATACGAAATGACCGCATAGTACTAGTTTCATTACACTGTACGATTTTTTTCGGCCTCGTTCATTTACCATAGTCCACCTCGGCTAATTAATTCCATATTTCTCCAAAACAACAATAAGACAACTCGAGGTCGAAATACTCGCGTTCATTTTTAGGTCTTGCACCGGCCACACTAGTCATCGCCATAAATTATCATCATAAGTAGGCTACTCGAGTACTGGATGCTTCCACCGAACGAAAACCTACCTGAATCCGGAATTAACAAGCACCCTGATAAACGTATTAATTAACTCGACGAATTAATCCGTGTCCGATTCAATTGCTCTGCAGAGCGACCAAGAACAGACCATTTGTCGCGTTTTACGAGTCTTTAATTATTCGCAATTAACTTCTTATACAAACTCGCTCGTATCCGGTTCTTGTAATTCCAATCTCGCAGTAGCCGTTTCGCCATCATCGCCATTCCATAAGAATCCATTTCGTATATGATATGAATTACGATGTCGTAAAAGCACCGATATCACGTCGTATTTTACCCTACATTGTATCTCTTCTCTTGGCACGCACAAAATTCAAATAAATAATTCCTACTTCGTCGCGACCCGGTCGGGTACATTCGTTCTTATATTGTTAGCTTTTCAAATAAAATTAAAATGGAAAATATGCTGCAGGTAATTCGTACCTCTCTCTCTCGGCATCCTTTTTCAATATTAAACGCGTAAAATGTACCAACCTCGTCCTCGTACAAAATCGGTAGCCAAAAACAGCAACATTGGTCGACGATTTGGAAGAAGTAGGACGAAAGCGTGGAGAGGGAAAAAGAAAAGAAACATATTTCTTACGCGAATAAATAACGAAATAGGAAAAATGTGTTTTTTTTTTCGGTTTCGCTGCAATAATAACCCTTTTTGAGCGCGCCTTTCAGTCCCTTTCCCCTCACACACAACCCCTTTCGTCTATTTTCTGGCTTCTGCGTCGGTCTCGCGAAAATAAAGAAATTAAAAAAGAACAAAGCGATACGTTGGAAAATATTAATAATGAATTTTTTCACTGTGCATGAAACTAAGCTAGGGAAAAATTGAAAAAATGTCATACTCGTGAGATTCTAGCCTGCTCAAGCTTAACGAGTGAAAAATTTTCAAAAAAATTTTATCCTCGCCTAGGTTTACATGGCTAATCTAAATTTGAAAATTTTTCGCTTCAAAATTAAGGGGGGGGGCTTGTTTTGGAACATTTTTTGTTGAATACATAGCGTTGATTAGCGGAATTTTCTAAGACCTTTGCATGACGTCATTTTGATTTTTCACCTATGAAGTTTTGAAGAAAAATTGGAAACTAATTTCAAATTGTTTCTTTTTACAAAAAAAATTAATTTTTAATTTTTGAAAAATAAAATGCATAGAGTTCTCAAAAAAAGGAAATTATTTTCATATTGCATTTTGATTGTGTCATTTTGTAGAAAATGTTGGTAGATTTTTTGGAAAATTACAAATTTCAAAATCAAAATTGGAGAAAAACGCGATTTTTACTTTAGGTCCCGTTTCTAGGAAAACTATGCAACCCACAAAACTTTTTCTCAGAATCTTTTTTATTCAGTAGAGTCTTGTCTATAATTTAACGAGAGGATTTTGCAAAACTCGTATTTTCTCTCCTATTTTATGAAACCCTTTCATAGTTTTTCCTCGGAAGTATTCCAGTCGACTCGAAAGAAATAGTTGACAAATTAAAATTTTGCAAAATCCTCTCGTTAAATTATAGACAAGACTCTACTGAATAAAAAAGATTCTAAGAAAAAGTTTTGTGGGTTGCATAGTTTTCCTAGAAACGGTACCTGAAGTAAAAATCGCGTTTTTCTCCAATTTTGACCTTGAAATTTGTAATTTTCCAAAAAATCTACCAACATTTTCTACAAAATGACACAATCAAAATGCAATATGAAAATAATTTCCTTTTTTTGAGAACTCTATGCATTTTATTTTTCAAAAATTAAAAATTAATTTTTTTTGTAAAAAGAAACAATTTGAAATTAGTTTCCAATTTTTCTTCAAAACTTCATAGGTGAAAAATCAAAATGACGTCATGCAAAGGTCTTAGAAAATTCCGCTAATCAACGCTATGTATTCAACAAAAAATGTTCCAAAACAAGCCCCCCCCCCTTAATAATAGATAACAATGAAGGAATGTGGAAAAAAATATACACCGAAATCAGGTCGAAATGGCGTAAAATCCCCCTCTCCTCCCCTCCCCTTCCATCTTTTCGTGAAGCGCCAGATTTGCCACAGTATATAAGGATTCTTACGTTTTTTTTTTTTTTTTGTTCCTCACCATACCACCCATTTTGTTGGTTTTTATTTTCCTTTGTATTGGAAAATACCATTAAACTTTTTCGTACACAATGAAGCTTCTTTCTTAATGGTTAATGCCGTTTGATTAATTTTTTAGCATCGTTTTTTAAAAATTCTCTCGACTCGAGTTGCGCTTTCGTATTATAGCCACCTCAAGCTGTAACAGGGTCGATTTTATCGTAACTTGAGAGCTGTTTGGAGTAAAGGGAGTAATCTGCTTTTATCCTATGGGTATAAGAGTTCCTTTTAGGTTGTAGCAAGTTAATTTATTTCTAAATATCTATATTCTTTTATGATCGGCGAGTTGTTTAAACATTTCCCTCTCTATTGCTTCTTGCATAATAGTGAGTGAGATGCTGAGATTAGTATTTTCTTTTTTTTCTACTCTCAGAACTAGCTGAGTTGATGAAAATTCTCTTGAGGAAAATGGAAAGATGAGGTCCAACAATTTTGGCTATTTCTTTATTTAAAAACAATTTTTGAAAAAAATTTATTGAGTATTTTTAAATCAAATTTTATTAAAATAAGATTTTTAAAATTTTGTTATTTGTGACCCGGCATGACAAAAGGGACCTAGTAAGTATTTTACAAATTTTTCAGGAGAGCAAAAATCAACTTTGAGAATGAATATCTTTGAAACAAATGAACCGATTTTTTCAGATTTTAGGGAAATAGTTACTGGATATAAGTGAAATATTTTCCAATATTTAAAAAAAAAATTTGTGCGAAATTTTTTTTTTATAATGGATGAAAGAAATTTGAACAAACTCAATGTTGCCAAAAAGGGGGGAAAATTGTGAGGTAAGCAAATTTTTGAAGCTTACTGATAATAAATATCAGAGCGGTTTTTGGCTAAATTAAGAGCATTTTGCATCATAAGTGGTCATAAAACGAAAAAAACATCGAAAAACAAAAATTATTAGATTTCATCGATTTCAAGTAGGTAAAATTATTTTGATAAGTGATGATTCTGAAAAGTGATCAAAAATTCTCTGAAGTGGAATTTTTTCGCTTAAAATCACGTATTTCAAGCATCATCCCAGGGGGGGGGGTGCTATTTTGAAACAAATTAGGGATATATTTTTACACATTTTTATTCAAATTCATGAAAAACAGCTACATTGCCTACTAGGTCCATTTTGTCGTGCCGATTGGAAATATTGATTTTTTCGAAATTTTGAGTGGTTCAGATGATAGACCTCGGTTCATACAGCTCAGAACACAAAAAAAAAGTGAAAATCGATTTTTTACTTAGTAGGTCCCTTTTGTTATGCCGGGTCACATTTTGTAAAATCTTGTCGAATGGTACCTAAATTATTTTGAATAAACAAATTTTTCAAAATTCACTCAGAAATGCTGAAATTTGGCAAAAAATCGTATTTTTTGTGATTTTAAAAGTTTGGAAAAAATTCCAAAAATTTCTTAAAAACTAGTTTTAATTATTTATTATAATATTATTTTGAAAAACATCATGTTAAAAAAAAATTATACCTACTGAAAGAATATTTCGAAAATTTCTCTCCAAACAAATATATAAAATGTTTTAAAAGAGGTTTTACTTCAAAGAATGATTTTAAAACTACATATTTTTTAAAAATGAAAAATTTCTTGAAAGACAGTTTCAATTTTTTGAAAATTTATGAAGAATTTATAAATTTTTTGAAAAGGTTTTTTTTTTTTTTTTTAAACAATTTTATGAAATTATATTTAAAACACAATTAAAAAAAAAATGATTATGGAAGAACGTTCCAAAATTTGTTGAAACTAACACCTATTTGTCTATACTTATTTTTATTCCTAACCAAAATTTTATTTAAAAAATTCATCTTTTTTCCAGATTTTGTTCAAAAATATTTTTGAAAAATTTATTCACAGGGGTAGAAAAAATTGAAAATTTTTTCCAATTGTTTTAAAAAATAATAATCAAAAAATAACAATTTAAAAAAAAAAATAATTTCAGTTTGAAAAACAATTTTGAAAGCGTTTTCAAAATTTCATTGAAAGAAATATTTAAAAAAATCTTGTTTATGAATTGAAACGTTGAAAAAATTGTTGAAATAAAATTTAAAAAAAAGGTTTTGTTAAAATTTTGAAAAAATACACCGTGTACTAAAATTTTTTCAATAATTTCTGTACTCAAAAAAATAGTATCGAAAATTTTTTAAACGCCGAAAAAATTCTAAAAAACAGTTTTAATTTGAAAAACACAATTTTGAAAAAAAATTATTGTAGATATATACATTTTTTTAAATTTTTGACGAAAAACATCCATTTAAATGTCTTATCCAAACCAAAATTTCATTTTTTTAAATGTTTTTTAAAAAAAATGTTTTATTAGAAAATAGAAGCTTAAAAACAAGAATTGTTTCAATTTTTCAAAAAAAAAATGTATGAAACGAAGTTTTCAATTACCTCCCCCCCCCCCCCCCTCCCAAAAAATTATAATAATTTGTTTTGAAAAACAATTCTCATTTTTATAAAGTTTGATATAATAATTATGTAGTTTTCTTGGAAACTAACTAAAAAAATCTAGTTTAGGTACCTATAGTTGAAGAGTCAAAAAAAAAAATTGAAATATCACAAAAATTGTTGCAATAAAAAAATAGAAACGTTAGAAAGATGATAATTAATTATGTTGAATGTTTTTTCTTCAAAAATTTCTTAAAAAACAAAACTGTTTTGACTATTCTCAGATAACAACTTCGATATTAGAAAAAAAATTTAGGATTCGTAGTAGAGAACACTTTCGAAAAAATTCATTCATTATGAAAGAATTTCTCAATTTTTTTGAAAACATCTCTTTTTTTAAATTTTGTTCAATCCAAAATTTTATAAATAAATTTTCAAAACATTTTTCACATTTCATTGGATAGTAGTTTTTTTTTTTGAATTTATTCTCTGCAGTTGAAGTTTGAAAGAAATCGTTGAAATAACACAAAAATTATTGCAATTTTGCAAAAATTCGTTGAAATGTTGAAAATAATTTTTTTTTCAACTTTTTGTTGAAGGAGTTTTTCAATTTTAAAAAAAATCACTTTATAGGAACAAAAAAAACTTTTTTTTGACAAACAATCTTAGAAATTTTTATTTTAGAATAACTTATTGTATTTTTTCAAAATTTTATGTTGAAGCATCCATTTTTTGAACTCAAATTTGAAAATACAATTTTTTGTGATTTTAAAAATTTAAAATTTTTTAAAAATTCAAACTTTTTTTGAATGCTGTATTCAAAAATACCCACCACAGAAAAAAAATTTTTGCAAAATAATTTTTCACTTTTGGTTCAATTTTTTTTTTAATTCCATCAAAAAACCTGTATCTTATGAAAGTTTTGTTCAACCCATAAATGAAAAGTTCTGCTTTTCTGGGAAAAATCGAGGAATTCTCTCAATTTAATGCATAAGAATAAGAGCAACAACCCATTTTTCTGGCATAGATCAACAAATATCTTAATCCGAAACTGATTTTTGTCAAGTTCAGCATCGATTAGAACGATTCTGACCGAACATCTACCTACGCATTATAATTTCGCAAAAATTGCAATTTTCATACCCACGATGGTCATCTTCCTTCTTACGACGTATTTCCCTCATCTACACTTGTTTACTTCGCACAGATTCATCACGAGTGTCTCATTTGACTCGCTAATCATTTTATAAGGAAGGTATAGTGCACCTCACAATGCACATGACATCCGAACTAATGGCTGTCTATTTTTCACCACGTATTTGTCTCCACCTAACGTAATAATTATCGACGTTTTCGAATGAAACGTGACTAATAGGAAATTTTAACCGGTGCGTAATTCATCGTACCCAGGTATCATCGTCGTAGTTTGTAAGAACGATACCCTATATATCTATCTATGTAGAGTGTAGACGTATCATAGAGGAATTTAAACAAATACGTAGGTATTCTCGATCCTAGGTACCCTACCCTCCTGGCTACCTACGTTTATGTCCGTTCGTCTTTCGTAGTAAATTCTACATTACCTTGTACTAGACATAGACACTAAAGTCTGCGCGATAATAAGCCTCGTGTGTATACTTAATTACAGCGGTAAGCATCGCAGAGCACTTAGCCCAAGTCAAAGAGCACCGAGCCACGTTTTCTACTCCAATGTGGCTCGTATTTTGTTCTTATTATGATTCATTCGACGATAGACTCCTCATCGTGTAATATACACAGAACAGACCACGCAAGTACCCATCGTATGTGGTAATTGGTAATTACCCGAGGAGTTGAGTTAATGGCGAATTGAGTCGGCTACCTAAACGTTTGTTTTTTTCATTCGATACACGAGTCTGCCTGAAGGCAGTACGTGTAGAAAATTTCCAAAATCTACCCCAATTTTTTTCTTGTTCCTTCATGCGGATACCAACATCAGCTTGGTTACCACGGTAACACGACGACGTGTATTGGAATTTGATAAATATTTTGTAAATTGTACGAAATACTAAATTTAAAGGTCTGCAAATTAATATCTAATTAATAAGCCTTTCAATAGGACCATTCTCCCTTTATCAGTTTGAAATTTTCCATTTGACACGTGTCAAGAGATTCGTGCGCGGTTAGTTTGTTAGGTAAATCGCGTTGATACTTCGGAAGTAGAAAGAGCTGTCTACTTCACTACAGTATTTATTCAATTTTTTTACATGGATGTGGATCGTTGTTGTTGAATTTAACAAAGTCCAATGGCACATAGATACTTGATATTAAAAATTGGAGGGGAGGGAGGGGTCCAATCGAAATTTTTGTAATAACCAAAATTATTTCTGAGACTTTGAGCTACAACTTTTGTTTGAAAATTTTTTCAATTGGACCCCCTTTTCTCCACCAGTTTTTAATAATGTACCTATCTTAGTCATATTATGCAAAATTGGAGGGGAGGGAAGGGTCAAATCGAAAATTTTATAATAACAGAAATTATTTCTAGGACTTTAATCTACAACTTTTGTTTGAAAATTTTTCAAGTGGACCCCCCCCCCCCCAATTTTGAAAAATTAGCTACCTCATATTATGTGAAATCAGAAGAGAGGGAGGGATCCAATCGAAATTTTTATAATAACCAAAATTATTTTTAGGATCTTAATCTACAACTTTCATTTGAAAAATTTTTTAATTCACCCCTTCTTCCCTCATTCCTCAAATTTTTAATTAGTATCTTTAGAGTGTTATGCGAAATCGGTGGGGAGAAAGGGGTAAAATCGAAAAAATTTTCAAACAAAAGTTATAGCTTGAAGTCCTAGGAATAATTTAGGTTATTACAAAAATTTCGATTGCACCCCTCCCTCCTCTCCAAATTTGAATATCAAGTATCTACGTAGTATAGGACTTGGTAAAATTCAACAACAACGATCCACTTCCACATCCATGTAAACAAATGAGTAAACTAGACACTAGTGCCAAACTCCTCGTATTATCTGCAAATTGATACAGGTATTGCATTTATATACGTAAAACGTTTATCTGAAGTTCAACAAGCACCTAACCAACCGATACGATAATAACGTCGAATATTAACGCATTTATTCGAATGCAACAACCACCAACAAATGCAACTTGTGTGTCAACTTACATACGTTTGTTATGTTTATTGAATTTTGTTGCCAAAAAAAAGAGCAACAGCGAGGTACGTAAACGTAAGAAAATTATACCGTGAAAAATACCTCATTAAGTAGCTTACGAATGTGTAATTTTAAGCTATTCAAGGTATTTGAAAATGAGTTATTAATGTTCCGCTGGTCGCAGGTATTTCGGATGTTACGAAAATACCGCAAGTTGTGTATGTTTTAGAATACGACTACATGAAGTTTTATAACGGATTATATAATACGTACGAGTACTGGTTGAGCGTGAGGTATTCGCCCCGAAAGGGCGCTGAAAAGGTCACGGTTATATGGTGTTTTTTTTTAACGTGTGTGCCTCTGGTTGATTGCTGATGTGTTTTTGTTTTGTAAGGCTGCGTAGAGTGAGGCAATTTGAAAGTAGTGTCGACCCTCGACTGTCAAGTATGTAATTTTCTGTAGATTTGATTTGATATATTTTTTAAAATTTTGTTGAAGTTTTTTCTCAATTTTTTTGAAGTTTGAAATTATTTGTGAATTTTTTCGAATCGAGTGTATTTTTTCAGTGATTTTTAAAAAACTTTTATTTCACTTTTATTTTGAATTTTACTTCAATTTTTCTCATATTTGGTTTTTGCTTCGACTCTTTGCTTAACATCTTGATTAATTTTTTATTTGAAATGTCAAATATTTGTATTTAAATTTTTAAAAAAAATTCCAATTCCAGCGGGGTCTTCTGTTTTTAATTTTTCTCAATTTCAATTTTTTTTTCAATTTAATTTCTTTTTCAACTTTCAAGATTTACTTTTATTTTTTTTTCCAACACAATTTTGAGTTTAACATACTTTTTTTTTTCAAGTTCGCCTCAATTTTTAATTTAATTTCAATTTTTTCTTCTTTATTTTTTTTTACTTTGATTCTTTTTTTTTTTTTTTTTTTTTTTTAACGCCATATACAGCAACTAAGGCTAGAGGCGTGTCACGGAGGAGGATTACTTAGAGAAGGGATCGTAAACCAGTTTTGGATAGAAAGGATAATAAGTTTTGAATTTTAATGGGGTCATCTGATAGGACTTCTTTTGGATTATTAGAGGATAGGTATAGGGATCTTTCATTTATGTATTTTGGACACTGAAAAAAATTTTATTTAAATTTTATATTTTAACAATTAAACGGGTACTTAAATTCTCAGTTTTTCATTTTTTTCCAATTTCTTCTCGACTTTTTCTTCGTTGGTTTGGTTTTTTCTTCGATTTTTCATTTTATTTCGATTTTGATTACTAAGCAGACACTTCATTGTCAATTTAATTTCTATTTTTTCTTTTTCTTTGGTTTCGTTTTTTACTTGGATTTTTCATTTCGTTTCGATTTTGATTAGGTACTAAGCATAAGTATATTATTCAATTTTCAATTTTTCACTATTTTAATTTTTTTTCAATTTTACCTCAGTTTTTGGTATTTTAATTTTTTTTTCTTCATTGGTTTTTTACTTCGATCACTTAATTTTATTTAAATTTTGGATATCAGCAAGTTCGTTAATTTTCTATTTTTTTTAAATTTTCATCTCTATTTTGAATTTTGAAAATTTAATTTCAATTTTTTTCTTCTTTAGATTTTTTAAACTTTTATTTAAAATTTCCTCTCATATGTCAAGTTGGTATCGCCCAACTTCAATTTTCAATCTTATTTCAATTTTATTTACTTAGGTATTTATATTTTTCTAATTATCGAGTTTCACTTTTATGTTTGATTTTTTCAATTTTCGATTAAGTACATTCTATTTTTTTTACATATATACCTATATATATACAGGTATGCTACGGTAAAGTGGAGCCCGATTCTGAAAATGATACATGCCCGTTTGCGGGCTCAAGAACGTTTTTCTAAAAAATCATATATTTCCATGATGTACACATACGAGTACTCAAGAGTCTAAATGCGAATTTTTGTCCGGGACCCACTTGGCATGTATCATACCTACATTATATTATACACATTACCTCACACTACCCCACACAGAAACTTCAACCTTATGCCATTTATATACTACTATTTTTACAGTGAAATAGGCCAACAGTATAACTGATTTCTTAATTTATACGAATTTTCAAAGTGCTGGGCTCCAGATCGTCTGTTTCATATACCGGGCCCCACAACGATAGCAAGACAAATATACATATACCTATATATATATTTTTTTTTTTTTTTGACTTTCGTACTTATTATGGTTTTTTAATTTTATTTCGATTTCAGTTGCATTGCTTCAATTATTGATTTTTCACAATTTAATTTTTTGTATTTCGAATCTTTGTCAAATATTTGTTTTAAAAATTTTTCATTCTCAATTTCAGTTTCCAACTTCATTACCGAGTTTGTATTATACATCTATTCCAATTTTCAATTTTAATTTCATGTTCAAACTTTTCAAATTATATACCTAGCTTCCATTTCTTAACTTTCATTTTTACTCGTATTTTTCAATTCATAATTATCTAGTATTTATTTTTATTCATTTTCAAATTTTGAATTTGACTCTTAGATTCATTTCTTGATTTATTTCAGTTGTGACCATTACCTACTTCAATTTTTAGTTTTTTTATAATGTAAGTTTTTAGTTTTATATTAATTTTTGCTGCTGCTGCTGCTGTTGTTGTAGTTGTTGTTGTTGTTGTTGTTGTTTTTTGAAAAATTTGAATTAATAATTTCAATTTTCACTTTGATTTTGGTTTTCGATTTCATTTTTATTTCATTTTTCAATTTTTCCAATTTTTATTTAGTTTTTTTAAATTTTGAGTTTTACTTTAATTTTCAATTTTTCCATGTTTTTTTTTTCTTAATTATTTTGTTTTTCAATTTTGAATTTTTTCTTGAAGTTAATGCTTCATTCTTTATTTTTTACTAAATTTCAGTTTCACTCCAATTTTTAATTCTATTTCAATATTTTCCAACTTTGAAATTATTCGTACCTATATTTTTTCAAATTTTATGCATTTTCTTTTTAGTAGGTAGTTCATATTTGGTTGCCATTTTTAATTTTTTTTAAAAATTCTAATTCTACATCAAATATTAGATTTTTCCTTCAATTCATCATTTTTCACAAATATAATATTACTTGATTTTTTTTGATTTTTTAGTTTAAATTTTACTCTTCCCATTTTCATTTTTTTTTCTGCGTTTTTCTGCCTTATTGGCTTTTATTTTGAATCTTGTTTTTATTTCGATTTTGATCTTCAATTTTTCATTTTTTCAATTTTCATGCTTTTTGAATTTTTAAATTTCCAATTTCACTTTAATTTCTATTTTTACCCCATTTTTGAAAAGTTTCAATTTCGTTCCAATTTCTATTCTTTTTTTTTTGTCAAGTTGATATTGTTTCTATCTGCTTCAATTTCAAGATTTTTTCACAATTTTTATTTCAAATGAAATCGACACGAAAACCATCGAATTTAACCAATATCGAAAAAAGAAGATAAAATTGAAGTAATGGTCTCAAAAACTACCTATAATAGGTCACTTCGTAAAGTGCTCGGAAAATCCACCGCTATTGCTACTCGCACCGCAAGCGGTCTCCATACTCTTCCATAATCTCGTAATCCGACACGAGGCGATAACCACGATAGGAGAAAATTAAGTCGTTCTACCATTTTATAGCGCCCATAGAAGAAAAGAGCTTTTTACGTACAAAGAGAAGAGTGTAACATAAACGACGACGAAAAGTAGAAAGACCCTCGGCGAGAAAGGGGTTAAAATAGCGTGACGAGAAGGGAAGAGAGGACCAAAACAAAAAAGGTGTCTTGAAAATAACACGCAAAATTGATGACAACGGGGAATAAAGGAATAGCTTCCGGTATTGTTGTATGAGATGTTCGGTGTACTCTTGCTTTGGCGTACGGTGTCGACGAGAGACTCGAAACAGAACAAGAGTACACGCTTTGGGTATACGTAGCCTCGAGATGAAATTACATTATAAAGCTTTGCTTAGTAGGTATACCGACATCGCTGTACTATACAGCTACAAAAGAAATTTTTTTATACGTGTTTTCACGTGGGTATTAAGTAGCCGAGATGAGAAAATACCTTCAAAAAAATTGGATGGATTCTTTTGAGTATGATGTATGTTATGATCTCTCCTGCCCCCTTGGTTCAGAAAAGCCCTAGCAGTAATTCATTTCCTATCAATTACGAATCTGTTTAATACAATAATATTATATGTTTAAGTTTTTTGTATGGTACTTACATATGCGTAGTTACTCCATGAATATAATTATCAGACGTTTCGATACGCTTTTCCAATCAATACTTTTGTCATGCGTTCATATTATACGAATAGTCCAGGCACGCAAGTACTATTTTAAAAACTAATTTATTATATCGAAGTAGCCTATTGCCAAGAGATTTTCATCAACGTCTCGTTCTGTACGTTCTATCAATGTATAAAATGTCTAAATAAAAAAAGGGTTTATTGTGGAAAACAATCACATTATTGAAAATTGAACGAAAAATCATATGACGTTGAAACCATAATCTACCCAGCACGGAAAGCATGAAATAATACGAAAAAACAAGAATTCAAAATACGAGCAAGAAGTAGCAAAAGAAGCAGAAAATTTCAAAATTTTGTGGCATTATTGTAAAATTTTAAATTTTGTAAAAAAGAGGAGCCTTTTGAAAAAAAAATTTCTGTCAAAAAAAAAAACTTTAAAAAATAATTTTTAAAAACCTTATAAAAAATTCTCCAAAAAAATTCAATTGAAATTTTTTTTGTACTTTTTTATAATTATGTATCTTGTAAAAAAATCTGTTTTAGGTATCCAAAACAAAATTAAAAAAATTATAGGTAATTTGATAAAAAAAAAAAAAAAATTGAAAAGATCGTGTTGTTTAAAAAACATTTCTGAAAACAGGAAGTTGAAAAATTCAAAAATTGTTTTGATAAAAAATTCTGGAAAATTATCTTCTTGAAAAAAAAATTTACAAAAATATTTTTTGACTAAAGATCTTGAAAAAAATACTTGGGCAAAAACATGGTTTTGTTTAATTATCTTTTTAAGAAAAAATGATATTGTCCAAAAAAATCTGCTGAAAAAAATTCTTGATTAAAAAATCGTTTAAAAAATTGATCCAACAAACCTTTTCTTGCTAAAGAATTCGTTCTGAAAAAATGTTCCTTAATATTCTTGAAAATTTTCTTTTGACACAGGTGAAAGTCTCTGAACAAAAAAGTATTCTGGTATATTCTTATATCAAAAAATCGTATTGATAAAAATTTTTATAAATATTTTGACAAAACTCTGCTTAAAAAATTATTTTTTAAAGAAAGAAAAAAGAAAAGAAAAACTCTCTCCCTTTTCTCCAATAAAAAAAATTAAACAAATAAGAAACAAAAAATCATTTACGGAATAATCTTGAAAACAAAAATGTTTTTTTTTTTCAAATTATCTTTTTGAGAAAAAATTGTCTTTTCCAATAAAATTTACTGAAAAAATATTGAAAATAATTATTTAAAAAAAATTGTTCTAACAAAAGTTTTCTTAGCAAATAATGAACCTAATATATTATGAAAAAAAAAAAAAAATCTTGTCAAATAATCTTCTTGAGAACATTTTTTTTTTACATTAAATTCAATTATCAAAAAGTGTTTTGAAAGCAATAGTTTTAGGTAGGTACCTCTTCCTATATCAAAAAATTCCCTGAAAAAGGAAAATATTTTAGAACAAATCTTTTGTGAAATTATTGGAAATTATTGGACAAAAAGGAAGAAATATTCGAAAAAATTCTCCTGCAAACAAAAAGTTCGAAAAAAAATTAATTGTTTTTGTCATATAACTTGGAAAAAAATTGTGCTGTCTCAAAAAATCTTCTGGAAAAATGTTTTTAAAATGTTGTGAAAAAAAATTATTTTCTAAACATGTACTTTAAAGCAGTTGACAATCATTTTATTGGAAGAAATTTTTCTCTCAGAGAAATCTTGTAAAAATTTCTTGTCAAATAATTTTTTTGAATATTGAAAAAAAATTTTGGGAGATAATCTTATTTTTAAGAATTTTTGGAAAAGTAGTGTTGTTACGTCTTATACTTATTAGGTATTGATTTATGTAGGTACTTGATTACTTTTTTTCAGAAATTCTGCTTTAAAATTTTTTTGGAAAAAACCTTTGGACTAAAATTGTTAGGTACTTACCAAAAAATCTTGGCAAAAATTATTTTGTAAAAAATCTTGTTCTTGACGACAAAAAAAAATCTTGACGAAAATTTTCTTGACGGAACTATTTTTTCAAAAAAATTTCTTCGCTAAAAAAACTTGAAATTTAATTTTTTTGTGGGGGGGCGGGGGGAGAGTAGTGTTGTCGAAAGATCTTTTTGCAGAAAAATTGTCTTACCTATTCTAAAAATCTTCTGGGAAAAAAATGCTTGTCAAAAAATCTTGAAAAATTCTTCTGACAAAAACTTTCTTTAGACAAAGCATTTTTTTAAAAAATAAAAATCGTCAAGTAGTCTTGAAAAAAAAATTAAAAATACAGAAAAACCTAGAGTGGAAAAGGTTCTAAAAAATAATAGGTATTCTTATCAAAAAAAATTTTTGAGCAAAAATCCTTTGAAAAATTTCCTTGACAAAAGATACTCTTCACAAGATTGTGTACTAGTATCAAAAAATTTTTGCAATTGTTCTGACGAAGAAAAAATTTGTTACCCCAAAATTTTCAAAAAAAGTCTCTCGAAAAAAAATATTGGACAGAAAAAAAAAACAAGAAATAATGATCTAAAAATGTACTTAGAATTAGATACATGATTTGTATTAAAAAGGTTGGAGAGGGGAGAGGGTCTCGAGGATCTCTTATTTTGTATCTTTCGTATGAACTGCTTTATCTGAATTATTCATCCAAACCAATGATAAGAAGAGCGAGTGTTTGTCCAACGATGTGATTCCTTAACAAAAAACTTTACGATCGATGTTATAATTTACCATTCTTGGATCAACTAAGTGTGTCTTTCAAGTCTTATCTAATACTGGCAACGAGGAGAAGCTCAGCTATCCACGATTTATTCCGACAATATTTGAAACGATGCGGTATTACACTCATTTCGTGATGTTTACTTTTTCGTCACCTCGATGGAGTAATAATGATGCTTCGTTGTGTGTACTGTACGTGTATCTATTCAAATTACATGAAAAGATCGCATCATCGCATCGTGCACATCACACGATTAATTCGCCTCTTTCAGCTTCATCGTGTACTCTGTACTCGAGTCAAACCCAAAGAAGAAAATTATATTTGAACTATATTCTTCGGACAATTCTCTCTGCCCCTTCCTTTTGCCTTGGCGATTTATTATAAAAATATCTATAACGAATTTTACGACTCGTATTTCTCGTCTCAGAAGTGGTCAAACAGTTTTAGTGGAAAAATGGGTTACGTAATTGGTAATACACACAATATGTGTTATCGAGAGAGGGGATCACACGAGGAAAGGCCATCGATGTGCAAATATTGTTTTTTCGCGATGGCTTTTATAGTTTATGGTCCCTTATAATACCCTTTTCTATACTTTTCATTCGATACGAAACACGCGCGAATATAATAGAAGAGACGTGTGCGGATTGTAATTAAGTGATGGTCATATTTTTTTGTCGAAAAGAAAACAATAAAAATGGTGTATTCTTTAATCGAGTGTAGCAATTGAGCGATGGGATATGAAGAGTTGAAAATTCGAGTGTGATGAACGGATGAGTGTTGCAGAAGTCGGAGGGTGATTTTTTCTTCGAGAATACCCTTTTCTTTGGTCTCAAATTTTTTTCCCCCACGGGTTTCCAATAAAGTAAAATTCGTTTGTTTTCAAATCAATCTTTTTCTAAGCATTTTCTCTATATTTTTTCTGGAAATGAGTATTTTTGTGTTTTTGCTTTGGCACAATGGAGGGCTAAAGCCTAAAATTTTTTAAAAGGGTCTTAGTGCAATAATTTTGCTGGTATTTTTTTTACTCAGCATGGAACTTTCCCTTTTTTCAATGAAAGAGTTGTTAAAAATTCTTAGATTTTTTGTGAAAAAAATCGAATTTTTTGAAAGAAAAAAACTTAATTTTTTTGAAAAATTCATTCCAATTTTTTTTTTTAGAGAAAATCTCAATTTTCAAGAATAATTCGCTCATCTGTAGCCAGAGTAGAATAATCTCTCTTTTTTTTGACAGATAAATTCATTTTTTTTTTTTTTTTTTTTTTTGTAGAAAAAATCACTCAATTTTTTTGGAGTAGAGAAAAATTCCAACTTTTCGAAGTAAAAAACTTCTTATTTTTTAGAGAGAAACCATTAAATTTTTGACTTATTATTTTTTCTGTGTTTTTGAAGCAAAAATCAATGGATTCCTATGCTGAAAAAAATTTCAGTTGAGTTTTAAAAAAATAAAAAAATTTATGATAGAAATCATTCAATTTCATTTTTCATTCTTTTTGAAAAAATGATTTTTTATGAAAATTTTAGAGCATAAAAATCTAAGTATATTTTTTGGAGAAAAAAATACGTTTTACTTTTTGAAGAAGAAAAGCTCATTTTTTGCGAGTAAAAATTTCTTGATTTTTTTTGCAGAATTTTTTTTTTGTTTTGTTTTCAGAAATGAATACTTATTGTACTCTTGAAGAAAAAAGAATCTCAAATTTCGGTCTAGAATTTTTTGAAAAAAAAATCATTCAATTTTTTAAAGTAAAAAATCTAATTTTTATTGTTGTTTTCTTCGCCGGTGGGGGGGGGGGGGATACTCAGTTTCTCATGGAGAAAAAATCCTCAAGTTTTTGAGGAGTAAAAATTTTTTCATGTTTTTGAAATAGAAAAAATTCTTTTACTTGTATATGAGGAAAATAATTCAATTTAGGTGTGGTATCATTTTTTTGTGAAAGAAATCTTACTTTTAGAGGAAAGGAGTAAGTATGTTGAAAAAAATCGCCAAGTATGTAAATGTTTTTGTGTAAAAAAATTTCAATTAGATAGGTACAGACCATTTTTTTTTTTTTTTTTTAGAAAAATATCTTTTTAATTTTAGAGAAAATTTTTGGAGAAGAAAAATCTTTAATTTTTTCAGTAAAAAAATCTAAAATATTTATAGTGGAGTAAAAAATTGAAGTTGAAAAATTTTTGACCATTTTTTGAAAATTTTGAGCCTGATATTGAGTTGATTTTTTTTTCTAGAAAAATTTCGTTTTACTTTTAGGGAAAAATCTTTTGATCCCAGCTTTTTTGAGAAAAAAATTGAATTTTTGGAGAAGAAAAATCTTTAATTTTTTCTGGGGGGAAAATAGGTTGGTAGGTAAAAAATATTTGAAGTGGTGTAAAAAATTGAAATTAAAAAATTTTGAGCTTGATATTGAGTGGATTTTTTTTTTTAAAGAAAAATATTTTTTTACTTTTAGTAAAAAAATTATCATCTTTTGGTCTCAGTTTGTTTGAGAAAAAAATTAAATTTTTGGTGAAGAAAAATCTTTAATTTTTTCAGGGAAAAAATAGGTAGGTATAAAATATTTAAAGTGGAGTAAAAAATGGAAATTGAAAAATTTTGAGCATTTTTTGAAAATTTTGATCCTGATATTGGGTTGGTTTCTTTTTTTTTAAAAGAAAAACATGTTTTTACTTTTAGTGAAAAAATTTTCAACTTTTGGTCCCAGTTTTTTTGAGGAAAAAATTAAATTTTTGGGGAAGAAAAATCTTTAAGTTTTTCAGGGGAAAAAATCTAAAATATTTGGAGCAGAGTAAAACAATGAAATAATAAAAAAAATGAAGCATTTTTTCAGAACTTTGAGCCTGATATTGAGTTAATTTTTGGATATTTTTATTGAAGAAAATAGAGATTTGTTTTTTCGAGAAAATTGTGAGAATTTTCACTGAAATCATCGCGTAGAATTTTCCCCAAAAAAATTGTAAGTTTTTTTTTTCTCATGAGATTGTAGGAATTTTCCTCCTCAAGAAATTCTTTCTCAAAAAATATGTAGTTGGCAATCTTTTACAAAGAAATAGTAAGAAGTTTTGCTCAATACATTGTAAGTATAGAGATTTTCTTTCAAAAAAAGTATGGAATTTTTTCTCAAGACATCGTCGGAATCCCCCCCCCCCCCCCCCCAAAAAAAAAAACCTGTAGGATTTTTTCGAAAAAAAAATGAGAATTTTTTTCTCATATAATCGTAGATATATAGGAATCCCCTCATTTTTTCAGAAAAATAGTGGAAACATCTCCCTGGATTTCTTAATGTACTCTTTCTCCTTTCCCTAGGCTCGCATCGGTCCATTTTTTCAATATTCTTTGGTCGAATTTAATTTTAGATTAAACGTAACGATCTAATCCACGTATGTAAAATCTGTTACAAACACACGTATGTCGATTATTGAGAAAATATACCCAGTCTGTGACGACCTGGTCGTGCATCATTTGGAAAGATGCCAATTCTGCCGGACATTACACCGTGTATGGAGTTATTTGACCTAATATTAAAAAAAAACTCGCCAACCTGCGTATACGTCTTTTTTTACCTACCAGTTTCTTACGACTTTGTAACGCATACATCAGAGTCATAGTCTGGTTAACTCGTACACTCGTAATTGATCCACCTCAGTTGGATATTGACTCATATTCACTCAGGTATAATATACTCGTACGCAGGTATGGAGAGTACGACAGAGAAGAGCACAAGATATGAAGGACGAATAAGAGATGGTATTAAGGGGAAAATCCATCATAGTCGAATGACAAGATTCTGCCTAACGTATCATTCTTCTCTCGTTTATGTACAAACATCGAACGATTAATAACCTTCTCGAAGATCGATTACATTATTTACACACTATCGGAACAGCCCCAACCTACAACGTAAATACCCCTTTGGCTTTGGTTTTGTTGACTCATGCTTCGGGGGTTGTCATCGTACGTAGAATTTTCTTCGGCGAGGTCTACTCGTGGTGAAAATTTTTAAATTACGACGACTGATGCTTTAATGGAAAATTTATGTAACCTATCGTGCTCGACATATGACAATCGGGGGCATGGCAGGAGGAAGAGGAGTAATTTTACGACCTTACACACATATGTACTCGTTCACAGCGTCATGCTGTACATAGACGCAGACGAGGTGTCTCTCTCTTTTTCTGCGGATGAATATGTCACTGGTGGAATGACGATGACGTGTAGTAGGTATTCAGGTATTCGTACGAGTTCAATTATTGTACCAGAACCTGAGCCTTGTATACTGTGATAATGATAAACGAGTAATTAATCGCTATACATCGTCGACATCGCCGTAACATACGCGTGCCATCTTTTCACTCTTTCCACTGCAGCTTTGGCAACATGTGCTCGACAATCACCTTGTGTCATGGGTAACTTTTTCCTAAAGGTTAACACTCCTCGCTCTTTGTTACGTTGTTGAGTGGTAATTTGATCGCTTTTTTAGTGGCTGTTTCGCTCCAAAGTGGATGAAATTAGCCTTTATTGAGTGGTTCCCAGTTTGTAAACAATTAGGTGATTAGATGTCGAGTGGTTAATTAAAGTGAACGTGGATCGATTGGGACGAAAGTAGTGGAGGTCTAGGTTGGTAATGGTCTGGTGTACTTGCTGGTTTGAATGGATTCGTTTCGCCTATGAATTGTTTCGAAAAAATGTTAACTCTTTCAGTTTCTCAACCTGCTTATCTATAGAATTACGATAATGCCTGCAGTGTTTCCCCTCAGTGAAATTTTTCGTGTTATGGAAAATCTAACAAGATACATATTAAATTTTAAAAGTAGGAAGGAAAACTTTGGTCATTTCGAAATAGAATTTTTAATGAAGTAATTTTAACTGAGATTTATTTGAATATAATTATTATTAATTATTATTATAAAATCTTAAAAAATATTTTTTTAGTTTTTTGTGATCTTTTTTCCCAATTCCTTTCAATTTTTTCAATAGTTTTAATTTTTTTAAATCTATTCAAAATATGTACTTAGTCAATTTTTAAACTGTCCAATATTTTTAATTTTATTTTTCGTCAATCTTTAAAATTCTTGAAATTCCCGGTTCTTCACTATTTTTTTTTTGTTGAATTTTTCGTTTTGTGAAACTTTTCATCTTTACCTAGGTATTTGTTTTTCGTTTTTCGCTTTTTTTTTTTTTTTTTTTTTCAATAACCCTAATTTAAACTGTCCAATTTCTTCGATTTTTAATTGGTTTAAATCTTTGAATTTTTAGAATTCCTAGCTCTTCATCATTATTTTGCTCAGGATTTTAAAATTTATTGTCTTAAGTATGGCTTTTATTTTTATTTTTTTTTTTTAATTCAGAATTTTCAATTTTTTCAAATTTTTTAATTTTTAGAAATTAATTATTTGATTTAAAAAAAATTATTTTTGATTTTCTTTTTACTCTTCTTTTCTTTTTATTCAAAATTTTAATGTATAACTAATTTTCATCATTCATTTTTTTTTTTAAATTATCAGTTTTCCCAAAGTTTTATTCTGTAATTTTTCATCTAAAATGCATAATTTGCCATTGTTTTCTATTTTTCTTTCTTTCTTTCTTTCTTTTTTTTTTTTTTTTGATTTGAAATGGTTATTCAAAATAATTGTGAATTCGAAAAACTTCTTCAGCAATATTTCCAAAATTCTCCATTTTTGTATTGATTTTCAATAATAGTGAAAAAGTAAGCATTATGATTGTGAATTTTGTCAAAATTTCAATAAAACTAGTAAAACTACTGAAAATATAGAAAAATTGAGAAATCGATATTGAAAAATCTTTTAAGTTTCGAGCATTTTCGAAAAAAATTTAAAATGGATTTTTTCTTAAATTTGAGTTCTAATTTTTTTGAGAAGGGGATGTGGATCTTCAATTTTCGATCATTTTTGAGGGAGCGATTTTTCGGAAATTTTGTAGAAAACAGTGAAAAAAGAATAAAAAAATAGTGATTTTTGAAGGGGGAAAAAAATCGGACATGCTCGAAATTCGCCATTCTTCACAATTTTTTTTTTCAATTTTTTAATTTTTTCATGGCTTTTATTTTATTCCATTTTTAATTTATTTTTAAATATTTGAGTTTTTGAAATCCTCTTAAATTCCCAGTTCTTCGTTATTTCTTTTTTTAATTTTTAATTTTTCATGGCTTATTATTTTTAATTTTTATTTATAAATTTTTAAAATTACTATTCAAAACTTCTTCTTATTCTTATTTTCCAATTAAATTATTTTCAAAATTGTCTATCTTAATTTTTCTAAATCTTTGAATTTTTAAATTCTCCAAAATTCCCAGTTCTTCGTCATTTCTTCTTTTTTCAAATTTTGTTTACCTACTTAAATTTTTTTTATTTAGTTTTTTTTTTTTTTTTTTTTTTAAGCAAATACTTGCCTAATTCAAATTCTTTAATTTTTACAAAAATTTTTACGTTTCAGATTTTTTTTAAACTGTCATAAATTCCTAGTTCTTATAATCATGATTTTTATTTTTATTTTTCAAAGTTTGCAATTTTTTTGTTTTTCTAATTTTTCAAAATCATACCTAGTTAAAAATTAAATTTTTTAATGTCATAAATTCCTAGTTCTTAAAATCATGATTTTTATTTTTCAAAATTTTCAATTTTTTTTTTGTTTTTATAATTTTTCAAAATCATACCTAGTTAAAAATTAAAATTTTAAATTATTTCCAAATTTGTTCACTTTTTTAATTTTTTGAAATATTTGAATTTTTAACCCTATCTACTTACTTCCAGGTGCTTCACAATTTCTTGATTTTTTCAAATTTTTCATTTTTTTGTGACTTTTATTTTATTCTATTTTAAATTCATTTTAAAATTTTTTTAATGCTCCCAAATTACCAATTCTTCATGTTTTTTCAAAAAAATTAAAATTTTTCATTTCTTATGACCTATTTTGTCCAATTTTTTCTGCTTAAAATTACTATTTAAAACTTCTTCTTCTTCTTCTTCTTCTTTTTCAATTATTTTCAAAATTGTCCATCTTATTCGTAATTTTACTCTCATTAAATGCTTAATTCTTAATCCATATTTTTATATTTTTTATTTTCAAAGTTTTCAAATTTTCAAGAGTATTATTTTTTTCTGTTTTTCTAATTTTTCAAAATTATACTTAACTAAATCTTTTTAAAATTTTTAATATTTCTGAAATTGTTCCTCTTTATTTAATTTTTGAAATATTTTAATTTTTTAACTCTCTCTATACTTCCAGGTTTATTGATTATTTTAAATTTATCGATTTTGTATGATATTCTTTTTGATAACATTTCCAAAATTATCCTTTATTTCAAACCATTGACTTCTTTTAATTCCATTCAATTTCACTTTTCTTCAATAATTTTAAATTAATTTTTAATTTTTCTTTTGGATATATAGGTATTGTTATATGTAGTTATTCATAATTTTCTTTTTTTTCAAATTTTAAATGAGTCACGATTCCATCCCCAACTTTATATATTTAAAAAAATTGAATTAAGTATTATTTGATCTTGAAAAATGTTCATTATTCCAGATGATTCAATTTTGATATTAAAATTGGGGGGTATTGATTTATCATTTTTTCATTTTTTTTTTTAAATTCATTTATTGTGCCATGTACAAGAACTAAGCTTAGAGGCACATTCTTAAAATTAAGGTAGTATTTAAGTACTAAGTATCAATTTCAAACGATTTTGATTTTTCCAATTGCTTCTATTTTTTTTTTAATTAAAATTTTTTCCAAATTTCTTAATACATTTAGGTACCTATTATTATGTTGAGATTTTTTATTTTTTTTATGATTTCGAAATTTCTTCAAATTTTCCCACTCTGGGCACTATAACATATTCATATTATAAGTATTAAAAAGAAACTAAAATTTACGTTAGTGAAAAAATTCCATTCGACAGCTGAGAGTTGATCAAAAAACGAAAGGAACATCATACTTTTTGATTATCACGGCCATGATCGTCAAGATTATAGGTGTAATTGTTTCTAAACAAATAAATTATTGCATCGCTGTGCGATAAAACAGCATAACGATTTAAATATACGTTTACACGTTATAGTAGGTACATTTTTCTCTACTCGACAATACCATGACATTGATGACTTTGCTCCTGCTGCTCCTCTGTCAATCACTCTCACTTCGTTTTTCCCCCTTTCAAGTCGTTTCTTTCAACTTGAGAATAGGGTCTTAAAAAAAAAAAAAAAAAAAAAAAAAACAACGTCGGTGACATTCCTTTGTATATCAAAAGATCTCTCTCTGGTCGACAGTACAAACGACTCGACGCGACATGTACCTTTGAGAACGAAACTACCTACCTAGAGCTATTTTATACGACAAAAGAACACAGATCAAGCAGGTAGGGAAGTGGAAAAAACCAAAGGTATTTTTTCGTCTAATGGTCGTCGTGCACGTAAATGAAATAATCGTCGAGATACGAGAACGACAGAGACCCTTGTACTGGCGCAGGGCTATCAGAATTACGTTGTGAAACGAGCGAAATGATGTTTTTATAATTAGCCAGCACGAAGAAGGACGAGCAGAGACGACAGAACAGACATAAAAGGATTTTTAAACTTCACCGATCGTCTATCCTTCTTTTTTTGACGTTGGCTCCGCTTGTTTAGAGTAACGTCAGCTACGACGATGGCAAAAAAAAAATCCGTATCGAGGAATTAAAAGTAACAAGCGTCGTGTAATTTGTCCCAAGTACGACTTTTATATTTTAGAGGTTTTTCCTTCTCATTGGGAGTTTTTATGCAACGTTAACGTGTGGATAATTATTCGCTTTCATGGTTATACGATGAAATATTCAGAACGGTATCTCGCCCCTGATGATAAATTTTCAATGTATGAAGATAACTCGACCAAGATTTGGAAAAAGTTTTGCTCTTCTTTCGAATTCTCTAATTAATATTTCAATTTAGTGAGTTTTCCATACGTCGGGCATTGTGAGAATTCTACGACGAGGAGTGGAATTCGATACGAAACGAAGGAAAACAAATTATATCCGTTTTGCAAACTCATTACTGTTTTATCGATTCAATTTTAACGATCGAAGTTCGAATAAGTTGATAATTTGCGTACTTGTCTCAATTTCGAGAAAATTATCTCCCTGGGGAAAAGTACTTTTAAGTACATATCTCCAAGGGAAAAATAATCCAATTTCGAAGAAAGGCGTTGGTTTTAAATTTGACGAGGTTATACGTTTTTGTAGCAAGTACGTAACAAATACGAAAGTCATACCAATCCATTAGGTGCACTTAATGGAGTCAATATTTAGAAAAAAAATTTCAAGGTTGACTGACGAGAAGGATAATTTTTTCAATTTCTTGTTTCATTTCATTTGAGTCCGATGGGTTTCTAAGTAATGCTTGGTAAATTGAGAAAAAAACGTTGAATTCGATATTTTTAATGAACTGAAAAAGTTAATCTTTTCAACTTAAAAATTTTGCGAGCTTTGAAGGTCGTAGGACTACAAAATTCTCATAAATAATTCATTTTCAAGATTGATTTTCTCTAAATTTATTTTTTGAATTTTTTTATAAAGTGTCTATCTAATTCCATGCTTAAGTAAATTGTATGCTTGTATAAAAGTATACTGCTTTTGATTAGAATTACTGATTTTTTAAGGGAGGTTCTAATACTTTTTTTTCAAATATTCAAAGACATTTTAAAGGTCATTTTCATGATCGAAAAAATCTGAAAAAATCCAATTCTTCCTTTAGATATCTTCACTTTCGTGTGAAGTTTGAAAAAAATCGATTGAAAAATCACAAAAGTATGATTTTTTTTACTCGAATGTTTCCAAAAAAAGATCTTGAAATTTATAAACTTTTGTACTGTATTGTTTTTTTGAATTTACTTAACTATTTTTTTTTTAAATTTAGAAAATGTCAGATTTTCAATTTTTTAATTTTTTAGTTGTTTAGCTTTTGGAAATTCCTTCTCAACTTTAATTTTTTTTAATTTTTATTTTTGGAATATTGGAAAAAATTCTTAAACCCTTTTAAGAAATTTTCCTTGGATTAAAAAAAAAAAAAAAAAACTAGTTTAAAAAAGGCAAAGATTTGTTTCATTTTTGTTGTCCTTAGAAAAGTATGTCTGAAATTTTCTCATTTTTTTTTGAATGTTTCTCAATGTTTCAAACATAAAATTGAGGAAATTATCTACTTGATTAAGAAATAAAAAAATAAAAAAACTTGAATTTAAAAACGTGATCAATTTTTGAAAATTTTTTCCACTGAAAACTTTTAAATTGAAAAAAAAATATAACCAATAAAATTTATTTTAGTTTTTTTGAAACACTTTAAAACTTTGAGATAATTTTTTTTTGAATTCTTCCGGAATTTTAGATTTTTTTTTGTTGTTGTAGAGAAGTAAAATTTATAATATCAAAATTTTTTTGCCAATTTTTTCAAAAAACAAAAATTGAAAAATTCTTCTCAATTCATAATTTTTTCATCAGTTTTTTCTAATGTTTCTTTCCTTAAAATTTCATCTAAAAATTTTCTACTTGGAATTTTTATGAAAATTTCTTGGAATTTCTTTAGAAATTTTTCTTGGATTTATTAAAAATCCTTATTTTTATTCCTTTAAAAATGACATGAAGTTCATGTTCTTGAATGTTTTCGAAAAATTGAACTTAAAATTCGAAAAATTTTCGATGATATAACTAATGAAATTTATTTTAGGTTTTCTTAAGTTTTTCAAAAAGTTTGAAATTTTTTGATAATTTTTTTAGGATTTTTCTTGAATTTTAGATTTTTTTTCTTGTCAAAAAGATGTAAAATTTGTAATACTTATTTTAAATTTTTTTCTTATACTTTTTTTCATCATTTTTTTCAGTTTTTCTTTTCTTAAAATGAATTTTTCATAAAAATTTCTGGGAATTTCTTTGGAAATTTTTCTTTAATTTACGAGAAGAATTTATATTTTTCATTGTTTTTCCATAAGTAAGACTTGTTTCAATTTTTTTGTGTCTCGAGAAATTTCAATGCAAAACGTTTACTGAAAATTCCTTCTTGAACTTTCTAAATTTTCTTTTACTTGAAATCTTTTTAATTTTTGGAATTTGAAATTGAAAAAACTATTAAATGTTTTGAAGATCGCTTTCTTGAATGTTTTTAAAAAATTGAACTTGAAATTTGAGAACGTTGTCAATGTTCCGAATATTTAGGTATTGATTTTCAGAAGATTTTTGGATTAAAGAACTTTATTATAATTTTTATTAGTTTTTGGAAAAGTTGAAAATTCTTGGATAAATTTTTCTTGAATTTTTTCTCGCTGTTATTTTTTTTTTAATGAAAAGATTTGCGATTTTGGATTTTTTTTTTCTTCTATAAAATACCTACATATTCCTTGAAATGATTCAAAAATTCTCTGATTTTTTTTTTGTTGAAATTTCTCAATTTTTCCATGAAGTTTTTTCAATTTTTGTGGTTAAAATTTAAATAATTAAAATAATTTTGAAAATTTTTCAATTGGAATTTTCCCATTTTTTCGAACTTGTATTTTATTTGATCTTCTCATCGATCCTAATTAATTAAATTTTTAGTAAACATTTTTTTTATAAATAAATTTTTAGCACAAAATTCAATTTAAAAATGAAATGACATTCAAAGTAAATTGCAGTAGGTTATTTCTCGAATTCGAATACTGTTTTCCTTTCAAATATTGACTATAATTTATGCACCGTGCTCGAATAAAAATTCAGTTTTTTTTTATTTATCATTTCGAAAATTTCAATTTCGTTCAATTTTTTTCAATATTTGATTTGTTATCGCGCAATAAGAGAATGAAAAGGAAAAAGAAATAGAGGAAGGAAACGTAGTACTTCGCGCTTGATTCTTTATACAAATGGAGAAACCGACGACTTGCACCGATAGCTTTTCCCTGCCACCTCTTTTTCTCGTATAAATATAATCAGCAGTTCATTTAGAGATGAAAAACAATGGGTAAGGTGGTACATATTTATTTATTACGCCGAGAGCTGCCCCTGTGGCCCAAATAACATGTAAAATAATTGTAAAAAATATATACGCACTCGGTGAAATTATGTAACTGGCGCAGGCGAAAGAGGCTCGCAATTTAACCATTATTTATGTATACTTATTGTGAATTATACATATATACGACGGTTCTACACTGTACAATGTATACACGTGTAGAATAGACCGCAGAGTAGAAGAAAGGTGTATCGGAAATACGGTATAGTTGAGGGAGCGGAGAGCATAACTGTGCACATAAAGGAAAGTGTATGTACATATACTCTTCTATCTCTTTAAACATTATCTCATGACGATGACGTTATCATAACGCCACCGAAAGTAAAAGTTAGCTACTCTTGTAACTGGTTGGTTGGTGGTTTTGTTTGTTTCATCGCTTATGTTGTGTATTCTTCCTAATATCGTGTAAACAATAGAAAATACTACGAGGAAGCTGCGGATACATCGCCAAATATGCGAGCTGGTGTATCTGCGGGCAGCGAGATATCGCCATAGAGCGTCGTACGAGTACAATTTACACGTATTATATAGAATTTATCGATTAATTAGCACCTCGAGGCTTAGCTCTCTGTAATCTTATAAATTATTTGTATGAAGAACATCAGAGAGAAAGAGAGAGAGCGAGAGGCAGAGGCAGTCAGAGAATTTTTCTTTTCTTTGCCAACACAGAACGTGTTTCGCAAAAGGCGAAGTAACCTGCCTACCTTGCCTGCCCTGTCCTTTTCATCAGCTCAAAGCCTCAATGTATAAATTCGTGCATGCGGCCTTTTTCAAACAACTATACAGGGTGTCCGGTATGTGGTGTGTCAAACTTGAAATTTGGACTAGCTCCTAGTTTGCACTGCGGCGTTAGTGATTGAGCTGAATTTTTCTAAGTCCAGAACTATATAAACGTCTAATATACGGAATTAGAGAGAAGAGAGGGGTCCAATCGAAATTTTTATAATTAACAAACTTATTTTTAGGATCCTAATCTACAACTTTTGATTGAAAATTTTTTTAATTCAACCCCTCTCACCCTCCCAATTTTCAATAACAAGAGTCTTCGTACTAATATGCAAAATTAGGGTGGAGGGGAGGGTGCAATCAACATTTTTATGATAACCAAAATTATTTCTAAGATCCTAATCTAGAACTTTTGTTTGAAAATTTTTTCAATTCGAACCCTCCCTCCTCCCCAATTTTTCATATTAATACATAGATACTCATTATTAAAAATTGGGAAGAGGTAAGGGCTGTATTGAAAAAATTTTCAAACAAAAGTTCTAGATTACGATCTTAGAAATAATTTTGGTTATTATAAAAATTTTGATTGCACCCTCCCCTCCACCTTAATTTTGCATATGTATTAGTACGAAGAAACTTGTTATTGAAAATTGGGAGGGTGAGAGGGGTTGAATCGAAAAAATTTTCAAACAAAAGTTGTAGATTAGGATCCTAAAAATAAGTTTGGTTATTATAAAAATTTCGATTGGACCCCTCTCTTCTCTCTAATTTCGTATATTAGGCGTTTATACTCCGTAGCGCCCTAATTTTCATAGATAGGCAAAATTTTCACATGACGTTTTTTGTTCCTCTCAAAAAGTTACACCTAGTTCATGCATTTTTTGACCGAATTTCACAATTTTCCTGCATCACTTATGTACCGTAATAAATTGAGGTAGGCAATATTTTTGACTGGGATTTTACGTTGCTGTAACTCCTTCAATTTCAAAGATAGGCAATCCAATATGGTTACAACTTTTATTGCTTTTTCGAAAATCTATCCACTGCCGGTGTCGAAATTTTTTTCAATCTCAGTGTTGCCAATCGATTTTGATGGGTAAAATACCGATTTTCAAACCTTTCTAGCTCCTTCATTTTCAAACTTAGGCAGTATGCGTACATGAACTTTTTTGTCAGTCATACTCAGTTATATCCAAATTTCAAGTTTGGCACACCACTCACCGGACACCCTGTATACTACGTTAACCGGGTCCTTTTTTCCAAGCTACTATGTTGATTCGCATATACCTTCTACGAGACGAGAACGAGGTATACTATTTATTTGTGTACGTAATACGTATACGTCTTTCTCTGGAAGCTGGAACCGAACCGAACCGAACCGAACAGAGGCGTACGAGTTTTATTATTAAATTGCCAACCATGTTGTTTTATTCAAGAGCTATAGAGGTACTCTCGTCTGCGTTTTGTGTACTCGTCTTCTTTTCGCTTCACGTTCTTTTCTCGAGCAAACTAACTTCGTACTTCGTCGAATTATTTATCAAAAAGTAAGAGGTGGTTTTAGCTGAGTTGGACGCAAACAGGAAAGTAGGAGGGAAGTTTGCGTGGTTTTCCAAGTCTTCGAATGAGCTGTGGTGCAGTAGGTATTGGTATTTGTTGAAAGAAGTTTTAGCGAATGTATTAGGGTTGTATGGAAAAGAGAAGTGAAATTTACTCGATTGCGGAATACCGAAGCGTGCCATTCAGCGTAGAGTGATTTTAAATTTAAATATGAATGGGGAAATGGAGTTAGAAGCGATGCTAGCGGGTAAAGAAAAGTAAATTGGGTTAAAATTGACCCCGTTTTGGGCGAGAATTTTCCAATCTTTTGAGGTTGGAGGAGTACAGTGCTCGGAAATGATTTTGCTCTGATTTTAATGATGATAATGACTAAGAAAAAAAAAATTATATTACATACTTATTTTGCAATAGTCTAATAAAACAAAAACTTAAAAAATTAGAAAATTGAATGTCTGACAAAATATGTAAAAGCCAATTTCATTATTATAAAAAAAATTAATAGAAAATTTGAATAAAAATTGAATAGGTACAAAAAATAATTTTCATGAAAATGTAAAGATTTAAAAAAATATTGAAAAATTGATAAAAATATGTTTAGAATCCTGACAAAATGTGTAAAATTCATCTACTTTTGAAAATAAATTTCCATAAAAATAATTATGAGGAATTGAAAAAAAAAATATCTAAAAAATATCTAAAATTGAAAAAATCATCAATTTTTAAAAAATTTTCCAAGTATCAGAATGTCTGATAAAACATCTAATAGTCATCTAATTTTTTAATGTCTGACAAAATATTGTAAAATCTTTTACTCAAAACCAAACCTAACCTTGACCGAATTTTGTCCCAGAATTTGGTCACTTTTTTTGAGTTTGATCGTCGTAGAAGCATAAATTGTACTATGCTAAAAATCGAAACTGAAAATTTAAAAATCAATTTAATCTATAAATCAAATAGGTAGCTAATTATTTCTTCATACTGGTAACATTGAAATTTTCCCTTTTATTTGAAAATTTTTCCGTAATAAATATGGATCATTTTGAAGTGGAGGGGTCCGAAAATTTTGTGTGTGGTAGTAAAAAAAAGTGATGAAAAATTGATGATTTTAAGGGCGGGAAAAAATTCATCTAAGCATCATGTAATAATAACACTGATTTTTTTTTTGTAGGTACAAAGAATGACTAATTTTGGCGAAAAAGGCACAACTTTTTGGTTTATCTTATATTTTGTAAAATTAAAATTGTTTCTACCCCCTCCCAATTCTCAAAACATTATCATTATTTTGTGACAATGTATTTTTTTAGAACGTGAAAGAAATTTAATATGTACTCACTTAAAATTAGTGATTTTTATCAAAATTTAAAAAAAAAAATTAAAAATGGAAACTTTTCCTAAAACGTGCTTTTTTGGTTATTTTTTAAGAAAATTATATTTAAATTATTTTTTCAGTATTTTTAGATATTTTTTCCTGAAGAATTTTCAATCAGAAACATTTTAGGACCTTTTTTTATGAATCATTTTCTTAGTAATTATTTTGGAATAATTTTTGGCACAATTTTTCATTCTTTTTTGGCGTCAGTTGAATTTTATGAATTTTTGTTGATTTTACGGGTTGCTGTTTTTTACCAAAATAAACAATGTAATGTTTTTTTTTTTTGAATTTTTTGAAAACTGGCGTATTCTGGAATTTTCTTTATATTTTTATAATTTCAGAATTATTGGTTTTTTTCCAAAATGATTTTGTGAAAATATTCTGAAATGATGATGGGTACTTTTCTAATTCGAAAATTTTAATTTTTTCAAGATTTCAATTTTTTTAAAAATGATTGGCATTTTTTTTTTTAATATGAAAGAATTTTTATTTGAGAAATTTTTACAATTTTTACTTTTTTTTCATTAGGTGGTTTGAATCTTTGAAACAATTTTTTAATTCTGCTGTGAAGCTTTCACATAGAATAGCACTTTTTGGTTGTTGTTGTTGTTGTTTTTACCAAAAATTTGAATTTAAAACGAAGAAGGCAAAAAATGTCAAAAATGAAGTACCTAAACGAATAATGAGTCGAAACAGAATTTTGAAGAAAATTTTGAAAAGTTTAATTTATACAGTTTTAAAGAATTTGATTTTGAACAACAAAAAAATTCTTTGTATAATAATTATATATTTCGGCAAAACTTTAGAAAAATTCGATTTTAAACAAAACTTTGATGAATTGTGTTCAGCATTAATTTGTAGAGTGCTTTGAGTTGGAAAACTTTTTAAAAAAATGTATTCGAACAAAATTCAGAAAAACTATATTTGAATTTATGAAAAATTGTTTGAACAAAATTTTAACAAATTTCATTCTGAATTTTTTTTCAACAAAATTTTCAAAAATAAGGTAGGTATGTCTGAATTGAATTTTGAAAAAATTATCTTGACCTAATTTTCTAGAATTCGACTTTAGCAAAAGTCAAAATTTCATGTCTGTTTAACAAAATTCTGAAGACCTGTGGATTTCATCTAGTTATTATTTATACAATGAATAAAAAATGTAAATAAAAAATTCCAAAAGAGTGAAAATGATGATAGTAGTTATAAAAGTGAAATAATGACAAAATGATGCCAGTCTCTCAAATAAGGACTCTTATTTGAGCGTTGAATATCGACAGATTGAAGTTGAAGGTTCCGTCATCTTTGTATTTACATTTTTTGATTTTCTCTTTACATCGTTACAAAATGTTATTTTGAGGAATTTTTGTATAAATTTTTCCTTATGAAAAAATTATGAAAAGTGATAAGACATGATGTTATATTCAATGTAAATATTTCCCGTTGAAAGGTACACAAAACACATATATAATTTTCAGATTTGACTGAAACAGCATCCGCCTGTCGTTGTCGTCGTAATGTAAATGACATTTTTGAAAATTTACAATTTTGTGGTTTCGTGCCTGCAGTCGAGCGACGTCTGCAAGTGTTATTCGTATTTTTTCTTGTATGTCTATATGACTAGTTCCTCTTCATGCTTATGTTATATTTTACACCCACCTTGTAATATCCTTTACGATATACTTGGCTAGTCTATGAATGCGCATTTTCTACCCAAACCATTTCCCTCCTCCCCTCGCCTATTATTCGTTTCTAAATTTACAGTTCTTTCTGATGCGTAGCTTTTCCGCAATATCCGTCTTTTTCCTCAAAAAAGAAAATCATCGTTTCGTTACGTAACGATTTTATCGCAAAAGAGAAAACTATTTGGGAAATTTTCCGCCGTCGAATGTCCCTCGTTCGCGTTTTTCTTCGAAAATAACCAACTGTGACTTTGCGGAATTAGGTGTCGAATTAATGCGATAAATGAAATTCTGCATTTCGTTTCGATATTATTATGTGATTGCGTGGGATGGCCTTTTTTCCGACGGTGAAAAACTACCATTTTATACGAGTTTGCCAGTAATGGAATTCGTAGTGGACTAGTGGATGATTAAAAGGGTCTATGACATTCGAATATTTCAGTAGGGATGAAAATTATTCTTTTAGCGAACGATTAGTTGGAAATGATTCTATATTTTTTTTTTGTTTTTTGAAATTCTAAACTTGGACGAATTATTCAAATTGGTTTAATTTTTAAGAATAATTCGTACTACGTAGTTTAAGTCTGATAAATTTGATTAAATGGAAGGGGATCGTTGTTGTTAAATTTTACCAAGTACAATAATAAATAGAAATGTACTTGAAATTCAAAATTGGAAGGGAAGGAGATGTTCAATCGAAATTTTTGTAATGATTAAAATTATTCACAGGATTTCAAGCTACAACTTTTGTTTGAAATTTTTTTCAATTGGACCCCTCCCTCTACTCAGATTTTGGATTACACTCCATAGATAGATACGTATTTAAAATTAGAGGAATTGAAAAATTTCCAAAATTCGATTAAAATTCAAATTTAGATTTTTCAAACTTTTAAGAAATAATTTTTAAAAATTGAATTTTTCATATTTTAGGTATAAATTTTTTCAATTAAAAAAATTCATTTTTTTTTAAAATTTTAGGAAAAATTTTAATTTTTAAAGTTTTACGTAAAAATCTTTGAGATGTGAAAAATTTTCAAAATTAGAAAAAAGGTTTTGAAAAAAATTAGAGAGAATTTTGGTAGTTCTTAAATTTTAATGAATTTTTGAAGTTTGGTCAATTTTTACAATTCAGGTAAATTTTCAAAAAAAAAAAAAAAAAATTGAAAGGTTTATTTATACAATAGGGACTGATAGATTTTAAAAATTTGATGAAAATTGATTAAGAAAAATTTTGGAATAAATAAATCCTAAAAATTTAGTACCTACCCTAATTTTTTAAATGTGGAAAATGTTTAATATTTTTTAGAAAATTCAAAATTTGATAAAAATGTGACTCTAACAAATTTCTAAAATCAGATCAATTTTTAATGTTCAATAAATTTCTACCACATTGATAATTTGAGATTATTATTAAAATTGATAACTTAAAATCCATTTTGAAATAAAATTTCAAGTTGGTTCAATGTCTTTCGCTCAAAAGTCATAAAAGGTCACTTTATATTACAAAATCAAAAATGTAAAAAAAATAACTTGGCAAAAAATTGTCTGAATTTTTTTTTGAATGTAAATTTTTCAAAATTCTTCTGAAAAAATTCATTTAGTCAAATTTTTTTAAACAAAATTTTTACAAAAACTTTTTTTTTGAAAGGAATCACTTGCTTAATTCAAAATTTTTTGAAAACATTGAAAATCTTACCAATTTTTTTAATTTACAAAAGATTGTCAAAAAATTCGAAGAATGATGTTTTAAAATTTTCCTAAAGAAATCAAAAATCTTATCTGTAAAAAATTTTGAAAAAATTACGAAAAATTATCTAATTTCTTCTTTTAGAGGAAATACGTAAACATTTACTGTAAAAATTCAAATACTCTATACAAGATTTCTCTTCAATTCTCACAGAAAGTCTATTAAATTTTTTTTTGAAATAAATAAATAGCCCATATGATTTTTGGAAAGGCAATATTTTTTTTTTAATTTGGGAATTTTTCTATGAGTTTTTGAATTTTTCCAAAAAAAAAAAATTAAAATTGCTACATACTCGTAGTTCCATTTTTTAAAAATTTTGAATCATTTTTTTTGTTACTTGAGGAAATTTTTATGTACGAGTAGAATTTTTTTTTTCATGAAAATAACAAAGTTAGTTTTTCCTGCTATTTGAAAATTTTTCTGTAATAAATTTTAGTTCTAACTTTTTTGAGAAGGGAGTGGGGCTCCTGAACTTTTGGTCATTTTTCGATAAGTGGTTTTCTGAAAATTTTTTGAAAAGTGGTGAAAAAAGGTAACTAGTGAAGAAGTAATGGTTTTTAAAATATATCCTTAAATTTTTGTTATTTTAAAATTTTTGAAATCTTCAAATTTTTAATATCTTACGATTTTAAAAATTTAGGATTTCTAAAAAATTCAGTTTATGTTTGAACCTTGAAAGCTTTTTTATTTTGAAAGAAATCCTGTTGAACGTCTTGCAAAAATCCTGATTTAAAAAAAAAAAAGATTTTGTTAAATCAAATCGGTCACGAAAAACTCTTTTGGCTTTGTTCAGTTTGATTTTAAACGATTCCTCCTTCAAAATTTCCTGCTCTATTGCTTTTGATTACGAAGATACGAAATTAGTTACTTTTAAGGCTTTTCCAGATCCCTCTTTTTTTTTGCTTCACAATACTCGTAAAGGAAATCTTACCAAACAATCTCTGCCTGTCTACCTCTTTTCAATTATTTCTTTCTGTTATCATTGACCTTCCTCGAACACGACACGACACGTCGATTAACACAAAGTATCAAATATCAACAAAGCATTATTAAAAAATATATAAAAACGTGGTCAGGCGAGAATTTCTCCTAAAACGCGGAAATACTCTTGCTGCTCAGCTTGGAAACAACGTTGTTGTTGTCGTCGAAAGCGCGCTAAAGCCATTAACAAGTGGCTAAGCAGCGTAGAATCAGAAAGAAATACGAGTGTCTGTGTACGGTGCGAGGAAGCGAGCAGAGAAAAAAAAGAAATAAAAAAATACTCGTAACAAGAAAATATACAAATACCTAAAGAGCGACACGTATTGTTATAAAAATGAAATAGCGATCGCATTCCGAATGACCGCGTTATAAAATTACAACAAATGAATAAAAAAAATGAATAAAAAATATAATAATAAACAACATAACGACAAAATGTGTTCCTCGTAGTATGTAATATTACGAGAATTTTGCACACTGGCCCCGTGTACAAAAGAAAACAAACTTCGTCGTGTTCTTGATCCGATTCAACGACGAGATTCGAGTCAAAATATCATATAATCGTCTTCTCGTCCGAATATAATTAAATTTTTTCTCGCAGATTACGTAATATCCTCGAAAGGTACACGACATATTTTAAATGAAATATATTTTTTCACATCCGAAAGGCCATTTTTTGGTAGAATTTCGCGTTTCCTTCCATTTCTTTTTTTCATTTTTATATACAGGGTGTCCCTTTAATGAATTTTATACAACTGAGTACAGTAGAACCTTAATATAATCGATGTCCAATAGTCAGTTAATTTTTTATTATCCAATTTCTTTTCATTTTTGCACATTACAACCTTATTGATGCTCAAAAAAAAACTGAGATTTTTTTCTGGAAAAATTTGAGAAATAAGAGTTTATTTAATTTTTGAATTTCAAAAAATAAGAAAAAAAATTATTTCAAAAAAATGAGAAATCATTCATTTTAGAAAAATAAAAAATGAAAAAATTATTATCAGATCTGAAAAAATTTTTAAATTTTATCCCCAAAAATTAGTTTTTTTTTATTCAAAAAAATCAAAATGAAATTATAATTATTTCGAAATTTTACTTTTAAAAAGATCTCAAATCAAAGGTGAAATTCAAAAAATTTTATTTCAAAAAATTCAGATTTTTTTTTAATTTTAATTTTTATAGCCTTGTTTTTTATTCCAAAAAATTAAAATTGAAAAAATGAATTTTTCCGTAATTCGGATGATTGGATCCCACGATACTGATTTTTTGGCACCATCGAAAATTTGCTAGTCCAATACCTCGTAGATGCGTAAATTCAAAATTGGAGGTCAGGGAGGGGTCCAACCAAAATTTTTATAATAACCAAAATTAATCCTAGGACTTCAAGCTACAACTTTTGTTTGAAACTTTTTTCAATTGGACCCCGCCCTCTCCAAGGATTTTGCGTAACATTATAACACTTCGAATATACCAACCAATTAAAAAATGAAATAGTGTGGGAGGAAAGGCCTAGTTTGAAAATAGTTGTAGCTTGAAGTCCTAGGAATAATTTTGCTTATTACAAAAATTTCGATTGGATCTCTCCCTCCCCTCCGGTTTCACATAACATCAGGTAGATAGATACCTTTTCATAGTCAAAAGAGGGGTCTAATTGAAAAAATTTTCAGACAAAAGTTGTAGATTGAGGTCCTAAAAGTAATTTCAGTTATTATAAAATTTTCAGTTAGACCCTCCCCTCCCCTCACCTCCCCTCAAATTTAGAATAATATGACAAAAATACTTATATTATTTAAAGCTGGCGGAGGTAGGGGTCCGATTGAAAAATATTTCATCAAAAGTTGTAGTTTGAAGTCTTAAAAATAATTTTGATTATTACAAAAATTGTGATTGGACTCTTCCCTGCGCTTCAATTTTGAATTTACGTATCCCAAAGTATTGGGCTTAGCAAATTTTCGATGGTGCCAAAAAATCAGTACTGCGGAGATCCAATCGTGTAATTTGGGATCTGTTTTTAATCAAATTTTGAAACAAGTAAAATTTCTTTTGATTTTTTTGAAGTAAAAAAATCTAAAAAATCCTCATTTTTGAGAATAGAATTTTTTTTAAAGTTTCCGGATCTGCAAAATTTTATTTTAATTTTTTTTTTAAATAAAATATAGTTCCTGTTTTTTTTTTAAATAACGTTTCTTCCATTTTTTGAAATTAGAAAATTATATTTCTCAAATTTAAAATAGAATTCAAAAAAATAAAAATGAAACTATCCTCATTTTTTATTTTTTTTTTTTGAAAATCTTTCGAAAAATTGAGAATTTTTTATCACTAATTTTTTTATTAGTTTTAGATTAATCTGAAGTGATTCACTTTGGACTTTTCCCGTCTTTTTCTGTTTTTTCAAATTGCCCCTTCAAAATCAAGATAGGCAGCTGCTGTACATGAAGTTTTTTTTATTACTGGCAGTCAATCGGTTACATCCAAACCTGAAGTCTGATTATTCTGAACCGAGACACCCTGTATACAAAGGTATTCGGACGGCTAAAAGGATACTTCGTGGAAAAAAAATCGTGTGACAGATGAAAATTAGTTTTTTCTCTCGGTTTATTCGAAATCTTCTTCGTCGCGAAAAAAAATAAAACTCTTGGATGGAGGAAGGGCACACAGAAGGCGAAAAAAAGGAGCTTACTTATGCTCAGTGTTTTTCGAACAAGATGAAGATGTTTAGTGGAGCGAAAATACCGAACGTTTATGCGTTTTCGGTGTCACCACGCGATGGATACGAAAATAAAATGAGTTTTTCCCCATTCTTAGCCCTATGTTCGGGGATCTGCCCTGTCCTGCCCTCCACCTATTGAACCAATTCATTCGTTCTTTGAGTAAATTGAAAATTGTAATTTTTTCCTTTTTTTTTCTGTTACAGGTACGTTGATGAATAAATTATGGTATTCTTTTTTACTCTGAATTCTGGCTACAGATAGATAAGTATTACTTTATATGCAGGTTTTTCACTCTAATATTCTATAAGACTAACCTAAGTCTCGTTTTCTCGCCATTTTTTTCTCTTTTGAAAAAAATTACAGCGTGATGAAGTAATCATCATAACGGTTATGGTTTTTTTCCAACTTATACTTCGCGGTCGTCTGCGTCGTATTCTGACTTCATAACTGGGCTATTACCGCAAATAAGTCTGCACAATTAGACACCGCGCTGGCTGGCGTTCAGGTAGCCTATAATGCGGCTTATCTTACACTAGACTGATTGCTTGTGTACTGGTGTGCTGCGAAGTGGCACTAACCGAATTCGTATATAGTTGACCTTTTCATTCTCAACTTAATAATTATTACGGTAGTTTTGGAGAACGTTTTACACTCTTTATGGAATTTTCTTCGAGCCACCGTATAAAGATCATGCAGAGGTTAACGAGGTGCAATTATCGTCGTAATACTAAACGCCACCATCGCATCGTATGTGGGTGAAGTGTGCCCAGCACCCACGTGAAAATTGTGGATTTTTCGTTCTGGTGAAAGAAAGGAAGCAAAAATCCTCTTCTGGTTTGAGTTACTTAGTTACACTGAGAGAAGATTTTATGTTGGTATTTGAGGGGTTCAAAATTTGCGAGAATGATATCAACATATTTTTTTGTTTCGAAATGTTAGAAATCAAAATACTCATAATTTTTTTTTAAAATTTAAATTTGAAAATAATTTATAAATATTTTTTAAAATTGAAAAAATTATGTAAAATTTTTTAAAATTTGTCAACAAACTTTGTGAAAATTGCAGAAAATTAGGAATTGAACTTTCAAAAAAAACAATAATTTATTATTTTTTAGAAAATCAAAATATTTGAAAAAGTGGATATTTGAAATTGGTGAAAATTATTTTTTCAGGGTGTCTAAGAGTCATGAAAAAATCATGAAATTTGAAAATGGTCATGAAAGTCGTGGAAAAGTCATGAATTTTACATTCTTTGAAGTCATGAATTTTTATTCCCTTAAAAGTGAAATTTTTTCAAACTGAATGCATCTTCTCAAAAAAAAGGCATAAAATAATGCGATTTTTTTAAAGAAGAAAATTAATTTTCTTGAATTTTATTATCGAAGGGAAGGGAAATCTCTATTTTTTTTGGAAAAAATCCCCATTTTTTTGGAATGAAAAAAAAAGAAGAATTTTTTGGATTTTAAAAATTGTTTCGGAATAAGAAACATTTTAACGCCACTGTAGCCTTAGATAGTTGCTGTACAAGGCGTTAAAACAAAATCTTATTTTTTTTTTTCAAGTAAAAATATTTTTTAAACTTTCGCGGAAAAATTCTCATTAAAAAAAAATCAAAAATCTGAATTTTATCGTTTTGGAATAATTGAATAATTGTTTTGAAGAAAAAATATTTTCCAACTCTATAGAGTAAGTATAAAATCTCATTTATTTTGGATTTTTTACAATTTTCTGAAAAATAAAATATTTTCATTTCTTTTGGGAGGAGGGTCTCTATTTTTTGGAGAAAATTTTTTTCATTTTTTGGAATAAAAAAAAATTAAAAAAGAGTTTTTTTGTTGAAATTTTTTTAAAAATTGTTTTGAAATAAAAACAATTGCCTACTTAATTTTTTTGAAATATAGAAATCTCAAATTTTCTGGAGTAGAAATTTTTTCTGAGGAATAAATTTCAGGATTTTTTGGAATAGAAAATTTCCATTTTTTTTTTGAAGAAAAAATGTTATAAAATTTTTTTATGTGAAGATGTCTATTTTTTTAAATTTCTGTGGAAAAGTTTCTCAAAGCTTCTTTGTGAAGAAAAAACTTCTTTTCATTATCGAAAAAAAAACTGAGATTTTTTTTCGTACAAAACTTTTAAAAATTCTTCTGAAATAAAAAAAATCTCAATTTTTTGAGGATCAATTTTTTTTCTTTTACCACAAAATATAGGGAAAAAATTAGGAGAATTTTTTTTGCTCCCCCGCATTTTTCCAAGTTACGCTTATGCCGGAGGGGCCCCTGGAAATGTAGAAATGTTATTCATGAAAAATTTATGAATTTTCATTTTAAAAAAATGAAGTTAAGATACCTTGAATTTTTTATAAAATTAAAAATTTAGAAAAAAGTGGATATTTGAGATTGGTAAAAATTGTACTTAATAATTTTTTTTTAAGGATCGAAAATTGAGAAAAATATAGTAAACTAAAAAAATTATGAAATATTGACAAGATTGAAAAAGTAGATACCATAAGTACGAGTATAGACTGTAGGTACTCAAATGAAATTTGGGATTTTTTGGAAATTGGATATTGAACTGTATATTTGAAGAATTAGAATTTGAAAATTGATGAATCAATCAATTAAACAATTTTTTTTTTAATTTTTAAAATAAATTTGAGATTTAAAATAAATTGAAAATTGAACATTTCTTAATGACTTAAGAATGGGAAAAAACGTAAATAAAACTACATTTAAAAAAATTGAAGAGCTGAAAAAAATTTGAAAATTGAATTTTTTCATAATTGAGAAAATTAGATAATAAATTCAACAAATGAACCTAATTAAAAAATTAAACAATTGAAAAAGATTGATGACGTTTAAGATTTCATTAAAATTGAATAATATACTCTTTTAATGAACTATGAGAGTTGAAAAAATTAACGAATATATCATTCGAACAATTTTTCTCGATTTTTTTTTCACGAACAGTTTTATTGAAATTTTTCTTCATTTAAAAATTTTGTGGATTTTATATTTGAACGATTTTTATTAAAAACTTGTTTCACTTAGAATTATTGCATTTTTTTCACAAAATTTTTTCTGAATTTATTCTTTTTTCAATATAAAAATTTCACCAGTCGTTCGCGAACGTTTTGTCACTTTTTTCGACTTTTCCCAGCTTCTTTAAAAACTATATTTAAAATCTCGAATTCGGTCTAAAAATTCGAATCATCGAGGGAAAAAATTCCAGAATGTTTCACTCGTGCATAAAAATTGTCTTTCTTTTCTCCGTTCGTGTGCGATCCTCAACCCGGAGACAGAAATACGAATATTCCGCCCATACAAGGCGACCACTTCTTTTTCAACTATCGCGAAACAAAATTATTATCGAGAAGAGGAAAAAAAAAAATACCCGGTAATAAATTATTAGTACGAATAACTTCGATGCATGTAAAAAAACACCACACACTCTCAAACTTTTACATACACGAGCGTGGAAAATATTCGAAATTTCTGAGCTTAAAACACGCTTTTACGACGCGATATTTTACGTGCCTGTTTGTTCGACGCGACGCGAATCTAGGGTGAAGATGGTACCGGGTATGGTGCGGGTATAAACCTAATGCAATTTTTCCTTCCATTGATCGGCATGGTCCATATATCATCGTCAATTGACACGAATGGCTTTAAAACTACGTACAACATGGAAAACCTTATACACGAACGTCGAAAATTGTACGCAAACTTGAACGTATCGGACACGGACAGGATAAGTGGGCACAAGGTGGAGAGTAGCTTTAGAGTTCGAATACAAAAACAGAGACGTGAAGAAGAGACTGGTACCCTCATCGAGCCATCATATCTTGTTCCTTCGGATGACCTTAGATGTAAATTGATCTTTCCAATAATCAACGATATCGAATTCGCTGGCCCAGCCTGGCGCTGGCGTTCATTCTTCTGTCTTATTTTTGATTCTTTTTACAAATGACAAAATTAAACCGCGACCTTGAACCGTTCAATTACAATTGACGCGAAGAGCCGATGGCGGTAATGAGAACCAACAGAGAGTGAAAAAGTAACGAGAAAAAAATCAGTACGATAAAATCGAAAGTTTAATTCCAAGTCTAGACTGGGTCTTAGCGTGATGCGATATTCGCGTGCACGACTAAAGAATCATCTCATTCACGATTTTGATGCTGTGGCAGTGACGCGACAGCATTGTACTTAATTTTTTGTCGGATTTTCTCCGAGTCAATAGGGATATGGAAAATGGTTATTTTGAGTTATTCGCAAAATTTTCTCTAGTATTAAAATTTACATAATTTTTTTTTGGTCGAATCGAATCATTTTTTCAGAAAAAAAAATCCTAAAACCGTAAATATTAATTCCCTTAGTAAACAAATCCTGTATAAATTTTCTTGAAAAAAAAATGGAGAAAAATTTTCCCTAAAGAGAAAAAATCTCAAGAGTGGAAAAATTGTTCTTGACCCTCCTGTAAAAAAAAAAAAAAAAAAAAATGCGAAAATGGAGGTGTTTATGAAGAGAAAATTGAAATTTTAAATTTTAAAAAATTTGCAAAGAATATCAAATTTTATCATATGTTTTGATCATTTCAATTTTTTAGATTTAAAAAAAATTCAAAGTTCATCAACCGTTTATTTCAGAGCTCTTTAATTTTCTAATTTATAAAATTTTATTCCATTCATGATATATATTTTTTAATTCGGAATTTTTCAAAAATGGTCCCCATTTCTGATTTTTTAACCCCTCAAATTATTTTTTTTTTTCAATTCTCCGATTTAAAAAAAAAATTATTCAATTTGATTGATTCACTTTATTTTTTTTTAAATATCAATTTTAAGACATACCTATATTATATACCTAATTATTTTTTTAACTCTTCAATTTTTTTAAGTAAATGAATTCGTCAGTTTTTTAAACTCGCAATTTAATAAAAAACGTTCAACTTTCAATTTTAAAAAACCTTAAATTTTACCCCAATTTTATCAATTTTTTGAAATTTGTTTGATTTTTTTCCAATTCTTGATCAAGTAGCTATTACTTTTGAAACGACGTTCTATTTTCAATTTTTTTTTTAATCACAAGTTACCCATAAATTAAGTACCTATATCAATTTTTTCTATTCTTCAGCTATCTATTATCATGAAAAAATTTCAAATTTCAAATTTTTTCTTCAATTTTTGATTGTTTAAAATTGGTTTAATTCATTTGGGTTTTTCAATTCTGAATTCTCTAATCTACAAAATTAATTTTGATTTTAATAAAATATTAAAATCTTCTAATTTCTTCTATTGCTCAATTTTACTTGATTTTTTACATTTATCAAATCATGATAAAAAAGTTATTATTTTTTTCTTCAAATTTCAAATAACAATTTTCAATCCTTAAAAAATGTTGAATTTTATACTCTAAAAAATAGTTTTTTATTTATTTATTTTTTGGCGCTTTTATCTTTCCAGGATTATCGCGTCACTTGGATGGGGCTTAAAATTACTGGGTATAGTTTGGGTTTTTGAAGAAAAGTTACCTACTACTATGTTTGGAGTTTCTCTGAATCTTCGGATAAAATTTGAGGGGTTATTTTATATTTTAGTATGTTTGATTCATTTATTTTCTTCGATATTCTAAATACCTACCTATTTATTAATTTTCGGAATATTATTTTTTTCCTTAACTTTTTAATTTTTTTTTAAATTCTCACATATCATTTAAAAATTTTAATATTTCATTTCCAATTTAAAAAAATCTCAACTTTTGATGATTTTTTCCACAGGTTTTCAGTTTTTTTGAAATTATTGGTTCAATTTTTTTAATTTGTTAACTTTTTTCAATTCTAAAATCTTCAAACAATCTTTTCAATTTTAATAAAATCGCAAATTTTACATAATTATATTAATTTTTTTTAGGTCTTCAATTTCTTGATTTTGCTTAATTTTTTTTTCAAACTCTCAATTATTTTTAAAATTTTAAATGGCAACTTTCAATTACAAAATATTTAAAAACTGATCAATTTTAAATCAGAATAAGTCCCAAAATTTAAACAATTTTTCATCACCTTTTCGTTTTTTTAAAATTGGTTCAGTTGGTCGGAATTATTCATTTTTTTCATTTTTTTCTAATGATCGATCTTCACCGACGAAAAATAAATATATTAAATAAAAAAATAATAATAAAAAAAAACTTCAAAAAAATCTCAAATTTTATCAGTTTTTTTTTCAATTTTCAATTCAAAAAAAACTCAAATTTTTTCAGCTCTTCAATTTTTTTCCAATTTTATTTTTAAAACTTCAAGAATGTTTAAGTATAATTTCCAATTTGAAAAAAATTGACAGTTTTTCTCAATTTTTTAAAATTGGTTCAATTTTTTTGATTTATTGTTTTTTTTTTCATTCTCAAATCTTTAAAAAAAAATGGACAAATTTTCAATTTTTTTAAAATCTCAAATTGTATCAATTTTTTCAGTCCTTTATTTTTTAATTTTGTTCAAATTTTTGTTAAATTCCCCTTTTTCTGACGTCTACCTGCCTACTTTTTGATTATGATTAATGAATCGGATGACTTTTGCGAGCATCTTAAAAAGTCTTAGAGTCGTTTGGTGTAAGCGTGAAAAAAAGCTCGAGTTGAGAATATTTTTGTGGAGGGATCACTGAGACGAAAAAATGTGAGTGAAATAATTTGAAATAAATCCCTCAATTTATTGAAAAATGTTCAATTTAACATTTTATTGAAATCTCAAAATAATTTTTTTCGCCTCCAATTTTTCAATTTTTTCAAATTCCTTTGTTAAATTCATCAATTTTTGCAATTCTCAGTTCTTTGAAAAATTGTTAATTTTTTCAATTTTTTTTTTCAAAATTTGTTAGATAATGGTAAAATTTAAAAAATTGAGATGTTTCTAAAAAAAAAATAATAATAAATCATACGAGGAATTTAATTTTAAAAAACATCAACTTTCATGAATATATGAATTTGTACACTCTTTGAAAAAAAAAAAAAAAATTAAAGACAAATAAAATTTCCAAATTCGAAAAAAAAAATTATTCAGCAAAATCAGAAAAATATTCATTGACGAGTTCTAGAAAATCATTCCAAACGAAAGTCAACGATATCTAGAACGTTCGCGAACGATGCACCAACTTTCAACTACATTCGAAAGAACGATTCGTGAAACTTTCTAGCTATCGTTGACTTTCGTTTAGAATGATTTTCTGGAACTCATCGTGTCTTAATTATCACTCAATCTCGATGCCATACGTCAACGACCCGTTGACTTTCCACCATGCTGCAATCTTCGCTACTTTAATTTCAATTACTCCGTGGTCGTCGGGTCTCGACGGAGACACAGAAGCACCTTATGTGAAATCTGAACAGCGAGGGTCGCATTTTACATAAAAGGCGGCCAATATTAGCATCGAGCCAGGATGCCAATGCCAATTTCCATTCTGCACTTGACTCGACGAGCACTCTTTCCGTGCATTCGCGATGCCATGTCGAATACACGTCCTGTACGATACGTTTTGAAATTGAAAGGGAATTCCACCGTCACCGCGTCTTCGTCTTCGGGTCGTCAGCGACAGAGATGTCTATGGCGGTGAAAATCAATACAAATAGGACTCCCAAGGTCTGGTAAAGATTTACTATTTTTCATTTTCACCACTACTTACCCCTTCATGGTATTCGTTCACATATTACGACGAACAGAGTCGTTCCATAGTAAATAACGAGTTTAGTTAGATTTGAATTTTTTTCCTCATTGCTTTTGCCTGAGCTGCCTCTGTTGTTTTTTTTTCTAAAGATGGGCGGATAAAAATGTGTTTTTGTTTCGATATATAAGCGACGTATGGTGGGGGATGGGGCGGGTGGTTTTTATAAATGACGAGGAAAACGATAATTCTATCTCGAGCCTGGATTTTCGCCCAGCGTCGCGTCGTTTTCGTATTAAAAACCGGCAAGAAGCAGACGAAGGAGTGAATTTTCGTATTATGAGAATTAATATATACAGGGTGTCCGGCGAATGGTGTGCCAAACTTGAAATTTGGATATAACCGAGGACCACTAACAAAAAATCGTCATGTACACATGGTGCCTATTTAGTTTTTGAAGGGGCAGTGGTGTACAATAATTTCAAAATTTTGTGAAACAATGCACGATTGGGTGTCTACTGGTCATGAAAATGATGAAAAAGTCATGAAATTTGAAAATGGGTCATGAAAGTCATGAAAAAGAAAAATTACTAGGTCATGAAATGTCATGAATTTTACTCTTCGAAGTCATGAATTTTTGATAATATTACCCGGGCAAAATTACAAATTCGCTTAAAAGAGAAATTTTTTCAAACTGTTCCATCTTCTCAAAAAAAAAAAAAAAAACAACGCATAAAATATTGTGATTTCTCTGCAGAAGAAGAAAATTAATTTTCTTGAAATTTTTTTTTTTTTCGAGGGAATGAAAATTTCTATTTTTTTTGGAAAATGCTCATTTCTTGGAATGATAAAAAAGACATTATTTTGAGGAATGAAAAAAAAAATTGGTACAGAAAATTTTAAAATTTGTTTTGGAATAAAAAATATTTTTACGTCACTAGCCTTAGGTAGTTGCTGTACAAGGCGTTAAAAAAATTATAAATTTTATTGAAGTAAAAATATTTTTCAAATTTTCACGAAAAAATTCTTATTAAAAAAAATCAAAAATCTGAATTTTATTGTTTTGTAATTGAATTGTTTTGAAGTAAAAATATTTTTCGAAGTCTACAGTGTAAAATCTCAATTTTTTGGATTTTTTTTCAATTTTCTCAAAAAAAAATTTGGAGGAGAGTTTCTGTTTTTTGGAGAAAAAATTCTGATTTTTTGGAATAAAAAAAAAAATTAAATAGGTACGAATTTTTTGGTTTAAAAATTTTTTAAGAATTGTTTTGGAATAAAAAAAAATTAGAAATCTCAAATATTCTGGAGTAGAAATTTTTTCAAAGGAAGAATTTTCAGGATTTTTTGAAATAAAAAATATCCAAAATTCTTTTTTTGGGGGGGGGGGGGGTTAAAAAAAGTTATAAAAATTTCTTATGTGAAGATATTTTTTTTAAATTTCTGTGGGAAAGTTTCTTAATTTTTTCTATGTGAAGGAAAAAATTTGTTTCATTTTTGAAAAAAAAGAGATTTTTTTAAATAATACTCTAGTAAAAAAATTCTTCTGAAATAAAAAAATCTTAATTTTTTTCTTTGATAGTACCTAATGTAAATAAATAAAATACTTTTCAAACTTTAGGATGACAAAAAAAAAGTTTTTCTGTTGAAAAAGTTGTTAAAATTTTTGCGTGAAAATTTTTCGTTTCATTTCCAGGAAAAAAATCATTCTCACATTACAACATGAAAACAATTTCAAGAATCCACCTTTTAGGGGGAGAAATCGAATTACACCCTTGAAAATTCCAAGTATTCATTCAAGTTTTTAAAAAAAATTGTACAGATTTTTTTTGGTTACAAAAAGGGGGGTCTTGGGGGTTCAAGGGGCATTCGCTCCTCCCTCAATATTTTTTAAAATAACTATTTACCGCAAAATATAGGGAAAAAATTGTGAATTTTTTGTTTGCCTCCCCATATTCGTTCCAAGATACATTTATGCTGGAAGAGGGGGGGGGGGGGGGGAGAGGGCTGAAAACGTTGAAATATTGTTCATGAAAAAGGCCATGAAAAAGTCATGAATTTTCAACAAAAAAATTAATGTAGGCATCTTATGAGTCGAACCTGCAGGTGTAACTTTTTAAAAGGAACAAAAATAATTATGTCAAAAATTTTCCTATCTTTGAAAATGAAGGCGTTACAAAGCTTTGAAAATTAGTATTTTCGAAATTAAAGGCTCCGTAGCGCCTTAATTTTCATAGATAGGCAAAATTTTCACATGCCGTTTCATGTTCCTCTCAAAAAGTTACACCTGTTTCATGCATTTTTGACCAAATTTCGCAATTTTCATGTATCACCACTGCACCGCAATAAACTGAGGTAGGCAATATTTTTGACTGGGATTTTGCGTTGCTGTAACTCCTTCAATTTCAAAGATAGGCAATCCACTATGATTACAACTTTTATTGCTTTTTCGATGATCTATCCATTGCCAGTGTCGAAATTTTTATTTAAACGCAGTGTTGCCAATCGATTTTGCTAGGTAAAATAGCGTTCAAACCTTTGTAGCTCCTTCATATTCAAAATTAGGAAATATGTGTACATGAACTTTTTTGTCAGTCGTACTTGGTTATATCCAAATTTTAAGTTTTGCATCAGACCACTTACCGGACACCCTGTATATACGAATACGTGTAGTATATAAACATCTCGCACATACGAGTTCGAGAGTTTATCTGATTAGAAGTCCTCTTATAGCATTTATTTTCATTACGCCCGGAGCCATTAGGCGCAGTGATGGTTTTTATTTGTACTCTTCCAACATCTGTATCGCTATCGAGGGACCGAGTAAGTCGAGAAAGGGGCAGGGAATCCTGCGAGAATTTTATTCCGCCAACGAAAGGCGAACTTTTGGAAAGAGACTCGACTCGAGGAATTATACGTGTACCTCTGGTATCGCGCAATAGTCCGAACATAATTCTAAAAAGCTTTTATTTTGTACGGAAATGATAAAGGAGACGACTCAGTATGGAAGCATCTTTCGACCAATTACGTAAACGGTTCTTTGGTTTCGAGCGATAACGATAACGAAGAAGAGACCGAAAACAAAAAAAAATTAAAAATTAAAAACCAGTAATCCTTTTACCGACTCGACTCGCACAGAGTCAACGAACTCTCGGTCAATTAAACCGAATCATTCTCTAATTTATATGCAAGCGACGATAGATGACTAGGTATATCAAAATAGAAAAAAATAACAACTTCCATATTCACATGGTGAACCTAGCTAGACAATACTGGTATGGTACTTTCTTGTATAGTAACTCACACTACCACAGGCAGGCTTAGAATCGTAACTAATCCTCATACACCGGTTATATAGGTTCGGATTTCGCCATTTTTCCTATTTATATAATTATTTTTTCCTCTCAAAATTCCAAGTTGTTTATCGATCGAATTAGAGTGCTCAATTAAATTCACATCGTATATTATATGTGTTGTGCTAAAACGCGAAACGTGAATTCTTCTAACGACCCTAGAATAATTTTTTTTTACCCCGAGCTGCAGCAGAAAAATACCCACTATTGCACAATGCCATTGAGAATACCCTCGACTTGATCTTAAATAACGTCGCAGCGAAAATTTGCCATTGCCAATGTCGTAAAGTAGATACGTAAGTACAATGTATTCCTTCCCTTGTGCCTTTTTCTCGTCTCTGCCCTTCCACCGCAGAGACCATTTGGCGCCAATCTTTTGAAAATTTTCCACATTAGCTATCGATTCATTTACGTCATTGTTGCCGAAAATAACTGTATTTATCCAACAGGTCATCGCATTCATTAGGATGTCGATTTTTTTTTTTTTATTTGATTACTCCAATGTGAACAAAAATTATGAAAAACCTTAGGTAACTTTTTTTAAATTGTAAAAAAATTATATTATGAATAGTGAAAATCGATTAAAATTTTTTAAAAATGGCAAAAATGTATTTAAATTAGTCTAAAAAAAAAATAGCAAAAATAGTCAATAAATTTTGAGGAAAAAAATTAGAAAAATATTTATTCAAGGATGAAGTTTAAAAAAAAATTGAAAAAAAAACATCGAATAAAAATTCAATTTCTTAGAGAAAAATATTTTTGGAGTGAACAAAGAGGGAAAAAAAGTCGAAATAAAAAAATATATAAAAGAGTCTATTATTATCAATAATTTTTGTAGACAAGATGAAAAAAAATGAGGAAAACTTAGGTATCAATTTATTATTTTTTAAAATCATTTTTTAAAGGGAAAAAGTGGAGAATTCAAAAATGGTAAGAAAAAATTTGAAAAAATGTGCCAAAACTTCTGAAAAAAAAATTATGGAAAAAATAATTGAAAATAATTTTAAGAATTCGATTCATACCTACTCAAAAAAAAATGAATACCTATAGAATAACAATTTAAAAAAAAAAGGAAAAATTTTAATAATGATAAACAAAAATTTAAAAAGAGAATTGTAGGTACCTACAAAAACTTTGAAGAAAAAAAAATAGGAAAAAATAATTGATAGGTAATTATTTTAATATGTACCTACCTAGTACCTACCTATCAGAAAAAAGAGAATTTTTTAGCGAAAAATGGAAAAAATACTTACACTTAGCAAAATTATGAATATAATAAAATGTACGTGTATATTTTTAAAGAAAATTTTGAAAAATTGACCAAAAAATGAACTGTGCAAAAAAATCTCAGAGAAACAGAAAAAAATCAAAACTGAAAAAGTTGACTAAAAATATTAAAAACTAGACACCTGCGCTAGCGCAGCTCTAACAGTGTGCGTAGCTTTTAAATAGATAGATATCCACTATTTGTCTCACGATTCTATTGGAGAATTTATTCAGTGAATGAAAAAAAAATAGAACAATGGTATTTATCTTTGAAATTGACCCATTGTTCGATTTTGAACATTTCAAATTTATTGCCCCGAAAAAATATAAGACTGCAGACCACAAGTCCGACCCATTGTTTGATTTTGAACATTTAAAATTTATTGCCCTAAGCAAAGATAAGATAAGAACTAGACACGAACCAAAAATTTGAATTTATTGCCCTTAGCTGAGACGTGATTTCCGATTTTTCTAAAAACACAGAACATGTATTTGATTTACCTATACCACCTGCTGACACCTCCTGCTCAGCCCTAGATCACAAAGACTCCTATGCCGCATTGTGTAACGTGCTCATTGTTTGATTTTGAACATTTTAAATGTATTGCCCCAAAAAAGATAAGACATGACCATTGTTCGATTTTGAACATTTAAAATTTATTGCCCTAAGCGAAGATAAGATAAGAACTAGACACGCGGGCCATTGTTTGATTTTGAAAATTTGAATTTATTGCCCTGAGCCTGATACGTGAATGTGATTTTTTACCACCTGCTGTGCTGATACCGCCTGCTGAGCCCTAGATTACAAAGTTTGATTTTGAACATTTTAAAATTTTATTGCCCCAATAAAGATAAAACTACAGAGCACAAATGACCATTGTTCGATTTTGAACACTTTAAATTTATTGCCCCAAGATAAGATAAGATATGAATAATAGAAAAGTTCCCTTTTCCCTTTTTTTTACAAGTGAAAATTTCAATTATCTCGATAATTACTCATTAGATTCACACACAAATCTCATTGGCCCTCCGCCTTCATGAACTCTACATTCCTTGAAAATTTGAACAAAATCCATCCCATCATTAGTGAGTTAACCTCGATAAACCTATTTCAAAATTTTATATTTCAAGACTGAAACCAATAAAGGATTTTAGTAGGTAAGTAATAAATTAAAAAAAGGAAAACATTTTTGAAAAATTCATGGGAAGTTATCAACGCAACAGATTTCGTGAGAAAGTGTAAAAACGAAAAAAAAAACGAAATTTGAAAAAAAAAAAACAAAAAAAAATTGTGAATAATTTATGATTTAAATTTTTTTAAAAATATTTCAATAAAATAATGAAGTAGATTTTGAAAAAAAAAAAAAAAAAACTGAATAACAATTTGAGCACAAATAAAAATATTTCAAGTGAAAATTTATAAGGGGAATTGTGCAAAAACTTCTCAGAAAAATAGGGGAAAATAATAGAAATTCTAGAGAAGATGATTGAAACAAAAAAAAATTGAAAGGATTTGTAAAAAAATTGCAGAACTATTGAGAAAATAAATTTAAAAGAAGAGATTTTTAAAAAATGAAGCTGATTTTTTCTGATTAGAATTTTTTTTAATAGCAAAATTATCGATGCTTTTTTTAGGCGAGGGGGAGGAAATGAAGATTTAAAATTTTTAATAAAAATTCGTACAAAAATCTAAATTTTCAAATTAAAATTCAAAAGAGAAATTGTTCAAAAGCTTTTGAAAGATAAGTGCATAAATAGGGGGGAAAAAAATCACGATTTTAAAAAAGTTGATTCAAAAAAAAAAAAATAATAACAAGCAATAATAATTTTTTTTAAAAACTCGTACAGAAGTTTTTGAAAAAAAAATTGGAAAGAGGGGGAGGGGGTGTTGACCAATAATGACGTCGAAACATTTTTTTAAATCAATTTAAATAGGAAGGCTAGAATTTAAAAAATATTCGCCAACTAAACATTTTTTGGAGTGCATTTTTTTAATCGTAAATAAGCAAAATTATCAGTGCTAAAACTTCTAAGAGAAATAGGAAGAAAAATGAACCAAAAAATTGACCAATGACTTGAAAAAATAAAATAAAAGTTTGAAAATTTTTGAAAAATTATACTTGAGACTTTTTTGGAAAAATTGCGAGGAATCATTCATAGATTTCGGGAAAAATATTTTATAAAGAGAGCAAAAATTCTAGGAAATTGAAGTAAATTTTATTTTGACTTAAATCATATTATGTATTTTTTTAAATGAGCAAAAATTAACAAACATTTTTTTGAAAAAGGAAAAATAAGACGAATCTCCCATAAAATTATGGAATGAAATTGACTAAAAATTTTAGCAAAAATGAAATACCTGATTTCAAGTGAAAATTCAAAAAAAGAATTAAAAAAGAAAAGCGAAATTTTTTTGGGTTTAAATAAGCAAAAATTTACAATAATTTTAAAAAAAAGAAAGGGAATTACATATACATTTTGATACATTTTGGAATGAAATTGAATAAAAATTTGAGAAAAAATAAAATGCAATGCAAAAATTTATGAAAAAAATTGTTTTAGAATTTTGGAAAAATTTCAAAAATAGTGTTTTCAATATATTTTTAAAGATACTTTTCTTCATCAAAAAAAGTGATTCTTATTATTATTATTTTTTTTTTGTTGGATATTTTCATAATTTAAAAAAACAAAGATTTTCTGAATAAATGAAAAAATAGAATATAATGAATTTGGATAGGTATATTTAGAAATCAAAACAATTTGAAAATTTCTTTAACGTACAGAACAGATGCAAGGAGAAAAATTGGAGAAAAAAACACGAAGAAATTATGAAAAATTAGGTACGTCTCGAGTCATTCGACACCATAAAAATAGGAAAAAATAGCCTCCAAAAAAACTAACAAATTCAACTTTAATACATACTTCATGGACAAATCAATTCATGATCATATTATTGTATAGATAACCATTGAAAACATCCAAAACAACTCTTTTCTCTACCTAGAATTTCTCCTGTACCCCATACCCCATCTCTCTTCCTCATCTTCCGCCACCCAATCAGATTTACACAAATGAACACCACGAGCTATAAAAAATTTGCTCATTCGATTAACCCACACATACCCACATCCACCATCATCACCTTAAGGCTCGTTCAGCTCTTCGTCTCATCGTGCCATGTGAGCTGCGAGAAAGCCATCATATCGCGAAGAAGCCCTCGACGAGCTCGTAAGTCGTAAACCAAACCAGTACGATGGTGGCGAGTTCATTAGCAAAACTCGTCGCACTGTAAACCACACTGCACATGATGCAGATGCAGAATTTTTTTTCCATCTACCTATGCTTATAAAAAAAAAAACTTTTAAATCTGGTGATGACTCATGCCATAAAACTATGCTGTTTTTTCGCATCCATTAGTAATTCACCAATTCTTGGAACCGTGATTGCACCTACATTATTAATGTGTTTTTAAAAATACACCATCTTTGTTGATTCATGGATTTAATGCAGTGATACTTATATGTATGGTACCTATTGACCTGGTTAGCTCTACGAAGGAGGAAAAAAATTTGAATTTTTTTATATCGACGAGGACGAGAAAAAAATATAAAAGGGTATCGAATTAAACAACAATCACGTTTGTTTCAATCACTGCACGTGCTCAATGCTCATGTCCAAAATTCCTCGAACCACGTGTGGTGGTATACGATTCGTTCTATTCATACGTGACTTGGTGTTCAAGATCAGATCGATAAACCCAGATATGTCTGCCAGTTTGGGCTCGGTATGGCATCGAAGATCATATTATTGTGGTCCTCTTCAGACCACAAATTTCCTGTAATATTTTTGATAATTGACCAACCAGATATCAATTTCACTGTCCAAGGTTCCTCAAAAGGTGATCGTCTTGTTTACTTACACCAACTTGGACATCTGCAGCACTGTAGAGAGCAAGAGACGTACAGTTGATTACAGGTGCTACTTTCTTACGGCTTAGTCACACAGGTGACTGTATTCCTCGTTTATAATGGTGCTGTGTGCCTCGAAAAATACGAGTATTATTAGTCATACGAGTACGAACGTTATTAAAGTTGGTTTTTCGAACCACACCATCTTTGCTGCCACTACCAGTGCTCTGCTGGAGTATATAGGCAGACGAATGCTTTGGAGGAGTACGAGTAGAAGGAGGATGTATCCACAGGTGCTATATTATTAATATTCCGAGACTGTAGCCTAACGTAGTCGTCGTCGAAGCCACGTTATCGAGGCATAATGCCTTACAATGAATAATAGTTGTTTCGTAGTATACGTTACACATTGACGCATCGTTCCATTGTTATAATCATTGTCTTCCTAATTTAGAACTGTTGTTCGATGAAGTATATACATTTCATAGGTGCTTTTTGAACTAGGTATACGACTTTAAGAAATGACGTACCTAGTACGTTCTCTAGACCAGTGCGTCACAATGGAAGTTGAACGTTATCCTGCCAAGAACTATTGTAGGTCCTTTTTCCTCGATGAATGTCTTCAGGTCCTTGAAAATGTATCCAAGTTTACGAAACTTTTACCTCACGTATGAAATGTTACGTAACGAGGAATCGATTACCTACAACAATTTACGAAGAAGGAAACCAGCAAGAGGAAGGATGGTTTAAGAAAGAATCAGAGGATTTTTTTTCTTTTCTTTTACAAATACCGACACGTGCTATAGAAATAGAACGAACTATATCGATGGTTAATTGATGAACTAAATTTCCTATTCAGCTAAATCAAAGACTAAAGTTTTTATAATTTAATAATTTATCGCTTCGTTTGATTTTTTTATTTCGCTATTTTGACCTCTATCAACCCACTTGCTAAAAAATTTTCGTCGCAGTTTTCTTAATTGGCTCGAAAATTTAATTGATATGTATGGAATTGTTTTTCAACTGCTGAAGAGAAAATTTTTGAAGTGGACTAATTGTCACCTTTGATTAATTTTATTTTCTAACTCGAAATTTTCAAGAAAAGTTTTTTTTTTTTTTTTAAATATACTTTTTGTTTAATTTTTTAAAACATCTTCTTGAACAATTATTATTCTTTTCGATAATTTTTCTAAATATTCATTGCTCAATTTTTTGAAAAAAAAAATCTAGAAAATTTTTTCAAAATATTCTGTGTATGAAAGTTTTTGGTACATGTTTTTACTCAATTTTTTTTTTTTTTTTTTTGAATAATTTTTACTCAATTAAAAAAAAATACTTTCGTTCAATTTTTGAAATATTTTTTTGGTCAATTTTGGTTCAAATGTTTTCACAAATATTATAATTTATTGTCAATTTAGAAAAAATTTCCTCTAAAAATTAGTTGATGAATATTAAGTACTTACCTATTGCTTAATTTAAAAAAAAATATTTCATTGCTCCATAAATGTTTTGGTTTTAATTTTTTTTTTTGGTCAAAAATGAAAAAAAAAAATGTTCGAAAAATTATGCTCAAAATATCTGAAAATTATTTTTTTTAAATAATATTTTTTCCAAAATTTTTGTTTCAAGTGAGTTTTGTCTAATCGTAATTTATTTTATTTTTTTGCTGAATTAGGAATAAAATTTATGAGAAAAAGACTTTCTCAAAATTAGTCGTTGAATATTTTTGCTTCATTTTTCAAAACATTTTACAGCTCAAAACGTTTTATTTTTGAATATATTTTTTTTCAAAATTAAACTGTGTAGTAAAAAATATTTTTTCCTAATTTTTTTAAACAATTTTTTGCTCAAATTTTTTTAAACAATTTTTTGCTCAAATTTTTTTAAAATAATTTTTGGTCAAAACTTTTTTGAATGATTCTTTTTTTCAAAATTTATTGATACATAATAATTTTTTGCTCAATTTCTTAACTTCTTTGTCTTGAACAATTTTATCTCATTTTTTTTAAAAATTTGTTCAATTTTTTTATTTTTAAAATTTTTGTTTAAAATTTTTTTTGCTCAATTTTTTAAAACACTTTTTTCTGATTTTTATTCAATTTTTGAATAGGTTTTTTTGCTCAAATTAAAAAAATACTGCTCAAAATGTGTTGATTTTTTTAATTTTTTGAAAAGTTTCATTGTTCAAAACAGGTACCAGTTTTGAATAATTTGTTGTCAAGATTAAAAAAATATTTTTTGCCTAATTTTTTAAATTATTTTTTTTGCTTTTTTTTGAATAATTAATAATAATCCTTCAAATTTTCAACAACAAAAATGTTTAGTTTTTCAAAACTATAATGTATAATCTTCTTCAATGTGTTTAAAGTAGGTATGTAGGTACCTACTTTTTTATGGATTGACTTATGCTCAAAATTATTGGTCATAATTTTGCTCAACTTTTTAAAACATGGCATTGCTTGCATTTTTTAGGCTTGAATAATTTATCTCAAAACTGAAAAAAATGTTCATTTTTGAAAAATATTTTTTATGAATATTTTTCATTCATTTTTTTTTTCATTTTATAAAATCGTTCAGTTGTTGAAAATATTTTTTTGTTCAATATTTTGAAACATTTCATTGTTCAATATATTATTTTGTTTTGAATAATTTTTTGTCAAAATTAGAAATGATAATTTTTTTTCTGAATTTTTTGAATTACTATTTTTTTGTTCCAATTAACAATGCTCAAAAATTTTCTAGTTGAGATAATGGTTTCTAAAATATTTTTTTGCCTTATATTTTAAAAAATCAACCTTGCTCAAAAAAATTTTTTTTCAATAATATTTTATCAACATTTTTGCTCAAAGTGTTATTTCCTCATGGTTTGCTAATAATTTTTTTTTTTGATTTTTTAAGATACTTCTTTTCTTAAATTTTTTGTGTCGAGAATGATTTTTAGTCAAAACTTTATAGAAATTATTTTTTATCCAAAATTTGTTGATGGGTTTGAACTTTGAATTATGTAATTATCTTTGTTGAATTTTTGAAATAGTTTTCATTTCAAATATTTGTTTTTTTATGCAATTTTTTTTGTGATTTAATTTTTTTTTTTTACTTTGACGGATAGCATAATTTTTGTAATTTGTACCATTGAGAAATTTTTAGAAATATTTTTGCGTGCTCTCCTTTCTGAACTATTTTTTTTTATTTTAAATATATACTTTTTTTTTATTTTTGTTCAAAAATTTCATTTTTTGTTTTGCTACGTGATTTAAAAATACTTCTGGTACCTAATTATAACAAAATTGGTCGGTTATTTTTCTTTTTATTTCTTTTTATTCAGTTTTTTCTATTCAGGCTTCAAATTACTTTTTTTCCAGCTCAAAAAATTATTTAAAATTTTTTTTTGTTTACCTAGTTTAAATTGAAACAAAAATTTTTAAAAATTTTGGGTACCTATAAAATTGATTCAATTATTTTTTTTCTTTTTATAAAAGGGATTTTTTTAAAATTCGAAATAAATTTCAGCAAAATATTTTATTGAAAAAAAAATCCAAAAATAATACCTAAAGTAGTTAAGATTAGTCGATTTTTTTTGAAAAGTATTTCATTGAAAAATAAAAATAAAAATAAAACAAGAAAAATCTAGAGAAATTATTTTTGCGAAACTAATAGCTAAAAGAACATTTCTACAAGAAATACTTATTTTCGAAAACATCCCTTCAACATTCCAAAAAAAGATTCTTTGTACACTCGAATGCCCGAAAAAATTCTTTGGTCCTTCATTCGGCGAAAATATTAAAAATAGCGAATCACTACAAAATGCCCATTGTCGTCATCAACTGAAGAGCTACTCGAAAATATACAGTACCTCCACTCGATGATTTGTCTTGTCAGTTTGCGAAATAAGAATCGTTTGCGGAGCTGGAGAATGAAAGCTATTTTGAGAACCCCTCTTTAAATACTCGACGCTTCTTGAAATAACTCGAGAAAAGCATTTAGTCGAGTAAAAAATATGCTTTTTTTCGATTGTATATTTCGTCGTCGTCGTCGTCGTCGTCGTCGTCGTCGCTCTCTTTGCAAAATGCTACTCGTATTTAGAGAATCGTCGACGCAAAGGCAGGCGTCGCGTCGACTCGTTAAAGCTTTCTTTGATGACGTTCGTTAAGAGCATAATGTAAGGGAAAGGAACTGGCGAAGGATACGAAGGGAAGAGGAAATATTACATTATTTTTTGCTCGTCACGACGACGATAAAATGTAATAAAAAAACACAGTGTCAAATATATTCGGCTCGGCGTGCGGATGTCATGTCGCTGAAATGAGATCATCTTGCTGAGAGCAAATTCGTCGGATGCTGCAGGGACCTGCAGGTAGAACAATGATGACATGGTGACATTATGCGGTAAGATGGTATGATACGTAAGCGTATATATAATTATACGTGGCAGACAGGAGGTTATATGTAGGCAGGAGGTAGGAAGAGAAGGGCATTGGAAAGGAGAGGAGCAGGAGATCCCCGAGATGAAGTTTTTTTTTTTGGAGGTGAGGTGTTGATGACCTTTTCTTTTTCTCAGTGTTATTATTTGGCATATACTCGATCGTCCTTTTCTCTCTCTCTCTCTCTCTCGTAACAGGTCGTTGCCTATCGGTAATAACGACCTTCCTCAACGTTTACTTTCACTTTTAATTTCGATGGTGATGAAAAAAACCAGCTGAGAGTAATATACGTATTGTTATTGCGGCGTCGCTTCTGTATTTCTCACGATTATCATTACGCCGGTAATTATTTTTTAATTGAGTCGAGGTACAGAGCTTTCGTGGTCGATTGAATGAAACGTGTCTAGTGGAAAAGAGGTGATTAATGTCCCAGATATGGGATCGTATTGGGGAAGTTTGTTTTCTTCTTTATTGTCATGAAATTCGGACAGTGTTTTCTGTTGAGTACTATTTGTTCAAAACTGTTTCTAAAGTTGTTTTTTGAAAAATTTCTCGTTGAAAAAAGTGGAAAATTTGCAAAATTTTCACAATTGAGACAAATTTTAAAATTTATTAAAACTCCTTTTATGGTTTTCAAAATTTTTTACAATTACTTATACGTTAATTTTAAGAACTACTGAAATTTTATGTTTTATACGATTTTGTTGATATGAAGAATTTTTACCATTTGAGCGATTTTGAAAACTCACTATAATTTCATGATTTACACAATTTTCGTAAATTACAAAATTTTTATAATTTACCCCATTTTCCACATTTCAAAAAATTCAAGAGTCTCGCCACTTTTGAGATTTACAAAAATTCTGATTTACCTAAGTAGCCACATAATTTTTTTTATAAGGATTGCAGAATTTTCACAAATTTGTTGCAAATTTCAAGAATTACTAAATTTCATGAAAACACAATTGTTATAATTTTGCAAAATTTTTAAAATTTCACAATTCACCTAATTTCTATGTTTTTTTTTAAAAATTTAAAAATTTCATGATTTATACAATTTTTGTGGGTTGCATAATTTTTACAATTTGCATTAAAACCAAGATTTCAAAAAAACATAGGGTTCACACCAATTGCAATTTTTTTTTAAGTTCGTAGTTTTTCAGTGCAATATTCAATATTTAAAAAAAAATTTGGGTTCGTACAAATTTCAAAATTTTTAAAATTTCATGATTTTCACAATATTTAAGATTTCAAAAGTTGTTTGGGTTTCGCAGAAATTTCAAAATTCATAAAAATTTCATGATTCAAAATATTTTTGTAGATTGAAGAATTTTTCAGTCTATGCCAATTTCGTGATTTATCAAAATTCTTAAATTTTCACAAATTTCGTGTTGCAGAATTTTTCTTTTTATGCTAATTTCATGATTTATCAAAATTTTCACAGTGTTAGTATAATTTATGTAATTTATGCGATACCAAATTTTACAAAATTTCACGATTAATTTTTTTTTTTTTTGGTAGATTGCAGAATTTGTCAATTTATGCCAGTTTTATAATTTATAAAAATTCTTACGATTTTTAGAATTTCTGCAGTTTATGTAATTTCAAAATTGACTAAAATTTTATGATTTGCACAGTTTTGACAGTTTACAAAATTTTCACATTTTTCACCAATTTTACGATTTATCAAAATTGCTGATTTACATAATTTTGTATTTATTGCAGAATTTTTCGATTCATGTCAATTTTATTATTCATCAAAATATTTACGATTCGTAGAATTCATGCAATTTCAAATTTTCCAAAGTTTTATGATTTGCGCAATTTTAATGATTTGCAATTTCTTATTTTTCACCAATTAAGAGATTTATTAAATTTCGTGATTTACACAATTTTTTATGTGGTGCAGAATTTTTTAATTCATGCCAATAATTTATATTATTCATCAAAATTCGTACGATTTGTAGAAATCACGCAATTTTAAAATTTTAAAATTTACTAAAGTTTTATGATTTGCACAATTTTAATAGTTTGTAAAATTTTCACCAATTTCAAGATTCATTTAAAATTTCTGATTTACACAATTTTTTATGTATCGCAGAATTTTTCAGTTTATGTCAATATCATGATTTTATTAAAATGCTTACGTTTTGTAGAATTTCTGCAATTTCTGCAATTTCACACAATTCAATGATTTGCAAAATTTTCACATTTTTTACTAGTTTAATATTTTTCAAAATTCATGTTTTACACCAGTTTTTATGTACTTATTGCAGAATTTTTACAATTTCAAAATTTATCAAAATTCTGTGATTTACACAATTTTTATGGTTTGCAGATTTTTTTTTTAATTTTATGATTTACTCACTTTTCATTTTTCGCAAATTTTTTACAATTTACATCATTTTTAAGATTTCAAAAAAAATTCAAGATTTACGCTATTTCCAAGATTTACTCAAATTCGCGATTTATTGCAGATTTTTTAATATTTTGTGTAAATTTTAAGTACCTATCACTAAAATTTCATGATTTACACAACATTCGAGGTTTCAAACAATTTCAGCGTTCACACAAATTTCAAAATTCTCTAAAATTTCATGATTTACAAAATTTTCGTGCGTTTCGAATTTTTACAATTTAAATATGCCAATTTATTAATTCATTAAAATTCTAGAATTTACACAATATACCTATTTTCACAATTTTAGCCAATTTCAAAATTTATTAAAATTCTATGATTAATACAGTTTTAATAGTTTGCAAAATTGTACATTTTCCCCAAATTTTAAGGGTCACAAAAATTTTCTGATTTATACAATTCTTTTAAATTTCAGATTTTTCTCAATTTATAGGTAGATAGGTATAAATTTTAAGATTTCTTAAAATTTAATGATTTACACAAATTTTATGGTTTGACAAGATTTCAAAAAATTTAATACATATTAGTTCACACATGTTCACACTAATTTTAAAATTTACTAAAATTCGTGGTTTGACACAGTTTTTTTGGGAATTGAGAAGTTTTTACAATTTCCACCAATTTCTAGATTTATTAAAATTCTACAATTTACACAATTTATGTGGTTTGCAAATTTTTTTACAATTTACACCATTTTCAAAATTTTTTAGGGTTCACATTAATTTCAAAATTTATCAAAATTTCGTGATTTACACAATTCTTTCGGTTTTTAGAGTTTTTGCAATTTGTGCTACGAGGTAATTTCAAAGTTTACACTAAAATTGTACATAATTCACACAATTTTTACGGTTTTGCAAAATCAAGATTTTTGAACAATTTTCGTCGATTGTAGAATTTTCATAATTTGGGCCAATTTTATGATTTATTAAAATTAAACAACGATTTACACAATTCTTACGATTTGGAGAATTTTTTTTTTTGGTTTTACACAATTTTTATGTTTTGAAATTTTTTTATTTTTTTACAATTTGTTGATACCATTTTCATGATTTCAAAAAATTTCAAAATTCGCTGTTTCACACCAATTTCAAAATGCACCCAAATTTCACAATTTACACAGTTTTTATGGTTTTGCAGAATTTTTGCAATTTATACCAATTTTACAATTTCATGATTTACTCAATTTTCATAGTTCACACCAATTCATTGCAAAATTTACTGGAATTTCTAATTTACACTATTCTTTTGATTCGCAGAATTTTTGCAATTAGGGCCAATTTTGAGGTTCACTAAAATTTTTTGATTTACATAATTTCTTATGAATTTCAGGATTCTCGCAATTTATGCAAATTTCAGAAATTACAGTTTTCGTAAATTGACAGTTACCAAAAAATTTCAGCTAAATTTAAAATTATGGAGAATAATAAAAAAAATAAATAAAAAAATATTATAGAGTAAAAAATTTAGCAAAAATACAATTTAAAGAAAACTTCAAAAAAAAAAAATGAACGAGATTTGATAGGCAATAAGAACAAAATGACAACGTAACAAGATTCGAAATTGAAAAAAAAAACAAAAAAAAACGACAACTTTGAAAAAAAAGTTTTAAATTTGGGAAAAAATTGAAATTACAGGTTACGATAATCCCACGAAAATAACCCCTAATTCACCGGTAATTACCAACGTTGGTAATAATACCGTAGAATTCGAATTAATTACATTCAAATTATAGATATTTAACCTTCGTTACCTTAACAACTTTTTGAACGCAATTAAACGCCTAGAACGGTTCGTTTCGAGTCTGTCAACTTCCAAATAGCCATTATTGGCTGCTTTTTCAATCATCCGCGACATATTCTATTTCACAACGTTGCATTTCCCAAAGGCAGACACGCGTTCGCTGTACCAAACAGCGATTAACATTTCCGCGTAATTTTAATTACCCTTATAAATTACTCGAGCGTACGCGCGCGACAATCGCTCTGAAACTTTATCGTTTTTAATTTACGAGCCTAATAAAAATCATCGAGATCGTAATACGAGTCGAATGCGAACGTCAACGTACTCCAGCCCTCCTACGCTACGTTCGAAAAAAAATATCCTCTTCTGTCAACGATACTCTTGACCGGAGCGGTAAACGTAACGTGGTCAGTGGGGCATTCGTCATGTTAATGTTCTCGGCTCAGTGAATCGTATAGCGTGAAAAATTCGCTAATCGAAGTATCCCGGAGGTATGATTAGAGCATTTTTCATCGCGTACCTTATGTTTATATAGGGATTTTCCCCTGTAATTTCTCCCTTTTTCTATCGTCGTGATCGTTGCAGTAATGTCGTAGGTGCAATCTTATAGGTGCTCTATGCTCTGATAAATTAGCTATTAAAAATAATGTTTTGTAACCTCGCTCGCGTATATAAACACGTGTATGTATAATTCGATGATTTTTCTACCTATTTAATACGATATCATCATCGACAGCAAAATGTCTCATGTCTCTATTCGAAAAATGCAAAAAGCGTTAAAACAAAGTACAAACAAAATCGAAAGCTGAGTGAATGGCGCAAAGATCAGCGAGTGGGATCAAGGTAACTGGTCGTAGTACAATACGAACGTGTAGAAAACCTGGTGTATTAATTCAACCAAACAATAGTCTTATTTTATGATACGCCTTGCCAAGCAAACTATCAAGTTTAAGGTGAAAAGACTCGTATCTGAGATAAAAATATAAGTTATCTCTTTTCTAGTAATCTCGAAGACGAAAAAGATGAACATCGTTTTCAAGGGATGTTTTTTTCTAGAAAGGTGTGTTATCTTGTTTTTTTTTTTTTTTTTTTTAGTAATTTAAGGATGTCAAAATAGTAACAAAAAAGTAGTGCTATTAGTTCTGAAAAAATTCCTTTGAATTCAAAAAAAAAAAAAAAAATCTATAATTTTGTTGAAACACTTTGAAATAGATTTTATGAAAAATATTCTACATTTATAAGTTTGTGAAAAATTCTATGAATTTTTGTAATTTCTTTTTTCTTTTGAGATTTCATTAAAAAATTTCTATTTTTTAAACCAATTTATTCACTGGAATTCTGAACACTTTTTCCCGAGCAGCACACTCGACAAATTATCGAAATAAAAAATCGACAGAATATCGAATTCGATAAAGTGTCGCGTTAGTTCCGCATAAATCGTGAAATTATCTTTCGATATATCGACAGATTATCGATGAATTATAGTTGGCAAAATCCATCAACAGATAAACTTTCGATAAAATCGAACGATTTTTCTTTTAAAAATCTCAAGATTATAGTTAGATACTTCATCGATAACCTATCTATAAATCGAAAGATAATTACACGATTTATGCTGAACTAACGCGACACTTTATCGAATTCGATATTCTGTCGATTTTTTATTTCGATTTAGTTTCGATATTCTATCGATTTTTTATTTCGATTTAATTTCGATATTCTATCGATTTTGTATTACGATTTTTTGTAGATTATCTAGTTTCGATATTCTATCGATTTTTTGTAGATAATTTAGCATATATGGGTATATGCGCGCGCACATTTTCAAGACCGGCTGGCGAGTTTGAAGTCGTAGTTACGCTTAAGGCTGGCGAATTTCGTTCCAAATACAGCAGTTTCTACCAAAACAAGCGTCTGTTGCGAACATCGGAGTTCGTTCGCATAATACGAATTGGATTATAATATTCAAACATCTTATGCAAAATTGGAGAAGAGGGAGGGGTCCAATTGAAATTTTTATAATAACTAAAATTATTTCCAGGACCTTAATTTACAACTTTTGTTTGAAAATTTTTTCAAATTGGCCCCTTTTTCCTCCGCTCCTCCAATTTTGAATAAGTATCAACGGAGTATTATGCAAAATTGGAGGAGAAGGAGAGGTCCAATTGAAAAAATTTTCAAACAAAAGTTGCAGCTTAAAGTTCTAAGAATAATTTTGGTCATTACAAAATTTTCGATTGGGCGCCTCCCTCCTGTTCAATTTTAAATACTAAGTATTCACATAGTAATCGTAGTATTGAACTTGGTAAAATTTTATTTAAGAACAAAGATCTGGTTTCAAGTAAAATACCTAGTAAACCAAAAAAACTAGATAACTTGTTTGAAAATTTTTTCAATTTTGATTTCGCATATTACTGTTACACGTAAGTAGGTAAATGCAAAATAATAGAGGCTAGAGATGAGGTCCAATTGAAAAACATTTCAAACAAAAGTTGTAGAATAATATTCTGGATTTAATTTTGGTTATTATAAAAATTTCGATTTGGCCCTTTCTTCCCATCCAATTTTGAATATAAAGTAGGTATTTTTTGACTAGAAAAAAATCAATATAGTTTCAACAACTATCGTTACAAAATCGTTGAAATATCGAAGTCGATAAATTTCATATAATGTGTCGATAATATAGTTGTAAATATCGTCACAAAATCGTTGAAAAATCGAATTCGAGAAATTTCAGATTACGTGTCGATAATATAGTTTCAAATATCTTCACAAAATCGTTAAAAAATCGAATTCGAGAAATTTCAGATTATTTGTCGATAATATAGTTCTAAATATCGTCACAAAATCGTTGAAAAATCGAATTCGAGAAATTTCAGATTACGTGTCGATAATATAGTTTCAAATATCTGCACAAAATCGTTGAAAAATCGAATTCGAGAAATTTCAGATTACGTGTCGATAATATAGTTTCAAATATCTTCACAAAATCGTTAAAAAATCGAATTCGAGAAATTTCAGATTATTTGTCGATAATATAGTTTCAAATATCTGCACAAAATCGGTGGAAAATCGGATTCGATAAATTTAATATTCTTTGTCGATAGTATCGTTGACGAATATCGTCCTAAAATCGTAATACTATCGAATTCGATAGTTTTTAGATTTTTTGCCTATAAAATCGTACAGCTGAATCTGTATCATATCGTGAGAACATCTTTAGATTTTTAAACGATTTTTTATCGATACGTTTCAACTTTCGATATTATCGATCGAGTGTGCTGCTCGGGTTAGAAGTTTTATGAAAAAATTCGCTAAAAAAATTTTATAAAAAATTTTTCTACAAATTTTTTGACAAATTTTATGAAGATAAATTTGAAGATAACTATCATCTTCTCAGATTAGAAAAAATCTATCGTCATTTTGCGAAATTCCTCTGTTCATTTTCTTAAATTTTCTGAAACCTTGCAAAAAGTTTCCTGAAGATATTGCAGGTTTCTAAAAATTATGTAGGTAATAAAAAAAATTCCAACACTTTGTTGAAATTCTCTAAAATTCTGCAGAAATTTTCAAATTACGTAAGAAATTCTTCAAGATTTTTGTGGGGTTTGTTTAAAACGTTCTGAGAATTTGTGAAATTTTCAGAATTTTTGTGCAAAGGTATGAAAAAAAATGTTCTTACTACCTATGTGAAAAATTCTATAAAAATTTTATGACTTTCTGAAGTTTTAGGGATGTTTTTATTGTGATTTTTTTTCAGGTTTTTAAAAATTTTATGACATTTTGTGAAATTTTTTTTTTTTTTTTTTTAATATTCTTATAAGCTCTGCGAAAAGTTTTCTGACGATTTTATACAACATTTTCTGGAATTTAATTTTAAAAATTTTGAGATTTCGTCAAAATTCTTCAAAATTTTGTGAAAAATTCGTTGAAAATTTCAATAAAATTCTCAAACGTTTTCTGTACAATGTTCCACTTTTTGTGAAATGTTTTATAATTTTTTTTTTTTTTTTTTTTTTTGAAAAATCGTCTAAAAAAATTGCTGAAAATTTTGTTTGAAATTTTTTTGGGATCAATGAAAATTTCAGAAGTTTTGTAATATGATCTAGGCCTATATTTTTTTCTAGAACTTCGAGATGATTTTTCTAAAATTTTGTAAACTATTTTTAGACTTGTAATTTTTTTTGGCATTTTGTGAAAATTTCATGTTCATTTTAAAAAAATTTCTGAAGGTAGGTGAATTCTTTTATCGTTTTATGTAGGATTCTTTTGAAATTCTGTGATTTTCGTGACATTTCTTGTCAAATTTGTTGAATAATCTTGTTTTTTTTCTTCAATTTTTTGAATATTTGTAAAAAGTGCTATGAAAGTATTATAATGAATTTTTTTTGTGATTACGTAAAAAATCTTTGAAGATGGATGAAAAATGTTTGGAATTATGAAATTCGTATTGTAGGTATGATTTAAATGATTTTTAAGAGCGGACAATTTTCACAAGTTTAAAAATTTGGAAATTTCAATTAAATTTGGAAAATTTTATGGTTTTTATAATTTTGAAAAATTGGCAATTTTTATCTGTTTTTAAGAAAAATAGCTAATTTTTTATTAATTTTGAAAAACTGTCGATTTTTGACGATGTTTAATATTTTTACAAATCGTAAGAAATACCAATTTCGGAAAATGGGCAACTTGTATCAGCTTTGAAAAATTCTATAATTTTGACGATTTTGAAAAATTTATAATTTTTACAATGTTTGACAAAGTTAACTAAGTATTTTCACCTATTTTTTTTTAATGGATGATTAATTTTTGCAAAACGATTCTGGAAAAGTTTTCTTGAGTGAATTAAAAAGAAAAATGAATTGTAATTATTTATTGAAGCATTTTGTAACCATTTTTCAAATTTGATGATTTAGAAAACATAATTATTTTGAAGTTTTGTACATAGTAAGTAGGTATGTATTTTGAAAATTTTTCTGATATTTATCCTAACAATTCTCTCAGTTTTGTGAAGTTTTTTTCTTATAATTTCGCGAAAATATTCTCTAAAATTTTGTACCTAATAAATTTTCTGTGATTTTGAAATTTTTCGAAGTTTTGTAAAAATTTCTACTAAAATTTTCTGTATTACTAAGCCATAAAATTGGTTTATTTTTCAATTAATGATTTCATGATAATTTTCGTATTTTTCATCTTTACAGTTTACACCTTTTTAAATTTTTAAATCTTATAAAATTTTTAGGTCATGTTTGCGATTCTTTTTCAGTTTTAGTTTTCTTCCTTTTCTGCTCCCTGCTCCCTCTCCTCCCAATAACTGTCTCTTAGATTGACGTACTAAGAAGTCAGACACTATACGTTGATGTAATTAGAAAATACAACTGCAGATTTTCTGCGTATATCACGACGGTGGTTGACAGCGATCACACCAAAGGCTGCAAATTTCAATTTACGCGTTACCAAACTGTACGTGTGGTGTTAGAATATATATCCATTTAATTGGGAAGAACCGACATATAACGTCAAGCCTTGACGTTCGTCGTAGACGAAATTTTCTCATAATGTCGTCAAATTACACGAGTGGATCGCCGCAGTACTGTTTTTTTTCTTTTCTTTTTTTTGGCATCATCGAAAATTCACCAAGTGAAATATTACATAGATGCTTGATATTCAAAATTGCAGGGGAGTGAGGGGTCCAATCGAAATTTTTGTAATAACCAAAATTATTTCTAGGACTTCAAGCTACAACTTTTGTCTGAAATTTTTTTCAATTGGACCCCTCCCTCCCCATCGATTTTGCATAATACTCCGAAGATACTAATTAAAAATTAGCTGAATGAGGGAGGAGGAGGCCAATTGAAAAAAATGTCAAATAAAAGTTGTAAATCAAGATGCTAAAAATAATTTTGGTTATTATAAAAATTTCGATTGGATCCTTCCCTCTCCTCCGATTTCACATAACATCAGGTAGATACTTTTTCAAAATTGGAGGAGGGGTCCAATTGAAAAATTTTTCAAACAAAAGTTGTAGATTAAAGTCCTAGAAATAATTTTTGTCATTATAAATTTTTCGATTAGACCCTTCCCTCCCCTCACATTTTGCATAATATGACTTAGATACTTATACATATAATAATTATTATTAAAAACTGGTGGAAGTAGGGGTCTAATTAAAGAAATTTTTAAATAAAAGTTGTAGCTTGACCTCCTAGGAATAATTTTGGTCATTACAAAAATTTCGATTAGACCCCTCCCTCCCCTTCAATTTTGAATATCAAGTATCTACGTATAGTATTGGACTTTGCGATTTTTCGATGGTTCAAAAAAAAAAATAGTTCTGCAGCGGTCCACTCGTCAAATAACCAGGGAACTTATTGCCATTGGAAAAATTCTCGTTTAGATACTTCACCATAACACTAGCTCTGTTTGGGTTCACGTAAAGAACCCGGCTCCACTGTAGAATTGCCCTCGTCAGCTGGCTAGCTCGTGTACAAGTACAATTGAGGCTAGAAATAAGTCGCATGTAGAATAAGTCTACGTTGCTGTCTTTCAATACCAGTCTATCCAGGCGAGCAAACGTATACAAATAGAAATACACGAGGCGACGTAATAAAGAGCAATATACATTCGGTGTGTTCGTATGAAACGAAACAGCCAGCAATGTGTACACGTTAGTCGACGTCTGCGCCTAATTTCGTTATATCGGACGAGGTTCGATGGAGGTCACCTTGTTTAGAGACTCGTGGAGTCGAGCCAAACCCAAGGCTGTGGAAGTGTGGAGGTTTTGTATTATTGAGCCAATTTGAACCGGTTTCCTTTGTGGAGATCGTAAAATGGCTTCTCTTTGGAATTCCTGCCCCGTACGTGGAGCATTGGCTCGAGAAAGAGGAGAAATCGAGGTTTGTTCCAAGTATTCAATCAAGAGTCGGATCCTATAGCACATTAAAATGAGTCTAGCTTCTATTTTCGCCTCTTTGTAGGGGTCGTGAAAGCTAATTGTGTATTTCGGAGGTGTCTAGAAGTTTCATAAGGTGTAATTGGCTAAAAGGAAGCCAAAATTTATACCTCGAGGCGTACGTAGCAAGCCCTAATCAGGAAATTGCCTCACACGAGTCCAAGACCAAAGGGCGTATTCTCTATTTCTTGTTCTAATTGAACGTTTAACGAGGTTTTATGATTTATTTACCTCTCAGCTACTTACGATACAATTGTCTGCATTTACCTACTAAACCTTGAAAATTGTCTCAAAAATTTCTATGTATCAAAATGACCAAAATTACCTACCTTTCGTTAATGTCATTTAACCTCGCGTGCTTCTAATTCCTATACAAAGTATTTTTACAAATTTATTTCATTAATATTGTAAAACGATGTCGAATAGGCCACCTTCCCTTAGGGTTATACTCAGCATATGGCATGTGCTTTATAGTATACAAAAATATAGGCTATTTATGGCACATACAATTTGGTTCACCGTATATATACGTTACATTGTACATATAATGACGTAATCTAAATTATTATTAATGTCTACTCGGTCGATCAGTCGTGTTGCTTTATCATTCCCAATGCATAGGCCTATTTATATTATAATATCGGATACCTCGTATCTTACGTACGTACAAAATTCAAAAGGTATCGTGTAAGCATTTTTCGCGCCCGTGTGAGTTTATATAATACATACTGTCATTAAATGCCATAATCTGTACGGGTTACCTACTTAGTACTTACATATACGACGTATGTTTGGGTTTGGGACTGGGCTTTGTGCTGTGCTCGCAATTAGGTAATTTATAAAATTGATAAACGACTCGATGGTGACGATTAACGATAAATAATACAGTACACGGAGCACGTGCGAGTATTCGGATACGATCGATTGATGAAGTTTCATTTTTTTAATTTTTTTTATTTGGTGTTATGAGAACGTGGGTTTTTTTGGCAGTTCCTGGTTCTATCTATGCTCGTATCTTGCTGATTGAGCGATCGGTTTGGTAGTTTTGTGAGTGAAGGGGAGAATGAGTTTGCAATTTTTTTGAACGTGAAATGGCTAAAAGATGCATGTGTGATCTATTTTTGTGAGAATTCAAAAGTGACGTATTTTTGAAAATTTAGAATCTTTGGAATTGTATGAAATTATTCAATTTTCCAATTTTTGAGCATTCTTGTTTTTCAAATTTTAATTATTTATTTTTTTTGAATTATTTAAAAAAAAAAAAAAATCAAAAAATACAAACTTATTAAAATTTTAGAAATATTTATTGAATTTTTCAATTTTTCAAGTGTAGGTAGGTACTCATTCAATTTTCAATTGCTTTCAAAAAACAAATTTTTCAAACATTTTTTAAAAAATAATTCATGAAAATTTTTTTCAAAAATCCAATCTTATTGAAATTTACTAAAACGTGTTTTTTTAAACATTCCAAAATTATTTGATCTTTTTAGCCGATTTTTTTTTTTTTAATTCACAAAAATATATTGTGAGGTATGTTTTAAAAAATTTCAAATTTTACATTATTAAAAACATTTTCAAGAAAATAATATTAAAAGTGAAAAAAAAAATTTAATTGGAAATTAGAATTCATTCTGTTTTCAAAATTGAGTTTTTTTTTGAAAATTCAAAAATGAACTTTCAAAACAAATTTTTTAAACAAATTTTTGAAAAACTTTCAAGAAAACTAACTTGTAAAAATTTATGAGGACATGCTATGTTTTAAAATTGTTCAAATCTTATATTTGAAAAAAAAAAGAAAGAATGAACGAATTCTCAAAAAATCTGAAATTATTCTGTGAATGAAAGGATTTTAATGACTTCCAATATGAAAACATTAACAAAAACATGTTACTATTCAAAATTATTCAATTTTCACACCTACATATTTTTGTGAAAAACTGCAAATATGAAATTTTCAAAAAATAAAAAATTAAGAAGTTCTAAAATAAAAATCCACAAACAAAATGTTATCTATTGACTTTAATCGATAAACTTTCACTTCTTTTTCGACAAAAAATTGAAAAATACCTTGAAAATAATTTTTCACCCCCCCCCCTCTTCCAAAAAAATGAAAAACAATTAAAAATTTAGAAAATTTCAAAACTTTAATCACAAATTTTTGAGAAAAAAAAAACTTAAATTTGAAAAAAATGAAATCCAAATTTCCGAAAAAATTCAAGGAACCTCAAAGGATTGTAAAAATGTGCGAAAACGTTTCGTGTTTCAAAATTTTTCACTTTTAATTCTCATAGGAAATTTTAAAAAAATTGAGGAAAAACTTTGAAATTTTCAAACTATACCTACCTAGTCCTAAGTTATTGTAAAAATCCAAAAAAATGTGTAAATTTTTAAAATTGGTAAATTAAAAAATTTTAATGAAACATTTTTGAAAAAAAAATTAGAAAATAATTTTTAAAAGATTCTTCTATGTATAACGCAACGTCGCGTCGCAACTTATAAAATTTTTTTAAAACAATATTACCTGGGTTTGTATAAAATGACTTTTTTTTTTTTTTTTTAATCAATCCAAAAGAGTCGAATTTTTGAAAAATTTTAAAGAACTCCAACTTTCAAAAATTTACAAAAAGTGTTCTATATATAAAATATGTTTCAAAATTGTCCATTTTAGTTACCTATGTAAATATTTATTAGAGTATATCAATAGGTATTTTTGAAAAAATTAAAAATGAATAAAGAAGAATTCTTTAAAAAATTTAAAGAAATAGTGAGTTGCAGAAATTTACAAAAAAATGTTACGTTTTAAAATTGGTTGAATTTTAAATTTCTTCGTTAAAGAAATAATCTAAAAATTCAAAAAAAAAAAAAAAAAAAAAAATTTCAAAATTTTTAAAAAAATTGAGAATTTTTGAAAAATTTAACGAAATTTTTAAGTTGTAAAATTTTACATAGACCCTGCTTGATTTTAATGTTTTTGAAAAAAAATTTGTACTTACTTACTTACAATTTTTTTCCAATACCTACCTAGGTAATTTAAAAAAATATGTGGAAAAATTTTCATTGAGCCCCAACTTGTAGAAATTTCTAAAAAGACATTGTTTGATTTTCATATTTAAAAAAAAAATAATCATGCGAGAATTGAAAAAAAACTCAAAAAATGAATTTCAAAAAAAAATTGAAAACATTGAAAATTTTAAAAGAAAATTAACTTGTACAAATTTATTTACAAAAACGTATTTTGTATTATAAAATTGTTCATTTTTATATTTTTGAAGGAAAAATAGTAAATAAACAATGAAGAATTTCTAAAAAGTTTTTAAGTAATCCAAAGTTGTAAAAATTAAAAATTCGTGTGAAGTTTTATAAGTTTTCGATTTTAGTATTTTTGAGAATAAAATTTTCGAAAAATTGTCCCTAATTATAAAATTTCAATTCGTACCAAGTAATCTACAAAGATTTTTTTTTTGAAATTGCTCAATTTTTGTAGTTTTTTGGTGTACTCAAATATCGTCTACTTGATTTACAAGAAAAATACCTACCTAATAATAAGTTTTAAAAAATTCAAAATTTGTTTTATGAAAACGTCAAGTGCAGTCAAAAATCTAATTCGATGGCAGAATCAAGATTTCTGACTCTTTAAAAATTTAATTACAGGAATTGATTTCTAGCAAAAAACATATACATAGAAGAGCCTTTACCCTTTTGCTTCCGTTAATTTTTACCATATCTTCAATCTGCACTGCAAGCTTGCAGATGGTACTCGAGTTTTCGAGATTTTCTCACAAAACAAAAGCGTAAATTTTTTTACACATCTGGTTACCGCGTTGGATTCATTATTCGACTAATTTTACGTCTTCCACGTAGGTATTTTTCGACGTTTCTCACGAACAATCGACCGTCTCCAGTCACCACCTCCATACATGAAAATTCTCACCTATGACCAACCATGTGTAACCGTTAATATGTTCCACACACTGGAGATTTTCAAACATATTACCTTACATCCGTGAACATCTCGACCTTGAATTTACTAGCAAAAGTACCTATAACTACCTATATAATTTTTTGAATTAAATTTCGACTATCTCGTGTACGTGTATCTCATCGTGTACTCGCCCTCGCATTTGCATACTTATATAAATATCCAACTCGATACTACGCTAAACTACACTAAACCTGAATTACATTACTAACCGAATGAATAAAAATGCGAAAAAAATTGCACCCAGATTAAATATTCATAAGATAACGAACGTTTGGCTCACAACTACACGTACATAATCCTATAAAAATAGTAGCACTGGGTCCAACGTCCATCAAATATACGACCAGATTCTATACATTCGAGCGTAATTTACCTTTTTTTTTACGATTCAAAATACTCCACTGGGTTTCCCCTCTTTTCTCTTTCCTACACTTTGATGAGAATCTCGACTATACGAGGATAGTTTTGGAAATTTGCTCGAACGAGTACTCGGAATCGTAAAAAAAAAATTCTAATATGGTGTCCAGATGGCCTCGCTTAGTGACGGGTAACGATGAAAAATTACTTTGACTCGAGAGCATTCCAAACGAGTGGATACATTTTCAATGAATTTTCATCGCGTGGGTTGCGAAGGAGTACGCAGACCGGGGAGGAGGGGGGGGGGACGTTATTTGACCGTTTTATAAACGAAATAGTTGGAGTTCTAAATCTCGAACAGTTAAACTAGTTTTTCTTCGCAGATTGATTTGGTTATATTGATTGGATTCTTGAAAGGGGATTATCGTAATCTTCGAAACTTCAGGTCAGAAAATCCCCAGGAATATTCAGCTTCTGGGATAAAAAAATTTAAAGCCGTGTATGGATGCAGTTTTTGTAATTTGAACAGTTCCTCGAATCTAGTTATATTTTTAGATTTAACTAAGACGTTAAATACTTAGATACGTGTTATGTAAAATTAGAGGGGAAGGGAGGGATCTAATCGGAATTTTTGTAATAACCAAAAATTTCAGTCTACAACTTTTGTTTGAAATTTTTTTTCAATTGGACCCCTCCCTTCCCTTCGCTCTAATTTTGCATATTACGAAGTACATAGAGAATTATTATTAAAAAATGTGGGAAGTAGGGGTTCAATTTAAAAAATTTCCAAACAAAAATATGTATAGACTAAACTCCTAGGAATAGGTATTTTTGGTTATTGTAATTTACAAAAATTTCGATTGGATCCCCCCTCCCCTCTAATTTTGAAAATTACCAAATACATCGATACTTACAGTGTGCTCGAGTTGAGTCGGAAGATTCCATTTTACCAAATTTGAAAAAAATTCTTCGATTTTTTCACTGCTTCCAAAGTGGATAGATAATTTGAAAATTATTCTCAAAATTTTAAAGAACAATTTTTCAATTTTTGTTTTAAAAAAATCTGTTATTCTTCAAAGAAAAAAGTATTTTTTATGTAGAAATAAATATCTCATTTTTAGAGAATAAAATCCTAATCATTCTTAATTAATATATTTAGAAGAAAAGACAATTTTTTGAAGAAAAGAAATTCTAGTTTTTCTTAAATAATAATATTCATCAAATTTTTGGATAAAAAATCTTTTTATTTGTGAAAAAAAATAATGATGAAAAAATTGCCCCTTCTTTGAAAAAAAAAGAATTTTACATTTTTTGGAAAAAAAAATCTTCCATTTTTAAAGGAAAACAAAAATTTACCTACTAATAATCTTGATTATTGTCAAAATCAAATACATAGGTATTTTGGAGTAATTTTTTTTTTTTACTGTTTAAAATAAAATCTTTTGTTTTTGAATAAAATTTTTTCATTTAAGTAAAAATTTTTGAGGAGAAAATTTCTCGATTTTTTTGAAATAAAAGTATTTCTAAATTTTTTTAAGAAAACATGGTAAAATAAAATATCTTCCATTTTTTAAAAGAAAAAATTTCTTCTTTGTTTAGGAAAAAAAAATTTTCAATAGGAAAAAAACTATATTTTTTGGAGAAAAAAATTTCTCAATTTTTCTAAAGTAGGTAAAAGTATTTCTCAATTTTTTTGAGAAAAAAATTTCTTCTTTGTTTAGAATGAAATTTTTTCAATTATTTACAAATTTTCGAGAGAAAAAAACTATATTTTCTGGAAAAAAATTCCCAATTTTTCTGAAGTAGGTATATTTTTCAATTTTTTTGAAAAAACATAGTAAAATAAAAAATCTTCCATTTTTTGACAGGAAAAATTTCTTCTTTGTTTAGGATGAACTTTTTTCAATTATTTTCAAATTTTCGAGAAAAAAAAACTATATTTTTTGGAGAAAAAAATCTCTCAATTTTCCTGAAGTAGGTAAAACGTAAAAGTATTTCTCAAATTTTTTGAAAAAAATAGTGAAAAAAAATCTTTAATATTTTGAAAGAAAAAATTCTCAGTTTTTGTTGAGAAGAAAAATCTCACTTGGTAAATCTCCATATTTTTTTTAATTTTTGGGGGAAAAAATCAATAAATTGGAACATGTTTCAATTTGGGGGTTTGACATGATTTGGTCTAAATTTTGGATCAAAATGCGTTCCACTTCGTAATTTTGCTTAATTCTAGCGCCGAATAATTTTATTAAAATTGAGGGAGCTAAAAGGGTTCAATTAGAAAAAATTTCAAACAAAAGTTGTAGATTATGATTATGAATTAAGGAATAATTTAGGTTATTATAACAATTTCGATTAAACCCCTCCCCTCACTCTAAAATTTCAAGCTAGACTCGAGTATCTAATTTGTCCTAATTCGTCGTTTCTTGGAAATATTGGCCAAGACAAATTTATGAAAATGGAAGAAAAAATTTTGTAACCAGGAAATTCTCAAAATAGAAACGTCAAACGCAGCAACGTCGAATGAGAGAAAAATTAAGCATACGAAGCGTATCGTGAAACTGTAAGAATAAACTTAAGAAAAAAAACACAGAAGTAGAAAAATGATAATTCTCTTTCTCTTTTGCTCTCGCTCTCTTTCCTGTTTCGAAGGAATTGAGAAGATATAACGAATGCTTCTCACGTTACCACGTCGAAACGAAAGTCGAATTCGAAATTGCATCGTGGGGGGGGGGGAGAAGAAAAACAGACTTTTGGGGAGACAGTTGAAATCGGGGAGGGGGGGGAGTCTCGCCAGCGACGTGCGACGTAACTTTTGCTAATATTTCAACCGCGAGAAGATATCAATTTGCACAGACGAAGCACAATTCGATCGTAAAATGGTGAGAAATTGAAGATGCTAGGTTAGATTTTACATAACTTTTGGGTTATTCGTCCTGTATTTTTAAAGGAATGTTGAGTATGTATAACTGTACAAATAAAGTCCGCATTTCGAGAGATTTCGGTGGAATAAAAATACGGCTCAGGACACCGAATATACCAGATTTAAATGGATTGTTACGCAAAAGTTACAGGTAAACTGCGAAAGATGGGTATTTGGAAGCGAAGGCGCCATCGCCACGTTCGCGCATCTAATAATAGACCTGTTGCGGTCACGCCGTGATAACCGGTTCGAACGGCGCTCAGCGGCCTCTTTTGTATCGAGTATTTCGATATAGTTAATAAGAGACCTTCCGGTCATCTCGACTTCTTGAGGTATTCACAAATGATGATACCCCTTTTCGCACGGTCGATTTAAAAGCAATATCTTGGGAGCAGAAGATGACCGGGGGAGGTATTGGAATCGAAGATCGTCTAATTGAATGAAACTTGTTATCTTTTACGAGCAAAAAATTTTAATGATGGAGTCAATTCTATAGGTTCTCTGAATAAAAATTGTTTTTGAGTTACACTTTGTAAGACAGTTTTGATGCTGAAAAAATCTCTTCAATTTCTGTTTAGGCAAAGTAAAATTTTTCAACTTGGAAATCGACAGAAAAAAATAAAAAATAAGAAATGTAAAACTCATTTTTTGAAAGATTTGAAAAAAATAATCAGAAAAAAAATACAAGTTGAAAAAATTATTTTAAAAATATAGAGAATTTTTTTGGAAGCAAATTAATTTGAATACCATACCTATAATTAAAACTGAAAAAAAAACTATTCAAGAGCTAAAACATTTAAAAAAATTGTTTGCAAAAAAGGTACCTATAGAAAATTGTTGAATTCATTTTTTAGCATCCAACATTGTAGAAAAACATTTAAAAACGTAAAAAAAAAATATTAAAAATCAAAAAAAAATTATACGAACTTTTAAAAGAGATACTACTGAATAAAATTTCTGAACAAAATGTTAAATGAGAAATTTTGAACAAAATTAGGAAAAAAATTGAACAATACTTTTAAAAAATTTAAACATTTTTTTAAGTTGTCAAAATTTTTTGAGAAAAATTTAGAACAAAATTTGAAAGAGAAATTTGAATTTGAAAAGAAAAATGAACAAAATTAAAAAGAAAACTAAAAATTTGACAAATTGGAACAAAATTAAATAAATTGAACCAAATTAGAAAAGAATTAAATCAGATAAAATTTGATTAAAATTTTTAAAAAATAAACCCAACATGGACTAGGCGTTTGAAAAAATTATAAAATAGTTTTAAACAAAATAATTGAAAAAAAATGAATGAACCGAATACAACTTTTGCAAACAGAAGAATACTTTTTTTTGATTTGAAACAAAATTCGAAGAAAATTCAGGGGAAAAAAATCAATAAGCAATATTTCAAAAAAAAAAAAAAAAAAAGTTCAAATGCGATTTTGTAAAAACGCTGAACAAACTTTTAAACAAAAATAGAAAACGAAATTTGAATTTTGAACAAAATTGAAAGGCCTTTTTTTAATTAAACAAAATTAAAATTATTCTCACAAAAACAATACCTAATATTTAAAATGTTTTTGAACCTCATGAACAATAAATAGATCAGTTATTTTTTTTAATTTTTGAATAATTTTGAATAAAATGAAGGGGGAAAACAAAAAAAGTTAGAAGAACATTGAATATAGAACTAAATGAAATCAATGTTTTTAAAAAAAATGTCCAAAAGTAATAAAATTTATTTAAAAAAATTAAAAAGTCTAAAAAATTTTTTAATTTTTTCAGAATGTCCGACAAAAAGCCTAAAAGTGATAAAATTTTTAAAAAATTTTCCAAGTTTCAAAATGTCTGACAAAATGTCCAAAAGTCATAAAATTTATTTTAAAAAAATTAAAAAGTCCGAAAGTTGTAAAATTTCTAAAATAATATCAAAAAGTCATTAAAATAAAAAAATCTAAGTTTCAGATTGTCTGACAAAATGTCTAGAAAATGTCTAAAAGTCATAAAATTTCAAAAAAATTTACAAGTATCAAAATGTCTGACATAATGTCTAAAAAATCGAATTTTTTTAATAAATTCGATTTTTTAGACATTATGTCAGACATTTTGAAACTTGTAAATTTTTTTGAAATTTTATGACTTTTAGACATTTTTTAGACATTTTGTCAGGCATTCTGAAACTTGGAATTTAATTTAGAAAGATGTTTCTGTCGTTTTTTCCATTTTGGTCATCGTAAAAGCATATACTATGCTAAAACAGAAGAATATTTTTCCAAAAATCAAACAAAAATTTAATGGATATAGAACAAAGTTGAAAAAACAATGTTTAAAAAAAATGTAAAAAATGAAAATTCTAAATAATACACAAAAAAAAAATATTTAAATTGAATTTTTATGAATTTGAATGAAAAAGGAAGTGGAAATTCGAACAAAACAAAATTTTAAAAATGTTCACCTCAAGAATGAGACATGTTAAAAAATGAACATGGAAACTAATTTTGAATAAAATTGAAAAAAATGATAAAATTAGTCGAATCGAATTTAACTGTTCTTATTTTTATTAGGTACCTATTATTTATTTATTAATTTTTTTTTTTTGAAGAATTATTTGAATCGTCACATTTTTGAAAATGTCATCGAAAATTTACAGGAGGTAAAAAAAAGTGTATTGCACATTTTTTTTTGTCTCCTCTAAAATTTCAAAAAATGTGACCTAACCTGTTTTTGCATGAGACGATTCATTTTATTTTATTTTTTAATTCAAACGGGTTTCTAAAAACAATTAAAACTTATTTAATTAAAAAATAAAATAAAATCAGAAAAAACTTTTTAAATAAAACAATATTTTATTTTGGAAAAATTTACAAAGTTGTTTTTTCAGAGTTGTAAAATAAATATTAAATAAAATTTTGAAAAAAATTGAACAAAATAAGAAAAAAATATTTATACTTCTGCAGAAGTGGAAATTTTTTCAATAAATAAATTGTAAAAAAATGCACAAAACTGAATGCATTTTTTCAGCTGAACAACATTTTATTTTTTTAAAAATCGAATGCTGGTTATAAAAATTTTTCAAACAATTTAAAAAAAATGAAAAATGCTCCAAAGAATTTTTTTTAAAAATTGAACAAAATTAAAAAAGAATAAAATTGAAAAAAATTGAACAACTTCTTACAAAATATTTGTGCAAAATTGGAAAATAATTTAAATTAAATGTGCAAAAGTCCATAAAACTGAATGCAATTTCTTTAAACATTTTTTTTTTCAACTTTTAAACAAAATTTGAAGAAAAATTGAATGTGACGAATAAAAACAATTCATGTATTTTCAAACGATTTAAAAAGGTAGGCCAAGTAATTTTTTAAAAATTGAACAAGATTTTTCAAAAATGGATTTTGGTAAAAAAGTTTAAAAAATCAAATCAAGTTGAAAAAAATTGACAATTTATTTCAGTCAAAATAAAAAAATAGTAATTTTGAAGAAAATTGAAAAAAAAATGCACAAAACTATGCAATTTTTTAAACTGAGCAATATTTTGAAAATATTTAAATAGAAATTTCAAACAAAATTTAAAAAAAAAAGGTGTCTTAGGAAAAAAATTTAAAAAACTCATCTTCAAACAATTGAATAAATAAAAAGAATCTTGAACAAAATGTTGAAAAAAAATTGAACATAGGTAATCAGAAAAAAATGAAATTCATATCTGCCTGCCTATTTCAAAGAATGAACAAAATTTTGAAAAATATTTGTGCAAAATGAGAAAATAATTATGAATAAAATTGAAAAAAAAATGTACAAAATTGGATTCAATTTTTTCAACCGAACTTGAAAACATTTTCAAACAAAAATAACATTACATTTTTACAAATTCAAATGTTGGTAAAAATGGAATTATTAATGAAAAAGTGACTTGTGCAGAGTCGGTTTTTTTCTTAAGTTATCAAAAACTCATGCATTTCAATTCCATCACTTTTTTCTCTGATAAGTCTTAAAAAATCAGACAAAAATTTGGGTCAATTGGTCCATCACGACAACTACAAATAACGCAATGATATAAAAAAACAAAATCGTATAGGTAAGGTACCTAGAGTAAAGCACGTATCTGGATTCTGGAATCTTTATGACGAATGATTAAAAGCCTGTTGATGTCCAAATAGGGCGCAGGGATTTCAACATAGGTATTATAGAGATGTATGTTTTGACATTCTAATCAACGTCAATTACCTCCATTTATACATGTACCTAGAGACCTACAGCTACGTAGGTGAGGTTGTTGATTTTTCACGCAAGCCAATCTGCGGACAATTGCCTCCAAAATTATTATAGCTCGGTAGCTCTAGTCACGAGCTCACTCACAGCTGTAGGTATAATCGTGCTTCCAAGATTATCGCGCCGTTATAACCAATTCGTGACCGATGTAATAAGTGGACATACGAATACCTCATGCAGAGCTTCGATAAAAGCCTGCAAACGAGTAATGGCCACCTCGAGGCTCAACTTAACATACGCCAGAGGATCAAACTATATGCGAATTTTCGATAGGCCTACTACTAATAGTACTATTTTTGCACCGTATGGATTACAAATTCAAAGCAGGGGCAAGTGAGAGGAAGGATTGATCGTGGGAGGGAACAAGCAGGGCAAAAACAGTCCACTTTCACACGACGCAACGTAACGTCACTTTCTCAACGTGTGTGAGAGATCGATTAGTTCAAATTCACCGTTGACTGTACACTGGAGGAGCTGCCGTGAAATTGATAATACCAATTACCCATTCGTACATTACAGTACGAGTATTCATGATTGTGATAAGATAGAGAATTTTTCACCTCATTGGGTTTAGAATTCATTTGATTTTTTTTCTAATAAACTGACTCAGAATTTGCCAAAACCGAAACTTATAAATTTTGATTAAACCAATTTTTACGTACCTGCGACATTTAAGTATATTGATACTCCGAAAAATTTGAAATTTTTTATAATTTTTTTTATTTGAAAGACACCAATAAAAAAATTGAGGGGAAATTATTTCAATTTTTTTTCCCAAGTTTTTTCAAAAGAGTTGGTATAAATTTTTTTATTTAAAAAAATATTGGTTGGCACATTTTTAATTTACACCAGAAAAATTAAATACCTAGTAATAATATTCCAAAGTTTTTAAAAAAAGGTTCCAAATAACAAAAAAAATCAAAAACATTGGGAATTCTTTATTCCATAAAATTGAAAAAAATTAGTCTTCGTAAAAACATAATTATACTAATGTTGACATTTATTCAAAAAAAAATTGTGAATTTTCTCAATTCAAAAAACTGAGAATTTTTTCAATTCGAAAAACTGCAAATTTTTTGAATTCCATAAAATTGTAAAATTCCTCAATTCCAAAAAAAAAAAATGAGAATTTTTTCATTCTAAGAAATTGTAAACTTTTGGTTGCAAAAAATTGGGATTTTTTTCATTTTTAAAAAATTTCTTTTATTCCAAAAAATGATCAATTTTTATTAATCCAAAAAGTTGAGAATTTCTTTAATTTTAAAAACTTGCGAATTTCTTCCGTTTCAAAAAATTGTGAATTCATTCCAAAAATGTACCTAAATTTTTTTATTTCCAAAAAATGTGTTTTTTTTTAATTTTAAAAAAATTAGATTTATTCTTATTTATTTGAAAAAATTATTGATTTTTTAAATCTAAAAATAATGAATTCTTCATTCCAAAAAATTATGAATTTCCTCAATTCCAAAAAAAATTGAGAATTTTTTCATTCCAAGAAATTGTAAAATTTTGGTTCCAAAAAATTAAGATTTTTTTCAATTTCAAATAATTAAAATTTCTTTTATTCCAAAAAATGATCATTTTTTTAAAATCCAAGACGTTGAGAATTTCTTTCATTCCAAAAAATTGTGTTTTTTTTTTACTTTCAAAAAAAATAGATTTCTTCTTACCTATTCCAAAAATTATTGATTTTTTAAATCCAAAAAATAAATAATGAATTTTTCATTCCAAAAAATTGTGAATTTTCTTTATTATTTTCAAGAAATTGGGAATTTTTTCATACCAACCAAGAAATTAAAAATATTTTTATTTCCGAAAAATGGAGATTTGTTTTCAATTTCAAAAAATTAAGATTTATTTTATCCCAAAAAATTAGGTATAAATTTTTTTAAATCCAGAATCCAAAAATTGTAATTTTTCTTCGTTTAAAAAAATTAGAAATTTTTACAAATGCCACAAAATTGAGAATTTCTGTGTTGCGAAAAATTGAGATTTTTTTCATACCAAAAAATTCTTAATTTTTTTAATCTAAAAAAATGAGTAGTTTATTTTAATTCCAAGATATTGTAAATTTTTTCAATTTCACAAAATTGAAAAAAAATATAATTATATTAAAATATATCAAAAAATTGAGAATATTTTTAATTCTTTTCATTTTCAAAACATTTTCATTTTTTTCCATTCCAAAAAATGAGGATTTTTTAAATTCATAAAGTTTAGATTTCTTTTATTCCAAAAAATTATCGATTTTTTTAAATCCAAAAAATTGTAATTTTTTTTCATTCGATAGAATGTGAATTTTCTTTATTTCAAGAAATTGTAAACTTTTTCAATTCCAAAAAAATTGAGATTTATTTTATTCCAAAAATTAGGTAGGTATCAATTTTTTTCAATCCAATTTTTTTTTTCGTTCAGAAAAATTCACAAAATTCACAAAATTGAGATTTGTTTCATACCAAAAAATTTTCAATTTTTTTAATCCAAAAAATTAGGAGTTTTTTTTTAATTCCAAGAAAATGTAAATTTTTTCAATTTCATAAAATTGAAAAAAAATTATTCCAAAAAATTGAGATTTTTTTTCATTCTAAAAATTTTTAATTCTTAGGTATTCATTTCAAAACGCATTTTTATTATTTTTTTTTTACATTTCAAAAAATTTAGATTTCTTTAATTTCAAAAACTTCTTGATTTTTTTAAATCTAAAAAATTGTGAATTTTTTCAATTTCAAAAAGTTGAGAATTTTTTTCATTCCAAAGGATTGTAAATGTTTTTCATTACAAAAAATTGTAAATTTCTTGTATCACAAAAAATTTAGAATTTTTTCATACCAAGAAATTGTAAATGTTTTCAACTCCAAAAATGAGGGTTTTTTTAATTTCATTTTTTTTTAATCCGAAAAATTGTAAATTTTTACATTTTCACATAATTGAGAATTTCTTTATTTCGAAAATTTTTTGAGATTTCTTTCATTTCAAAAAATTCTCAATTTTTCAAATTCAAAAAATTAGGAATTTATTTCAGTTCCAAGAAATTGTAAAAATTTTCAATTCCGAAAAATTGAGAATTTTTTTCATTTTAAAAATTTCCAATTCGTGTCATTTCAAAACATTTTCATTTTTTTTTTCATTCCAAAAAATTGTGAATTTGTTTATTCTTTCTTTTCATAAAAAAATAAAATAACAATAATAACTTTTTTAGGGTTTATTTTTCTTCTGGAAATCCTTTTTTTAAAAAACATTTCAAAACGTGCAATCCAGATAACAAGACCCCTTAAAAAGTCAATTTTCCCAAACCTAACTCGGTTTGTTACTCATGCCATGTCATATGTTCTTTGCTTCTTTCTAATAAACATGTCACAGAACTTGGCAAAACACAAAATGATTCGTTATCAAAGTTGTCACAATGGTGAATCTTTCGTACGATTCAAAAAACCACCAAGTGAGAGACTGGATCCGGCATACACCGGAAATGAATCTCACACGCGTCTTCCGGAAGCATTTCTATGCTTCACGTAGAATAGAATCCGAATCGCGCGATCTTCGAGTCAGTCTTTTACCGATAAGGCGTCACGACGCCACGCTGCTCCTATTGTATTGTGTGCAGCTTTACTTTACCTAAACGACGTATAAAGCTCCTCGTGAAAGAAAAGAAGAAACCGAGAATCTACAACTCGTAGTATCGCTAAATTTCACTACCGGTTTAACTCGTGCGAGTATGTTTTAAAGATATTACGCCGATTTATGCGATTTCTCCCCTCTCCCCTTCTCCCTAGTGCCTTTGTAGTTTACCGAAAAAAATCTATGAACACTTTTTAACTGTGCACCATCTGTCTATAAAGGTTAAGACCTCGTACAACAGCGAGAATTAATTTTAATGATTTCTCTTTATCTTTTATCTAAGTACTTAGATATTTAATTTACGAGTAAATGTCTAATTATTTTTTTTTCGCTTTGCTTTTTGTTACAGCCGGACACGAACATACTCATCATACTCATACCCATATCGTTTCCCCATTACATGATCATCATTGAAAAATTCCCACCACCAAGGGCGAAGATTGATTAATAAGATGTATCTATGATTATTTTTTGGATTTTTTTTTTGTCTCCATTGATTTTTTTTTTTTTTTTTTTTTTTAATAATTTGTTACAACGCATTTACTGTTCCTAAATATATGTACTTTTTCTCATTATTTTTGAGTGTGCGCGCCTGTGAAGAAATTTAATAAAGACGTGTAATTTTGTCGTACGTTTATATTATTTTGACAGAGCCCAGGTTAGATTGAGTGATAGAACGATGCGTCCAACTTTCTGTGTTTTTTGTGGGGCCGGGTCTGAAGATTTTGTCGGTGGTAGTAGTAAAAAAAAAAAAAGTGAAAAGTAGTGATTTTTGTAAAGAAAAAAATCCTGTAGATACATCTTTAAAGAAATAAGAAGAAAAAACTTTTGGTAAGGAATTTTAGAAAAGAGCTTCAGAAAAAAATCGTCTAAAAAAATTTAGTAAAATTGATGATTTTGAGAATATCTTTTACTAAAATTTGGGAACAAATTAAAATTGAAATATTCTTCTTGAAAATGATTAAAAATTCTTGTAAAAATTAGTTTCCCTGATTTTTTTTTTGAAAATTAAAAAAAAATCGTATTTACGAGTTCTCAGAAAAAGAAAATTGCTGTCAAAAAAATTTAGAAAACGAGGAATCATAATATTATTAAAATCTTGTAAATGAATTTTGGAAAAATCCATTCGCTAAACAAATCATTAAAAAGTCATGTTGAAAAAAATAAAGAAAATGAAAAAATTCTCTAGAATAAGCAGTAATTTTTCTTTCTTTAGGAAATTTTTTTGGAAAAAATCCGCCTGGTAAAAAAATCAATAATGGAATTTATTGAGGTGAATTTTGGAAAGAAATTGTTTGAAAAAGAATTGATCAAAATATTATTCTGCCAGATTTTTTTTTTTAAATTCATCTTGAAAAGTTCTTCCTTAAAAAAATGAAAAAAAAATTTCAACCAACTCCCCTTCCCCCTCCAAATGAAAAAAAAAAGGTTTTTAAGAATAATATTCTTTTGATATTGTACATGAATTTTGAAGAAAAAAAAGTTCTTACAAAAAATGGAAGTCATTTTAGAAAAAAATAATAATAATTGAAAAAGAAATTCCTTTGAGAAGAAAAAATTTGCTATATTCAAATTTTTGTAAAATTTTGAAAATTGCCTAAAATTTGAAATTGGACTCTGAAATTTTTTTTGAAGACGCAGCAGAAATTTAAAAATCGACCAAAAATTGTAAACTGCCCAAACTCAAACAATTCTAAAAACCAAATTATTAAAAGCGATACTTTTGAATTTCTAAAAATTATTTTAAATTTGAAAATTAACTCTTGAATAATTTAAAAATTTAGCAGAATTTCAAAAATTGTGCCAACTTCAAAGAATGACCAAATCTTGAAAATTTTAAAAATTGGGCGAACATTAAAAATGAACCTGTTTGTATTTGATTAGAAATTCGTAATATTATGACAATTCTGAAAATTGATCAAACTTTGAAAAATCACTGAATAATTTTTTTTTAAATGGTAAACTTTTAAAACTGAATCAATTTAAATAAATACCTAGATACGTTTAAAATATAAATTTTTGATAAATTCTGATAATTAATTTCAACTTAGAAAATTGACTTGATTTTTTTTTTGTTTTTAAAGTGTTGAAGAATTTTTAAAAATTGCAAAAATTTTTCAAAATCAAAACCTTTCAATTTTTTGAAAATATGTGCCTAATAAATTTTGAAAAGTTGCCGAAGTTAATTAAAATCTAGAATTCAAATTCTCAAATTTCTAAATTTCGTCAAAATTCAAATCTTGATACTCAGAATGTTGAACATTTCCGTAGTAATTTTTAAATTTTTTATACATTTTCAAGTTTTGAAAATTTATATCCAACTCTGAAAATTAACTGTAAAATTGAATTTTCAAATTTTGCTACTTTATTAAATTTTTTAAAAATCATTTTTTTTTTAAAGTAAAAATTTGCCCAACTTTGAAAGTTGACTTCTACACTATTTTTATGTAAAAAGCTGAATTTTTAAAATCGTACCTACAAATTTCATCCAAAATTAAAAATTAATAATTTTTTTTTCTTTTTTTTGAAAGTTTAGCCAAAAAATGTCAAAACTTACCGAATTTTAAAAATTTTCAATAAACTTATAGCAATTTCCAGAAGTGACGTCACATTTTTTGTTTACATCTCGATTGTAGGAAATTGGCATGAAATTGGTTATCAAAATTTCGACGATATTATAATAAAGCTTCTAATGAAACATCGATGTTTTGGGAACATTGATGAAAATTCCTACCAGCGAGAGTGTAAACAAACAAAAAAAAATCACGTGACTGGAAGTCCCTATTGATTATTGATTTTTTTTTTCGTTGAAAAAATTCATGATTTTAATTTCATAAAATTTAATAAAATTGAGCTAGGCCTTTTACTGAGTTTTCAGAAATTTTTAAAATACGGGCCTTAGGCCCGTATTTTAAAAATTTCCTTATACTTAAGGCGAAGCGTTCTTACACAGACCAAGTAGTTTTGTTTATTTTTTCCATACAAATAAATGGCTGCTCGATGTAAATTGACATGATACGTGTGAAATCGCCTCGCCTTAAGGTCAATGTTTGCTTAAGCAAATTTTTAAAATACGGGCCTTACAATATTTTTGAATTCTGAAAAATTTACGTTTTTTTTTTTGAAACTGTAGCCTAAAAATGTGTTAGAGAAGTTGCATAAAAAGATGAAACTCCTTGAGAACCAGCGTAGGCAACTTATACAACACTATGCAAAGAAATCTCATCTAATGATCAAATTTCACTCGTAAAAAGTTCGGTTAACAATCAATGTAGTGTATATTTAAAACGACTCAACGTTATAATTTATCGTAAAAATACGGTTGCCCATTTTTTTTCAATCTTTTGGTGAGTACTTCGACTCCAGTATCTGTTACCAACAAAGTTTCTTCAAACTGCGCCGATAATAATCCATCTACAGTAACTGCAGTCCATTTATCGGGCCATGTATCATCGCGCCAATTTCCTAAAAAAAAAAAAAAAATGGAGTTCGTTTTATTTTAGAATTCACAAAATGAAAAAGTTTCCTTTTACCTTGATTGATCATAGGCTCGATGGTGAAGCAATGACCAGGCTTCATGATTCCGACGACTTTATTTTCTGGAAGAAAGAAAATTAAAATTGAAATACCAACGAATTTAGGAGACAAATATGAAACGAAACGAGTGAAAAATATCACAAGTCAGAACTCACTCGCATAATGAGGAACACTAGGAGCTGTATGAAATAATTTATGGATTCCATGTCCACAGTAACTTCTCACCACCGAGAATCCTTTCGACTGAGCGTATTTCTGTATCACATTACCTATTTCTCGATATTTCTCGCCAGGTTGCACTGCGAAGTGAGAAAAATTATTAATTTGAAAATTATCAACGTGGTAAAATTCACTGTATAATATTTTTACCAGCTTCGATTGCTTTTTGTAAACAGTCGTGAGTAGTTTGAACCAATTTCTTGGCAGTATCGCTGACGTTTCCGACCAAAAAAGTTTCATTCAGATCTCCATGGTATTCTCGATGATACACGGTAATATCCACTAAACAAAACACACATTAATATTTCATGGAAAAATTGACTCTCATTAGATATTCATTTGACTCACCGTTACAAATATCGCCATCAGCCAAAGGTCTCATGTCCGGAATACCGTGACAAATGACTTCGTTCACCGATGTACAACACGACTTAGGAAACTGGTAATAATTTAAAGGCGACGGATAGCATTCTCGGTCTATACAAGCTTCGTGGACGATTCGATCGATTTCTTCGGTGGTTACGTTCACGTCGATCATATTAGATGCTTCTTCTAACACTTCTCGTCCTAACTGAAAATAAAACAGACATTCTTTGTAATGAGAACAGCTGTACATTCGCAGATTAGAGTAATTTAAAACACTTACTTTGCACGCGACGCGCATGCCCTCAATTTCTTCGTCTGAAAGTACTTTGATTTGGGACGATAATTTGGCTTTTTGTTCCATAGCAGGGATACCTTTGGGATCTTCGGCGTAATCCGGTCTGGGTATTTTATCCGGTATGGTACGTTTCATGGTTTGAGGGTATGGACGTAGTTTACCTACGAAATCATAATGGTACGGTTTGATACGTCGATGAAAACACTCGAAAAATATCCCAAATAAACTCACCAGTAAACGTGTAATAAGGCCAGGGATTATAACTAAGGTAAGAATCGGCATTATTCTTCTCTTCAGCATTTTCTGCAACGACCAAAAAATACCTTAATATAATGAACAAACTACATCAAACTATCTGTACCACCTTTACCTATCAATTTATGGATCAACTTGTGAGTTTTCCAACTTCCTTTGAAACAATCCTACACAATACAGAGTGTAAATTAGTCAAATTTATCGAATTAATTACTTCAAAGATTTGAAAGGCGTCTTACTTGAGAGCAGAAATACGAATTCTGGATTCCTAGCTTGACACAAGTTGGACATTGCAGCTTGGCTGGTAGATTACATTCGGCGGTTTCACAAGTCCTCGATGATATAGCTACGTCCGTCATCGTAGATGTCCTTTTAATTGAAATAATTAGACTAAATTAAAACTAAATTATCCATTTATAATGGAATTCCCGGCGGTGAATGTGTTCCTTTTTTCGTAAAAATTTGGAAAAAATGATGATAAAGAGTAATTATGTCACAGATGAAAATTATGAGAAATGGAAACAAAAAAGTTCACTTTAGCGCTCCCAGTGACGAAAAAAAAAAATTATTATTTTGAATTGGACATTGGTACGTACTAGCGCTTCTGCAGGTGAAAAAGTGTACTAAACAATATCAATTTTTCTTTTCTTATCACTTTTGAAAATTTTTCATCTCCGAATTTTGAAATTTTTAATAAATTTCTTCGATTTTCATACTAATTTAAACATGTAGAAGTCAGTTTAAGCTTTGAATTAATTCTCTATTGTCATAATCAACAGTTTCCATCAACGTACCAACCATGAATGCCGAAAATACCATATTAGTGGTCTCTGAAAACGGCGACGACACCAAGAAACAAATCAAAAAAGATGATTTATTCCGCGTAAGTACAAATTACCCATTCACCCATTACTCCTTTATTTCTGCTAAATTGCCCCCAATTTTACAGCTCAATGAGGTCAATTGGATGATAAACGTCACGCCGATGTCGGATTTGCATCGAGACTCCATCGAATCCAGGACAATTCTCCAGCTGAAAACTACGCATCGAGATACCCCATCTACCACGATAATGGATTTTAAACTGGAAGAACTGAGTAAGTTTTTCCAAACGCTCGAAGATATACAACATAAATTGGACGATTTGGTCAAAACCAACGAATCCAATAAGACGAAAGGAAGCGACGAAACTGAAAGTAATGCTACAAATGGTACCTGTGATACGTAGTGCTTTCTAATTATCAACTTCTATATATATGCATAATTATGGTCATTGTAGATAAAATGTGAGGAAATTATTAAAGTGATATCGGTATAAATATTCTATAGTCTCTATAAAAAATCTATTTTTCAGAATGTTTTCTATTGTTTCAAGTAATATAATTAATAATTATTTTGTTACTTGGCTGTTTTATTATGTTTATATGTATTATAAATATTGTGTTTGTCGAGAGATTTTGTTGAAGAAAAATAATGAATTATTTTCAATGGGTGGAAAGTGTATGTTCGAAGAATATATTTTGATAAGTTGGAACTACAAAAGTTAATTTCAGGTTTAATTTTGCTTCAAAGAAAATTTTCAACTTAAAAAAAATTGAAAAATGTTTTCAAAACGAGTTTGAATGCAATTTTTAAAAGTGACCTTGAGAAAAATAAAATAAAATAAATGAAAAAGTTTTTCATTGAAATTTGAAAGTTGTTTTCAAATAAAATTTAAAATCAGAATCATGGTTCCACAAAATTGCAAAAAAAAAGTTTTCATCGATGTTTATCATTTTTTGAATGATAATTTCTTAAAAATGTTTTAGAAAAAAAATCTAAAAATTACTTTGCAAACAATTTGAAAGAAGTTTTGTTTGAAGAAAATTTTGAAAAAAATTTCAAGTTTTTGATTTTAGTTTCAAACAAAGTTTTGGAAATTCATATTTTTTTAAAAATTGTAATTTTTTAAAAATTTTCTTTAAAATTGATTAAAAAAAACAAGTTTTCAGCAAAATTTGAAAGAACTCTTTTAAAACATTTTTTAAACGTTTTTATTCAAATTTCAAATCTTTTTAAAGCCAATTTAAATGATTTTTTTTCGTTTCTTAGAAAATTTTGAAAAAACAAAATTCCTTTAAAAAAATTGCAATCGTCGGGTTCGACTCTGTCGCGTCGACCCTTCGTACGCTCATTTTCGACAATTTTTTTTCAAATTTTGCAAAAAAATCAAAACTGGTCTATCTACATTTTTGCTTCAATTTTAATAAATTTTTAAAAATGTCATTTATGGTTCGATCGAGGTAAAATTCGGTTTATGGGCTAATTTGAGGTCGCTGACCACGAATCTGATATTATTTTTCAGCACTTAGCCCTCTTTCCTCCTCATACAATCAATTTTATCTAAAAAAAAATTATTTTGGGTACAAGGGACTATGAATGCTAAAATTCAACATAATTTTCGTAATCAGCGACGTCGAATTACTGTATTAGCGCATTAAAAATTCAAAAAACCTCCAAATTTTGGAAAAAAGTTTTGTATTTTGATGATATTATGATTCGCCTGCAAATGTAATGCTTACGCAACTTTTTCGGCATATGCCAGAATAAAAAATTTAAAAATCGAATTTTGAAAGGTTTAGGCGGCCTTCGAAGCTGTTTGAAGAGTCGTTGGTTACTAATTCGAGGTAGATGAACCTGAATCTGCTATTAGTTTCACTCTTCTATGGTCTTTTGGCAATGTACGCGGACTTTCGGAGGGCAATATCAATTTCTTGATGAATGAATATTGTCGATCAATAAATTCCAATAAGTAATCGCTGCAATTTGAATACCTACCTTTGATACCTACTTGAATTCACTTTCGTATTCACATTCCAATACAGAAAAACGAACCTAGGGTCTAGTTTAATCAATAAATTTACACAGAAGTGGATCGTTGTTGAATTTTTACTAATACAAAGATACTAAAAATTCAAATTTGGATGGAGGGAGGGAGGGAGGGGTCTAATCGAAATTTTCGTAATGAACAAAATTATTGCTGGGACTTGAAACTACAATTTTTGTTCTAAATTTTTTTCAATTGGACCACTCCCTCCCCTCCAATTTTTCATAACACTACATAGATACTTATTCGAAATTAGAGGAGTGACGGGGGAAGCGGTTGATTGAAAAAAATTTTCAACAAAAGTTGCAGAAAAATATCTTGGAAATAATTTTGGGTATCGTAAAAATTTCTATTGGAGCCCTCTTTTTCCTCAAATTTCAAATTTGGAGGAGAAAGAAGGGTCCAATCGAAATTTTTGTAATAATCAAAATTATTCTTAGGACTTCAAGCTACAACTTTTGTTTGAACATTTTTTCAATTGGACCACCACCTCTTGCAGTTTTTAATAATTCAAGTATCTAAGTTATATTTTGTTGAATTGGAGGGGAGAGGAGGGTGTAATCGAAAATTTTATAATAACAAAAATTATTTCTAGGACATTTGAGAAATTATTTTTTTATTTCAAAAAAATAATATTGAAAAAATGTGGAAAAATTATTATTTTTTTAAATGAAAAATTATTTTACTTATTTCAAAAAAAAAAAAAAAAAAAAAAATTGGAACTTGAAAAATTTTATTCCAAAAAATTAGAATTTTTTTTTCATCCTAAAAAATTGAAAAAAATTTCATTCTGAAAAATTGTAATAAATTTTCATTCTAAAAAATTGTGAAAATTTCCATTCTAAAAAATTGAAAAAAATATTCCAAAAAATTGAAAAAAATTAATTCTAAAAAATTAAAAAAAATCATTTTAAAAAATTTAAAAAAAATTAATTTTAAAATTTTTTGAAAAATTGAAGAAAAAAATTGTTCTAAAAAAATTGTAAAAAATTCTCAATCTAAAAAATTTTAAGAGGTCCCAAATCTCAAAAAAAAAAATTGTTTTATTGAGTAAAATTTTTTACATATTGAGTTCAAATTTTTTGCGCAGTTCGGGATTTCTCACGTGGTGCTCCGCACCCTGTGAGAAATCTCATGTGGTGCTCGAGCACGAGAGCAACTGGGTTAACGCCGGCCATGACTCCTCTAATTTTTGAATTAGTGTCTTAGGGGTGTTATGCAAAATCGGTGGGGGAGGGAGGGGTCTAATTGAAAAAATTTCCAAACAAAAGTTGTAGATTGAAGTCCCAAGAATAATTTTGGTTATTGCAAAAATTTCGATTGGACCCTTCCCTCACCCCCAATTTTGAATATTGAGTAGCTATTTACTCCTCTTTATTTTGAATTAGTGTTTTAAATATGTTATGCAAAATCGGTGGGGAGGGAGGGATCCAATTGAAAAAATTTTCAAACAAAAGTTGTAGCTTGAAGTCCCAGGAATAATTTTGATCATTATAAAAATTTCGATTGGACCCCTACCTCGCCCCCAATTTTGAATATTAAGCAGCTATGAAGTTTGGACTTGGTAAAATTCAACAACAACGATCCACTTTTCCGCTTGAGTTGGAAAAATCACATAGTTTTTGGTCAACAACTGGGTAGAGGGCCCAAAATAATTTTTGCCCGGTACCCGCTTTGGCTCTCGACGTCCCTGCGAACTTACTAAAATTTTGAAAACGCATAAATAAATATTTAAAAAACGACAAAGCATACGATATAATAACTTCCTCCATTATAATACGCTCTCATAGAACACCTGTTAAAACCAGGCAATTTCGTAAAACGAATATAAATAAACAACTTAAACTCTAAAGAAGAAAAAAAAAAGTGGACAAAAAAATTCAAATTTACAAAATGACGTGACTAGAACACATTAGAAGAAAAAAATTATGTTGAAACGGAAAAATACGACATAGAACCAATTCATCTCAGCACAGTAGTCATAAATCACACAATTAACGATTCCGGTACTCGTTGGAACGACTCGATTATCATCTAGGGCCGTGGATCAAATCCCCCGTTCGCTTTACGTATTCCGAATTTTAGCACTGATCGGTTGAAAGTCTCTTTAGTCTTTATCTTCGTCTTCATCTTTTAGTAGAATTTGAACGCAAATCATGAAAACGAATCCGCACACCGAGGCTAGCAGTCTCATCAGGCCGCTCGCTTTGTAATCTCCGAATTGTTTTCGGAATACTTCGAAGAAAACAATGTATAACAGGGTGCCAGTGGCTATGGCTTGCAGTACCACCGAAATAATGGTCATCGTGTCGCTCTTTTGGGAATTTTCCGTCATAAGTAATCCTATGAAGATGCCCATTGGCGACGTCAGGGCGAAAAATACGATGTACGCGTTGGCTAGAATCTTTTTCACGTTAGAGGTGATCAGTTGTATGCCAATGAAGGCAGCCAGGACTACTTTATGGCAAGAGACAGCTGCCAGCATGTACCAGACCATCTCAGGCTTCTTCTCCAGACCCACTGCTAAGCCTTCGAAGATCTCGTGGACACTGAGGGCCAACACGGTTAGAAAACTGTTGATAGAGGGATGGTTCAGATCAGGCAGATGAGAATGAGATACGGTATCGTCGTCGTGGACGTGATTGGCTGCTTCGACGTGATGATGGCAGCCATTTTCGCAAGAATGGTAATTCTTGGAGCATTCATTCTTGAAGCATTTGTTCTCGGTTCCATTCGCTTGGATGGGCTCGATGTCGCATTTTTTCATCTGGACAACTTCGCAGTCCTGGCTAGGCTTGATGGTGGTCTCGCAGAAGGCGTCGTTTGAAGATCCTTTGGCTAGGACGACCTTTTCACCACGTAAGAGGAAACTGTGCACGGTTTCTTCGACGAAAAACATCATGAAGAAGCCTATGCACATTATTAGCTCCGGATACGAGAGAACGTACTGATGTATGATGTTCTCCTTCTCCAGGTCATCGACACCTTCTCGGACCTCTGGTAAAAGGTGCAGGAAAACCGTGCAAATTAGAACGCCGCCTCCGAAGTTGAGAAAGAATGACATTACTTTGTCGAACGTCGAAGGTGTGTCGCCTTTTTTACGAAATATGTCGTTCAATTTGATGGGCAAGTAGCCGGCTAGCGATGAGGCTACGGCTAGGATCGCGATCGCTGATAGTTTGGCGACGACTATGTTGTCGAAGAGGCTGTCCGAGGCTGGTTGAGGTGTCGAGGAGGCGGTGGGGTGCTCCATTATTCATATGTGACGTTGTAGCAGGGTACTGTAACAGAATTATAAAAATCGTAATTATTATTTATTAAGTTATTAACGATGAAATGAAGGATAGGTACTTTTAATAAGACAAGCAAAATCTAAGTAGGTGTTTGTACGATCACAATGAACTGACGATTTTTTAAATTTTTTGGAAGATTAAAATTTGATTTTTTTAGAGAAAAAAAAAAATCGCAATTTTCTGAGAAAAAATCTCTGTGAAACCTATTATTTTGAAAAAAAATTTCAAGAAATTTTTTTAAGAAGCAAATTTTTGAGAAGAAAATTCTCATATTTTTTCTACCAAAAATCTTTCAAGATTTTAGATTAAAAAATCCAATTACTTCAAGGAGAAAAATTCTCACATTTTTTTAGAGCAAAATTATTTTTTAAATTTTTCGAGGAAAAAAAACATCAGATGAGTAAAATATTTCCTTTTTTTCAAAAAATAGGACGTACCTCGATTTTAAATGACCCCCCCTCCCCCACAAAAACCATTAAAAATTTTTGGAAGAAAAGGAAATATTTTACAAACTTGAGGTTTTTTTTTCTCCTCCAAAAAATTTAAAAATAATTTTGTTCTAAAAAAATTTGAGAATTTTTCTACCTGAAGAAATCAAATTTTTTAATCCAAAATCTTGAAAGTTTTTTGTTTAAAAAAATCTAAAAATTTTCTTCTCAAAAAAATTTCTTGAAAAATTTTCTCAAATAAATAGAAATTTTTTCTCAGAAAATTTTGATTTTATTCACTAAAAAAATCAAAATTGTATCTTCCAAAAAATTAAAAAATCTTTTAATTCTGAAAAAAATCATTTTTTTTTTATTACAGAAAATTAAAAAATTTAAAATTTTGAAAAGATTTGAGATTTTTTTTTTCTTTATATGTAAGAGATCTTCTTCTAAAAAAAAGTCATTTTTCTTGAATAAAATTGTGGATTCTCTCTCTCCTCAAAAAAAAAAAACAAAAAAAAACAAGAGTTCTTCTTACAAAAATTGAGTTTTTCTCCTAAGAAAAATTGAAACATAAAATTTTTAAAATTTTTTATAAAAGAAAATTGAAAAATATTTGTAACACTACCAACAAAAAAAAAAATTTCATTAAGAAGGTATTCAGAAAATTAAGAAATATTTTTCTCAAAAAATTTGAAAAATAATCAAAAAAATTGAAAACGTTTTTTAGTTGATAAATATCTGAAGAATCTGGAGATTATCTAACCTACTACAAAAGAATTAATGTCTTTTTTCATTCCTTTTTCTCCAAAAATTTAAAAAATATTTTTACTGTAAAAAAGTGAAAATTTTTTAAATCCAGAAAACAGAATTTTACTTTTATACTCCAAAAATTTCTTGAAAAATTACTAGTCGGAGATTTTTTCCCAGAAAGTCGTTTTTATCACCAGAAAAAAAAAAAAAAAAAAAACCTGAAAAAACTGAAAAAATTTAAAGTTTTTTTGTAAGTATAGGTATTCCGAATTTTTTTTTTTATATGTTACAAAAAGTTTAGAGATATGTAGCAATTGATTTTAAAAAGTTCAAAATAAAATTTTACATCAAATAAATTGAAAAAAAAATTATCCAGAAAAATTTCTCCAAAAAACAAACATTTCTTCCATAAAAATTGAGAATCGCCCGCGCCTCAAAAAACAAAAAGATTTCTTCAACAAAAAATTGAGTTTTTTTTTTCTCAAAAATAAAAGATTTTTTAACGAAAAAATAAAAATTCCATCTTCCAAAGAATTAAAAAAAATTCATTATCGGGAAAAATTGAAAAATATTTTTATTCCGAAAAAATTGAAAGATTTTTTTTCATTGTAAGAATTGAGGAACATTTTCCTCCAAAAAAATTGAAAAATTTTTTCTGAAAAAAAGTATAGTTATTCAAAAACAGCGGAGAATTTTTTATTTGAAAAAATAAATAGAGATTTTCTACTTCAAAAAAATTCACGTTTTTTTCTATTTTAGGCCTAAATTTTTTCTCTAAAAGTTGGAAAAAAGTTGTTTTAAGAAAGTGAGATTTTTTCCTCCAAAAAATTCAAGTTTTGTCTTCGAAAAAATTGAAAAATCTGTTCATTCTGAAAACTTTAAGGATTCTTCTTCTTTCAAAAATTTAGATATTTTGTAACTTTTGATCCCAAAAAATTAAAAAAAAAACATTACTCACAAAAAGTTGAGAAATCATTTTTTCCGTCATTTTTTTCTTCAAGAAAATGAGTTTTTTTTCACAGAAAAATTAAAAATTTTACCTTCTAAAAAATTTGAAACATTTTTTTACCGAGGAAATTTTAAAATAGGTATATATATTTTTTCAAAACAGTGCATAGTTTTTTTAATACCAAAAAATTGAAAAGTTTTCTATTCCAAAAATAAATTTTTCTGCGATGAAATGAAGAGATTCTTTCTATAAAAAAACCAATAATTTTTTATAAACAAAATTAAAAACTTTTTTATTTGAAAAAATTTAGAGATTTTCTACTTTAAAAAATGGTTATTTTTTTCATTTAAAAAAAAAATCAACATTATTGTTTTTTCTTCATAAATTTGAAATATAATTTTGCTTTTAATAAAATTCGACCCCCCTCCCCCAAAAAAGGGAGATTTTTTTATGAGAAAAAATCGAAAGATTTTTATACACTTAGGAACCTAGGTATTCGATTATTATTTCTAAAAAATTTGAAAAATTAAAAAAATGAAAAAATTTCTCAAGTATACCACCTACTTAAGCAGAGATTTTTTCAGATAGGTAGTCAAGATTTTTTTCTCAGAAATTGGTTTTACTTATCTTCAAAAAAAATTTAATATCTTTAAATGCCAAAAAATCTGAGTTTTTTTTAGTTCAAAAAATTTAGGGATTCGGTTCCAAAAATCTTTTTAAAAAACTGGGGAAATTTTTTCCCAAGAGAATTAATAAAAAATTGTTCTTTTTTTCGCTTTAAGAAAAGAGATTTTTCCTTGAAAAAATTACTTCCAACAAGTCGAGTATTTTTTATTCTAATCTCTCCAAAAATTGAGATAGGTATAACTCGTATTTTATCTTGTATTATTCAACAAAAAGATATGCAGATTTGTATCTACTTTTTGCATTTTTGAAGTTTTCTAGGTCATAGCTCTACACAAACAACTGCTAAGTTGCCGAACATGTAGATAAATAAGTGCTTGCACGTATAAAATCTTGAGAATTCAAAGGTAACTTTACTACAATTGGGAGCAAATAATGAACAATTTTCGGTTCCAATCATTATAGATAAGCTATATATGTAATTCCAATAATTTTCTCATTCAACTGCGACATTAGGCACTTAGTTCAAATTTCAAAATCCAACGTTAAGTAGTAAACAAGCTGACAGTTCAAATTTCAAAATCCAACGTTAAGTAGTAAACAAGCTGACAATATGCCAGTTGTTCCATTCAATCAAACAACTTCATACTGTAATACTCGATAAACAATACGAGTTTGATAAATATTGACAAAATTACTATTTATGGACAGCAGATGTACATATCATCTGATATGTGTAGCTTGAAATGGTTTAGAAGAACTTATTGGGTCGTCTTGATAACTAGGAAGAAAAAAGTATTGAAATTAAGAGTCTAATAGTCTATTGTAGTCTGTTTCTAAATTCAAAGGGCACATTTTAAAAAGCAACTGCACACACGGCACGTCTTATTATTCTGATTCATAGACGTAGGCTGATAATTTAAATTTCAAAAAAATCACTGAAATGGCTTAAAAAATTATTCGAACTAAAACAGAAATTGTGTCGAATGTTACATAAAATGAAATTGTTCGAAATGTCGTAAAAATAATCATATGTACCTACGAAGTATGTCTTAAAGCTGGCAAAATAAAAATGAAAAATTGCTAGGAAAAATTTAATGATTGTAGATAAGTATACGTCCACATTAAGTAGGTAAGAATAAATTTTCAATGATATTCTCAATTTTTTTTCTTTCAAAAAATTGAAAAAAATTGTCACTATTTTTTTTCTTCAAAAATTTGAGAAATCCTTTTACTTTAGAAAAATTGAGGAATTTTCTTTTCCAGAAAAATTTGTTTTTCCACTCGAAAATTTAAAAGATTAGTTGGAAAAAATCCCTAAAAATGAGAGATTTCATTCTAAACATTAAATCAGATTTTTTGCTTCAAAATATTTTATAATAATCAAGATTATTTTCTCAAAAAAAAAAAAAATCTCTAAAAATAAGTAATTTCATTTTATAAAAACAGAAATACCCAAGAGATTTTTTCCCCTCCAAAAATTGGAAGATTAGGTATTTTACTTTATTTTTTTCAAAAAGGAAAATTTTTTTTCCTCATTAATTTTTTCTCCAAAAAAATTGAAAGATCTTTGATCTAAAAATTTGACAAATAAGTATCTACTATTTCAGAAATTTCCTTCTTCAAAAAATTGTATATTTTTTTTTCAAAAATTCAAAGATTTTTTTCTTCAAAATATTTACCTGGGAAAAAATTAAAATTCTTAAAAAATGAGAGCTTTCTTCCTGCATATCTAACAAACTTGTTCTCAAAAAAAAAAAAAAAAAGAGAATCATTATTATTTATTATTTTTTTTGAATGAGAGATTTTTTCCAGGGAAGAAAACCAATTGAGACCCAATTGGTTATGGTGATGGTGGTTTTGAGAAAATTTTGAAATTACTGGTGGTTCCAATTGGTTTTTGGTTTTTAAAAATTTTCAAAAGGTTTTGGTGCTAAAGTGGTTCCATTTAATTTTTTTTTTTTTTATTGGTTCTGGTTCTAGGTTTTTGGTTTTGCTTGATTAATTGGTTGTGATGGTGGTTCTCAAATTAAAAACCATTTCAAATGGTTGTGGTGGTGGTGGTGGTTCCGTTTTGGGTTTTCAATTGGTTTTCATCGAATTGCTTCCATTTCGTAGTATGAAAAATATTTCCCAACATTTAAACCATTTATCTATGGCATTAACCATCAGAACCAGATGGAACCATTTTCGTGCTTCCTATTATACCACAAAAGAACTAAAAAAAGATCAGATCTTTAAAATTTGAATAAAAAATTAAAATTCAAAAAGTAAAAAAAAAAAAAAAAAAATATAAAGAATAAAAAAAAAATGAATTTTGCCTACAAGTTACAAACACAATATTGCAATAAATTTAAATTAAATAATATACATTCAAATAAAAAACAAAAAATAATAATGTTTCCACTTTCCAGAGCGCTGAAAAATCAGAAAAATGAAGAAAACATGCCACAGGGGGTAGGTAAGGGGCCAAATTAAAAAAAATTTCAAATCAAAGTTGTTACTTGAAGTTCTAGGAATAAATTTGGTCATAACAAAAATTTTGATTGGACCCCTCCTTCCCTTTCAAATCCACTATTTCTCTTTTTAGAACCAAAAAGAATCAATTCCATTAATTGGTGGTGGTTCTGGTTTTCATTGTAAAGGAAATTGAAAATGGTGGTGGTGATGGTGGTTTTTTATTTTCAAACCACTTTCTTGTGGTTGTAGTTGTGGTTATTTCAGCAAATGATTTTTCGTTGTGGTTCCAAACGGTTCTCTTCCCTGCCTTTTCGAAAGGAATTGGTTCTTTTTGGTGGTGGTTCTTGAATGAATTTTTGAAGTTCATTGTAATGGTTCCAAATGGTTTTGAAAACCAATTGAAATATCTGGTGGTGGTGGTTTTACCCGGTTTTGGTTTCAATTGGTTTTCTTCCCTGATTTTTTCACTATTTCTTAAATTGAAGGATGAAGATTAAAAAAAAAAAAAGTTTTTCTTTTTTTATGAAAATGCGAGATTTTCTTTCACAAAAAAAATTCTTACTCAAAAATTTGAAAAATATTTTCCCTCAAATAATTGAGATGTAGTTTAAAATTAAAAAAAAAAAACTATAAGAGTTTTATCTTTAAAAATGAGACATATCATCATAAACGAAGTAGAGATTTCCCCCTATTTTTTTCTCTAAAAATTTGAAAAAAGAAACACTGTTAATTCAGAAAAATTGAAAATAAAAATATTCAGAAAATTTAGTCCTTTTTTCGAAAATTTAAGGTCAATTGAAATAATTTTTCCCAAAAATGAGAGATTCAATTCTAAACAGAAAAACAGTTTTTTTTTGTTCCATTATATTTGACAATTATTTTTTTCACCAAAAAAATTGAAAGACTTTTAATCTGAAAATTTGAGAAATATCATTTTGGAAAACCTGAAAATTTTCTTCTTCATAATATAATGTATTTTTTAACAATTTTCAAAATAGCCACTTAGAAATAATTTACCATTTTATTTGTTAAAAATGAGAGCTTTCTGCACACAAAAGAAACTTTTCCTCAAAAAATAAAAATGATTTTTTGTTTTAATTTTTAATTTTTTTTATTTGAGAACAATTTTTAAATTATCGTGGTACCTATTTCAAAAAATCTGAAAAAAAATTAACGAATTTTTCACGAACCTCGTTCTGGCTTAATTCGAGCACAACGAGGTAGGTATTTGCATACTTTTTTCAACTATTTTTTCAATTTTTCTCTATTCTTACAATTTATCCAACAAAAAACTCAACCATAGACCAAGATAACTCCCAATTACAACAAACTAACAACTGAATACTTACTCGCACAAATTCCTCCACAAGTAGAAGGCTCCGTGTACTTACAATACAACACAACGCTTATGGCAAAAGTCACCAATAAGCTCAACAGACAAGAGCAATTACAGCAAAACCACAACGGAGAACACATCTACGCAACGATATTTTTTCAGCAAATTCAGGAAACTAATTACACCTATTTTTATTTGATATCAAAATCCCCACACAGACGTTAGTTAAACTTGAACTCGCGATTTTGAAGGGAGAAAAAAATTCATAAATTTGAAACCAAAACCAAAGTGTGACTTAAAATATTCGATGTGACGTTCGTAATCGAAAAAAAATCACAAGAAAGTGAAAAACACATCGCGTTTTTGCGTTATTGGTTGACACGGCATGACATATGGTTGAAAATTTAACCACGAGTGTACTGCTAGGTAGTAGGTACATCATTATCGAACAGAAAATATCGTATAAATAGTTTTCCACCTTTACTCACCAATAAATCCCTAGAAAACAGTCCACCTATCACTATCAGTTTGTGGAACATGAAATTTTTTAAAAACAAAGCAATACTCACGTTATCAATTTCGATCACAGACCACCAACCAAGTTCTACGATTCATCATTTTAAAAATGGGGAAACTCTTCTGAATTATTTTAGGGTGTTTATTTTATTTTTTCATTTTTTTTTTTTTAAACACATGATCTGACAACGAACTACGCAGGTAAACTGAGCATAGACCTTAATGAGATAACAACTTGGCTAATGTATTGGCCTTGAATCGGAGCTAATGTTACCTTTTAGTTGTACACTCACTACTCAAACAATAGATAATTTTTCTATAATTTTTATCAAATTTATATGGCTCGTGTTGGAGTTCCCTTTTAAGTACCTATAAAAATCTCGAATATTTTATCAGTTTTATAGGTAGCAATTGGATAGATATAAAAATTATAAATATCAAACTTTATGGTGAATGAACTTGATGAAAGTTGAAATAAAAAATGAACCGCACACGTATTAAGGAAAAATATGTAACGAAATGTAATGTACCTATGATATCTGAATGGTTGAAAATCAACAGCTATACAATACTTTTTTCGCTGCCAAAGTTCAAAGTTAATCATAATCAGTATCTATACAGGGTGTCCCAACGACGTTTGTCGACTTCGAACCAGGAGATAGGTCAACGCAAGTTCACGTTTGTAAATGAACCAAAGCGTTCAAACGGTTCCGAGCTGTGGGTTTTTGATGATTCATAATGACTTCGTACGTATTAGCACTTTATAAGGGGTGGGTAAATTCTGAATTACTGAAGAAAGGTTCAAAAATGATACTATTTTGACAGAATTTTGATTTTTGAAAACTCATAGTTATGAAATATGATCCGATTGAGGTGATGCTGGAAAATTCGCCATTTTAAAAACTATTACAAAAAAATTTCCAAAATTTGAAAATTATTGAAATTGAAAAAAAAAATTGTGAAATTCATCAAAATCAAAAATTGATAAAGGGCCTTCCGTGGTAAGATGGTGAAATCGGCCCTTGAGCGAAATTGGGTCCAAAGTGGGTCAAAATGTTACCTATGTGTATGATGTAAAAACACGTCACAAAAATTGTTGACCCCTTACCCCCTCCTCTTTCCGAAAAATCGCGTTATAACGGTCGAAAAATCAAAAAATTCTAACTTTGGAGGGGGTGTATGAATTTTTTTGATTTTTTTCACATATTATAGGTATCATGTAGGGGTATATGTGGTAAAATTTTGAAAAAGATCGGTTCACAATTTCTTTGTTGTTTGGGGGGTTGAAATTTTCAAAAAAAAAATTTTTAATTTTTTGGGGGGTACCATGGCTGGAAATTTTTTTTAAATCTTCGTAATAGAGATAAGTATCACATATATTTTTTTGAGGGCGCCAAAACCCTGGTAACATTGTCAAAAAAAATAAAAACTTCGAAAAAACACGCATTTTCAGGGTTTTTTCGTATTTTTTTTGTATTTCTCGAGGGTGTTTGAGGCGGGGACTTGAAATGTAAGCAATTACAATCGTAATACATAATATCTGGATAGAGTGGGGTTGATGTGGGATATTTGTGGTCACACAAGTATGGGACGAATGACAGGGTGTGATAAAAATAAGGAAAAACGAGTGATGTGAGCGCTAGGGTGGCTCTCTTGGAATTCGGATATTTTTAATGTCTTAGCCACCAAATTTTTTTATTTCATGAGAAAATAATTTTTCATTTTTCATTTTTGCCCTAACTGAATTTTAAGTGGCACCTAGTCACCCCCCCCCCCCCCTTCAAAAAAATGAGAAAAATTGACTGATTTTCAAAATCTCACTTTTTGCTGGTTATAAACCATCAAAGAGTCGGCATTCTATAAAATTGTTGTTGTATTTTTAGGTATCAAAAAATATTTCCTCTAACTAAAATTGAAATTTTTCACATTTTCTATGTGCGTGGCACCACTTGAAATTCAGTTAGGAAATAAAATTTTAAAAAGGAAATTATTTTCTGATGAAATAGATGAAGCTTTTCATACCATAGGTAAAAACGTTTTACCAGTTTTCTTTATTTTTGCTTTTTTTGATGGTACCGCTTGAAATGTAGTTGAGGAGGAAATAAAAAATTAGAAATTCATTCTCATGACCAAAAAAAGGTAACTGAAAATCGGTCAATTTTTTTAATTTTTTTGAAAAAAGGGAATGACTAGAGTCCACTTGAAATTCATTTAGGATAAAAATAAGAAATGGGAATCAGTTTCGTATTTAAAAAAAAAACTTAACCTAAGTGGGTAATAAAAAAATTTATAAAAACGAAAATTCAAAAATTCATAATTTTTTCATTATTTTTCGGGATGGAGGGCTTGGTGATTTAACTTCAAATTCTATTGGAAAAAAAAAATGAAAAATTGTAAAATATGTTTCGATACCTAAAATACAACAACAATTTTATAGAATGCCGACTAAAAAAAGTTTGCTCATTTTTTTTCAACTTTGAAAAATTGAGGGCGGCCCAAGGAACCGCTTAAAATTGAGTTGGGCAAAAAGTGAAACATTGGGAATTCACTCTCATGAAGAAGAACAACTTTGATGGGTTATAACCAGCAAAAAGTGAGATTTTCAAAATCTGTCAATTTTTCTCATTTTTTTGAAGGGGGGGGGGGGGTGAATAGGTGCCACTTAAAATTCAGTTAGGGCAAAAATGAAAAATAAAAAATAATTTTCTCATGAAATAAAAAAATTTGGTGGCCAAGACATTAAAAATATCCGAATTCCAAGAGAGCCACGTCACTCGTTTTTCCTTATTTTTATCACACCCTGTCATTCATCCCATTCTTGAGTGACCACAAATATCCCACATCAACCCCACTCTATCCAGATATTATGTATTACGATTGTAATTGCTTACATTTCAAGTCCCCGCCTCAAACACCCTCGAAAAATACGAAAAAACCCTGAAAATGCGTGTTTTTTCGAAGTTTTTATTTTTTTTGACAATGTTGCCAGGGTTTTGGCGCCCTCAAAAAAATATATGTGATACTTATCTCTATTACGAAGATTTAAAAAAAATTTCCAGCCATGGTACCCCCAAAAAATTAAATTTTTTTTTTTGAAAATTTCAACCCCCCAAAAAACAACGAAATTGTAAACCGATCTTTTTCAAAATTTTACCACATATACCCCTACATGATACCTATAATCTGTGAAAAGATCAAAAAAATTCATACACCCCCTCCAAAGTTAGAATTTTTTGATTTTTCGACCGTTATAACGCGATTTTTCGGAAAGGGAAGGGGGTAAGGGGTCAAAAATTTTTGTGACGTGTTTTTACATCATAGGTAACATTTTGACCCACTTTGGACCCAATTTCGATCAAGGGCCGATTTCACCATCTTACCATGGAAGGCCCTTTCAGGGGTTAATAAATGTTCAAAATTTCAAAGAAGCAACACTGCATTCGATAAATGTATATACCTATCAATTTTTTTACAAAATTTAAAAACATTGTGAAAATTGACCAAATTTTCCAATTTTTTGAAAAATTTGCTCGATATTAAAAACTAATCAGATTGCAAACAATAATCAAGTTTAAGAAATTCAGAAATTTCCAACTTTTGTCAATTTTTGAAAATGTTGATGAATTCAACTACGAAAATCAACGTTTTTAATTTTTTTTTACAATGTGGCAGAAAAAGTGACTAAATAAACATTGAAAGTGCATTTTTTTGAAAAGTTGACTGAGTTTTAAAAATTGATTCAATTGCAAAATATGAAAATTCAGAAATTTCCAAATTTTAGATTTTTTTCAAGTTTTATAAAATTTTGAAAATAAATGGGATCGAATTAAATTTTTCAAAAATTTAGTGAAATTTTAAAAACTGATCTAATTTCAAATGAATTTTGAAAACTGCGGAAAATGAACAAACTTTGAAAATGCACTTTTTACAATAATTGGGAAATTTACCTAAAATTTCAAAAATTGCACCAATTAAAAAAATTTATTGAAATCCAAAGATTCACAAATTTCATTTTTTTTAAAAATTTTTAAAATCATCCATTTTAATTTTTTGGGAAATTCGGCAGAAATTTTGAAAGTTGTGAAAATTTACCAAACATTAGAAATGCATCTTTTTGATTTTTTTTTTTGTTGAAAATTGATCTAATAATTTTGAAAATCAACATTATGACTTTTTATCAAATCTTAAAGATGTACCAAATTTAAAGAAAAAATTATGAAACTGTAAAAAATTATCAAACTTTCAAAGTAGATCTTTCGATTTTATTTTTCAGTTTAGATAAATTTTTTAAAATTTAACAGAACTTTGAAATTTTTTTCAAAATACCTATGTGAAAATTCGTCAAAGTTTGAAAAGACATCGTTTTGATTTTTTTCAAATGCTGCTAAATTTAAAAAAATCACACATTTCAAATTTTTGTCACATTTTAAGAATTTATTTAAATTCAAAAATTGTTTAAATTACATTTTTCAAGAATTTAGTTGAATTTTAATAAATAGGTACTCCAACTTTTAAAATTAATGAACTTTGAAAACTGCGAAAATTGCGCAAATTTCGAAAATTCACTTCTTTGAATTACTGGAAAATTTAACTGAATTTTAAACATCAAATCAATTTTCTAAATTCAAAAATAAAAAAAAAATAAAAAATTGAAACTGATAAAATTGACCAAACTTTTAAAGTAGATCTTTTGATTTTTTTTGTAAAATTTAGTTACATTTCCTAAAAATTGAAAAAAAAATCAAATTGATCAGATTTTAAAAATGCACATTTTCAAATCTTAAAAAATTCAGCCAAGTTTTAAAAATTGACTAAATTTTGATTTTTGATCAAATATTGAAGTTTTACAATATTAAAATTGAAAATGAAACTTGGAAATTATGAAAACATAATTAATAAAACTATTGATCTCTTGATTTTTTTTTTATTAATCAGGTGAATTTTGAAAATCTACTAAATTTTATAAATTAATCTAATTTTTTGTAAAATCTCCAAATTTCAAATTTTTGTTTGGGTTCTTTTTTTATTTCAAAAATTGATCTAATATTTTAGAAATTTAGTAAGATTCAAATTTTTTAAAAAATGGTAAAAATACTTTTGAAGATTTAGTACATAATATTATTTTGTACGAAAAAAAAACAAGTATATTGATCATAAAAAATATCGAATTTGAAAATTAAATATTTTAGCACAGGAAAATTATAAAAAAATGTAGCCCTATAGAATCATTTTGATAATAAATTAAACATTAAGAAACAATATTTGTTTGAATAATTTTTCTCTAAAAATGACAGTTTTTCTGAAATAAAATTGAAAATAGATTGAAAAATATGTTCGTTTTTTTTTCTAATTTTTGTTTTGAACTTTTGTTGATAACTTTAAATTTTATGTTTGTATTAAAAAATATTTCAGACAAAAGTTGTATTTAAATTTCCCCCAAAAAAGTATATTCTTTCAATTTTTCTTTCAGACGAAGTATGCTGCTACCATAAAACATACAAAAAGTAAATTTTAAAACTTCCTCCATGGGCAATTACTTGTTATACAATACACGTGTTTTTGATTCGGGGTCGTGACCTATCGGTCGTTGGGACACCCTGTATATACCTACGTATACTTCCGAAAGAAAAAAAATATAGGTAATTTTGTTAAAATAATATCTCGCTCTCTGCTGCGTAATATTACGTACATCATCTCAACTGATAATGACGTCTACTTTATTCACTATCCCTACGCTTTTGGCTAATTACTTATCACAGAAGTATTCGTTTCATCAGCTAGTTAACCTATAAAAATGCCCGTCTCGTGATTTGAATAAAAACATAATTCGGTTAGTTTCAAAATTGCCACAAAGAAATAACAAAAAATTCAACAACGTAGAGGAAAATGCGTGACTTTGGATAAAAATTGTGATAGATGTAATTAATTCAATCTATAATCGACTTAATTAAACATTAAATTAATACGTTTCGGTCCATCGAAAAAATTCACGTGTGTTTATTCGCGACTACAATGAGCCAAGTTGATTTTCATATACCTAATAAATAAATTTATACCTATGTACGATTTTTGGTTTAACGATGGCTCTGTTTATGATTACAATGGGGACCTATTCATTGAAAATACTACATACGAGGACCTTGATGAGGATAAATCCATCTGATAATTTAATACAGCAGCTCGTTTTCTTTAGTGTAAAAGTACCACCTAATTTGTTTATTATTTTTGTGCATGTAATTATCAGTGCAAGTAAAAATAATTTTTATAATTACTTCACAGGAAATGAGAGATTACGAATTTTCCGCAGTTACATCAATATTAAGTAGGTACCTACATGAAAACATAGAAGTCATCCTAGATCTACCTATTTCGTATCTATTATCTTGGTATTTACTCGAGCATTTGAATTGAACAGCCTTTAGAAGCCCTCATGATTGAAATTTCAATTACATGGTCAACTTACAAACCAAACGAGGAAACCATCATCGCCGGTTTCCCCTTACACCCTCGTCCGAACTAATTGAAATTTCCACATGGTTGGCTAATTCTTTTTTTATTTCATTTTTAATCAACGTCATATAGCGACAAATATTATTAAAATGGCAACCTGGGCATTGGCGAGCCCAGAGGCCATAATGTTTTCTGGGTTTATCAACGTAAAAATGATAATTATCAAAGATCAGGGAATGGATTATCAATCGATAGAGACCTTCACAGAAGGGGCTTGCCGAGATATGTCTCGATGGAAGTACGTAATTTTGATAAGAGATAGGTACCTAACTACCTAGATGTTACATCATAAAACAGTTTATTGGCGCGAATTTTTTCTTTGGAAAATTATTCGAATCGAATTTGATAGGATCGAGTTTTGAAAAAATATATTTATGTATAGAAAGAAAATTTCATTTTCGAGCATGATCATTTTTTTTTAAAAATTTAAAATTATTTTTTAGAAGTGTGGTCTTCAATTTTAAAAAAAAATTTAGTTGATTGATTTTTTTTTTTAATTTGGCAAATAAGTTTTTAAAAATGTCTCAGACTTTTGAAAATTAGAGTTAAAAAAGAATTGATTGAAATTTTTTTTAAATTTTATGAAAAAAACGATTTTGAAAATTTTACTCATGACTTTTTTTTAGGTAAAAATACTGTCAAATCACAAATAGAGAATTTTGCTTTTAAAAAGATATAGGCCTAAATTTAATGTAAAAATTTTAATTTATATGTGCAAAAATAAACTTTTTTCAAAATTTTGTTAAATTAAAAAAAAATGTATTTACAGTCAAATTTGTTTGTTAACAAAGTAATTTTGTCAAAAAATAATTTTTGAAAATTGGCTCAAAATTAATTTTTTAAACTTTGCTTAAGAACTTACCTATATTATACTCATTGATTTTTTTTTTTTTTTAAATAGATCAAATTATATTTTTAAAAACAAATTTTTAAACTTTCAAAAAAGTTGCTTGATAACAATTTTGTCAAAATTTTGATAGGTAAATAATAAATTTACGAGCATTTTTCTAAAAAAGTAATGATATTATTTAGGTAAACGTTCAAATTTCGTTCAAGAGTAGGTTTTTTTTTCAATTTTCATTTTTTATTGATAGTAACAATTTTTTTCTCTCATTTCAGATTTTTTTTCTTTCAGAATTTTATCAGTAGTTCTTTCGCAAATTAGGTATACTCAACATTTTTTCAATTTTGTGCAATCAACTTTTTTTTAAAATAATTTTTGTAAGAGACAAATTTAAAAGAATTTCGTTGAAAAAATTCCAAATTATAGACAAAATATTGCTCAATAATACAATTTTAAAATTTTCATGCAAAATAATGTTTAAAATCAATTTTTGAAAATTTAGTTTGGCCACTAATTTTTTTTGATTGTATATTTTTGAAATATTATTAAAAAAACAATTTTTTTTTTTAAATTTCAGAATTTAATTATAAATTATAAATACAGTTAAACTTATGTTTTTTTTAGTAGCAATTTTTTGAAATTTCCGTATTTCAAATTTATTTTGCTGAAAAACATTTTTTTAAACATATAATTTTATTATTATTAATTTTTTTTAGAGTCGATTATTTTCCTAAAATTTGTATTTGATGACTGGATCATTTAAAATGAACCTAATTAAAATTTTTCGTTCCTAAAAAAATTCTCAAAATTTTGTTTGATGACAATTTTTTTGTTCAAAATCTGTTTTCATTTAAAATGTATTCCCATCAAATTTTAAAGAAATTAATTCATTTTTTTTTTCAACATTACGTATTATTGTTTCAACTCCACCTAAAAAAGATTTTTTCAATTTGCAAAAAAAATAGGTATTTATAGTAGTTTTGTATAGGAACAATTTTAAAATCTCCAATTCATTAAAATTTTACCTTTTTTAAAATGAACTTTTTGATCAAAAATTATATATTTTTTTCAAAATTTTCTTCTTTTCAAAATTATTAAAAAAAATTTTAGTGTGATTTCAATTTTTTTTCAAGTTTACGACAAATATAACTTCATTTGAAGCAGATCTTCTAAAATTATGTTAAAATTTTTTTCAATTCCGTTAAAAAATGATTATTGAAATTTTCCAAAAAAAAAAATTAAGTATTTACTGGTTTTTTTTTTTCAACATTTCTTACTCATGAAAACGAATTTCCAAATTATTTTTGTAACTAATAGATAACAAATTTCGTCAGTTTGAAAACAATTATTTCCTAAAATTTAATCTATTTTTTTTTTACCCAAAAAGATATATTTTTTTGAATTTTTTTCATTTTACAGGAAAATCATAAAAAATGTACTTTTCAAGAACATTGTTCAAAATTAATTTTCATTTTTTTGTAAGGAGACATTTATTTCTACATTTCATTCAAAATCTAATTATCAAACTAAAATTTAATTCGATTTTTTTCCAAACTTTATAGCAATTATTTTTAAAATTTTATTTAATGATTATACCTTTTTTTTGTGATTTAAAAAAAAAAGTTACCAGAAACATATTGTTTTCTGTTTAAGAACAGATTTTTCAACATTGTTATGTCCAAATGTTTTCTTATCAATTTATTTAGGTAAAATCAAAATTTTGCCAGATAGTTAATAATTTTTTTTAGAATTAAAAAAAATATATTAGGTATAACTATTTTTAATTTTTTATATTTGAAAAGAAAAATTCATTCTAAAAATGAATATTTATTTTTTATTTTTAATAAACAGTTATTTGATACCTAATTATTTTGCAAAAATAATTTATAAGTTTTTTTTTAGAAACAATTTGTGCATGAATTTCAACTAAAATAAAATTTTTCGTAATTTTTTGAAGTATTTCCACTGTTATCTCATTCTAAAATTTCAAAAATATAAATTCCACGATCAGTTGATAGTGTTCTCAGTTCATCCTCAGAATTTTTGGAATTTGCTCAGTTCCAAAATATAAAAATAATAGAAATTAGAATCGACTTTGAGATAAAAATCGATTCATTTTTAATCAAATGGTAGGTATAATACTTCAAATAAAACTCGATTCAAGTGGATCGATTTCGCGATTGACTCTAAAATATCACTCATAGCTGTCAATTTTAATTTCGCTAAAAAGTTGACAGTTCTGTTTATAATTTCAGCACCAAAGATATCAAATTTTGAACTTATGAGAGGTCAAAAGGGAAAGGTAGGAATCATTCAAAATCAGACGTTACAAAATTTGAAATGAAGGTATAGATAAGTATACAATATTTTCAAGAACCACACAGTAATCACTAATTAATAAGATTTTCCCAGAACATCATCGTATAATAGAGAAATTACTCTGATTGGAGAATGGGTATTTATAACCCTCTTTAATGCCTTAAATATTCGAGGTAGGCAATTTTTGCACATAACCATTTTCATCCGAAATCATTTGTACTACAATAAAAGTTATATGAAAATTTTGCCTAAGGACGATATTTGAGGATCTATGAGCCTTGGAAGTAACCCAGAGCTCTCTCGTGTCACTTGAAACACATTTTCTTTAAATTTTTACCAATGAAAAATGCAACAGAAGGTTTCAAAACTCAATCTCTTCTCTCATATTTCAATTTAAACCATTTTTATCAAATTCAAGCCATCAAAAATACCCCAAAAAATGCCCAAAATTCAAGAGAAAAACAATACGTGGTCATACAAATAGGTGCCTAAGAAGTAAACTTACAATAAAAAAAGCTCAGCTAATTATACCCCAATTTTCAACCTTTTTGAAATGCCAATCCAGATAAGTCATTTGTTTGATATCTCGTCAATACGTGCTGCTTATGTGGTCGTATCAGGTAATAAATAAATAGTGCAACGAACTCTCGAGGAATTGTTCACTTATGATAAGAAAGCCTAAGCAGCTGAGCTTATCTCGAAATTGGAATTCCAGGAGGTTGAAAACTTTACCAATCTATGCTTAATTCTAAATTTCCAATCTACCAAGTACACGAATAGGTAATTAACGAAAATTTTGGAAAAATAACTCACCCAATAAAACAATACTGCGAAACTGGAACTGGAACTCCGAATGAGCGCAAAGGCACAGGCAGTGAGGAGAGGTGGGTAGAAACACGCGCGAAACAAGTACCTATCTATGCAACTTCACCGTATTTTCTTATCATTCGATTCCTTGGCGATCTTATTAGAAAAAAAAAAAAAAAAAAATCACATGAAAATAATTAAGGAACCGATAAACGAGACACGAAACGACTACATCACTTTAACTGCATTGTACGAATTTATAGGTTTATAAAAATACACTTCAAGTATAGAATTTTGTTATCACTGGTAATTCAACATTCGTTTTAAGACGTTACACGTCCGACTTGGAGTACGTACCTACGTAGATAAAAATGAAACCGCCTTATCTCCATCAATTTGAGGAGGGCTGAACCTGACCACAGCGACACGGCGAACAATACTGATCTTCTTCATTACAAGCGCGATTAATGCGTAATTTTCCACTCAGCTAATCCCAGTCTCAGTTTGACATGTTGATTCGAGCCGGATATCCCGCAGATTCGTTGAGCCGAACGTGGCTCAAATCGTTCGCATGGTACATGAAAACAATCATAAATAACTCGTAGGTAAACTTATCTCGACTACTGTCAAGCAGCCCAGCCTTTCGCAAATTGCTTGTATTCCGTAATTTTCACAATTCACATTTTACCAATTTTTTTCAAGTCCCATAATCAGACTTTAAACTTGGCTTCAACAGAGGGTACAATTGAAAAAATTTTCAAACAAAAGTTGTAGATCGAATTCTTGGGAATAATTTTGGTTATTACTAAAATTTCGACTGGACGCCTCCCTGCCCTCCAATTTGGCCCAATACTACGTAGATACATCATTATTTCAAAATTGAAGAGGAGGAAGAGGTCCAATCGAAATTTTTGTCATAACCAAAATTATTTCTAAGACTTCAAACTACAACTTTTGTTTGAACATTTTTTCAATTGGATCCCTGCCCCTATCAGTTTTTTTTAAATCAAATTTGAGGGAAGGGAGAAGTCCAAGCTAAATCTGGGTGTCTATCTAGATTTTTTTTTTGGTTGAAAATTCATGACTTTTCCATGACTTTTTTAATGAACAATATACATTTCCAGGGAACCCCCAAAAAAAGAGAAAGATTTTTGGATATTTTGTATTCTAAGAAATCCTGAAATTTCTTCCTCCGAAAAATTTCTACTCCAAAAGATTTGAGATTTCTGAACTAATTCGTTTTTAATTTTTATTTTATTTCAAAAAATATGAATTTTATTCTCCAAAAAACAGAGGTCCTCCAAAAAAAAATAATATAAATTATTTTTATTCTTGATAAAAAATCCAAAAATTTAGATCTTCTACTCTAAAGTTCGAAACGTATTTTTACTTCAAATTTTTGTTTTTTTTAAAATGAAAATTTTTTCGCGAAAGTTTAAAAAAATATTTTTACCCACTTCAAAAAAAATTTAGATTTTTTTTTTAAAGCCTCGTACAGCAACTATCTAAAGCTAGTGACGTCAAAATGTTTTTTATTCCAAAACAATTTTTAAAATTTTTTGTACCCAAAAATTCATTTTTTTCATTCCAAGAAATGGGGATTTTTTCAACAAAAAAAAAAAAAAAAAAAAAAAAAAAAAAAGTAGATCCCCCCCCCCCCCCCCCCGAAATAAAATTCTCCAAGGAAAATGATTGTTTTCTTCAAAGAAATCACAATATTTTATGATTTTTTTTTTTTTTTTTTTTTTTTTTGAGAATAACAATAAGTAGGTACCAAAAAATTTATTTTTTTCATTCTACAAATTTTTTTTTATATAAAATTATTTTTTTCATTCCAAGAAATGGGGATTTTTCCAAAAAAAAAAAGTAATAGAGATTTCCCTTCCCCTCGAAAAAAAAAATCTTTAAGAAAAAATATTTTCTTCTTCAGAGAAATCAAAATAATTTAGAATATTTCATGCATTTTTTTTTTTTTTTTTTTTTTTTAAGAAAATACAACGGTTTAGAAAAATCTACTTACTTATCTATAAGCAGCTTTGTAATTTTTTCAGGGTAACAATATCAAAAATTCGTGACCTCAAAGAGTAAAATTCTGACTTTTCTTGACCTAGTGATTTTTTTTGAAAAATCAATTTTGGATATTAGATATAAAAGTATCTATGTGGCATTAGACAAAATTGGAGGGGAGGGAAGGGTCCAATCGAAATTTTTGTAATAACCAAAATTATTCCTAAAAACTCGATCTACAACTTTTGTTTGAAAATTTTTTCAATTAGATCCTCTTTTGAAGCAAAGTTTTGAAGTCTGGATTATAGACTTGGGAAAAAAATGGTAAAATTTGAATTGTGAAGATTATGTAATACAAGCCAGTGGTGGAATTTAGTCGGTCTTATATACGTACGTCACTTGAATCAGGTGCCTTAAAATATGATCCAAGTTCAGGTTGTGGAATTGAACAAGTGAACAGCGAACAATTTTCCTACCAGAAGACTATGATACGTATCGTACGTACCTACCGATGATTTATAGCATAATACGAGGTAAACAATGTGTATTCCATTTGCACATAATATGTCATAAGTCGTAAAATTTTTACGATTATTTTTCTCTCTTCCTATCAACAACGTCGTAGGTATCGGAGAATCAACAATAATACGTACGTACCTATGACTACTTGTTTTTTTTTCTCCTTCAAATCATTGTCATTTTCGTCAGTTCCATTGAAATTTCAACGTTGTTAAAAGTTCATCTAGCCTATATTTTCCTCCTCAACACCAATAGGGATAAATTTGCTGGTAATGATATTTCGTAGAATTAAATATCTCATATATAAAAAGGTGTTTTTAGGTTCGTGGCTCCGCACGAGTAATAAAATGATCCGAGATTATTATCACTACGTATCAAAAAATTATTAATTCAAAAATCAAAGTACCAATTATTTTTTATCAAATATTAAGTAAATTAACGATCGAAGAATCGAGCTTTAACAGAAGGCGGATCAGAATCATTAATAGGAGTATTTCGTTTTCGATTTTTTGTATTTAATTTAATACGTATTATGAGAAAAAAAATGTGTTCGAAAAGGGCGATCGTATTTTGTATTCGAATATTTGGCAACACTGCTTGTGAAAAATTTACGTAATTGAAATTTTCACGGTTCGTTGATAAAGTTTGTGAACAATTTTATTATTTTTCAACGGAATCGATTCAAGGTAGAAATGATTTTCGAAAATATTTTTTGAAAAAAGGTTTCTTCCGGTGTCTTAATTTTATTAACAAAAAAAAAAAAAAAAAAAAAAAAAACCGTCCCCGAAAACCTCACCATTCGAGAAGTACGTAAACCCAAATTGATCTTCTCGTCGGTTTTCACTTATAACTCTTTGAATATGCGTTTCAACAGAAAAATGGTTATTACTAAAACTTGAGTAGATAAAATTTGCAACAAAAAAGGTTATATTAATTTTTTTTTTTTAAAGTGAACGGGTGACTCAAAAACGCGCTTCAAAATATACAGCGGAGAAAAAAAAAGGAAGATCCCCCCACATTTCCACAAATGAAGCAAAATTTTAGAAAAAATCGAATATATTCGAATAAGGACACACGATACACTCTAAAAACGCCCCCACTCCTCTTCGCCCTTCCAAGTGTCTAAAATGTGGAGTGGATACATGGTGACCCTCTTTTTGACCAGATTCCGACACCAGATTGGGTTAGGTGATGGACGAAAGACATTTTTGGTATTTTGTCAGACATTGAAAACTTGAATTTTTTTTTTTTTAATTTAGGTAGACGTAATGAGTTTTAGACATTTTTTCAGGTAATCTGTAACTTGAATCATTTTGGATTGGGTATTCTAAAACTTGGAAAAAATTTGTAATTTTAAAATTTTTTACATTTCCATGGAAATATTTTTTTTATAATGAAATTGACTTTTTGGTATTATTTTATATTTTTCCAGAAATTTTAACACTTGGATTTTTTTTCAAATTTATTAATTTTAATAGTTCCATTGAATTTTTTTTTCGAAGTTAGCTGACGTTTAGTCGCTAAATAAATGAATTATGATTATGATGCAATTGGGCAAAAACTCTCATTTTTCAAAAATTACTGAAATTTAAATTCTGCACAAAATTATGGATTTTGAAAATCTTCAAAAATTCCATCAGAGGAGGAATTTTCATTGAAAGTGAAGTAACTTATATTTCATTGATTAAATTTAGTTTTGTAAAATCTCTCATTTTTTCAATTTTCAAAAATTACTGAAAGTTAAAATTTTCACAAAATTGTTGATTTTAAAAAATCTTCAAAAATTCCATCAGAGGAGGATTTTGCATTGAAAGCACAAAAACTTTTTCACTGATTAAATGCAATTTGGCAAAAACTCTCATTTTTCAAAAATTACCTACTGAAATTTAAATTTTCCACAAAATTATTAATTTTAAAAATTTTCAAAAATTCCATCAAAGGAGTAATTTGTATTGAAAGTACAAACACTTTTTCATTGATTAAATGCAATTGGGCAAAAACTCTCATTTTTCAAAAATTACTGAAATTTAAATTCTGCACAAAATTATGGATTTTGAAAATCTTCAAAAATTCCATCAGAGGAGGAATTTTTATTGAAAGTGAAGTAGCTTATTTCATTGATTAAATTTAGTTTTGTAAAATCTCTCATTTTTTCAATTTTCAAAAATTACTGAAAGTTAAAATTTTCACAAAATTGTTGATTTTAAAAAATCTTCAAAAATTCCATCAGAGGAGGATTTTGCATTGAAAGCACAAAAACTTTTTCACTGATTAAATGCAATTTGGCAAAAACTCTCATTTTTCAAAAATTACCTACTAAAATTTAAATTTTCCACAAAATTATTAATTTTAAAAATTTTCAAAAATTCCATCAAAGGAGTAATTTGTATTGAAAGTACAAAAACTTTTTCATTGATTAAATGCAATTGGGCAAAAACTCTCATTTTTCAAAAATTACTGAAATTTAAATTTTCCACAAAATTATTGATTTTAAAAATCTTCAAAAATTCCATCACAAGAGGATTTTTGAGTATTTTTAAATTCAACAGTTTTGTAAAAATTTTAAATTTTTCAGGAATTTTTGAAAAATGAGAGTTTTTGCCAAATTGTATTTCAATATTGAAAAAGTTTTGTACTTACTTTCAATGCAAAATCCTTCTCTGATGGATTTTTTTTACATCGTTCGCGAATGATTTGAAACTGAAATAGTTCGTGATGAATTTTTCAAGGTTGAATCGTCCAAAAAAAAAAAATCAACTGAAAATAATTTATACTTGCGCCGTTCAGTGTTGCCTCTTTTACAAATAAAATCTCCAGAATTTTGTCAATTTTATTAAATCTTATGGTTTTAAAAAAATTCATATCTCGAGAAAAATTGATAAAATCGCACCGAACAATTTATAAGCAGAAGAATTTTCTATTTCGACGTAAAATTGACGTAGGTAGGCTACTGGGTATAATCTTAGGTATTACCCTAAAAAAAACTCCACGTTCGAACTCATCATTACCAAAGGTCGAAATTTCATAGAAATTCACACACCTCTAATCATTTTTTATTTCTCATACGCAAATCTGACTCATTTTTGATTCAATACCGCAGGAAATTCCAATATCAACATTTCATAGAAACGAATTTATAAGATAATAATATTATATATTTCTTCGCATACATCAAAAAAAAAAAAAGAAACAAAAGAAGAAGAAGAATTCTCCTAAGTACCAACAAAACGTCGACATGAAGAACAAAAAAAAAAAAGAATATAAGAATCAAAAGAGGAAAAATACACTTACGTACGATTTTTGAAAATCGTACAAAAATATCAATTTGTACACATCCTATCGTACATCGAATAATTTTTTTTTTCAAAAAATAAAACAACTAATAAAAATGTACAACACAACGCAATGTTTTTTTGTTTTTTTTTTGGTTTCCTAGCACAAAAGTCAAGGTCAAAGATACAACATATGTAGAATACTCTTAATGAATATATACGAATTGTGGTAATAAAGAAAATAAGGGTAAAAGGACAGGTCACACATTCACACACACAAAAAAAAGGAAAAGAAAAATTAATCAACAAATAAAATAAATAATAAAAATTAAATGACTTAGAAGGATTTCCATTTTAAGTCTTCGATTTATCGAGATAAAATTTATATCTAGAGAGGGAGGAAAATACAAGTTACGAAGACGACGTCGTTTTCGATATGTGTATAGACCGTATACTAATTATAGAGTATTATCGGTCTCTCGATATAATAATATGTACTTTCATTAACATAACTACGTATAAATACGTACGAGTAGGTACTTGAAGAAAAAAAGAAGAAATAAAACAGCCAAAGAAAAAAAAATCGATACTTAACAAAAAAACATCACCCAAGATATCTTATATACATTGAGTTTACCATCGTAAAACACAATAGATAGGTAAATCTTACAGTAAGACAGTAAGAGAGTGAGAGGGGTACTCGAAGAAGAAGAAAAATGATAAGGAACACAAGCTAACGTTGCATTAAATAGGTAGATACACAAAATGGTAGGTACTGGAAATTTAAACCAAAGGCTCTTCATCGGAATTAACGTCGGTATTCCTGGTCAACATGTAATTATCCATGTCTATAGATCGACAATTATTTATAGCGTATTTCAGCCTCTCTTCTAAAATCTCCATTGAAGAATAATTCGGCAATCGTAATTGAAAGAAGCAGGTTTGAGCCGTTGGTAACCCATCTATGTCTCTGTCCACTTTGACGACCTTTGATTTTTTTCAATTAAAAAAAAAATGACCAAATGTAAGAATGTAAGAAAAGAATTGAATAATGAAGTTCGGAAGGCTATAAAATTATGTCAGCTGTACCTGAAATCTTTGAGATAGGTCTTCGATATTGGCAGGTAATCTGGAACGTCCTGAGATGAATCGTAAAAATAATACTTTCTCGTGAGGCGTGAAATTCTCCACCACAGACCAGAACCATTCGGCTAGAGGGCTCGTTTCGTCGAAATCTCGATACCTGAGATTAGAATTTAGGTACATATAAACTTAAATTCGAGGAAACAGAGGCGTAGCGTAATGATTTTTTGAGGGGGGAATATACCTTCAAAATGCCAACTTTTCAATTTTTTTAAAAATATTATACTGAATTTGTCAACTTTTTGCCAATTTGAAACTCAAAATTGCCAACTTTTCGACTTTTTTAAAATCTCCGAGGGGGAAAGTCCCTCCCCTAACCCCATGGACGCTCTGCCCCTGCGAGGAAACGTTCGAGTATTTGCGAAATAATGGCCAAAACGACGTGCTCAAAAATAGCAAATTAAAATGTAAGCGAAATTTTTCATCAAGTGAGACTAATATGTGATTCATTAAAAAATTAATAATGACTCCTCGTGAAATTTGAATTTAACGTTTTCTTTGAGACAAATAAAAAATGGCATGTAATAAAAAAAATAAAATAAAATAAGAATGGTAAAATATTGCAAATCTAAAAATGTGCATAAAACGTGTTAAATTAGATTTTATGATGAGAAAAAAAATATGCCAAATTATGGCACAAAATGTCAGAAAGATGTGTCAAAATAATATGCTAAAAAATTCCGACAGATTTCAAATAAAATGTTGCTTTGGAAACAAAAATAAATAATTTCAATAAATTTGTTAATTTTTTTTTAATAGTGAAAACTCAGAAATAATGAAATTAATTCATTTTTTAAAATCAGAAGGTAGAAATGAATTTTATCAGAAAACTGATGACTAAATTTTAATTTTCAAATAAAATGCATTTTTCAAAAAAATTCAATTTAAATCGATGAGATTTGAATTTTAGAGGAAATTATCAGAAATTAGTCTGAAAAAAAATTTACTCATGCAGAATAATTTTCGATTTTTTAAAGAAAAATTTAGAAATTTATTTTTAAATGAAAACATGCATCGGAGCGAAATTTGAAAAAATAAAAGTAACTTTAGTAACCTGAAATTTCAAAAAAAGTAACCAAAATTATGGAAAAAAGTAACCAAAAATTTTCCATTTCCACTTGAATATAATGACTCATAACCCCCTCCCCTCCCCTCGTCTCCGTTTTTTTTGGTGCTAAATTTGACGTTTCACAACTCTTGAAATCAATGGTAAAAATTTTGAAAAAATCAAAATTTTCAATTCAAAAATAATAATTCATGCATTTTTTCTTTTTCTATAATTATGACGAATTTTAATATAATAGTTGGCTTAATAGGTGCTCAATTTTTATATCATAGGAAATTTCAATTCTTGAGAAGCTCACAATAAATAATTTTTGAGTTCCTATCAAATCTTAATTTTTTTTGAACTCAATATTGAAAATTCAAAAAAAAATTATTTTTTTTCTTGAAAATACTTGATATCAACTTTTTTAAGTTTTTGAACTCTTATTTGTTTTGAAATAGTTTTCAGTTTTCAAATAATTGTTGATTTCAAAAAACGTGAATTTTAGAAAAATTTTAAATTACAAACAATACTGTCCTTTTTTTAATTTTTTAATTTTTTTTTTTTTCGATTTTTTTTATTTTTCAAACAATTTTTAATTTCTATAAATTTAAATTTATTAACAATTTGTAATTTCTAAAAAGTTCTGGATTTCAAAAAATTAAACTTAAAATTCTCAATTTTTTGATTTTTAAACAATTTATATTTAATTTTTTAAAAATAGCCGTTCCTAAAATTCATGTTTATTCAAATAAAAAATTTCCAATTTATAAAAATTGTAATGCCTAAGAATTTAAAGTCTAAAAAAATCAATTTTTTGATTGGCTTATTGCAAAATGAGTAGATACAAAAAAATTTTAATTTTTGAAAAGTCTTCATTCTCCACAAAAAAACAATTTTTCAACATGTGAAATTCACAACTTTTCAAAATTTTTAAAAGGAAAGTTTTGCTCATTTGAGAAATATCAAATTTTTGAAGCATTTTAAGTTCACGAGTTGAAACGATTTTATGTTTCATTTTTGAGGAGTTCTCTATTTTTCAAACATAATTTTCAAATACTTCGAAAACATTTTTTTTTTAATTGAAAAAATTACTAGGTATTCTCATTTTAAAAAAAAGTTTTTAATGAGAAGAAATCGGTTTTATTCTTCGACGGCCTCTACTTTTTTTGAAAAGAAATTTTGAGAAAAAATCGTTTATTTATCGAGAAAAGAATTTCTCAATTTTTTCAAAAAAATACGGCTTATCTACTTAAATTTTTTTTTTTTCAAGAAATGTGGCTCATTTTTAGACAAGAATAAATCTTAATTCTTCAAGAAAAAAAAAATCACAATTTTTCATACTGACTTGAAAAATGCCTATAAAAGAACTTTCAATTTTTTTAGGAGCAAACATTTTTCTACCTTGAATTTCAATACATAAGTACAAAATAAATATTCCTGAAGTTCGAGCAGAAAAAAATCTTAATTTTAAAAGAAGATTCAATAAATTGTTCAATTAAGGTCAGTTGGGGTAACTGGGCCACGTTTTTACAACTCTAAAAAATCTTTATTCAAAAATGCCTCACTAGTGAAGAATAACCTTAAATCTTCAAATGGGACGTGTAGAGGGGTGTCATAGAGGTACGCTCACTTTTTTGATTTTGAGGGTGAAGCACATACCTGAGCTGAGGAACACCTCACTCTACACAAAGAATGGTGGCCCAGTTACCCCATTTTTCGGGGTAACTGGGCCACCAAATTTTTTTTTTATTAAGGAAGATTCAAGATGTGTAATTCACTTACCCCCACTCAAATCTGAGTTTTGGGGTAACTGGGCCACAGTTGTTGGGGGTAACTGGGCCATGTCATGTTACTCAAATTACTGAGGCCTCCTCAAGGGGAGCTAGGAACCGAATGATAATTGTTATGGTGGGCTTACGATGTCAGTGACCATGCAACCAACCATTTACGTCAAGACGATTTTGGAGGAGATTAGGAAGAGAATGGCCCAGATACCCCGGTGGCCCAGTTACCCCAACTGACCTTACTTAATTCATTTTTAAATAAAATATTTCAAATTTTTTGGAAGCAAAATCTCTGAAAAAAACTTTCAAAATGTTTTTAAAGAAATTTTAAATTTTAATGGCAGCTGTTCGTCAGATTTTTGACGAAATAGTAACCAAAATGAGTCCAAAAGTAACCATAGTAACCAAAATGAGCCCAAAAGTAACTAAAGTAACCTTGCCTTTAAAAAAGTAACCAAGTTACTAAAAAGTAACCGTGTTCCGATGCATGTGAAAACAATAAATAAAAAATATAAAGATTTTTTAAAATTTTACTTTCATTTCCAAAAAAAAATCTCTAGAAGAATTTAAAAAAAAAACTGTATTGTGACATTGTGGGGAAAAATTTTAAAGAAAACTTTCCATTTTTGAAATACTTTTTGAAAAATAATAAATGAAATATTTGAATGATTTTTTGTGTTTTCAAAATTTCAATTTTTTTTTTAGAAAGTTTATGAAATTTATTTTTGATAATATAGTTTTTGAATTAAAAAAGGATTTTTTATGAAAGTTTATTCGGAAATGTTTATGTGCTTCAAAAAAATTTTAAGACCAGTTTCCTTTGAATTCTTTTTACAAATATTTATAGAAACATCTATTTCCTTTCAAAAAAATAATAATAATAAATTAGATGATGATTAGTGATTTTTTATCAATTTTTGGATCGGTATGGTTTTCAATTTTTTCTATAAAATTGAAATGCTCGCTTTAAAAAGTGAAGGGGTGTTCGAAAAAAAAAAAAAATTATATACCTAGTTTCAGATTTAAAAAAATTGAAATATGTCTTTCAAAAAAAAATGTTGAAAATTTGTTTATCGTCACTTTTTTCATTAGTAAAGGTTTTAAATTTTTTCCAAAAAAATAAAATGTTTGTTTTAAAAAGAAATTATGAAAACAATTTTTTGTGAATTTTTCATTTCACTTTTGATAGGATTTGTGAAATTTTTTTCAAAGAAAAATTTTGAAATATGTACCTACTTACATAACTGTTTTCAAAACAACAAAAAAATAAAAAAAATAATAATAAAAAAAAAATTGTTCAAGAAGGATTTAAAAATTATATTTTTGGTATGGGTTTCGAATTTTTGTTTGACCAAATTCAAATTTTTGTTTTGGGAATTTAAAAAAAATGTTGATATTATTTTCGATCTTTTAGAAAAATTTTAAAATTATTTTTTTTGTCAAATTTTTGGCAATGTTTCTGAATTTTTTAAAGAAAAGTTTGAAATATTTATTTTCAACACGATTTTTTTCGTTTTTTTCTTCATTTGAATTTTTTGACATGATTTTTGATTTTTTTCCAATAAAAATTATGTTTGAATTCAAAAAAAAAAAAAAAAAAAAAAAATGCATAAATCGTTAAAAAATATCTACTTAATTGTAACGATTTTTAAAGACAAATTAACTCTTAATTTAAAAAAATGTTGGAGGATTAAAAAAAAAAATTAAATTCTGAACGATTGTGAAAGTTTTTTCTCAAAAAAAATTAAGACGATATTTTTTGTTAATTTTTGAAAAAATTTCAAGAAATCAAAAGAAAATAGGTAGACTTTTTTTGTGAAATGTGAAAAAATTGGGAGGAGTTTGATTTTTTATCCAGGAAAATTTCAAAAAGAGTACATTTTTTAAAAAAATTGAAGAGAATACTCTTTTCAGGTGTAAACTGTCAAATATATTTCTTGAGAAAATTTGTTCATTTTTGAAAAAATATGCAATTATTGTTGTGAAAATAAAATACGTATGAAAGTTTTACACCTCAACCTCATACATGCATACTTCAACCAGTTCTATCTATAAATTAAAATTTTGGGAAAAAATCTACTTAACCACGTAAAAATAGGTATTTTTTACCACCATACTTAGTTTGAAAATCCTACACATTTCATAGCTTTTCTATGTATAGAAATTAATCGTAAATAATTATTACTTTTAAAAAATTCGTATAAAATTTCAAAATTCCCACTTTCTACAAACAACTGATAATATCACAATTATACAATCTAATCGCACCGATCTCTTATCCTTCAGCGCCTTGACTCCTCGAGACGAGGAAATTTCCCCATAAATTCGATCACAAAAAAACTACCTGGGTTTACCATCGTTGTACAATTTCGAAATAGGCGGTAAAAAACCACACCACTTATATGACTCAGTCAATAACTTAAATAAGCTTTCAAGGTCACTCTCTCGTGGTTATTCCTTCATCATCATCAATGTATTTAATTCTTAATTACGTACACGTTTCTAAGCGAACTTTCGCTATTAATAGAGAACAAGAGTAATAAAATCATTGGTAATACTGGTATTTTATTTCATTGGGTCTTACGAAGAGAAAATATTTCAAAATCTATTCGTCATACGAGGTTCAATTATATATTCGCACATAATCGAGTGGAACTTAGTCGATATCGATACTCGACACATGAATAGGAATTTCTCAATATCTACTGCTCTAAAGAGGAGCTTTCAAATCGAGTGAAAATTCAAAAAGAAAATGAGCCATTGCCAGTCATCACGTGTCTAGACGAGATGTACTTATTGGCTCATAAAAACTGGTTAAAGCAGGACATACGAGTAGGTATATGAGGCTCTCGACCAGATAGACAATTAAATAATCACACCAGACACAATCGTTGTTCAAATAATGCACACTGATAAAGAGGGATTCCTGATTGTAAAACGAATGTAAAATAAATTATCCACACAATTGTACCGAATAACACATCACTCGAGCTTATCTGGACAATATTAAATTTTTCTAATTACTTCTTCATTTTCAAGAGGTAATTCCAAGAATCAAGAACATTATCTCGAGCCTACGTCAAGCAGAAAATAGCACCCATGCACTTACCGAGTAATTCTCTTCAACAGTGGAATACTGATTTGAGGCAGGCCGCATACCAATTGCTCGAAATGACTGCATGTGAGCAGCGTGAGCAGAGGAACAGGTATAATCCACGACATGCCTTCTCGAACAGCGGCGATTTGCAAGTCCATCTCGTGCAATCTGAATTCGATGGCTTTTTCAACGTATTCGTCTCGGTTATGGAAGGTCAACGGTCTTTGATCGCCGTCAGGTACGATCGGTACCGAGTCTCCGGACCAACTCGTGCTGTAGAAGTATTCCAGAGGGATGATCTGCAACAAGATCGAACATAGAGTTATCCAAAAGACTGGTACGTGGATTTAGGGGGGAAAAAGGAGAGCTTACGTCGTGGAAATTTTCTTCTGTCACGTCTGAAGTGTGAATATTCTTGATACCGAAGAGACTTTGCACGTAGAGGCAGTCGTTTTCTTCGATATCGGTCACGGTGACCGGTTCTTGGACTAGAAGCTTCCAGATGAAGGCTGATAAAGGCAAAGCTAAGGGTTTTTTCGTTCTAAATGCCACTCCCAGCAAAATACCTATAAATTATGACATCATTATTTGAAAAATTCAATTTTTTTTTTAATCTGACCAAAAAACAACAAACTAGGGTCGTACCTAAGAATCTAAATAAATTCAAATCTTCCTCAGAAGTCAATCGTGGATTGAGCAAGAACCGATCTCGATTATATCCCACGTCGTTGATATTATTCGGAGTCTGTATCAGCAAAGGAACACTTTCATTTAGCAATTCGTCGCACATTTCCGTAACTATTGCGTCGAATACGCCACCAGCATCGTCAGCGCCCTCTCCAAGTAATTTAACCTGGCAAAATAAACCATAATAGATTAAAATCGATTTCTATAACATTACATTTGAAATGTATGGCAACCCAACTCACCTTCCAAGCCCTCGAAGGCAATAAAAGATCCTGAGGTTTGGTAGCATTTATCTGCCTGGCTACTTGGATGAAAATAGGCACGTCAGCGGACACCTTGTGAGTAGAAGAAATACGTCTGACGATGACCTGGGGTCCGTAATTACGTCCTTGTACCATTGTTTTGTTAATACACCTGATCATGGGCAAGGTGTACACCCTGGGAGCGTACAATGGACGCAGAATGGGCGAGCAAAGCCTCTGGTACCATTGGATATTGGACCAGTCGCAATCCTATCGATAGAAAAAATTGGGTAATTTATTTAGTGAACCTAAGATTGGTGTTTTAAGTTGCTAACGAAGTTTAGGACTCACTTCTGTATTGCAAAGTGGTAAAAATCGCCAAACGTTGTGTAACATGTCGCTGAAGTAATTGAGTAGTTTCAGTCTGGCGTGGATGGCTCGAATTGGCTTATCTTGAAGATGACCGTATTCGTTCGGAATGGCAGAAGGTGTACCGAAGTTGTGCACGATGCCTTGGCCGTTTCGTTTCGTGTTTAGGGGAGGAGAGGTCCAGGCAGCGCTATGGGTACGTCCGGCAGATACCTGAGGGAAGAGCAGAATAATTATGTGAGATGAGATTAAAAAATTTCAATTTAATTTACGCCCTGAAATTCAAAAAAATTGCTTAGAATTTTTTTACAATTCAATTTTTAAATTATTATTTCCAAAAAAAAAAATTGAGCATTATTGTAATATTTGCTCACTTTGAAACGAAGAAAAAAAATCAATCAGGAATAATTTCTTTTTGAAATTTTAGCACAGTTTTTAACTAAATATACATTTTTTTACCATTTTTACTCAAAATTTTTCATTTTTTCCCCTATACATTTCCACTTCAAACATTTTTAATTGAAATTTATACTCGAACTTCACTGTTAAATTTTTACTTGACTTTTTTCTCACTATGGTGTCTTTTTCTCTTGAAACCTTTTTGTAATTTTAGTTCAATATTTTTCTCATTTTTAAATTACATATAAAAATTTTTTTGCTCAAAATTTTGTGAAAAATTTTAGCTAGAAACCTTCAAAGTACAATTTTATTTTTCTAACAAAATCCTTCAATTTAGCTTGAAAAATGTTTTCCAACATTTTTTTTTCAATTTTATTAACATATTTTCCTTTTGCAATTTTTGCTCAGAATTCTTTAAAAACTTTTCTCGACAAAATGTTTGATTTAGAAGAGTTTAATTTTTATTCACCTCATTTTAGTATTTTCGACTCAATTATTATTTTTTAAAATTTTGTTGAAATTTTTTCAAAATATTTTCTCAAGCAATTTTGGCTCAAAATTCTGTGATAAAATATAATTGTCTAATTTTAGTATTTTTAGCTAAATTATTCAAAAAAAATTTTGTTGAAACTTTTGCTCATTTTTAAATTTCTACTTGAAATTTTTTCAAAATATTTTCTTTTAAGCAATTTTAGCTAAAAATTCTCTAATAAAATTTTTCCTTAACATTCTCCAATAAAATATTTGCGCAAAAATTTCCAAAAAATTTGCCCAATTCAATATTTTTAGCTAACGTATTCAAAACAATTTTTCGTGAAATTTTTGCATATTTTTTCAATTTTTACTTGAAATTAAAAAATATATTTTCTCAAGCAATTTTGGCTCAAAATTCTCCTGTAAAATATTTGCGCAAAATTTCTCAAAAATTTGCTTAATTTTAGTATTTTCAGCTAAATTATTCAAAACAATTTTTTTTTAATTTTTGCTTATTTTTTCAGTTTTTGTTTGAAGTTTTTCAAAATATTTTCTCAAGAAATTTTGGCTCAAAATTCTTTAATAAAATATTTGTGCAAAATTTTTCAAAAAATTTGCTTAATTATAGTATTTTCAGCAAAATTATTCAAAACATTTTTTTTTTGCAAAGTTATGCTTAAAGGTATTTTTAAAATTTTTACTTGAAATTTAAAAAAAATATTTTCTTAAACAATTTTTGCTAAGAATTCTCTAATACAATTTTTCAATAAAATTTTTGACCAAAAATTTCCAAAAAATTTGCTTTTGCATTTTCTAATACATTGTTTGCGCAAAATTTCTTAAGTAAAGTACACTCAAAATCGAAAAAAGCTCAAAAATGCCTAAAAAATTTGCTCGAAATTTTTTACTACAGTTTTTTTTCAGAGTTTTCTAAATAATTTGTTCAAAAGTGTAATTTAATTTACTCTCAAATTTTTAAGTTGAAATTTTGCTTAGAATTTATGAATGAAATTTTTAGAGAAGTTTTCTCAATAACATTTCTGATCAAAATATTCTGTAATAAAATTTTTGCTCAGGAATTCTCTGATAAAATGTTTGTGCAAAATTTTCTAAAAGTGTTCTATTAGTGTAATTTAATTTATGTCAATTTTTTAAATTAAAATTTTGATCAGAATTATGAATGAAATTTTTAGTCAAATTTTCTTGGCGTCATATTTGCTCAAAATTCGTTGATACTTTGCTCAAAATTCTTCAATAAAATGTTTGCGCAAAATTTTCTAAAAAATATCCGCTCGAAATTCTCCAAAAAATTGATTCAAAATTTTCAAATTAAAAAAAAAATTGCTAAAGAGTCTCCAATTTAATTTTTGCTCCAAATTCTGTTATTATGTTTTTCGCTAAAAATTTTCCAATACTTACAATTCCGTCTCAAAAGTTTTTAACGAAATGTTGGCGTAAAATTTTTTAAAAGTTTGCTCAAAATTCCCCAAGAAAATTTCTCAAAATTTTCTTAATAATTTTTCCTTGAAATATTCAAAAAAATGCTCTAATTGAAAAAAAAGCTCAAAAGAGTAATTAATTCATGTTCAAATTTTTTATTGAAATTTTTGTTCAAAATTCTTCAATAAAATGTTTTCAGAAAATTTTCTGAAAAATATAAACTCGAAATTCTCTGAAAAAATTGGTTCAAAAGTCTCTAATGCAATTCTTTTCAAAATTTCGAATTCAATTATTTGGCACAAAATTTGTTCAAATTTTTGCCAGCGAAATTTTTACTTGAAAATGTCGAACACATTTTTGTTCAAAATTCTCTAATGAAGTTTTAACTCAACATTTATAAATGAAAAATTTGCTAAAAATTCTTTAATGTTTGCACAAAATTTCATATGTATACAAATATAGGAATTCATTTAAAATTTTCTGAATAGATTTAGCAACATTTCTAAAAAAAAAATATAAATAAGTATAAAAAAGTTTATAAATGCTAGATTTTTTAAATTTTCATATTTTTTGGCAAATTTTTAAAAATGTATACTCAAAATGTTTTAATTTTTGCAAAAAAAAAAAAAAACTGAAGAAATTTTGAGAGAAAAATTAAAAATACGAGAAAAAAACCAAATAAAAAAAACTAAAACAAAAATAATAAATTGATTTACCTGAAGAATATTTTTATCTGCCAACTCCAAGATCAACGTAGGTTCTCGAATACTAAGGAAATTATGCCCTAGACCAAGCTGGCACTCATTATTATTGCCCCATCCGTAAACTTTTCCATCTTCGGTCAAAGCCAACGTGTGTTCAGCTCCTACTGATATATCTACGATGACGGTTGAAGCTAGAGATTCGACCTGCGATCGAAAAACAAAACCCAATTACAATCCAAGATCAATCTACAAAATTTAGATAATGCTTGATAAGAACTTACCAAGGTAGGTTTATTGGTAGTAGACATAATTTCCGGCAATCCGGTGAATCTTTCCAGTCCACAGCTGTAAACTTTTCCATCTGCAGTCAAGAATATGGTAAAATGAGTACCACAACATGCTTTCTTAATGGTCTCGCCTTGTAACATTTCTACCAACTGAACAAAAAAAAATAAGGAGTTGTTTTATAAAAATTTGATTGAAAGGGGAAATGAGAAAAATTAGATGAATACGAACTTGAGGGCTGAGCCGAGGGAAATTATTTCCATGTCCCAATTTACCATATTCGCTTTCACCAAATGACCACACACGTCTGCTTTGATCGGAAATACAAACGGTGTGATTTAATCCGCAAGATACTTGTTCGACGTGCACGTCTTTCAGAGCCATCACTCGTTCGGGTAGTTTACGATTTTCTACGTTGTCATGTCCGAGACGACCGGATTCGCCGCATCCGAATGTGAATAATTTACCATCCGAGGTGACAACTGCGCTGTGCTTGTGTCCACAGGCCACCTGGGTAAAATTTTCAAAGGATTAGACGTCGAAGTGCCAGCAGTAGGGGGGTTCTGTGGGGAAGGGGGATACTCACCATGATGCAATCTTCGGCTTGGAGGGCTTCGATCTGTTTGGGTTTACGTTGTCGGTCGCTATTACCGTGACCTAATTTACCAAAATCGCCATCACCCCAGGAAAATACCTCTCCTGTATCGGTAACGGCCAAACTGTGCCCGTCCGAACCGCACGAACTGGCTACTTGTATCACTACGTAACCTAGAAAAATCAAATCAAACGTAATTCGTAAATTTTCCCTTTCTTGGGTCCTTTATTTTGATTATTGAGCACAATACCTTGTAAAGTAGAAATAATACTGGGCACATAAATATCATCTGAGTGACCATGTCCGAGCCGTCCGTAACTTCCTTCACCACAAGACAACACCGTGCCATTGGATAACAAAGCGAATGTGCAGTTATTGCCGCAAACAATCTGCTGAGCTGTGTGGAAGGACTCCACGAGTATAGGAGTAGGGCTGGAGTATCCTGTAAGGGAGTAAATGATTCGTGAGTATTTTTTATCGCTACTAAGACTAGGAGTGTCATTTGTGGAGGAAAATCAGTACCTCCTTCGGATAATTGACCGTGTCTGCCATTACCCCAGAAATACGCGTCGCATTTGCCTCCTACTTGCCAATCTTGAGGGTATGTTGTGGTCCAAAGCATGATATCTCGATCTGCCTCCAATCGCCAGGCTTTATTGTCTACGGCTAATTTCCATTCTTCTGAGTCTGTAAAGAGAGATGCGAGGAAAATTAGAAGATTGTTGCTAAGTCACCCACTAAAAGGTCCATTTTTAGGGATTGATCAATTTTAATTTTTTTTTTGGTGAAAACTAGGAATTTGAAAATTTGAAAATTTTTAAGATTTTAAAACTCTCATTTTTCGAAAATTTTTACAAGAATTTCATCAGAAGAAAATTTTGCATTGGATTTTATCGGAGCTTTTTTTTATCATTAAATGCAATTTTTCCAAAAATTCTTAATTTTTTGAAAATTACTAGTAATCATTTTTTTTACAAAATTATTGATTTTAAATTTTTTCAAAATTCCTTCAGAGGAGAATTTTGCATTGGATTTTATTTTTTTCATTGATTAAATGGAATTTTGCAAATGCTCTCATTTTTCAAAAATTTCTGAAAATAGAATTTTTCACAAAATTGATGATTTTAAATTTTTTCCAAAGTTTCACCAGAGGGGGATTTTGCATTGGATTTTATCAGAGCATTTTTCATTGATTAAATGCAATTTTGCAAAAATTTTAATTTTTTAAAAATTTCTAAAAATAGAATTTTTTACAAAATTGATTTAAAATTTTTTCCGAAATATCATCAGAGGAGGATTTTGCATTGGACATTATGGTAAGTAGCTTTTTTCATTGATTAAATGTAATTTTGCAAAAGCTCTCATTTTTCAAAAAATTGAAGATTTTAAATTTTTTCAAAAATTTCATCAGAGGAGGATTTTGCATTGAATTTTATCGGAGCTTTTTTCATTGATTAAACGAAATTTCGCAAAAGCTGTCACTTTTCAAAAATTAACGAAAATAAATTTTTTTATAAAATTGTTGATCTCAAAATTTTTTAAATAAAAAAATCCATCAGAGAAGAATTTTGCATTGGACTTTATCGGAGCATTTTTCATCGATTGAATAAAATTTTGCAAATAATCGAGTTTTTTGAAAATTACTGAAAATAAAATTTTTCACAAAATCGATAATAATTTATATAATTTTTTAAAAATTTCTTCAATTTTCAAAAAATTAAAAATCTGAATAAATTTTCAAAGTTCATTCAATTTTTGTAATATCTAAGATATGATTAAAACTTGTAATTTGCTAACTTTAAAATTTAGATCAATTTTTTCAATTTTCAAAATTTAGTTGAAATTTGATGATTTTCAAATTTCAAAACTGGGCTAATTTTATACATTTGTTTAATATGTAAAATTCAGCTCAATTTTTAAAAAAATTCGAAAGGTGATTTTGCAGAGTTTTATCGATTTCTGCACAAATGAAAATTTTGTTGAAATTATCTACTAATTCAATCATTTCCAAGTTTTAATAAATTTTTGATTTTTTTTTCTTCAATTTTTAAAGTTTTTACAAAATTTTAAAAAGTTGATTTTCGAAGTTTGCTTAATTCTTTCAATTTTTTGAATTCGGTTAAAACATGAAATTTATTAGTAATTTTTGAAAATTGTACAATTTGTGAGATCTCAATAATTTCAAAAATGTCAGTTTTTAAGGTTTCATCAACTTGTTTATAATGTTTTTAATCTGGTTAAAATACGGTAGAATGAATAATGAAATTTGGCCAATTTGCAAATTTTAATAAATTTTCAAACATTGATCAATTTGTAGAAATTTGCTAAACCAGAAAAAAACATTAAAAGAACAATTTTCAAGATTTTTTCAACTTTTACAATTTTGTTAAAATTTTATGTATTCAATAATTATTTTTGAATTTTAATCAATTTACAAAATTTTTTCAATATTATAAATCGGGCAAAATTTTCAAAAAAATTAAAAGATCAATTTTCAACAAAAAAAATTAAAAATCAATTTTCTAAATTTTTAAAATTTTTATAATTTCTAAAATATGGTTAAAACTTGTAATTTGCTAATTTTGAAATTAAGAACAATTTTTACAATGTCCAAAATTATTTACTTTTCATTGATTTTCAAATTTCAAAATTGGACCAATTTTAACCCTTCACCAGTTATTAATAATATAAATACCCAAGTCATATTATGCAAAATTGGAGGGGAAGGAAGAGTCTAATTGAAAATTTTTAATAACAAAAATTATTTCTAGAACCTCAATCTACAAACTAAAAATGTTGAAAGATTATTTTTCAGAGTTTAATCAATTTCTACAAACGAAAATTTCGTTGAAATTTTAAAATTCAAATTCAATAATTTTTCAATTTTATTCGATTATTGAAATTTATATAAAATTTAAAAAACGTCAATTTTCGAAGTTCACTCAATTTTTACAGTTTTTAAGATTTGATAAGTTTTGAAAATTGTCCTATTTATAATTTATCTAAAATTTTCAATAATTTTAAAAAGTAAATTAAATATTAGATAATTTTAAAATTTCAACTGATTCACTCACCGAATAAAATATCGTTATGCAAGGTCAAAAATTCAGCCGGAAATTCGGTCCGGTTCACCAAAGCTTCAGCCGTCTTGATGGCCACACTTAATAAATGGAACCACTGCCATTCCAAGTCTAAAATAATTTATAAAAAAAAAATCCAAAAACTCAAAATTAATTCCACATCCGTTCAATTCTAAAAATACACGTCCTACTCATTGTCAGTACTCACCCGAATCATTTTTCTTGGGTACAATCGAATGAGTCTCTTTGTACGGCAATACGTGATGTAATTTCACCGAAAACGCCAGTAAAACCAACGATTTCAGGTAATCGCTGAACAGCAGCTGTTGTCCAGTCATGATGGTTTGATTTTCATAATTGTACTGCGCTGTGATCAGCATAGGTAAGTGTTTGAATAACGTCCACAGCCAAGGGGTAAAATTTAGATTTGTGATGCCACGTTGTATGAGCGAATTCTGAGCCACAGATATGACTCGATCTTTCAGGTACGTATTCATGGTATAATGCAAAAGCACGATATCCTACAAAGGTAAAGAATTCACACAAAATTAAATACCTTTTTTAAAGATCTTTTTAAAAAAAATTTCTCAACGTACTTTGGATCCACTGAAGCACACAGCTAAGCCATAATCACTGAGCCAGCTCACATCTTGGACACCTCCTCTGCCCATGTAAGAGCTAGCCAAGATACCGTCTTGCAAAGACCATATGTTCAATTTACCGCTGGATCCAGTACTGCATCCTATTATAATAAATTTAATTTAATTTAATTGAGAGTTTTTTGAAGGGTGGGGGGAATTGGTGAAATTTTTGAGCTCACCTGTAGCTAATAAAGTTCCATTTTTATGCACAGCCAAAGAGGTAACGGCACAATGGGTATGCCCGTTGAGTAAATGAAGCAACCGAGGCTTCTTCGAGCAGCCTTTTGTCATCTGAGGTACTAACCAGACGCAAGTGACTCCTTCGTCGGTACCGATACATAAAGTCAACATGTGATCGATGTTATCTGCACAAAAACACAACTATTAAGAATCTGCAAAGATGATTCAGTGAGATACTCTAATTGATATTACGTACCGATACAAGGAGACCAAGCTAATGAGGTTGGTTTGTAGTCATGAGGCAGCACGAAGACCGTCCTCCATTCGTTCTCGTTTTCGTACAAAATAGCGCAATTCATGTCATCCGCGTAGCAAATCGCCAACATGTCGCATTTCGGGTCGAATTCCAAGAACGATGGTGTAATCTGATGAAACAATTTTTTCAAAAAAAGGAAGAAAAATAATGGGTTTGAAAAAATGTGGAAAATTTTCAGTTTCAATAAAATTTAAATTTGACAAATTTTTATTTCGCATAAAAATTGAATTTTTTCAAAGAAATTGATAAACTACAACTTGGGACAAAAATTAAAAAATAATATATTAGCATAGTATATGCTTTTACGATGACCAAAATGGAAAAAAACGACAGTAAAATTCGACACCATTGGGTTAGGTTAGGTTACATTAGGTTAGGCTTGGATGACATAAAAAAACAGAAAATTTTTAATAAATTCGATTTTTTAGATGTTATGCAGACATTTTGAAACTTGTAAACTTTTTTTGAAATTTTATGACTTTTAGACATTTTCTAGACATTTTGTCATTTTTGTCAGACATTCTGAAACTTGGAATTTTATTTAGAAAGATGACTTTCAGACATTTTGAATTTTTTTAGAAAGATGACTTCCAGACATTTTGTCAGACATTCTGAAACTTAGAATTTTTTTTGCTCATAAAAATAATAAATGGTTTTTGAAATAAATATAGAAAATCAATTTTTCAACGAAATTTGAAACATTTAGTTTTCAACAAAATTGAAAAAAAAAATTTTTAAATTCCAAAACGTTCAATTTTTATCAAAATTTTAAAAACTCAGTTTCTGATAAAATAAAAAATAAAATAACATATATGTATTATCGAATAAACCAAAATTTTTTTAAAAATTCAGTTTTTAAATTTAAAAAAAAAAGTTTTTATAATTTCAATTAAAATTAATTAGGTGTATAAATAATTGAACAAAAAAATTACTAATTCTTAAAAAAGTATTTCAAAAAAAAAACAAATTTTAGCATCAAAAAGAATTTAAAATTCAATTTTGAAGAAAATTTTGGAAAAATGTTTTCAAACAAAAATTTAAAAAATTCAATTTATAACAAAGTTTTTAAGAAATCGAATTTTTCAACAATGTTTTGTTTCTGAACAAAATTTAGAAAAATTTTATTCTCAACAAAATTTTAAAAAATGAATTCTTGAGAAAATGAAAAACTTAGTTTTTTACAAAGTACATAGGTAATTTTAAATTTGAACAAAAATTTTAAAAATTTAATTTTAATCAAAATTTGAGAAAAAATTAATTTTTACCTATACAATTTTTTATTCGAAATAAAAATAAAATTTAAAAAATTCATTTTTCATGAAATAAAAAAAAAACTTGACAAAATTTTAAAAAATCAAATTTATTAGTATTTATTAAAATTTTAAAATATTAATTTTTCAAAAGTTCAGTTTCCAACAAAATTTCAAAAATTTCAAAAAAATGCAGTTTCCAATAAAATACCGTTTCTTAACTAAACATGAAAAATTCTTTTTTTATGGAAATAAACGAACTAAAATTTGGAAAATTTAGTTTTTTGACAAAATGTTTCAGAATTTAATTTTCAACAAAATTTGAAAAAAAAAATCAATTTTGAACAAACATTAAGAAAGGACAATTGCTATCAAACCTGAATAATGCCGTTTCTATAAAAATTAGAGAGAAAAATATTTTTTAAAAGTTCAGGTTAACAAAAATTAAAATTTACTGGGACAAAAATTTAAAAATTCAAATTCTTGATAAAATTTTTTAAAATTTTGGAAAAATGCAGTTTCAAACAAAAACTGATAAAGTACAGTTCAAATCAAAATTTTGAAAAAAAAAGATTTTAAACAAAATTAAAAAAATTATTTCGAACAAAATTTGAAAAAAAAATTGAGCAAAATTTATGCAAATTCGATTTTAAACAATATTACCTATTAAAATAACTTCTAAAAAAATTTTAATTTTTTTTTTAAATGAACAAATTTAAAAAAAAGTTTTCAAACAAAATTTTTAAAATTCTTTTTTTTTGAATTTGAAAAATCCAATTTTTATCAAAATAAAAAAATTCATATAAAACTGTGTTTTGCAGTTACTCACATGTTTGGACGCGATCAAGGTACCATTTTTGAAATCAAAAGTGTTATCATATTCGACGATTTCGTTACCATAAGCGACCACGTAACTATTCTCAGAACGACTTCGAATACACGATACGAAAGCTACAACGAACGTAAATATTGCTCAAATTAGGACAAAAGAGCTCTACATAAAGACAATGATGGTGGTTCAATTCTTACTTTGTGGCTCTTTGACGAAAGAGCAATATTCGGTTACATTTTGACCTTGATAAAATTGTACGCTGATTTTGCCATTGATTCTTCCCACGATTAAAGTTTCTTTTTTAATATCTTCGCCAGAATGCAGCCAAATCATTTCTGTGATGTCGCCTGGCTGCAGATCGAGGAACGTTTTACTTTCGGATTCGTCGTTTCTGTCTGTAAAATGAACAGAATTGGCATTTATTGGCATAAATTCTGGAAGATCTTTGTACGAATATTTGACCATGCGACGGAGATGTACCTGGTAAGTACCACACGTTGACTGTGTCTTCCATCGCAGCTGCGATGTATTTGCCATTTCGAGACCAAGCTAGTTTCGAGATCAACGTGCCTTCTAGGTCTTTCCCATAGACGTTGTTTGGTTTCTGGAAAACCAAGGTGTGTTGTAAAATACCATCTGGCATATTCCAGACACGAACTGTGCTATCGAATCCGCTGAAATTGTAAATAAAATCCCAATTAGAGTTATTTATATCTTCGAGTAGTTCGATAGGATCGAAATTAGATGTAATAATTTACCAAGTGGCCAGTAATTTGAGATTTTCATGCCATACGCATCTATTGACACGAGTACTGTGTCCTTCTAATTGCGAGACAGGGGATCGAAGTAACATGCCTTGGATTTCTTTGGCATTTACGATACTTTTTTCTGGGGACGTAGTTTTGTTTACTAGGCATTTGACCTGTTGAACAAACGAATCGTGTAAAATCTAAAAAATTGAAGAAAAATAAAGATTAAATTGTCAAGGGACCAGTACCAGTTGAAAAGCAGCCCATTGTCGTTCACTAGGGTTCAATTTCGAAGATAGAATACAGGCTGCGAGGCTGTTAGCCAAAGCCAGGGCAGATGATTTTTCGTCTGTCGATGAGAAACTCGAATCTATTGAATCTGATCTTTCTGTAAAATAAAAATAATTTTTTAAAATCAATTTTTGAAAAAAATAATTAAATTGAGTGATTTTAGAGTAGGTTTACGTACCTTTAGCGAGTAATTTGAAGAAAGCATCTTGCGAGGTTAAAAATCCGACGAGTATTTTATTAACTTGTAAACTATTATCTTCTTTGAAACCGTTTCTAACTGCCATCAACATGTTCTGAAAAATATCAACGACAGAATTTATACGAAAAGAATTTTTAGACTGACTATGCTTCGTAGAAATTTTTTTTAACCTCGCTGCATAATCTCATGATCTCATTATAGGTATCTGGATCATCGTGAGTCAATGTAGTAATGGCCGAGCAAAGGTATCCGATACATTGTTGAGTAAATGACTTGATGTGCCGCTGCTCGTAACCGATTCCTCCGCCTGAAGTGGCCGCAGGAGAACCGTTCTCTTCGAATATGAATCCTATTTTACCGCTGACCAGGAGTCGCATGAGTTGTACGATTTTTTTGGCGTCTTTTAATCCCAATACTTCTAATCCTTTGCCGCTGTTGTTGAGTCCGCTGCAAAATTGATCATTTTTTTTTTAATATTGTGTTTCAATTATTAAAATTTTAATCAAAAACATAAATTTTTCGGTTTTTTAAAATTTGTTTTTTAAAACATTTTTGGGAACAAATAGGATTTTTTGAAAACATAAAAAATAATAAATTTTTGTCGAGGGGAAGTTCTCAATTTTTTTCAGTAAGAATAAAATTTTTCAATTTAAAAAAAAATGATATTTTTAATTGAAAAAAAAGTTCAACTTGAATCTAAGTGAAATATATTTAACAATATTAAAAAAAATCTTCAATTTCTCGAGGAATTAATTTTGTAACCATTTTCAAAAATAAATAAATAAATAAATAAATAAAATGAACTTTAAAAAACAATTATGTTTAATTTTTTAACTCTCAATTTTTTCTAAAAAATAATATTTCTTAAATTTTTTTTTCAAGAGTAGATGTTTAAGTTTTTTCAAAAAGAATTCCATTTCAATCGAAATTCCTTAAAAAATGTGTCTTTGCCATTTTATTCAAGAAAAATTAAATTCCAAAGCTTCAATTTTTGAGGAATAAACTTGATAGATTTTTTAAAAGAATTTAAAAAAAACAATTCAAAGACATATCCAATTTTCTTACCTAATAATTAAATTTTCAAATTCTTTAATAAGAATTTTTTTAAATTCGTTTGATAAAAAAAATTAAAATTTTTTAATTTAAAAAAATCTTCAACTAAAAAAAATCTAAGTAATTCAATTCGAAACCATTTTTTTTTTTTCATTTTTTCAAGAGTGAAGATTTTTTTTTTGATAAATGAAGCTGACTTCTGAAAATTATTCTTCAAAATTAAAAAGTACTTGAAATTTTTAAACCCTTATCACAACTGAATTTTCTAATTTAAAAAAAACAATTAATTATTTTGAAAAAAAAAAAAATAATAATTAGAAAAATCTCCCATTTCATTTTAAAAATTTCCATTTTATTTTTGTTAATGTGTTTTTTTTCTTTCATTTCTTCAAGAGTAATGAATTTTTAAATTTTCAAAATATTTCCAATTTTTTAAATAAATTTTTTCTGAAAAATCAAATTTCTTTTTAAAAAAGTAAAATTTTCAACCATTATCAAAATATAGAATCCAAAGTAACATTTTCCCATTTTTTTTAAATTGAATTTTTTAGTTCAAAATAAGCATTAAAAAAGTCACTTTTAAATTTTTTCAAGAGTAATGAATTTTTTACTTTAAAAAAAGTAATTATATACTATAAATTGAAACTTCTACAAAATAATGAAAAAGAAAAAATTTTGAAAATGAATTTCCCAATTTAAATTATAAGTACATTATTTATTTGTTTTTAATTTAAAAAACAAACAAACAAGAAAAACTATTCCCTTTTTTATGATTTCTTTTGCTGTTTCAACTGAATTTTTGAATTTAAAAAAATCGGCTTTTTTAAAAAGTTTCTAATAAAAACTTGCCTGCCCTTATACTATGCTTAACCAATCAAATTTTAAAAATAGTTTCAAAAAAAATAAATGGATACTTTTTAAAAATTGAAAATTTTCAAATTGAAAAAAAATCTTCATTCTAAAATTGATTTGAAAACGAAAAAAAAAATACTTTTCCTTTTTTTCAAAAATTATTTTAAAACAAAATTTAGATTAATTTTTCAAATTAGGTATTCGATTTTTTTTTTTTTTTTTTGAAAAAGTTAAAATATATATAAACTTTTTAACATTTTTATAAATTAAATTTTTAATTTAAAAAAAAACTCATTACTTTGAGAAATAAATAAATCATTATTTTAAAAAAAAATTAGGTAGAAATAATTTTCCAATTGAATTTTAAACTTTTTTTTTTTATTGAAAAATATACTTTAAAAAAATAGGTATACTTAAAAATTTAATTTTAGCTTGAAAATGATTTTGAAAATTTTTAAAATAAATTTTTTGATAATTTTTTTTTAGAAAATTCCAAAAACTAGAAACCTATGTACCTAATACACCTATCCATTTATTTTAAAAAATCCTCTTGGAAAAGAACAGCCGGTGCCTATTTGGATTTTTTTGGGAGTATTTTTTTTCAAAATGGATTAAATGATCACCACAATTTTCTGATAAGTTTTTTCTTCTCATTTTTTTTTTAAATTGATGCATTAAAAAATTTTTGAATTTGATTTTTTTTTATCAACCCTTAAAAATAGACGAATTTACCCAATTCCAAAAATTAAAATTAATCCGATGAATCACTATAAAATTCAATCAAAAAATTCAGCAGCCACTCACTTTTTACAAATCACCGATAGTGACCTCATTACGATCATTCGAGCCATCGACGACGTCAGCGAATTCGTAGTCCGGTACAAAATATCTAATCTTTTCAAAGGGCACGTCGTTCCATTTACCGTTTCGATGTAATCCGAATCATTATTCTGAACCGTTGGTATTTCTTCATCTACAAAAAGTTCCAAAAATTAAAGAAAAAAAAAATCCTACAAATCGAATTCTCCAAATAAAAAAACCTACAAGGATTTTCGTCCACATTTCGAGTCACCGTAGGCACATAACCAGCTCCCAACGGATCAGGACCCATAAAAGAGACCGATTCCGAGATAAACTCGGTATGATGAATGTACGAAGGTTCACCCATGTACGATGGTTCGCTAAACATGACCATTTCGTCGCTCATTTTCACTCTTCTTTGCCTGTCGATGGCATTGGCTTTGTTGCTGGCAGCCATATTTGAATATTTTTTACTGCATTCTGTACATAAGTAATAGTATTTGTCGCCTAAAAGAGGGGGAAAAAAATAATCAGTGCTCAGCGATGGTTTTCTATTTTTTTATAGGATGAAAATATACCTTTAAATGATCCGCATGCTGTCGTGAAACATAAAGCTTTACATCCTGGATGAGCAGTCAACAAGTGGTCAATGATTTTATCCACTCTGAAGCAACACATGCTGCATATACTTCGCACCGTATATTTCTGAAATCATCGGTCATAATTTTATTAATATTTTTATTTAAAAAAATAGGTATAAATTGATGAAGATTTTTTTTTACCATTAATCCTTTCCTTTCAGCGACCGCTGTAGGGCTAAGAGTTTGCAGATTGTGATTATACAAAGCTTCACCTTCCCCTCGGACGTGTTCTCTTTCGCTGGAGTATCCGGATTCGCTCAAATTACGAGCATTTATTCGTCTACGAACGTTACTCGTCGAACTGGTGGGTTTATTATCCATCACCATGGCTAATTCGTTTTGTAAATTCATCGGTAAATATTCGAAAGTCTGCTCCATTGAATAGCCCGAACTCGACGGCGTCTGTTTGTAAAATTTAGCAAGTTCGAATGAGTCAAAATTACCATCGATGAAGGCAACAAATCTATAATAAAGCAGCGGAGCCTACTTTGGGTGACGGAAAATTCGAATACGACATTTCATATCTAGGAACGCCGGAATCAGCCAAGGCTGCTTGAGGATTGCCATTATCGTCGATATCCGAGTCTACACAAGGATGATCCATCATCCACGATGCCAACCGATCAACCGACGAATCGCAAACGATCTCGTTACCTGCAACATACCCCTCTAAATAAGCAAATAAATCAACCCCAAAAATGTGCCTAAATCCAACTCCAACTTACCAGCTGCACTCATAGCTTGTTTAACTTGATCCATAGAGAATCCCATTTCGAGCAGAGGTAAAGTGACCGTAGGCTTTGAGGACGTAGACGGATAAATTAATTCCTCCGGCAGCTCCTCAGATGTATCCGATTCGTCGTTTAGCAACCAATCAGATGTGGGTGATTGGAGAAACGTCGAGAAGAGATTTTGCATCGATAAGTCTTCCTCGTTGTTGACCACTGGCGAACTCGCTTCGGCCGTTGGCAATGATACGTAGATTCCGGAGGCGTTCTCGTTCTGCGGCAGCATATCCACAGATGCTGACAAGTCACTGGCTGAGATGTTACGACGTCTCATGCTGCGTCTCATAGAGGTCGATGGTTGGAAGGCGTGATTTCGTAGAGTTAGGTTGCAGTCGTCGTCGGTTACGAAACGAGATATATGATTTACTTGATTCAGATGTGGTCTCTACAGAAAAAAAAACGAGAAAAATGTAAATTGGACAGATCTATTTTACACGCGAGATATACTGAAATTTATCAATTAATTACCCAAGAATCACCATCTTGATCGTAGGTCTTGGTTAATGACCGATTGAAAATAAGAGCATTGAAAGGCTCTTTTATTTTTTTACAATTTTCCATCGACCGGACTCGCGAGGTGAGTTGATCGATTTGATATGTAAATTCTACTTGAGCACGGACGTAATTATTATACAATACGCTGAGTATTCGTTCGTAGGTTGATAAATTGCTGACTTCGGAATTATCGCTGACCAATGTGCTGCGATCTAGTATGCATCTGTAAGGAAATTTTGGAGATTTAGAGAATTTCGATGAGTGAAAAAGTTAATGAGGAATTTTTTCAGGGTACCTTAAGACACATTGGAGAGTTTCAATGAGTTCTTTGTGGTCTTCAGATTTCTGGTCGTCTTGAGCATTCTCATTTTCCTGGTGAAAAATTTGTATTTTTTAAAACATCAACTACGAGATTTATAAAAAATTATTTTACAAAATATTTCTCTTTTTTTCGCAAAAAAATTTGTTTAAGACATTTTTTGGGGAAAAAAATAATTAAAAAAATATGGAGATTTTTAGATCAATTTTTTGAAAGAAAATTACTTGTAAAAAGAACTGTTTTTTCAAAAAAAATTGTTTTTCAATATGATTATTTTAGAATTTTTTATAAAACAAGGTTTTTTTTATAATTTTTTTTCCCAAGAATTTTTCAAAGTCTCATATTTTTTTGAATAACTTTTTTTAAAATAGAAATAATATGTATTTTAAGAGAATTTTTATAATTTCAAGAAAATGATTTTTATAGTATTTTTTTTTTTTTTTTAATTTCAAAGACACGCCACTTTCTCAGAAAAAATGACTAAACAATATAATTATGTATTATATTAAAAACTATTTACAAAATATCACAAAAATCTTTTAAAAATATTATTTGAAAAAAAAAAAAAAAAAATTCTGAGAATTTTTTTTTGGGGGGGGGGATGCCTGTAAAAATCATTTTTTAAAAATTATAAAAATCTTCTTGAAATATTATGTTAAAAAATTTTCTTCAAAAAATAAAAGACTTAGAAAAATTCTTGAAAAAAAAAAATATTTAAAAAATCCTTGTCTTAAAAAATGTCAAAAAAATCATATTGAAAAACAATTGCTTTATTGGAAAAACCAGTTCTCTCCACAAGTAATTCTCTTTCAAAAAATTGTTCTAAAAATCCTACATTTTTTGTAATTAGGTATTCTTTTTTGCAAAAAAGGTTCCAAACAAAATTTTTTCCGAAAAAAATAAATATTTTGTAAAATTTTATCTGTGACAATAATGACCAAATTTGGCTAAAAAAAATGCCAAATAATGGAAATTACCATTTCAGGCAAAAAACAATTTTTTGATAAATTCCAGAAAAATATTTTTTTTAACCAAAAGAGGTTTTCAATGTTTTAAACAGGACGTAGAAAAAAAAATTCCCAATTTTTTCTAACTCGTTTTTTTCTCTCAAATTAGAACCTTACAGAATTTTTCTTTCAAATTATTATTATTTTTGGATTATTTGTTTCAATTAATTATTTATTCACTTTTTCAATTATTTTTTTCAATATCCTGATTTTTTTAGCATTTTTAAATTACGTTTAAAAAAAAATAATTAAAAAAAATAACATTGAATTGAATATTTTTTTTGAAGAAAATTTTTCAAAAAAGATTTTTGTAGTAAAAAAAAATCAGGGAAATTTTTCAATTTTTTATTTTTAAGGATTTTAATAATTTGCACTGCAGATTTTTTCCAGGAAGAATTTCTATATTTTTTTAAAGTTCATTTTTAAAAAAAATCAAAGTATTTTCAAACATTTTTTAGATGAATTTTGTATTTTTTTAAACGTAATTTTTAATGCTGAATTTTTCATTTTCATAAAAAAAAAAAAATTTCGTTGAACTTGAAAAAAAGAGAAATATTATTTTGCAACCATTAATCATTCACAACTTACATTACTGCCTTCCTCTTCGTCATCTTCTTTGAACAAAGGATCGAACATCAGATTGAAATACTTATGGGAATTTATCAAAACCGATATGGTTTTGAGGGCACACGTTTGAATAAAGTAATACTTCATGCAGACGGTCTCAAATCTCAAAAGCTTCTCGTACGATTCCCTGCGCAGATGAAAAATGAAACAAATAAATAAATCATTAATTAATTCCCTTCTAATTTAATACATCGAATTTTCCTCTCAATATACTAACTTGGCTGTGATTATTTTATCGATAATTGGCTTATTGACGAAACTTGTACTCGAAGAAGGCTGCTGACTCGAGCTTTCGCTCAAGCTACGACTCATATTATTACGTCGATTGGTGATTTCGCCGAGTACATTGTATAATATCTGATTCGACAATCTTTCCAAGCTATGCCTGGGTGACTGGAAATAATAGCCTTCGTTTGAGCCTTCCTTCAATTCGGACATACACCAGATTCTGTCGATAACCAACTGAACTTCTTGAGGGCTCATTTTTAACTTCGGTAAAGAAATCTGAGCAGAAACAAAATCACATTAAAATACAGAAAGAAGTTGATATTATCGAGTGTCGAATCATCTTACCTGACCACTTATGCCGCTAATTTGGGTCAAAATTCGCCAAATTTCGGAGCAAACCATCCCAAGCTTGTTCACGTTGAACGGTTTGGGTTCGCAGAATTTCAAATCTTGGGTGCTTTCATTGCTGGAAAAATTTCACAAAATTGTAATCACTCGTAATTCAACAACGAACCAATTAAAATCCAGTATCTCACCTGACAGTCAAATAAGGCGATTTATGCAGTAATTTTACAGTTGGTAGACCTTGTTTGAATGATCCCAAGACCATCAGCTCGTCATCGGCGTTCGTTTTGGTGCACGAACCACCGATACGAAGGCCTCGATCAACACCTCCTATGACGGCCAAAACTGGCCATAAATGTTTACAAAACGAGTCCAAGTTTAAAGCGGCGTAGTCTATTTTGTCTGTCGAATTATGTGTCTGCTTGGGCGTGCTGGTAGAAGCATATTCATTATTTTGATCTGAAAAATCAACAAATTTTGTAGGAATGGTTCTTTGCGAGGCATATCAATCACAAAATGGAACCTACTTTCGAAAAATTTCAAAGGTACTTTGGGCAATAATTCTTTACTGTTGTTTAATCGACTCATTATGCATTCGTTCACCTGCGAACATTAAAATAATATTTAGGGACATATCTTTCAAAATACACAGCACATTTTTCATTTACTCACGTTATCAGTCCAATTATCAGAATTGTGTAGTTCTCGAATAAGTGAAACGTAAGCTTCGACCATGACTAAGGTCAAAGGAGCGCAGTAAGGTTCACCTGGTAACAAATCTTTGGTCTGTTCTCGAACGTACATTCCCTTAATTCGGACCTAGAACCAAGAAATTAAATAATCAAATTTCAAATGAATAATTAATCCAAATTTTCGGGCAGAGTCCCCGATATACTCACCCTTTCGCCTGGATTATTACTATAAAACATAACGCAAGGGTACAGAGGAGCAGACACGTCGATATTATCAAAGGCCAGCATCACTTCGCCTTTATTTTTAGCGAAACTTAATCGTTTAGATTCTATATCTAACACAGCCAGAATATAATCTCCTTTGGTGAACTTTTGCAGGGCAGTTTGCATTTCTCCGTTGTGATACAGATTTCCACTGAAAAAAAAAAAAAATTACACAGCTGGCTCGACTTTTTTTACACCAGGGATCAGGTGGAGAGGCAACGAGTGCTTACTTGTAGGCTCTATAGAGCCACATATCGTCCGTAGTTCTGTGATTGAAATCGTGCACCGGCCATTTAGAGATACCGACGCAGGTGCCTTCGTTGGCCTTATGATCTTTATCGATGTAGAATCGCCATTGGTAACAACCTGCAAAGCCAAATGAAATTATAACAATTGATATCATTGCTTATTTTAATTATTATATCAGGACTAATACCTTGAGTAAATCCTATATTTCCTAACGCGTATCCACGACCTCCACTAGGACCATGTACGACGGTGTCGCCATTTTCTATGGTACAATTACAGCATTTGTTAGGATCGAATCCGACGTCGTGTATGGGGTAATAATTCTCGTCATCTGATCGAAAGTCGGCGTCTTCGTCTTTACCTGCTGAAAAAAATAACTTCTTTTTAGGTACATAATTGAAGACAGGGTGTTTATTTTCAAGTTTGAAGTATGGTGTGCTTCTGAGTCGAAAAATTTCAAAAGATAACATTATAATTTTAAAAAATACCTAAAATTATCAAATTGAAAAATGTAAATAAGTATTTTTTCTCAAAAAAGTATATTTTTTTAAAAGTGATAAATTAATTTTCTCATTTAAAAAAAGAATTGTTTCAATTAAAGAAAAGTTTTTTTTTCTTTTCAAATTAAAAAATTGAATTTTGGAAAAAATAAAAATAGAAAATATTGTTTGAAAAAAAAAATCTATTAAAAAATTCACCACTCCAAAAAATTTAAAATTGATTTTTCAATAAGAAAACAAAAATAGAAAATTTATTTCATAAAACACTTTAAAAACTACATAGCTACTCACTTTTTTCGAAAAACTAAAAAAAATTAAGCAGGTAATACATTTTTAGAAAAAAATTGAAGAATTTTTGATTTAAAAAAATATATAATATAGAAAATTGATCTTTTAAAAAAAAAATTAAAACGTTCAAAAAAGTTAAAGAACTAATTTCTTTAATAATTAAAAAAATGAGAATGTTAATTTCAAAAAATTTAATAGATTCATTTCTCAAAGAAAAATTTAAATTAAAAAAATTTGGAAAATCCATTTTTTAAAACTTTATTGTTACAAAGAATTGGCAAATTCATTTCTTCAAAAAAATTTATATTTTAAAGTTGAAAAATTGGTTTACTATGCAAAAGAATGAAGAGAATTCGTTTAAAAAAAAAAGTTTAAAAGTTCGTTTCAAAAAAAAAAAAAAAAAAAAAGGAAGGAAATCAAGTTTTTCTTAAAAATTTGAAGTTTCATCATCATAAAAAATGATAAAATCCTTTCTTTGCAGGGGTTATAAAAAAAGTATTTCTCAAAAAAATTAAAAAAATCACTTTTCAAGTGATAAGTGAAAAAAAATTAAAAGTCGATGTTTTTGGAAAAATCGATGTAATACGTACTGAACATATATCTACTAAAATTTATTTTAAAAAAATTGGGATATAAATTTTTTTCAAATAAAATTTTAAAAATCTTTAGAAAATATGAAAAATTTGTTTCTTAGGGAAAAAATTAGAAAATTTATTTGTCAAAAAAAAAGAATATTAAAAAACCAACAACTTTAAAAAATCCTTACTTTAGAAAGAAATGTGTGAAAAATAAATATATTATTTTTTCAATAAAGTGAAAAATCAAATTAATTTCTTTAATAAAATAATTTCTTAAAAAAAAATTTAATTCGATTTCTTAGAAAAATTTTGAAAATTAATTTCTCAAAAAATTAGTAAATTTTTTCAAGTTGAAAAAAAAGTTTGAAATTATTTAAAAACGACTCCTTAAAAAGAAACAAAAAATGGGAATTTTTGAGCCGGAAAATTATTAAAAAAATTTGTAACCAATTTTTTAAACGAACTTGGAAAATTCACTATTCTTTAATTTATAAAATTTATTCCTCAAAAATTAATTTTATTTAAGATGAAAAGTCGAGTAGGTACATATATGTAATTAAAAATAATTTAGACTACTCTTTTTTTTCTCTAGTTGAAAAGTATTTCTAAAAAATTTATGCTTCAAAATTGAAATTTTTTTAGAAAATTAATTTCTCAAAAAATTTAATTTAATTTTTTTCAAGTAGAAAAATTATCATTTACAAATTTTAAAAAAATATAAAGCTTGCTATACCTACTATATGGGCATAGACATTTGTCAGATGTGGTAGACGAGACGAATTAATCAACGTTTTTGAAAAAATATATGAAAAATTCCTTCCAGCAAAATAAAAATAAATAAAATAAAACGACGAAAAAAATAGAAAATTCAAGTTGATTGTTTTTTTTAAAAATTCATTTATTTTATTTATTTTTTTCAAAAAAATTGAACACTTTTTTAAAAAATTCTTTTTAGTTAAGAAATTAGAAAACATATTATTTTTTCAAAACAATCGAAGAAATCTGCCATTTTTAAAATTAAAAATTCATTTTCTAAAAATTTTTTAGACAATTTACCTATTTTGAAAAAATTGAAAAACTTGATTTTAAAAATAATTTTGAATGTTTAAAAAGGTTAAAAATTAATTTTTTTCCGAGTAGAAAATTTAAAAAAAATATATGCAAACAATTTTCCGTTGCTAAGAGGCATAAAAAAGTCAACTTTTTTAAGTAATTCCAAAAATAAGTATACAGGTCACTCTAGGACAATTTCAATTCAAATCCTTAAATAATATTTTACCTTCATTGATAAACGATGCTAATTTCTTATCCAGCTCCTTCTCCTTGTTAATAGCATACTTTTGCTCAATTTTCTCGGGTACCAGCCACATATACGAGTACAACTGTTGGAAAATGTCGACGATGATCTGAAAAAACACGTCAGAAAATATTAATATACATTTTTCAATTTCTTCTTACGAGATCAACCATCAACCTACCTTCTGTTTGTATTCCGAATCGTAAATATGAATAAAAGACGATTTGCTCGACCCATAATACGTATCGTCCGGCAAAATGGTGGCTAATAAGTTAATGGCGAGTAATTTAGGTCGTAACGAGTTAACTCTAGGGACACCTTCTACGTTCACTCGTAAAACCTCTAATAAACTCTTGATCCATATTTCCGTTAATAAATAAGATGCTGCTTTTTTAACGCTGGCGAATAGCATAAGAGATGCTAAGAAATCACCAATGGTTTTCTCAATTGTCCTCAGTCCGTTTGTTTTTTCGGCTCCAGGATGTCTCGGGTCGGTATTGTGGAAATTACAGGTGTCGTCTAATTGCAGCGATTTCAGCAGGTACTCGAAGTACGAGTGTAATGTTGCTACTACGTTATCCATAAACGAAGGCGAATATTCCTCCGAATATAAGCTGTAAAAAAAGTTAACCAACGAAGTGAGTATTAATAGAATTCGAGATGGGAATATTTTCAAATATTATGATCGCACAAACCTGCACGATATCGAGATAATATACATCAAATTTGACGCAGCTTTGGATAAATACGATGGATTCTCGTACGAGATCATAGGTAAAGGCGTATGACAACAAATATCGATTAAAATATGCAATAATCCGTCAGTAACCACAGCTTTGGCTTCATTACTCGAGAATCGGTAGCTTAACGCGAACAGCTGCAGTACTGCCAATAGATCATTTTTCACTGTAATTGAATTTAGTGGTTAGTTTGGCCAAAAATTTCGTAAATATTTGAATAGAATTTTAGATATTTACTGCAACTGTCGTTTTCAGATTTGCTTCGTAATCCGCTTACAAATCTGTTATGGACTTTATAAGTGACCATTTGCATTTCGGATAAAATATCTTTGGTGGCGAAGTCGATTCCTTCTTGGTAATGCCTCAAAGTACATTCATCGCCTGAGGCGCCGTATAATCCGCAGAGGAGCGCTGCGTACGTCTGAGGAGAGAGAAAGATTAGAGTTTAAAATGGTGGAAAGGATGGTGGAAGAATTTCATTACCAAGGTAGGTAACTTACGCAATCTAATAAAGGTATTGTTACGCCTTCTGCTCGAGACACGGTGAAGAATTCCAACATCAGGTTCATAGCTTCTAATCGAGCCTGCGAAAAAGATACCAAATTTATTAATAAAATTAACCAATGTCTTTATTCAAATATGACAATTCGTTTGAATTTAATTTAAACTCACTTCAGCCAAAGATTGGCAGGAGAAAGCAGCCTTGATAATATTTTTCGGTTTCGAGTGTAAATGTTCGTTGAATTTGCAGCTGACCTGAGGATCCACGTAAGCCACCAAATTCTTGATGATTTCGTTAAATTTGGCAACACTGTAACAAAAAATTCGAAGGAATTTTTTTTTTGAAAATAATATTTTACAATTTTTGATTTTTTAAAAGAAAACTTACTCTTTGGGTTCGTCAAGAGCTTTCAAAGGAGCTTTGATATTTTTCAAAATCCATTCGTTAGGGCAACTGTCGTGCAAGACCATTAAAAATATACATCTATTTAGAGTCTCCGAGCACACCAATTTATAAATATCTTCGTAGTTGCTGACTTGAGTATCGTGTACGAAAGATTCTGTAAAATTAAAATTAAAAAAAATATTTAATGTCGTTTTTGTGATTCTCATTTGAGAAAAATAATATTCTAACCGAGATAATCCTCCGTCGAATTTGAGTAGTGAGCACGTTCGAAATTATAAAAAGTTACTAATTTTTTACTAAAATTGATCACCGTGTTTAAAACGTCTTCGGATACTGATCCTTGGCAATTGATACTGTAACAAAATCATCATCATTGTTAAATAAATAAATAAATGAATAAATAAATAAATACTTAATCAAACAAATACAAAAGAAGGAGTGATTTAAGTTATTTTGGAGGATCAAATTTTATTTTCAAATTTTATCATTAATTTTTCTCCAATTTTTTTTCATTTCTAGTCTAATTTCTTTTTCAACTTTCAATTTATTTTTTCTATTTTTCCAAAAATTTTTATACAAGTTTTTAAAAATATTTACCCATTTTTCTCCCATTTTGGTGATTAAAAAATTTTATTTTTAATTTTTTCAATTTTTCCTTCAACTTTTAATTTTATTTTTTTCCATTTTTTTAAAAATTTTGAATCGAATTTTTCAAAAATAATTTTTCTGAATCTTTCAAATTTTGGATTTTCATTTCCACTCTATTTTTTAAATCTTTTGTCCAACTTTTTATTTCAATTTTTCAATTCAATAATTCAATTTATTAGTATTATCATCTTTCATTTTTTTTAAATTGAAATGTTTATGTCTGTTTTTCAAAATATTTCCTCATTCTTTAAAAAAAAGTAATTTTTTTCGAATTTTTGATTTGTTTTTGTTTTTTTTGATTTTTTCTTCAACTATTGATTTTGGTTTTTTCTACTTTTTTTTTGTAAGTTTGTAATCTAATTCTTTCAAAAATAATTTTACTGAATTTTTTCAAATTTTTGATTTCAATTTCCACTCCAATTTTTCTATTTTATCCAAAATTTGTTTTGAAACATTTTTGCACTTCTTTCAATTTATCTATTCAATAATCCAATTCATCAGTATTTTTTTTTTTTTTTTTTAAGAAATGTTCAAAATACACTTTCTCTTTTAAATTTCAATTTTTTTCAAAAATGAAATGTGCTGAATTTTTTCAAATTTTTGAATTTTTGTCCATTTTTTTGAAACATTTTTTGCACTGCTTTCAATTTTTCAATTCAATAATTCAATTTATTAGTATTATCTTTTTTTAAAGAAATTTTCACGCCAGTTTTTCAAAATACTTTCTCATTCTTAAAAAAATTGGTAATTTTTTTTTCAAATTTTTGATTTTAGTTTTTTCTATTTTTTTGAAAATTTCCTATCTAATTTTTCAAAAATAATTTTGCTGAATTTTTTCAAATTTTTAAATTTATTTCCACTCCAATTTTTCAATTTTTTGACGATTTTTTTTATGAAACATTTTTTAATTTTTTAAAATATATTATGTCAATTTATTAGTACCTATTGTTTATTATTTTTTTTAAAAGAAAATATGTTTACGCCTGCTTTTCAAAATACTTTCTCATTCTTTTTTTCAAAAAAATTGGTTAATTTTTTCAAATTTTTGATCTGAATTTTTTTCGTAATATTTTAATATTTGACCAGTTTACAGACTTTCTCGTTTGTTTTGATTATCAAATTTTAAGTCTTGATTTGTTTTTTTTCAATTTTCATCTAAAAAATCTCTTTTTATAAGAAAATATTCCTAATCTTTTATTTTTCCTCTAACTGAATTTCAAGTGGCCACTGTTCACTCTTTTTTTGGAAAAATTAAAAAAAAAATGGTAGATTTCCAAAATCTTGAATTTTGCTTTTTTTAGTTGTTCCTTTTCAAAAAAAGTTGTTCTTTTTCATGAGAATGAATTCCTAATTTTTTATTCCCGCTCCAACTTCATTCAAGTGGTATCTTGGGGCACTCTTAATTTTTCAATATTTAAAAAAATAAATTTTGTTTTTATTTTCAATTATGGTAAATATTTTTTCGAATTTTCAATATTTTAATTTAACATTGCTTTTATTCGTCTATTTTTTGAAATATTTATCTTGAATTAATAATAAATAATAAAAATACTCACAAATCCGTAAATCTGTATCCGACAGCTTTGATCAAATCCAACAGAAAAATCCTACTGACGACTTGTAACTTGACACCATAATCCGAATAATTGAAACTCCTCTTCAAGCCATAATTTCTCAGCATATCGAATAATTTCGGTACACTAGTCAAATCGGACGAAGCACCAGTCCAGCTACACGAGGCACCGTAGTCATCCATCATGAAAACGATTTCCAAAGTGGACTTGACACTTTCAGGCAGGCTTTTCGGTACATGATGACTAAAGTAGTTGCGTACATTGGTCGAAGTATCGATCACGGATACCAACCCGATGGAAAATTTCTCGATATCTTCGGCTAAAAAATTATCAACCATCGCGAGTAAATAATCATTCTTTGAAATTCTCTAAATGTTCAATTGGGAAACTTACTCAATTCGGTCATTTCTCCGATACCGGAAGATGTAACAGCCCATGCCAGAGCTTCGTAAAATAAATCAGATTTCAGCCAATGTTTCCATTTGTCAATATCTGAATGGTCAACGCAGCCTTTGATACGGTTATAGATACACCTGCCTAATAAAAGACTGCATAGTTGTTCGCAGTCGATCACCCACATCCATGATTCGTAATCCAGGAACGTTATCAAAACTGTATCGTTACCTGCGATTTAACGATAAATAAAATAAATAAAAATACAAATTCGATCTCAGGAGAATTTCTAAATAATTGTTCGTTGATATACGTACTAGAAGTTTCGTCCAAAGGTATCGGCAAATGCTTATTAAATTTATCTAAAGGTCCGAGTAGATCCATTAATAAGTTACAAGAGGATAACATGACTTCTTCTTGGATTAGCAGCACCGAATGGAGTAAATTCGATAGCATGCTTCCGGCCACCGAATGGAACAGTATATCTGCATATAAATTAAGTCGAAAATTACAAATTTTCATCAATTGTAATTTTTATACGAGATATTTCCAACGTACTCGTGATATCGGTGGTGAATCCAGGAGATTGGGACAGGATACGTTCGCATTTTGTGATAATTTTACAACTTATGGGCAAAAGTATGTTGATATGTCGTTTCAGCATCGAAATACAAGTCGATTTTATTTTCTGCAACAGAAATAGGCAAAAAATGATGAATTTTTTCTCATTTTTGATGAATCAGTTGAAGTAGCACTTACAGAATTTTTGAATTCGCAGCAATAAGTCAATAGATGAATTTGGAAATACGACAGCAAGTTGTATAATTTATTCGATATGAAATGAGTGACGAAATTTTTGTAATCGAGGATAGTTTGAGAGACGTCGTCACTTTCCAGCATCGTTTGGAATTGAATTAGAGCTTCCATCTGCAAAAAAATGAAATAAAATAAAAATAAATAAATAAATAAATAAAATATAAAATAAATTATAAAAATAAATAAATAAATAAATAAAATATAAAATAAATTATAAAAATAAATAAATAAATAAATAAAATATAAAATAAATTCTATCATGAGAGTTGATTTTTTTGCAATTTTAGAAGAATTTTAAAAATGAGAAAAATTTCCATTTTCTCAATTTTTTGACATTTAAAAAAATTTTACTGATAAAATTCTCGGAAAATATTCTAAAATCAATTATCACCTGCTGAGTAGACAAATTATTCAACAACGTGTTCATTAAATTTTCAATCAACGCGAAAGTATCGTTCTTCTTGACTCGTTCATTTTCGGTATCGACCCCGTCGGTACATTTCAACTCATCGGATTCTTCGCTCAGCATCAAAGATCCCATTTGGCTGCATTCGCTCAACGTATTAATTGTAATATCGAGTAGAACTTTCTGCAATCGAGAATATCAAATTAATATTTGATTACATTTCGTACCAATTATCGAAATAGTTTATTTACCTGTCCTTTGGTCAAAGTCGACGTATTCAATAACGACAGCATCAACTCCATGCATTCTTTAATCGATGGCAAAAAATACCACGTTCCACTGATCAAGCAATCTCTAATGATAACTTCGGCCTCATTTGAAATATTTTTATCGAGTAAACTGTCGAATATTTTACAATTAAAATGGTTAATAAATTTCCATACAGGTGTCTATATTTAGTTACGAATTCACTCACTTGATCAGAAGATGTCTGAGTGTGATTCCGGATACGTTGTTTAACGAAATACTGGACGATAATCCGGAATTAGTCAGTACCAAGTGTGACATCAGTAATTCTACACACAAAGTAACAAATTGTTCGTGTTCCCTAAAAAAAAAATCGTAATTATCGAAAAATTGTATTAGATTCCACCAAATAGTGAACTTACTGTTTGGTATCGAAGCATGAAAAATCTTCTTCGAACTTAGCACCGTATCTTTCCAAAAATACCAGAATTGTTGTGAACGTATTTTCATGCAAATCGAAGCAAAATGGTCGTTTCAACGTTACATCTTGTCTAGAGAACAAAATACGAGCATAAATATTTAGTAAGTAATTGTGAAAAATAAATATCCGAAGTTCTTAAACTCCAATAATTTCTACCTATTCGAAGGTACAGCAGTCCACACGATGCTATGAGACGTTCCAGCTGATATCTGATGCACAGGTATACCATCCAGATTGATCACTTTGACTGGTTTCTTGACAGGACTGCTAAAATTACCTTGGCCGCACTGTCCCATGACATTATTACCCCAAGCGAATACCTGCGAATAAAATGCACTCATTTTATACCAACTCGACTTCTAGAGTGAGACCAAATTACGCACACACTTACTTCACATTCTAATGTCAAAGCCAAACAATGCGAATCACCGACAGATATATCGATGACAATTTTCTGATCGAGTTCTTCTACTTGATGAGGCACCAATAAAGTCGTATCTGATAATCCACATCCCAGGGCAGCTCCATGACCCCATGAAAACACCTATCAGAAAAAAAAAAAAAAAAAAACACGTAAGAAAACCATATTTGAAGATTAACATTTGTGCCTCATCTGAGGAATCCCTTCTCTAGTGCAGCTTAGAATTTTCTGCGGTGTAACTCGATTTTTTTTCGAAAAAGTGTATGTTCGAATTTTTTTAATGTTGGATGTGAGAATGATTTTATTCTTACACCCCCCTCCCCCCCCCCCAAAAAAAAACGAAAAATAAAATTGAAATTCTTTACAAAAAAATAAAAAGTTTTTTATTTAAAAAAATTTAGATTTTTTTCATCACAAATTAATAAAAAAATTAAAAATCGATTTTTTTAATTTTTTAAAAAATTGCCAAGTTTTTAGCTGGCTCCAAGGAATTTATTTTTTGCTTAATTCCAAAGAAATTGAAAAAAAATTTTCTCTACAAAAATTTAAAAAAATAGTTTTTCCCAAAATTTGAGAAAAATATTTCTATCTACCCTAAGAAATTGATTTTTTTCTCCGCAAAATTGAGTTTATCACTTCTTCCTCCCAATAAGAAAAATATTACTTTCAAAAAGTAATTAGAGGAAATTGAGAATTTTTTACGCCCAAAAAATTTATAATTTGAGTAGCTTGGGATCAAAGTCGGACTTCTGTATTTTTATCAAAATTGGGGTAAGAGTTGATTCCTATAGAATTTTTCACGCTGAATTCGATAGTGACGTTCATTTTTTTCAAAAATTACTGTAAATGTGATTTATTTTAAGTTTTAGTATTGTCTTAGTTTCAAAAACGGACATCTGACATTAAAGCGTTTATTTGACCAATAGGAATACAGCAAACAAATCACGTGATCGAATGCAGAAGTCCGTTTTTGAAACTGAGCATACACATTATGCTTTGAAGTAAAAATGAGAAATATCCAGTTTTGATATTTTTTGAATTTTTGCCCAGTGGAAAACAGAAGAAAAATCCCATCTTTCCAATGATACTAAAAGTGCACAAGTAGCTATAATGGAACACGCCAAAATTTTGCTTCAAAACATGCCTTGGTTTCAAAACCGGACATTTGTATTTTAAAACGTTATATTTAACTAGTTTTAAATAATTTTTCGATATCGGAGGTTATCAAAAATGATTTTTCATGCCATCACTGTTTCACTAAAAAATAAAAAAATTGCCTAGTCCTTATAGGCCAAGCTGACATGGTGTCTACCTTACTTTTTTCCCTAAAATCACTACTTTTTCACTACCTTTTTTTCTACCACCCTCAAAATTTTCAGCCCCTCCCTCCCAAAAAATTACAGAAAATTAAGGACTCTCATAAAAATTAATCTAATCCTAAAAAAATGACCCCCCACCAGGAAAATAACAAAAAATTAAGGACTCTCGCAAAAATTGATATCTCCCTAAAAAGGCGACCCCTCCCCCAAAAAATTTACGATCCAATATTTTGCTACCTACAGATGAATTTTCAAATAGAAGAAAAAATATTATTTTGAATCAAAAGTTCAAAACTATCGAAAAAAAAAATACTCTTTCAACTGAAAATTCTCAACTCCACTATAATATTTTCATCAATTTCGCGTTATTTTCAAAATTTTCATTCATAACAGAGGTAGGGGTTTGAGGGAATAAGGTCAAAATAAAAATATTTAAAAAAATTTTCCAAAAAGAAACTAGTGCCCGAGCGCAGTGAGGGCGAAAATTTTGAGAAAATTAATTTTTAATGAAGAAAAAATTGGCTATTTTGTTAATAGATGAAATTGATTTTTCGATTTTCGTTTTTGATTTGTTCACTACTTTTACTCCAAAATCACTACTTTTTCACTACTTTCACTTTTGGTAGACACCATGGCTGAGGAAAAAACACGCTTATCTCAAAACTAGGAAAACAACAGAAGTCCGACTTTGAAACCAAGCTACTCAATTTTTTCCCTCAAAAATTTCAATTTTTTTAGGAAGTTCAAGTCTCCTACCCCTTCAAGAGAAATTTATTTTTCCAAAAAATAATGAAAAATTCTTCACACCAAAAAATAAAAAATAAAAATGCAAGAAAAAAGACCAAAAAATTTAGTATAGGTATTAAAAAAAAACTTTTGAAGTTTTTTCGAAAACCTTGCAAAAATATTTAAAATTTTTTTAGAAAAATTCAAAAAATTTTAATCCCAAAATTAAAAGTCAAAATTTTTCATCTAAAAAATTAAGCAATTTTTTAAAATCACCCCTTCCTCCCAATAGGAAATTTTTTTCTCTCGAAATTTGAGGAATACATACAAAACTGAGTTTTTTACTCCCCCAAAAGTAATGAGAATAATAAAAAAAAATTAAGAGATGATGAAAAGAAAAAAAATACAAAAAAAAATTACAAAATTTCACATTAAAAAAATGAGAAATATCTTAGAAAGTTGAGGTTTTTCCTCCCCCTCCCCTCAAAAAATCCCCCAAAAACATTGAAAAGAAATTAAGAAATTTATTATCGACTACAAAAAATCGCAAAATTTCCTTCTCCAAAAATGAAAAAAAAAAAAAAAAATGGTAGGTAGGTACTAGGTAAGTATTTTAAAAAAATAAAAAAAATTGAATATTTTTCTTACAAAACTTACTTTGAAAATTTTTACTCCATAAAAATTGAGAAATTTTTTCTTTGAAAAAAATCAGAAATTTTTTACTCTCCAGAAATTTGAATACCCCCCCCCCCCCCCCAAAATGTAATTTTTTTAAGTACTACAAAAATTTGAAAAGTATTTTTACCCACTCTGGAAAATTGAATTTTTCTCCAAACGGTTCCTCTCCTCTTCCCCCAAAAATTTGGACATTTTTTTCTTCAAGAACTATGAGAAGAAATAATTAAGAAATTTTCTGCTCAAAAAAAAAAAAAAAAAAAATTGGTACCTATTTAAAAAACTTCAGATTTTTTTTTACAAAAATAAAATTATTTAAAAAAATTTTTTCTCCAAAAATTGAGAAATTTTTTTATTTTAAAGAAAGAGATTTTTTACTCCCCAAAAATTGGAACATTTTTTCCTTAAAAAATTGAGATTTATTTTTATCTCAAAAATTCGAATGTATTTTTACTCACTCTAGAAAATTAAATTTTTCTCCCAAAGATTTATGGTTTTAACCCGCCCCAAATTGGACATTTTTTCTTCTTTAAGAACAATAATGAGAAGAAATTCAGAAATTTTCTGCTCTAAAAAAATTTATAAACAACTTTAATTTTTTACACCAAGAAATTCAGAGATTTTTCTATTCCAAAAAATTGAGAAATTTTTGCCCTCCAAAAATTAAGAAATTTAGTTACTCTCAAAAAATAGTAAAATTTCAGCTTCTATGAAAAAAAAACTGAAATTTTTTTTACTTCAAGATAAGTAGAGGATTTTTTCTCCGCAAATTTGAGAAACAGTTTTATAGGTATCTTATCTACTTGGTATCTACCTAAAATTAAGTTGTTTTTTTTTCTACAAAAAACCAACAGATTTTTTCTCCAAAAAATTGAGAAATTTTTTACTCCAAAACAATGAAGAAGAATAATGTTTTATCTCCAAAAAAACATCGACACTCTCCCCTTCCCTCAATTCTAAAAATCTTTTTACACAAGAAAATTAGAGATTTTTTTTACCTAAAAAACGGGCGATTCTTCCTGAAGAAAATAAAATTCTTTTAAAATTACCTACTCCAAAAAATTGACAAATTTTTTTACCAAAAAACATAAGACTTCCCCCCTCCCCCCAAAAAAATTAATTTGTTAAAAATTAAAAGGTTTTCATTTTTCAAAACAATGAAACATTTTTTTCATTTAAAAAGAAACATAATTCTCCACCGAAAAATCGATAGGTTTTGAAAAATATTTTAAAACAGACCCCAAAAAATTAAGAAAGTTTGAACACCTCTGACAACTTACCCGTCCACTTAGAGTCAACGCCAACGAGAACTGATGTCCGGCGCATACTTTCTTGATAATTATACCCTGCAGGGCTTCTATCACTCTAGGTTTATAGACTCGTACCGTATCTCCGTGACCCAACTTTCCACCGTCTCCGTTACCGAAAGACCAGACTGTTTTACCGTCTCTAGACAGAGCCAACGTATGAGCTGAGCCGCACGATACGGATCCCACACCGGAGATGTCTTTGACAAGCGTAGGTACATATTGAGCGTTACTGTCACCATGTCCTGTGAACCAAAAAAAAAATACGTAATAAATTCTTCCAAGTCAGTGGATCTATAATATACGAAGGTAATGTACCCAGTCGGCCATAGTTGCCTTCTCCCCACGTGTAAAGTTCACCATCGTCGGTGACAGCGGCGCTATGTCTGTATCCGGCGTTAATACAAACTACTCTTTTATTAGCTAGTGGTCCTAGGATGAGTTTTGGTTGCTTCTGAGTCAAACAGTTACCATGGCCGAGTTTACCATAATCACCTGTTGATGAAAAAAAAAAAAAAAAAAATGGTTAATATACATTTGCGAGAAGATTGGATTGATTATGAAAGAGTAATCGTACCATCTCCCCAACTATACACATGACCATCGTCAGTCAAAGCCAAGGTATGCCCATCGCTACCCTTGGAGGAAGATATTTTCACTATATTGGCCGGTACATCGATAGTCTTCGGTGTGACGTGATTATTACTGTCGCCCAAGCCGAGCCGGCCATAGCTCCCTTTACCGCACGCGCTTATCGAGCCGTTGTTGTTTATGAAAAATGTACAGTATTGACCGGCTTCCGCCTTCGAAACGAATATTCAAATTAGCCTCGTGAGTTTAAACAGTTCACCGGGTTACTTGTACAGTTGCAAATCGAACGACGTACTTGTTCAACGTGGACTAAATTTTTAGCTAGTTTAGGTATGAGAATTTTTTCTTGGACGTCTTCGGCCAGCTGATGAGATGAGTTACTGCCCCAAACGTATACTTCGCAGTTATCTTGGACTCGTTTGGATGAGAATGAGTGGACATTGGGTACGTCCGAGTTGACCCACGAGTTTGCGTAGCTTTTCGATAGCTTTATGATCTGAAAAAAAATGGAAAATTTTTATTAAAATGTTTACTTACTAATTGATTATTGTCCTCGTTTGTAGTAAATTAATCTATATATTTATGACTCGTTTAAATTCGATTTATTTTTTCTTTCAATTCTAACGTTTGTTTTTCTAAATATAGCGAATATTTTCCAATTTAGAAAAATGTACTACGAATGATAATTTTACTATTTAAAGCATTCCGAAGGTCACTCGATAACTTGGTTTGTAAACAAAGCGAGCTCGATGACACTATCGAAATATACACAATCGACCTGATATGGCTGCAGTGCACATGACGAAATACTTACGACTCTCATTAGTAAAACAGCGACTTTATTGACCGATATTTTATCGCCTAATGAGTTCACATCGACACTGAGTAGCTTCCTGCAGTCGCAATTGACAGCTTCGTCGATCTGGCATAAAATTTGTTCAAACGACGAACTCGAAATGGCAACTTCGTCGGAGCATTTCAAAGCTACGTCTATCCATTCTAATAAATATCTCAACGATCCTCTTTGTAAGACTATGTACAGCAGTAATTCAGCTGATAGATTTTTGACTGAAATAATACCAAGATTTTAGTAAAAAAAATATATGAGAAAATGAGTAGATAACGATGATGGAAGACTCACTTCGTATACAAGCTCCCTCACTCGATAAACAAATCTCTTTGAGGCGTTCGGACATTTCTAAAAGTCCTTCTAAACCGGTACTAGATAAATGCATTTCATTGGCTAATGACAGAGGAGCTAATCCTTTGACGATACCGATAGCTGTGTTTAATACTTGATAAGCTACATTTTCGTCTGAAAAATGGCACCAAATTAGACGTGTTCGGACTTGAAACACATTTTGATAGTGTCCGAAGTTAATCACCTGATGCTTGGGTCCAGTTTTGTTTAATTAGAGAGAATATTAACGTTAGACCGCTCTTGATGAATAAATCCAACAAAGCATTTGATCCAATTAGACTTTGTTTTTTATTTGCACACAGCGTCAAATCTTTATCGCAACTCTGCTGGGGCTGTAAAATTAAAAATGAAATGCTCGATTAATCGCAGTTTATATTTACGTTTAATTAAGACAGCAGACGAGTGATAATACCTTATTCCAAGTTTTATCACGTACGTTGAATTTGACCATGTACGCGTGAAATATTCTATTTAACACGATCAGACGTTTTCTCAATACATTCATGAATGAAGACTCCATGCAATAGTTACGAGCCAATTTCATCTGAGCGTCGAGTAAAGCGTCTAGTTGAGCTTGTATGTCTTCATTCGATGGCGCAGGAATTAATGGCAAAGCTAACGTAGCAGGCTCGTTGAATAAATCCGATAAGTAATGCTTGGATTGAGAATGAGTTTCGCTTAATTCCTATACGAAAACAAAAGCACAGCGTTAAGAATCGTATCAAGTAGATACTCGAAATAAGATAATCTCTGGCTTACTTTATTCTCCTCCAATCGCAGATATAAAAATTGTAATCCACTTCGGGTGGAAACAGTGTCGAATCTTTCCTTTATCCAATTGCTGTTCAAATGATCGAGCCATTTTCGATTATCCCACGTCTTCATCATAATAAATACTACCGGATACTACGTCTCGTAAAATTAGACCCTCAGTACGAATCGAAATCACCGATTAATTTGCCAGCCATTATCAATCGTTCGCAAACGAACCGCGAAAAAAACATGCTCGACGATTTAATCGACTATTTGGTTAGTTCTGCTCGCAAACACAAGTCGAGTCTATATGCGATTAAAACTATTTGACGATCGAGTTTGCAAAAATATTTTCCCAAAACTGAACGTAATAAATCATGTCCTTGGTTTGTAATCACGAGTTAAAAGTGTGCTGATAAACTGCGTCTTCTGAGCAAACTGAAATAGACCGAAATGCAGATTCGATCGATGATTAATTACTAATTAACGCACTTACGATAAATATCGACGAATTATTCTAACCGATTCGAAAATTAAAACAATACGGAACTAAAAATAACACAATTTTGAACAGCTGAGGTAACTTTTTGGTGGTTTTCGCTTTTGCTGGGATTCAGTGTTACCAAATTAGCAGTTTCACACGTGCTAGGAAAAAATTTCGAGGACTAATAATTTTACAATTTCACGTTTAAATTGCACGATAAAATTAAATAATTTGTTTTGAAATATTTTTCAAACTAAAACAGATCAAAAATGAGTCTACTTTTCTCGTGAGATGCAAATATCTCTAGATTTGCGAGTGAATTAATGAGTCAATTACTGGAAACACTGCAAATTTTTTTTTATCAATGAACCGATGATGAACAACTGTGATAAGAAGTGAAAATTTAAAAATTTTGGAAAAAATTCTACAATGTCCAAACAACTTAACAAATCGTACGTATTTTTCAAAAATTTATTTCGACCAGGTAAGAATTATCAATGCAACACTTGATAGTAAATTTCAAAAACTTCTGACCAAATTTTTCACCTCTCGTGATGATCCATTTTGACCTTAGCACTGTATCGCTTTCGCTTTGCTCATTTTCCAGGTGAAATAACTCCTCCAAAAGATAAACGGCTGACCATTGTACATAAAGGAATAGTCTCTTATGTTCTAAAGGGCAGAAAAATCAAAGATATACCAGCTACTATAAGGTGAGTTTAGACAGTGTATTATTTCCAACTGTATGTAATGTATGTACTTCTATCTAATCACCCATTTATGCAATTTTCAGTTATTTCGAATGGGATCACGTGAAAAGTAAATTTAAATTTAGAATGTCCGTTACGGGCTGGATAATTTCACCAATTGTGTGTTACTATATCATTATTTCACCTGTCCGAAGATATCAAGACAGGTGGATGGAGAAATCTGAAAAGAAAAAATACGGCGAATTACGTGAAGAAGATAAATCATTCTCTAGGTGGTTCTAAAAGATTAATCGATGTAAAAATTGTAAATAAGATTTTGTTATATTTTCATTCGTTTTCGTGTCATAGAATAAATAATCGGAATAACTGTGTACTTCTCAGGTATTTATTTCAAAACCACACATCGCTATTGATATAATATTTTATTACACTACTAAGTTTTACACACGAGCACCTATTTCATTCAACTTCAAGTCTTTTTGATTTTTAAATAGAAAACATTTTTAACAAGATCAATAACTATGAAATATCTTAGTAAAAAAAAGAAAAAAAGAATACAAAAAATGAACCCAGGTTAATTGTACTACAAAATTATCTAGCCTCAATTTTCAAATACGAACGACATCTTTCATATAGTAACTTTGACGATCGATTTTTGACTATTTCTTCTACTCCTAATTCCGTTTGTAATAATCTAACCTGCAAAATAACCACAAGACAGATTTATTAGAAAACCAAACTCTTATCTTATGCCAACGAAATATTATACAAACTTTATTCTGTTCTTTTTTCAAAGTTTTCAACAAATTGGTATTATCGGGATCGGCATTCTGCTGTTTCTTCAGTTGCTTGACGTGATCCGTCGTTAGGTTAATACAATTTACAATTGACGATTCTCTCATTTTATAATTTGCTTCGAGCTGCGATAAAAATTCATCAATTTAAATCAATTAGCCCAAACAGCTTCGTTGACAGTTTGATTGTGTACTTACAGTGTCGTACAACTCGTGACATTTTTTAGACACATCCGGCTTGAAAGACTGCGTAGGTAGTGAGGTATTTATCGTATATATCAGCTTATCATCCACGTCCCTTGATTTTTTCAAGTAATCCTGCGAAAAAAATAGTAAAATGTGAGATAAAGGGAGTTATCTGAGCAAACAGTGAATTGTACCGGAACGCCAAGAAGCACATTTGGCGCCGGAGCGAATGAATAAGGCGAAAGTAAATCTACTGGAATATGCTAAACAGGAAATCGTACTTACTTGAAATTCTAGAAAATCTTCACAGCTCATTTTTAATTTTAAAATTTCCGGAAAAATACAAAAAATTTCAATGTGAAAGTCGGCATTCCTTATCAATATTTTTCATTTTCAAAAACCTGTTCGTGACGTCACTGAAAGGCACTATTAACGAGTTTCTGCGTCTTGTGGGTGATTAACGAACGATATAGAAGCAAATTCTCGAACAATTGATTGGAAATCGTTTTATGAATTTAATTAATTTCATGGAAAATTGGAAAAATCGGTTTTCCTAATTTTCCTTCAATTTAAATTCCCCGCGACTGTTTTGAAATTCTTATTTTGGCTACACTGATTTCGTAATGACTTCAAGAACAATATGTTTGGATCGGACATTGAAAATTTCCTCAACTTTTTAATTTTTTTAAAATGATTTTTTCATTTTTATTACTTTTTTGGATAAATTTGGTAATTTGTTTGAGTTCAAACATGTTTAAACTTTAATATTTATTCAAAAATATCAAAATACTGAAAATTTATTCGAAAATGACATGAAAAATACAGTTTTTCATGGATCACTTTAGCATCTCCAAATCGCAAATTTCCACCTTCAGGTCAATTCCGCCCATCATCTATCATGGAAATTCATTAATTGTGATAAATAAGTAGAACATAAACATTGGCTGACGATAGTTGATTAATTTTACAAATTAACATGCGTAATTGATAATAACTCGACGTTAAAAATCCGCCGAATGTGATGTGGACTGCGGATATTCAAGATGGTAATATAACCGTGAGCTCAACGACCACAGGTAAGGCGTAATAAAACAGCCATATTTGTTTTGCCAACGTTTCTGTTTGGATGATCTTTTTTCGTCATTCAGCCTTAATATTGGAAACCCTCAATTTACTCTCACCCAAGATGATTTTATCTAATTCAACGTATCTCAATCACATTCCAGGTACATCCAGTTCGAGCAAAAGACCCTTAGAATTATCGATAAACGATACCAGGGACGTTAATCCCAGCGTCTACACACCTACCTCAGAATGCTCCGGTGACAAACGCCAAAAAACCACTACCTCAAACGACCAACCCGAACAAACGCATCCCAGAACGGATCCGCTAATAAAGGAAGCCGTACGTAAATGGCAGCTGAACAATTTGGCCAAATGTGTTTTCCACAACAATATCAACATGGCGCTGGACAGTTTACCCGAAGATACCAGCACCGTAGGAGAACACGCCTTCACCATGGTTAATAATTTCAATATCGAAGACGAAGCAGTCTTGATGGCCATCGAAGAGCACGGATTACGCCACCAGACGCAATCCGATTGCTCGCCATCGCCATCTTCTGCGGAAGATTCTTCTTGCTGTTCCAGTTCCAGTTCGGCGGACCTTTACCAACGTACTAATTCTACCACCACTGATACTTATCTTCACGATCAAGATAATCAAGAATTTAATTTCGAGAATAATTTCTTAGTTACTGCCGTGTCTGCAGCCATCGAAGAAAAGGGACTCAGTATGTATCATGTGTAAAGTTTGTGTAAATTTTTGTTTAGATTTTAGGTAGGTACGCCACCGATTCTCTAACGTGCTATAGCTTTAATATGTAAAATGTATTCGAGTGTTCTTCTTTTTATTATTTATCAAGTATGCTTTTTAGTTGTTAAAATATATTTTTTTATATTTAAAACAAACGCCATTTTACTCACTTCTGTCGTTATTTTTTTTTTATTCTATTCGCGAGTATTTTTATTCAAATACTTATTTTTTTTACGTATTTTGCTTCGTGTTTCGATACTTGAAATTTTCCTCCTTTGAAACCAAATTCCATATGATTTTTTTTTTCTTAATTTAACTATAATAATGTTTTGTTATGAAATCGGACAATTCTTTTGTTTATATATTTTCAAATATTGATTAGAAAATCCTCCATGTAAGAATTGTCCAGCCTTATGTGATTTTCATTTTGTTATTAGCGTGCTATTTTTCTTTTATTTTTCAGTTATAGTTTTAATATTTTTATAAAAAATATACGACGTGTAAATTATATTAATAAATAATGTAATCAACTAACACTTGGTATTTTTCAACTTCTAAATGTATCTGCTCCGGAAGAAAACACGTTGGAAGGCAGTAACGGGAACCATGGGATATTTGTGCCACCCACGTAGGCCACATTAGGATCTTCGGAATTGTCGGTGTACTGCTCCGAAGATAATTTCGATTTATTATTTATCAAAAGGCCATAAACGTTCTACGAGCAAACGAAAATACAATCAATTTAAAATGTTCGTCTCTTTGAGTTGCTCTATTAAAAATACAAACGACTTGCCTGTGTTTTGTAAACGTGCTGAAGAACATTTTGAGATAAATGAGACGATACGGTGTCTAAATCAACCGGATCTATTTTACTTTCAAGTACTCCGATAGTATTATTGCTCGAGCTGATAAGATTCTGAAATTATCAAATTGGATTTTTCATTACGAGTAAAATATCGAATGCTTAATTTCGATGGTAGACTTACGTCGTTCTCTAGAGGAATTAATAAGTTCGTTAGGTACTTCAAATCGAACACGTATTGGATGTAAATAGCTTGGTGAGAGATCTCTGGAGGATTATCGAGTAATATTAGAATTTCTTTTACGACGTTTCCCACCATTTCTGCGATAATGATTCTAAAAATTGATAATGACGAGTGTAGTGTAACTATGATTTTTTTTGAATTAAAAATGGTGTAGAGAGGGCTGCCTACCTCGGGGGCAATATTTGACTGCAGACTGAAGTCAACGAATTGAGCAGCTTCTGTACAGGGAAACTGGCCTGAAATGGGACCAGTATTTCGGTTTCTAGTTGCTCGCCGGATTCGTTCTCTTCTTTAATTTTAATCGTCTCCCATTTCTGCAAGTTTGAAAATTATTTTAAAATAAAATCCAATCGAAGTAGGCTACAATCGAGTCGACTAACAGGAAAATATTTGATTCTATGAGAAAACGACGACAGCGACGAAATGCAACCGGTGTATTCGGCCAAAGCAGCCGATGAAGCTGTACTGCTCCATTTTCGCCAAACATTTAAGCTCTCTTCTTGTAACTTGGCATTTATATGGGACCATTTTTCACCCTACATCACGAATTTACGTTTAAAACACATCGTATAGTAAATTTCGTGACATTTTGGTCATTACTTTATCATCCAAGAGAAGCACACATTGCTTTAGAGACGAGCACAACGTTGAGACTCCAGATAACATTCGAGCCAAGAAAATAATCATGTTTTGAGATACAGCCTCATGATTCGTCAATTCCAATACGTGGGTGATTAATCTGAAATCCAAGAATAATTAGATTTTCAATCAGGTTTCGAAATCGATCGATTCGTCGTACTTTTCTGTCAGATTGAGGCAACATTGCTGTTGATGACTTTGGAGAATCCTCAACTGTTCAGATTCTTCTTCAACTTCGGAATTAGTGTCTGGGATTTCTTTCATTATATCGGATATCTGAGATTGGATGAAAAGACATATTTTACCAGAATTCGGTGATTGGCCGGACGATTTTATCGATAAACCTGTGAACGAGCATAACAAAATAGTCGTTTTTTTGTTTAGATTAAAAAAAAAAAAAAAGGAAATAGTGGAAATACGAACTTTTAACGCTACGTTTGGAATCTTGCGATATTTTTTCACTCAAATCTTCTTCGAACGAAGACCATAAAAACCAATGTAAATTATTTTCAGGTTCTTCGGTCCTGAAAATTATCTCGAAATTAATAACACTAACGCGAGAAATGCAAAAAAACCACTATTTATACCTTTGTTCGGATATATCCTTCGTAATATTAGACAACTCGATACGTATTTGGTTGAAAATCGAATCCCATTGATGAGAGAGCACAGCTTTGGCTCGATTTGTAATCAAAGGTCGATAATTTTCGTTCCATAAATTTAAATCTTTGTTTTGATTGAAATATTCCATTATGAAAGGCCAATCTTTTGGTAGATTCTGCAAAAATTGTAAATATTTCCAAACAATAAATCCAACAACAACAAAATTATTTTAAACGAATCGTACCGGTTTGGATTCTTTCAAGGCTTGGAGCGTTTTCAAAGATCCAATAATATCCAGTAATGTGAGCAAATTTGGTTTTACGTAACTCCTGATCCAAGTCAGCCATTCTTCTAAGATCTGGTTATATTCTGTCGATTGAATCGAACTTATTGGTTTGCTAGTTTTAACTCTGAAAATAAAACTAGTCAGAAAATATGCCAAAAAGTCCAGATCAATTTTAGAGATATTAAATACTTGAAATTTTGAACACTGGAAGGGACATAGGGAATGCCAAATCTGGTGGTAAAGTCTAAATTCACTTTGGTGATGGCAGGTTCGCAGACAGGAGCGGTCATATTTCGCATCTGTATCCAGTATTCTCCTTCATCTTCATCTTCGCTAATTTCTACAAAAATATGATCTTCAGAATTTGTACAAGTTGGGTTAAGAATTTTGAATTTACTCACTGAAACATCTGTACACAATTTCGAACGTATTGATGATAATTTCGAAGCTATTAATCACGTTGGTTTTAACGTTACTTGTAACGTTATCGACGTTCAAAATATCCTTCAAGGTTTCCGTTCGTAGATCGACGAATCGTTTGATAACTTCGACACATGTTAAATTCTCCAGCACCGTTAACGTACACAGGCATTCGCAAGCTTGCTAAAACATAAGAATAAATTTCTTTCAAGTAAAGTGCACCTCAAATTTATATTATTTCAACATGGAAATTAACTCACAGCTACAGTTAAATTTGTAACTTTGATCTCATTCTCGATCATTTGAGTTATAATACGAGGGAACCGAAGGATCGAGTTCCATAATTCGTACACAACTGGGAATTTTTTATCCACATTCCAGTCAGCTTCCAAGCTGAGGGATGTTTTCATATGGACTGCTAATTGCAGCAAAGTAGTAGCAGTTGTGAATTTCTTGGATGATATTTCGATCCAGATTTGTTCTTCGATATCGATTAATAATTTTACTAAGATGGCTATAGTGTAATTCGTTTGGACGGATTTGACTCTAAAAAAATAAAATTGAATTTATCACATCAACAGATTCAGAAATTCAACAATGGAAAAAAATTATTTAAGCATAAAAATAAGTCAACGTACTGTTTACTTTTGAGATCAATTTTAGAAATTCGATCATCATCCAAATTCAAATCTAGACTGGTAAGAGACGAAGAGATATTCTGGATCCGATCCGAGATGCTTTTAGATAACCCACTCATCAAGTTTATTCGATCAGCTACTTCGATAAAGTCTCGATACTTTTCTCTGGAAAGTGTCAAAAGTTGAAGGATTATTCGTTGTGGTATTTTCTCAACTGAGATAGGTATAATAATATACGAGTAACTCACCCGACAAGCACTCTCAGCTCGTCTTTCTTTTTATCGACTTCTTTTTGTAGAACATTTTGGTAAGTTCTGATCTCAGATACGCCGTGTTTTTCGAACAGCTCGTCGTGTGTAAGATGGGAAAAACGGTCCAACGAAGCCATAGTTGAATGGATAATGTCTTCTTAGTGCCACATAATTAATGTATAAATTAGAATCCGAGAAAAACGATTAAAAATTAGGAAAACTTCGGCGATTCTATTATCGAAATTGACAGAAAACTGATAACAGACGAGATAACACGTAAACAAATTAGTGATGGGTATAATGGCAGCACTGCCTGTACAGTGTTTTAAAATTGTGAACTTTTTATACTTATAAATTAAAATAAATTAAATTTTATTATTTATTTTTATTTAATTTTAAATGAGTCAATTTTGTCTTTTGAATTAACCTAAATTAAAATTCTTATTGGAAAAATTTATAGAAAATTTTTCAAAGAAATTTTATAGGAAAAGATAAATACTCAACTTTTTTCAATAAAATTATTGAATAAATTTTTAATGAAAGAATTTTTTTGAATGAAACTTTTTGAGATTTTTTTAATAAGGTAAAGAGGTTAATTAATAAATAATTATTTAAATTGCATTGCAATAAATTTTTTTAATTTTCAAAATTTTGTGAAAATTTTTAATTTGACAATTTTAAAAAAATTCAAAATTTTTAAATTTTAAAATTGAATTAAATTTTCAAAAAATTATAAAAGTCAATTTTCAAAGTTTTGATAAATTTTTATAATTTTAATTAGGCACCTATGCAGTTAAAAATTCAAAATTGGATAATTTTCAAATTTTAAGTTTTTGAAATTTGATTAGAGGTTCCGGGTTCAAATTCCCAATTCAGCGCTCAATTTAAAAAATAAAATAAAAAAATTATTTTTGAAAGTTTTATAAAATTTCAACTTTTTAAAATTCAGAAAAAATTAAAATTTTGTAATTTTAAAACTTTGGGCCGAAAATTTTTTTCAAAATTTTTCGAACCTATCTTCATCGTGAAATGCGCATTTTAAGTTTTCTAACGGCCATTTCGACAAGTTCTTTCAGAGGTGCAATAATTGAAAAAATATATATTGTACATCTAGTCTGGATGTACAACATATATTTTTTTTCAGAATTTTTTATATAGGCGGAAGACCTTCAAAAAGGCAAAAAACTGATTTTTTCATCATTTTTCACCATCAACCCGAATTTGGATGAAATTCGTTGATTTTTTCTATTTTTTTAAATTTTCATTTAGGTTCGAAAAATTTTGAAAAAATTTCCATGGATGACCCTTGAATATACCTAACATCTACCCGAGTTTGAAAAAATTCGGTTGAAAACTGTCAAAATCAAAAATTATAATCGAAAAATCACATTTTTCGCCCCAGGAGGGGGCGGGGGTGAGGTAGCGACCTAAAAATTTGGTCACGGGGGTTTTAGACCATAAGGACCAACTTCCACTAGTTGGTTTCAAAATTCGCTCTTGGACCAAATCACCCTACCTTACCCGGCTATACTTACCCTTTACAGAAAAAATTAAAAGGTTGTTTTTTAAAAGTTGAATAAAGTCTGGTATTTTTTATTGTAAAAATTCGAAATTCGATCATTTTTAAAAGCGTTAATAAAATTCGGCAAAATTCTGAAAAACTATGAAAAGGAAAATTTTTTTCAAACTTCGACAAAAATTTAAAATTTGATACCTAACATTCAAATTTTTAAATTTTTTAAATATTAAATTTTAGATTTTTATAAATTTTTATATGTAGTTACCTTACTCTAAGAATTTGGCGAAATTCCAAATTTCAACAATTTTTTTGAAATCGGAACCTAATTTTATAGCAATTTTATTTTTTTTTTCATTTTATTTTTTTTATTTTTATTTTTTCGAAGTTTTTTTGTTAATTAAGAAATTCTTATAAATTTCCTAATTTGTTCATTTCTAATTTTGTTTTAAAATGTGGTCAGTTTTTAAAATTCATCTTTTAAAAGATTTCGAAAAATGAATTTTCAAAGTGTTAGGTAGTTAGGTGCGTGTAAATGTTTACAATTTACAGAATTTTTACTTTCTTTAAATTGCTAAAAAAATTGATTCTTCAATATCCAGAAAGTAGGCAATGAGGAAAAAATTGAATATTAAATCATTTTTATAAATTTTAATAATTTCTAAAAGTAGGACCAACTTTTAAATTTTTTCCTAAATTTTCAACAAAAAAAAATCGTAAGTCGATTTTCAATGACTGAGCAATAATATTTTACTGGCTTTCATCCTGTGGTCTTCGTCAATATTTTTCAAAATTTTAGAGTGGTTGGGGGCTTTGGACCTGATGAATGTCAAATTACAATAAAAGCAAGTTTAATTCCAAAAAACATTATACAAATTGATATTTTGAATTCTAATAAAAAATCAAACACTTTGAAAATTGATCGAGTTTCAAAAATTAATGAATATACCTACGTACACTTTAGGCTTATAAAATTCTATAAAATTTTGATCTTTGAACAATTTAAAAAAAATTTTGAACATTAAAAATTACCTAAAATTTAAAAAATAAGCCAAACTTTAAAAACTGCTAAATGAAATATTTCATTTTTTTTTTATTTAGCAGAATTTTAGTACTTGTCTTGATTAATCTAATTAAAAAATAATAATAATCAACAAAATTTCAAAATTACTAAATTTTCAAATTCTGTCAAATTTTGAAAATTTCTTCAACTTCAAAAATTAATCGAAATTTAAAAATCGTCAAATTTTTAAACTTTACCAAATTAATTTTTATTTAAATTTAAATCAGAAAACAATGACTATTAAGTAATTATTTAGTTGAATTTTCAAAAATTGGACAAATAGGTATTGAAAATCAATAATTCTCAAAAATGAATCAAAATTTTAAATTCATCAAATTCTCAAGTTCTATCAAATTTCAAAAATGTGCAATACCTCCTTTAATTTCGAACAATACATAAGTATTCGAAAAAATTTAAAACTTTCAAGAATCAACTCAAGTTGTAAAATTTGCCAAAAAATAAATATTAAAAAATAACAAAAATTCATCTTTTATTTTATATACCTACCTACTTAGTTATTTAATAATTTTTTTGAACATGCAAAAGACAGGGAAATTCTTCCCCAGTTCATGAAACAGGCATAGTTTTCTTGCCTATTTCATGAATCAGGTAATTAATAGGAACTTTACCACTTGTTTGGGTTTTTGCTAACTCTATTCAAGTCAGAAATACTCTTTTGCTAAACTGTACCTATAGTAAAAATTATAATACGTATAATATAAGTACTATTTTCCTAGACTTCATACAAATTACTAGGTATACTTTTTTAGTGTGCGTAAGCACACTATTGGTTTCAGTCTTGAAATATAAAATTTTGAAATAGGTTTATCGAGGTTAACTCATTAATGATGGGATGGATTTGGTTCAAATTTTCAAGGAATGTAGAGTTCATGAAGGCGGAGGGCCAATGAGATTTGTGTGTGAATCTAATGAGTAATTATCGAGATAATTGCAATTTTCACTTGAATAAAAAAAGGGAAAAGGGGACTTTTCTATTATTCATATCTTATCTTATCTTGGGGCAATAAATTTAAAGTGTTCAAAATCGAACAATGGTCACGTCACAACGTCCTCTTTGTGCTCTGCGGTTTTATCTTTTTTAGGGCAATAAAAATTTTAAATGTTCAAAATCAAACTTTATCAGCACAGCAGGTGGTAAAAAATCAGAAATCACGTCTCAGGCTCAGGGCAATAAATTCAAATTTTCAAAATCAAACAATGGTTCGTGTCTAGTTCTTATCTTATCTTTGCTTAGGGCAATAAATTTTAAATGTACAAAATCGAACAATGATTCCGACTTGTGGTCTGCAGTCTTATCTTATTTTGGGGCAATAAATTTTAAATGTTCAAAATCGAACAATGGGTCGATCTAGTTTTCAGTTTGAGTGAATGGGGAGGTGGTGTGACTATGCGATGTTGGTGGAGGGCATGGCAAATTGAAATACCAAAGTAAGTATGCTTATGTTAGGTTAGGCTACTTACTGATAACTTCTCATAAAAGTTATTTCAGTAATACTACTCAGTAATTTTAGAATTCAAGCTACGCACACTGTTAGAGCTGCGCTTGCGTAGGTGTCTAGCTTTAGTAAGAATTACCTACCATACAAAATTCTCTCAGGGTCGATCAATTTTTACAGTTTGAAAAAAATATCTCTATTTCATATCTCATTAAAATCAACAAAATATAGCTTACAAATCCTACAATTAGGTGTTCCTTTCCTATACTCATTCGCGTGTTTCCAAAAAAAGAGGAAAAAAATCTCAAACACATCACTAAATAAATTTCAACCCATTTAAAAAATTTCTAAATCACGTCAAGGCCACGTGAATTAATTCCAGTCACAACCAACCAACCTGAGAGATTGATAGCCTCCCATAGATGCCGACAAAACCAACCAAATAATATCTTATTCCGGTGATTGTTTTAATTTTAATAATAATAATTCGTTCAACGAAAAATTTATACGAGTAATCCTTATATCATAAAACGGAGCTTAATTTCATTTTAATTGGTACATTATTTATATGCTCTTGCGCACACATTCACAGACAGACTTGATAATTCGTTGAAAATAGTGGGGGATTGTAATAGAGCCCAATGTAGAATGTAAGATAGCAACAAGTGTCTGAGGATCTGGGTTGGGAATAATTGTTGTATGTAGTAATAACTTTAGGTATTTGATCGTATAATCGTACATCTGTGATATTTGAAACGTGTTTTTTTCGAAGTTCGAACATTGTACCGCGTCGAGATTATTACATGTTCTGAAGTTAGATTTTTTTTTGTTGATAAAAATGTAAGTTTTGTTATCGGTGAATTTTTATTACATCTAAAATTGAAGTATTATCGTATTTTAATAAGGTTTGTTCTCCGTTTAGGGTCGTAAAACCGGGATTATTCCAGTTTAAAATTCACGACACTGTTCATACAGGTTAGATTTTGAAATTTTGTAAATTTTTCAACCCGAGTGAATCGCCACAGAACTGTTTTTTTCGGCACCATCGAAAATTATACCAAGTCCAATACTGCATAGATACTTCATATTCAAAATTGGAGGAGAGGGAGGGGTCCAATCACAATTTTTATAGGAATCAAAATTATTTCCAAGACTTCAAGCTACAACTTTTGTTTAAAAACTTTTTCAATTGGACCCCTCTACTTCGACCAGTTTTTAATTATACATAAATAAGTACCTATCTAAGTCATATTATGCAAAATTGGGGAGGAGGGGAGGGGAGAAGAGGGTCCAATCGAAAATTTTATAATGATAAAATTTATTTCTAGGACCTCAATCAACAACTTTTGTTTAAAAAATTTTCAATTGGACCCCTCCCTAATTTTGAAAAAGTATTTACCTGATGTTATGTGAAATCAGAGGAAGGGGAGAGATTCAATCGAAATTTTTGTAATAACCAGAATTATTCCTACTAGGACTTCAAGCTGCAACTTGAATTTTTTTTCAATTGGACCCCTACCTCCTCTTCAATTTTGCATACCTACTTAACACTCCTTCGATATAATATTTATTTATTCAGAATTACGGGTGCGAGGCCGAGGGAGAGAGGGGGAGGGCCCGATTGAAAAAATTTTCAAACAAAAGTTGTAGATTGGAGATTTAGTAATAATTTTGATTATTTTAAAATTTTTGATTAGACCCCTCTTTCCTCTCCAATTTCAGAAACCTGAAGAAAAATTCACTGAAATTTTGTAAATAAGTAAATACCATCAATTGTCTGGGATTTTGCAACAAAAAAAATTCATGAAATTTTAGGAATAGTTTTCTGATATATTTTTTCAAACTATCCAATAGGTACTTTGTAAAAATGTTTTTGGAATTTGTCGAGAAAATTTTCTGGAGTTTTGTCAGGAAATTTCATGAAATTTTGGAAATATATTCGTTGAAAAAATTTCTGGGATTTTTACTAACTTTCTGGAATTTTATGAAAAATTTTGTGAAGATTTTTTAGAATTTAGTCGAAATAATCAACTTAATATGATTTTTTAAAAAATGACATAAATGATTTGGTGAAAAAACTTCTGAAGTAAGTAACTATAAATTATGGGATTTTTTGAAAAGTTCTGTGGAATTTTTAAAATAATTTTCTGTGATTTCATAAACAAAATAATATTTATGCAAAAAATTTTCAAAATTTTTGGAATTTTCTACAAAAAAAATTTTTATGATAAATTTTTGCAAAATTTTCTGATGTTTTGAAAAAATTCTCTAATGAAGTTGCGAAAAAATTCCCTTTTTTATAAAATGCTTGACCAATTGCAAAACATATTTTGGAGAATTTTTTGGGATTTTCTGAAAAATTCTCTGAAAATTTTGCGATTGGACTTTGTGAACATTTTTTTGAATTTTTTGGAATGTTGTGAAAAGTTCTTTTGAAACTTTGAAAATGATTTTTGTAAATTTTGTGAACAATTTTCGGTGGTTTATTGAAAATTTCTGAAGCTTTGTGAAAAAATTCTCCGAAAAGTTGATGGGTTATTTTCTATAATATTTTTAATTAAGAAAATTTCTGCGATTTTGTAAAAAATATTTTTCTGCAATTTTGTGCTTGATTCTATGGGATTTTATGAAAAAGTATTCAGGATTTTGTGAACAGTTCTTTAAAAATTTGAAGTATGAATTTTGGAAATTTTGTGAATAATTTTTTGAGGTTTTCAATATAAAAATTTCCTGAAATTTGGAAAAACATTTTGTTAAAATTTTGCGAATTATTTTTTATGATTTTAGGAAAAAAAATAATAATATCATTTAGGACCAATTTTTGAAATTTTTTGGAAACATTTTTCAAATTTTATTAAAATTTTGGAGCTTTTGTAAAAAAATTTCTTGAAACTTCAAAAATAATGTTTGGAAATTTTGTGCAAAATTTTCTGAAATTTTGCGAAAAAAAATCTCAGAAAGTTTATGAATTATTTTCTAGAATTATGGAAGAAAAGTTTAAGAAATTGAAAATTTTTTCAATCTGACCCTTCCTCCCGCATTCCTCCAATTTTTAATTAGTATCGGGAGGGGTCCAATTGAAAAAGTTTTCAAACAAAAGTTGTAGCTTGAAGTCTTGGAAATAATTTTGGTTATTACAAAAATTTCGATTTGACCCCTCCCTCTCCACCAATTTCACAGGTCAACAGCCATTTTGAGAATGGGTCCAAAATAGGCTTAATCGATAGTATAGACCTAGAAACAAAAAGCAATTTCTCATTTTTTAATTTTATTAGCATAGTATATGCTTTTACGGAGACCAAAATCTGACCCCATTGGGTTAGGTTAGGTTTTAGGTTAGGTTTGGATGACATAAAAAAACATAAAATTTTCAATAAATTCGACTTTTTAGACATTATGTCAGACATTTTGAAACTTGTAAATTTTTTGAAATTTTATGACTTTTAGACATTTTCTAGACATTTTGTCAGACATTCTGAAACTTGGAATTTTTTTTTAGAAAGATGACTTTCTGACATTTTGTCTGACATTCTCGTACTTGGAATTTTTTTTTATAATTTAAAATTTTTAAATGTCCATTGAAATTGATATTCGTGACTTTTAGACATTTTTTAATTTTATTTGAAATAAATTTTTAAATTTTAAAATTTTTATGACTTTTAGGCTTTTTATCAGACATTCTTAAACTTATTTTGTCAGACATCCTGATTACCTATACTTTTTGGATTTTTAAACTATGGAAATTAATATTCGTGATTTTTAGACATTTTGTCACAGAGTAAAAGCATATACTATGTTTCATACTTTCAAACGTAGTGTGGAAATAGAGCCTTTTGGGGTTTTTTTTTTTTTTGCTTTAGCGGGTACAGGGAGCGTTCAAAGTGGCGACCGCCGACGTTCCGCGTGGGAACGATTCGATAATTATCGGGCTGTCTCCGCGCGGAACGGCGGCGATCTCGATAATAAAATTAAAACGTTACAAAGGTACTTTAAAATTTGAAATTGGAAAAACGGACAGAGATGTTTTCTCAAAATTTAACGTAAATTCCGAATCTGCCATTGGTTTTGTTCGTAGAGCAATATTTATGGCGCTATGAGCAGGTGAAAATGTGCAAAAACCCCGATTTTTGCCACTTTGAACCCCTCCCGTATCCGCAAAATCAAAAAAAAAACGAAAAATGAGAAATTGCTTTTTGTTTCTAGGCCTAAACTATCGATTAAGCCTATTTTGGACCCGAACACAGAAAAAAGTTCAAAAACTGTTGACTAGTGTTTTGAATATCAAATTATCTATGTAGTATTTTGGACTTGGTAAATTTTTGATGGTAGTTACCAAAAAAAACAAAACGCTTTTTAACTACCTATCTGTTCTCTTTTACGATTACCTACTCCTTTTTGCACAGTGGGCGCCGATATACCGCCGGAAACCTCTCTAAATGAATACCTAAGGAATTATGCCAACCTTAAAGGGACCAAATTCATGTGTTTAGAGGGAGGCTGCGGATCATGCATAGTGGCCATAAAAAGACCCAATTCGGTAACCGGTAAATTAGAGATAGTAGCTGCAAACTCGGTCAGTTTCTGTTGAACCATAAGTATAAAAAAAATACTCAAATACACAATCAACCAATTATACATATAAATTCCAGTGCCTCGTACCGCTTTTCAGCTGCTATGGCTGGAGTATCATCACCGTCGAAGGTATAGGTAACAAGAGAGCCGGATACCACAAGGTGCAATCCACTCTGGCTGGTTTCAGCGGTACCCAATGCGGCTACTGTACCCCTGGCATGGTCATGAATATGTTCAGGTATGTCGACGATGGCACAGAAACTCCATTCCGAGGTAGTTTCAAGTTACCTTGCGGTTTTCTTGGTAAACCATTTAATATTCTGTGTAGTTTACTCGAAGAGAACAAAAAAATCACAATGAGCGAGGTTGAGAATTCGTTCGGAGGTAATATATGCCGATGTACCGGATACAGGCCTATTTTGGACGCTTTCAAGTCTCTGGCCAGTGATGCTACTCCGGAGTTGAAGAAAACATGCACCGATATCGAAGTAGGTCTCCCGGTAAACACACTGTATGCGAATCGCGTACTAATAGAGCGCTAAATTCGCATTTATCGTATACGAATAGCATGCGAAAATAGCGTACTATTAGCATATCAAAAATGTCCGCTTTTTAGCGGCTAATTTCGAACGCTAATAGTACGCGAAATTAGCAGCGAATGTAGCGTTCTATTCGCTGTTAATTCGCTTACGATTAGCGTTCGGAATTCGCCTCTAAAAAGTAGGCAAATGATTTTTGACGATTTCCACTCAGCAGTAAATTAATTATTCGAAAATATATCATATTTGTGATCGCAGATCTGTGGAAAATGAAATTATGCCGAATCGTAAAGTTTTTGGAGTACCTATCAGTGGCATTTGATAAAGTAATTTTTAGGAAAATCAAAATTACTACCAAGATTTCAATCTACAACTTTTGTTTGAAAAATTTCTCAATTTGAGCCCCCCCCCCCTCCACTCCAATTATGCCCAATACTACGTAGATAGATTGATAGATAGATAGATTAGATAGGTATAAAAACGTATATTTATTACTCTGAATTGTGAGAGGGAAGAAGGGCTGTCCCGCAGTCCCAAATGAAAATTTTTTCAAACAAAAGTTGTAGATTGAAATCTTAGAAATAATTTCGATTATTACAAAAATTTCGATTTGACTCTTCCTTTCCTTATAATTTCGCATAATACTGCGTTCAAATTGGAGAAGGAAGAGGAACAATTGAAAATTTTTATAGCACTGATAAGACGTCTAAAATTTTTACGATTTGATAAAATTTAATTTCACACAGATTCACGCGATCACAAATAAGATATAAATTCAAAATAATTAACTTACTGTGAGTGGAAATCGTCCAAGAAATTCTGCCTTCGTCTCCATTCTTATCACTTTGAAATCAAATCATTGGCGTTTTTACTTAAAAAGAAGAAAAAACATCAAACAAAACACAAAATTCCCCAACAAAATCAAAAAACCCAGAAAAACCTTTATTCCCGAGCAGCACACTCGATCGATAATATCGAAAGTTGAAACGTATCGATAAAAAATCGTTTAAAAATCTAAAGATGTTCTCACGATATGATACAGATTTAGCTGTACGATTTTATAGGCAAAAAATCTAAAAACTATCGAATTCGATAGTATTACGATTTTAGGACGATATTCGTCAACGATACTATCGACAAAGAATATTAAATTTATCGAATCCGATTTTCCACCGATTTTGTGCAGATATTTGAAACTATATTATCGACAAATAATCTGAAATTTCTCGAATTCGATTTTTTAACGATTTTGTGAAGATATTTGAAACTATATTATCGACACGTAATCTGAAATTTCTCGAATTCGATTTTTCAACGATTTTGTGACGATATTTAGAACTATATTATCGACAAATAATCTGAAATTTCTCGAATTCGATTTTTTAACGATTTTGTGAAGATATTTGAAACTATATTATCGACAAATAATCTGAAATTTCTCGAATTCGATTTTTTAACGATTTTGTGAAGATATTTACAATTATATTATCGACAAATAATCTGAAATTTCTCGAATCCGATTTTCCACCGATTTTGTGCAGATATTTACAACTATATTATCGACAAATAATCTGAAATTTCTCGAATTCGATTTGTTAACGATTTTGTGAAGATATTTGAAACTATACTATCGAAAAAGAACCCGAGCGGCACACTCGATCGATAATATCGGAAGATGTAACGTATCGATAAAAAATCGTTTGAAAATCTATAGATGTTCTCACGATATTATAAAGATTTATCGGTACAACTTCATAGGCAAAAAATCTAAAAACTATCGAATTCGATATTATTAAGATTTTATGACGATATTCGTCAACGATACTATCGACAAAGAATATTAAATTTATCGATTCCGATTTTCCACCGATTTTGTGCAGATATTTGAAACTACATTATCGACACGTAATCTGAAATTTCTCGAATTCGATTTTTTAACGATTTTGTGAAGATATTTAAAACTTTATTATTGACACGTAATCTGAAATTTCTCGAATTCGATTTTTCAACGATTTTATGACGATATTTGAAACTATATTATCGACACGTAATATGAAATTCCTCGAATTCGATTTTTCAACGATTTTGTGGCGATATTTGAAACTACATTATCGACAAATAATCTGAAATTTGTCGAACGATTTTTCAACGATTTTGTGACGATATTTAAAATTATTTCCAAATTGGTGAAAATTTTTCTAAGTCCAACACGTCTGGAAGTACTAAACTGCCTATTATAAGCGTTTTATTGCTAATTCCTCAACGATAAGGTATGGCATAGTGGTTAAGGAAGAGGATTACCATGCAGGAGGTAGATGGTTCAAGCCCCACGGGTGGCAGATTTTTTATAATTTTTTTTTGACTTTTCTGAAATGATCCTCTTACCGTAACATGAATAATGTGTTTAGGCAAAGCTTAATGTATTAATTATGCTAATTAATGATTTTTAATTATAGAAAAAAACTAGTAAAAGACAAAAAATCGGAATAAAAAATCGATAAAAAATCGACAGAATATCGAATTCGATAAAGTGTCGCGAAAGTTCCGCCTAAATCGTGAAATTATCTTTCGATATTATAGATAGATTATCGATAAAATACCTTACTATAATCTCGAAAGTTTTATTAACTATAATTCGTCGATAATCTATCTATATATCGAAAGATAATTTCACGATTTATGCGGAACTAACGCGACACTTTATCGAATTCGATATTCTGTCGATTTTTTATTTCGATAATTTGTCGAGTGTGCTGCTCGGGTTTTATTGTTTAATAATGTCACTGCAATACATTCAAGTACACGTTCATGTTTGAAACTGACTTCTCTCATTTGTAAAACGTATTGAAAGAAGTTGTATTGAAAATCGCATGCTATTCGCTAGCGAATATTGCGCTAATATCGTAAGAAATATCTGCACGTTTTCCACTGCGATTTTAGCATACGATTCGTATGCGAATATTGTGCTAGTATCGTAAGAAATATCTGCACGTTTTCCACTGCGATTTTAGCATACGATTCGTATGCGAATATCGCGCTAATATCGTACGAACTTTTTGCCTGTTTTCAATGTGATTTCAGGCATGCGATACGCAAGCGAATATCGCGCTAATATCCCACAAAACATCTACAGGTTTTTAAATACGATTTTAGCATGATATTCGCTCACGAATAGTATACGAATTTATCTGAGAAAATTTTCTTCGATTTTTGCTTTGATTTCGCATTCTATTCGTATGCGAATAGACCGCGATTTTCGTCTCTGTGATTTTAGCATACGAATAGCAGGCGGTGTGTTTACCGGGTCTAGGTACCTACTTATTGGGTTCTGTTCTGACAGCCTTCGATAATTCTTTTATTTGCAATAAGATAATTATTTATCTATAATATTGGGTTTTTTCAAAAGGATGTCATGAGCCAGTTGAAAGTCTGCTCAAAGACTCAACAACCTTGCGAAAATTTATGCAAAACCAACCGATCTAATGGATCAGATTCGTGTTCCTCTGGCCAGCAAAATATTGAGATACCCGACGTATCGATCTCGATACAGCTACAAGGTGCTACGTGGATTAAAGCGAAAACACTTAAGGAAATTTACGATACTTTGAAGCAGGCCAAAGATGACACAAAGTATATGATCGTCGGAGGCAATACAGCTCAGGGTAGAATTTTTTAACTGATCAGATTTTATTTTAGTATTTTATACGAAAAATGGTCCTGTAGGTGTAGATTGAGGTAGGCCTAGATACGCAGTGCCAGATTTTGAATTTATGTTACCAGAGCAGAGGTTTCCAATTTTTTTTTTTTTTTGAACATTTCACTGAATTATAAAAACTGACAGGATTTCAAAAATTAATTTGAATTTGAATTTTTTTTGGGAGGGGGGGGGGGGGGGGATTTAGCTAAATTTTCAAAGTTTGTCAAATTTTAACATTTATAAAAATTTATTTAACTTTAAAATTACAAAATGTTGGAATTTTTTAATTTTAAAAAATTATAAAAATTTATTAAAATTCAAAAATGATGAAACTTTGAATTATTCTTAAATTAAAAAATTAGCCTATATTACTTTTTTTTGAAAATTTAGCCGGATATGAAAAATTGATGCAATTTAAAAAATTTACTCAAGTATAAGTAGTTAAACTTTGAGCTTTCATCAAATTGATTCCCAGTTTTTAAAATTGTAGGTATAAGTAAATTGGTCAAATTTTGAAAAATAACTTTCTAATTTTTTTCATAAAATTTTCTGATTTTTTATTTTTATTATATTTTTTAAATCTGATGTTTTAAAATTTTTGAAAATTTATTTTGAATTTCAAAAATAACCGAATTTAAAATTTTTACCAAACTTTGAAAATTATACCAAAATTTACCAAACATTGGAAATGAAACTTGTATGTAAAAAAATGTGATACATTTTTTTATTAGTTAATAAATTAAAAAAAATATAGTAGATAAAAATTAATCTAACTTTAATAAAAATAGCCTTGTGAAAAAAAAAAAAAAAAAATTTCAATAATCTCTTGGAAAAATGAGTTATGAAATTCTTTAAAAATCGAATGAAGTAATTTCAAACATTTATTAAAATTTAAGAATTACGTACTAAGTATATTTTGAGGGTTGAAAATTTTTTATTGAAATTTTAAAAATGAATAAATGTCGAAATTTTTCTAAATACGAGTATTAAAAAATTGAAAAAAAAAAATGATAGAAAATGAACTCTTGGAATTTTGATACTTAATTCACCTTGTGAAATTTTGAAAATAATCCCATTCGAAATTATTTGATAATTTGGTAAAATTTCTAAAATGGTAAGAAAAATCTATCAAACTTGGAAAAATGAATCCATAAAATAAAGATGTGTATTATCATCATTTAAAATAGGTATCAATTTCCCAATAATGATAACAACGGCAAATGATTTTCGAGTTTGAATTACGTATACCTAAAATAAATAACTTCTTCGAATGATAAGTATTAAAAAATTATCACTTCGAATGGTAAGATAAGACATAATTTTGAAGGAAAAAATAATAATTGTGGCCTGCGTAGTACCTAACCTACCTATATCAGCTACTGGTTTTTATGAGTCAAAATTGCATAAATTATTTACATATTTGCGCCCTATACTTTTGGATACAGGTGAACATAAGTTAAACCTACATTACATAATTTGATAAGGACACGCTTCAATGTATATTTTTTGTCGAAAAAACCGAAAATAGTGTTTGAATTTCACTAAATTCACATTCAGTTAGGTAGAGACAATAATTTAAAATCGTCAACTAATGCATCATTTTTTTAAATTTCTAAAGAAGTGTTTTTTTCAGAAAAATTTACTTGAAAAATTAGTTGGAGAAAAAAATTTTCCAAAAAAATTTTCTTACAAGTTCTTGTTTAGAATTAAAAAAAAATAAATTTCTCATAATTTTTTTTCAGAAAAAATTCAAAAAAATCTGCTAAAAAATTGTTCGATTGAAAGAAAATTCTTGGATTTTTTCCGATCTCACATTTTTCATTTTCTTCAGATTATATTTTTGATTTTTTGAAAATTTCCCTTTAAAATCTTGGAAAAAATTCTGGGATAAGTATTTCGAAAAGTTTTGTTTGAGAAAATTGTTTCAATTTGCTAGAAAAACTTACTTGGAAATTTTTTTTTCAGAAAAAATCCTCTATGCTACAAAATTTCAATTCTTGACAACAGTTTGAATTTCTCATCAAACGTTTTTCTTGGAAAATTTTTTTAAAAACTCTGTTTAAATATTCTTGTTTTTTTTCTCAACAAATTCTAATATTTTTTATCAGATTTTTTTTGTTGAAAATTAACAATAAAAATCTTGAAAACTTTCGTTTGAAGAAATTATTTTAACTTTTCTGGGAAAAATTATAATTTTTGTATTTCTAATGAAATTCGCCAAAAAATTCCTAATGAGAATATTTTCTGATTAAAAAATTTCCTTGATAAACCTGTTTAAAAATCCTTGAAATTTTTCGAAAAAATTTTCATAATTTTTTTTTAGTCTGATTCATTTTTCTTCTGACGATCTCTTTTCGAAAACTATCCTTTAAAATTTTGGAATAGTTCTCGTATAGGTACCTGAAAAGTTTAGTTTGAAAAATTGTTTCAGTTTGCTGGAAAAAATTATTTAATACTAAAAATTTTTGCGGAAAAAATACCAGAAAAGTCAGTAGAAAAATTGGTCGATTTTTTTGAAATAATGAAATCCTCGTCATTTTGGAAAAAATTCTCGAATATCATGAAATGTTTGATTTGAAAAAATGGTTTCAATTTACAAGATTTTTTTTTTGGATCTCAAATTCCCCATTAAAAAACTTGACGAGAATTGAGATTTTTTTTTTTTTTTTTTGAAGTCTCGAGAAAAATTTTCATGAAAAAAGTAGTGCCCAGAATTTTTTTGAAAAATTGAAAAAAAAAACCTTGAAGAATATTCTATTTTTTGAACGATTTTCATTTCAAACAAATTGACGAATTTAATGACTTTAAAAAAAAAATTGTGTCTATAAATCTCTCAATTTTTTCAAATTTTCTTTTAAACACATCTCCCTCTTTAAATTTTTGAGAAAATTACTCGAAAATCTTTAAAAATTACGTCTGGAAAGGTTCCTTCAGCTGTTTTTAAAAAAAAATTTCAGAAAATTCGATCAAAAATAATTTTTGAAAATTTTTTCGTAAAATTTTTTGATAAGAACTAAAATTTCCTGAAATTTTTCTAGAAAAAAATTCGTTGGTGAAAAAAAAGTCTGGTCTTGAGGATCTTTTCTTCAATGAAATCCAAAAAGATCCCGATTGAAGAGGATCTCAGATTACCAAGTCTAAATAATAAGATCTTAGATCTAGTTCTAACTCTATCCTTCGGATCCTTTTTATGTGAAGGATCTACCTAAATAAATGCTAGAAAAATTTTTTTGTAAACTTTTTCTCAATTTCTCATTACAGGGGTCTACAGATCACAACCCCAAGACCTGTACATCGACATAAATGGAGTCAAAGAACTTCACGAATACACCGTTGACTCCAATACACTCGTCCTAGGAGCGAGCATGACTCTTACGAATACTATGGAAGTAATGAACAAAGTGGCCTCAGACAACCCCAATAAATTCAGCTACCTCAAACAACTCGCCAGTCATATCGATCTAATCGCCAACGTCCCCGTCAGAAACGTGATTATATTTTTAATTTTTAATATTTTATTTATCAAAATAAATTCACTAGATACGTATTTGAATTTCGAATGTAACAGATGTGTAAAGTTTTTATTTACCATTTGTGACATGACGTCCCTTACAGGTTGGAACATTAGCTGGTAACCTATCAATTAAGTACTTCCATAGAGAGTTTCCATCCGACTTGTTCTTAATACTGGAAACTGTCGACGCTCAATTAACCATAGGTAAGGTTAGCAATTACCATAATATGATTTTTTATTGTGCACTTTTCTGATGATTATTAAGTGTCATGTTCGTATAATACGATGACAAACCACAATAGAGTATCGACTGGTGTAATTTTACCTACGACTATTTAATTATAATTTATGCATAAACCAATGTCTCAGGTCATAGTAGTGGAGCAGTGAACACGTATTCGTTGGAACAGTACTTTGCATTGGATATGCGAGGCAGAGTCATTAAAAATATCACGTTGCCGGCATTGGATTCGTCCAGTTATGTGTACACTTCGTATAAGGTAATTTTTCACCCTCCCCTCATTACACCCAAGTGAAATAAGGAACTTAAATTGCGTTTTGGATTACCAAAGGTTTTTTTTTCATCTTCAAGAAAGATCCTTTTGGTGGCCTCATTTAACATTGAACAGCTCCCCCAATCTTATTACTTGGGAGGAAGACCCTCAAATATGGGCTCAAAGTCAACTCCTCATTGTTTTTCACTTATAACTCTTTAAATTTGCGTTCAAGCAGAAAAATGGTCATAACTCAAATTAAAGTAAATAAAATTTTAAACAAAAAAGAATTCATTAATTTTTTTCAAAAAGTGAACGGGTGGGGCAAAAACAACCGTCAGAATATGCAGGGCTCAAAAAATGAAGAGTTCTCTCCATTTCCACGAATCAACGAGTATTTTTTGCACCACCCGTGCACTTCTCGAAAAAAATGAATATAACCTTTTTTGTTCCAAATTTTATGTACTTTAATTTTAGTTATGAAGAATTTTTCATTTAAACGCATATTCGAAGAGTTATAAGCAAAAACAGTACTTTTTGGTAGCGAATCAGGGGGCAATGAAAGAAACAATGAAATCAAAAAATCGTTGATGATCCCAAATGCAGGTTGCTCTATTTTTGGTTGTCCTATTTGACTGTGATATCAGCACCTACTTCATATGTCACCATTTTAGATTATGCAACGAGCTCAGAATACTCACGCTTATGTCAACGCCGGATTTCTCTTCAAAGTGGACAAGAACACTGAATACAGAGTGCTCGATAAACCCCGCATTGTTTACGGAGGAATCGATAAAAATTTTGTAAATCATTTTTTCAAGAAAAAAAGTTCCATATCAAAAGATATCATCCACGTATAAAAATTCAATTTTTTCCTCCACAGGTGCATGCTACCAACGCTGAAAATTACCTCCAAGGAAAAAATCTGCTCGAAATGAATACTATAAAAGAAGCTTTCAAGATTTTAAAATCCGAAATTAAGCCCGATCATGATGACCCTACCGAAGCATCAGCGGAGTATCGACATCAATTGGCTGTGAATTTATTCTACAAGGTATTGCCCCTCTCCTCATCCATCTATCGTTTCTCTTAAATTGAAAAAGCTTATCGTAAAATTGAATAATCTTACCTGGCGCCTGTCTCGGTTTCTCGCAGTTCATCCTTAGTCTATCTCCGAACTCAGTCGACAGCAAGTATCGTAGCGGAGGGACTTTATTAACCAGGCCTATGTCGTCCGGCAAGCAAGATTTCCAGACTGATAAATCGAAATATCCTGTAACCAAACCGATGCCTAAATTAGAAGCTTTTTCGCAATGTTCAGGTAAGACGCAAAATTTTGCAATATTCGAAAAAGAGGGGGAAATATTTTATTATAATTTTTATTGTTGATTTTTCAGGGGAGGCTGAATATGTTAATGATATCCCAGTCCAGGTTAATGAACTATATGGAGCGTTTGTTTTATCGAAAAAAGGACCAGGCAAATTGATCAGCATTGATACGAGTGCTATAAAAGTAATAATTTTATTGTTTTTGAAATATTATTAAAAATTAATTGCCATGAAATATGGCGTTGAAAGATGCAGACAAAGTATTTATAATTTAAAAAATTAGACAAACATGAAACCAAAATTTTCTTTAAAATTTAAAGAGTGCAACTAATTGTAAGAAGAGAAAAGACGAAATTACGAATCTATTTAGAATTTTTGCAAGTTTTTTGCAACAGAAAAGTTGCAAATATTTTCCAAAATGTCTTTATTCATATTTTCCAGTTGAATTTTCGCAAACTTTTCAATGTGTAAAATGTCTAAATTTAGTTGTTTTTTTTTCATTCGTAAAATTTTTCTGAATTTCACTCAAAAGAAAAGTTGAAAAAGTTTGTAATTTTAAAAAGAAATTCATATTTGGAATTCTAGTAAAATTTTTGAAAAGTAAAATTGCATTGTTCGCAAAAAATTGCAAAATTTCGCGTTTTTTTACATTATTTTGTTATTTGTATCGTGAAAGTTCAAAAGATGCTAAGTGCCAAAAACATGTTTTCGAGATAGTCGCGTTTAAATGTTTGCATAGCTTGGAGGTTCATAGGAAAGGTTGAAATGGTGAAAATGGTGGTACATAGCATACTTTGAACCCTTCATTATCATTTTGAGCAAAAATCCAACCAATATCAACATCTTTGAATAGATTTTTAGGGGTTTCAAAAAGACGCAATGAGCATTAAATTTAAATATAATAGTGTTTATTCTTGTTTAGTGCCTAAAATATTGAAGATAGGCAAAAAGTGAAGAGAACCTTTTTGAAAGGAAATTTAATTTTTTACACGATAGATCTATTTTTTATTCATTCAAAGTTAAGTACACATTATTTTCTTTAATTTCAAGAAATTGATAAATTTTCAAAAATTGATAAAAATGTTTCATCTTTCTCTCATAGCGCCTGAAATATTGAAGATAGGCGAAAAGTGAAGAGACCGTTTTTGATTGGAAGTTGAATTTACTATAATATAAAAGTCTTACTTTTTTGATTTCCTCAAATTTAGCAAATTTTGCTTATTAGCGCCATCTTTAGAGCGAATTTTGAACTATTTAGAAGTAGATATTGACATCTTTAATAGATTCAGATTATGACGGCATGGACATACGATAGTATGCCATGATAGCAATAACTCCATTTTGACCAAGATGGCACTTAGCATCTTTTGAACTTTCACGATACATTTATTAAATCCAATTTTTTTTTTTTTAATTTAATGCCATATACAGCTACAGATGCTAGAGGCGTTTAAATCCTAATGTTTTGCATAGAAAATATGTACCTACTGCAAAAAAATTTTTTTTTTTTTTTTTTTTTCAAAAAGTGGAATTAAGTGGAATTTTTGCACAATTTTTAGAATGCGAAATTTATAATTTTTGACAAATAAAAAAGTACAAAAAGTAAAAGGATTTTCCAATTTTTACATAATATTACGTTTTTGGAAAAAAAAAAGTAATGCAAAAATAGGAACATTCTGCAAAAAAAAATTTCAAACATTTTTGCAAAAACATAATAGAAAAGATGTATTTTTATATATTTTTTTTGCTAAAAAATTTACAAAATTTTTCACGAAAGAAAAATTGAAAAAATTCTTACCTATTCACTTTTTATTTTTGACATGTTGAATAATTTCATTAATTTTTTGCAAAATAAAATGGCAAGATCCACAAATTTGGTGTAGGAAATGTTGCAAAAAATTTTCAATTAAATTTTTTTTTCCACAATTGAATTTCTCATAATTTTTTGCAAACAAAAATTTTTTATGGGTAGCAGTTTGTAAATTTTTTGAACTGTGAAATTACAAATTGTTTGCAAAATAAGATTTGTGAAAATTTTGCAATTTTTTAAAAACATTTTACATTTTTAAGTAGTCGAGTTTCTTGAAAAAAAAGTTGTAAAAATTTAACAATTGAAAAAAATAGCAATTTTCTTCACAAAAAAAAAAAAAAAAAAAATTCAAACGCGAAATCATAATTTTTTGAATTTTAAATTTTTTAAACGTTGATTTTTTGTAAATTTCTGGAAAATGAAAAGTTCCAAGAATGCTTTAATTTTTTTCTAGATAGATCGTCGTAAATTTTTGCAAAAGTTGAATAGCAAAAATTCATTAGGTACACTTTGAATTTTTTGGTAGGTACTTAATACTTATAGATATTTTAAAAAATATGGAACAATAAATTTCTTTTGTAGGAGAAGTTTCGAAAATTTTTCATATTTTTAATACGTTGAATTCCTTGAATTTTTTCAAAGAAAAAAATTAAATTTTAAAAGCATTAACAAACTACCTAACTTTATTCAAAAAAATTAAGATTAAAAAAAAGTCGTATTAAGATAGGTATTTATGCTTTTTTAATTTTTTACATTTCAAAAAGGTTCAAAATTAATAATTTTCTCCATAAAAAAAAATCGCGAAAATTTTTCAACTTTTTTCAATTTTTATCACAAAAAATTTCAAAATACAAAATTGTGAAATTTTTGCGAAAATCATTCCTGGAAAATTTTTGCAAAAGAGAATTTTATTGAGGATATTTCAAAAAAAAATTTCACTCTAGAATTTTTTTCTAATGTTAAATTTCGTGAAAAGAAAAAATTGAAATGGAAAATTTCGAATTTTCGAATATTCTACAAAAATGATTTTTCGAAATTTTTTACTAAGACAAGATTGAAAACATATATTATTATTTTTCATAATTAATTTCTATTCAATATTAAATTTTCAAAAAAATGTCTGCACCAGAAAAATTGCGAAAATTTAAATTTTTAAAACATTTTTCAGAATGAATTTTATATAGGTATTCAAATTTTAAAATGTGAAATTGCGATTTTTTTGAAAACGAGAATTTGCGATAATTTCTTTTTTTTCATTTTCTTATATTTTTTTGAATTTTCCCAATTGCAAGATTTGAATTTCTCCCTTTTTCGCTAAGTACAAAATTCTTGAAAATTTTTAGAATACGAAGCTTCGAATTTTCGGAAAAAAGTCAATATGGAATAATTTTCAATTTTCTTTTTACATTTTTCACACGCTAAATTTTGAAGTGCAAAATTTAATTTTTTTCCAAACAAAAAAAAAAAAAAGTTTTCTCAGATATCAAAAAAAAAAAAAAAAAAAAAAAAATATATATATAAATAAATAAAAACAAAAATGGAATTGAGAATATTTTATAATATTTTTTCTACTTATTTTCCACTAAATTACCTATCGTTTTTTTTCTTGCTAAGGTTATTAAATACTTATCGATTTTTTTCAGTGGCAAAATCTTGTGAAAAAAATTGAAAGAGTCGAAATATGAATTATTTAATAGCACCTAAATATTTTTTCAAACACTACTTATTTTTTAAAATCTTTTAATTCAGGACTTTTGGTAAAAATTACTTTCATATTGTTCAAAATCATGGCCATAATTTTTGAAAATTTTCAACAAATTGAGATGAAATTTTGAATTACGTAGGCAACAAAGCGAATTGGCATTTATTTTTCGAATAGGCACTTTTCAATTCAAAATCCACCTCTCTGTCCATTCATCTCGTATATACCTAGCAAATAAATACCTAATTTCGTTCATTTCCTCCTCATAAAATCACTTCGCGAACACGATTTAAACAATATGCGAAAGACTTAACACGCTATAAATAAATACCCAACTTCATATTTCATCATTGTGTTACGCTATGAATTAATTCGCCGACTTAAAAACAAACTTCGTAGTTCGTACATTACATACGCATCGGTATAGTGTGGTTCTCTGTACTTTTACAGTCTACACCCACACAACACTTACCATTTATGTACTACACTAAACAAGATACGACGTAAGTTGACGATGAGATTATTTTCCGGCAAACAAGGTGCACTTCTGCTAATGTCAAAATGTATAAATTTCCGACAAGTGCCACCTTAAAATAATGAAATATTGCATCTTCCTTTCATCTAAGTACGGTTCGGTTATTACGTTGCTCTTAACGAAGTAGCTGGGTAGGTACCTACATCACGAGCGTTTAATTTTAAAACACGTTTACAGCGATTAACTCGTTTCGAGACGAATTTCCTCCTAATTGAATATAATTTCACGTAGGATAAATAAATATTAAAATACGTTCTCGATAAACTTCCCCCTAAGTAACACTCTTTTCCCTCGCAGGATATGCCAGGAGTGGTGAAATTCCTATCGGCCAAAGACATCCCAGGCAAAAACAGCTTCGTAGAAGTGTGGAAAGTTGAAGAAGAACAGGTGCCCATAATTTCAAATTCATTCCATCTTCTGGACCATTAAATTACCCTTCACTTCTTTACAGCTTTTTGCTGACAAAAAAGTACTCTTCGCTGGCCAAACAGTCGGCGTGGTCGTCGCAAAAACCCAAAACCTCGCCAACGCAGCCGCCGATAAAGTGATCGTAAACGTCGAACAAACCCGGAAGCCAGTTTTGGACTTCAAAGCAGTCGTCGACTCCAACGATCAAAGCAGAATAAAAGTACAAGCCAGTCATCCCGCAACCAACAAAAAAAGTAAGTATTTTTAAATTACCACGCAACATAAAAGTCCTCATTTTCATCCCACTTCGATTCAGAATTGGCAAACTTTTCGATATGTGCGCCAAACCGAAAGCCACCCTAGATTGCGAAGACTTAATCGAGAAAAACGTCGACCTAGAGCAAGAGAATCGCAAACTATGGCTCGAGTTGAAACAAAAACAAAGCCAGATCGTGGCCCAGAACGACAAAATCATCCTGCAAGAAGACCTCCTTAAAAGTCGAGCCGAGCTAAAAAGACTCCTCTCCGAATATCTGGCCACGATCAGATCACTCCAGAGGAACGTCACCTTTTTGCAAAATGAAAACAAAATCCTCGAGCAACGTTTCTACAAAGGCCAACTCACCCTTAAGCAACTCACAACTCAAGGATACGTCGACCAGAAAGAATGGATCAACGAGAACGTCTCGCTCAAGTTGAAACTGCACAGCATCGAGAAGGAATTCCGACGATATAAGCATTTATGGGATAAAAACACCAACGTAGCTTCGGATATCATGACAGCCCAAGAGACCATCATGAACCTTGAGCAGAAGCTAATGGAATGCCAGCCTTTGGCCACCGAATGCAAACAGGCCAAAGAGCAGTTGTCTGATTGCGAAGGGAAATTGAAATCGGTCACTCATGCCAATATAATCCTAAAAGACGAACTTCAAAAAGCCAAAGCCAAAACCCAAGATGTGACGAACGAGATCGAAGAGCTGAAAAAACAAACCACCAAGTACACAGAGCTCGTGACTCGATTGAAGGAGGAGAATACCTCGATGGAGCATTTCGTCGAGAAGAGTTTCCGTCTGGAAGGTGCCTTGGCCGAACTAGACGACTTGAATGTGGTCCTGAAGAAGCAAGAATCAATGCTCGGGGTCCTCTTCGACGAAAACCAATCCCTGAAGGAAGGCATAAGTCAGCTCTTCGACGAAATAAACGTGCTCAAAGATCGTAACTGGAAACTGGAAAGATACGCTAACGACATAGAACACTCTTATTATAAAGCTGAGAAGAACACCGACGCTCTAGAACATCGTTTGGCCTTCTTCCAGTCAGTGCTTTCGGAAAACGATCGAATGAAAATGAGCCAAGAAGACATAACCAAACGAAATCGATTCCTGGAAGAGACCAATAACGCTCTGATGACCAAACTGGCGGACGTCGAAAAGAATCTCCACGCTGTCACTCATGCCCTCAACATGACCAAGGAAGAGAACCAAAAGCTCATCAAAGATGCGACCTCTTTGAAGGGCCAGCTCATGAATAATAATCGCAAATTCATCCTCGAGAATGATATTTTGAAAGGCGAATACGAAAAGCAGAAAGCTCTGGTGGCCAAATACTCCGGAATCATCGCCGACTTCAAGACCATGCAAAGGAAATTCAACGAACTGCAAGAGATCAATTTTAAAACCAAAGATGATACGAGGAAATTAATGGAACAAAATGCCTACTTTAAAGACGAGCTGGATGCGTTGAATCAAAAATACGAGACTACCAAGCAAGACAAAGATAAATTGCAGAAAGATTTCAAAAACTCTCAGATGGCTTTGAGAGAGGCTGAAGCCTGGATTAAGCAGTTAGAATATCAATTAAATAGATTACGTAATCCGGTCCCTCCTTGATTCTAGAGCGATATCCTTTCCGTAGAAAGATGCTGGTTAAAGATGTCTGTAAATAGTTCGATAATCCCTCTTCGTATAGGTTACTTTTCCTTGTTGTTATTTTTATAAGACGTGCTTGCCCCCTTCGCATCGATTTGTTTATCTTTTTAATTTTATTTTTAAATCGAGTTGTCGAGACTCGAGAAAGATTTGTTAGTCTTGTTTCAACTCTCTTTTAATTCGTAAGATGTTGTTTTCTTTTTCTTTACCTACTTACGTATTTCGTTTCATGATTTCTTTATTTGTTTTTTCTCCTTTATCGTCGTTCTCGTTGCAACGAAAGGTTAGTTTTCAAAAGTTAAGACTATTCCAATTACCCAATAACCTTGTTTTAGTTTTCTTCCTTATTCTGAATTATTTTTTTCTTTTTACGTTGGTAGAATTTAAATGCAAGTAGCATTCTGTCCAACGTAATACTCGATATTTCTACAATTTTTTTTCCATTAAGATTTTTTTCTGGTGATTTATAATTGTTTTCTTTTAATTTCGTTGCAAATGAAATACGGATGATTAATTTTTTTCATCATTTTTTAGGTAATATTAATTTTTCCATTTAGTTACTGTTTGAAAAAAAAAATTAAAACAATTTTCTTTTTTTTTAAATATTTTCTCATCGTTTCAAAAAATTTTTTTATAAAAAATTATTTTCCAATTCTCTCTTAATTTCTTTTATTTTTGATTTTCAATATGAAAAGTTTTCTTTTAAATTGATTTCATTTTTTTTAAATAATATTTTTTCAATAATTATTTATTTTGTGAAAACTTTTCTCTGATTTTCTTTTGGATTTTTTTATCATTTATTTATAATCACCATTACTTTTATTACTTTTTTTTGATACCTACTTATTGATTTTTTCCTATATTATTTTTATTTTATTATTTTTTTTATTTCACGAGGAAAATTTTTCTCGTTATTTTTTCTTTGATTTTTTGAATTACGTATTAAAAAATTTTAAAGATAAAAACAATGTTTTACTTTTTTAGTTGTAACTCGAGAAAAGCTCTTTTTAAAATTATTTTTATTTTGAAATATCTGTCTCTGATTAGTTTTTTGGTAACTTTTTCATATTGGAAATTTTTACGTTGACTAGCGTTTCAAAACAATATTTTTGAAGTTTTTGTTTCCAAAAAATTCTCGGTTTTCAGTTTTTATTAATTTCTATTTATTTTTTAGTGAAAAATCTTGGTTTTGGCCCTGAACATTTTTTATTTTCCTAACATTTTTTTCTCTCTTTGAGTCAATGATCCAAAAAATTATTCAATAAAAAAATGCATTTGTGATCATTTCGACATTTCGTAATATTTTTTTTGCGTATTTTTTAGCCATAAAAATATTTTTTACGGCTTCTAAAAAAAAATGTGGTACTAGTTGAATGGGTATTGGGTAAAATAAATTTATTTTTTCAAAAAAATTCTCTGATTTCTTTTTATATTTAAGTACTTTTTTATAAATTCATTTTTTTCATTTCTTATTGTCATTTGTGCGAATATAAACATGATTTTTTACTTACCTAATTGTTTTTTCCCCCTCAATTTTCTAATTTTAGAAAATGATTCGTCCAATTCTCATTTTTTTAAAACTTTTATTTTTACCTTAAAAGGAGTGTTTCTCTCATTTTCCTTTCAATTTTTTTAATACTTGCCATTTTTTCCTTTCAAGAAGAAAAAAACAATTTCCCCATTTTTGAGTATAATAAATTGTTTTACTAGTTTTCATATTGAAAAATTTTCTACAATTTTTCATTTAAAAAAGTGTAGCGGTAGGTTTTGTGTCCCGATCGGTGGCTGCACTGTTTGGTTCTGCGCAGCTTTCTCACGCATACGAGTATTTGTGTGATTGTTTCTGAGCTGTGTAGACAGTTTGGTTTTGGCAATTATACAGGGCGTAAAGGCGCTCGATATTTTGTAAAAATGTGATTTGTGTTTGTAAAGCCCCAGAATAAAAAGTTTCGCACCCCAAAATTCGTCTCAGTGATTTTCTTCTCTTCTCTAACCGGTTACTCTCCCCTCCTTAAGTATACCCCTTCAAAAGTAAACAGAATTTTTGGTATTTTATTTTTAAAATATTTTTCTCAAGTTTTTTCACTTCATAATTTTAAAAAAAATTATAATCACAAATTTTTTAAATTTGGTTTTTGAAATCTTTTTCTGTGAGAATGATTTTTTTAAATTTTATTTTTTTAGATTTTTGGGTTAAAAAATTGTGCCGTACCGATTTGCTGTTTAAAAATAATAATTCTTCAATTTTTGGATTTTTCTTTTATTTTTGCTTGATGCTTTTCTTCCTTATAATCTTATCATATTTTTTTCTATTTTTTCTTTCCTTTTTCTTTCTTTCTTTCTTTTTTTTTTGTTATTATTTTTAAGCAGATATTTTATTTTCTGATTAATTGTTATTTTTTCTGACATTTTCAAGATTTTCTTTTCCTTTCTTTCACCGATTTGTCGTTGAAAATAACTTTTTCAATTTCTATTTTCTAAAGAATTTTTCTTATTCAAGTTTTTTTTTTTTTTAAATTAAAAAATATTGTTCCTTTGGGGGGGGGGGGGAGTGTGAATGGCAATTTTTTCATAGTTCTCATCAAGAAATGGTCTTCACTCTAATTTACTATTTTAAAAAAGTAATTCATTTTTTTCTATCTTTGATTTTTAACTTGATAAAAAAAAATCTTTTTTTTTTAATTTTTTTTTTTTAAATATTGATGTTGAAACACTTTTTTGAAATATTTTTCATCATTTTTCTAAAATCAATTTTTTGAAAAAATTCCTCCTCATCCTGATTTTTTGTTTAAAAAAAGTTTTTATCTCTTTTTTCACTTCTTTTCTTATTCATTTTCATTTTTTTTAAAATCTAGATATCTTTAAAAAATAATAATTTTTACCTAATTTTTTTTCTCAAAAGAATTTTTCTAACTGATTTTCATTTCTATTTATTACTAAGTGAAAAGCAGGTATTTTCTTAAAATAAGTTTTAGATGATTTTATTTTTAAAATTTTTTTAGAACCATCACATTTTCCATAATTTTATGGCTAAATCTCAATCTTGAGTGCATAAGGAAAAAATGAGCCGGTATGTCATTTTTAAAGGCTGCCTCTTGAGGGTCCAGTCCCCTCTTTTCTGAAATTTCCTATCTCCGTTTCTAAAGCTCCAATTGAACATTTTTTCAAACAAAAGTTATAAATTGAGATCCTTGAAATAATTTTGGTTATTACAACAATTTTGATAGGACCCCTCCCTCTCTCCTTCAATTTTGTATGTAATACTTATCAAAATCAACTGAGGTTCATTTCCATCCGTTTTATATAAAATTAGAGAAGAGTTAGGAGTCCAGTCAAAATTTTTGTAATACCCAAAATTATTTCAAGAATCTCACCTACTTATAATTTTTGTTTGAAAATATTTTCTATTGGAGCCTTAGAAACAGAGAAAGAGAACTTTCAAATAAAGTAGAGCCTTGGATATACTGGCTCATTTTTTCCCTTTTGAAAACAAAATCTTTGGTCTTTTTCCATTACCTAGCCTAAGCATTGAATCTAGGTATCGATTTATTTTGGTTAATATTCTACCAAAAAAAATCTATTGAAAATTTTCCCATTATAAGGGCCAACTCCCTTCTTCCATTTTGATATTAAATTTAAAATTATTTCATTGCATTTCAGACGACATAAAATACAAGTTCAGCGGTTCTTTGCTAATGGGAAGCCAGTACCATTACACGATGGAAACCCAAACATGCTATTGCGTGCCAGTTGAAGATGGAATGGACATGTACCCATCCACTCAATGGATTATCGGTGTTCAACAGAGTGCAGCTGTGGCTTTAAATATGCCAGAGAACAGGTACCTACCTATACCTACTGGGAGATTGCCAATTGAGTTGAAACTAATACGTCTACCAATCAAAATCGTCTTGCAGCATTAATATCAGCGTCAAGAGATGTGGTGGTGGATATGGAGCCAAATTGGGACGATCTGCTTTGGTTTCGACTGCTTGCGCGGTGGCAGCATACAATATGCGAGTACCTGTTCGAATGGTTATGAAATTAGAAACTAATATGGAAGGTGTTGGCAAACGGTTCCCAATGTATGGCAAATACGAGGTAGTATCTATATGTAATTTATCACCCTGCTCTATTTCGTAATAGGAACCACGAACTATCTTTTTAATAAAAATTGGCGGTTTGATAATATTAAATTGTACTGAAGCGCGCGATACAAAATTATCCAATTTACTCCCTAATACGATAGTTTGATTAATTGAACCATAGGTAGCTGTAGACGATCAAGGAGTTGTGCAATTTTTGCAATTAAATACGTACACTGATCATGGCGCGTTGTCTAACGACGTAGTCGAAGGCGATATTATCAATTTCACCAGTCAACTTTACGATATCAGCACTTGGTCTTATAAATGTTACGGAGTCACCCTCGATGTCACCCCCAATACTTATTGTAGAGCTCCCGGTAACCTTTTCAACTTTAATAACCATTTGCGAATTTTTGACAGCTTTTGTATAGCCTTTGTTGGATGTTTTTTTGTGTGTGAAAGTTTCATTTCTACGCTTTTCATGTGCTGTGTTAGTGTGGTCATAGCTCCTAGCTCGAATTTGTACATAATCATTAACGGAGCTTTTTCGAGGGGTTCTCAAAAGTGAAATGGGAAAGCGTGTAGTGCGAAACTTTCAGTATTAGGGTGTTATTAAAAAAAAATCATGATTGATATTTTCTTTGGAAAAATCATGTGTCATGAATTCATGATGAAAGATGATGATCATCATTTTTTTCTAAAACAATATTATTGGTTTATTTTATAAGTGAAAAACATTCTGAGATTTTTTTTGAGCTTCATATCACCTTTTTAAGAAAAAAATTTGCAAAATTCCAGAAAATTATCCATTAAACTTTCAGAGAATTTTTTATAAAACCGCTGCTTCAAATTTCAAAAGAAAGATTCTAAAAATCATGGAGAATTTTTAATAAAATCTCGGAAAATTTTAAACAAAATTTCAGAAAATGGAAATATTTGACTGAATCCCAGAAAATAATTTCTGAAATTCTAAACCAATATTTACTGAATTATCAAAGAAATGAATAAATGAATAAATAAATTTACCTTCCTATAAAATCGCGTAGGTAGGTAAATTTTTCTTTCAAAATACCAAAAAATAATTCAAAGAGCTCCCTGAGAATTTTTCTCAAAATCTCAGAAATTTAAATTTTTCAAAAACTATGCTTCAAGTATGAAAAAAATTGTTCACAACCCGTATAAAAAAAAACTAATGGTTACCACAAAAAAAAACCAATGGTTTTTTCGCCACCATTAGTAGTAGTAATTGCAAATGTCACCACTACTATTACCATTACCATTACCATTGGTGATTTTCAAAAAACTACCCCATGTAATAAACATGTTTTTTGCATTAAAAAGGGTGTAAAATGTTAGGATTCTTGTTTAAATGCTCTCCTTGATACAAAATAAAAACAACCAAACCCCCCAAAAAAAAATTCGGCTGAAAAAATTTTGCGCCATCTGTAGGATTCGAACACATGTCCTCATACACCATCATACTTTCATTCCATCACTCTAACCACTACACCACCCTGACTGTTGATTTTAGTGGTATTATAAGTCTATTTATGCACTTTTTGCTACTCTGAACTTAGTTAAATTTTGTAATATTAAAGTATAATTATTTTTGTAGTAATAATTTAAACTAGTATTTTTCAAAATGTATACTTTCTACTGATTTACTTTTCGATGACGGTTTTCGGAGCCTCTGAATTTGATTATCGAACTTAATTTTACCTCCGACCCCAAATTGGGCCTATAGAAGGGGGGGTCAATTTTGAAAATTTCAAAATTCACAATATTGGTATCGAAATGTAGGTTTTTGAGGTCGCTGAATTCGATTTTCGAACTTAAATTTATCTCCGACCCCAAATTGGGCTTCTAGAAGGAGGGTCAATTTTGAAAATTTCAAAATTTATAACATTGGTATCGAAATGTAGGTTTTTGAGGTCGCTAAATTCGATTTTCGAACCTAAATTCATCTCCGACCCCAAATTGGGCGTCTAGAAGGAGGGTCAATTTTGAAAATTTCAAAATTTACAACATTGGTATCAAAATGTAGATTTTCGAGGTCGCAGAATTCCATTATATATGGAACTTAAATTTACCCCAACCACGAAATGAGTCTCTATGAGGGTGGTCACTTTTGAAAATTTCAAAATTCACAACGTGAATATCAAAATGTAGGTTTTTGAGGCCGCTGAATTCGATTTTTGAAGTTATTAAATTTACCTACCACCACAAATTCGGCCTCTAGGAGGGGTCAATTTTTAAATTTTCAAAATTTACAACATTGGTATCAAAATGGAGGTTGCTGAATTCGATTTTAAAATTTGAATTTTTCAACGACAAAAAGAGTTGAATAGAAATATAAACAAAAATTCGAAGTAATTAATCCATAACTACTAGTTCCTGAATGGAAATACTACTCATTTTTTTGAGTGAGGTTTATCTGCGAGTATCAAAAGATGCTAGTTACTATTAGTTACTAATAGTTACTATTAATCACCAATAGTAACCATGTGATTGTAAGTGTAACCATAAAATATTTTGATGGTTACTATTCATCTTCGATTGTAACCATTAAAATACTTATGGTTACCATTCATCTTCAATTGTAACCATGAAATTACTTATGGTTACTATTAATCACCATTAAAATTGTAATGTTTACTATTGGTTACCAATGGTATTTTATGGTAACCATTCATCTTCAATTGTAACCATGAAAGTACTTATGGTTACCATTCATCTTCAATTGTAACCATGAAACTACTTATGGTTAATATTAATCACCATTAAAATTGTAATGTTTACTATTGGTTACCAATGGTATTTTATGGTAACCATTAGTTTTTTTTTTATACGGGAAATCTCTAGAAAATTTTCAATAAAATCCCATAAAATCACTGAAAGAATCTCAGCGAACATATTTCAAAAAATCCTTGAAATTCCTTTGTTAAATATCCAAAAATTATCATATTTAAAAAAAAATCACAAAATTCCAGAAATTTTTAAATAAAATTCCAAAAATTCTTCAATAAAATCCCAGAAAATTTTTCACAAAATATAAGAAAATTCTTAACAAAATTTCCAAAAATTATTCTAAATTCCAAAAAAATGTATAATTACCTTTCATTAGCAAAATCGTGAAAATTCAGAAATATTTCGATAAAACCCCGAAATTTTTTTACAAAAATTTCAGTCACACCATTCCTATAAAATCTCAAGAAGATCCTTCAAATTTTGGGGGGGAACTTATAACAAAATCAGATTTTTTTGTCAACTAATGGCAATTTTAATTTAATCAGTGGTCAAGGTTACCATTTCGTCCAAGGCGAAATCCTACCATTACTAGGTATTGAATTTGAGAAAAAATGTTATTTTCAATAAATTTAAAAAAAAATGGCAATTTTAATTTAATCATTGGCAAAGGCTACCATTTGATCCAATGCAAAATCCTACCTTTACTGAATTTGAGAAAATTTTTATTTTCAGTAAATTTCAAAAAAAGACAATTTTAATTTAATCAGTGGCAAAGGCTTCCATTTGATCCAATGCAAAATCCTACCCTTACTGAATTTGAGAAAATTTTTGTTTTCAGTTAATTTCAAAAAAATTCTATCAAAAAATTTCTCCAAACGAGATTGCATAAATTTTTCTTCCAATGTCCTGAAAAACGATTAGCAAAATTCTTACAAAGTTTTTCTCAAAATCTTAGATATTTTCTAGGTTAATCCCAGAAAGTTATCCGTGAAAAATTTTTAAAAATATTCTTCAAATTTTGAAAGAACTGTTCACAAAATTCTGAAAACTTTTCAATAAAATACCGAAGAATTGATCACAATATTCCAGTATTTTGTTTATAAAATTGCTTGAACCTTTCTTCCATAGTATAATTCCAGAAAATAATTCACGAACTTTTCTGTAAATTTTTCGCGAAATTTCAGAAAATTTTGCACAAAATTTCCAAAAATTATTTTTGAAGTTTCGAGAAAACTTTTTACATAAGCTCCAAAATTTTAATGAAATTTGTAAAATGTTTCCAAAAAATTCCTAAAATTGATCCTAGATCTAAATGAAAGAAGAGTATTTTTTTGTCAATATCGCAGAAAATTCTTCATTTTCTTTAGAAAATCTCAAATATTTTATTAAAATTCTTGCAAGTTTTGTTTATGGAATCATACCTATAAAAAATTATTTTAAAAATTCCACCGAACTTTTCAAAAAATCCCATCAATATTCTTCAGAAGTTTTTTCACCAAATCGTAATTTTTTTTTTTAAATCATGGAAAATTGATCATAATTTCCAAAATTTTCAGAGTATTTTCGACTAAATTCTAAAAAATCTTCACAAAATTTTTCATAAAATCCTAGAAATTCATTACAAGCATCTCAGAAATTTTTTCAACGAAGGTGTTTCCGAAATTTCAAAAAATTTCCTGACAAAATTCCAGAAAATTTTCTCGACAAATTCCAAAGAATTTTTCACAATATATTGGATAACTTGAAAAAAATATATCAGAAAACTATTCCTGAAATTTCATGAATCCCCCCCCCCCCCGCCCTCAAAATCCCAGACAATTGATGGTATTTACTTATTCACAAAATTTATTTTCAGCGAACTTTTCTTCAGGTTTCTGAACATCCACCTCCTCTAATTTCTAATAACATGATTATCTCTGTCGTATTATGCGGAATCGGAGGGGAAGGAAGGGTCTAATCGAAAATTTTGTAATAACCAAAATTATTCCTAGGACTTCAAACTACAACTTTTGTCTGAAAATTTTTTCAATTAGATCTTTCCCTCCCCACCGATTTTTCATCACATTCCGCAGATGATAATTAAAAATTAGAGTAATGGGGGGGGGGGGAGGGGCCAATTGAAAACTTTTCAAACAAAAGTTGTAGATAAGATCTTGAAAATAATTTTGGTTATTATAAAAATTTCGATTGAATCCCTGCCTCTTTTTCGATTTTACGTAATTGGAGGGGAAGGAGGGGTGTAATCAAAAATTTTATAATAACTAAAATTATTACTAGATTTTCAATCTATAACTTTTGTTTGAAAATTTTTTCAATTGGACCCTCCCTCCCTCACTCTCCTAATTTTGAATAAGTATATCTACGGAGTGTTATGCGAAATTGGAGAGAAGGAAGGAGTCCAATTGAAAAAAAATTCAAACTAAAGTTGTAGCTTGAAGTTCTAGGAATAATTTTGATTATTACAAAACTTTTGATTGGACCCCTCCCTCCCCTCTAATTTTGAATAATAAGCTAATGTAGTATTGGTAAAATTAAACATCAACGATCCGCTTCCACGTAATTAAAATTATCAAACTATAGACTCGAGTATGAAACCACATCAGATCATTTTCACACCATTTCTTTTTTCGTTTTTCCGATTCATACTCGTGTAAAAAAAAATGAGAAAATTACGAATAACCTCGATTCAGGCTTGAAAAGCATCGCAATTAAAATAACGCACCGAAGAAACGCCATTAAAAAAACTTAGCACATTTTAACGAAACCTAGCCCGGCCTCGCGAGCAATTTAATTGTAACGTTGTACGACATTTTAAGATACATATAATTCAATTTTTTTTTTCACTTCGCAGTTTCAAAACCGACCCTAACGCAGCGGGGCGCGACGTACGTAGAAGGAAAAAACCACCTCGCGATAAATTTACTTTGACTCGCTACACCGGCTTGGCATTCCTTTTATATTAAATTCTTTCAACGCGAATAATTACCGCAATGGCGAAATTTTGTTTCGAGTAAAATGTGCCTTCCTTCTCAGTTCTCGCAGCTCAGACATAAGGTTGACGTTGATTTTAGGTCGCTTTACAAAATAGCTAAGGTGTGTGGGTACCTTTACCTTTCTATACATAGACGTACGTATATATGCTTTACACGGGTGGGTAGGTAGCGAAAACTCGCGTTCAAACACACGTTTAATTAATATCACCACAATGAACAATTTTACACTCGTTTCGGTTTTAACAAGTAGGTATTTCCCATGTACAAATGTCGTACTCACCGATGCCCCTTTTGCGAATAAACACACCCCGAGGGGGTGACGGTTATTCGTGTATAGTGTATACTCATTTTACGATATGCTTGTTTTCACGTTTTGCGGTTACATGTTAAGAGTTTCGCATATTATCGTTAAATATTAATTTTGCTCCGTTTCGAATTCGCGTTTGCTTTAATTAAGTTGACATTTTTCATACACGGCTATACGCGCCACGCCAAGCAGCGTCGTTGCGACGACGCTCAAACCATTTTTGCTTGTTTTTTTCAAAAATATCACCACACAGTACACGATTCCTACGTACAATGGTAGTTGGGCGAGTATTAATTAAAAGTCGAGTACATGTCCGTGCAAACAGATTTCAACGTTCGTTGGGAGTTGTGTCGTTAAAATGTACTAAAATAATAACGTCATTACATTTGCCCCCAAGGTGCCTTTTTCTGTATCGAAAAGTCCACCGATGTGGTGATTAAAAATCGAGTATGGTGTGTGGAGATAAAATAAAAATGGTCCATGTGGCTACAAGTAGGAGTTCATTTCTCTTCAATGATTCCTTAAAAAGTTTGTTGACTACTTACTGTTTTCTCTTTTATTTATTTACTTACTTATTTATTTATTTTTTTTGTCATATCCATTGAAAATATTTAATTAGGTAGGTACATGAAAGATAGTAAATATTGAAATTCAAAAATCACAATATTTTTGAAAAGTGAAATGAAATTAAATAAAACTAGACACCTGCGCTAGCGCAGCTCTAACAGTGTTCGTAGCTTTTGATTTCTAAAATTAAAGTAGATGAAATTTGCAACAATGGTTCTATTAATTCTTCTTTACCGTTCATTTTTGTTTTTGTTACATTCGCACTAAATGACTGAATATTTTTACTCTAATAAAACATACGAAAGCCTATTTCAAAGGGTGAAAACTTACTTACAAAATAATGACAAGTCTACTTCGATGACTATGCAGTAAACCTTCAATTAAATTTTGTCCATTTTTTAAAATAATTTATCTATTAAAATTTCTCATTTTAAAAAAATTAGCTGCAAATTTCTCAGTTCCTGCTTGCTCGTATGTACCTACGTGCTAGTTGCTCAAATTCTTTTTTCATTTTCTGGTTTTTCAAGTTTTGCTATTTTTTTAAGTCATAATTTTTTTAAAAACCATCAAGTGTAGGTACTACAGTTGAGTACTCAATTTTTTAAAATTTGTCAGTTTTTTGAAGTTTTAGAATAAATTCACTATTTTTTCAAGTAGGTAGGTATTTAAATTTTTTTAAAACAATCAAATCAAATTTGATCAACTATTGCCACTTATTTTTAATTTTTTCCCTATATACTGCTACCAGTTCCAACTAATAAGTTTTTGTTTATCAAAATCCACCATTTTTTAATTAATTTTTTTTTATTTTTCTAACATTGTTAGTTTTTTCCAAATTTCTAAATTCATTAAATTTTGTCAAATTAAAATTAGATTAATTATAATCGTCAATTTTTTCAATTTTGACGATTTTATGAAATTCCATTTCATTAAATTTCTTTGTTCTTCAAAATCTTCATATTTTTAAACAGTCAACTACTTTTTCATTTTTTCCCCAAGCTTTTTAACGTTTTCACATTTAGATGTTTTTCCTTTTCATAACTGGTTAATTTCTAACATTTTTCTTTCACTTAAATTTGACATTTTTTTCAAATTTTCAAGTTCCCTACAATAACCAAATTTATCAAATTTTCTAATTTTTCTGAGGTAGGAATACTGTTTCATAAAATTAAAATTTAATTGCATTCATATAAAAGATTCCAAGTTCGGCAGGAATTTTCTAGTTTTTAGGTTTTGTCAAGTTCTTGAATTTTGACAATTTTATGAAATATTTACAAAATTCATAGCTTGCCTACACCTTGTCATGTACTTTGAGTTTTCAAAATTTTTTCAGTTTTTAAAATGTTTTATCAATTGCAATATCAACAATTTAGACACATCACCCTTTTTTGGTGCAAATCATCATACTCCATTAGAAAATTATGGAGAGCCTGCTTCTTGGCTTTGGCTGCAATTTAATAGCCGAATTACTTTTTATATTTTTATTAATTTTTTGTACAATCATCTGAAATGATGCACAAATTGTAATGAGCTTGCTTCCTTGGCTGCAATATTCATCATCTTCGTTACAAAATTATGGCAAGCCTGCTTCGTTGACTGCAATATTACTTATTTGTACTTCGTTACAAAATTATGGCAAGCCTGCTTCATTGGCTGCAATATTATTCGTACTTTGTTACGAAATTGTGGCAAGCCGGCTTCGTTGGCTGCAATTTATCGTACTTTGTTACGAAATTATGGCAAGCCTGCTTAGTTGGCTGCAATTTATCGTACTTCGTTACGAAATTGTGGCAAGCCTGCTTCGTTGGCTGCAATTTATCGTACTTCGTTACAAAATTATAGCAAGCCTGCTTCGTTGGCTGCAATAAAAATGAAAACAATGAGGAAAAAAACATTAAAAAAATTCAAAAAACCAAACCAAAAATCAAAACAGAAAAAATAGGAAAATTTGAAAAAGGAAAAAAGCACACCAATAGATACTTGGAGAATTCAAAAAATGAAAGCAAAAATCGAGGGCCAAAATTTGAATAGACTGAAAGAATTTGCGAGTAAACAAAATGGGAAAACCAAAAAAGCACAAGAAAAAAATAGAAATAAAAAAAGCTCACCAGTAAATGAAATTCAAAAAAAAAAAATCAAAACAAAAAATTGAACTCACTGGAAGAATTCGGAAGTATTAAAAAAATCGGAAATTTAAAAAAGCACACTGAATAAAATACAGAAACGAAAAAAGCTCACTAATAAATAAAACTAAAAAAAAGAAGCAAAAATTGAAAGCAAAAATCGAAATAAAAAATCGCGAGACTAAACTTTGAACACATTAAAAGAATCTGCATATAAAAAAATTATCAAAATGAAAACTAAAAATAAATCAAAAATTCTTACCTGATTAATTAATACTGCAACCACAAACAAAATTTAATCAATTTAAACAAAACCAAACAAAAAAAAACAACAGCACAAACAGGAAACAAATTTAATTGAATAATTTGAGGTCCTAAACTGACCTGAAGAATAACAAAGAGAACAAATTCGATGTGCACTCTTTGTCATCAAAAACCATACTGGATGAAAAAACGACCCAGCCAAACATGTCCCCCTCCAACATCGCATAGTCACACCACCTACGCATTAATTCAAACTGAAAACTAGATCAACCCATTGTTCAATTTTGAACATTTTAGATTTGCCTCGAAAAAAGATAAGACTGCCTACCACAAGTCGGACCCATTGTTCAATTTTGAACATTTAAAATTTATTGCCCTAAGCAAAGATAAGATAAGAACTAGACACGGACCATTATTTGATTTTGAACATTTTACATTTTTATTGCCTCAAAAAAGATAAAACGGCAGAGCACAAAGATAACGTTGTGACGTGACCATTGTTCGATTTTGAACACTTTAAATTTATTGCCCTAAGATAAGATAAGATATGAATAATAGAAAAGTCCCCTTTTCCCTTTTTTTATACAAGTGAAAATTGCAATTATCTCGATAATTACTCATTAGATTCACACACAAATCTCATTGGCCCTCCGCCGTCATGAACTCCACATTCCTTGAAAATTTGAACCAAATCCATCCCATCGTTAATGAGTTAACCTCGATAAACCTATTTCAAAATTTTATATTTCAAGACTGAAACCAATAGTGTGCTTACGCACACTAAAAAACCCTGAGCATATTCAGCATTTTAAGAAATAACGAAAAACTGTACACAAATTTAAAACTGCCATTTGAAGAAATTTTTATTTAATTTGATTATTCTGGAAGATGTTTCTAAGAAATAGTGAAAAAATTTTAATCAAAGAGAAAAGTTTTTGGAAACAATTTTTCGGTAAGCTCAAAATTAGAAAAAGTGAGAAAAAACCTAAACAAAATTAAACAGTTGTTCAGAAATTTTTTTTCATAAGTACGAAATAAAGAAAAAAAAAATACAAGAAATTGATATAGGTAAATTTGAAAAAAAATTAAAATTTTTCAAGCATAATAAATCCTGAAAAATTACTTACCCATGGAATTTGAAAATTTTTCAATTTGCTTCAATAAGTATTTTACTGATCTACCCAAACTTACAAAAATTTTGAAAAATCAATGACAAACTTTGAAAAAAAAAATTATGTAACGTACGAAAGGCTCTGGTGTGATAAGGGGGTCAATCGGCCCCCGGTCGAACTTTGAATTTTTTTCACAGATTCCAATTTTGTATCGTAAAAGGAGATTTTAGAGCGAATCAGCGATCACTTACCTCACCCCCTGGGGGCTGGGGTCTCAAAAATACGATTTTTAGCTTGAAAATCCCATCTTCGCGAGTTTTCAACCGATTTTCACCAAACTTGGCATGTAGGTAGAGGTACCCAAGGGGGATGTTGTGAAATTTTTTCAGATTTTTTTTACTCCTCTAACGACCTTGAAAACGACTTTTAACACTTTAAATCGCCCTGGAGGGTACTGTTTTAGAGTGCGCTCGAAGGAACATTTTTTTCTCTTGTTTTTCACACCCTTTTACGCTACCTAGAATTTTTTCGAATTTTTATCGTTGGTGCAACTTCCCCAAAATATTCAAAAGGTCAATTAGTCGTGCTTTTTCCCCCACTGAACGTTCATTTTTTATCAAAATTTTTTTTTCCTCGAGGTACATCACTAGATGCTCCTTTATACACCTTTTGCCCGAATTTCACCTTAATTCGTTCATTTTTCGTGAATTGAGGTTTTTTCATTAATTTTATGTGAATAAAATAATTGAGTAATCACACGAAATGATCAAATGAAAAAACTAATCGGGCAGGTCAAACTACCCCGGTTTAAACCTTTGCAGTGATCATTTTGCCCAAAATTGAAAAAGTTAACATTTTTACCAAAAACTCAATTTCGATAAAATGAAAAAAATATAGATAAAAGTTGAACAATCATTTTCTACGTAAAAATTGAAATAATTTTACTCAAAAATAAAAAGTAGGTAGGTAAGAGATTTTTTTCACCAAAAAAATTAAGAGACTTCATTTAAAAATATTGAAAAAATATTTTTGCTCATAACTTTTCTGACGCTTACTCATAAAAAATTCGAGATATTTTTTAGTCTAAGAAAATCCAGAATTTCTGTCAAAAAATCAGACATTTCTTCCTCCAAGAAACTTCATTTTTTAAAAGGGAAAAATTGAAAAAACTTTTTTTTCATACATTTTTTTTAAAAATTCCAAAAAATGGAAAAACATTTATTTTTGCTCCAAAGAAAATAGAGAATTTTCTACGTTGGCTCACTGAAAAAATTGACATATTTTCTGTCTCATAGATATTTTTTTGCGAAAAAGTTGAAAATTAAAAATTTGTACCCAAGAATTTCAGAAATATTTTTCTCTCCAAAAAATCCTGTTACAAAACTTCAAAAAAATATTATAAACATTTTTGAATTGGAAAATTCTGAAAAAAAAAACAATGAAAAGATTGTTTCAAAAATTTTAACCACAAAATTAACAAAGAAAATTATAAGTGCCCACTCTGCCCATCAATTGAAAAAATCAAGGTAGGTATTAAGAAATTGAATAATATGAACATCTTGAAAAATGGGAATATAAAAAAAGTTGTAAATAGGCCAATTTTTAATTTTAAGTTACAAAATTTTTGAAATTTTTGTAAAAAATTTTGAAAAATGGATTAAAAATTTTCCACGAGTGAAAGAAGAAAATTAAAATCAAGTATGTTATTTTATTACTTAGTGAGAAAAGATGCGCAACGAATTTCAAAATAAAATGATACAAAAATTTCCAAAAACAAGACACGTCATTATTAGGCATTTATATTAAAAATTATTTATTATCTACTTAGGTACCTACGGTTGCAAAAATTCAAAAAAATCTTGATGAATTTTTTTTTATAAAATATATAATATTTTGATACCTATACAGAAAAACAGAAGAAAAAGAGTGTTCAAAAACATTTGAAATACAAAAATGTAAATAATCCTGATAGGTACATACCTACAAAAAATTTTGAAAATTAAAATGGGAAAACGAGATATTTAAAAAATTTTAATCAGCATGTACGAGATAGAAAAAAAATTGTACTTACTTACAAATTAAAAAAAAATCAAGGCATTTAATAAATCTCGAAAAAAATGTACCTATGTATATTGGCATAAAAAAAATTATTGACCAATTTTTCATTTTTAAATTACAGCAGTTTTGAAATGTTGATTTTTAAAAAAAAAAATTTAATTTCCACGTGTGCAAAAATCATTGAAGTAGGTGAAGAATTGAAACAAAATTAAAAAAAATAAAAAATAAATTCCAAATTATAATGATATAAAATTCCCCTAAAAAAAGGCATACCTAGAATAAAAAAGTCAAATTTCTTCATTCGAAAAAAAATTACCACAAAAATTACTTACTTATCTTAGGTAATGAAAATTTTCAAGAAAAAGTTTCGAAAGAAAATTTAAAAGTTTATTTAGAGAATTTTAATTAGAAGTTTCCCTTAAAATTGAAGAAAATAACACCTGAAATTAAAAAAAAATAATGCATAACAAAATTGCATTAAAAAAACATTAAAAAAAGGCACGTATCCATAAATTTGAAAAAATAAAGATTAATTGAAATGTTCTTACTTACAAAAAATTTTCCAACATAAAATCAAAAAAAAAAAAAAAAAGGATACCTTTACCAATTCTATTTAAAAAATCAAAATAATCTTTCACAAAAAATTAAAACAAAATTCCAATAAAAAAATTACTGAAAAATTTCGCATACTTACAATTTGAAAGAAAGTACTGAGAAAAATAATTCTAAAAGAATAATTTGAAAAATACAAAAAAAAAACTGATAGGAAAAGTTTTGAAAAAAATATTTTAAAACCTGAAGAAAAGGTTTTGAAATCGGAAGTTATTTTTTAAAAGTGATAAAACATACCTATTTGTATCAAAATAATTTCAATGAAAGAGTCTTCTGTAAAAAAAAAAAAAAAATTGAAGAAAATTTTTGGATAAAGAAAATCGAGTAGCTAGAATATGCTTTTGAAAAAATGCAAATTAATGTAAAAAATCTTCATTTTTTCTCATTTTTGCTTCTTTTATACCCCACCCCTTCCATTCTACCCGAATAATTATCGTACACTTTCTCGTTCTGTTACATTTTTCATTTTCAAAAATGAAATTCCCAAGTCTCAAAATATTTTCAAATTCGTAGCTGCAGAGGTTCACAAACATCGTCAAACAAATTAAACGTTTTCATTTCAGTATTTTCAAATAAAGAAATCACCTTTCCGTTTTACCTTTATCCACACGTGTTCTAAATTAAAACTTATTCAAAGCACCCAAGTAAGCATATTTTATTGACACCGAATTTCTACTGATCAGTATCATTTTTACTGTATATACATTACATATAAATATATAAAAAGTTCGTTATTATTCTCGATAACGACGATTTCATCAACACAAGTTTTCGAAGTTCGACAAAACAACCTACACTTATGGCAATAACGTTGTCTCCAAAGGATAACGTGCTATTTACTCTATCTTTATTCAAATCTTGCTACATTCGAATTAAATAATTTTAAACAAAAGATTAGTTTGGAAATGGTGGAAAACAATAAAGTCTAGAAAAGTTGGCGTGCATGCTGGGATCTTATCAGCTCATGTTCGTAATGCATTTTCTTTCTCATTTCCAATCATCTGTGTGAATATCTACATTACACTTACATCATATGCACCCAAGCATATTATAGAAATACCTTTACGCAATTCTGGAATTGATAAAAGTTTTTATAGCTTCGAGAAAACTACAACGAAAGATACCAGAGTCGAGTTTAGGGTGAAGGAGATACAAAATAGAAAAGATTTTCCATTATAATCTGGTTGTAAGTTTTAATTATAAGCAAGAACCTATTAATAGCGACGTGACGACTCTAATACGTTAAAGTTTCCACGCTCGTGGAAAATTGATAATTTTTTTTCAACTTTTCTCGATTTTTAACCGTACTAAAAACCAGCTAGGACGATATCCGACGACATTTTACTCGAGTACGAATATTTTTTGGAGGAAGTGGGGGTAAAATTTATAGCTAAATTTGGTATTAGCGAAATGACGCGACGCACTATATTGCAGCACACTTTATTGGCCATTTTTTCAACATTATTGGCTATAAATCTGCCTTTAAAAAGATGGCGAACAGCATCCGACAATTCTTTTCATGCTCTGTATTTTCGCAAACGTCGCTTCGCTCTTTTTTCCCAAACTTTCTCCCAAGATAGCATTCAAATTTCGTGTAATTTATTCGAAAAAACACCTAATAGGATTTTATTTCGCAGGAGTCAAGGTCTCTTTGTTATTAAGTGTGGCTTTGGTTGAAATATATGTTTGTGTGTCCTAATTTTGTGTTATGTACACCTGATGATTTAGGGTGGGGTGAAAAAGTGGGATTTTTGCAATTTTTTTTTTAAAGTCTCGAAGGATTTTATACAGGGTGTCCGGTGGGTGGTAGGGATTGGAGAATATTTGAGATTTGTATATACAACAAAGCACAACTAATAAAAATTTCACGAACACCTGGTGCCTATCTTTGTAAATGAAGGTGCTAAAGAGGTTCGGAAATTGGCATTTTCTAACAAGGTAACCTCGCCAACTCGTCACCTCCGATTGAGTTGAAATTTGGCTCACTGATAGAGCATGCCACCCAGACCTCACAACCAAATTTTTAGCTGCCGAAAATGATTTTTCGATTTTTGGCGAATTTTTGAAAATGGCTAAAACCACCTCCCCAAAAACCATTTTTTGAAAAAAAATTGTAGATTTCAAGATAGAATCCTGAAAATTGGGTTGTACACTAAAGTCGACCTCCCGAGTCGATTGGCGTCATTTTCGAAACGATCTGGAGCCTCCAGAAAAAGTTGTTTTTTCTCCAGCGCACTGGAATAGCTCCAGACAGCGCTGTAATTAACTTCGGTAGCTGGAAATTTAATCCTAGCGTTAGTATGGTGCCCTCTATCGATTGACGTAGTTGAATCCAAAATCCGACGTGACGAGTTCGCACGTGTTTTTTTGACAACTTGAAAATTTTGCATTTTTTAAAAATCTCCAAAAAATCAATAGCTTTGTTTTTTTATCGCGGATTGTGCAGAATCTGGATTATGGATTCTCACATTTACTTCTTAAAAAAAGGTTTAGAAATATTCTGATCAATTATTCTGAAAGGTTTATCAAAAACAAAACAAAAGAACACAGTAAAATCCATAATCCACTTTTATAATCTACTCATCGAGCAGATTATTAAATGGATTCGCACAAACCCTCACAATCCAAAATCCAGATTGTGCATAATCCGCGATAAAAAAACAAAGCTAATTTCTCCAGCAAATCATCCGAAACTTCGTCTACCCCTTAAAGTCAACCTCCCGAGTCGATTGACACCGTTTCCAGAAAATGTTGACTTTTACCGTCTGAAGAGATTCCAGTGTGCTGGAGAAAATTCAACTTTTCCTGGAGGCTCCAGATCGCTTCGAAAATGATACCAATCGACACGGGAGGTTGTCTTTAGTGTACAAACCAATTTTCAGGATTCACTCTTGAAATACAATTTTTTTTTCAAAAAATGTTTTTTTGGAGGCGGTTTTGGCCATTTTCAAAAATTCGCCAAAAATCGAAAAATCATTTTCGGCAGCTAAAAATTTGGTTGTGAGGTCTGGGTGGCATGCTCTTTCAGTGAGCCAAATTTCAGCTCAATCGGAGGTGACGAGTTGGCGAGGTTCCCTTGTAAGCAAAATATATTGGCAATACTGCAATCAAAAAAAAATTTCAGCACTGGTAGTGCAGAGCACTTCAAAAAGGCAAAAAAAAGTTGAAATCACATTGGGATGCCTATCTCTGAAGAAGGTATTGTAACAGGAAATTCTTGCCAAAAGTATTGCTTTCCTAAATTTTTTTGGGAGAGGGGCACTATAGCGAAACATGAAAATTGAAAATTTAAAAATTCTGTCGAAGACAATACCTTATTGAAACAGGAGTACCTACCTAACTTTTTAAGAAGAACAAAAATAATTGTTTGAAAATTTTGCTCATCTTTGGAAATGAAGGCGCTGAAGAGCTGTAAATTTCAGTTCTCAAAGCATTTTATAGTGCCTTCATTTTTACACCTAGGCAAATTTTTCAAATAACTTATGTGTTTCTCTTAAGAGGCTAACATCAATATTTCATGCATTATCTCAACAGAATTTTAAAAATTTTCTAACTCATCGCCCTTTTATAATCAATATAGGCACTCGATCCACTTCAAGTTTTTTGTTAAATTGATTCAGTAATGGGTATCCAAATCTCAAATATCTTCCACCACTCACGGGAAAACTTTTCCAGTAGGGGAACATCCCGTATTGCAAATTTTCACGAACGATTTCAAATAGGGACTGCATAGGATATCCTACTCCCAAAAAGTCTCCCTATCTCTGTATCTGAGACCTCAATTTAAAATTGTTTCAAATAAAAGTTATACATAGGTTGAGATCTTTAAAATAATTTTGGTATTAACAAATATTTTGATAGGACCTCTCCCTCTTTTTGAATTTTGCATTATACGTATTTAGATAAGAAAACAATCAGGTGATTCTTATACATATTAGGCAAAATTGGATTGGAGGGAGGGGTCCAATCGAAATTATTGTAATAATCAAAATTATTTGGAAGATCTCAATCTATAACTTTTGTTTGAAAATTTTTGCAATTGAAGCCTTAGGAACGGATATAAATGACGCAGACATGTTAAGAAAGGCAGTGGGCCCTAAAAAAAGAGGAGCATATTAAGAGAATGGAACCACAGCTCATTAAAAAAAGAAATAGGTCTCAGTTAACGATTGCAAGGACACCCCCCCCCCCCAATTTTCGACCAAGTAAGCTATTTGTAATTTTGAGCCAATTTCAAACATCCAGCTTCACTCAACCAGCTAAAGTTGGATTTCTCATTCAAAACAGCCCTTCAAATTAATACTTATGAATGTTTTGATCAGGTGGCTGTAAACGAAAAAGGTGAAATACAATATTTGACCGTCGACACATACACTGATAAAGGTATCACTTTCAATGACTCCCTAATGGACGGAATCGTCATGCATATACAAAACTGCTACGATTCAAGCTCTTGGAAAATCGTTCAGTACGATGTAAGAACAGATTATTGCCCAAATACTTATGTCAGAGCACCTGGTATGTGCAACTGAAATTCGTTTTACGATACCTCGTTATAAATCTAGAATTAATCGAAAGTGTTCTGCAATCTTGGGTAGTGTGCAATTTGCTGATGCTTGTGCTTTTTTTGATGTTGCTTTGCTTCAAATCGCATGGTGGAAAGGGCTGAAAATCATTTGGATGCTGGAGGTGGTGCAAAGCTTGTTCAGAATATTCTGGAAGTGAATGCCAAAACTTGAGATTTGGATGTAACCCAGTATAACAACAAAAAACATTATGCCCACTTAGTGAGTGCCTATCTCAATTTTGAAGAGCCATTGACTGAAAGCACATGATATAGGCGTAACTTTTCAAGAGGAAGAAAAGAAGTACCTAATGAGAAAAATTGACCTGTAGGTATTTGAAAATGAAAATAAAGATGCTGTAGAGCTTTGGAAATCGGTGTTTCATAAGAAACCCAAGAATTTTTCAAAGTTTGAAGTTCTGTAGCATCTTCATTTTCAAAATTTTTCACTGAAATTTTTTTGTTTCTCTCAAAAATTTTTGGGAGAATGTTTCGTAGAGCCTCTTAATGAATTGAGGAAGATGATATTTTTGAAAAGAATTTCTTGTTCCTATAACTCCTTCAATTGGAGTAGGGAAAAAGTTGTTGTCAATCCATTTTCAACAATGCAGCATTAAATTTACAAACAAAGATAGGCACCTGGTGCACATAAAGTTTTTTATTGGTGGTATTTACTCTTTTATATCCAAATCACTAGATTTGATATTCACTTCTGGTCCACCCTGTATAGCACCATTACTCTATAATTTGATACCATTCTTCAGGTACTGATACTCGATTTTGTCTGCTTTTTTTTTGTAGGTAGCACAGAAGGTGTAGCTCTGATTGAATACATTATGGATCATATTGCCAGTGTAACGAATCTCGACCCTATAGATGTGAGATTGGCCAATTTGAACAAAGAAATGTCCTCAGCTATACCGCCGTTGATTGACGACATAAAAGCTAACTCAGACTTCGAGAATCGTAAAAAAGCTGTCGGAGATTTTAACAAAGTAAGAGCTCATGGCACCTTCCAACTAGCTCATTTATGCTCAATTAAAAAAATAATAATACTTCTTAATTATAATAAAGGCCAATCGATGGAAAAAAAGAGGAATTTCTATAGTAACCATGACATACCCATTTGAAGCACCCAGTTCTTTCCACATCCTAATGTCAGTCTACATGTATGATGGGTCTGTGGCCATAAGTCACGGAGGAATTGAAATAGGTCAAGGTATCAATACAAAAGTAAGTATACAGGTGTCCCTCTCAAAGCCATCTTGTTATCGTGCCCAAAATAATGATACATTTCCACTAAGGTTGCTCAAGCTGTCGCTTACACTCTAGGCATAGATATAACAATGATTAAAATCAAACCTTCGATGGCTTTAACAAGTCCTAACGATGGACCAACTGGAGGAAGTATGGCTAGCGATGGAGTTACTTTTGTAAGTACTTACTCACGTTTTCTCTATTTCCAGTTTCTTCTTTCTAATCCTCAGGTGATTATTTCAGGCTGCTTTGGATTGTTGTAAAATCCTCCTCGCGAGATTGGAACCTATAAAAAATAAAAACCCTGGTAAATCGTGGCCCGAACTGATTTTAGCCGCAGCAAATGCCAGTGTTGACTTGTGCTGCGAAACCATGTAAGTTTACATCGCAATTCACCGCCTTCTTAAATTAAACAGGCCACCATCTTGCTCGAAATGAACACTCATAATATATGCAGCGTGTTCGTATAGTATGGGAAAAACCTCCGTACACGGAAACGCAACACATTCAACGCACGAGTTGAATATATTGCCTACTCTGGCTCATAAGGAAAACAGCCAGACGAGGCTGGTTAACACGCTGGTCAAATATATTGCCTAATCTCTTTAATGTACTATACTACGAAGGTATAAGACGCGATATAAACATTACTCGTTTGTGTGTGTATTTTACAGGTATCCCTCTGCGCCTAGTAAGGCCCTTAAATATAACATTTTCGGAGTGGCTGTGGCCGAAGTCGAGGTTGATCTATTAACTGGCCAATATTTGGTATGGAATGATACTTTAATGAATCAAGTTAAGTCTGTGGGATGCTAATTGGTTGATTTATAGATCGACAGAGTTGATTTGTTGGAAGATGTGGGCCAGAGTATCAGTCCTGATATAGATATAGGTCAAGTTGAAGGCGCTTATGTGATGGGCTTGGGGTATTGGCTGAGTGAGAAGTTGATTTATGATCAGAATACCGGAGCTTTGCTGACTAATCGAACTTGGGTACGTATGCAGGATGTCGAGCTCGCTGGTATTTTATAAAATTAATTAATTAATAAATGGATGTAATGTAAATTTGCAGAATTACACACCCCCTGGAGCTAAAGATATTCCAGTCAAATTCAATGTACATTTCAGAAGAAACGCTCCCAATCCAAATGGTGTTCTTAGATCGAAAGGTAGGCATGCCTAATTAATGATTTTTTTGAGCAAATCTTCAACTTTCTTAGGATTAGGAACTGTTTTTTTTTTTTTTTTTGAAATTAATAAAAAAAATTAATTTTTTTTGGATTATTTTCATAAAAACATAGCGAGAGGTAGGCACTTACTTTACCAATCAATTTTTTGTAATAATAAATTCTTGTCTTTATTTTTCGGAAAACGATTATTTTCAAAATTTTTGATTGGGGAATGAACTGTTTTTTCAAAAATTAATTTTTCAATAAGTTGAAAAAAACAGATCATTAATAATTCACTTGGAAAATTTTTTTTGGACCATCATACCATTTTTTAAAGATTTTTTTTTTGAAGAATTTTCCTTCAATTTTGATTTTTTTTTGAATGATAATTTTTCACATACAGTTTTTCAAAAATATTTTAGCATGGTATGAGTAGGTAGGTATCTATATGCTTTTTAACTTTTAAAAAAAAATAATTTTTGTAAAACATGAGCTTAGTCATCTTTTGATTTTTTTTTAATACTTATCATTTCATGGATGTAGATACCTTCATAGAAAATTTTCATCTCATGAGAACAACTTTTTTCTTCTAAAAACTAATTTTGAAAGATTTCACATAGTTTTCATCTAAAATAAACTTTCAGTTTTTTTTACGAAAATTTATTTTTCGAAAAAAATTACCAAACTTTAGGAAGAGGTGAAATTAAAAAAAAAAGATATCATTCTCATTGTTTGAATTTTTAGCAAAAAAATATTTTCTCATTTTTTGAAAGTAAATTGTTTGGAATTTTTTTGTCAGGAAATTATTTCAACTTTAATTTTTTTTACATATTTTTTACATTGGAATCTCCATGTTCAAAATTCTAAAAAATAGAAAATAATTTTTTTTTTTTTAATGAAATAAAAACTCCCTTGAAATTAAGAGTCTAGGTAACTAACAAGGGAACATCGTCAGCTCGTCACCTCCGATTGAGCTGAAATTTGGCTCACTGAAAGAGCATGCCATGCCACCCGGACCTCACAAACAAATTGTTAGCTGCCGAAGTTGATTTTTCGATTTTTGGCGAATTTTTGAAATTGGCTAAAACCACCTCCCCAAAAACCATTTTTTGAAAAAAAATTGTAGATTTCAAGATAGAATCCTGAAAATCGGTTTGTACACTAAAATCGACCCCCCGAGTCGATTGGCACCATTTTCAAAGCGATCTGGAGCCTTCAGAAAATGTTGACTTTTGCAGATTCCAGTGTGCTGGAGAAAATTCAACTTTTTCTGGAGGCTCCAGATCGCTTCGAAAATGGTGCCAATCGACTCGGAAGGTCGATTTTAGTGAACAAACTACTTTTCAGGATTCTATCTTGAAATTTACATTTTTTTTTTCAAAAAATGTTTTTTTTGGAGGCGGTTTTAGCCATTTTCAAAAATTCGCCAAAAATCGAAAAATCAACTTCGGCAGCTAAAAATTTGGTTGTGAGGTCTAGGTGGCATGCTCTTTTAGTGAGCCAAATTTCAACTCAATCGGAAGCGACGAGTTGGCGAGGTTCTCTTGTAAGTAATTAAGGTTTCTTATCTTTCATTTTTTATTTGTAAATTTTTACCAAGTTTTCCGAATAATAGAGTATTTTTATTCTTTTTTTTTTCAAGTAAAAAAGCGTAGATTTTTTTAAAAACTGACGATGCATTTTTTTTGTTTGAAGAAATGTGTTTTATAGGAATTAGGTATTTTTAAATTTATTTGATTTCTTCTTATGAAAGAAAAATTTTTCATTTTTTTTTGGAATACTTTTTTGAGTTTCAAAAAATATTCATCTGAAATAAGGTTTCAAGTATTTTTTTCAAACATTGAATTTTGCTGATTATTTTTTGAATTTTTTTTTATCATTAAAAATATATCTGTTTTGCACTTTGATTAAAAATTATGTTTAAGTTCCTATTAATGAATTTTGCAATTTTCAGATGAAATTATACTTTAGTTAAGTAATTTATTTTTCCGAAAATTAATATTCAGAAAAATTACCAAAATCAAATTTTTAAAGGGAATAAATTTTTTAAAGATGATATTATTGGTATATTTAATTTTTATTAGATTAAAAATCTTTTTTTTAGTTCTTTTTGAAAACAAACTTCCTAATTTCAATTTTTTTTTTTTCAATTTTTCAAAATGAATTTCATTTAGGATTTTTTTTTAAAGATTTGATTTCTCATCAACTCAATTTAAAAACTTATTAATTGAGCCCTATAGATGCAAAATCCGCCAAGTCCATATTTTTTCGAAATTCACTTTTTTCGCGATTCGTATACTAGGTACCATCCTCCATCGACCCACAACAAGAAAATCCGCCAAGTCCAGTTTTTACACAAGTAATCGGCCATCAAAGATCGCTCTTCCATTCAAAAACAGCTAGTTTTAGAAGGTTTCTGATTCAGTTACGAAACGTTTCTGTGACCAGACATCTTACCCGACACTACTGCCAACAACATTTATACTCAATGCGTAAATAACAACCCATTTATATGAAGTCACATTTCCAAAAATCAAAATCTCAAATTTACGTTTTTCGCCTCCCCTCAAAAATTTCAAAAAGTGGACTTGGCGGATTTTGCATCTATAGGGCTCAATTATCAGTTTTTTAATCAATTATTAAAAAAATAAATTACTTAGGTACTTATCAATTTTTCCAAATAATTTTTAATTCTTTTAAATTTTAAATTTTTTCAATGTTTTTGTAAAAAAAAAAAAAAAAAAAAAAAGGTATAAATAATAAGGATGTTTTTTCAAATTTTTTTTGTGAAAGTAAAATTATCAAAGTTTCCAAGGTGTTTTCTCCCTTTTAAAAAAAAAAATCAATTTCAAGAAAAACCACCAAATTTTTGGCAGAGAAGAAATTCAAAGAAAATATCTTATATTAGAATTATTATTGAAAACATTATCTGGTTTTCCATTTGATTTGAAATATATAATTTTTTTACAATTTGCTCAAAAAGAAATTCCTTCAATTTTTAAAAACATTTTTTTGCATTTCTACCTTTTATTTTGAAAATTTTAAAAACGTGAATAAAATAGAAAATGTTTTTTTTTTTTTTTTTTTTTTGAAAATTAGGTACTTACCTAATTATTTAAAAATCAATTTATTAAAATTGAAGACTCGCTGTTTTTTTACTTACTTATGAAAATTTTCTCTGATTTTTTTAACACCTCAAATTTTTTTGAACTTGAAAATAAATTTTCATTAAAAATAAACGTTTTCTAATTTGTGTCGTTGAAAATATTCCACAGCAACTGGCGAACCACCTCTGTGTTTGAGCGTAGGTCTCGTATACGCAATCCGCAACGCCTTGCTATCCGGACGAAAAGACGCCGGATCCAAAGACAATTGGTTCCAGATAAGTAAGTATACATATTTTCCAATCGAAACTACCTCTAAGATTTCCGGATCATATATCCCATACCCTGTATTCTTTTTTGCAGACCTGCCTTACACCCCAGAAAACGTGCTACTCAGCTCGATGACGTCGATGGAAGACTTCGTCCTATAAATTTGCCTACACTACATTTTACCTCTACATCTTACAAGTTATATCTACAGTGTTTATACATCATTCTTAACATTATACGTATTTTTACCGTAATAAAAACTCTTCCACGTGCACTTTCAGTACCAATAATCGTACCACATTGTGGTATTATCAAATGATACGCTGCAGCGAAACTACCCCCTACACCGACCCTCCCTCCTTGCAATATCTCTATAGCCGTTTTCCAACGCTCAAATATCCTCTCGACAGATCAAAGCAGACAAATAACATTTTTTATAGCGCCGCTAATGCGCTTATTACCCACCAAACTATCCACATTTTATAACCAAAAATGCGAATTTTATACCGCGTATAAACTTTTTATCGCCATATGTTACGAGTTCAACGTACCCTTCCCACGATCATCCCTCTGCGATTATAAAATCAAAGCAGATTACTGCGCGATTTCATTAAAATAAATACCGAATACCGGATCGAGCTGCAAAAATATACATCGGCGATGTTTCCGGTCACGTTCCATTGCCTTATTTTTTTTCGAGCATAAAATATGTATGTCCAATGTACCTGCACAGTGCACAGTAGACATATTCATCATTGTAAAATGGCGAAAAAGCTTTATGCAAAATTGAGACGCGAAAACAAAAGCCAACAAATATGAAACATCCCCGGAGTAAATTTTAATTCAACTTCGTTCCACTAACAATATTATCGTTGAACATAATCGCAGACTACTTTATTTGACAAATTTTTCCTAAAAAGCAATTCGTACTGGGGATAATGGTAAAAGAACAATCCGCTAAATATGAATACAGATTAAACAAATTCATTTACAAAAATCCTATCGCATAAATCATTGAAATTTTCTCGAGTAAATGCGGTTTGAAAAATTTATACACCGAGTGAAATCTTTTTATTATGTTGCATAACTCTTTGTACGTATTTAGAGCGAAGAAATAATACACCCGGATTAAATGTACCAGATGAAATATTTATAGGAATACTCGTTAATACGATAAACACGATACTTTATGCCATTTTTAGTACAATCGCAAAGGAAAATAAATAGCTTTCGTGCGATTACATTGCTAAAAGTGATTTCATGACTGAATCTTAATCTAGAGTCTATGAGGGGAAAAAATGAGCCGGAATGCCATTTTTCCAAGGCTCCTCATTTTCGAGTGTCCCAGCCCTATTTCTTTGAATGTCTTCTATCTCCGTTTCTATGGTTTTAATTGAAAATTTTTTCAAACAAAAGTTGTAGATTAAAATCTTTGAAATAAGTTTGGTTATTACAAAAATTTCGATTGGACCCCTCTTTCCCTTTCAATTTTGCATAATAAGTATAAAATCACCCTTGAATATTATTTTGCTCTGCTCGCATTCACCTTAATGCAACTTTGGAAGTCCTTTATACCTGCTCCTAAGGCCTCAATGAGAAAATCTTTCAAATAAAAGTTAGGTAGATTAAAATCATGGGAATAATTTTGGTTATTACAAAAATTTCGATTAGACCCCTATCTCCCCTCCAATTTTATATAATACGTATGGAAAATAGAAATAAACCTCTCAGCTGATTTTGATTGATAAATATTATGCAAAATTGAAGAGGGGGGAGGGGTCCTATCGGCATTTTTGTAATAACCAAAATTATTCCAAGAATTCCAATCTACAAATTTTGTTTGAAAACTGTTTCAATTGGGGCATTAGGAATGGAGATAGAGAATGATATCGCACTGATGCTAGGATTAAATTTTTATCTGCCCCGAAGTTGATTACTGCGCCATCTAGAGCAATCCCAATGTGCTGGAGTAAAGTCAACTTTTGCTGGAGGCTTCAAGTTACTTCGGAAACGGTCACAATCGACTCCGGGGGGAGGGGGGGGGGTCGACTTTATTATATAAACCAATTTTAAGAATTTTATCTCAAAAATTTCAATCCCCAAAGGAATGGGTAATTTTCGCCATTTTCAAAAATTCTCCAAAAATCGAAAAACCAATTTCGACGGTTCAAAATTCGGTTCTTAGGTTTGGATAAGATGCTTTTTTAGTGCGACAAATTTCAGCTCAATCTAAGTTGACGAGTTGCCAAGGTTCTCTTGTTGAGAAAATGAAAATTAAAAAAAAAAAAAAATGTATTAATTTGTCAAATTTTGGGCAAAATGATCGTTAAGAGGGTGTAAATTGGAGTAATTTGACCTGAAAAACTGGAATCTGTTATTATAGTTTTACTATTCGATTTAATTTTGACAATTTATAAAAAAAACAACATCAAGTTTGCATTTTTTAAAATTCCAAAGTATGTAATTAAAAACAAATTTAAAATAGATTTTTGACAATTTTTAAAAATGAATTTGGTTTAAATAACGGTTTAGAAAGGAATTTCGATTTTTTTTTTTTGGAAGTTATTAAACTTTTATTAGGCTTGCGAATAAATTCAGTGATTTCGAACGAGATATTTTGTTAACTTTTCAAAAAATGATGATATTAGGTAAACATTTTTGACGTCAAAGTATTGGAAATTTTAAAATAAAACGTTGTATAAATTTTTCAAAAATAAATTTTGAAAAATTGTTAAGATATAAAATTCCAAACACTGTTTGAAATAAATTTAGACAATTTTTCAAAAATGAATTTTGAAATTTTCATGAAAATTGTTAAATTTTTAACAAAAAAGATTTAATGATTTGGAAAAAAATTTATTCATGTCTTCAAAAACTGATGTTGAAAATTTTGGAAGAACAAGACAATCAAGTATTGTTATTACCTAATTTTTTTAAAAAGAAAATGTATTTGATTTTTAACAAAAGAAAGGAGAAAAAAATTTATAATTTTTTAATGTGAATTACAGCAATTTGCGACGTTTTGAAATTAATTTGATTTTTTTTTTTTTAAATTTGCCTGAATGATTTATTTTGAAAAATGAAATTTAATTTTTTTTTATGAATTTGGTAAATTTTTGTGAGTTTGTCAAATACAGTACTTACCTACTTAATTTAGGTATAGAAAAAAAAATTGAAAATTTTTCCAAAATTGAAGTTGAAAATTGAAAAAGAAAAATCCTGATTTTTAAAAAATTAATTACCTATACTGATACATATTTTTTAAAGATCAATTTTTGTAGTATAATCAAAAAAGAATCCAGATAAATTTTGAAATTTAATATTTTCCAAAGGAAAAATTGATTATTTTTCAAAAATATGGTTCAACAATTTATTTAGTTTTGAAAATATATTATTCAAACTGATTTTTAAAAATTTTCTAAATTCATAAAAAGATTATTTTTTTTGAATTTTAGTTTTGATTTTTGAAAAGTTACAAAGATTTATTTTTGTAAATTAGGTACTTACGTATCAGGATTTTTTTGGTTTTTTTTTTAAATTTTTTTTTTCAAATTTGTTAGAATTGAATTGACTAACTCAAAAAAAAAATCAAAACTTGTTTTCGAAAAACCTCTGAACTGACTTCCCAAAAATCGTCAATTAAAAAATAATCAGATTCTTGAAAATTTTCAACTAATCACATAAACAATGCCTTCATCGTTCATTTGCCCAAATTCATGACCCCCACATTTTTTAACCCACTTACACGTAGTAGTACTAGTCCAGAAATTCCACCCTTCGAGGGTAATATTTGATGTACTTTCACATGTTGCAAGAGAGAAAAAAGATCTTTAATAATCATAACAGTTACAACGAAAATAGAATTTTTCGCAACTGCTACAACAGCTATAAACGTTAACGTCGTTCAACTGTTATTGTTCTGTTGTTGCAATATTACCTACTTACTACAAACCTAAAAAAATATGTGGTGAAAATAGTACCTACAAAGATATGTACAGGTATCTATGTAGATATACCCAGATTTCATAAATAGATAACCACACGCTCGTTAATTTTTCATGTGGTATTGTTACAACCCCTCCCCTTCAGCCAACCAATCAACCTGCATGAAGGCAAAATTAAAATTTTGCGGTTGCAAGCACAAGAGATAGGTTAAATTTTCCAACGTTCGCGGAATGCGTTTGTATTTCAGCATAAAGCACGTTAAGCAATAGTAAGAAAACCAATTTAACCTTCGGGCTAAATTTTTGGTTTGATTTTACACTCCGAACAAAATTTTCAAAGGGACGGCCTCCTTATAGGATGAACTGGAGACAAGAATTTCTCCAACAAAATTTTCTCACTCTATGGAGATATATTTTCATTTGCGAAAGATATACTTGAACGAACCTATATATTTTTTCGAACGTGATTATACCTATTCAAGATTTTTTATTTTCACCATGCTTTCGAGAAAAAAAAATTATTGTGGAAGGACATCAATGCTATCATGTTATTCGATGAAAACCGAATTTTCCTAGTGGAATTTCTAGTTTAATTTACAATTTATTGTACCATCCGGAATGATTTGGGATAGTATAGTATACTTAAATTCTCTTGAAAATTTCGCATAAGCATAGCAACTTTCGAAGTTTAGATGTTGGGACAGAAAATTTCACAGAAATGGTGCAACTTTTTTTAAAGGCATTTTCCAATAGGATTTTGATCAACAATTTTATTCAAAAAGGATTTTTTCCAAAAAAAAATTAATAGGTAATAATAAATTTATAGATGATAAAATAAATAAAAATACATGGGTAAATAAAAAATACAAGGATAATAATAATTTTTTTTTTGAGAATTTTTTTTTGGGTGCAATAGACACAATTTTCAATGAATAAACTTTGAAATTAAAAAAAAATTCTTACATAAAATTTAAGAAAAAAATCCAAATTATTTTCTTTTTGAAGTTTTTTCCGAAGAATTTTTTGCATGGGCATTTCAGACCCTTTAACATGACTTCCTTTTTTTGAATTAATAATCTAAGAATAGTTATCAAACTTTTAGGATAGGCTTTCCAAAAAGTTTGAGATATACTGTAAAAATTTAAAAAATTTAAATTTTGTAAAAATTTTAGAACTAAAAAATTATTATAATTTTTGGAATAACGTTATCAGTTATCATAAATTTGGGATAACGTCACCGTAGGTTTGGGATAAAGTTATCATAACTTTCGGATGAGGTCGTCATAAAATTCTGGGATAAGGTTATCAAAAAATTCTATAAAAGGTTATCTCAGCAGATTTTGAGATAAGGTTGTTATAAATGTGAGATTAGATCAACAAAGGATTTGGGATAAGTTTATCATAAATTTAGGATAAGGTTAGAAAAAAAAAAAAATCGAGCTAAGACTATTATAAAACTACAATAAGGTTGTGATAAATTTGAGATAAGGTCAACCCACAATTTGGAATGATGTTATCACTTCGGATTTTAAATCTTGGAATAGAAAAGATTTTGGATTGTTTCAAGTTATAAAAATGAACTAAAATCCAAAATCTTTTCTTTTGTTTTCGTTTCTTTGGTTAAGATTTTTTAAAAGTTAGGCTTAAAAAAAATTAATTTTGTATTGTTCCAAGAAATTTCAGAAATTTTTTCATCAAAAAATTAACATACTATTTCTTCTTACAAAAAACAAATATTTTTTCACCAATAGAGTTTTTAAAAAAAATTACTCATTTTTTTTTACTAAAAAACAAAAATGAAAATTTTACCATAGGTACCAACTGACTAAAAAAAAAAAAATTATAAAGGTATTTTTTCTTGTAAAAAAAAATCAGATAAGTAGGTATTTTGCAAAAGAATTCAGCTTTCCCCCAAAATTAAGCAAGAAAAATTCTTCTTGCAAAAAAAAAAAATTATTTACTCCAAAAAAATGGAGAAATCGTTGAATTCAGGAAAAATGAAGAGATTTTCACCCCAAAAATTTTTGATAAAAAGAAAACAAGAATTGCTATTTCTTTTTATTAAAAACAGATATTTTTTTCTCCGTTAAAATAAAATTAAAAAAATTACTTACTTTTTTACTTTGAAAAAATTGAAGCGAGAAAAATTCTTAGGTATTGCAAAAATTGCAAAAAAAAATATTTGGGGAAATCATTATAATTATTCAGAAAAAATTACGAGATTTTCTTCTCCAAAAAATTTTTAATAAAAAAAAGACCGAAAATTTCTATATTTTTCTTCTTATTAAAAACAGATATTTTTTCTCCCATAAAATTAAAAAAAACGAATTTACTTATTTTCTTACTTCGAAAAAATTGAAAATTTTCTTAGGTCTACTGATTCAAAAAAAACTATAAAGACATTTTTTATTGTAAAAAAAATCAAATATTTTGCAAAAGAATTAAGTTTTTTATCAAAAAAAAAAAAATAAAAAAAAATGCCACAAAATAAGTACACAATAAGTAGAGATCTTTTCAAAAAAATTGAGTAGTTTTTTTTAGCTGGAGTCAAGAAAAATCGTTTATTTTTTAAATTTTATTTCGAGGAAATTCGGAAAAATTTTCCAACAAAAATTTACCAAACCAATTTTTTTTTCAAAAAATTTGAAAGTTTTTTATTTCGAAAAAATTTTCTTCAAAAATTTGAAAAATATTTTGTAAGTACTTGATTCAAAAACAGCGAGACATTTTTTCAAAATAAAGAAATAAGAAAATTTTATCACGTGTAGACTTCAAAAAAAAAATTAAATAAAATTAAATAAAATAAAATAAGAAAATAAATGTTTAATCTCAAGAGTAATTGGAATTCTTTTTAAAAAAGAATTCGGGGGTTTTCGAAAAGAAATTGAAAGATTTTTATTTTCAATTTTTAAAAAGAAAGGACAAAAAATTGAGATTTTCTATTCAAAAATTAACATAGGTCAGATGTCAGAAAAAAAAATGGATTTTGGATTTTAAAATCCAGTTATGGAAAGGATTTTAGACTTTTAATTTCAAATCCAGACGTGAAAAAGATTTTGGATCTTGAATTTTAAAATAATTATATAAATTTCACAATAATAATTATGGATTTTGATTTTAAATCCCTTTTTTCCTGAATTTTACCGAACCTTGCTCTCGACGTATTTTCAATTTTGTATAATTTTTGCACTTACAACATTGCGATAGACAATTTATCAGATGTGATTGTGAAATATCATTATCTTATGTTTCGAGTATTTTTAATCAAAACCTAATTTTTCCTCATTTTTGTGGAAATGCTTTTAAAATATAATAAAATCTTTCTGTCAATACCAAGGAAGAGAATTAATTTTAACGTAACGTCTGTCAAGAGAATCTTAATTGATTCTATTTAATAACACGCGAGGTGACCTTTTCTATTAATAATTAGGTATTAAGTATTTCAAAGCTAAGAATTTTCTAATCTATTCGAGGCAAAAGTTAAATTGTCTGTTTCGACTCGCCCTTTAATAAAAAAATGATGAATCAAAAAGCAGATTAATAGAAACTCGTCGAATTTAGCTTTCATCGAAATTTACACAAAAACTAACGTTATTAAAAATTTCACCGATTGTTCGCGTTAATCCTTTAAATTGCTATCGTTAAAAATAATTTAACGTAAAAAAAAAAAAAAAAAAACGAATTCATTAAAATGGACGTAATATTTCAAAGGTGTCGAAAAAAACCACTCCAAACTTATAACTTTTAAAAATTCGAAAATCGCATTAACCGAGAGAAAAGAAGACCAGGAAGTCATAGTACAGTCGCGTTATAAACGTGAAAATGATGAAAACATTAATCATCGTAATTTATTTCTCTGTTTCTCGATACACCTTTTTCAAGCTTTCTTTTTTTTTTGCTCTCCCTGTTTTTTTCCTACCTCGTTCGCGATTGTCGAGGATATTTCATAAACCAAAGATGATTTCGAGGCACTCTACGTTTGCCATTATTTCCCAATATATCGTTTTCATTCAAATTATTACGCGTATTATAGCCGCAGAAAGAAATGAAAACCTTGAGTGAAATTTTTCGCCCATTTAGCCCACACAGATACCTGTCTGTATCGGGGCCGATATTGCGGCAGGAAGAAGGCGAACCTCTAGTGTGATTTATAGGCCGCCAACTCATGCAAGTCGCAATTTAATACCACCACAGAGGAGGTTTAGTTTAGCATTTTTGCTACGTTGAAAAAAATATACGTATATACCGAGCCGTTTAATATGAGTGGCACGAAATTTCGCGCCATGTCAAATAACTTTTACAAAATGAAGAGACTTCTATCATAATTCAGTGGCGAACGAATAAAACTTCTATCGTGGTTGAGAATACAAAAGTATTCTTCTGTACTTAAAAAAAAAGACGTCACGAAAAAAAGAAAAGAAAAAAAAAAACGATAAAAGTTGTACAATTTTCAACTTTTACTATTCCAACATTGTCAACAATGTTGAGTTTCCTTTTTCCTTTTTCTATGTTACCTTTGATTTGGGTGGAATGAATTTTCTTATACTTTAGAATATCATAAAATATCTACTGTTTTTTTTTTCTTTTTTTTTCTTTTTTGACACAATCGAAAGTTTACCAAGTCCAATACTACTTAGATATTCAAAATTGGAGGAGAGGTATGGGTCCAATCGAAATTTTTGTAATGACCAAAATTAATTATAGGACTTCAAGCTACAATTTTTGTTTGAATTTTTTTTCAATGGAACCCCTCCCTCCTTACCGAGTTTGCATAACACCCCCGAAGATACTAATTAAAAATTGGATGATAGAGGGAGGAAGGGTACAATTCAAAAAATTTTCAAATAAAAGTTGTAAATCAAGATTTTAAAAGTAATTTTGGTTATTATAAAAATGTTGATTGGACCCTCCCTCTCCTTCGATTTCACATAACATCAGGTAGATACTTTTTCAAAGTTGAGGAAGGGGTCCAATTGAAAATTTTTTCAAACAAAAGTTGTAGATAGCGGTCTTAGAAATGATTTAGGTTATAACAAAAATTGCGATTGGACCTCTCCCTCCCCTCCAGTTATGCATAACATGACATAGATACTTCTACTTATTTTACTAAAAACTGGTGAGGATATGGGGTCTAATTGAAAAAATTTACAAACAAAAGTTGTAGCTTGAAGCCCTATGAATAATTTTAGCTATAATAAAGATTTAGATTGGATCCTCTCTTTTCTTCAAATTTGGATTTTTTCGGATCATTTTTCGCCGAGTTATAGCGATTTAAAAACTTTGAACCGCCATTTTGTATTGAACCAACTTCGGCACAATCGCAAGTTATTTACTGAAAACGTGTCATCTAACCCGAAATATACTGTAAAAATTTCGAAACGTTTGAAATGATGCGTCATTGTCAAAAATGCAAAAAACTGACTTTTTCGTCTATTATTCCCTCTTAAGTGCGTCATTTCTGGTCAAAAAATTTTTTCTTAAAAAATGTCATTAATGACACCAATATACACATCAATCCGAATTTGGACAAAATTCGTTCATTTTTTCCAAAAATACCCAAATAACGTCATTTTGGGAACCCAGAACCTCTTCAAGATGACCTAGGGGCCTAAAAATCATGTCTGGGCTTTGTTTCAAGTCGATATCTCTCATATACCGCAATTTCAGCAACATCGAGCAACTTTGATTTTTTTTCAACTTATTTCATGCAAAATTTTTGTCAAGTCCCAAATACACAATTCTTGAAAAAAAAATTTGGGGGGGGGACAGGGGTAGGTAATCTTAATTTTTAGAGAAAAAAAATCACTTTGAAAGGATGACAAATTTTTGGTGGAAGAGAAATTCTTTAAATTTTATTGTGACTAAAAAAAGTTCTCAATTTTTTTAGAATAGAAAATTTTTCTCTACATATAATTTCTCAATCTCTTCATAGTAAAATATATATCGTAGAATAATTCATACCTTAAGCTAAAGCAACATTCAAGCCTATGATAATTCTCCAAAGCGATAAACTTATTGGAATGAAATAATGAATCGACCACAAGTGGGCGGAAAATGGGTAAACTATACGGTGGTGAAAACACAGAAAATTCAAAACAGCTAAATACGTTTATAACCGAAAATTTAATTTAACATCTTATAATATGTTAAAAATATAAATCCACATACGCGTATATGCAGGCCCAGATTTAGGGGGGGGCAGCGGGGTCATGGCCCTGGGGCCCATCATCAAAAGGGGCCCTTCACTGAAAAGGGGCTACCGGCAGATCACTTAAAAATTGAAAATTACAGTTATTACGCGGGTATGCAAAGTACGGACGCTCAGATCGTGAAAAGATATTTCATACTGATTTTCATAACTCTCGTTCAAATTAAGGGGAGTGACTAAATCCACAACAAGTAATCACATTGTAAGGGCGATGTCGTTCTTTTTTATTCATCTTCTTTATTTTTGTACAAGTTTTTTTTTCAAAGTTCAACCAAATTTTTTGCAAGTTTTCCTCTGAAAACTTCGGTGTTTTATTTAAAACGAATCTATTCTTTCACAAAATATTCAAAAATATGTTTTTCATTTTGGGTAGCATGCAAGGATGCTGTATTTATATTTTTTTTATGTTTTAACTTTTAATTTTTTATTAATTTTTTTTTTCAACAAGTCAATGAGTATTGAGTAGTTAATGTATTGTAGTTGAGTACTTACTCAATTTTGAAATTTGAAAAAATTAAAATTTTAATGAATTTGAAGAAAAAAAATTGAAAATATTTTTTGAAGGACCAAGGACATGAAGGAAAATTGGAACTTACTGGAAAAAAATTAAAAATTACTCAATTAGAAGAAAAATTTTGATGAAAATTATTGGAAAAATTCGAATGAGAAGTTAAGTTGCCAGTTGGGAAATGAAATAGGAATATTTTGATGACAAATTTCATTTGAAATCAAATTCCAAATTGACAATTTTATTGGAAAATTGGGAGGGGTGATGAACAAGAACAATTATTTTCTTGAAAAAAAAATAAATAAAAAAGGTCGGGAAAAATTTAGATAGAAACCTCAAAAATAAACTTGATAAAAAATTTACTTGAAAAAAATTTCGAAAGAAAAATTTGAAAAGTATGGTAGAGATTTCGAAGCATTTCGATGAGAAAATTTGATGAAAAATCTTCAAAAATCTAAATGAAAATATAAAAATAAATTTAATTAGGTAACAATATATTCATTTAAAAATAAATTGTAAAAATTATTGGCAAGTTTGAATGAAGAAATTGGAAAATTAAAAATAAAGTTTCAACTTTTAAACGACAAATAGAAAAAAATTGATGAAAAATTTGAGGAAAAATAGGAATAAATAATTAAGTATTTGATGAATGATGATTAATTTCTTCAAGAATTTCTTTTCGAAAATCGAATGAAAATTGAAAATAAAAAAAAAAATAAAAAATTTGAAAAATAGAAAACTTGAAAATTTTTTAAATGTTTTATTAAATCAAACTTAGGTAGTGGAAAAATCTCGATGAAAATTTTGTGAAAATCAATTTCGATGAAATCCACCTTGCAATGACGACAAACGCGACCACGACAACGATTATTCAAAAATTTCAAACAAGAATATGAGATGAATCACGATGAATTCTCGTTCGTTCGTTTTCGTGATTACTTGTTGTGGATTTAGTCACTCCCATAAAAAACAGGCTAAGGTCTTCAATGGGCCAAGAGCGGTTGGCAGATTTGGTGATGTTGAGTTCCGAAAACGACATACTTCGCGAATTAAACTTTGACGATCTAATTGAAAGTTTCGCTATTAAAAAATCTCAACGCGTGTCTTTAATTTAGAATTAATTATTAAGTTCGATTTTATTAGTATTTACCTAAGAAATAAAATGAAAACGTGTACTTCAATTACTGCGATGGGGGGAGGGGATTAAAGAGGCAAGAGGGCCTTCAGTAATTATATGGTCCTGGGGCATTTTTTTCCTAAATCCGGCCCTGCGTATATGTATAGAAAAAAAAGACGCTTTACAAAAGGTTCGTATTTGGAATGTAACATTACGCGGAAATATCGTGACCAAACACGAGGTTGGTTCATAACGAAAAATGGCAGCTAATGCTAAAGTAGTCGACGGCAAGCTTCTGCTTGGTGGATTCGTGTATGTGAAATCGAAAAGAAAAGGTGATCGAACGTACTGGGACTGTCGACGAGTTCGGCAAAAGGAATGCCGCGCCAGAGCGATTACAACTACGAGACCTCGAAGTGACGAAATTATTGTATAAAAAAAGGATGTGCCGAGTCAAAGCACCAACATCCCGAGCGGCACACTCGATCGATAATATCGGAAGATGAAACGTATCGATAAAAAAACGTTTGAAAATCTATAGATGTTCTCACGATATTATAAAGATTTATCGGTACAATTTCATAGGCAAAAAATCTAAAAACTACAGAATTCGATATTATTAAGATTTTATGACGATATTCGTCAACGATACTATCGACAAAGAATATTAAATTTATCGATTCCGATTTTCCACCGATTTTGTGCAGATATTTGAAACTACATTATCGACAAAGAATATTAAATTTATCGAATTCGATTTTTTAACGATTTTGTAAAGATATTTAATACTATATTATCGACAGATTATATGAAATTTCTCGACTTCGATATTTTACCGATTTTTTGACGACATTTGAAACTATATTATCGACAGATTATATTAAATTTATCGAATCCGACTTTTTACCGATTTTGTAAAGATATTTGAAACTATATTATCGACACATAATATGCAATTTCTCGAATTCGATTTTCTAACGATTGCGTGAAGATATTTGAAACTATATTATCGACACGTAATATGAAATTTCTCGATTTCGATTTTTTAACGATTTTGTGACGATATTTGAAACTATATTATCGACACCTAATATGAAATTTCTCGATTTCGATTTTTTAACGATTTTGTGACGATATTTGAAACTATATTATCGACAAATTATCTGAAATTTCTCGAATTCAATTTTTTAACGATTTTGTAAAGATATTTAATACTATATTATCGACAGATTATATGAAATTTCTCGACTTCGATATTTTACCGATTTTTTGACGACATTTGAAACTATATTATCGACAGATTATATTAAATTTATCGAATCCGATTTTTTACCGATTTTGTAAAGATATTTGAAACTATATTATCGACACATAATATGCAATTTCTCGAATTCGATTTTCTAACGATTGCGTGAAGATATTTGAAACTATATTATCAACACGTAATATGAAATTTCTCGATTTCGATTTTTTAACGATTTTGTGACGATATTTGAAACTATATTATCGACACCTAATATGAAATTTCTCGATTTCGATTTTTTAACGATTTTGTGACGATATTTGAAACTATATTATCGACAAATTATCTGAAATTTCTCGAATTCAATTTTTTAACGATTTTGTGAAGATATTTAAAACTATATTATCGACAAGTAATCTGAAATTTCTCGAATTCGATTTTTCAACGATTTTGTGACGATATTTGAAACTATATTATCGACACATAATATGCAATTTCTCGAATTCGATTTTTCAACGATTTTGTGACGATATTTGAAACTATATTATCGACACATAATATGCAATTTCTCGAATTCGATTTTCTAACGATTGTGTGAAGATATTTTAAACTATATTATCGACACGTAATATAAAATTTCTCGATTTCGATTTTTTAACGATTTTGTGACGATATTTGAAACTATATTATCGACACCAATATGAAATTTCTCGATTTCGATTTTTTAACGATTTTGTGACGATATTTGAAACTATATTATCGACAAATTATCTGAAATTTCTCGAATTCAATTTTTTAACGATTTTGTGAAGATATTTAAAACTATATTCTCGACAAGTAATCTGAAATTTCTCGAATTCAATTTTTTAACGATTTTGTGAAGATATTTAAAACTATATTATCGACAAGTAATCTGAAATTTCTCGAATTCGATTTTTCAATGATTTTGTGACGATATTTGAAACTATATTATCGACACATAATATGCAATTTCTCGAATTCGATTTTCTAACGATTGTGTGAAGATATTTGAAACTATATTATCGACACGTAATATGAAATTTCTGGATTTCGATTTTTTAACGATTTTGTGACGATATTTGAAACTATATTATCGACACCAATATGAAATTTCCCGATTTCGATTTTTTAACGATTTTGTGACGATATTTGAAACTATATTATCGACAAATTATCTGAAATTTCTCGAATTCAATTTTTTAACGATTTTGTGAAGATATTTAAAACTATATTATCGACAAGTAATCTGAAATTTCTCGAATTTGATTTTTCAACGATTTTGTGACGATATTTGAAACTATATTATCGACACGTAATATGAAATTCCTCGAACTCGATTTTTCAACGATTTTGTGGCGATCTTTGAAACTATATTATCGACAAATAATTTGAAATTTGTCGAACGATTTTTCAACGATTTTGTGACGATATTTGAAATTATTTCCAAATTTTAAAATTTGGTGAAAATTTTTCTAAGTCCAACACGTCTGGAAGTACTAAACTGTCTATTATAAGCGTTTTATTGCTAAATGCTCAACGATAAGGTATGGCATAGTGGCTAACGTAGAGGAATACCATGCAGGAGGTAGATAGTTCAAGCCCCACGGGTGGCAGATTTTTTATAATTTTTTTGACTTTTTCTGAAATGATCCTCTTACCGTAACATGAATAATGTGCTTAGGCATAGTTTAATGTATGTATTATTATGCTAATTAATGATTTTTAATTATAGAAAAAAGCTAGTAAAAGACGAAAAATCGGAATAAAAAATCGATAAAAAATCGACAGAATATCGAATTCTATAAAGTGTCGCGAAAGTTCCGCCTAAATCGTGAAATTATCTTTTGATATTATAGATAGATTATCGATAAAATATCTTACTATAATCTCGAAATTTTTACTAACTATAATTCGTCGATAATCTATCTATATATCGAAAGATAATTTCACGATTTAGGCGGAACTAACGCGACACTTTATCGAATTCGATATTCTGTCGATTTTTTATTTCGATAATTTGTCGATTGTGCTGCTCGGGATCCTCTTAATCGGGAGGAGTGTTCTGCTGAGGAGGTCCGGAGCACACTCAGGAGAAAGGCCGCCGAGCACCCCGATCTTCCACCAGCTCAATTTATTCGAACGGAGTATAATATTTAAGTTAAATAAATTTATTTTGAAAATAAATTAAACTTTGATGTATTAACTTTTATAAAATTAAATGGATGTTCCGCCTTGAGGTACGAAGAATACTTCGACGATGGCAATGAAGTCAAATTCCTCCGCGATATCGCTCATAACATTAATTTGTAAAATACGTTAACTCCGAAATAAATTTTTTTCGGGATTTTGTCTTTCGGGCACATCGCATTCGGGATATTGGATTCGGGAAAAAAAATTCGAGATGGGGGCGTTCGGGGAAACAAAATTCGGGATCTTGGATTCGGGGGAATGTACGTAAACCATTTTTCCAATTTTCCCATTTTTGATTTTCAGTTACTTTAATTTAATGCATTTATTTTTTTCAAAAAGTTATACAAATTTGAAAAAATCTAGGTTAAAATCATACATGGGCACGTTCATCAAAAAAACGAACTCGTTCAAGTTCGCGTTCATTCGCTTAAAAAAATGAACTCGTTCACTGAACTTTTTCAACCGAAAAAAATGTGAACTCGTTCAATTTCACGTTCATTTTAAAACGAACTTAAGTTCACGAACACGTTCGTTTCCTTTATAGGCAATATAGGCATGTGGGGTGTCAAAATGAAGGTTTTCAGAGGCAGGATCTGATGGTCAGGTCATTTTGTGGGTAAAGTGATTATTTCACGAAATAATTGCAATTTTAAATTTGACATGTACTATTTTCATCACAGAATCGAACTTAAAAGTGAACGAAGAAAAATCTCGTTCAAGTTCGCGGAAAAAGGTGAACTTCGTTCAGTTCACTCGTTCACTAACAAAAAAATGAACTTCGTTCAGTTCACGTTCAGTTGAAATGGATGAAAAGTTCGCGAACTTGAACGTGCCCATGTATGGTTAAAATGTATTTCCATGGAAATCTAAAATAATATATTGAAATTATAATTCATTTACGTTGTAGAATACCCACATGCGTTTCGTCCAAAATAAAAAATGTCTAAAATTGAAAAGTCATGAATTAAAAAAAAATCAAGTTTTTTAATGTCTGACAAAACACCTTAAAGTAGGTATTCCAAACTGATGTAACCTAACCTTACCCAATCTGTTGTTGGAATTTGGTCTCGTTTCTTTCGAAAAAAATTGAAATGAAAAAATTGAAAATTTTGGAATAATTTTGATTTATTATAATTATAGGTACACTTCATTAACACATTACTAAATTGTGGATTCGTTATATGTCTTGAACTATTACATTTACACAATATCTTTTCAATTGCCAGTAATTCGATATAATTGAGTGTTTTTTTGGCAGGGTAATCATTTGTCAAAAATTCAATCAAGAGCAAGATAATCATATTTTGTCAAAATTACGCCACCGAGTACCCAATAAATCAAATTATTTGGCTTTTCACATCGACCTTCGTCAACATCAATGCCACTAAATCGTTTCATCGCTCTGACAATTACCTCGTCTTCAACGCATTTCTTCTCTGTCGAAGACCATTTCAGTTTAAATTTACACCGGCATATGAATTTGCTTTCGATGTTAACACATTCTTCGGTACGATTATCACAAGGATTGCGCTGTTCGCATTCGTTATAATCAACGCATAATCCATACCTGTTGAAAAATTATCGCTGATTTAAAATCATCAAACATATAAGAAGTGCCAAAAAAAATTTATTTTCTAAAAAAAAAAAAAAATAATGAAAAAATGTCTCATTTCTTCTAGAATGATAATGAAATCGAAACCATTTTCAGTTTTTGTCGAATTTAATAGGTATATTACTTCGGTTATTTTTTTCCTCCAAATATGCGAATACCTCAAACTTTTTATTTATCACTTACCTAAGTAAATATTTCAAAAAAAATAAAATAAATAAAAAATAAATATTTTGATATCGCATACCTACGTACCTATTTATGAAAAATTTGAAGAAAAAAAAAATCTAAAGGTAACATTTCCAACCACCAAAATTTTTTCTACTAAATGCACGATACTTGGAGAAAAAAAAAGAAGAAGAATAAACTCAATATCTCGAGTTTATTTTATATTCTCTAGGGGATATCGTAAAGCTCGAAAATCTTCCTCTTTTTCTCTCTCTTCCTCTTCTTAGGTTTTTGTTTTTATGTATAAGAACATTTACAGAAGCTTAAAGAATCATTTATGGCAGTTTATCGTATACTTTTATCGATGTTATTTTTATGTGTTTTAAATTCTTTTCAATAAAATCACTTTTGCCAGTATAGAGATTTCATTCCAGCAGTGTACCATGTACCATGTTTATGCAGTAACGTGCTGTTTTTATGTTTGTTTCCGAGTTTTTCTATTCTTGTAGACTATCTTTATTTCGGAAGACTTGAAAAATGGCCCGGGTTTCTGGTTGCTGCTTTTTTTCCCCCTTCTCTGAAAGCGATCTGTCAATTTAATTGTTGTAATGTTTTCCCCTAAAAGAGATATTTTACTTTTTTTTCCATAGTCCGAGTAAATAAATATAATGTAGTTGGGAGAAGTAAGGGGAATCCAAAATCCGAGTTTTTTATTCGCCAAATAAAATGAAAATTTTTTCGAAAAATTGAAATCTGACTGAAACGTTGATAAAAATTGATAAAATCTAAACTTTCTTGGAAGGAAAAACATTTTCTTTTTTTAAGCCAATGCAAATAAAATTTCTTAATTTTTTGAAATAAATTTTTTTTTGTATTTCTTTAATCTTCAATTTTTTTGAAAAAATAAATAAATCAACTAAATTTTGCTAAAAACTCAAAATTTGTAAATTAGTTGAAATTTGATAAGAATTGGAATCTTGATGAATTTGAAATTTAAAAAATTTAAATTCTGGAAAAAATTCAAGATAATATAAAAACTGGAATTTTAGTTTCAAAATTGTAATAATTTTTGCAATCTTGAATTTTTTTAAATTCTGACACAATTTGAAAGTTGAAGAAAAAAATAATGCAGGAAATCTTGAAAATTTTGCTAAAAACTCAAAACTTGGAAATTAATTGAAATTCTAAAATAATTGGAATTTTGGTGAACTTAAAATTAATAAAAATTAAATTCTGGAAAAAATTCAAAATAATATAAAAACTGGAATTTTAGTTTCAAAATTGAAACAATTTTTGCAATCTTGAATTTTTTTAAAATTCTGACACAATTTTGAAAGTTGAAAAAAAAATTAATGCAGGAAATCTTGAAAATTTTGCTAAAAACTCAAAACTAGGAAATTAATTGAAATTCGAAAATAATTGTAATTTTGGTGAACTTGAAATGAATAAAAATTAAATCCTGGAAAAAATTTAAAATTATCATAAAAACAGGAATTTTGCTTTTAAAGTTGAAACAATTTTTACAGCTTTGAATTTTTTTAAAATTCTGACACAATTTTAAAAGTTGAAAAAAAAATAAGGAAATCTTAAAAATTTTGCTAAAAATTCAAAACATGGAAATTCCTTTGAAATTCGATAAGAATCGGAATCTTGATGAATTTGAAATTTAAAAAATTTATATCCTGAAAAAAAAAAAAAATTTTGATATCAAAATTGAAAAATTCAGACACAATAATTTTGTACATCATTGAAAAAAAACACAATTTCAGGAAATCTTAAAAATTCTGCTAAAAATTCAATAAAAAAAAGTTTAATCCCGGAAAAATTAAAAAAAAAATGAATTTTTGTTTTAAAATTCCGACATAAGAATTTTGAAAGTTGAAGAAAAACATACCCGCAGGAAATCTTCAAATTTTTTTTCTAAAAATTCAAAATTTGGAAATAAGTTGAAATTCGATAAGAATTGGAATCTTGATGAATTTGAAATTTTTAAAAATTAGTTGAAGTGTAATAAATTTTTATTATTATTTTTTTTTACAATTTTCACAGGTTTATAAAATGGTTAAAAATTCATGAAAATTGGAAACACGTCAATTTTTTTAATTTAGATAAATACTGATGGTCTCATTTTTGAAGTTCGATGAATCTTATTTTTTAAATTTTTATAGTAGAGTTTGATAGTAATTTTTTGAAAAAGGATGAAAAAATAACAAAAAATTTGTCAAGAAATAAAATAAATGGCAACTTTTGAGTTATGTGAGCTTTGCTTTTGAAACAAATATTTTGATTGAAAAATTGTTTGACTTATAATAATCAGGTGCTATCTCAATATTCATATTAATCTCGTTCAAATACCCGACACTTCGTGCACTAAAAAAATTCCAATTAGGTACCACGTTCGAATTAATTTTTTAGACCATCTTGACCGAACTCAGTGGTCGCATTAAAATACTCCAAACAAGCTCGGTTGACAAATTTCACCTCTTCGTCGTATCAAAACATTTTCTAGACGGTTTGTACCAACCAAACTTCAAAGAGCAAAGGGGGTTCCCGACAAACTTAGTTCGTGTATGGAATATTTTCACTCTCACTCTCTCTCCTTGAAAAAAAAAAGAAACAAAAACAAAGAAAACCTACATAATTCAAAGCTGAAGCTTAATCAAAATATTAATTCGAAATTTCAAGAGAGCACTGCTTAGGGGAAGTTGGTACGACTCGACGAAAGTAGATTTTGTTCAAGTGCCTACATAAAAACATTTCCTTCACATTAAACGTCACGTTAGTTCATAAATTTTCTCGTTTCTGTTTCCCCCTTCTTTGTACTTCTTCACCACGTGAATAAGTTGCAAATTTGGCAAAACGTTGAAATCCATTTTTGTATCAAATTTAAGGCCGTTTACAGATTTACAAAGATTAGAAAACTTTTGAATTTTTTATTTCCTACGAATTCATCATTTCGCCAACGCGGTCCCGCCCGGCCCACCCCATTTTACTCGTACAAAACTCTTCGGGAAAGCGAAAGTATAACTCGGAGTTTTGTTTCTTCACGAAGATGTATCTCTCGTCGAGCTTCTATTCATTCTCGCAAAACGATACGAAAGTTAAAGGGTGATTAAGAGCGAGGTGAAATTAAACGTAGCTATATTTCCAAGCTCAACAAAGGCTCGAACCGAGACGTCGACGTTCATTTTTAATAGCGAGTTAACTCGACAATATTTCAAAACAACATACCTGGAATTCCATCTATATCCGTCTTTTGGGCAAACACAACTAACATTCCATTCATTGTAGACGATCGAAATAAACGATCTGTTTAAGGTTTTGTTGAACGAACATTGTTTATTATTCAGTTTCTGGCAAGGATTGCCATCTGGCTCATCCTGGCACGAGTCGTTCGCTAGCAGCAGCTTCTTATTGGCGCAACAGGGGTCTGGGCAGAAGCTGTACATGGCGCATTGGAATGGTATAGAGTCGTTGGCTCGGATATCGTTGTTGTGAACTGTTGCACTGCCATCTTCTGGCAGGCAGTATGCAAAATTATCGCAGGGTTCGCCAAAATGCATCAGTTCGGGTTTCTCCTGAAATGACGTATTGTAGCAAGATTTGATTGGAATCTTGAATAATTCTACTGATGGTTTTTGGAGGGTCATTCTATGAATTAAAAAAAAAATATATATATTTCGAACTTTTATAACGACTTTTTGAGAGTGCGAAAAAGTGTAAATTTTTGGAGGTTTGAATGAAACTCTTATTCTTCTATTATTAAATCATTCATTACAAAAATAAAAAAATTTATCAATAATCAAAATAACATCAAAGAATTTATTTGAAAAATCCCGAACCAAAAAGAACAAGGAAAATTCATCGCCAAAATTTTCAAATAGCTTCTGAAAAAATTCGACGTTACCTATAATTAAAAATTTGTTTTCAAACTGTACCCTAATTTTTAAAATTTTTAAAAAAATTGAAAGATCAGGCATTTTTAAAAATTTTTATCAGAAATTTGAAAAATTTACCGAAAAAGAAACAAAATAAATTTTAAAAATTGAAAAAGAAATTAATATCATATTGTGTAATTAAAATTATTTGAAATGAACATTATTTGATTTCAACAAAAAATTCACAATTGAAAAAAAAAATTCTAAAAGACCATATTTTTTTAAAAATTTTAAATTAGATTTCTGAAAATTTAAAAAAAAAAATCAAAAATTATTATACTTACCTATCTTCCTTTTCAAAAAAAAACATTTTCAAAAATTTTTAAACAAAAAGGTGAAAAAATTCATGAAAAAAATTTTAAAAAATAAAAAAAAAACGAAAAAAATAAACTGTAAAATTTTATATACCTATTCAATTTCGTATTTTTTGCATTTCAAAAAAAAAAAAAAAAAATCAAAATTTATTTTAAAGTAAGAAGTTTCAAGGCTCACTTGAAAACAGACCATTTTTTGAAATTGTTTAAGAAAAATGAAATAATTCATCATGGCAATTGCTTAATTTTCATTACCAAATAATTTATATTTTGCTATAAAAAATGTTTGAAAAAATTGATCAGAAATTATTAGATTTGAAACAAAATCAGCTAAAAATCAGACTAAATAAAAAAATATTTTTTTTAATATAATATATTATGTATAACATTTAAAAACATAATTTTCTTATCAATTCTATTTTTAAATTAACTAAAGAAGAGTTGAGATAATTTGCTATACTTAAAAATTCAAATTCATTTTTATAAAAAATTGCTACCTACAATTTTCAAGTTTTTAAATAAAATCGATCATTAATTGAAATGAAAAATAAACTTTTCCAACAAAATTTCAAACAAATCATTTTCAAATTTTTTTTAAGAAATTTGAAAAATCATTCTCTTCAAAAAATTTTAAAAAGGAGAAAAAAACGTGAAAAATTACTCCCAGATCCGTCCACCTCCCCCTCCCCCCAAAAATTGAAAAAATAATATAACTTGCCTTGGAATTTTTTTTTTTTTTTTTAAATTGGAAAATCATAAAAATAATTAATAATTCATAAAATTGCAAAAATTACTTCTAAAAAAAAAAATTTAAGCATACGAGTATATTTTTTTAAAACATTATTTTTAAATTGAAAAAGAGTTGAAGTATATCTCTTTAAATTTATTTAGAAATTGATGGCGGTTTTCAAAAAAAAATCCTAAAATTTCCGAACTAAACAAATCGCACCTCCGGAGTAATACAATGATAATTCAAAAAAATTGAACTTCTTTCTTTTTTTGAGTTATCATTGTACGAGATTACTCCAGAGGTGCGAAATATATAACTTAAAATAAAGGAATTACTATTCAAAGAAAGTCTCAAAAAAAGAAAAAACTACAAATATTTTCAAATTTATTTACTTAGGTATACAAAAAAAAGTAGTAAAAAAAAAATAGAAATAAATTAGGTAAATTTACTTTCAGAACTAAAAAAAATGATCAATAATTTAAAATTGAGAAAATTACTTTCCAAACAAAAAAAAAAAAATTTATAAAATTGAAAAAAATTACCTAAACATTCTAAATTAAAAAAAAAAAAAAACTTTCAAACAAAATTTCAACAGAAAAAATCAAAAACATAATTTTCAAAATTTTTATCAAAAATATATATATTTTTTAAAAAAGAACAACAATTAAAAAACGAAAATATTTACCATAAATAAGTACCCATTGAAAAGTTAACTAAAAAAAAAAATTTGAACAAAGTGATTTAAAAGTGAAATAAATAACCTCATAATTAGTTTAAAATTGACATTATTATTCATAAAAAATTCATAAATTCATCTCAAACACGATTTTTTTTTAAAATTAAGTAAAATTTAAAGAATAATTTTCAAATAAAAAGGGGGAAAAAATTCAAAATTTTTGTAATGAGATTATTTTCCAAACATTTTCATAAATGACACAAAAAAAAATCATCAAAAAAGGAAAATATTTTATCAATGAAATTTTTTGAAACTGGCAGTAAGATCCATAAAAAAATTCAAGGTATATTTCTATTTTTTTTTTCTTCAAATAATTAATAAGAAAATAGCACAGTCAAAAATTTCAAACATTTAAAAAAAAAAAAAACATAAAAAAATTGAAAAGAATAAGATTCTAATTTACTGATGACATTTTTCAAAAAAGGACGTAGGTAAGCATTAAGTTTAGGTAATAAACTAGATATGCATCAATTTCCATAAAATTTTCATAAATTTATTCATCTTCATTTCTTCTTTTTTTCGAATTCATATTATCAAATAAAAGTCAAAAATTAAAAAAAAAAAAATCACTTTTTCAAAATTTCAAATTCTTTTCTAAAATTAAAATAAAAAAATCAGTTTACAGAAATAAACAAATGATACCCAATAATATTTTTTTCAAAAACGAAAAAAATGATTAAATCAAAATAAATTGCCAAGTCTCATACAAAACAAAAAATAAATAAATAAGAACTGGCTGTAAAAAAAAATATTTTTAACAGCATTAATTTTTGTACAAATATTTTTAATATATATTCAATTGTTAAAAAGAGCAAGGGTTTACTTAATCCAAAAAAATCAATATTTTCAAGTTCACAGAATCTCGTAGCTTTTTATTTTTTTAAAGCTAAGGTAATTTATTTCAAAAAACTCAGTGAATTGAAAAAAAAAATTAATTCATTTTTTTTTTAGAGAAATAAAAAATTTCGAAAACTAAAATAAAATAAATAAATTTTTTTAATTAATTCATATTTGAAAAAAAAAATGCTTGAAAAGATGTTTTTAAAATCGATTTCTTTTTAAAAAGTAAGAAATTCAGTCTTAGGAAAAATAACAAAATTATATTTCAAATAAATTTCAAATGATACCTAATAAATTTTTAAACAGAATTTTAAAAAATTCATTCTAAATTTAAAAACTTTGCAAAATTGAAAAATTCATCAAAAAAAATTTGAATTCACAATATAAAAAATTTCTGAAGTTGAATAATAATATGCTCGATATTTTTTTGAAAAAAATCGTGCCCTTCTTTGTAAAACTTTTTAATGAACACCCAACCAAACCATATGTATCTAATAATAAGAATACCCCTGCCAGAGCTTCCAAAAATCAAAACTCACCAGTAAAGTGTACAAGCACATGTAATATCCGGCTGTCATCGTCCATTGGAATTTTTCAATTCGATTATCGAAAGGATCGGTCTTATTATGATCGAGAAATCTCAACCTTTGACATTCCAAATCGACGTCATTTACATTCGAGGCGTTATTCTTCCTCATGACATAAATCGTATCGATAGAACGCTATAATAATACCCAACGTATATATGCACATTGCACATGTAAGTAATTAGTCATCTTTATTACACATTCAACGCACGCGACTCGTTGCGTCGCGCCGGAGCACATTTTCAACGAGCTCGCGAATTAATGAACTCGCTGAAATTATTTGGCAATTTTCCTTATAATATACATATTATAAGCTTAGGTATAGTAATAAAAGCAGCGGCAAGAATACGCGACCAGGCGACGTAACAAAACAGCTACACGCAAGATGGAAATTTAACCATATTTTATCGACATTATACGTGGCATTTCTAACCCTGCTCCTACCTTTTACTCCTGCTCTTTCAGCTTGTTAGTTTTCAAACATCCCTGTATACTAGGCCCAGCTTTTGGCAATTTTTCGCCTGGTAACCATCATTTTGCCAGCCTGCTGACGACGTGCGTACGTATTGCCTGTTGCCTACGAGCTCTTCCTAAATTACATCGAATATCATTTACAGCTTTATTGTAATGACCATCCCTTATCAACTTCATACTCGCTGCACACTACGTACGGGTACATTCGTCACGTTTAAGCACATAGGCTACTGGACCCTCCATTCTGCCCCCTGCTTCCCTGCCTCGTACCGATAAAAATGCGCACATTCCTGATTAAATTGTCTGCTGAGCTGTCATTTCGCGCGCGCTAATGTAACCTTATATTTTATAGCCAGCTTTTTCAATTTAATAGCGCACTAAAATACTGCATATTTTAAACTCACGGCATCCAAATTCAGAAGCTCGTAAAAATGACGAAAAAAACAAAAAAAAAAAAAATAGGCTCTTTCGACGACGAAGACGACCGTGCATTGAACAACAAGCACCTACTCGTTTTAATACATTATTCACCACTATGTGCTTTTAGAATTGTCTGCAGCATGAAGGAAGATTTCCATCTTCGTACTTTAGATGATGGTAAATTGCTTCTGCGAGCCTTTATAGACTCGGAACATGCGTCGCAATCGATATGTGTACAGAAGATGTTATATTATGCAGTTGGTAACAGCGAAGAGGAAGGATGGAGCGAGGGACTTAAATAAAATATTAGAAAAGAAAGTACCCAGGGTTTTTGTCAAGATTGAGATTATTTTGGGATTGAGAATTAACCAAAATGATTCCTCGAAAAATTGTTCTGAAAAAAAAATTCTAGATTACATAAAATGGAATTTCTATTCCTAAAAAAAACTTGTGAGAAAAAAGTCTAAAAAAGTCCTTAAAAATTAATGAGTGTATTTTCAGCTAAAAAAATTTACTACAAGAGGGGAAACATTTTGACCACCACTCCTCAAACGATTTTTTTTCCATTTCTCTTAATCATAGAGAAAAATTCCCACTGCAAATTCTTGGTGAGAAAAATCTCCAAAGAATGTTGTCTTTTGAAAAATCCTGCTTGAAAAATCTTCATAGAAATGTTTCTGACTTTCAAAAAAAAAAAAAAAAAAAAAAAAAAAAAAAATCATAAAAAATGGCTCAAGTTTTTTAATAAAAATTCTTTTTGAAAAATACAGCTGGATTTTTTTTCAAAAAATCTTGAAAAAAGGGTTTCTTGAACAATAATCTAAAAATTCCATCGAGAATTTTTTTTTGAAAAGTTGAGAAAAAATAATAGGCTATGAAAAATTGTGAAAATCATTGTAAGAGATCAGAAAAGATAGGGAAAAAGACTGTGTAAAAAATGAGAAAGAGTGTGAACAAAAATGTTTAAAAATTGTGAAATATTTGTTTATCTATTGGGAAAAATTTCTCATGAAAAAGAAACGAATAATTTTATTAAAAATAGTTTTGAACACAATTTTTTTCTAATTTTATAGGAAAATTTTATTCATTTTTTTCGTATTTTAGAGATTTGTATTTAAAATTCTGAGAGGTCCTTGATAATGAACATTTGCTTCTAATCATTTTTAAAAATTGTAAATTTTCACTTTTTAAAAAAAAATATTCTTTTTTTGTTCAAAATTTCAAAGAATGTTTAAGACGGAAAATTTTAAACAATATATTTGTGAAAAATTTTATAAAATTGTTTAAATTAGAAAAATAAATAGAATCAAACAATATAAAAAATTTAATCGAAACAGAATGGCAAAATGAATGGAATACTGTACACGTCAATAATAAACTACACGCAATTAAACCAAATATCGGAGATTGGAGTTCCTCATACAGGCAGTCAAGAAGAGAAGAGACTATCTTAGCAAGGCTAAGGATAGGTCATAGCCTACTCACTCATTCCTACCTACTAAATAGAACACCAGCCCCAACTTGCGAACAATGCGGGGTACAACTTACAATAAATCACATATTACTAGAATGTTCAAAATACTTAGACCAAAGACGTAGATATTTTGGCTCAGCGCAGATTGCAGAAATAATGGGAGAAAACGTCGATGTAGATAATATTTTTAGTTATTTGTCAGATTGTAAAATAATAAATATAGTTTAAGATGTACACTACTTGCGTCGCAAATAACCAACGGTTGAGCGACGTTAAATAAAAATATTTAAAAAAAAAAAAAAAAATTTTTGGGTATGTTTTCAAAATTTGTTTATTTTTAAATTTTAATTTTAATCAACTAGGTATCATGTTTTAATCAATTTTTAAAATTCAGCTAAATTTTCAAAAAAAAAAAACAAAAAAAAACAACAAATTGTAAATACAAAAAAAAAACACACTGAAGTGCTCTCATATTCTCATTTTGATTTCATTTATTTTCGAAAATTATTTAAAATTAAAAAATTTTGTAAGAATTTGTAAGTGTCAAAATTTAGAAAATTGTTTTTTTTTTTTTTTTTTTTTTGAAATTATAAAGATGCATGAAACACATTGAAAATTACTCTAATTCAGAAAATTAATTTAAAATTTATCAAAATTACAATTTTTAATAAATTTTTAAAATTGATGCCAACTTTGGAAATTGATAAAAAATAATTTTAAATTTTGTATTTATTTAACATAAAAAATGAATTATATTTTGGAAATTAACCAAATTTCAACTGCGCTAGAAAATTTTAAAATTTTCAAGATTTATCTAGGTATAATTTTTAAATATCTTACTTAAATTTTTTTCAAAATTTCAAAATTTCAAAATTAAAGAATTGGCATGTTTTGAGTGCTCTCAAAAAGTAATCTTCACTCAATAAACCAAAAATTTCTCAAAAAAATTCTTTAAAAATTTTCTCGATAGCAATCAAAGAACGTTATTATCTATGAAAAAAGTAAGAAAAAACTTGGAAGAAAATACCTATTTGAAAAATAATACTTACGTATTTCTAGTTTAAAAATGTAAAACATATTTTTGAACACCCCCCCCCCCAATTACTACTAAATTTTTAAAAAATCAAATAAACGCTTGGAAAATTATTTTATTTGGAAAAAATATATACTTTCAGCAAAAAATCCTCGATGAGAAAGATCTCTAGAAAAAAATTATTTAAAATTATTTTCTTAGAAAAATCTTTTCACGAATTTTCAAATTGAAGAAGTTTTGTGGAAAAACTTTCTGAAAAAGTAAATTTTTCACAGGCCAAAAGATTATAATGAAAAAATTAAATTGAATAAAAAATACCACAATATTTCTCGATTTCTCTTGTACTTACAAAAAAATAAAATAATCGAAAATTATATGAACTAAAAATTCTATTGGCTGCCCTAAGAAAAAAATATCCAAAAACAAGATACAAGATTCTCATTTTTTTTAAACATTTTTTTTTTTTTTTTTTTTTTTTTTTTTTTAGAAATCTTTGAGAAGAACATTCTCCTAAAAATTCTTGATAACATTTCTTGGTAAGAATTAAACTTTTTTATTTAAAAAAATCGTTTAAAAAAGTCTCAGAATAACCTGTTTATAAATTCCTGTGGACTTTTCCTCTGAAATCTTGAAAAAATCAGGAACTAAAAAAGTTTTAAAAAAATTATTTTTCATAAAAAATTTCTTCTGTTTGTTGGAGAAAATTAATTTCAGAAAAATTTCTCCAAAACATTCTCCATAATAATGAAAATTTCTAAAAAAATGAAAATTTTCCAATTTAAAATTTTTTTTGTTGAAAAATTTCATTAGGTATGGAATAAAATTATTTAGGTGAAGAGTAAGCGATTTTTTTTTTACAAAAATCTTGTTGCGGAAATTTCTTTTGTATCCTCCCACCACCCACAAAAAAAGAACTTGAAATATTTCCTTTTTTGAAAAATTTTCTTTTCAAGTAAAATTATATTCGGAGAGAAAATTAGTTGAAATAATTTCTTGCATAAATCTCTTATTTTTCTGCAAATTTTCTTTTGAAAATTTCCTTCTTTGAAATTTTCGGAAAATTCTTTAAAAATGATTAATTTTTTTTTAAATGATTATTTTTTCAATTAAAAAAAAAAATCAATTAAAAAAATATCTACCTATTTCTCGAAACATTTTTCATGACAATTTTTGATATTAAAAACTAAAATTTTCTCTCAATAAAAAATTAAAATCCTCTCGACAAAAAAATTCAATGCAATTCTTTCTCAATTAGGATTTTCATAACTATCGTATTTTCAACCTTATGCTATTTTTAGTTTGTGTTTATGAAAATTTTACGCTAGAAGCAGAAAAATACCCCAAAAATATACCTTTTTTCGTACACAAAGGCACGTGTCACCATTTTGACGACACACACCACACCGAGAGTGAAAAACTGTGGAATTTTTCTCATCAAACAGACTTACAAGGCATAGAGAATAAAACAAAAATGCACACGAGCGTAAAACTAACTACCTAGCTACAAAAATCCGAATATTAAGTGCTTGAAATTTACTCGAAAAACTAACTGGGAAAAAAAATCTCTATACAAACGTAACTAATAAAGTACGTGTTGTTGAACTTAACCTACGTACCTAGATTTTCATCTCATCAACTCTCGAATTTATTTAAATATTCGGCGACGTTGTTTCCATCTCACGTGAGCTTTACTACTTCGCGAAGAATAATTTAAAATTTGACTCATCGTGCTAAATTGAATTGCTACACCTCGCGAACGACGATTAGGTAAAAATTTTTACATCTGGAAGACGAATAATATTATATTTACATATTCTCGAGATAGCCGGAGCAGCCACAAATCGAGAGTTAATTTGACTGTAGAGAAACACGACCAATGTGTTTTGACCTCGACGAAGATGAGGATGACTTTGCAGTTGAATTAAACGAGCTCTATTGTCATCGAATTTCAGACACAGCCGAGATTTATATATGGAAACGCAATTCGAAAAATACCACATTTGCTTCATTTACTCGCAGTTTTATTTATAAAAGGAGAAAATTCAACCTGAATTGAATGCTAAAAACCAAGAATTTACCGTTTTGCGGTCGTACTCGTCGACACACGACTCACGAGGCGCGTTGGTGTTTACTTTTTTACATGTGCTATAAAGTTTATTTCAAACTCGTACATGGTTTAGTATGGGGTTGAGGCGGGGGAGGGTAATACGCAAGATGAATGAGGCCGTAATGAATTTTTTTTTTATTGTTGGGAAAATGTGGTACGCCTACGAGGAATGTTTATAGAATATTTCAGCCAGTTCATTTCTTATGTTTAATTAAAATTTTGGAAATATTAGATTTTCAAATAACCTGTAAATAAGCGTCCAAAACAGTCTCGTACAGATATCTCAAACAGCTGATGAAATCATCTTTGCAATTTTCAAACGCTTCGAAATGGAAATACTTCAAAGGAGGTTCTGCAAAATGGCCGTAGTAGTTTGACTTCTCCGAAGAAGGTTTGGTATCGTTGTAAATTCTAAAATTAAATAACTTTACGATATAAAAATTCATCAAGGGGGTATTTGGATACTTTGAGAAGTAAAAGAAATCATAATTTTGAACTCCCGTTAGGATGGATCGTGCTAAATGCAGGATGGCTTCAGGCTTCAGCAGAGCCGGCGGATCATTATTTTCTCATGTAGTGCTCATTTCTCAGGTGGTGCTCACCCTCGGATGGGGGTGGAAAATGTAATTTTTTCGCCAAAAAAGGCGTTATAAGACCCTGGGGTAGTGATTGCAATTCAGGGACGAACCGTAAGGACTTTTCGGAGGTGGCAAAATCATTGAAAATTTCAACTTCTAACACTGAAAATTTTCAACTTTAATTCATTATTAATTTATTACTATTTAAAATTTAGAAAGCAGGTCAATGCTGCCCGAGCGAAGCGAGGGCAAAATTTTTTGATAAAGATCAAAATTTCGAATGAAAAAGTTGGCATTTTTGCATGAATTTTAATTGGAAAAATATTGTACAGAAAAGATCATTTTTAACATTTTTTTACCAATTTTCTGAAAGCAGAGGCGGCAAGTTTCCCCTTTTGCCCCTCCTTTCAGTACGTCCCTGATTTCTCAGGTGGTGCTCGAGCACGAGAGCACCTGGACAAACACCGCCCGTGGGCTTCAGCAACATGACGTCATCTTACTGCATGAAGGACTTGGAATAATTTTCTACAAAAATGAAAGTGATGTGATTTAAAGGAAAGGAAGGTGCCCAATCGAAAAATATTTGAAACAAAAGTTGTAGATTGAGATCTGAAGAACAATTTTGGTCATCATAAAAATTTTGATTGGACCCCTCCCTCTCGTGTAATTTTGTATAATACTATATAAATACTCATATTATTCGAAATTGGAGGAGAGGGTCAATTGAAAAATTTTTCAAACAAAAGTTGTAGATTAAGATTTTGAAAATAATTTTGATCATCACAAAAATGTTGATTGCACCCCTCACACCCCTCCAGTTTCGAATAATAAGTATTTATGTACTATTGTGATTATGAAAAATAAAAATTAGAAGAGAGAGGGGTCCGTTTGAAATTTTTAAAATGACCAAAATTATTTTCTAATATCTCATTCTACAACTTTTGTTTGAAAAAATTTTCAATTGACTCGCTCCCTCCCCTCCAATTTCGAATAATATGAGTATTTATGTAGTATTACACAAAATTATACGAGAGGGAGGGGTCCAATCAAAATTTTTATAATGACTAAAATTATTTTTCAGATTTCGATCTACAACTTTTGTTTCAAACATTTTTCAATTGAACCCCCTCCCCTTTCCTTTAAATCACATGACTTTCATTTTTGTAGAAAATTATTCCAAGTCCTTCATGCAGTAAGATGACGTCATATTGCTGAAGCCATTTGCATTTAGCACGATCCCATCAGGATCAAAATGAAATTCTCAATTGTTCTGAGAAAACTAAATTCCTCCTCCCACCACAAAACCACTTCAATTTTCACACTCACCAATTACCCTAAATTTGGGTAACATGAGTTGCATACTTATCTCTTGAATAAACTGCGATAGATATTACAAAAGCGAGTAAATTAGGACAGTAATGAGCTCACCGAACATCATATCCGTTGAATTTCTGAGATCTTAAATAATAAGCCACGTTCAAAAGAGCATCTTTTATCCATTTATTTTCGTTTTCGTCGTAAGTTACAGGATCGTCGTCATCTGGGTCGCCTTCTAGTTCGACGTTTTCGTTATTGTCGTATCTTTCATCTTGGCAATGAACTAATGATGATAATAGATGAAGTATCAATATGACGCACAGCTTCATAGATTTTTTTTTCTTTATCAGAATTCTCGATGGTTTTTGAGAGGTTTATCGTGATTTAAAGTGTGTCAGTGGCCAGTAATTTCCGAAAGAATCAATTTTCGATTTTTTTTTTGTTAGAAATTTTATCGTTTGATTAAATTTTAATCAAATTTGAGAAATTAATACGAAATTCTGCAAAAATTCTATTAAAAATTCATCTTTTGATTTTTTCTAAGTAGGTACTTACATCAAATTAAAAAAAATTGACTTGAATTTTTTTTAGAAAATTCAATTCATGAGGTATTTTAAAAAAATTGAAAATTTGGTTTTAATAAAGATGTTTATAAAATTTTATTTGGCTTTAATTTTTCATTTTTGAAAATAATTTTTTTTTTAATTTTTACGATTAAGAAATTTTTGATATATATATATTTTTTTTTGAAAATCCGACTTGGGAATTTTAAAATATCAACTTGATTTTTTTTTCCAAAAACACTTCCAATTTCAATAGGTAATAAAAAATAAAACTTGAGTAGGTAGATACATACCTATTTGAAAATATCACTAGAAAATACTTTTTTTTTTAAATTGACTCTTTTTTTTTTAATTTTGACTTCTGAAAAGTATTTAAAAAAACTCACTACCTAGTCATTTAAAAAATTTTACTTTCATTATTTTTATTTAGGTAAGTATTAGCATTTCTGAAAATCGAGTTTTGAAGTTTTTATGAAAATTCCACTATTAAGTTTTTAAAATAAAATTCCATTTTTAAAATCTGGTTGAAAATTTGACTGTATTTTTTTCTTCAAAATTTCAATTGGGAGATGAAAAAAATCAACCCAAGAAAACTTTTAGAAAAATTTAACTCTTATTTTTTTCAACGCCCATTCAACTTTTGAATATTCAGTGAAACTTCAGCTCATAAATTATTCAAAGAATTTTCTTCAAAATTTCACCGTTCATAAAAAAACTGACTCATACAAATTTTTCAAAAATCTGACTTTCCGTTTTTTAAAAATTTTTTTTTGGAAATTTCAAAAAAATGAAATATAGAAGAATATTTCAAAAACTGACTTTACACTTTAAAATAAAAAACTGCTCATTTATACTTACTTCTTTAAATTAAATTTTTGGCAACATTAGGAAAATTTTGACTTGAAATTTTTTTTGATAGTAATGTGCACCAAAAATACTAAAAAAAAAAAATTCTCAGAAAATAAACCTACTGGGTGAATTTTTGCGAGTGAATTGTTTTTCTCAGGGATTTCTCTATTGAGAATTTCTTATGAAGATCTATTTGAAAAAATTTCTCAAAAAAACATTTATGATAGGTATAAATGAATTGACAAATAGAAATTTAGATTCCACTTTTAAAAATTTATACCAACTCGTATTTCTAAAAAAAAAAAACTGATTCAAACTTTTTAGTGAAGATTAGATTTTTTACGAGTAAATCTTTCATAAAAATCCTATTTTTGAATTTTTTTACCTTAGTAGATTCTAGGTTTTGAAATTCAGTTGATTACCCATTCTTTAAAATTCAACTTTCAACTTTTTTTTTTGAAAATATTGTTTGAATATGAAAAACAACAACAACAGCAGTTAGGGAAAACTTTTTAAAAACTTCAGATTTCAACTTTTTTCAAAACTCAAATGTGTCACGGAATAAGAAAAGGGGGCGGGGCTAGTGATCAAAATTTTAATCAAAATTTTTTCATCGATTTTCATACTAAAAAAAATACTTTTTTACACGAAAATCGATGAAAAAATGAAAATCGAAATTTCGGTCACTAACCGCCTTTTCTTATTCCGTGACACAAATGGAAATTTTCACAAAGATTCAACTTTTACTTTAAAAAATTGAACTTGTAAAATTTTTGAAAAATCAATTTCAAAAATTGAACAAAAAAATTGCTCATATTTTTTTAGACATTTCGAATTGAATTTCAACTCAAAAAATTTTAAAATGAAAATTCAGCTTTTAAATTTTTTATGAATCAATGATTTTATATATATATATATATATATATATAAAAAAAAGAAAAAAAAAAAAAAGAAAGAAACTATGAGGAATCTTTTAAAGAATTCAACTTTCAAATTGAAAAAAAGTTTTCAAAATTTTATAAATTCCTCTGAATTCAATTATTCAACTTGAAAAACTTATGAAAATCTTACTCTTGATTTTTTTTAGAAAACTTGACTTGAAAGATATTATTTAGTTCTACTTTTCGAGATTTAAGTATGCCTAAAAGTTTATGTTGTGAATTTTTTGAAAAATAAATTTGAAGAAATTTTAAAAAAATGACTTGAACATTAAAAAAAAAATTAATATAAAATTAAAATTAGACTTTTAAAATTCTCTTACAAATTCAAGTTTTTTCCCTTCAACTTTTGATAATTATTTATGCCTAAAAATACTTTTTTTTTTTTTTTTTTTTTTTTTAATTTGACTTGAATTAATTTTTTTTAATTTATGAAAAATTAGGTTTTGTGACTTCTTTTTTCCAATTCATCTAAAAAAAAAAAAAAAACTTTTAGTTAATTTTTCATTTTTTTTTTTGAAAGTAGCTGGATTCGATTTTTGTTTCAAATTGAGTTTTAAGATTTTTATAAAAATTTCACCCATAAAAAAAAAATTTCTTAAAAATTTGAACATTAAAAACTTTTCAGCTAATTTGATTTTTGTTTTGAAAATTTAACTCTGGAAAAATTTTTGAAATTGAAAAACGTTAATTTTGTATTTTATTTTTTTGAAATTGTTGTTTATTGAATTAAAAAAAAACTGCAAGTCGAGAAAACCTTTTCAAAAATTTAAATTTTAAATTTAAAAAAAACGACCCTTTGAATTTTCATAAAAATCTTAATGTGGGCAATTTTTTTATTAAATTCTTAAATTTAAAAATTCTTTTGAAAATTCTACTTTAAAAAAAAATCAAAATTTGAAATTTTGAGAATTAAACTTTTGAATTTTTGACAAATCGACTTTTGAAAATTTAATGAAAATTGATGCATTTGAAAAAGCATAAAATTTTCTAAATGAAAAACACCTGTGTATGTAAAAATTTTACTATCAAAATTAGAAAAATAAATTTTAAAAAATCAGTTTCTTCATTTAAAAACTAACTTATTAAAATAACTAAAATTCGAAAAATAATACCACTGTAAATACCTCTCAGTTCTCTCCACCTTCCTCACAATTTTTTCAACAGCACCTCAAACGAATTCTACACACATATAAACCCACCAATTCGATTATTTCTCACCTGTGTGTTTCTCGAAAACCCTATGTTTGTATTCCAGTAAAAAGCTTTTGTTTCGATTAGCCCAACGTATAATGCACAAGTACAAGCGAAAGAAACACGAAAAATATGAATTATTCAAAAGTATAAATTTGTAAACTTGGGTATTTTCGCTTGGACGCGCTTCTCTCATAATCAGCTCTGGCTTTGGAAGTGTAATATGAGAAAGCTCGACACGAACACACGGTATATAGACTACAAAAAGTCAGAACGAGGTGCACAAGTGAAAGAAAAAAAAATAGAGCAGCACACTAAATGGCAGTGTAACTACATAGCATACGAGCGGCTAAAAGACAACGTTCGAGACTTACTCGTAGGTTGGTAGGTAATTTTAAATAAGCAAAGTGAAATTGCAACGATGCTTTTGTTTTAAATATATACGACGAAGCATCGTACGCGAGCAACGAAATAGAAAATGTTCAGGTTCGAGCAATCAAAGAAATGGAAAAATATTTCAATTTCATATTCACGCTGAGAGCTTTCAAAGGATTGTTTAAAAACTCGGGGTTGATTTAATCAGCTCGACTTTTCTGCTCGAAAAAAATTTCCACGAAATTTCAAACAATAGAGTACAATTTTGCGATTTTTCCTAATACACCAGATGACTCTCGGTCGCAACGTTGGTCCATTTTGTTGACATATTATCGAAATTAAAATCACGTGAATTGTATCTGCTCGAAGGTGTATTTGTGTGGTATTTGTGGCTGATGTTTTACAATAATAATGGTTCGACGAACTTTGCGGTTTGTTTGGTAAAGTTTTTGATGTTTTTCCATACGATTCTTAGATTACAAAATCACCCTGAATTATTAGATGTCTCTGTAGGTATTAATGTTTGAATGATATTTCATTTTTATTTAACACATTTTATAATTATTTTTCTCATTTAAAATTTCTAGTTTATTTTTACTTTCAAAAAGAGAAAATATAAATAAAGTAGAATAAAACTGAAAATACTCGACAATCGAAAACGATTCCGCAACATGTTCCCATTTTATTGTAATACGTTTCACGCAAGATTACGTATTTTACGTTATACCATATACAAGGTACCCAGTACCACCTACTACATAAACGAGACACAAAATTTAATGCACCCGTAAAGAGAACATTTTGAAAAAAATGAACAGCAACGAAATAAAGCACGTAGCATACTTACATACGAAGACGTGATCACAACACCACTTTATATGCTCGCACGAGAGACGAGTAGAAGTGGAAGTGAAAATACGAAACAAGACGACGAAAATAACGAAGAAAACAAAGTAGGTATTCAAGAAGCATGAAAGAAACTTGGTTGGTGGTGCAAAAAAAAAACAAAACAAGGATTGTAATGATGTGAAAAATGTTTCGCAAAATTTCATCTCAATTTTAAAAAATTGCTCGAATTTTTTTATTTTAATTTTGTAAGTACGGGTAGAATTTGCAAAGCGTGTTGGTTCGTAAGTTTATTTATTCGCGATGGCGACAAATTTTCATCTTCCAGTTGGAACATATTTTTCGTGCTTTTTTTCTTTCGTTTAATATTGAATTTTCAATGGAATGAAAAATTTTCTTCGAATAAGTGCGTAAAAAAAAGCACTGAAAGCAGTTTTTTGTAGGACAATTTTTACCTGAGGGGGAGAGGTGGTTTTTTAATTTATGCACTTTGGAATTGGAACGGCGACATTGTGTCTTATTCGTGGAATTGGGGGAGGGGATTTTTATTTTTTCATCTCACAATTATTTTTATAGTTATTTTTGAGCAAACTGTTAACTTGTGGAAGAAAATTAATAAAGGGGATTTGTAGGAAATTTTACGTTTATTAAACATTTTTTTTTTTTATCATTACAGCAGAGAAGTTATCAAGATATTTAAAAAATCATGATTTCAAAGTGGGCTCTATTCACGAATTATTCATTAAGTATTTCATAAGCGAAGTAATTCACATTTTTTTGAAGAAAAAAAAATCATTTCGGAGTGGTCCATATATTCAAAAGGGGAATTTCTCCCTTTTTTGGGAGAAAAAGTTCTATAATTTTTTTTGGAGAAGAATAATTTGTTTCTTTTTTTGAAAAATAAATATCTCATTTCCTCGGAGACAAAAGCCTTTAATTTTTTGCGGAAAAATCTCTCATTTTTTAGAGAAAAAAAACCTCTCATTTTTGGGTGAAAAAAATCTCTCATTTTTTGGAGAGAACATCTCTCATTTTTTGGAGTAAAACAAAATGTCTCATTTTTTAAGAAAAGTTTTTTTCTAATTTTTTGGTTGAAAATCTCTTATTTTTTTAGAAAACAAAAAATGTTCAATGGTTAGTTTTTATGAAGAAAATACACCTCATGTTTTGAGGAGAAAAAAAGTCTAATCCCTTTGGAGAAAAATATGTCTAATTTTTTAGGAGAAAAAAGATCTCATTTTTAAAGGAATAAACCCTCTCTTTTTTTTTGAGAATAAAATGTTTCATCTTTTTAGAAAAAAAATTCTCTCATTTTTTTTGGGGGGGGGGGGGATAAAAAATGTTTCTTTTTTTGAAGAAAAAATGTCTCATTTTCTGGGAGAAAAAAGTTTCATTTAAAAAAGAAGTCTCATATTTTTGGAATTTTTTTTTATAGGTAATTTACTTTTTCAAGAAAAATTTTTCCAATTTTTTGGTGAAAAATCTCCCATTTTTTCGAAAATAATTTTTTTTGGAGATAGAAAATGTTTCATAGAAACGTCTCATTGTTTGTGAAAAAATGTCACATTTTTCGGGGAGAAAAAAAATCCTATTTTTTGGAGGAAAAACTTTATTTTTCTTGGTGAAAACATCTAATTTTTTGGAGAAAAAAACCTTCTTTTGGGGAATAAAGAAGGTCTCATTTTTTAAAGAGGAAATATTTCATTTTCTTTGTGAAAAAAGTATCATTGAAAAAAAATCTTACTTTTTCAGAAAACGTGTTTCACTTTTTGGTGCTAGAAAAAGTAATTTTTTTAGAGAAAAATTTTTCTCCTTTTTTTGTAGATTGAAAAAATAAATGTTTCATTTTCTTGTAAGGAAAAAACGCTAATTTTTTGGGAGTTAATTATATTTCAATTTTTGGAAGATAAAGAATGTCTCATTTTTTAGTTAATAAAAAATGTTACATTTTTTCAAGAAGAAATGTCCCATTTTTTTTAGGGAAAACCCCTCCAATTTTTTAAGAGGAAAAAATATCTCACGTTTTTTGGAAAAAATCCCTCCTTTTTACAGAAAAAACCCGCCTTTTTACAGAAAAAACCCGCCTTTTTTGAGAATAAAGAATGTCTCATTTTTTGGATAATAATTAATGAATATCTTAATTTTTACAGGAAAAAAACTCTCTTTTGGGATACTGAAATATGTTTCATTTTTTTATAGGAAAAATTTTCAAATTTTCTCATTTTTTAGAAAATGAAAATTTTTCTATTTTTTCAAAGAATAAAATATGTTTTATAGAAACAGCTCATTTTTTTTTTTTTTTTTTTGAAAAAAAATCTCATTTTTTTGAGAGAAAAAAACCGCTTTATTTTTTTGTAGAAAAAAATCTCATTTTTTTGGAGAAAATCCTAATGTCTCGTTTTTTTGGAGGATAAAAAATATTTCGTTTTTTATACCCAGTAATTTTTCTCATTTTTTTGGAGAATATAAAATGTTTTATTTAAAAAAAAAGAAATGCCTCATTTTTTAAGGAAAAAATTTCTCATTTTTTTTGGAGAAAACATTTTGTTATTTTAAAAATCTCTTAAAATTTTCTGGAAAATTAAAAATGCTTTATTTTTCGAAGAAGAAATACTTATCTCATTTCCTGGTAAAAAACTCTTTAATTTTTTGGGAAGCCAATTAAAATCGTGAGCTTTAGAATTCTCTGTGTAAAATATGGAGAAGTTTGCTTCTAATAACATTATTTTAAAGTAATGTATATTCAAAATATCTAGGTACGTTAAAAAGTTTTTGGTTTTCAATCACAATATTCCAAGAAGTATTTTTATACATTCAATCAGACACTTCATTATTTCTGCAAAAAATACTACCAGAGCCTATAGGTAGTTAGGAGAGAAATAAAGAGGTTTTGCTGGAACTTCAATTCTTTTACAGTCACTGCCACACACCCTTAGGAGTGAAATGTTGTCAATCAGCCTAATATTCTGTCATTAATTCGACGTTGCTATCTTCCTATCTTCGTTGCAGGGTTTTCTTTCAAAGTACAAAATCTATAATTCTGATCTCGCTATATTGTTCACAAATAACCAATACAGTCTCTTATTTGAGAATATGTCTCTTTAGTTGAATAATTAATTAGACCATCATTGTTCACTGCTGAACACATCGACACGAATGTAGCCCTAGCCACATTGTGGTAAAGGTGGCCGCGCGGCGCCGTTTTAGAGTATAAAACGTTATCTGTTAACGTTTCAGAGATTATCTCGGTGTAAAAGTTGATGTCTGCAAGAGGGAGAGTATACATCACATCTCGAGCTGGGTTGTCTTAATAGGTTAGCCATGCGTAAGGTGGAGGCCAGGGGCAGCCTGCAGTACAGAACGCGATGAGAATTTAATTAAATAAGTTATACTGGTTCATTTAATTGAATCTGCTTTTGTGAAGAAAGTTTCTATTGAAAATGTCAACTTTACGATGATAAAATTAGTGTTTGTCAATAAGCGGACGCAAAAAGTTATTGGCAGGGAGAGACACGGAGGTATTTTCGCCTTGTGGAGATATTTCAGTAGCACCCACTGCTGCTGTGCCAAGATCCGGATCCGGGTTTGAAACTCTTGTTTTTTCCTTTATACATGGTGTCCGACGAGGGGTGGGAAATATTTGAGATTTGGATACAACAGAGCATTGTCTTGAAAATCAACGAGAGAAATTTTTTGAGAAGTTTCCTGAAGATTTTGAAAGTGAATTTTCAATAGAAAAAAAGAAGAATAATGAGATTAGAAAAAAAATCCAAAATAATTTTTTCTACAAAAAATGTAAGAAATTTGACAGAAAAAAGTAGAAAAATAGAATTTTCCACAAATTTTATCTTGTTTTGAAAAAAATCACCAATTGTTAAATGTTAACAAAACGTTTTTCGAAAATATTTTGAATGAATTTTATACAGAAATTTTTTTTCGTAAATGAGATTTTTTGAATTTTTTTAAAAGAATTGTTTTAAAACATTTTTTTCAATATTTTTTTTTTGTTGAAGAAATCGAAAAAATTTAAGGAATCTCTCAAATTAAATTTTTCGAGATTTTTGAGAAATTTTCTAAAAATTTTAAAGAGGAAAATTTGCCGAATTTTTTTCTCATAAATAATGAGATTTTTGGATTTTTCTTTTTAAGAAATTGTTTTAAAATTATTTTTATTTTAATTTTTTTTTGAAGAACCGATGAAATTTAAGGAAAATCATTGAAATTAAATTTTTCTAAAAATTTTAATGAAGAGGGAAAGTTTATGAAAGAAAATTTGAAGAAAGGTAAACGACTTCTACAAACAATTATTTCAACACTAAATAAAATTAAATAACATCTTTGTTTTTGAAAAACGTATTCTAAAAAAATTTTCAAAAAAAATTTCATAGGTACATTATAGAAAGAATCAATTTTTTAAAGAAAACTTTTGAAGAATAATTTATGATTTTTTTCAACGAAAAAGAGATCCTCCTGTACAATGCACATTTCTTTTAAAATTTCAAAAGAAAATTACAAAACAAAAAAATGGGAAAAATAGGAAAAACGATTTTTTAAAAACTCAACATTTGTTTGTTTACAAGCAAAATTTGAAATGGAAAAATTTTAGTTCTCATAAGGAAAATTTTCATGGAAATTTTCATTCACCTTCATTTCTTTCGGACAGCTTTTTGAATAAATTGAAAAAAAAATTAAAAGAATTCTTTTAAAACATATTTTTTAGAATTTTGAAAAATTTCCAAAAATTAAAAAAAAAGTTGAAGAAAAATTAGAAATTCGTGCAAAAAATCATTTCAACCTTTTCTTTTTTTTTCATTGAATATAAATTATTTATTTCGAAAAAGATGGAATGTTGAAAAATTGTTTTTTAAAATTACTTCAGGAATTTTTATGGCGGATTTTTCAAATAAATTTCTGGAAACAACTTTTTCCAGCAAAGAAAGTTTTCATGCTGAAAATTTTTTCAAAAGACACTTTTTCAAAATATATCAGAGTAATTTCCAAAATATCAAAAATAAATTTAAAAAAATAGAAGATTTAAAAAAAAACTTCATGATTTTTTTGAATCAAAAATTTTCCTTAAAAATTTTTTCAACAAAGACTGTGAGATTAAAAAAAAAATCATGAAAATTTTTAAGATAGGTAGGTACTTAAAAATGAAAATTTCAAGGAACAGAAAGTTCTTATAAAGATTTATCTAATTATTTCAATTAATTTTTTTAATAAAATAATTATGATTTTGTTTAAAAAAAATCTTTTGAAAATTGATAGAAATTTCAACTTTCATCAGAAAGTTTATGAAGATTTTTTTGAAAACAATTTGTTCAAAGAAAATAAAAAAAAATTATAAGGAGAAATAAAAAAATAAATAGGTAGATCAACATGATGTCTTAACTTTTTTTTGTTGTTGAAAATTCATGACTTTTTCATGACCTTTTTCATGACCTTTTTCATGAACAATATTTCAACATTTTCAAGGGCCCCCTTCCAGCATGAGTAGAACTTGGAATGAATATTTGGGGAGGGGGCAAAAATTCTTATTTTTCCTCAGTGGCGTAGCTGAGATGAAATCATTGAGGGGTTCAACTTTCCGGGGTGGTCATTTCAAAATAAAAATTTTCATTTTTTTTCGAAAACAAAGATAGCTGTATTTTGGTATTTTGACGCCCTTAAGTAGAGAAAAGATTGCACCCCCAAACAGTGACGAACTGAAAGAATAT